>OY728128.1:1643482746-1644894246 GCA_963277665.1 Viscum album
CGTCTCCACGAACGCGATGAGATTCATTCCCCATCGTATACATTCAAGTCTAATTCTCATTTTATGATTATTAATAGTATCTAAGGACTTAATATCATTTTGGATATGAATAAGATATAACCTATCCATAACAAACATGGATTACATAACAAAACATATAAAAGAAAATGAGTAAGTTAACACCCGAAACGACGATAATTCTAAAATATTATTAACAATGCAATGTTAAAAGATCATATATGATATCATATTAATATACATGATTATTTTATAATTTAATAACAATTATTTCACCATTATACAAGAGTTTAACCTACCCCAACCAAGAAAAATTACAAGGTAAGGGTTATTTCACAATCTCTTCATTATTCGAGGTTGTTTATAAGTAAATATCCACTAGGACCTCATTATCATCCACATCCATGTTTCTTAAAAATGTATTTCAAAACACTCATACAATTTTACAGAATATGGTTTAAAGTCATTTATACCCTTGTTTGACTTTTTATAAGTGGTTTATAAAGGAATCTTTCTGTCGTTTTCCAAACAAGGTCCTTTTTAACCTTTTCGACAAAATTAAGGTAAGAATGTCTTTTTTTTAATTTATATGGCATATGCAGATATTTTACGCCGTTCTAAAATCTTCAAAGCTTCCCTTACAAGCTTATAAGAAAATTTTCAAAGTAAATTTTTTATTTTATAATTATGTGACTTTTAAATGATTTAAAAAAAAGGGATATTTCTCTCAAATAGTTTTGATTTCATCTATGTCAACATCCTTTGATTGATTTTAAGCTTATTTGAAGTTGATTTATTATGATACAAAACTTCCGTATTGTATTGAAGATTTTGTGATTTTTTTGACTGTGGATGTGTTATTTTTATACCATTCATGGTTTATGGAGAAAGTATTGACATTTCGTATACTAGTTTTAATTTGAATGTTTATGTTATGTTTAAACATGTTCATATGAGGAATGAATTGGTCACCGCATCCCGCAGTTTCGTCTAACCTAACTCACCCACGCAGTATCAATCTCCATTCTTTTGAGGCATTTTGACTCAAAAAACAGATTATCTTGGCTTCAGAGGAGAAGAAGAAGGACCATGATGCTCAGAATAATCTATCCTCCTTCAAGAGTTTCTCTGGGGGATCCTTCATACCTCTTGGAAATCGCGAGCTGCATCGAATAATAAGGAAAGGGTCAAAAACGCATGTATCGGCCTCTGAGGATGAAATAGCAACGCGGATTGATCTGTGAAAGAATTCATTTATCAGTCGCATCTCCGTAATTAAAGGTTTGAAACCCTGGCAAACATCTGATCTTATCTCTCGGTTGGATGATATTTTGGGATTCAACGAATTCAAATGCGTGTCCCTCAGTCGAGGTCTTTTTCATATCCTGTTTCCTTCATTGGAGATCAAAGGGAGAGCTTGGAGCATCGGTTCCATCAATCTTAGGCCAGGTATGCTTAGACTTCACGAATGGAAATTGAGCTTCAATTTTCTTGATTTTAAGGATACATGTGAACAAATATGGATAAAAATACATGGTCTTAACTGGGTTTTATGGCATGCTGAGATTTTATTCGATATTGCATCTGCCATTGGGATTCTGATTAGAATTGATCAAGTAACAGAATCAATAAGTTATGGCCACTTTGCCGGGGCCCTTGTAGAGGTTGATATCAGTACTACTTTAATAGATAAGGTGATTTTATCTAACCAATAGGATGATATTTGTCTTCGAATTGAATATGAAAACACTCCTTCTTTTTGCATTCCATGTCAAGTAATTGGTCATGAAGAATCTTCTTGTAGAAGAAATATTGTTTGTGACAACTTCCAACATAAAGGTCATGACCTATAGCACTGTAGGAAGATACCTAAATAGGGTACAACACAAAGCACATAGCAGAATTCGAAAGCTTCTGTCATTGGTATTGAACTTCTAAAGGAGTATGATGAATAGAAGGTTAAGTCTGCTGAAAAATCTCAGTGGTCTCTTGACAAAGAACCTAATGTCAAAAAGGGATGTTTTGAGGAACCCATCAAGAAAAGCTCTTCTACACAAAAACATAAGATATTTCTTTTATCATAGACAGATCTACAGGATGATATTCACCTATCCGTTAATGATAGTTCTATTGTGGCAGATAATGGAGCCTCATTCAAAGATATCTTGACAAGGGGTCTCAAAGATGAAGATGATAATGAATCAATTGATAGCCTTGATGCTCTGGAAACCATTTCTCAAGAAGATGCAGACTCCTACCTAATGCAAGAACAGATTTTGATCAATTCCAAAAGTACAAGAGGCAAGGAAAATATGGATCTTCCTATCACAAGGAAATCTAAAGATAAGGAGCTGAATGATGGTAACTATACTTTGGAAAATGAAAAAACAAAGGTACAACCCCAGGCCTCAAATGTCAAAGACACCATTCTGTTTAAAGCAGATAGAGAAACATCTTTTTCTACTGCTCCCAACAACACTAATGTGGAGGTCTCTCCTCTAAAAGGTAATCCTAGAGCCCATGTTAATCTCAACTCACTTCCTGGTCTTCCAACCAAGGTTTGTGCTGGCAATACTTCACTCTTGCATGATAAAGACTGTAGGAATACAGTCATTTCTGTTCCAGCCTATTCTCCACTTAAAGAGGCTAATGCACAGGATGCTATGATTACCCATAGCTTGTGCCATAAACCCACACTAACTGGGCAGCATGAACAGACTAGTCCGTTGAAGGAAGCTGTCCAAGCCCCCTCTCCTGAAATGCATGCGGACTCTCCCAAATTGAAGGGAATAACTAATGAACAAGTGGCAGGATCTCCACATCCTCCACCAAGTTGTGGCGCCCATATATTGCAAATAAATAAATTTATGAAAAAGGTGAGTACCTGTAATTCGTTTGACTTGCTTGCATTTGTTAGTAGTAATGAAGACAGGAAATCAATGGAAGATCAGGATGGAGTTAATCATGTGAACATTGATGTACCTTATGAGTTCTCGGATGATGGTGGAGGTCCCTGGATGTAGGAAAAGGCTGGGCAGAGAAGGAGGAATCCACATGGTGGAGGTGCTCAGACATCTCATCATAGTATGAACACTCGCTCGCAAGTGCGCTGATTTTATTTTTATGCACTTGCATTGTTTTGTTTGCTCCTTTGTCTTCACTTGTATGACTTTATTTTTAATAATAGGGGTCTGTGCACCTCAACCATTTATAAAAAAATATGAGGAATGAATTGGACTTAATATGTGACCGGTGGAGCCCGTTATAGCTCCTCGATGCATCGGTAGGTCTCATGTGACAAACTAGTGTCTTGGCACAAGGCCTTGACAAAATCTTATTTGTAGTCTTGGCACGAGGCCTTGGCTATGTGGTTATGACAATCTGGCATTATAAATTCCATCATTATGAAAGTGGTTATTGATATTGCATGTGATTATTAAATTAGTAGAATATCCATGTGAATTAGTAAATGGAATTATTTCATTTTATTTTTTCCATACTATGTTGAAGTTCAACTTTAAAAGGCTTTTGTTTTAGTTATACATTGCCTTAAATGTTTATTCTTATTTATGAGAGTTTCCGCTATATTTTTATCCTTACTGGGCATTTGATCTCACCCCTTTTCTATGTTTTATTTTTCCCAAGATGTGAAGAAGTAATTTATGAATGACCTGCAGGTATAGTATGAGGGGATAAGAGTGTGGACTATGGAGACTATATTGTTGTAGTTTTCATTTTATGGTGTAATGTAAACTTTATGAATATATCTTGTGTTTCCAAGGATTCTAAAATAATTGGTCGTTGAAGATTTGATCTTTCTTGTGATCGTGATAATGTTATGTAATAATACACCGAATCCGGGTAACTGGGGTCGGGGCGTTACAAATCATGTGAGAGCAAGCGGGTTAAGAATTGCTAGTTGTTAGATATAGTTCATGTAGGTTTTTTTGAGTGGATGTTCTTGACCTAACTCCATTATATACTTTGATTACCATTATAGGTATATAGTTTGATATATGTGCAATTTCACTCTCACCATAACAGTTTTAATTCTTATTTACCTATTTTTATATGGTAATTTTCGTAGATTACATGTTTTATCAAAACATTATAGAAATTATAATTTATAATGATAAAAATGAGATATTAGGAAAATAATATTAAACATATTTCGTATGCACTATATACATCATATAGATGTGGTATAGAAAATGTTTTCCTATTAGGTTCAGGGGGATCATAAGAATTCAGACTTCTTCTTGTGACGTTCTCGAGTAGATGACATCATGACGACCATCCTGCCAATAAGAACTCCTTATGTTTTTGGTGGCTTCTGTTTTTCCTATCATTGAACATATTTATTTTTTCCCTAACTTGTGATCACTATCAATGTTTAATATTTGTTTTAGTAATTTTTTGAGAGGAAAAAATAATGTAATTAAAGTCATGGAGGGGTAGCTTATGTTGTGTACATCTTTTGTGGTATGGAATTGGTTATATTATCAAGATAAAATTTGTCACTTATAATATAAAGAAGATATATCATATGGGACTAGGTTGACCAGGATGGTGTTATCTTGCTTAATTCAATTTCTACAGTGCATGAAGGCATTTCAATCTTATAAGGTCATAAAAAATATAAAGCATCAAAAGTCATAATGACATAATTCTGCATCCAACATTATTATATACCTTCAAAAAATTAGATTATTTTACATAGAATGTTTTAATATGAGTTATTAATAGTTATTATATATCCTTTATATCATTGGGGGATAAGATGGTTTACTTGACTATACTCTTGTTTTATTTGTTGGACTCAACACTACCAAGATATATACCTATAGGGTCACACCTAGTTGTATCCACATCTTCCCCCAATTCTGATGAATATCAGTTTAGGACGAAGTAATCCCCAATTGTGGTGGTTGTTAAATGTTCAAGTGTGATTATTCACAACTAAAATAATTCAATTATATTATTAATGTATAGAATATTGATTATTAATTTTATTTCTCAAGGTATTAACATGTTGTTTGATAATAAAATTTAATGAGAAAAATATAATTTCTGAACAAACATACCATAGTCAAGGTTTATTAATTTATGTTGGGAGCTTAAGGATCATTTTAATGATTCATATTTTATATAGATGATATCTCATATTCTCTCCTCTCAAGCTATTAGATAATTATACTAAATAGGGAAAAAATTGTATTGATCCCACATTCTTGATTTTTTCTGTTTTCTACTTGCGATCGAAGGGGAAACAAGAATCGCATTTATTTCCCATGTTAGCACATTGGAATAATTGATTTTAAATCTAGGATATGTGTTACATATGTGGATGATCTAGAGGATAGATATATTGGAACCTAGGATACTTGACACATTGATGAGTGAATCAAATTAATGATTTGAAATGAACAAGGTGATGTTTATACATTCATTCCATTTTATTTTTCATACTTAAATTGAGCTTCATGCTATAATTTGTGAAATTCAAGAAATGGGGTCTTTGGGTGAAATTATTTTTACATGAGTCCCAACCTAAAATTTTAAATTTTTTATTTTTCATATTTCCATTATACCACACCCTATGTATGTTTCCTCTCAACGAGCTATATAAGCATTAAATAACATGAAGTATTTTATATGGTTCACCCACACTGGGGTGGTAGAAGGAGAATGCATGGAAATGTTCTTATGTATAAAATTAAATAAACATCAATTATTTATGTGTAAAATTTCAGAGCATTCTCACTGAACCTCTTGGTTTACTACCACAATAATTTTCTGAACTCACTATTATGCTTCAAAAAGAACTTAATTACTCCTTCTATTGAATCAATCTTTATATACAGGAATATGATACAATATACACCAATGGTGGTCTTACTCTTCATAACAAATGATTTTGACTTCCAAATAGAATTCAACTCCTATAATAACACCTTTTTCATCCCTCAACCATCAAGATGATATCTAAAAAAATATCTTGGGATATCTCTTTGAAATATACTAGTATGACATTCCTTTTCCTGAGATCCCCTATTATGTGGTGTGGTTATTTTGATCTTATAATATGACATGAACATTTCATGTAACTATCAATTTATTTGGCATAACAGACTCTTAAAATTATACACATATCTCAGATTTTCATTTCATAGATATTTTAAAAGAAATAAATCCATGAGAAAATATCTATCTACCATCATAAACAACCATAAATTATATAAAATCATATATTCATCCATAATGATTCTGGTCTTCATATATTACTTCATTATGACCCATGATAATAAAACCCACCATCAAATGTGGTGGACTGTCTATTGGCGTATTACTGCACATGTCTATGAATCTGTCATTTTCTTGGTATCTCTCAATTTCCTCCTTATTAACATATGTTCCTAAATAGATTATTCATGTAAGATAAAATTATTTACAAAAATATGATAACTCAAAATAAATCTTGTGTCGAAATTCTCTTATATAGCTCCTTGTAAGATATTTTAGATCATTCTTTGGCCGCGATGATTGAATTATATAATTGTAATTGAAAATATCATAAAAATTAAAAAATATCTCACATGCATAAGATAAAAGAATTTTCTAAATTATGAACTCCTGATATAGGTATGCATAATATAATTAACATTTAAGTCTTCAAAATATCATTCATAGTCCAAAATATCTTATGGGAATAAGATAAATGTCTTTAAAAAAATTTGAACTCTTATTATGGGTACAGAAAAAATATTTATCTTATGTCATAAATGAATTTACTTATGTGAGTTTTTATAGGGAAAATGACTTTGTCATTTCTCTATCATTGGATCATCGTAAAACTTCTTCAACTTTGACGATCTTCTAACATGTCTCTATACACCATATATTGGTTCTCTACCTGGCCATCTATCATTATGGACTTCTTTGATAACCCATATGGACTTAGTGGGTCCACAATAATTTCTCTAGAATTTGAAAATTCTAATCTCCCAAGTGACATGACAATAGTATGATAATCTTTAACAAGTGATGTTAATAATGTTATTTGTAAAAAATGCATCTTACATTATCAAGACGCTAACAAGATCCCCCATTAGGTTTTTTGATAATACTTCAAATTCTCCAAGAGGTAATAAATTCATCTTCTAAAACCCCTATTTTAAAGTGTAGACTTATAATCGAATATTGTTCAATTTTAAATCCACATTAGTCATGTTCGGTGTGAGTGTTTCCCTCATAACGTGTGTTCTTCTTAGAAATCACTACTTCTGGACTGTTTCCATCAGATTTATTTATGGAACTAGAAACATCCAATTATTTATTATCCAAAAGGGACCATCTTTCTAAAGGAAGGATTTCATTAGGATTGTTGACGTAGGATACATAAGAACTCAGGTTGTTCGAGTGGATGTGTGGTTGGGATCATTGCACCCTTTTGGAGTGAATTATTTCCTAATTCAGGACCCTCTTATTGATTTAGGATATGTTCATTAATCCTTATTAATTTACCAATCATAATGTTAGTTTCCTTGTAAATTTAAAATCAATTATTTCCATGAATGGAAATTAGAATCATTAATATGTATTAGAGGTTCTTCATCAATGGATAAGTCTATATGTATTCTAGGTTCTCCATCAATGGTATCCTCTCATATAATACTTATATATTCTTTTGTTATTATTATGATAATGATGGTTTTTAATCCACTCAGTGGGGAACTCTATAATTTATTGTCACCCAGGGAGACAGAAGTTGTTTTGATGATGGGATCGAACACATAATTGGGCTACCTATGTATCCACATGAAGGGAATCATAACCCTTATAGTATAGTGTCACTCAATGTTACACTTCATACATTTAGAATATGTGTGACAAGGACCTAACCATATAGTTTAATTTCATGTGGTAAAGACATCTATGGGGAAGGTTCCTAGTCAAAGCTTATTGTGGGACTTATGCCTAAGTAGCCCAAGGAACCTAGAAGGGATTTGAGTTTCCAAGTTGGATTAGACCCTACTGGGAATGTGGCCCAAAAATAACAGGTTTGATTTTAAGTGTTTGGTTTAAACATTAGAAAGGATTTATACATATGTCGCTTGGATGGGAATCAAAGTCCATGTATTTAGGTAAGTCTTGTTGGAGAGTATGTCCCATTGAGAGAAATAGGTCGAGAATTACACTTAAAGAGGACTCTCTTGTAATAGGGTTTATGAGATATGTTTTAACTCATGGAGATTAAAGGGGGGAATAATTTAGGGACTATTACTATGTAGTATTCTTATACTAAGGGAATTAGGGTTGGAATCCTGAGGAGGATGTTCATTGATCTCGGGCACTGGGTGATGGCTTCCAACATATCCCAATTATGGTGGGGATCAGAGTTCTTGTAGTACAAGTTGTGAGGTGGATTGTGAGGATGTGTGATCATCACAAATATCAAATCTCACATGATTCATGCTCAATGTGATAAATAAGAGGATTTGAGTGGTTCAAAAAACCACACACTTTCTCCTCCACTGATGGAAGTGGTCGGTACTATAGAGAAAGAAGCCATGGTGATAGTGGATGATGGCACAAAGCAATGAACCCTTCAATTTGAAAGTGAAGGTAAAGGTCATAGGTTCTGGTCCAAAAGGATAGGGATTACTCTAGGAGGGATTCCCTTTTGATGTTTTTTTGGAGATTACTCGTAAATAGGATTCCCATTTGTAATTTGGTCGAGGATTTATCTTATGGAGGATTCCCATTGAAGATTTGGTTGGGGATTACTCTTAAGGTGGATTCCAATCATTCTTTGGATAAGGTTTACTCATAAATAGGAAGCCCATTTGAGGGTTGGTTTGGTCTTACATCTAATAAGGATTACCAATTGAGGATAGTTGGGGATTACTCTTAAGGAGGATTACCATTTGAGATTTTGTTGGGGACTAGTCCTAATGAGCATGCCCAATTGAGGATTGGTTGGGGATTACTCTTAAAGAGTATACCCAATTGAAGATTGGTTGGGGTTATTCTAACGAAGGATTCCCATTTGCGGATGGTTGGGACATACTCCTATAGAGGATTCCCAACTGAGGATGGATAAACCTGGCATAGGAGTCAGGTGATGAGGTTTAAGCAGTATATTGAGGAGTGTATTGGCTCAAGGAACTTGAGGAATCCTAGAGGATAAACTAGACTTATAACACTAGAAAAGAACCAAGAGGAGTCTTTCGACTAAATGAATTTTCGAAAGTGTGGAGGACTCTCCAAAGTCATGGTATTCTTGGGTGTGAATGTTGGGCCACATAAAGGGAAAAATGAAATAACTAGTCAACCCATACTGAAAAGTTCATGGTGAAACTCTCCATTTTTCACGGGGAGTAGTGAGGGACGCAAAGGGACCAGACAAAAATTTAGGGACTGTAGCCTAATATTGATACTATGTGGTGTTTTGGGAGCACAACCCTCATGCTATGGAATAATTGGGTCATGCATGTGCTCTAACCATTTGGTTCACGCAGGAGGACCACATAGGTTCTCCGGCAAGGTGGGTCGTGCAGGTTGGCCACATAGGTGCTCCATGCAGGTCCTTGGTGCAAGTTCTCAGTGTAGCTCCTTGGCACATGTCCTTGGTGTAGTTTCACATGTTATAGACCCTGATGGAACTTTGAACCACTTTTCCACTTTAATTATCTCTTATCTTGTGTTTTATAGAACTACATGAGAGTTTTTTAGGGCCTCAGAGAAGTGGTATGTGCAATGAGAGCTCCGGGTAATCTTTTAGACTTTCACCCTTTCAAATGGAGAGCCCATGGGTTCTATTTATAGGAATGGGTGGGACATGTTTGAAGGATGGTTGTCTGAATAGGTCCTCTACATCGGCCCTCCATCTAGCTCTTCTGTGCAGGTTTGTAAAACAAACACAACATCATAGGATCCTTGGAGTTGGTAAATGACATAGGTGTATTAGGTAAGTTCTCTGTGTATGTCTTATGCGTAGGTCCTCCGCATAGGTGTGGTAAATCCCTTTATAATTTTTATTGATCTTATATATTCCATAACATTTTATTTTTATGTCCATTTGGGCTTAACAACTAGTTAATTTGATGCTCTCGAAGTGATATACACTTATTGAGATAATGAATAAACCATGTCTTCTAAGAAAAAACTATAAAAATTAATTTTGATTCATCAACAACATTTTAATATCAATCTTGGAAATCCACAAACTACTTTTATAGAGGAGGGGTATTTCTATATATACCTCGTTATAGAGAAGTCTCACAGAAAATGGAAATCCAACAATGAATTCTACGATAATGTGAATGAAACACTTACGTGTAGTGTCAACAGTGATTAATTATAATTGAGGGAAAATTATTTCATGAACACCATTGAATAAATTCAATAACAATGTACGATATCCCTCCCTATGATTTTCTATTGGCATAGTCACCCAATTTCAAACACCTCTTCTGCTTTCAAACACATATTCCCCTTCCAAACACACTGGGACTTTTCTCCCCCTTTTGAAATGAACCCAAATACACTACTTCAATAAAAAAATATAGGATAGGGTAAAAAACCATAAAATTGTTTTGACAAAACATGACATGATTTTGATTGTAGTTATGGGGGTGTGCGTCCATCAGATAATCAATTAGGATGATAGAGATGGTGGGCTCCAAGAGACAACTAATACTTCTCAAACACCACTTTTGGTAGTTCCTTTTTCAAGATATTTTTAAATTGATCTTTAGTTGACACATACTATGAAATCATAATTCCATGCTCCACCTTCTAATTTATAAAGTGATATTTTAACTCAAAGTTCTTATTCGGTGAATATCAATATGGTTTTTGGGTAATATTTTTTATACATAGTCAACATTCAAAATTAAAATAGTATAAATAACTTAAACAACGACATCATTATGTTTTTTTCATCCATATGAATTTGGAGCATGATTGGGTGGTAGAAATGTACTCATCATCCATGGTTCTTAAATATATACAATTTTTCTTCTTTCTTTTTCATGATATAGATTAAATCCCAAGGTAAAATTCACCACCTTAAATCTATCATCAGTAGTCTACAGAACCATTCCAATCTACATTACTGAATCCCAACAAATTTTGATGTCAATCCTTATGATATTTTTACACGTATCCCATCATGTGTAAGATATATAAAAGTATTCCCTTTATAGTTTTCATGTGTATTTCCTTGGGATCACTATGAAAACAAGTAGCTCTATTAATAGAAATTTGAACATCTTTTTGATTATTAATAAAATATAGTAAACACCTAATTATCTTATAATATTTTGTCACATTCACCATATTTCATTACTTTGCTTTTGATAATTTTAGTATTGCAACCATTTTAGTTTACATGGTCCTTGAATCCTCTATTTTAAATCTTCATAAAACATCATGGGAATATTAATTTTTTAGATAAATATTCCATCCAATCATTGAGTAACCTCTAAGGGAAGGGAGAAAACATTTCAACATTTAGATACATCTCAATATTTCTTCTCATGAGTTCTGAAAAATAATTTCACTAGATTTAATCTAACCCTCCAAAAATTATATCGTCAATATAGATAAGAACCATGAATAATTAATCATTCTCATTCATTATGTAGTGGTTTTGATAAACTTCTCCTCTAAAAACCCGAACTCCTTTATACATTGATATAACCTAGAAAACCATTTTATTAGGTCTTTTTTTGGACCAAAAATACCCTTCTTCAGTTGACATACTTTTCCTTCATCTTCATTAATGATTAACCCATACATATTCACAATGTATTATTCATTATCAAGTATGAAATTCAAGAAGGAAGACACGATTTCCATTTAATATAATTTTAATCCCTATTGTATCACCATGTCTTAGAATAATCAAATAGTTTCATATCATGCTTCAAGAACAAACATCTCATCAACATTAATTCCTTCAATTATATAATAACCCATTATAAAAAATTCGGGATTTGTTTTGAATCATATTACCTTATTCATTATACTTATTTTGGAACACCCACATTGTTCGGATGACATTCTTGTCACTTTTCCTTGAAAAAACTTTCTATTTTTTTTTAATCAATTTATTCATGATATTTGTCTATAGTCTTGACTTGGTTCTTGTTATTTGAATCTTATTGAAAATATTTTGATTCCACCAATGATAGTAATGATACCAACTTCTGAGCCTTTTTTCTTTTGGTTTGGACTAGGGCTTTCCAATCACCAGTGATGTTAATTTTGATTATATCATCACCAATCCTTTTTCCCTGAGAATATTAGAATTTCTATTAATTATTCGTGTTTTGAGTCCTCATTGAAATTATATTTACTCTTTGTATATACCCATGAATGTTGGGTGTCTTCATCACATTTTGATTAAAAAATTAGTTTGTTGTCTTGTAAATTTGGTTCATGTGTTGTTTCCATTTTACCACCCCCAATCACCATAACATCATTTCTATCAATCATATTTTCTGGTCTCCATTTGTAAAACTTATAATCTATACTCTTTAAAGAGTATCCAAGAAATACTCCTTGATTTCCCTGATCTCCAATCATTGTTATCTTCTCTTTATAAATGATAAAACATTTACTTCCAAATTATTCGAAGTACTTGACTATAGGTTTGATTCCATTACAAATTTCATATATATTTCTCCCTTCAATTTCACATATGAATGATATATTGCATATGTACACTAGTACAGAAACAAATTCATTCTAATATCTTTCTTGAAGAGTCTTTTGAATCAATATCATTCAGTCAATGTTGTTAAATATTTGATTCTATATATCCACTACCCCATTTTAATATGGATCTCTAACTAGATAAACCAAATTTTTAATTATATTCTTTTCTATATATTTTTCAACTTAATGACTTTTAAATTCACACCCATCTTTAGTTTGTATCTTATGAATCATAACCCCAATCATTTTTTATCTCTCCTATGGTATAGAGTGATACATATGTGCACCTTGGCCCTATGTGTGATTTTCATAACCCATTACATATTCTTGAAATCTTCAAATAAATCAATATATAATACCTTACTCAATTTATAGTTTTGGTGAGATCATCCCCCAAACATCCACATGAATAAACTCAAGAATAATTGATGCATTCTTCTTATTTGGATTACATGAATTCAATATAATAATCCCCTTTTGACATGAGTCACATATATCTCTGTAATCATGCATGATATGGGTAATATCACATAATCAATTTATCTTTATCAGCCCCTCCATAAATATTTGGCCTAAATTAGACACCTATGTTATAGCTTGTTCTCCTCCTCTTTGGATAATATACATAATTATTCTCTATGAAAGTATATATTTCCCATGGTTCTTATTCCATATAGAATAATTAAACCACATACAACTTTGATTGTACATGAATTTTCCTTGAAATCAACTGCATATCCATGGTCACAGAATTGGATGACAATTATAAGAAAATAACCTAATCCCCCAACCAAGATAATGTTATCCCACGTAATATATTTTTTCTAATACTAATATTTTCGGACCCAACATTCTTAAGATTCTCATTATTCTAGAATTCAATGACACAATCATTATTATTCTTGAAATTATCAATGATTTATTTATTTCGGATAATATATTTTGTTCATATATTTTCCACTATCCACAAGTTTGTTTCCTGTCATGGAATCCCGAACACATTATCATTTTATGAACATCCTTTAATTAACTATGTTGGTGATTTATATTCCCCTACAATCATTGTGTCCATGAACTCTTCTCATACATAAATAACATAGATTCTATTTTGAGTTTCTATGCTTTTGGTAGAAGGGTAAAACTCTTAATTTCATTGAATTTGAGTCATTATTAATGATATTTATTTCATTATTGGTATGAAATTCATTTCCATATTCCGTAATTATCTGAAATAATAGTTTCCCTTAAAAAAAATAATTATTAGAGTTTCTTATTACCTATTTGTATTGGTGTTTCTCTTATAAGTACATCCTAGCAATAAATCACACATAGTATGTTTTTCCAAACATCCCAAAGAAAAAACATTAAACTCTTGAATAAATAAAATTTTACGTTAGACAGATGGTTTTTTTTTCTTCTGTTTTAAATATCTACCTTCTTTTGAGGAGTTAGTGCTCATACTTTTAAGAAAACAACATATCTCTTCTTTTCTTCAAAATTTGTTACCATAGAATTTTCTTCACCATTAAACGACTAAAATTAAGAAATAAAAATTTGTTCATCCTTATAAATTCATTTTTCTTTCTTTAATGAGGATGAAATTGTGTTTTTTAACATCATTACAGGTTCTAATAATCATTATTGATCTACAAACATTTGATGTGATGTCAAAACTTCTCCTTGATCATCAATTATAATTTATTTCCCAATATAACTATATTTCTAGATTTGTGTTTTTGAATTTCATATAGTATCTCTAAATTTTTTATTCTTATTATATTATGTAGTTCCTAGAATCCTACACCATTTTATTTTCCTTCTTATTCACTGACCTCCACACATCATGTTATTCATGATATGCATCATGTTATAAATATAGATAGACCCTTACAACAGTATCATCATTTTCATCACTAATATAATAATTTCAGAGAATATTTTCAAATCCATCAACACAAATTCCTCCTCACAATTTTTAAATTCTACAAGTTTACATTATCCCAAACTACCATCCTCTTTATAAAGTGATTTTTTATTTTTGGAATACTTCCCATGAGAATTATTTTATCATTCATTTTTAATATTTTTGGGATATTTGTAATCATAATCAAATTTCTGAAATAAATTATGAAATTTATTCGAAGGATGGCCCGCATTTAGACATTTTAGGGAATAAAGAGGAATCTAACCCTTAAATATTCCTCATACTGTCTTAATATTTATGGATATAAATGACATAAACTCTTCAAATTCATAAAATGATGGATTCTTCTTGATTGGGAGTTTCTTTAGGGAATTAAATTCCACCTCTTGAGTAATTAACTTCATTATTGAGTTTTCTTCTATGTTTCTCATCTCTTAATACATAAAAGTAATATGAAAACTATAGAGACAAATCTATTTAAAGATTTATTCTTCTATAACTAACACTTTTTCATTGTAAAGAGGAAGGAGTATTCATATAATACTTTTCATGATATTATCATATTTGACATAATAATTTAGGATTCACATATCTTCAAAATAAATATTTATATAATCAAAAAATTTATCAATAGTCTTATTTGATCTCATTTTAACATATTTATATTTTATCTATAGAAGAAACATATTTTATTCTCAAACCATCAAATTTCCATCATAAATATTAATAAAATTCTCCACAAAATATGAGAGGTGTTATGGGTCATTATCTCTTTAAAAATGATATTTGAAAGATCACATCCAAAGGAAGTGATGGATTGAGAATATACATCAAATTCTTAATGATATAAATCCATCAAATCTCTAAATTCCATATTAGAATTGATTCTATATATAGACTCTATATAATGATCTATGCCTATGAATCTAAAATAATTTCACAAGAACATTCTTTATACCCTTAAATCACTACCATAAATGTTGTAGATACCATTATGTTTTAAAACCATTAACATGCTTAGATGATATAAAAGAGTTAAAGCACCACATTAATTCCCCATATTTGATCATTTTAGAGGATTAAACAATGATTGGAAAGAAGAATAATGGTATAAAAGATAAACAAAATTCTTCAATTTATGAGGACCTTGTTCTCTCACATTGATGAATACTTAAATTCCTTGTTGTATTTCCTATCAATGAGTGATGAAACTTTAAATAACATAAGGTATTTTACTTGGTTAACGTGAAATGGGATAGTTTAATGAGAATAAAAATAAATGTTCCTATTTAAAAAATTCAATAAATATCATTTCATTATTTTTACATATTCAGAGTAGTCTCACTGACCCTTCTAGTTCAATACCAAAAATAATTGGATAACTCAATTCTCTCTTTCAACCTTTAAATCACTATTATATATATAGAATATTTCATTATGTACATGAATATGATACAACATACACCAATGATGGTTCTCCTCTTTAGAATGAATAATTTATTCGTATAGATGGAATTGGACTCTTGTAATAACACTTTCTTCAAACATCAACCTTTCAGATGATATCTGGAAAAACCTCTTTTTTACCACCAAGAAATATCCCCATGTGTCTCTCGTTCAACTAAGATACACTATCATGTGATATGAATATTAAGATATTATATAATGATTATCACATGTCATGTAACCTCCACTTTTAGAGACATAATGAAGATTTAAATTTCTCCATGTATCTCAAGTTTTCATTTCATGGATATTTTATAAATAAATAACTCCACAAAAATATATCCATCTATATGAACGAACTTATATAAAATATGGAAAAATATAACTACATCCACAATGACTTTAGTCTTTATATTTTACTTCATTATATACTATGATAATGAATAAAAATTGAATGTGTTTGGTCCTCCATTTTTGGATATCCTCAAATGTTCATGCATCTGTTGTTAGCTAGGGGTCTCACAATTTACTCATTATTATATTACAAAGGAATAATAGCTTATGTGTGTAAGATAAATCCATTTACCAGAATATTTAAACTTAAAATACTTATTGTGTGGAAGAATTATAGTACACATCGTCACATAAGATATTTTCATTCATGCTTTGTCCATCTGGATGAAACTATCCTACTATAATTCATAATATTTTACTCAGTCCAAAATATGTTATGATCGTATGATAAAATTAATTTTTAAAATTACAACTCCTTATCCATGAAAATGTAAATTAATTATCTAATTTGTCTTTAAAAAAATTTACACTTTTCAAAATATCTTATGTGAATAAGATAAAATTTCTTTAAAACTCATAAATTACTACTCTTGGTATGGGTAAATAAATTATCTTACACTAGAAATGAATTTATTTACATGAGTTTCCATAGGGTAAATGACTTCTTAATTTAACTATCATTGGAAAATAATATTCCCTCTTTAGTATTGGAAACATCATATCACGAATCATGAAACCTCCAATTGGATATCTACTTGTCCAACCATCACTATGACATACTTTGACCTGGCTTATGGGTTTAATGATTCCATGATAATTCTTTAAGATTATGATACATTCAATCTATAAATGATATTATCAAAAAAAATACAACAGTAGACATTGTGATTCTAATAAAAAATTATTGATTTTTATTTTGTGAATATTATTTTGTATATTTTTCTACTGCTTACATAAGCACTTTGTTGGTGTTGAGTTATAATTTAAGGTATTTATAAAATCATTTAAAATTTAAAATAAATTAATATTATAATAATAATTTATTATTTTAAAATATAAAATTTTATAACTAAACATAAACTATTTTTTAGAGTGAAATTTTTTGTTTTTATTTTCTTAAAATAATATATAAGTCACTTTCAAAAAATGGCACAAAATTTCCAAAACATAGAATCATGGATAATAGTTGAACCCCACTAATATAATATAATAAATTAAAATATTTATAATAATAATTTATAACCAACCATAGTATCTTTTTATTTATATAAAAAAATATAATATTTTTTAAAAGAAAAGATAGTGGAATTTTCAATTTCACTTTACTTAAAATAATATATAAGTCATTATAATTGAATAAAAGAAAAAATATATAACCTATAATCATGGATAAGGATATTAAAACCTACAAAATAAAGTATATTAATTTCATTTTTTGGGGTCATTTTGAAGTCATATCCCATAGTTTTAACATTTAAACAATTTTACCCTTACTTAGGTGAAAAATATTTACCATGGTTACTATTCAGAATGACTAAAAATAAAAGAGAATTATCTACCAAATATCGACTTAGGGATTCCAAGTTTAGGTTACATTTTTCAATATTCAATTTATAAAAATATAATTGATTAATTTTAATATATAATTCATAATATTCATTGAGAAAAAACAATTTTTTTAGGAATAGGTTTTTATGCTTTAAATTTAACTTATATCAAAATCCTGAATATTATTGATTAAAATGGAATTAATTTGATGATTATAAATGAAATTTATCATATTTTTATTTTTAAGAGAATAAAAAATACAATTATAAATTTAAATTATTTAATTTAGGAAAAATAAGTGACAGTACTTCAGAAAGTGATATTTTTCACTATTCACTATAAGATCAATCATTTCATAAAAATACATAAATTTAACCCTAATTTTATATTAATTTAATGATTTCAAAAATTATTATATTTATTATTAAATATAATGTTAATATGTTACAGAAATTAATTATATAATGAGTTCGAAAAATGTAATAATGACTTTTGTTTGAAGAAAAATTATTTTGGGGCCATAAAATGACTTTACTAAAAATAGGAAAATTATTTAATAGTAATTAATCAATAATTTTTTATTTAATAGGAATGTTATAAATATATTTTATAATATGGTTACTCATGTACATACCCTCCAATTAAATGGTGTGGTTTGGATGGTCATATTTAAATAGTAACATTTTTTTTATCATATAACAATTCCAAAAAATCATGGTGTTTCATTTAAATAAATATAACAAGATTAATATTAATTTAAACAAAATTTTTAATTAGTTACACCCCAAAAAAATAATTTTTATCCCTTAAATTTTCACTTGGTCATCACTAGCTCAATATTTGGAAATTTGGTTTTTGAAAACCCAAATCATTCAAAGGGTTAAAAAATAATCTTTGAAAGAGGGGAGGGTGAAACATAAATATTTACTGAAAAAATACATAATCAGGTTCCCAAATAAAGTTAAAATTGGTTGGAAGTTATGATATAGACATAAAAGATAAAAAAATTTCATCCAACGACTAATAGAAAGTAACAGATAACAAGGTTATGAAAAGTTTAATTATGAAAAAACCATAAATACGTGAGGGGATAATAGACTATCAATTAATCATAAATGAAGGTAAAAGACTAACATTTTTATCTCAATATTATTTTACTAAATATGAGATAGTATTTTACTAAAAATATAGATATCATAATAAAATAAACTTACTTGATATCTTTCCCATTTCATAAGATTAATTTATTCTAATGGTTGTGATTTGAAAAATTTCCACTTCATCTCATTCTATAATAAATGTATATTAAAGATGATTTTTTCTTGAATAGGGCACTAAAATTAACTTTTAATGGATCATATGAACTATAAATCAATAAACATTTGTCCCTTATATCTCCATATATTTTCCAAAACCAAAATGTTTATCACAGGTTAACAAATATGGATAAATCATCATATTATGAAAAAAATGATTTAATCCCTAAGACCTCAACAATAATACCCAATATTAAATATATAATAATAAAACCCCTCAAATATATGGTAGACCAAATTCAAAAACCAAAAAACTAGACGATTTAATTTTTTTTCATGATTGACCCAACTATTATCTACAAATAATATTAATCTCTCGTGCTGTTATATACTAAAATAGAATATTCCCTAATCATATACTCCACAAAATATTATAAATAGTTCCTTAAATATTTAAAATCAACATAGAAACACAATAAAATCATATATGAATCCATAAATTAAATCAATATTTACTCCTCATGTTTGTTTTACCATAATCATATATTATTCCTAAAATAATGTACTTAACATTAATCACTTTGTCACTAAATAAATTTTCATTATCATAGTTACCTATATGATATATTACAAAATTTTACCAACTCTTTTATCCAAAAAATCCATAATCGGATCATCATAAATGATCATATTAACCACAACAATTTCTTATAATGTCATACTTATGTCCAAAAAATATAAAAGGAATATTTCTCAAATAGCCTTTTCACTAAACCATATAATAAAACAAAGGGTTTTATTTCTATAAACATCTGACAAAATATCCTTAATTATCTTAAATACCCATAAAATAATACCTAAAAATGGGTATATATTCCATTATGATTAATATTAACCTTAGAATTATCAACTCAATACACATTTTTTTATACCATATCATAAGGGAATGTCACATGTTTTAATTATTTTTATTGTCCCACTCATCATAGTTTTTTAAAACAAAAATATAAATTTCCCCATGTATATCCCCCTAGAGTATCTAAATTGGTGTTCAATATTAGGACCTCTCATCATGCACTAGTAATGATTGAGTTAATACCAAATAGTCCCCATTCAGAGTTTTTACCCATTGCTGTATCTGTGTCATTATAACATCAACTTGATTGTGTCTAGAAAATGGTGTATTTTCTAAGAAACCACCATCATTTATTTACTATAAATTTATGATAACTTCCTATACATATGATTATCATAAGGTTTATAGCTAAATTTTTCTCATCCTAGTTCCCAAAAATAACTAAACCGTTTTATGATACCAACTGTATTCACACAAACATTTAACATATAAATATTACCTTTCTTAAGTTAATGTTTAATACATATAATTATGATTTGAGCTTGAACCATAATGGTTTAGTGTCTTAAGAAACATGGATACATAATCAAATAGTGTATAATAAATCTATATAATATCCCATTAATTATTCATAACAATCACACTTCTTTGAAATATCATACATAATTATTTTTCCATATCCTGGGGAAAAATAACACATCAAAGGGCAAGCTTATATGCTCAATAAAGATAATAAATTTAGATATCAAGGATCATTTACGTATAACATGACCATTATTGAATGATAACATGAGATTAATATTTTAAAACCATACCCAACATTTCTTAGATATAAATAATGATTCATATAATAATGTTTCATAGTTTATAAGGCATGAATCATAAATGAATAAATGAAAATATTCCATGAGATCATAACATTGGAATATGTTCATATTATAAAAGAGTGGAATAATGTGTGTAATAGTCTTAATCATAGAAATATTTTTCCAAGTATATCTATTAATACATTTATCACATATTATTCTTGGGATAACCATCTGTGTTCCTAGTTTGGACTTGGGATATCCTCTTATTTACCCTCTATTGGGATCTGTATAACCTCTTATGTACCATTTTTTTAGCTTCGGATAACCTCTCATATACCCTTTTCAGGAATGGTACAACCTCCAGTGAACCCTTTTTCGGGCTTTGGATAACCTCCAATAATCCATTTGATTTGATAAAACATAATTATTTACCCAATGCATAGGACGATTATATAATTTTAGGCCAATATGTCACATATTTAGAATCTATTCATTTTTATTCCACATGATCATGATTATATTCATCAAAATATAACCCCCAAAAAATAAAAATGGTTTCATCAATATTTCATCAACTTAACCATAAACCATCTAGATACTGAATAATATTGTCATTACAAAATCATATTTCCATAGAAACATATGTAACCTCAAAATATTACATCATAGATAAAATATTTCTTTAATATATCACATTGAACATTCCTTGAGAATAATACCATTTTCATTTTAAAATCACTTATTTAAAATCATAAATTAAAAAAATGAAAAAAAATTGAAAATACCTATGTAAACATGTAAAGTATTTTTTTAATAATTTTGTAGTAATTATGGCGGAAAATTATGCTCATTCAAGGAATGTTAAAATAAAGATTCCTTTCAAATTTTTGATTGAAAGTCCATAGTAGTTATTTTGGGAAACAATGATATGAGTCATTTGAAAAAAAATATAGAAATTAAAACATGGGTAAAAATCACTTAAAATAATCGTAGGATAATAGTGAATACATTTCAAAAAATAATTTAATGAAATCAGTTACATGAAAGAAAAATATTCCCAACCAAAGAGGGAAAAAATTTTGTTTTTTGTAAAAACATATTTTAGAATCATGATTACCTAGAGAGAGAAAATTTATATGAAAACATTTAATGTTTAGAAATAATTACAGTAGATGTAAATTTTTTTGTGCAGTTAGATCATATAATTTCCTCATCAGAAATTTAAGCATAAACTATCCCAGTAAAATGAGTTTGAAACATAAAACTCTTTTTGTTTGGATAAATTTTGAATTGTAAACCCCATGAATATAAATCATAAAATTAAATGTTAAATATACTTAACATTATGATATTAATGATATAAAATTTAATATGGTATGTACATACTTTTCATAATAGAATATTGGTGCATAAAAAGAAACAGGTCTCAATTAAAAAATATTGGGATAAAAAACATTAAAAATTTGGTAAACATTGAATCAAAATATCTTGAAATAGATAAAATTATATGTATTTTCAAATCCACATATTTTTTTATTAAAATAATCTTAAAATATATTCATTGGAAATATATACCCCACAAAATGGAAACATGGGGTTAATATGGAATATATCTTATGGAAATAAAAGTGAGATGAGAAACTCTTAACATTCATTTGACATGATTCACACATTCTCCAAACACTTATATAATAAATTATCATTTATTATAATTTTTTAATATAATAATTAACATGATTATAATATCATTTATGATTCACTTATATCATTTCAAAATTCATTTATTAAAAATTCCTTATTAAAATCATCGTATTGAAGAGTTTCTTTCTTTCATGAATGTGTTTGTTTGGTAGTTTTGGCATATATAATTTGATAATGATTAGTAAAAAATTAGATAATGATTTAATATCTTTTATATTTATTATATAAATATTTAGAATCATCTATAAATGGTTGGGATAGAGAAATGAAATACATTGTTCATCGATATGGTAGTTTTTACATTTTCATGAACATTGTTTTTATTTTCTAAATAAATAAATAAATAAATATAAATAATATTTTTTCATTCCAAAAATAAAATTATATCATAAATATCATATATGGACATTTAATCAACCATAATAACTAAATATGAATTATTTTTATGGAAAACGAATTATATTGCTACATGGAGGAGGTGGTACACACAAGTGCACAAGCGATACATTAATTTCTCATTTTATGGAAAAGATGGTGGATAATAGTGATTATATATTATTAAAAAAATTAATTATATTTATGACACAAAATATTAGATTTTATTATTAAAACCATATATTTATTGGAGGTAGAATAATAAATTAATTGAAATAGGTCATGTAGACCTCCTTTGGATCCCTTCTTAAGGACCCTTGTAAGGGGATTTTAAGAAGACCAACACCTCTATTTCATGGATATAAAAGATTATAATAGAATTAAATAGGTTTTGGTAGATATAAGTGTCTTAGTGGTGTGTAAATAAGATATTTAATGGGTTTTCAATTATAAGGGGGAAGGGGAATTCTTGTAATATTTCAAAACATTAAAATATTATAAAGCAACATTCCTATCTATATGGTAAAAAATAAGATTAACTTCCTAATAAAGAACACATAGGATTAAAATAAACTCATAAAATAAGATTTATATAGTTTTTTAATAATTTCCTAACCTACGTGACAGAAAATCTGTTCCCCTAATCAGTTCTCCACATGACATAAGGTGTGCCTCCCCACACAGAAGGGGATACAGACTAAATAAGAGACTTGAAAAAGAAATATAGAGAGACCATACCATATTTTCTCATTTAATAAAATTGTGGAAATAGATATAATAAATAACTAATAAATAATGATCAATGACCAACAATAACCATGTATCACAATATCAAATCCCTAAACTTGGTATTTTCCCATAAACAAATACAATGAACATGTCATGTCCTAAAAGTGTCATGTGTTAAAGGGAAAAAGTAATGACATAATGAAAGTCCTGAATATAGGACCTAAAACTGATTTTGGTCCCCTCATCCTTGCTTCATCGCATTATACAAATTCTATCACCAATCATCGGATCGTTTACCTTTTCTTGGACTTCAACCTTGAAATATGCTCTGGTACCCATTGCTGCCCTTGAAGGGTGTGAGTAAAACATTATAGGACACTATCAATGGATCCTAATTTAATACGCAGTATAATAATAATAATAATAGTTTATGAATAAGTATAAATTAAGAAAATAACTGAAAAATAAATAATTAATGGGGCATAAAAAATTTATCAATTTTATAATTGTCTTTTTTGGATCCACCTTGACATCCATCCCACTAAACGTACTTAGATCATGCAAGAAGCCTAAACCCTGAAACTGAAATCATTTGGGATAAAAACTATAATTAAATATAGGTGAATTTATAAATAATTTGAATTATTTATAGTAAGGTGTGTTTCTCTAATTACACATTCTCTATCAAATTCTATTAGAGTTGAGATCATAATATATGTACCCTATCAAATAATAAAGAACTCCAAGTCCATCATTTCAATTTCAGGATGTTGAGAATCATGTTTAGATATCCAAAATAAAGTATTTGGAATTCCATATCATGAATACTGACCCATGGGTGGGGATTTTCATGTTCTCTATCAATTATCATTTCATCAATTCACAATTTCAGAGGTCCAACTCAGCTGTCCTTTTCAATATATCACAATAACAAAGGCAGAACTCATTTATTTATCTTTATTCACATGGCCTATTTCACTCAACAAAATTAACCCAATTTCATTCAAACAATTTCACATTAGATTTTTATAACACACCTCTTAATGGTTCATTAAAACCATTTAACAATATAATAAATCCTCTTTTAAACATTTACCCTTCAGTCCTTTTTGTTATTTCATAACACATTGAATTTTATAATTATGCCAATAACCTCTTATAACATGTTATCATCAAAAATGACATGTATAACATGTTTAATCCAACAAACCCCATATTTCATCATTTATATCCCATATTACTATTTCTAAGTGGATTGGAATACCCCATGGTTGTCCTTAAGATGAGTCTCAAAATATTCAATGGATACACGTGGTCTATAAAGGGACTGTACATAATTTGAATTCAAAATATATTATTCTTATTAAAAGAAACAATTTTTATGAAACCTTTTACTATATTATAAACCAAATAAATTTGAAAAACATCAGTAATATAGTAATTTCCTTGTATACCACCTACCATACGATCGTAGACAAACACTCATCCAACATAATTAATTTATTCCAGATAGAACAGTCACAAAAATAAAGTCAAGGAAATCCTTCAAATTAGGACTCTCGAGATTCATAAGAATAGAAACAACCAAATAAATATTTTTCTAGAAAGTAGAAATAATCACAGCTGGACACTTACTAGGGGATTAAAATCACACTAAATGGCACATCAACCACCCTAGAATCAAATGAGATCTACTCATACTAGAGGAGGATTCTTTTAGTTGTCACCCAAACGTACTGGGGAGTAAATGAGGGTGAAAATATTTTTATATTTTATACATATTGGGTGGTAAATTAATTATTTTTTGATATTTCATTGATTCATGTGATTTTTCTTGAACCGACCCATAGGGGATTTCCAGGCCAGTGATAAGTTGAGTATCACATACTTGGCCCACCTATAACAGGATTTTGGATGGTGAAAATTGATGAGAATTCATGTCACTAAAATCTGATGCCTTAGCCTATGTACATGTATTCATGCACACAATATAATCCATGAAATAGTGTGGAGATAAAAGGATAAACATGACATATAGGGTGTAAATTATATATACAACAACCGATATGATCTAATCAAAGTGAAAAATCATATTATAAATTTATAATGGGGTAAAATACATACCCCACAAGAATATAATTCCAATCCTAAAAACTAATGATGAAAAAAGGGAGACTAAAGAGATCCCAAATCACAATCTCCAAATAACAACCATTGAACATGGTCATCTCTTCTTGGTATAACTATGATCCTTTAAATCCTACTCCACCGAAGTCACTAATAATCTATATGTCATCCACATATGACACAACACATGTGGTTTAATACCATGAATGGGTTAGATTATTCATACCTAGAAGGACTCCTTAAAAAACCATGATTGGATAAATGTAAAGATACAAGATCGGATCAACCCATAAGAAAGAGGGAAAAAATCCAACATATATGCTCTTAATGAAACCTAATAAAGAGATAAAGGTGATCTCCATATACATATTCCTTCTTGCGATGATGATTTTACCTTCTACTCAAGATATCCATCTCGATTCATAGCATCATGCACAACTATACAAGAATCTATGCAGAGGGCCAAAAACTCACCATTTCACTCCACAGCTAAGGGGGTACAATCTCCAGTATAGGATCATCTCCCAAAAAAATATCAAATATGGGGGGTTAAAAACTTTAAAAAAATGGATCATTCTCTATATTTTATTGGGTTGAAACATCTACATATGTAAAGAGTATAGGATAACACTTACCTGGTTCGAGAAGGGAGTTTTTTACCCCAGTGTATCCCTAATAAATCTACCTAATAACATTTATTGGCCAAGAATCACTAAAACAATCATTACATTTGTAATACCTCACGAGATATAATTGTTTCAAAAAATTATTGCTCGCATTGTGTTCTAAATAGAAAAAATTCCAACATATGCTACTCATTATCCTAGATCTCTGTCCAAAAGGAGATACACATGTTGGAAAATTCTAACGGAGTTACTTAGAATGTACCTAGGGTCACACGACAAGTGATATTTCTTGAAAAAATGGTTGTCTCCTTACTTTCACATAATATGGCTTGCAATGTGGAACTATATGGCATGTAACTAATGTACATAACATGTATTGGATAACTTAGGGTTTCCCATGTTTCATATATCATTATTATGCACATTTTCATGTGTCTATGTACTTTTTTCCCCTATGTAAAACAATCATACCCATGTACACCAACCATTTTTCGGTACTCTAGTCATGTCCATGAATATGGTCATTCTAATGTACTTTGATTGTTCTTGTGTATGTGGCCCTATTTGTGCCTTTGTACTCCAACAATATAGGTCAAAACAGTGGTACATGATCACATGATGTATTATGGTCATCCACAGAATGTGATATTTATCTCTACCCAAAACCCCAGCCTATATAGCCAAGTGTCTACATGAAGTGGGTTCCACAACAAAAATAGTTTATTTCATTAAAGAATCAAAGGAAACACGTGTCAAGGTAGCCTGAAGAAATTAATACTGAATGAATCACCAATAACAAGGGCCACACCGCCTAGGGGAAGGGATCCTAAGTTACAAAACTCTAAGAGGGGGCATTCATTAGCAGAAACGAAATTAAAAAAATCAGCAACATGATTACCTTCATTCCATGTATGCGTAATCTTCATGTTTTTTGAAATAAGGGTCTTACATTCACAGATAAAATAAGTGATTTTACATAGAAAGTTTGAGGTGCCGATGAGAAATCTCTATACCATTCTAGAATCTATATCCCTGGTTGATAAGATGATGTTATTTGATTTTTATAGAGAGAGGGAACTAACAATGGCCAATGCCTCCGACTTAAGAGATTTACATGACCTATAGAAGGCACTAAAGGAAAAGATCACTGAGCCCAAATAATCACATACCACACTACCTCCATGTATGAAACCAAGACCACATGCACTATAAACATTGAGTTTGAATCTTGAGGCAGGGGGAGACAAGAAAACCCAATGGCGCCCCTACATAGAGATGGACCGGTTTGAAGAAGTGCTTCGAGAGAAAAAGTTACTATGGGTGGGTGCTACATCCCATTATTTCAGGAGGCTAGAAAACTCCACAACAAGGTATCTGTACCTAAATAAAAGAGAATGATAAATATTGTGAGGGCCATGTCAAGCCTGGTTGTAGGCCTGCTATATTCTCAAAAAACCCGCCACTAAAATAATAAACCAAGCCATATACTCTTATTTAATGTTGTCAAAGCTGCAAAACCAATTCAAGAGGAAACTCTTAGAAGATTACACCATGGTAGCAGAAGAAGAGAACTCACCAAGATCACCCTAAATCAATATTACCTTTTCACTTTCAAAAAATAAATGCAGTGTACATTCCACTAAGGGAGAAGAGCAACATACACATTTAGATTCAAGTTTAACACCCTTTCCATAAACTCCAGGTCTGAGGGGATAGTGTGGTAGGATATTCTCCATAACATGAAGGTAAATTTAATAGGAATAACTATTCACCAGAGGTGGCTATCCTATAGTCCACTTGTTAGTTGTAAAAGAAACACTAGTTGAACCGAATTTACCAAAAATATACCATTTAAAGATCTGGTAAAAATACATTGGTTAGGGGACCCATCCAATATAATGATCTCAAACAAAGTCTTCTATATGAGGTTGATAATAACCTAGATAAAGGGGTGTGAGTTTTTTTCCTTGATTGATATGTTAGGTGGTGGGTATCCTAGAAAATCCAACCCCCCCCACCCATCGCACTTCAAGAATTTCATATCACCCTGGCCCTGAATCCACTAGGAAGGATCCATAAGAACATGAATGTGAACACAAAGGGAGTTCCACAGGCATGAGGGCAATCTTCTATTCTCACAAGAGCCAAAACAATACATTCTTCTAATAATTTTTCTCGATAATGAGTTCCCCTCGATAACCTCCCAAGAAATATAACCCAATATGTAATACATAGCCTGCCCCACATCTATTACACCTATGCCACCATGCACCACCAGCATAGAATGATTACTCTAGGAAACCCTTTGTATTTTTACCTCTCCTTGGGCATCTCATATAAAACAATTCATGATGTTCTCAATCTGGATGATAATAGTCTTGGGAACCGTAAGGGTGGATATGATGTTCATATGGATAGTGTAAAGTACAAAATTAAGAATACTAATTCATCCACCATAGTACAAGAACATGATCTTCCAATTCGTGATATGATTGGTGATCTTATAAACCAATCATTAAAAATACATGAATTTTATTCTTATTATGTATATGGGAGCTCTATGTTAGACCACAAAAAAGTACTTACTCCAAATTCCCAGGATTGATACAATATTTTCCCTACAACTGGTTGGGCAAGAAGAGGGTTGGTAAACCCCTATCTTGTCCCTATTAATAGTTTTCCCACTCCAATAGGTATAATCATCCATGATTATTTTGAACACTCTAATAGAGTCACTATAATCATTATTAATCTCATAAGATATAGTGGATCAAGGGATGACCATGCCCGATTTCTCGCCTGTGGTGGAATTTCTGAAAACCAACCCTTGTAAGGCTTATTCAGTCAATTCGCACCTATCATGTGGATGGCGAATCAAGAACCAAACATTGATCTATGTTTTTAACATTTTAAACACACATCATATCAATATCCTCCCGTAAAAAACTAGTTTGGATATTTTTCATGAATACTCCATGAATCTACGGGTTCGATATCTCAAATATGACTCGAAAATGATGAACTACAACCCCATGGGACAACGATAAATAACATGAAGAAAATAGAGGTAAATGGGAAAATAACAAATTGATAACATCATTAGATGATGAAATACAATCCAATTACCATGAAATATGTAAAAAATTGGTGTGATTCACATGTGTAAGAATGAATAAAAAAATTGGTTCAAGAATACCCAAAGGAATGGTCTCATGTGGGGAATCTGATAGAAATAAATAAAAAGATAAAATACATTCTTATCAATTAATTAAACGTGGGGGTAAATTATAGAAATTGAGTGACCTAACATGATTATGGACTAATATTTGTGGAATAAAAGATTCTATATCAATAAATATTATGGTCCTCTTTAATTTTTCATTTGTCTCATGATTCACATTTATCTGTTCGTCATCGATCCCCGGTCTCGATCCACCAAGGATGAATGTTTCCTTCTGCTCTCTAATCTTCCAAGGTTATGTGGCTAACCCTAGGAATTTTTCATAATAAATTATTTAAAATTTATGATTAGTATTAGGGCTATTAAAATTAATTAATTAATTAATTCACCTAACACACCTTCCAACGACCATCTTCCATGAAAAATCTAAAACTGACCAACTTTATGCCACACAAATGCTAAACCCTATATTATAAAAAAATGGTGGCCTCATATTTCACATATAAGGTCCCCCTAACAAGGAAAACCATTTATTCTCAAATTATGTGTGTTCACTATATAATATATATGAATATTTTTTATATATTAATTCTGGGGTCCTGTGACACCTAAACATTGCATTGAATTTGAATAAATATACAGATACATATACAAAAGTATTTAAAGAACTAAATAAAAAACAATATTATTTACATTACCCCCTATATTAAAGATTTTCATCCCAAAAATCACAACCTAAAAAATATATAGAGGTATTGTGTCTGAATATGACTCTCATTCTCTCAGAGCCTCTCCCAAATAATATCTTGTTGTCAATGAACTCAAACCAAAGGAACAATCCATCCATGTGGGATAATCTAAAATAAATATTCAATCGCCACTTATTACTCCATAAATTTCGATAAATCCTTAATTTCTATGTCACCACAATCAACAACATTCATAGGGTCATGTACAAATCTCCTCAGCTGTATCACATGGAAGAATTCATGAACTCGGTCTAACTGAGGTGGAGAGGCTAAGAGGTACGCAACCTTGACAACCCTCTCAAAGATCTTGAATGTCCTATAGAACCTTGTGGATAGCTTATATCCCCCATCAAGGCCTCTAAAATCCCCATGCTAAAGATGATATTAAAAAATAATTGGCTCCTATTCAAACTACAAAGTCCTATGATATCAATATGTGTAATATTTCTATTAGATCTGGGATATGCTCATACATGAATGGATCACTTGAACCTTCTCAGTCATCACCAGCTTCATTTCATCCCTAAAAATATATTTTTTTCCATTCTCATTCTAACATAAGGGTGGAATGTTGAGTCTCCCTTAAATGTAATTGAATGGTTCTCTATAAAAAGTAGAGTGATATATTTTATTTTAATAGAACTATTCCAATGGAAAGTAAACCACCCAACTCTGGAAAAAATACATCCCACAGGCTCTCATAATGTCATCCAACACCTTGATAGTCATCTTGGTCAACCCATCTATCTGGGGGTGAAACACTATGCTCATAAACAAATAGGTCCCAAAATCTTCCTGAAGACCCCTCCACCACCGTGACATGAACTAAAATCACATTTTTATGCAATTTTTATGGGTACCCTATGATTTTGAATGACCCCCAACTCATAAAACCACCTCTAACTTTAAACATAAATTTTTTACCTGATATAACAATTTTTTTTGGAATAATAGAATTAGTTAAAAATAACCAGTATAACATCATATCCTCTCACTATCCATGGAATATCCATTGAAAATTCCATCAATATTTCATCCCACTTCCATTCCGAGATCTCAAGAGGTTGAGTCAAACCTTCTCGAACATTATGTCCAGCCATTACCCAGTGACATGTGAGACACCACAAGAAAAAATTACGATGCGTAACCTCATAACATACATACAAAACTTATATTGAAGGACCCTATAAATATTTTCCATATCATGGTATAAATCCAAGGGATACGTATGAATCTCTATCAACACCACCTCACACAACATGTCTAAATACACTATTCATCCCCTGAAAAGGATGGCATGCTCCCCTATATCAAAAAAACCATTTAGTGAATATCCAAAGGATCTCTGGTCACATAGAACATCATAGTAGATGTTACCCAATTTGGCCTCTATCACACACTAAACAAGTGCTGGATTCATTACCATTAACTGTAAAAAAATTCACCCCTCTCATCAACTGGGGTTGGCTGCAACGAATCTATCTTCTCAGACGACTCTTCCACTAAGTGATATTGGACTTTATGATAATAGAATTTTCCACCACATTACACTTCCATGGAGTGTATACTATCATAAATATATATTTCTAATATGACTCCAACCAATGCCTCTTTCTCAAATTGAAGTATCTCTTAGTGAAGTCGTACCTAAGACTATGGTGGTCTGGGTAAACTACAAAAATTTTTCCTAGAAGATAGTGCATTAACATCTTTAAATAGATTAAAATTAATTCCAAATCTAGGTAATGGGTAATATAATTATTATAATGGTGTCTCAACAACCTAAACACATAGGTTCTAACTTCATGAATCTCTGTCAACATGAAAAAAGTACCACCTCTATAGGAATTACAGAACACAATTCACTCAATGTCATCCCACATTACTCTAAAATTAGGGTGACTAGTCAACCTTATACTTAAATACTCAATGTCACTCAGACACTCTCAGTATTTTTAAATGACTTCCCTTTCCATGTAAAGGTAGTCAAAGTGGATTATACCCTTGAAAAGGTCCAAATAAGCCATCAATCGTACCCTTCCAAATAATGGAAACTTCAACCCTCTCAAATGATCTATGGGGGATCATAAGAAATAATTACATAAATATTCATGGTTCCACATTTAAAACATACTAATTGATGAAATACCCCATAAAGTGATCTTCACAGATCCAAAACTAAAATTTTTATATCTTTCCATAAATCCAGTCCTTGCTAAGTAAGTCTAGGACCATATTCAAATTTCTTACATGAACCTCATCTAACATAGATTAAATGAGTATGTAATTGAGAAAGAAAACAATGATTCAGTTAATATATAGATGGAATACCTAGTTCATGACATCTATGAACATAATTGGGGCATTAATCATTTCAAAAGGCATTACCAGAAACTCATACTGTCTATAGGGACATTAGAACATCATCTTTAGAACATCATCCTCACAAACCCTCAATTGGTTGAAGTCACACCTCATATCAATCTTATATAACCAAAAAATATATCTAAACTAGCTGAATGTGTCATAAATCTTCAACATGGGGTACTTATTCTTTATCGTTATATGATTTAGGCTATATTATTCAATACATAGCCTCAAACACCTATCCTCATTTTTCATGAAGAAAACTACATCTACCTAGGGGACATAATGGGTCAGATAAATCCATTATCTCAAAGGTCCTCTAATACCACCCTTAACTTTTGGAACATATCAGGGTACATATGATATTCCATAGAATATATTAGTGAGTTACTAGTGTGTAAGTCCCCTTAGAGGTAGTCCCATATCATATTTTGAGAAGACACACAAATAGTCTTCGACTACTGATGAAATCTATATTCCCAAAGATCCCACTACACTAAGGGATAAAATATCTATATAATTGGTGACGGGTTGTTGTTTCTTACTTGTGATTCCCACTATCTAAGCCAGGACATATCTCTCACTATCAAACTATAAAATCATCCCATTTATCTAAAGGCATCTAACTCTCCTATAGTGATAGTATATCTAAGAATTCACCTAGGAAAACGAGTCCATACCCAATTTTACATTATAATGTTTCATCACGATGAATAAGATAATCCATAAGAAATGACCTATACTAAAAATAAAAAGGAATTGTTGGTTAATGTGGGACATAAAATAACCACTCCTAGTAAAAACCTCAAGCAATAGCTTCTAGGATATGGTCTCTATGGTAGGATATATCTCTTTTACAAGGGATTTATTAATGAATTAATTACTCATTTTTTGTGTATAATTATTCAATAAATATTAAAAAATAAATAGGTCATACCTTGAATCATATCATATGAAGCCTGATCATATCCCTCCATTTCTTGCAGCTTCCCACACCCTCTAACACTAGCACTCTAAGCCTATCATGTTCCACGTAGTGATGGTGGTGGTGGAAGTAGATCATTGTTTCATCCTCCACCAATAGGTCCTTCATATAGTCCTCCACCAAATCCTCTACTAGTACAACCTTCCTAGGGGTTTCCTTAACAATTTTTGGGAGACGCCTGATCATGATGTTTCCTTTTTCATGGAAATCCATCCCCTACTTTTCTACCCTCTTTAGCACATCCATTCTGGTAATCATCATCCATGTGATCTCACCCATCATAAGCCTAGAATTACCCCTCTCTTGGATGGCATGATCCGCTGCATAAACCATATGTTGTAGGTCAACAAGTCTAATTCTTTCCCTGGGGAGGTCTCTAGTGTTGAGGGCTTATCAACTGTCATCTTCTAGATACAACAAATTACTAGGCCTAATTATGTCCCATGTTGGCCCCCACAACCCATTATACCTCTTCTAAAAAGATATCCATAACAAGAATTCTCTGTAGTAATCCAATATAAGTAGGAATTCATAAGGAGACAATTATTTCATAGATTTCTTTATGAAGGATATTTTAAAACATTTATTCCTATGAGACTCCATCTCCCACAATATCAATAGAATAACATGTGAAGTTGGTAAACCTAGTGGTGTACTCAACAATAGATATATCACCTCGATGTATCTCCAAAAGCTCATGAGCCCACATAGAGCATAAGTATGATGGTTAATACTCTTCATGTAAAACTGTTTGAACTCTAACCATGATAATTACACTTTATGATGTATCTGGGTAACCAAACTCCACTAGAAACCTAAATATCTTTCCTGAAAACATTATTCATGTGAAACCATTTGATCCGTCAGGTTTTAACAAGCCTAAATTATTAAGATACAGACTCAAGATAATCCTCAACTTCCAAAGGGTATTGATATCCCTAAAACCTAAATGGTATTTTTCATTGAAACTCATCTAACACACTAGTCTTTTTTGAATTATTTTCCTCAAATATCGGAGCTATCATCTATCCCACACACAATCAATCCATTTCCTTGATAGATGGGGTGGCATACCCCATGAGAATGTCCCTAAGATGAGTCATCATCCCTTAATTGTCTACTTCATGATCTCATATCTGTGTCCTTGATAGATTTTATCATAGTGGAATCCTAAAAGTTATCATGATGTGCCATAGTTATATAATTTTATACAAAGATATTACTCTAGAAGGATATGAAAAAACTACCCAATATTATATTATTCATATACAATTTTTTCCTAGAATCGATGTCTCGACATTTATATTTGACAAGAAGGTAGTCAGATTTCTAATAAATGGATATGTTGGCCGCCACACCAATATTAGGTTCTTGGCCTAAAATTCATACTCAAGACACTCTAAATTTTTTTCACATAGTTCCCAAACCAAACCTCACAACATGATCAAACTCCAAACACAAACCTAGGGGAAATACAACCTTCGATACCACTCTATCATGACTCGACCCACTAGGGCCTACTTGCCTCGGGTTAATCCATGTATGACTCCCCAATCCTACCTCCAATTGGCTAGGGGTTGGAAACTAGTTCTGGTAATTCATTTCAATTAAATGGTTGGCATTAACCTAAGTAAATTTATGCATGAACACCACAAAATCTAAGTAAATATTCAACAGTAAAGGGTTAAAATGAACATCTATAGTGTAAACCATTCATGATAAAACCACTAGGAAAACATAATAGTTTAGTAGTGTAGTAAAAAAGAGTAGAGGGGAAATATATTCACCTAAATAGAAAAAAGATCAAATATAAAACAATTCATGAATATGGTGAAAAAAGAGGGATCAACTCAAGATCCTAATGGACAACCACAGGAAAAAATCAGCTCATCTTGGTACAGATATGATCCTATGAATGTCACTCCACCATGGACACCATTGATCTATCTGTCATATTTATAAGAAACAACATGTATAAGAAAATATCTTCTCGGGGTGAGTATATACAACCCATTATGATTAACTAAAAACTTATAAGGGAGTAATAGAAAGATACAATAGTCAAATAAAACCATAATAAAGAGGGAAACCAAAATCCAGCATACATGCTCATAAATAACACCTAGAAAGAGAGAAAGGCGATCTCCATGTCCACATACCTAAAAAAAAAGATGAGTTTTTTTATTGCAGCTCCAGATATCAATATCTAATACCCATCATAACATACATCTTAAAGAAATATTTTCTGTAGGCCCATAATTACCACAACACTCCACAGTAGAAGTATAATACTCTATAGTGGAGGCCATGTTCCATATCAGAGCTCAAAGATGGAGGGGTCCACTTCATAGAAAGATAAAACACACAATATTCAGCATGGTGTTTCAAACTCAACATGGTTAAAGAGTATAGGTGACTAGTTCCATGGTGCGAATGGTGGGTTTCCAACAGCAACATATCTCTAAGAAAACATCCTTATCTCTATTATCATCCAAGAATCGTTGAAAGAAGAATAAAATTCATAACACATTTTTCCATTACTCCAATTCCAAAAATAATGTATGTTTTCATGATCTACATGGAAAATTGCATAGAATAGGGTACTCACATGCGCAAATATGATCCCATAGAAAAGGGATATACATGGTGGAAAATGCTAAAGGAGGTACATGGATTGTACCTAGGGTCACATGACATGTGACCTCACCTAGAAACCTTGTTGTCTCATCATCGACATGTGTATTGGATGTCCATGTCGAACTAGAAAATATGTACATGATGTACATGGAATGTCTTGGATTCCTTGGGGATGCTCGTGTCTCCTAGACCATACCTATGTATTCATCCAATGATTGTATAAATTCTCCATGATTATATACCATGGTCATTCTCATGTACACCAACCATGCCCAGGTACTTGGGATGAGACTGAGCACATGGTCATACTCATTTACTATGATCATTCTCATGTATGCTGCAGTTTCTATTCCCATGTACTCTTAGAGTACACATCAATATTTTTGAACACAATCACACTTTTTGTATATAAAAATCACAGTATGTGAACTTTATATCCACCTAAAACCCTATTCATTGTATCCAGGGGACTAAATGGAGTTTATTCCTAAACAACACACCCTGTATGTTAGGATTTTTCTCAAAATAAACAAACTTACAAGAATCATTCACATGCCTTATCCACTATAGTTTTCACTATGAATATCTTTGGGAAGTATAGATCTATGGATGACCACGCCCAATCCATCAACATTTAGCATATCCCATCTACCTAAACCCTTTGTGGTTAATATCATTGCACCATACATCTACTGTGGATCATGAATCAACAACCAACCACCCATATTTTTCATCAAAACCCAAAACCCACATCACATCAAAATCCATCAAAAAAACAATAATATATATATATATATTCCATGCATATTCCATTAATCTTGCAGTAAAATTATACATGAATCCATCTCAACAATGTCAAATCATAGTCTATTGGGACAATAGTGAAGAATGTTATGATAAGTTGGAGAAATTCACAAGGGAAATGTGGTATCTCCATTTTCCAATGAAATATCAAATAACAAGAATGAAATGAAGAAATAATAGGTGGTGTGATTCATATGTTCAACAGGGGTAACTATTTGGTTCAATAATGCCAAAAATGTATGGGACCATGTGAAGAAAACAGTTACAATAAATAAGTAAATGTAATATGATCATATTAATTAAATCAAATAGGGTTAAAATCCATGAAATAACATGACCTACCACAATTTTAGATAAATAATTGGTGAATAATGTTCCATATAATGATTAAGATGATGATCCCATTATATTTTTTATTCATCTCACGATTCGTTCTCAATCTGTTCATTATTGATCCTCGATATCAGTGTATTAATTAAGAATGATTCCTCCTCCTCTCTAATCTCCTTGGATTATATTTCTAACCTTTTCGATTTTCCATAACATGGTATTTATAAGGGAGAGTTAGGTTATTGGGTATTAAAAAAATTAATTGACTAATTTTCTTAACACACCAACCAATGAGCATCTTCCATAGAATGTTCGATGCTGACTAACATTATGTCATGTCTAGGGTAAAATCCATGTTTTTTTAACAATATGTGTTCTCAAATTTGACATATCCATTCTTAATCAATAGTAAACCCTTTTACTCTCAAAATATGATGGCACATTTTATAATATATATATATATATATATATATTTTATTATATTAATTCTAGGTTCCTGAGACACCCAAGCACCACACTAACTTTGTGGAAAAAATTGAGAGACATGTAATGAAATATTCAATGGACAGTATCCACAAATTCAGATTCATTACATGGTTTGGATGACCAGTATTCTAAATCATGCGCCAACTCTGTAGCCCCCTTTATCCAAAGGGAAAAATATTCACATGGTTTACTGGGGCACCTGCACAGTTTAATAAACTATGTGGCAGTCATGTGAATGGATCTATCTAATGTCACATAGTTTCACATTCCCCTTATATACGGTTCCCAAATAGTAATCCCCCCTTCTTTATAGAGTACAGATATTATTCATAGTTAATAATAACCATAAAATAACTATAAAACATGACTGAATGACCCTTTTCCTCTATTTTTCATGTATTGAACCCCTAGGAATCTCTTGAGACCTTCCAAATTTTTTAAGGGCACTCTATTAACTAGTTTAATTTGAGTTTAAAAAAATTTTAAATTGAAAGATACATCATGAAAAAATTATGATCTCAAAATCCCCCACAGTAAAATAGACCATCCTATAGTTTATTTCAAATGAATACCTAAGCCTATAAGGTAAAAATAATGATCCAACGGGCTTGAATATCAATTCCCTCTCCCTTATTTCCTCCTAAACATGTCCATGCTTCCACAATACTTGGAAGAAACTTACAGTCATACGCCGAATGATTTTCTCACTATGATCCACAATATGATTCAAATCCAACTCGAAGGACACATCGACCTCAAGTTTATCATCATCAATACTAAATAAATGAGAAGGTTTAGGGTGATACTTATGAATTTATGATGCATAAGAAATGTCATGTATATAATTTCACAACTATGGAAGACTCAATAAATATTTTACTAATCTAATCCTCTCCATATTCTTAAGTGGCCCAACATACCTCCGAACCAACATTCCCTATTTTTAAATCTGACAGTGACCCAATCATAGTGACACCTATATAAACACATGGCCGCCTACTATAAACTCAATCGGTCAAAAAAAATTATTAGCATGTGACTTCATCTAACTATGATCTATAATAATATTCTAATGGATCAGTTGAACATGGTATAATGTATCCGATACAAGACTTGTCCCCATAAACATTGATTCACCAACCTCTATCCAACATAATGGGGATTGACATGGCCTACCATATAGTACCTTATATCAGTCCATCTGAATTGTTAGCTGTTAACTATTATTGTAGAAGAACTCTAAATATACTATGTTATTTTCAAATTTACAAACAAATATAGGATGCATACTCTTAGTATTTTCTCTAACACGTCGATTGTATGTTATAATTTATTATATTATTGTTCTGATAAGATCTAATAACAAGAACTAGAGTGTCTAGTGACTTCTACAAGCCTTACAATAGGCAAGAAAAAAAATTCATATCCTGATATGAAACTATACATTGAGTCAACCCATGAAAATGTACTTTCTATTGCTCATACATGACACCACACTAGTTGATGGTTAAATTATCCTAAATTGGAATGAAATGGGATTACTTTTTCCAAATATTCCATAACCACACATATCATTTTATTCTTCAAGCGATTCTTTGGCAGGCCCATTACGAAATAAACTGTATCGTTATCTCACTTTCATTCTAGAGTGTGGAACGAATATAACAGACTAGCAGTCCATTAATGATCATACATTACTTGATTAAAGGTATATAATTGCATCATGGATCCTACAACCTATTTCTTAATTCCTATCCACCAATACGATATATGAATATGATATTACATTTTGGTCAAACTTTGGTGCACCGCCCATTTCAATGTATAAAACTCAGGCATCAGCTCCCTAGAATACAATTTGGAAAGATAACACGGATATCAACATCAATAATCTCATATGAATAAATAGTTCTTTGTTGAGGTTACACCCACTATTTATGATTTCCCTTAACACCATTAAATTAGGATCATCATATTTCATTTCCTTGATCCAGCTTCTGTGTGTGTGAAACACTGATAATCATATGAGGTTCACCTACTACTATCTATCTTGATTAACCAGATTCATATCAAGGAAAGAGGTCATCATCTTCTACTCATAACTAATCTGTTAAAAAAATTGAGTTTGTGTCTTCCAACTAAAGGCATCGACAATATTGTTTCCTTTTCTATGCATACAAGCTTTCTCAATGTCAAAGGACTTATTATGCCCAACCCATATCAAATGTTTAATATTTAATTAATTATGGGAAAATAATTATTTTAGGTACATATGATAAGTAAAAAAACTCTAACCTAGAAGATAATTTTACCAATATTATAAGGTATAACTAATTGTGGAAAACTAGAGATCATGAAATGGATAGTTACTTTTATGAGGTCTTAACTATTGATCCATACACTATGACTCAGTATCCCAACATCAAAAATACCCCTTGTCTAATTATTGATAATCCACAATATAAAGTGTAATCCTCAATTGGTTCGGATAATATCATAATCAATGCAATGGACAAATGATTCTTCAACTCATTGAAGGAATTTTCACAAGACTCATAACACTAAACCATTATTCCCTCCTCATTAGGCCTAAGAGTGTAACATAAAATTAGAAAAATTATTTAATGAACAAAAGATAATAACCTTCCAAAACAAATAATTTTAAGATATCTAAAACAAGTTTGGAAAGCCCCTAAGAAACAATCACTCGAGCATTTATGTGGTCTACTGGAAACCTTCCTCAGAGATAATGTGTCCTAAGAAATGTACATTGTTGATCCAAAAATATAAACTACATATATTGGAATATAGTTGATTCTCTCTTAGTATACAAAGGCTGATGTAACGATATTCAGCATGAGTTTCATGAGATTGGTGTTACACTAAGTTGTCAATAACAAAAATTACTAGAAAATGATCCAATGAAGGGTGAATGATTTTTTTATCAAGTACATAAACACAATATGTGTGTTCACTATCCTAAATGGAATTAAAATGAATTCATATAAGCCATACATAATTGTAAAATCATACTATGGTATATTGAATGGTCTTACACTCATACGGTGGTAACTTGATCTCAAATAAATGATGGAGAATACACAAGAAACCCTTAGATAGTAAAAAATATTTTCCCCTAAGGAAGATGATACCTTTTATTGATCATTATCTAATTCAACTTCCAGTAATCTACCCATAAGTGCAATTTTCGGTTGTCCTTATTGGTGAATAAAAATATAGATCCACATGGTCATGTACTCGGTTGAATAATTCATTTATCCTCTAACACCTCAAAATAATATTTAATATCTTGGTTATCTTCATGTGATATTGTATATGGTAGAATAGAAAGTAGAATTTCTCCTGGAACTAGAAAAATTATGAACTTTTCCTCACATTCAGGTGTCGACCCTGAGAACTATTTGGGAAACACTTCTTAAAATTGATCCATTATAGAGTAAAGACATCATTATTCACTCCCTAATCATCAGGAATTAGACACGAATTATAAGATATAACCTCACCCAACTACTAAGGAACTGGTCCTCCATGGTCGTCCTATATATCTCATTCCAAATCGTGAAAATAAGTGTCACCCTTAAAATACATGAATGTTTCCCTTAAATGCTAATAATTAAAGTTATATTGATAAGAAACTAACTAGTCCACTCCCAGTATCAAGTCAAAACCTAACATCTCAATCCCAAAAAAATTTCAAAATGGGATGGTTCCCACCAAATAGGAGTGGGTTTTCTTTATAATGATAGATAATATCTAATCATATCCCTATGACATGTAGATCATCATGATCCCACTCAATAATTACACTATTAGACTCAAACCATTCATGAGTTGAGCAAATATAAAATATAGTTAAGCTTTATTATCAAACAAAGTATTAGAGAGCTTGTACAGTACGTGAATCATCCCATGGAAAGTCAATGGTCTATCCTCACTACCATCCAAAGAAGGATGAACTACATGAAGTATAACATTACGTCTACCATGGGCACCAGTCTATGTTACATGTGTTCTAAAACACTCTTTATATAGCCTATCAAGTCATAGAGAACCTCGTCCTCCATCCAGACTAGTATTCATAGTTTAACTCTATATTCCAGACTAATAAGATGTGGAAAATCCACTTTTTGTTCTCTATAACATCCTAGATCCCCTATAACTATCAATTGGCCAAGGTTTCCTATATAAACTCTATATGTGTCACATCATCCCCCAAGATGAACACTACACTATTGGTTGAATAGAAAAACCTCTCAAGTTACCATACATGGAACATTAATAGAAAACCACTAAACCTCTTCCCTAATATGTTATTCATATCCCCTTCCCACTCTTCTCGCCACCACCATAGATAAAGTTCTCATAATGACACTTCCTCAAATCATAAAATATACCACTAAATAACCTAGCTAACCCCACATATTCCTCATTATAATCCACTTTCAGGTTCCCCTCAGAAATGAGAGCCAGATTCACCACCTCAGTGAACTTCTAATGAAATATAGTCACCTAGGGTCTGATCTCACATCTATGAATATCTTGGAATCATTTTTGAGAAGGTACCTCATCCTCCACCAATACTAGTATATATATCCACAATTTGGATAGAATAATCAATTATTGATATATTATATTAGGTAAAACAAATAAACTCTACTACTCTATCATTCCTCAAGGTATCTATATAAAAATGATCTAAGAACTTTTCTTGTAATTAATTTCATGACATACCCCTCAAGGTCATCCAGGAGACCAGGGATCAAATCCAAGCAGAGGCTAATTAATAGGTATTGTAGAAGGTACTATAGTTGTACTGTACTTGGTACTGTAGCAGGAACTTTGCAAAACTATAGCAGGTACTCTTGCGGGAACTGTAGCTGGCACTGTTTGGAACTACAGCAGCCGAGAAAATTCCCCTGTTTGGGCCTTTAGGCCACCGATTTGGTCCCCAAGTCCTTTAAGGCCTTCAGGCCACCCAGGCCTTCGGGTCAGTAAACCCTTCGGGCCACCTCAAGGACATCGGGCCTCCTATAGTGTAGATGTGAACCAGACAACCTATAAGGAACTAACATCAAATGGAAGGAGGAGGAAGTATCATTTACTATAGCAGAAGCTAAACAATTACAAGAATGAGAGGGCATGGCACCTTCCATTGGGAAAAGCCTGTGCATGCACGGGAAAGCCTAGCCGAATAGCCATGTGATGGTTGAGAGATGATTTCACGATGAAGATGCTGGAGAGAATCAGTTCTAAGTAGCTAGTTTGGGTTGTATATAATGTTTCAAGCCTATGGGAAATGAATTCTTCTAAGGCCTATGGGCCATGTAATAATAATTCCTACGGGACTTGAAAGGGTTCCACCTCACCCCTTGAAAGGTGGATTATCAAAATCAATAAAAAATGAATGCCTTCAGGCCATTGGAGGTAACATCAATTGTCTAACTAGTACTTTTATATACATCAAAAAATATAAAATTCCATCTTAACTCTATCCTCTAGAGAAGTCTCCATGTGAACATGAATCATCTAGAAAGAATAAATATAGAACTCATCTAACTAAAAAACACCCTCTCCTCAAAACATTAGAGGATTCTATAGTTGGGACTCCCTAGATCAGTTAAATAGACTCAAAATAGATCACACTAGGTTCCTTTCCTTAAACTCTATAAAACATGTACTACTTTTCTTGTATCTTCTCTTTCGTCCTCTCACATTGAACTAACTGGGCATCTAGTCCCATAACTGGTGGTGCATTATCATCAATGACCTCCTCTCTCTCTATAGGTAAGTATCATCAGGGATGAATTTATCTATGATTAAAAACACTTAACTATGGAACATAACATGTCATTTCCACACTTATAAATAAAATGGGTCACACATAGGAATAGAGAAACCACTATGTATAAACTATCATGATGAATTCAACTACAACCCCATCACTACCCCCGATCCATCCCTATCCAGGACCGAGGATAACTCCAGATAAACTAAACATCAAAATTACAAACATATAATTTGAAACCATTTTAACAATTTATTTTCACATATTTTAATTTAAGATATTTTTTAACCTCTTTATTTGGAACATTTCATTTGAACCATAAATAAATAGAAAACTATTCTCATTTACCACAACCCAATTCCTCTACTCAATGAAATAAACCACCACATGCTTTCTCATGGGTTCTAAAAAATATGCATGTCACATAAATACTTGAGTCCCTAAAATGATGAATGCATAAAAAACCTAATTCCATATTGGAACATGAATAAAATCTCAAATAATAATAACATCAAATAATAAGTGTATCACCCAAGGTGAAATAACATCCATATGTAACATGTGAACATCAAGAACCACAATCCCACCCTGGTAATCAAGGTTTTAACCTACATAGGGGTTAGATACACCCCTTAATGAGATAATTACAAAGGCATGACACATCCTAGTCTCATGTCTACCTTTCCAAAAATAGTAAATAAATGAAAAACAAGACCCATATGATACATCTTTGTAATGTTTTGATCCAGGTGACACTAAAATGGTTCTTCGAGAAGGTTCCCTACAGTACCTCAAGAATTCCTCCCTATATTTTATAGGCTTATGATTAGAAACAAGGGTCTAATAAAGAATTTATGGATACTATACCCTCTTTACCATAGTAACACAATGGAATAAATCAAGAGAAACAAAAAACAAGTATTAATGATCAATATAACACAATAACCATGCATCAAATAATTTACTCCCAAAACTAGTCAATCTTCTAGTAACAAATATGATGAACATTACATGTAATTTAAATATTGTGCTTCAAAATAAAACCAAAAAAATACACATTAGAAATCCCTAAAATGGGACCTAACATCATGTCTTGTCTCCCTATCCATGATCCATCCCATAATCTTGACTTAGTAACCCATCATAGGGCCTTTTAACTTATCCTAACTTATAACCCTGAAATACTATTGGGGTTCCATGGTATCCCAAACTGGATGTGAGTACATCTTAGTCCCCTCTATCAAATGTGAAACTGAGTTGCATAGTATGTTTGGGCAGCCACATGGTTTATAAACCATCTGAATGCTGTGGAAATAGTTATTTACATCCTTACACTATTTCTAGAGACCCCTGTGAATGGTTTGCAAACTTCATGGTAGAATGTTTATTGGGAAAGGTTAGTAAGAACAATTTTTCAACTATGCATCATGCACTATATGGCCCATTTTTCCCCACTTTCATGTTTGGAACCCCCTTAACCCTCTTCAGACATTCCCTACTCCCATGAGGTATTCTATTAACCCTATTAAGGCGATTTTAATAGAAAATAAAATGTAAACATACCTCATAAAATGTTTTTGATATTAAATTTTAGGTCATTTTAACCCTTATCTCTTTAGTTTAACCCCATATCAACACTTTTTATCTATAATTGTGAAAACTCATTATTCAATCCTGAAAGGTTATAAATTTATGTATACAATAAAAATTGGAACAAAAATGGTAAAGGTATCAAATTATTTACTATAACTCATACCCATTTTAATATTTCAATATTTTTATGAGCTTCAAATAATTTTAAATAATATTAAATAACCTCATATATCATTAATATCATTTGTGGGGATATTCATTTAATTTGACTTTAAGGATTGTTATATAATAATTTATTTAAAATATAGAACCTTTATCACCCACGTATACGTTATAGTTAACCATAAAATTCATGTCACACCCCATTTAATCCCAACCATATTTATTTTAATATTTTTAACAATATTTAGTAATTACTTATACTATTTTCACACACACTTTATCCGCATTTCATAATCATTTAAGGTAGTTATACCATCATTAAAATTTTAAAATTAATCTCTATCATAAAAATTAATTATTAATATTTAAAATAATAATTTATAAACGAACATTACCTATTTTTACCTTAATTAATTTTTTTTTTAAAAGAAAAGAGAGATTAATTTTTTATTGTTCTTTACTTAAAAAAATATATAATTCATTATGAAATAATAATGGAACTAAACTACCATAACCTCAAATATTTCATTAAGATAGTTGAACCCCGCTCATAAAATTTATTAAATGAAATTTTTAAGTTTATTTTAATGTCTTATCTTATAGTTATAAACTTATTTTACTCATTTACCCTTACTAAGGTGACAAATATTTGGCATGGTTACTATTCATAATGACAAAAAATAAAACGGTCCTATTTACTAAATTTAAACCTCATGATTCAAAATATGGTGTTCAATTTTCAAAAGTAAATTTATATATGTGGTTCAAATAATTTTTATTATAAATTTGTGAAATGTAATGAGAATAATAATTTTTAGAAAAATGTGTTTTTAAGCCTAAAAATAATCTTATATAAAAATATTTTTTATTATTTATTCAAATGGAATTATTTATATTATTAAAAATATATTATATTATATTTAAATTTTAGAAGAAAAGACTTAAATTGATTTATTTAACAAAAATAAATGCTAGTATTTCAAAAATCGGTATTTTTCACTATTCACTGAAAAATCAATCATTTTGAGAAAAAACCGAAACATTTAACCTATTTTAATTATGATGGGATAATTTAGAAAAATGATTTACTTTTAAAAAAATAAAACGTACAAAATATTTATAAATTTATAATAATATATACTCACAAAAAGAAGGAAACCTAATTTGTTTGATGAAACTGTATTTCTGAATCATAAATTGACTATACTAAAATTATAGTGCTTATTTACAAATAATTAATAAATAATTTTTATTGAATTGGAAAATTGTAAATATATTTAGTAAATTTTTTAGTAATATTCATTCCTCCCAATTTAATGCCTCAGTTATAACAATAACATTTAAGCAATAATATTTCTATAGTATATTGCAATTCACTTAACTCTCAGTGTTACATGTTCAGAAGTATATCAAACATATTATTATTTTAAACAATATTATAAAGGTGTTAAATATATCACCACAATAAATATCATACCAAAATTAGTTTATATAGTTATAACAAAAAGGGATAAGTCTTTATCCATTGGTCAAACTAAGTTAATTCCTTTAATTTTTTTTCAACCCTATATTCTTTTATTTTTGAAATGAAAAAAAACAAGAATAGATGATAATTTAAAACATATAATTCATCCTAAACTACCCCAATAATATATCATATTAAAAATTATATTAATTAAAAATATTTATAATTTCCATTGACAGAAATCATTCAACCTTACTAAATTATGACACATTGATTATCAAAAAAATATCATTACTCAAATTCCCATCATATTATTTAATCAATTCTAAAAAATGTAAATTTTTAAGGAGGTATGATGGTATTTATATGTAACTATTTGTATCATAGATATAAAATATAATATAAAATGTTTTTTTGGTATGAAATTTCTTCACCTGAAAATTATATGTCAAAAAATATAGAGAATAAAAAAACATGATTTTAAAAAAGACACCACTATATATTAAATCTCATATTTTAACTATTTTCTTTATTATATTATAATAATTTCTACCATCATCACGAAACTAGAAAATTTATAATTTCAAATGTGATTGTACTAGATATATTCCATTAAAAATTAAAAACATAAGGTTGATGGAATTTTACATCGAAAGAAATTTCTATAAAATAATTTATAAGAAATAAAAATAAAGATTTGAGTTTTCTCCCTTAAGCCCATTGTAAAAAGTGTTTAGCTCAAAATGACCTCACTATTTCATGTTATAAAATAATAGAAAGAATATAATATAACTAGATCAATGGATAGTATAATTCTAATTTCTTCTATATGGATCGTTTTTCATCCTTTATCTAAAATAATATATATACTCTTCCTTGAGGGAGTACCTTTTTCTCTAACATAGGACAAATCAAATTTCTAGAAACCTAAATCTTATAAATCATATCTATTATGTAATTATTTTTTATAGTAACTCTGTATTTCATATTCAATATCCTATATCAATTTCATTAATATAAATAACACCCTCAATTTTAATCACACTATCCTTAATAAAAAAAATCCATATTCATCAATGGTTGGAACTACTCAATAAATCTTGAACCTCACTTAATCACCTCCAATTATAAAAAATAAATCCATACTAAAAATTTCAATTAAGGAAATTATAATTTCTTAAAAACATATTAATTATATAGGGTGTTTTCTATACATCCATATCAAGAAAAAAATCCATCAAAATATAAAAATTTCCAACGTTATATAAATCATCCATAATAAAAACATATCGATATATAACAACAATATAATAAAATTAAAGATAAAAGTATTTAATCTTAATATCCTCTAATACCAAAAATTCTAATGTCAGTTTCAATATGTTGTTCAAACTCACACCTAAATCACAAAAAGAACTTACATACTCATATGATCCAATATTAATGGGTTATGAAAAACATCCCAGATATTATTTTTATTTAATCCCTGATACCATAGTTTTGATCACTCTCAAGTGATTTTTATTGTGAATATATTCTCATGATTCTTTATATTAAAAACACAATCATCCATGAAAATTATGTATATGGGAAAGTTTTCTAAAGATTCTATAAAATGGATTTTTATAAAAAAAAGTATTTATATTTATAGAAACGTTTATCTATATTCTTTAATAATCTTGTTCTTTATTCATTACAATGATTGTAGTTGTGGTTTATATGGTGATTGAGCTTCTTTTCTAACTTATTTTAATCTTAATTTTCCATCTCAAGCATGTTTTCTTCACTTTACCTCTTTTTCAATATTCATTTATTCTCATCTCTTGCTTGTTTCAATAATTTCCTCTATGGGTTTTCCACTCTTAGAGGTGATGTATTTCACTTATACAAGTGTTTTTATCTTTATATACCCCATTAAAACTCTTATTGGCATCATGTTAAGCTTATTTTTTATTTTAACAACCATAAAATCAATGTTTTAAATGTCATATATTTGATATTTATAATCTTAATTTGACCTATTAGAGGAAGCCCCATTACTTGTCACAAATGTTTCTAAGATTTTCTTTAATGAGTTTATTTTAATAATAACTGATGATACTTGGTATTGTATTTAGAACTATACAGACCACATATTTTTTTAAATCCATGACTTGATTAAAACTTTATTCGATAATTTTTTTTAATAATTAAAATCACTCTAATTTGAATTTTCATTTTAATAAATTGTATTTCTGGAATGACTGATATTATTATAGAAATAATTATTGATATATCATTTCTTTCTTAGTTTTCATTCAACATATTATTTTCTTTTGGTGGTTTTACATACTCATCATTCCATTGAAATATATTTATATACATGTCATCCAAGAATTCATCATTCTTTCATATCATTTTATTCATCAATGACTAACATATCACTTTAAGGTAAACCATTGTAAAAAATCATAATCCATAAAATATCTTTCCCAACAAGGATAAACTCTCTTAAAAATTATTTGAATCATCCTATGTATCATAAATTTTCTTTGATTCATGTTGTATGAAGTTTAAGATATTTGAATAAAGATTAATAGTTTTTTAAGTGGTGAAATATTATTAATGAATATTACTTCATTTTAATCTCATGTTATAATGGAATTTTGTCCCATGTTTTGATTATAATACTATAACTGGTATCTTAATAAAAACATAATCAACCTAAGATCTATGTCATCATCAAAAACACTAAAAAGATAAAAACTGAACCATTTTCAAAGGAAAAATCCCTAATGCGTGTTTTGATCGTATTATTGTAACATAATGAATTTAACTGAGTATAATGTCATTTGAATTATACTTTTAATTATCTCATTTTTATTTAATTAAACCAATAGTATTTGGATGGTTTGTTATAACATCAATGATAAAGGTAAACCATACTCAATTATTATTTTATTCCTTGGATGTATTCCATGTAAAACATAATCTATTTCCAGAACTCAATTAAATATTTCCACATTCTTTTATATCTTATATTACATAAAACATATCTCAATCTTAAGACAATTTTATAAAAATTCATTTCCTTTTATCAACAATATTATCTTGATTTGAGTACTTGTGAATAAATAATATATAATCTGAGAAAAAATAAGAACACACCAATCATAATAAAAATTAGTAAATGTAAAAAAATAAAAAGGGGAAAGGAAATAAATTACCATATTTTAACAAAAAAACTAATTGATAAAATTCTAAAGGAAGGAAGAATAATGACTTTTTATAAATTTATGGTCTTAAGATAATTGAAACTTCAATGTTCATAATGAATAATATTATTTTTCATTAAATTGAATCAATGTAAACTTGTGGTCTAATATCTTTTCTCTATTTACTAAATTTCTCTTGTTATATTACCATTTACTTTGTTTCATTTAGAAGTGTGGTGATTAGAACCATATTTGAAAATATAATACTAAAAATCATTTCATGGTCAAGAAATAATCCATGTAACTAATTCATGCATTTAATAATAATTCTAAATTCAATAAATAGTTATTATTCATAATGAAATAAGAAATGATATAGAATAATATGTGAATGTATAAACCTGGAAAGAATAACTTTAAAAAATATAATAATTTAATAAATCAATCAACCATTATTATAAAACCCAATAAAAAGTATCTACCCTATTATGATTTCAAACAATATAAGGGATTGCTTTATGTTATACATGAAAGAAGGTCATAAATAAACCTATCAAGTAAACAATACATAACTTCTATCAATAAAAGATGTATAATTAAGTACTCCAACAATTAAATAATGTTATTATAATGTTGTGACCCTTGTTTTATAGAGAAAATTAATCATTGTATATTCTTATATATTTCACATATTGTTTCCTTTAATCTTGATTTTAATACCATAAATATAATTCATAAAATTCTACAGGGATGCACCCAATACCTCCTCAAAGTTTTACAAATAATATCATATCTTTATAAGATTTCAAACCTTAAAAATAATAAAAACTAATAAAAAATGGAATTTCCCTTCTCCCCGTGTTGTGATTCTTTTCCCTTGGTGGGTACTTTTTTCCAAAATCCTCCCATACTTCTAAAAATGAACATTGAGCATAAAATGGATTCCACTTTGTGGTGGCCCCTATACATTTATAAAACTTTATAATTGTCACTCAAATTTCCTATAATCACTCCAAAATTTATCCCTGTATCCTCGAAAATCATTCATGGATTAAATTCACTAAAATAAACACTTTTCACCTTAAAAACAGCCTAAAAATATTCAACAATTTCAATAGTTTTCATATGTTTTCATCACATTTTTTAACAAGCATTATTTGGAATGATAAAACAACGTGAGGTTTTTATATATTTTCATCTTTGACGTGAATCTTCTTCAATATAAAGTGTTTACCTATATTTTTTGGAATGGTGTTTAACTAATATCACAATATATATTTACAACAAAATTTATATTCTCAAAACCATGATGTTATATCATCTATGCCCCATCATCACAACATGATCAATGATGTTTTTTTCATGGTTATTCCCAATTACATGACGTTATTTACTCATGAAAACATGGATAATAAACCATTATGTAGTATCCCCATGATTTTACTAATCAAATTAGTTGACCAAAGTGAGTATCTCAAGAGGGGTGAATTGAGTACCTAATTAAAATTTATATTGAAAATGTTTTAAATAAAATCCCATAACTAATTTAAAATGACCTAGTTAACAAAAAAATATTATCAACATAATTCTTGAACATTTAAAATAATTCTCAATGATTGGTTAAGTCTTAGTTAAAATAATATACAATATTAATTTATCCATTGAGATCAATTTACTGAGTAAAAAACTTATAGAAACAATAATTAAGGCCAATTATTAAATTTTTGGTTTACATTACAGTTAAAAAAAGATTCAGCTTTAAATCTTAGGAATAAAAAACACACATTTAAAAATGAATAAAAGTGGTTCATTCTCAAGTGGAGACTTAGTTCTCTCCACATGGAAATCACCTACTTCCCAGAAGTTTATATAAAAATAAATATTGATACAAAACCCGGAACTCATATACAATAATATGAGAACTATCCAGGCCACAAATGCACCAATTCTACAGTAATTGTAGGAGTAAGAAAGATAATAGGGCATATAGGGGCTTCTTCCACAATAATCTATGTAGTATAAAAGATAATAGGGAATACAGGGACCTATTCCATATTAATTGTGGGAAACATTAGTAAAATTGATTTGAGATGATACATAAGAGTCTTACACATTAAATCAAGGGATGGTGTGTGTGTAAAATATAGAGTATACACATAATACTAATAAATTAAATGTTAATGAAGAAATAGAGTATATAAGAGTCTAGAAAAATGATGTTTTTATGTTTGATATGATCTACAGCTCCTGACTCTTGAATACATAATCAAATGCAGCTCAAGTTGAGTTTATGAAATCTAATGTAGAATAGAGTATCATAAACTCCTTCTTGTGAGTCTGTAAGAATTTTTCCCCTTGTTAATTGTGATTTTCATTGTCTACATATAATCACTTGTAATAATACATCGTGTGAGGCCCACTTCACAGAAACTCTATTTTCTTTACATGTACGTGTAGTTTTTTGTTCATCGCATCACATATATTCCACTCTCTATCTCATTTATACATAAGGGAGTCTACTTTATATTTTAGTAGTATCAATAATAAATAATAAACCCCAACATATTCTTCTCCTCGTACTACACATCTGACATTAACATTAATGCATCTCTGTTCAGAAATTATGTAATAATCATTAAAATAAGTGTGGGCATTAAATTTTATAAACATTATCTAAGAAATATTTAATTTCAAATGAATTAAAATCGTTGTTGTGAATCTTTAGAAAAATGAAAGCTCTCTAGAAATGTCGTGATCTAACGGTGATACACATTTTGGTAGTGACACACACTAGTAGTTTCTGAGTCTAGTGATGATTCGGGTTCATGTTGTATGTTGGGTTGGTGATGAATCCTCTTAGTGGTATGTAACTCCAACACATAGTCATATTTAAGTTCTATTAGTGACTAATCCCCGATGGTGATTAACCCCATTCTTTTTCAAAAATTTGTTCTGGTGGAGACACATTGTTGATGGTGAGACATCGTCTAGAAATGACTCATACTTTTTCAAATTCTATCTCGGTGGTCAGTCATCCTTGGAGGTGACATATTCTTGTTGATGAATCATCCTTAATGTTGAGTCTATCCTCAAATCTTTCATATATTGTAAAATGTTTTCATAACACATGAAACTCATTAATATCAAAATAATAATGGTTTTGTGATCATTGAAATAATGATGCCAACAATATCCCACTTTTGTATGATAAGAAATCATGTCATTTTATAAAGATGTTATAAAAGATAAATATGGGTATCAAAGGTAAACAAGATACAAAAGGTATCAAAGATATTAATTAGATGGTATCAAAGATAAATAGACGGATGCAATGTATTGAAGCAAATGAAATAGAATACAATCAAAGGAAAAATAGACACTTACAATAATGGAATATCAGAAAGATATCAAAGTAATGGGGATAAAATTCATACAAACCATATCTCCCTTTTGGGATTATCAAAACGTGAAGAATAAAAAAGATAATTCATAGAATAATATAATAAGAAAAAGAGAATGTTCATTAAAAACCAAATTATGTGTATCCACAAAAAGTTACAAAAAATGTTTTAAAAAAATAAAAAAAAACCATATCCAAGACAAAAAACTATGATCAACCATCCTCCTCAGGATAGATAGAAAGAAAAAAATAGATATTTTCCATTTTCCTTATATAAGTAAAGGTTTTAGAAACTGGTGCTTAGTTTCCAGTAGGAGCCGTTGTAGGAACATCAATTAGAGAGTGAGGATCTGTAGTGATGATGGGTCTGAGATACTTCTTATCTTCTCTAGGAGATTAGGAAAATGGATGAAATATAGCTGAAAAATTTGTAAGAGGATCAGTGGCCACACTGGCTCAGTAGATCTCTAGATCAGTAGAAGGAGGAGTCGAATGGGCAGTAACATATATAGCCTCAGGAGCTACTACTCAAATTCCATTCACATGTATAAATGGATTCATATTATTGAAAAATTCTATAATTATGTTCCCAATTCACTCTATATCACAAAATAAATCTTTCTTCTCTTCCATAAAAATCATCAATAGAGGAGTCATAACCTTTAACAAGATTCCTTCCTCCTTAAAAGATTGGGAAATGCGAGGAATTATTATATATTCTACCATGATCATAAAATGAGCATCCATGTCATGATTGGGAAAAATTCTAGACAACTAGTACTTTATATCTGTTTCATAGAGTCTTTGATATCCTTCATGTATGTTTCATATTCATAAAATAACATGGGTATATGATCTTTTTGATTCAGAATCATCCTCAAAATGCCCTGAGGTTTTTAGGGTTCACCACCTGAATTATCTCTATTCACTTCATTTATAACTAATATGAGCATCTAAACATCAATAAAAAGATGTGGAGGCTTATTATAATAGTATTACACTGAATTAATATTTTCAATCCTTTCCCACAAGGTTTCTAAGTAATCAGCATAAGAAGACTGCATATTCTCTATAGTGGATTTTATAGATTCCAAAACACTAGAAATCCTTTTGTTTTCAATTTCGATATCCTAGATATAATGCATCATTTTCATACGAATATTTTTAATAACCAAATCAAAAAAATATTTATACTCACATTCACTTTGTTTAGTGACCAAATCAGGTTAGTACTTTTACTTAACATCAAACTTTGATAAGATCATTTCACAAAAAGATTTTACATCACCTTTTGTGACCACATCAATAGGAACAGTTTGGGTAATAAGAGAAGTTCTAGTAAACACATCAAGAAATCTTTATATTTACACTGAAACATAAATTTAGTCAACTAATGATCACTCAAGATCCTTTTCATTTCGATAATCAAGTCCACCATTCTTTAGTGGACTCAAAATTTTACAAGAAATCATTTCGCATTAATCATTCACAGTGTCGAACCAACTATCAAATATCTTAACTAGAACCTAAAAAACTAAATAAAAAACAATTGTTGATAATATGTCAATAGGTACACTAACAAAGGTCTACATTGATATTTTTTCTCAAAAAAAATTCTTGGCATGCTTAACTTTCATATACTCTACCACAAACTCCTCAAGAACAGTAAGGTCATCCCTTATCTGCTCAGAAACTATCTCCTCAATAGCAGTGTCTACTGTTATGTTCTCCACAAAAACATGATCTAAAATGGTCATATGATCAGAAAATATTGGTAACTCAAAAAACATGGTATTTAATCCCCCTCAAAAGTAGCTCAATTGTTTCTAGAATATCTATTCACCTTATAAAGAAATTGGTGTCTCTCTTATGATCTATTGTTAGATCTCTTAGATGAGGAAAAATATATTGAGTCTTTTCCACATACTTAGCTATGATTCTTCCCCTGAAACTATAAGGGTGAGATCTATCTTCACCATCACTTCCTTCTCCATCAACATTCTTCTTTCTATTCACATTTGCATAACAATTTCTATGTTTATTTTCATTATCCTTTTTATCATACTATTCTTTGTCATAAAAGTTATCATCAACAAATTTTGAACTCATCCTGACCCATTTTGATTTAGAACCTTCTAGTTTCATCCTCATTACATCATTCCTTTAATGGTTTTTCACTTTTAGGGAGAGCCCTGGGTGGACTAGAAGCACAAAATAATATATCTTGGGGGAATTTCGAAAGGTTAGGGTTACTTCATTCATCTATTGGAAATCCCTCCTATTTACATATTCCAACAATAACCTATTCATTCTAATCAGAATCAGAGTACTAAAAAATCTCATCAAGCTCTAGTCCAAGGTCCATAATATCTTTTTGGCTTTTAGGGTGTTCAACTAGATTAAAATAATCATAAAATTTCATTATCACCTTTGTATTGCTTATTCTAGGGGTTCTAAATAATATTCATTATTTTATAGATTATACTTTTGATTCAAAACCCACCGCAATTCACTACAACTTCTTTATCTTCACCAGCCAAACCATTGGCTTTAAGCATAACAGAAATGAACTTTGAGAAGATTAGGGAGTTTGATCTTGATGTAGGATCTTTTATTTTCAAAATGTTAAAAATAAGGTATCTACATATATTTATCTTCTCACATATTTTCATAAGACATGAAAAATAAAAATCATGATACCTAAATGTAGAAAATACTTCCTTTAATAGAAAAATAATATGCTGTATGAACTTGAATAACACCCTTAATTCTCCATCCAACATAGAGGTAATTAGACTTCTTAGAATAAAAACTCCTATTAACTCATCCAGGTAATATTCATAGATAAAATTATCACCAGCATATGGAATAGTTCCCTCATTATCATTTTTTACTCCTCCATGTTGAACATTCAAATAATCATCCCACTACTTTTATGAAAAGTTAATTATATGGTCATTTACTCGGTTTCTTACCCAATATTCACTTTCATAAAAACATATCTGCATATAATGATAAAACTCAAATACCAACCTTGGATAAAAAGTTATATAATTAGATAATAACTACTCCATCCATGATTGGATCAGTTTAACATTTTTCACTATGTACATATTCAAAAGAGACCATTCTTATTGAACATCCTTCTCATGTAAAACTACACTCTTCAAAATCTTAGGATTTGATGGATCTACTACAGTAAGATGACTGAGCTCCCATATCATCTTCATTGAAGTACGTGACTATTCGGGAGATGTTTTGAAAATATGATTCACCCATCCCATGAGGATTGGCTTTATTGGTTCAAGAAGAGGAAAAATGAAAAGTCTATAGTTGGGAGACGAAACAGTCATAATTGGTCTCAAGGGGAAAAGGTGCGATGAAATAGTGTTTTAAAAGTAGGAAAATCATATAATTTACTTCATTTTAGAATTAGGGATTCATAAAATTTAAAAAAATCGAAAACATTTTAATCAAATCATAAATTTAATAAATAAAAAATTAAATAAAATCAGTGGTTTAAAAACTGACAGTAAAAAACAAAAAAAAATTGAAAAAGGTATGGGAAATCCAATGGAGAGATGTTTTTAAATGAGATAAATTTACAATGGTTATAAGTTTTAAGGGTGATATGTAACAAATTTGAAAAGTATCAATATCTATAAATTACAATGGTGAGATATCACCATGGTGAGATATTCACAATAGTGAGACATCCACAATGGTGATGCATTCATAATGGTGAGACATTCACAACAGGGAGACATTCATAATAGTGAGTCCTAAAAAATTAAACTTAACAAAAATCAATCATACCAAACTCATGTATGATGTAATTAATTCTCTTAGAATTCAAATTCATTGTAAAAATATCTGCAAGTTGAAGTTTTGTACCAATGTATTCAAAGTGATATCACCATTTTGAAAATAATCTCTCAAAATGTGATGTATTACATCAATATACATAGTTCTAGAATGTGATATATAATTTTTATAAATATTTATAGATCATGTATTGTCAAAATTTATAGCGACATTGTGGAATTTTTTTTTCATATTAAAGTAGTGTGTGATTCATCCACAAGCTTTTTCTATAGTACCCACTTGCTGCTATGTACTTAGTTTCAGTAGTATATAGTGCAACAGAATATTTTTTTATACTACCCCATGAAACTAGATACTTGTCTAACATGTGACATTTTATCAATGTTATTTTTCTATCTAACTTACATTCAACAAAATAAGCATCTTAATAACTAAATAATTCAAACTCACGTTCTTTTGGGTAATAAAACCCTAATTTTATATTATATTTGAGGTATTTGAGGATTAATTTTAAAACTACTAGGTGTGACTCTATTGAATTTTCTTGAAAATGATCACATGTACACAAACTAAACAATATATTAGGTCATTTAAAAGATAGGTAGAGAATAGTTCATATCATTCCATTGTAAATGGGTTTATCCACTAGTTTCCCATATTCATGAATATCCAACCTATAGGTAGTGATCACAAGAGTATCACAACTCTTAGTTCTATACAAGATAAAAAGTTCTGAGATATTCTTAATATATTTACTTTGGTTCAAAATATTACCATTTTTATTTTGAAAAATTTGAATCCCAAAAATGAATTTTAATTCACCCATTAAAATCATTAAAAATTTATTTTTCATTAGTTTTTAAAAATTCCTACATGATGAAATTCCTTAAAATTCAAAAATATTATCATCTAAATAACTTTTTAATACTAAAAAAATTATAAATTCATTATATATAAATGGTAGGATCACCAATACCTTTTTAAAAACCATTCAAAATAATTAATTATAAGATAATATCCTATAAAGCTCTGGGATATTATTTTAAACCATATAATGTTTTTGATAATTTGAAAAAATGAATTGGAAAATGGAAATATTGAAAAACATGGGTTCATCAACAAAAGTCATTCCCACAGTATACTCATTAGAGAATGCACTCTTGGAATCCATTTGATAATGTCTTACTCCTAGAATAGATAAATAAGAAAATGGTATTCTAATGGATTCAAGTCGTTATATAGGGGAAAATGTCTCTTCATAATCAATTGATTCTCTATGACTATATCCTTTTGAAAAACAAATTAATATTATTTCTTACTCTAGTACTTAAATCATCTACCTTCTTTCTAAAACCAATTTAGATCCTATAGTCAAGGTGTGTTTGGGTTTATCCAAAAATTCCCATACTTTTTTTATTTCAAATTAATTTAATTCGTATTGAATTTCCATTACCCATAATTCATCATTAATTTCATCATTGATGAATTTTGGATCTATCTATGGAAACAATGCTTGATGGTAAAATTGATTTCGTAGAGAATCTCTAATCTATGTACATCATTCTAGGTCTCCAACTACAACATCCAAAGGATGGTTCTTAATGATTCAAACCACTCTAGAAAAATAGGGGTTGGTCACCTTATGATTATTTATCAGTTTGGGTTTATGTTCTATAAGTTCATCAGAACTTTATTGTTTATCTAATTATTTCATAGTAGAATTATCAAGTTTGAAATTTATTTCCAGAGAAGTTAAATCATCCTCAATGTTTTCAATGGAGGTATTTGGCTCATGTGGATTTTTATAATCAAATTTTACATGAATAGACTCTTCCACATTGTTTTTACTTTTATTAAAAACTCTACAAGTTTCACTAGAGGTAGAATATCCCTGGAAAATTCATTTATCACTTTTCGATTAAAATGTTTCAAGATTATCATTAGTGTAAAGAATAAATACTTTCCAACCAAAAATTCTAAAGTCATTAACCTTTGGATTTATACTATTACAAATCTCATAAGAGGTCCTCTTCAATATTGGTCTAATAAAAACACTATTCATTATGTAAAATGTTGTGTTCACAGACTCTACAATAATATAGGCATGGAAGTTTTATTCATTTAGCATAGTTTGTTTTATTTCATGAATTGTTTTATTATTTTTTTCTATAACTCCTTGTGAGGGGTCCTAGAATAAGATAAGTTATGAATAAAACCATCTTTTTCGCAAAAGGATTCAAAATCATGATTTTCAAACTCACGACCATAGTCACATCATAAATTATTAATTATAAACCCAATTAATTTTTCTTCAAATCTATAATAAATGATGTAATAAGAATATTATTCACTTTTGTGTGCTAGAAAGATCACCCAAGTATACCTAAATATCCACCTACTGGTACATAATTATATTTATTCCCATTTAGTCTATAAACTCTAGATAGTCCAAATAAATTCATATAAACCAATGTAAGTGGTTTAGAAGTTGAATATTATTTCTCAAATTTAAATGAAATCTTAAATAGTTTCTCTTTTTGATAGGGGTTACAAAATTTTTCATTTGGGAACTCTTGTTTTGGTCGATCCCTAACTAACCCTTTCATAGTAAGATTCGTAAGTGAGAGAATATTACAATGGCCTAGTCTCTTATTCCAAAACTAGGATTCTTTATGAAAGTCACTCAAGGAAGAAATATTTTGATAAATTAAATAATTAAGATCCACAACATAAAAATTTTAATTCATTAAATCTGTAAAAACTGAAACATATTTAAAATAAAAAACATTACATGAATTATTTTAAAATATGACATGAAAATCATCATCATATAACTATGAGATACTAATAAAATTATACTTTAAAACATCAAAAAATAGTTCTTTGGAAATTAAATCTTAATTAATGTTACTTGTTTCGCCATTGCCGATGATTTTACATTAAGCATTATCACCAATGATGATCTGACCACCATCAACCATTATTACTCTCTTGAAACATAAGTAGTCCCCTCTCATATTCATTGAACATACACTATCCCAGTGCCATAGACTTTTATAGTTGGTCTGCATGTATATTTTCTACAAAATATACTTTATTAATGGAATGATTTTGGTAACTATATTTTATTGGGTTTGGATGTGTTAGTAATAAGTGATTTAAGGACCCACATTTTATTAATAGATATCTTGTAAAAAACCTGTAATATTTTCTAAATAATTTTTTTATCATTTTGAAAAAAATTACTGGTAGTAGATATTTCATTTTTAAATTGAGGCATTAATGTGTTATTAAATATTCTTCTTTTTCTAGGTTTGTATCTTATAACAGTATTATACATTAGGGAAATATATTTACATAGAATTTGACACTGTGTTTCTCTAACATTTTTAAAAATTTACAAATCCTTCTTATATTGTTCATTCGACAATTTAGGTTTAGTAATATCCTTTGAAAATTTTCATTCTTTTATTTCTCAACAGTAAGATCAGTTTTAGTACTTATCGACAATGTATGATCTCTCTTCAAAACATTATATTTATATTTGATTTCATTCAAGGTGTCCTAAAACATATTATAATATTAAAACATTTATTCTTTAGTCATATCATCATCATTTGTTTCATATTCAGAACTATAAAAAATAATCACAGATGATACAGTAGGTACCTCAGTCACTTTTTTCATGAATAACATATTGGATCTGTTAGAATTTTCTTTATGATTCGATTCTGAGTCACTAGACCTATCCTTAAAATAACTCCCAATTCCTTCCATCTCTTTCTTGATCTTTATGTCCTTTTTACCATATTAATTTAATTTTTTAAATTTTGGATAGTCTTATTTTACATGTCCTTTATTCATGCATCCATAGATGGTTATTTTATTTTTATTATCATCCTTTTTTAAAATATATCGTATTGTTTCCTTTGTTGTCATAATTTCCATTATAACTAAGATTCCTGAAAATTTTCTTCCAATTATAGAACATTTTATATATTCCAGAGAGATGGTTTATTTTCTCATCGTTGTCCATTGGAGACTCATTGTAACTAGATATTTCAACTTTTTTATTTTCCTTTTCCCTTTTATTTTGGTTGGATATTATAGACATGAAAGCTATGGAATTTCTTTCAGGCTCATCATCCTCTTCATTGTTGACATTCAAATATTCTTCATACATCATTATATTTGAAATTAATTCCTTAATTTGACATTTTCTAATGTCATAGTACTATTTTATTGCCACTGATATCCCTCTCCATCTTTTAGGAATAGGTTTGAGTATTCTGATAATCAAATCCTTATCAAACACTATATTTACATGGTAGATCATGATATTCACAGCTTAATTAATCATGAGATACATATCAGAAATTAATTCATATATATTCATCTTAAAAGTATTATAATTAATAGTATATGTATTCAATGTTATTTATTTTACATTGATGGTTCCTTCTATATAAATAGCTAATGTGTCCCATATTTCAAAATTAGTTTTACAACTAGAAATTAAATTGGATTTCTAATCTTTTATGGAAAAATACAAGGCATTCATAGCTTTGTAATTATTATCATATTCTAATTTTTTAGAATCATCACAAGTACTTCTTGTTGTCTTAGGTAAAATATACTCATCTTCAATAGCAGACCAGATTTCAAATACCATAATATCAATACTAATATTCATTTTGATAATCCACTGAGCAAAACAATTTCCATTAAAAAATGAGTTCTATTAGTAGCAGAACCTTCTAGTATATTATAAATTTGATGAATTAAATTTAGAAATAAAAAAATTAGAATAATTAAATTAAAAATATAACCACAGTTTATTTTTTATAAAAAATATGATATAAAAGGTTCAACTTTTATACCAAATATTATATGGTGTGTGTATCTCAAGAGGGGGTGAATTGAGATCACAATAAATTTTTTTTTAAAAATATGTTTAAAAAAATACCATAATTAATTTAAGTAAAGTTCAATTTACCAAAATAGAAGATCAATATAAGTCGTTACCTTTTAGAAGAATTCTCAATGATTTATTAGGTCTCAGTTGAAACAATATACAATATTAATTTAATCTTTGAAATCAATTTACTTAATCTTAAAATTATATAATCACAAATTAAGGTTATCTATCTAAGTAGTTTTTTATTATATATTAAAAAATAGATTCAGTTTTAATGATTAGGAATAAAAAACACAAAGTGTAAAATTAATAAAAGAGGTTCAGTCTCAGGATACGAATCAGTACATCCCACTTGAATATCACCAAATTCTAAGAAGTTTATATAAAAATAAAATTTGATACACAACCTAGATCTGGTGTACAACATTTTGACTCTTATCTATGCCACATAGGGACCTCTTCCATAGTAATAGTGTGAGTAATAAATTATAACATTCTATAATGATACCTCTTCTCTAGTAATCATTAGAGTAAAAATGATAAAATCCCACACTGGGACCTCTTCCGTTGTAATCATGAGAAATAGGGGTAAAATGGATTTTAGAAGATAACTAACTATCTTAAAGTTTAAATCAATAGACAATGTGTGTGTGTGTAAAATACATAATATACACACACTAATCATAAATATAAATGAACAAACAGATCTTGTAAGAGTGTATAAATAAATATGTTTCTATGTCTGATATGCTCTACATGTCATGAATCTTGAATGCCTTTTGAAATGCAGGTCGATTCAATTTTTTTAAATTTTTTATAAAACAATGTTTTGGAAATTCCTTCTGTTGAGTCAATAGGAATCTTTCCAAATGTTCAATGTACTTTTCTTCATTTGAAGTTAATCACTTGTAATAATGATTCATGTAAGGAACACTTAATTGTAACTCATATCTCTACGTGTGTAAATTAATTTTTCTATTAATCAGTTCATATATATTCCACTCTCTATCTCATATCATCACGAGGGTGTATTCTTGATCTGTTAATAGCATCAAGAATTAAATAGAATCCACTAGATTGTATGCTCCTCGTACTGTACATCTAATACAAACATTAGTTAATCTCTGTCAATAATTTAAGTAATAATCATTAAAATATGTTTTGGAATTAAATTGGATAAACTAGAAGTTAGAAATATTAAATTCAAGATGAACTGCAATAGTATCAGTGAGTCTTTAGAATTGTGAACGGTATCTAGAAGTGTCTTGATTTGGAGGTGAGACACACTCTAATGGTGTGACATACTGGGGTGTCTAATTCTGGCAGTCATTCATGTTCTGAATATATGTAATTACGGTGGTGACTCTTCCCATTTCTATGTGACTCAAACACTTATATGTATTTTAGTTCTAATGTTGGATATTACCTGATGATGATTCATCCCTTACATTGTCAAAAACTTCATTCTGAAAGTGACACATAGCTGACAGTGAAGCATAGTCTAGTGGAAACTCATACCTTGTCAAATTTCCATCTTAGTGGTGATTCATGCTTTGAGGTGAGCTATTCATGGTTGTGAGTCATCCTTTTCAGTGATATATTTTTGGTGGTAACTCATCCTTAATGGTGAATTTTTCCTATACATAACCATATTTTTCCAATCTGTCATATATTGTAAAATGTTGTCATAATCTATGAAACTCATTAATAGAAGAATAAGAATGATTTTGTTATCATTAACAAATAGAATCCAAAAACATTGAAAACATAATTTTCCAATAAGAAAAATAATCACATAATCATTTTCGTTTCTTATATAACCATTTTGACTTACTAAGCACTAACTACATTATGGTTTCTTTAACAATATCGACTGATTTTCTCTAGGTTACATCACTTTATAATATTCAATAAATTCTTATTATGATTTAATATACCAAAAAAATATTAAAAACCAAATTATTTTGGGTATATTAAAATTTTCAATTATTTCATATCATTGTGTAAAATTATTCACAAATTTTAATTATCAAATATGTGTCCAAATGACTAAGGAAACATAATTTAAATCACATGTTTAATTTTTTTTAAAACCCAATTCATTTGACCTTTTTGTTGAATACACTATCACCAAAGCTAATGAGGTTCCAAATTATTATTATCATATAGGGGTAAATCGTTGATTTTAAACTTTTTTTAATTCATTATTAATTAAACTTTTTCACATTTTAAGATGAGACAAATAAATTTGCATCCTCTTTAATATTTAATATTGTATCCTTTTGACGTTAATAAATTTATATCAATTATTTAATTTTTACATATAAAAAAATAAATTTTACACATTCTCATACAATATTTAATATTTTAATTGAATGGTTACATCCTTGACATGGTATGGTATTACCCATTACTAAATAAACCACTGGAATCGCTAAACTGATTGAAATGAGAGTAGTTTATATTTGAGAATCTTATGTGTAAAATTTTATTTGTAAAATTAAAATATGATCTCACATAAAATAATGATAAATATTTCAAAAAAATAATATTGATCTTTTATAATAATAATATTCTCTCACTCTACTATTAATAAAGTATCACTTTATTTTTTCACTTTATCCACAAAAACTATAAAATTTAGTAACCGAATACTTCTTGAATATCACTCAAAATATTTATTCTTATTAAATTTATATGCCTTGAAGTATAAGTGATTTATTGATCACAAAATAACTATAAAAAACTCAATGAATCACTACATATCTCATATAGTCTATATTTATTTAAATCAAGCATTTGACCTCCACTATTATAAAATTATTTCTCCAGTAACCAATGATAATAAATAGCTAAAAAAATTTATGTTTCACTTATTCTTTTATATTCATTTCAATCATTTATATATTTTACACTCCTCATAATACTAACATACTTCTCTTTATTTTATTTAAATATGAATTTCAAATTTCAAATTTAACAATTAACTCGAACATCTTACTTATCTTAATTCATGTTAACCCATAGGATCATTACATTAATTTTAGTCACCTTTGATGTTATTTAAGGACATAAAGGATCAAGTTATAATATTCCGTTAATCAAAAAAATTACACATCATAAAGAAACGAAAATGTATATTTTCACACAAACCCTAGTATAGTGATCTAAACCCAAGATGTCATGTTAACTCAACTACTCTGATCCATTTTGAAACTACATTGAACAATAACCACTCTAAAAAACCAGGGAATTCTATTCAATATTTTTTCCTTCATATTAAAATCATCATGATCAATCCAATGTGATTTAAAAAACATTGATAACCTCAGTGTCCATCCATGTCCATAATAGTTGGACCAAGATGTTGTGTGCTAACCATTTTCCTATGAGACAAAAACTATGTCCAATACCAGTTATATATAACACAAGACCAAGTCCATGATCCCTTCTATCTCGATATCAAGACCAACCATATAAATCCAAGATGTAATGAGTTCCCCATTTTTCTTTTTTTTAATATCATGATTAGACCCAAAAAACCTGATATAATTCATTTTCCCCATGGGGTCTGATATTTTATGAAAGTAATCTTTAACCTAAGACCTATAGAATACCCATTTTCTCGTATTCATTTTTTTTATCCTTTAATCATAAAAATAGAAAAATAATTTGATGACACTAAAACATATTTTTCCGTACTTATCTCAAATAAATAGAAACATGACAATATTAACACCATTAAACGTTTATATATCTCTAAATTTTTAAATTATGTTAAATTAAATTTACTTCTAAAAAACCACTTATACTACCAAGAAACTTCACATATTCCTAATATTATTCTTATACAGGTGATGATATTTTTTCTATGAACATACTCAAAAAAATTATTATTTGTTTACAAATAAACATATTCACACATACTTTATGAAATCATAATTTTACGTAAAAACTCTATAACATCTGGTTACTATTTTCAAGTACCCCTACTAAAATTTTGAACATACCTTTGGTATGTCCTCATTGAAGGGTTTTTCATCAAGATATTTGAAAATTTTCAGACATTCTATGATTTGAATGGTTGGAACACAGTGTTCCCAAACCTTGTGCCCACCTAGGGTAAACTGTGAAAACCGAAATAGTAAGGGTTTGAATGGAGAGAGAATGGTTTGAAAAACAATGTTCCCACCTAGTAGAAACTGTGAACCCCCCCTCCCCCAAGGGACACATGACTAGGGTTCAGAATGTTTCTAATCATGTCGCCATACCCATCTTACAATGCATACATTAATTTTAAATTTTAAAAAATTATTATAAAATCTTGAAACCCTCGGTTTAAGTGGTCAATGATCCCATTTTAACCTATCATTAATTATTATTCATTGGAGGATATATATAAGAGATTTTAGTTCTTCTAAAATTTTTTAGGTGGATTGAATAATGGAGAACATCATTCAATATCTTCCTGGTATGATTTATTATCATGTTATCTATCTCCTAATGTCTTCACCTCTCTTCCTTAGGGTTTTTTAAATCTCCGTGTTATTCAAGGATATAATCTGTATTGGTTTATATCATGAATCTAGGTTTGAATCTTAGATATACTTTTCCAATATTCTTCACCAGAGTTTCCCATTATGGTTATTGTGTTTTGTTATCCTATGATCAATGAAAGGTGTTTTTGTTTATGATTCCCCAATTAATTTAACACCAAATTTAGATATTTAAATTAAATTTCCCTTAATTTAATTTTAAAAAACCCCAATCTAAATTATTGTTCATTTGAATTTGATTAGAAATTAAATTGGGACCCCCCCCCCCATTCTAATTAAATTGGTTGTGTTTGTTGAATTTTTTGTAAAATTATGAAAATATGATGTGGAAATAAATTCTGAAATTGATTTATGAAATTGATTTCAAATTTATATTTGACAAAAAATGGATTAAATAATTTTTATAAGAACCCATTTATTTTATCATAGAAATATTGATGAACTATTTAAATCCCCATGTATTGGTTTTGAAAGATAAATAGGTATATTGATATAGAGAAATGGATAAATTGTATTTTGAACTATTTTGAAATAATTTTGACATTGTTGATTTTTGTTTGAGCACATTCAAACCTATATAGTTAGAAATTATTTTGGTACAACACTCTATTGACATTTTATTACACTGAATTAATATAGTGCAACAGGTCACATCCTCAATTGGGTGGTGATGAGTCCTCATTTACCAATGTCTGAGGGACGTGTGTATACATATTTTCATGATCACATATTTGAGTGTGTGAGGATCCCATAACTTGGAACTATTGTACCTCTTGGTAGGTGACCATGTTGCTCATTTGTGATTATTTTCATACATATTACATTATTTGTAAACTATTTTACACTTTCCTTGTGAATTTATATAAACTTATGTATGTAAAATGTTTATTAAGACATTGTGTAGAAATGTTTCCATCAATTGAAATATAAATAATAATTTGTTTTAAAAATGTGTTTTTTTACTCCCATGCCTATTTATTTAAATTGGAAATCACTATTTGGTTAATTAACTTGACATATTATTATTAAATCCTTGGTGAGACACTAATAAGATTTTACCTCACGCCCAACTTATGCCTTTAGGTTTTTTCTTATTTACTCCAACTAGGTTGCATAAATGGGAAAGCACCACATGGATGCGGAAGTTGATGTTGATCTTTAGGCTTTGATCTGTTAGGTCTGTTGGGGCATGGGTTTTTTATCAGGTTTTTTGGTACATTAATATTATTCTTTGTGTTTATATAACTATTTTTCTTTTGGTCCTATTCTCCCTGTGGACTTTTCTTTTAACCGTATTGCCATGTATTTTTTTCTTTCGCTCAATCTATGGATAAATTGTTCCCAAATTTACCTTTTATGATGGAAGGTGTTAGTCGCCAGCCTATGGGGATTGGAAATACCATCTGGTCCATGTTAGTGGGTTTTTAGGTATCATGGTAACAATATATATAGGATGGTTCATGAAAAGTTAGAATCAAAGGTGCATGTTAAGAATATTTATTTTAAATCACCATGCAGTCTATTAATCTAGACAAGACATAATAGGTAGTTGTGATTGAGTTCCTATCCACCTCTTAATATAATAAACCTTAAGTCATCAAGGTTGGTTTGGGAAAGACATCTTGATATCTTGTTCTACTATTTTCGCTTCTTTTTATTTGGATTGGTTGATATCCAAATCATATTTACATATCAAATGGGATTATTTTCCCTTGTTTCTCTATTTTTGTGTTAATATAATTTCTTCAATGTTGCATGATGATGTTTTGTAGCATCATTCCTCTGAGAATATGTGGTGTTATGTTCTAAGAGGATGGTTTTAGTTAACTCAAGTGATATAATCCTCTCTTGGGCTAAAATATGATTGATGTTATTGTTTGTGCTGTCTAAGCTCTAGGATATGCACCGGAACCTGTTACCATCAAGGACCAAACTATGGAACCTTAGAGGGTTGAATTCATGATTCATTCTCAGGAGTCCATTCTCCAAAATCCCATAGCATTACAAGGCCCTAATTATCCTCAAATGAACAAGGATATGTGAGATATTTCGAGATACTATTTTAGTTATTGCAAACATTAGAAGAAATGATGGTGAAATGTTCCAATTTCATGTAATAGAGACATAGAAGAAGATATTGGTAGATGACGGTGGCAAAAAAGAGTTACAATATCATAGAGAGGAAATAATTTATTTTTATTTTCAATGACCAGTTATATAAAGAGTCTAGGGTGTTGGTTATGTCTATTGAGTTTTTCAGAATTGAGTAGTCTGGTAGGACCATGACAAAATATGATAATTATTTTTAGGAGTTTGTATAGTTTTCACCTAATATTTTGGTGAATAAATAGATGAATACTCGATGGTTTGATATGGTACATCATTCACATAATCATTATCAGGCTTTCTTATTGTTTCTACCTTCTTATGATGATTTCGTAGACATATTTTTGATGGATGTAATGGACATGGATTGTAATTAAGGTTTGATGGGAGTTCCTTTTTATCCTAGTGGTTGTTCAATGAGTTCCCATAAATGGAATAGGTAGTGTGATGAATCTTCGGGTTGTTCTCGACAATAGTGTTTTTCTATACCTCCTATAATACCAAGAAGGATTCCTTTGATCAGTTACCAATGTGGAAAACCTGGACACTTGAAATTGTTTTTCACTAAGGCACCCAATATTTGGGGTTCCAGTTGATTCTCAAGTAACTTGTAGAAGTTATTCAATGTCTATTCATCTCTACATAGTGTTATGGGATCATTAGTTCTTAATAATCACATGGTGCTATAAGATTCTTCATTAAAAAGGGGGTTCCAACCAAAGGCATCTGGAATGAAGCTTCTTTACATTATAGAAGTGTCTTTAGAGGAAGCAGATATGGGTCCAACAACCATGAGATGCACTATTAGTATTTTTTCATCTTTAGCGATTGCATTATTTAATACTGGTTCTTCTCATTTGTTATCATTCCTACTTCTATTTTTATTTTACTAAATTATTCTATGGAGATTTTATCTTACATGATGGATATAACAACACCCATAGAAACAAAGAGAGAGTATGATCTCCATATTCCTAATTTTGTTTTTTCATTATATGATATCAATCTTTCTTTGGATTTTGTACCTCTCAATATGAAACCTTTTGATGTAATATTAGAGATATATTTCCTCATTGATAATAAATCATGTGTTATTTTTTCTTTGATGGGTCTCCTTTACTACACCTGATGTGGTGTGTCATATCTTTAATGGAGAGTGGTACCCTAGGTCATGTAGATCCAGACCTTTTTATACAGAGTTGGGGAATGTAATATTAATGATCTCTATTGATTTGGAGTGGGAATTTTTGAGTTGTGATCCCCCTCCAATTGTTGTCTAATTTCCTGAATTTTTTTTGACTTCTCGGATTATCCACATGTAAGTGAGGTAGATTTTTCCATCAATTTGGATTCTAGTAATAAATTAGTGAATATTCCTTCATAGAGTGTGGAATCAATGAAAATTAAAGAGTTGATAACTGAATTGGATGATATATTGAAGAAAGGATTTATATTCCCATGTGTGTCACTGTGGGTGGTGTTTGTTCACTTTTCTAAGATAGTTTAGGGCTCACTTCAACTCTATATTGATTACTGAAAAAACAATAGATTCATGGTAATCAAAAAATATCAATTAACATGGATTGATTATATGTTTTATTAGTAGAAATGGGTGAAGTGATTTTCAATAATAGATCTTCTATTTAGTTATCATCAGTTCAGAATAAAAGAATTTGGAATTAAAAAACGACCTTTATGAAAAGGTACGTCAATTATGTATATCATGTTATTCCATTTTGTCTAATCAATACTCCTATAGTCTTTACAGCTATAATGAAAAGTATTTTCCATGAGTGTCTTCATACCATCCTGGTATTATTGTGGATGAAATATTTGTTTACTCTATGCTTGAGGAAGATCATGTTCACCACCTAAGAGAAGTTCTTGAATTATTGATAAATCACTGACTTTATTTCAATCTATTGGAATATGATTTCAAGAAATGGAAAGTTAATTTATTTGGAAACGTTGTGTAGTAAAATGGTAACATAGTTGATCCTATAAAGGTGAAAGCTGTTATGATGTTGGTGAAACCACAAAATGTTTTCGAGATTTAGGGATTATTTATTTTAACTAGAAATTATCACCAGTTTTTAAAGGATTTATTAATGTTGGATTCTTTGATGACCACTCTAAATTGAAAGGGAGTACAGTTTTTGTGGTATGAGAAATTCATATTTCTTTTCTGGATTCAAAACCTATTTTGACTAATGTATTTATGTTGACTCTTCCAGTGGTAGGGTAAGTCTATGGGGTCTTTTTTGATGCGTTGTGTTTAGGATTGGATTGTGTTCTTATTCCTTGTGATCATTTCATTACCTATAGCTCTCAAAAACATAAAAAAACATGAGAATAATTATCCAACTGATGAACATGAACACGAAGCTCTGATGCATGAAATAAAGAGTGGGTATTATTAAATTTTCAGAGAAAGGTTAATGTGTATTATGGGCGTAATAAATCGAGTTATATCTTCTCTAAAAAAATTGAGCATCTTCTTGAGGATTTTGGTGTAGCTCCTTCAATAATTTTTTTTAAATCATTTATTCCACGAGAAAAGGGAATGTCATTTCATATTCATTGATCCAGAAACATCTGACGAAATCATGAAATAATCATTAGAAGAGTATAAGTTGGTGTCTTTTTTTACACAATTTCAAATTGGAGTCTGAGAATTAGCGGATAATGCTGTGTTGGCCAGTTTTCAGTTGACTTCCACTTTTCTTGAGATAATTGTTTAGGAAAATCATCTTGAGGGTGATTTATATAGTATCAGGGACTCTCTTTATATTAGGGACTCTACTGCTTGATGTTAATTCTCAGCGGTGGGAATTCTATGTTATCATAATCTTTTTGTTGTTTCTTTTGTGGTAAGAAAATATGTAATGTGGGATTTCAATATGTACAAGTGGGAAGTCCACCCAGGAATCAGAAATATTTTATCTGACATGAAGTGTCAATTTTTTATTCCCTATACCAGATAGGGAATTAATGATTTTTTATCTCATTATTATACATGCCAACATGTCATGTTTGAGCACCAGATACCATTAAGATTTATTTAGCCACTTCTAGTGTCGACATGGGTGTTGGATGAGATCTCTATGGAATTTGTTGGTGGGTTTCCATGTACCAAAAAAAGAATATTTCAATATTGGTTTTTGATCGATATGATGACTAAATCGGATCACTTTATACACATTCATGATACCACCATAGTTGAGGAGTTGGTAAATATATATGAGAAAGTGATTATTAATTTACATGGATTCCCATATTTTATAGTCTATGATAGAGATCCCCAATTTACTTCTCCCTTTCGGAAAGGCCTTCATGAGGTGTTTGGATCTTAGTTAACTTTGACTACAACATACTATCCATAGTTGGATGGCCAAAAAGTAAGAGCTATACTTGTTCTTTAGGATATTCCTTAAACCTTTGACCTTGAATTTGATGGAGCATGGGATGAACATTTGCAGATGGTTTAAGGTTCTTATAACAATAGTTACCAATCTGTGATAAGGATGACTTGTTTTAAGTAATTTTATGGTCATCCTTGTAAATATATGTTATGTTAATAAGATATTGGTGAACGTTCCTCGGTTGGACCAAGCTTGGCCCAAGAGATGATAGAAAAGATTAAGTTGATTCATTATAGAATTTTGATGACACGTATTAGGTATAAATCTTATGTTGATCTCCATTGTAGGATATTTTAATTTCAGTCGGTGATCAGTTGTTCTTGATAGTTTCACCCCATTTGGGTCATCAATTCCTTCAGATTCAAGGGAAGATTGCACATTATTTTTTAGGAACTTTTTAGGTTGTTATGAAGATGGGAAATGTGAATTTACACTTATCCCTTCTTTCAGAGATGAAGACAATACATGACATGCTTCATGTATTTCAACTTCAAAAGTATCTTTCTAATCTGTCTCATTTTCTGATATATAGTGATCTTGATGTTGAACCTGATTTATCTATTACTGAGGATACAATAATGATAGTTGATTTTGAAACCAATGTACTTCATATGAGGATGATACCTTTGGTTCAGGTGATATGGTAGAAATGTTATGATACTCATGATATGTGGGAGAGAGAGGAACTAATGGGAGAGTAGTGGCCTCATATTTTTGACATATTGACATCTTAGCATGCTTTCTCAGGACAGAAAGTTTCCATGGTGGGGAGGTTATGACAACATGCTATTGTTTTTAGGTACTCCCCTACCCTATTCATGAAAATTATTTTTATTTCTCTCATTTTAGGGTATTTTGGGAAGAAACATTAATTTTTTTACATTTTGGATTGTTCACAGTTGGCCCATGGTTTTCTCAATTAGTGCTCTCACCCATGGAAAATTGTGTAAACAAAAATTGTAGGGGTTTTCATGGAAGGTGTAATGTTTGAAAAATCATTCACCCATATAAAATAAAACTTGAACCCCTCCATAGTGGTATATAGTTAGGGTGTACTTTTTTTTAACCATGTGGAAATACCCTTCCAAACGTGCATACACATATTTTTTATTCTGAAAATTTATTTTACAATACCTAATCATCAGTTTAAGTGCATGATGGTACCATTCAACACTAACATGAATTATTCTTCCTTGTAGGCTCTCTAGAGTATATTTGTCTCCCCTAAAGCTATTATAATGTGAATTTAAAATAGGAGAACCTCATTTGGTCTCTTCATAGTAAGAGTTCTTCTCCTATTTGATATCTCTTTTCCTCTTTTTATCTCTTCATTAGGGTTTTTTAGATCCCTATGTTGTTGGAGTATCTAATTTCCATTTTATTATATCTTGAATCTAGGTTTTATTCTTAGATATTAGTTGATTATGTTTTTCTTTGGAGTATCCCATTGTGGGTGTTGTGTTTTTTGATCCTATGATCCATGATATGGGTTTCCTTTTATTAATGGAGAATTGATTTAACCATAAATTTATTGATTTAAATTAAACTCCTTTAAAATACATTGTAAAAAAAACAAATTCCAATGAATTGGGATTTGAATTTTATTCGGAATGAAATAATGGGAAAACCCCACAATTCTAATTAATTGGGGTGTATTTATTGAATTTGATGAAATATTGTGAAATTATGTTGTGGAATTAAATTGTGAAATTGATTGGTGAAATTTATTTCAAAGTATTATTTCTGAAAAATGGCTTAAATAGTTTTTATAAGAATCAATTGTCTTTATCCTAAAAAATGATTGAATTTATTAAAAATCCATGTATTTATTTTTGAAGAGAAATTGGCATATTGATATGGAAAAATGTGGAAATTATTTTTTAAACAAATTTGGAATAATTTTTCAATTACTAATTGTTGTATGAGCACATTAAACACTAGGTAGTTAGGGAGTTATTTGGGACAACACTCTATTAATTCTTCAGAACACTAAAAAACATAGTGCAGTAGGTCACATCCAAGATGGGATGGTAATGATTCCTCTTTGACCAGTGTCTAAGAGATATGTGTATACATATTTCTATGATCACTTATTTGAGTGTGTGAGGATCCCATTTCCTGGAATTATCGTTCCTCTTAAAATATGACCATGATTCTCATTTTTAATTATATTAATATATATTCCATTTTTTTGGAAATTCTTATACACATGCATTGTGAATTTGTATAAACTATTTTTTTATACTATTTATTAATAATTTTTTTAAAAATGTTTTCATCAATTGAAATGTAAATAATTATTTTTTATATGATTTGGTACTTTCATGTATGTTTATTTAAAATTGAATCATTTATTTGGTTAATTCATGTAGAATCTTATATTCAAATTGTTAGTAATAACCTATTGGGATTTTATCCTACACACTACTTGTACCTTCGAGCATTTGTAGATTTCCTCTAACTAGTTTCATGTATGGGGAAATAACCACTTGGAGTAGGTTGTTGTTGATGATCATTGGAATTGAGTTATTGTGTATATGGGGACATGGGTTGTTTACCTAGATTTCTAGAACATTCCAGTTTTGTTTTTGGTTTATATGCCTCATTAAATTTGGGTACTAGTCTCCCAGTGGATTTTTCTTTTAAGTGTACTAACTTGTTTTTTGTATCATTTGTTGTTTTTCTACAAAACCATTCCCACATTTAACTTGTATTATTCTAGGTTCTATTCACAGACCCATGGGGATTGGGAATTCCCTTCAGTCCATATATTTGTCTATTTGGGTATCAGGTAACTAGGGTATCTAGGTTGGTTCACGAGAAACATGCCACATGTGTACATTGGACTCACAACATTCCTATATTTAAAACCTATCCATAAATACATACTCCAACATTAAAAGATATGCATACATTATCTATAAAATATATATCTTTCTATTTATGTTGTAATACTTCTCCCCTTTGAAACAACCCTTCAAATAACAGGTAATGTAAGGGATGGGATACCATACTTTATCCTTGAGAATGTTGATGTTAAACTCAAACCATAATCATCAATTTATAAAATAATTCCTTAGGTAGTGTCTTGGTAAAAAAATAACCACTTTTTTTTGTAGGATCAAAATCCATTTTGACATATATTTCATCCATATTCTCTTTATAAAATATAGATTAATATCATTGTTCTTCATCCACATCCATTCACCATTATTGAAAGGAATTTCACAAAGCTAAATAGTGTCATCATTTTGGTTGCCTCTAGATATTTTCTCTCAAAGATGTTATCTCCCTTTAAAGTTTGTGTTCTAGTGTCTATAATGGAGGTTGATATTTATGTGTATATTCCTACTAGGATTCAACCCTTATATATTAATCCCCATAAATCTCCATTATAAAAACCCAAGATAAACATATTTTTATTTTACATCATTTCCAAAAGATAAACCTTATAACTCATAAACCATATCATAATAAAATGAAAAAAAAAATTAGTTTCCTTAAGGACTAGCTATATAAAAAAAAAATTGACTACACTTGTGATAATTCTTCTATAATTGAGTTTCACTACACTTCCTTATAGACTTCTCATATTTCATAATAATATTTGTGTCATTGGTAATGGAAACATAATAAATTGGAAAACTCAATCACTTTGTGAGGAAACAATTATCATCATAACATCAAGGGTTAGATCATATTCATAAGATAATATGTGAGTAGGGGAAATATAATATTAAAATAACATTATAACCATAAGAGTTATCCATGAGTCATGATAGGAATACAATTAAGAATAACATATATTAAATTTCTTGAAACTATCTTTTTTATTTAAGTACAACCTTGTATCCATATTTTAATTATGTGTACCTAAGTTGATACAGGATTTGGTAAATTATTGGGATCTTTTAGTAGCTTCTATATGAAATTATAATATTAAATGTGGTATTTAGATCTTTGTTGTCCAAAATATTAAACACCATGGTTGTGGTATAAGTCATGGTGGTACATAGTATAAAATGGGATAAGGGGGATGAGACGGCCAAATTGAGGCCAAGCATTGGTCCTTGGGTATGATTATAGTGGACATGGCTTGGGAAACCTCACAAAGGCTATGGTGTAGGCTGTGATGAGTAAAAAGGATTAGTTTTTTAAAAATCACCATATCTCCATATATTTTTTATTTTAATTCACGAAAACCATGGTCATGGAAAGGGTATGGTGGAGGGCATGGTAATGGTCAGGGATGGATTTGGAACCACTCAAATGGACACATTATACTTCAAAAATTGAATATTTCAATGGAGAGATGTTTTTTTTATTAGATCAATGGTATTTAATGTGGTTTCAATTTTATTTGTTCCCTTATTAATCTCTTTAGAATTCCTCATTTATCATTCCCTTAATATATAGATGAACTTACATATGCACTAGAAAATCATGGTCCTGACCTTGTGAGATGTTGATAGGAAATCTAATGTTGTTGGTTAGAGACCTCATCTCATTGATTTGGACAACTTTGACACACAACCCTCTTATTATTTAATTTTTATTCTTTATATGATGAATTTTATATTTCCCCTACAATAATCTGATTACATCATTATTTATGTTTGAAAATAGGTTTCTGTTATACCCACCCTTGGCGTGAATCCACATTTCATACCATTTTATAACCTTTGTGAGGAATCATTGGAAATAGTTATATGAACTCTTGGATTGTGATCATTTTTTGATTGGTGTGTAAATGTGGTGTGGATGATGATGCTATTGAAGAAACATGATTTTGATGTCCACAACATTTAGGTGGAAGGTTCCATACCATATAGAGTCCATGCGTGTGATTTTTGGATAGATATGATATTATGTTTATATATTATTTTTATTATTCATGTGTATGTGTGTTTGTCAAGCCAATGATACAATGTTTTTTGGTGTATCTCTTTTGTTTTCTTGTGTAGTCTGTGAGACTATTATTTATCTTTGATTGTATATGTGTCCATTCATAGACCACAAGACCATTTTTGATGTTTGATCACATGTGTGTGTGCATTTATAGCCCATGAGACACATTTTAGAGTATGATCACATGTGTGTGTGTTTATTGCGATTGATTCTCATTTTTTTATTCTTTTTATGCCTATATATACTATGCATGTTGTGTATGATGTATTTCCTTTATAGTATTCAATTTTGGTAGTGAATAGCATGTGTAACCTAATAGTTTTTTGTCCATTATAAGGAGATTATGTTGAAATGTGATAAAGATAATGGTCTACTAAGACATAAGAAAGGGTCTGAAGGCCTTGACGTATGACCTGAGACATAGTATTAGGACATGATAACATTATAGCCTAAATTAAGGTAGTTTTGAGGTAATATGGACTTCTAGCCTGACCTTGAATGATATGGGGCTTGTTGGAATTGTGGCCCAACCTGATACTCTATAAGGTTTTAGTGGTTGTGGAATAATTTTGGTGAACATGGCGTCAACTCTAGTTCACAACTTTTGTTATGAATGTGTTTTCGACATGGATCCTAACTAGGTACTATCAGGATTTCATGATAGCTTTGTTAGAGAATGAAAACTCAATGAATGATTTTATGTTGATTCTTGGAAGTTTATTTATTATCATGAAATGTAATCTTATGTGTATGAACTCCTTTTTAGGATGGATTTGTGGTTTTTTACTATTTTTATACTCACATCCTTCATAGACATCTCGATTTGTGTACAAATATCATATTAAAGGATACATAAAAGGGAAAGGTCCCAGTGATAGTTAGTTATGAGTTAGTTCATGATCATTATTGGAAAATTCAATTGGATTTTAGAGGGATTTTATGGTGGTTTATTTACATACTTATGATACCCATAAATGGGTTTGTACTTCTACTTTTGAGATCCTTGGTTTATTTTTTATATGACATGAGAAACATTCCATTCAATTTTTTAGAAATATTTTTTTATTATATAGGGTTATCATAAGTTATTACTATTTTTATGAATACTAAAATTATGGCCTCCCAAATTATGGAATTCAAACTCTCACTTCAATTCATTAATTTATTTCATACAAGGAGTCATGCATGAGTCATTTTGGAACTCAAGCTCAAATTGGGTAATTTGGTTTGGGTGTTACAAAATGGAATCAAAGGTTGTTTTGCCAATTTCTTTATTATTGAATATATTTTTTGGGAATGTTATAAAGGATTTAGGATCTGTGAGACTTAGGTAGGGGAGTTGGATGTGTACCTAACCAACACATATGTAATGATTCTATGAGTTTCCATTAATGGGATTGTTGTTTCAGTTATGGTTTTATTGTTTCATACTGATCCTAAGTATATTTTTTTCATACTATAATATGATATTTTGATGAATTCATATATCATATTAATTTAGGATCACATTTTATATAATTATTGTTTTTGAGTACATCATATTTTACATAATTAAATGAAATTATATGTGATTTATATTTATTGAAATATCTATTTACCATATTTTATAATATATCCATTCTATAAATTATTATTCAAACCTTAGTATACAATTTTATATTTATGGATGCGACTAAATTGTGGGTTTGGAAAATTATGCTAAATATGCGAGTAGTATTAAGATGGTTTTCCATCTTTTAGTGGGTATCCTCCCAGGAAAGGCTTTCCAAAATCCCTTATGAATTGCAATGAATTTAAAAGTTTTATATCTATGTAAGATATTATATGTGTTTTAAATTAAATTTGTAATTAAAAACATATCCCTAAAATTCATCTTACGGGACCTTCTAGAAGAGTAGGATTAGATGCTCTCAGAAGGGATAATGTCCCTATTATTATAATATTCATGAAGGATAATGAAAGCGAGAATTCTCATACACACACTATAGTGTTTTAGGAAGAATGACTACATCATCTTGGATTCTTCTATATACTTTGTGTTCATGGAATAAGTGTTTCCATGACTACGGTCAAATATGTTTGGTAATTTCAACTCTACTGTCATCCATCCTTATATGGACCTAGAGGCCCTCAGGACTATAATGGATGCATTAATGTCATTGATGTGATATTTGATCTAGTGAAATCTTATATTATTAGTGGTTAAGGATTCTATTTTAATGATTCAAGGACCCTATGGGAGATGATTTAGTGTTATGAACTATGTAGGGAGACATGAAGGTCTCACTTGGATACCTTTCAAGGACCTTTTCAATAAGGGGTTCTTCTTGAGTATGCTAAAGTTAGAATGCATCTAGGAGTTCATGGAGCTTCATCAAGTCTTGATGATGGTCTATTCTTAATTTTAATGTTTCAAATAGTTATTATCCTTATCTAAACACTTGGTTGGGAATAAGTCATATAATTCTTAGAAATTTGAGATTTACCTTCATCTAGATCTAAGTCGCCATGTTTGGAATTTTAACCTAATTATGTATACATAGATGATTCACTTGGACTTGATGATTGAGAATCATATTAAGAAATATAGAGTCTTAGTTCATCATCAATCCCTCACTGGTTTTCCTATTGAATCTTTTGATGGTATGAAGAGAACATCAGAGGATTCATACTAGAGTGGTAGTAGGTTACTATTGTATAAAATGAGATTGTTTATAATTTATATGGGTGGAGGAGGTCCTTAATGTTTCATATATGTATAGAGTGGGAATTATGGAAAAAAATTCACACCACCATAGATCAAGTGACATTGATGCAAAATGATGAAGCATACATATTTGTTCTATGTGAGTTCATTCCAGATAAGATCTCATAGGGGTGAAAACTGACATGGGTTGTGACTCAGGGGTCTGTTTGGGATTCTTAGAAGCAGCTTTAAACCCCACAAAAAAATGGTTACCTAAGAGAGTCATGCACCATAGTGGAAAGGATATTGAGATGAGTTAGGAAGTTTGTTTTCAATATAACTGATTCTAACTAACCATGGATGGGGGAATTAATCATTCAAGGTATGGTATTGATATCATATACTCTTTCTTCAAAAATATTTTATACTATTTATTCCCCTTCATTTCATCTTGATTTGTTTCTATTATGTCCCATATTAGTTGTTGGGTATGGAAATATATTGGATTTCATGATCCTTTGGATGACTAGCTTCTATGTGATCTTGAACATGGACTGTCTGACTAGTTATCAGGTACACATCGTTTTCTAAATTATTTGTGTATCCTTTATCCTTCCCAATGGGGAGATGTTTTTGATGATTGATGAATGGGATTTTGGATAATATAGACTGGTACCAATCATGAGCCATATTGAATAAATTACAGCAAATGATGCAGGCTTGGATCTTATGGAAGAACAAACAGTACTCTCTTAACTTTCTCCATATATAGATGTGTATCAAATTTTCTTCCCATATGACATTTCATGACTAATTCTTGGAAGTTGAATTTACATTTATATAAAAATCAAGGTTTAATCACAAACGATTTTGATTCTACCAAATTGTATGGGGTAGGGTTAGTTTAAGGAACTCAAATTACAGCTCATGGATTTAGAAGATAAGTTATTTAAGAAATCAGTGATTTTTTTGGTTGTAAAGAAGTTGAATTTTATTATTTATTTGAATGTGTTGGAAAAGAAGTTGAAAAAATTGATCATGAAGAATTGGCTCAAATTTCTTAAGATGGAATACTTTTTTAATCATTACTGGTTATGTAGATGGTTCTTCAAAATTTAATTATGACCAAACTACCACAAAATTTGATTTGTAGTGGTAGATATTTCTAATATAGTGTTTAAAAGTAGATAAAAACTTTACAAATATCTTTCTATATGTTTTTGACTAAAATTTTTTCCAATAGTGTTTAGGGATTTCATGAACATGATCATTCATTTGTATATTGAATTGTTCATTGTGGTATTGGTTTATAATATTCTCACATACTCAAAAATAATGGAAATGAATTCATGGTGCCTTGAAATTGAATTGATTACACTTTGATCACTTAAATTTTATAATGAAATATTGAAGTGTCGTGTTTTTCAATAGGTTTAGTTCTCCGAAAATTTATTTTTTGAGCGTTTATTTTTTGTGGGACTAGAGAAGTTAAAGAGAGTGATGTTTTAAACCCTCCCACGAAATGTCTTTAAGGTCAAGAGATTGTTTTATTTTTATGGGTACTTCAAATTGTTCATATATTACCTCTATTATTCGGTTGTCCATATCAAATGAAAGGGAGTTAATTTTGAGTGGATAAATCCTTGTGAATATTATTTCATATATTTGAAGACAATTTTGATAAAAACCCAAATATTAGTATTTCCAACACTTGGGATTGAGTATGAAGTTTACAATGTTTCATTATGAGTTGGAATTGGATATGTACTGATATATAGGGATCAGTCAATTTTCTATGGGTCATGTCAGTTTCAACCCCATGAGCGAATCTACCTAACACATGACTTGAAGATGGTGGTTGTGTTCCATGATCAGATGTTTTAATGAAATTATCTCTCCAGTGAGTTACTTGTTTTTTTACACTGACCACAATATACTTTGATATATATTCTCTCAGTATGATATGAACTTGATGAAGAGGCTTTGGGTGGAGTATCTATAGAATTTCTACATTTATATGGCTTGTACTATAGGGAATGGTAACTTTTTTGTAGAAACTCTTAGAAATAATATGTTAGAGATATAGGATCTTGGAGAGTGGAATCCATAGGAGGTATTTAGTATAATTATTTTTATAGAAGATTGGATTATGGATGCATCTTATGGACATGGGTTTTTGACTTATACATAATACATTATCACTTCATATTTGGTAAACTAAGTGAAAATGATCCAAGAGTCATACCATAGTGTCTGATTATATGTGAACATTTGGTGGGGGTGTTCTAATTTTAATGTAATCCATATATGATGATTAATATATCTACATATATAGGAGGTTATTAGTTCTAGATTAATTAATGTAAGAGTTGATGAAATACTCTCATGCTTGTAAGTGGAAATTCCATCATGGGATAAATAATCTGTACCATGAAATATGATATACATTTTGGTGTCTTCGTATGAAGATATGTATAACTGGCTTTGTTTTATAATGCCTTACCTTCCAAGGGGTAATGGTTTAGGATCATCATCCTTGTGGTTTTCTTCATACACTTTTAGTGATTATGAGGAAGTTGGATGAAATGATGATAGACTTGATTAATTGGTTTCTCAAGACCTCTATGAATCTTGAGGTCATTTGGGTGATAGTCGATCAGTTTATTGATGTAGCACATTTCTCTCCAATCTAAGAGACACACTCTATTGTTGATTTGGGAATGTTTCATATATGAGATATTATATGAATTAATGGATTTACTTTCATTATCATATTAGAAATTGTTTCATGTTCCATGTCATGGTTTTTCAGTTCTTGTATAAGTATTCGTAGAATCTTTTTATCTAATTAGGTTGTATCATCCCCATACTAGTTGAAATTGAGAGGGGTTAATTTAGATCCTATTGGATATGCATCAAGTAATAATCTTGGAAATAATTGATGTATGGGATAGGAACATCAACTTTTTATAGTTCACTTATAACAATTTTTTCTAGGATTCTATTCAGATAACACCTTTGGAGTCTCTCTATAGATGGTCATTGTTCTCACAATTGTATTGGCATGAAGTCAATGAGATAGTTGTTATTGGTCCAATAATGGTGTAAGATACATATAAGAGAGTGTGGTTGATTAAAAAGTGTTTTATTACCACTAATAATAAGAATCAATTTCATTATAACTATAGAAATAGACATTTAGAGTTCAATATTGACCACTGGGTTTTCTTGTGGGTGTCACATCAGTTAATGAATTTTTAATTGTAGAATCAAGGTAAGTTGGAACAATAGTTTTTTAGTTTTTTAGAGATCAACAAAAATATTAGAATAGTTTATTATTTACAAGACCTTGCTCTAAAATATCAATTCATGCATGATATATTCAGAATTTATTATTTTCAAATATTCATGGTTGATCTTAAAAATGTGGTTGACTGCATAGAAATTGAGTTGGAACCAAACCAATATTTTGTATAATGATTAGTATGGATTGTAGTACTTATTATGAATGTTTTGTAGGGTGATATGGTGCCAAAAAAAATTTATAGTAGTATGGATGGATCCAAGGAAAAAAATTTGGAGTGTTCGTATGATTTTTGAGCTCAGTGGTATAATTTTCTCAACAAGGACCACAGAATATGATTCTTTAGGATGAGAATTTGTTGAGACATAGATTTTAATGTATAATTTATTTTGATTCATTTATGAAAAAACCTGAATCCATGTTTTCATTATATTTATATAATTCTTTCAATTAATGTTTAATATATTGAGATCATTGCGTACTTTTTTATGTTGTTAGAAGCTTAAAATTGGGTTATAGAGATTTTCTATCCATAATGAGAAACAACACAAGCTTTCTACAGGTTGTGGTTCTTCTTGGTGTAAAATAGTAAATAGGTTAATCATATTTCTAATCCATGGCCTAGTCATACTAATAAAGGAATATTTTAGTGGAAAATAGCTTTGGTAACCTCATATAAACCATATGGTTAGAAAATGTCTTACCTTTAAAGGACACACCATAACACTAGTTTTTTGAGTTGTGTGTTCAAAAACACAATAGACATGGACATTCCATGGTTGAGGGTTTGGTGATTGTTATATTTTCTTTGAAATGACTACCTAATCCTTCAAAACAGTAATATTTTAAGGGGAAATTATTGGATTAAATAGGGCTCATTAATGTAGTTTCTATTCAATTTATACCCCTATTAATCGATTAGGCCTTCCTCATTGATAATTCTTTCAAATTGTAGAGGATTTACATAGTAATCTATGAAACCTATTTTTTAACCTTATTAAACCTTAATTGGAAATAAAATCTATTATTTTGGATAACTACTCTCATTTATTAAGAATCAAAGTAGCATCAATCATCATATTCTGCATTTTTAATTCCTTATATGATGAATTTTCACCTTCCCCAACTGAACATGAATTCTATCCTTTTTTGTATCTAATGTTGGTTAAGTGTTTTATATATTCTTGGATATATTCCTTTATGAATCTTTTTCAATAACCTTTATAATGGTTTGATGGAATTGGTTCTAGGAACTTTTGGCATGCCAGCTTGTTTTTGTTGGGGTGAACTTGTTGTGAAGGTCATGATGATCTAGAAAAAACCTTAACATTTAGGTCACCAACAATGAGGTGGAACGTTACATATCATGTGTATTACATGAATTTTATTTTTGTATTGATATGATGTTGTGTGTGTATACGCTTTATATAATTCTTGTGTTTGATTGCATGTGTAAGCGTGTAAATCCCATTAGACCATGATTGATGTTTGATCACATTTGTGAGTGTGTTTGTGTTTATAGTAATTTAATGTTTGATATTTGACTATCTATGTGTGAATTAATATCCATTGGGACCATAAATTGTGTTTTCCCAATTATGTGTGAGTTTATCACATGACACCCATGTTCAAGTATGATCTCATGTGGTTGTATGGCTACTAATTTTCATTAATGTTTGGTTTTTTTCTATAAGTACTATACATATTGTGTATATTGTATTAAATTTGGATGTTTCTCTTATAAAATAGAATATTATAACGATAATCATGGATTATTTTTCCATTAAATGGTGAGCATGTTGACATGTAATGATGGCGGTGGTGGACTGAGACACATGAAGGGCTTCGAAAGCCTTAAGTCCTAACCTGAGTAACAATGTCAAGATAGGGTGAACATATAACCTACCCTGGGTTGTTTAAGAGTGTGATGAAGTTATTCTCTGGCCTTTATGTAGATGGGGGATGATGTTCTTATGTATTAACCTAGAAAAATTATCCATCTTGTGTTTTTGGGATACTTATTGCGACCTTGTGGTCAACTCTAGTTCACAATAATAAATTTGAGTACGTTTCTAAAATGGAGACAAAGTTCGTATGGATGGGTGTTTTCACGGCTTAGTTAGTTTATGAAAACATTGTTCATCGTTGTATGATACTTCTTGAACATTCATTTATTATAATTTCATAAACTCTTATACATGTATACTCATTGTTTCTAATGCTTTCTCCAGAGCGCGCACCCACATCCGTCTGTGGGGGATGAGGTCATGCTGACTATTGCCTCGCATTCCTACTTTCCAAAGGCGTGCAGCATCTGTCAGCTATTCAAGGACGTTTTCTCCTTGATCAAAACTGGATGATGGGATTTCGGTTCCTCCTTTCTTGGATTCCTCCTCAGAACGCGTTGCCTAGTCCGTGTCTCCATTGTAGATTAAGATGTTGTTCGTGAAACTCTTCCTAGTGCCATATCTTCACAGACGCTAGTTAATTATAATGCTTCTGGAAGAAACTTCCTGGGGGGTCCAGTCAGGGAAGCAACCTTTGGTCAGAGGAGAAGTCATTTTGGACATCACTGGTGTGGCTGGACACTGGAATATAGGTGTGTCTCGGTTTCTTCCCCTTATAATAGGGGTTCTAGAGGGAGCAGAATCTCAAGGCATCCCACTTAAAATGTGGGGAATTATATACCATAGGCATGTCTCTACGGTTTTCCTCATCTTCCTAAGTTTAACATAGGGTATGTCGTATGTTTAACATCTAGCGGAGATGAATCATTCTAATCAGAACACTTATTGGAGTGGACCAGATGGGTGCAACCCCTGGAGGGAACACTGATGCTGGAGCAGCGAGAAATTGGATGACATGATTCCACTGGGATGTGGCGGACAGGGTGAGAATCAAGAAGAATGTGGATTGTCAATAGTGGATGGAGAGCGAGATGGAGCTGACGTGAGGGTGATGGTGACATTGGGATTGAGCCTCAACGAGACTTCCTATGTTTCCCTATGGTAGGGAATCAATGTCTGCGTAGTTCGGTGAGGCAATGGGACACCTAAGAGGCGACCCGTATAAAGGGGACCCTGAGGAAGTATAACCTTCGATTTGGGGATGGACTTCTCAAAACACATAGTCTCGAGGGAAAGACCTGGATGAGACATGGGTGATGGGGTTGAACCTCAGGGAGGTGTCCTATGTACCTTTCCTTGGTAAGTATCAAAGTCCACGTAGTTCAGGACGGGGCATGGAATCGGGTGTGCACGGGGGATAGTGACCCGATGACATGCTAAGTCTTACGCATGGTTAGCAGCCTAAGGTTGGTCTAACACTCAAGGGCTAACTGGAGATTTGGGTCCCAACAAAGGGGACTACAACAGCTTACCATTAATTGGGGAAAATGACGGCTTACCATTGATTGGGGTTTACAACGGCTTAGCACTGACCGGGGTTGACAATGTTTTACTGTTGATTGGGGGACAATTTAGTTTCATAGGGGACAAAAAGTGGCATTCAGTTTAATGTCATGCAGGGTGTGGGTGGACTAACGTGAAGTTGTTGGGACCGATGGGAGTTGGTGAGATGACGTGAAGGGGGGTCGGGACCAATGGTTGTTGGGCTTGAACCTCAGGTAGGCTTCCTACATACCTTTCCTTAGTAAGTATTAAATACCACATAGTTCGGAATGAGGTGTTGGTGAATAAACATGAAGGGGTAAAGACCAATGGTTGTTGGGATTTAACCACAAGAAGGCTTCCTATGTACTTTTTCTTAGCAAGGATCAATGTCCACATAGTTCAGAAGGGGTGTTGATGTGTCGACATGAAGTGGTCGAGGTCAATGGTTGTTGGGAATCAACCTCAATAAGGCTTCCTACAAACCATGACTTGTCAAAAATTGAATTCCATGTAGTTCAGAAGGTTTGAGGCCTATTCTCTAGAGTTCCCATATAGGATTCCATGGTCGATTCTTACTCTAAGCCCATGTGAGTCATGTTCGGTGTGATCACATCATGAAATGTTCATCTATGGGAAGTGGGGTGGGTCATACATGTGGTTAGCGGCCTAATGAGAAAACATGGGCATACATGTGGTTAGCAGCCCAGGGGGATGGAGATTAGAACTTACATCAGGATGGAGGCCCAAGTGGAGACAAATCCCAACGGGAGAGGGACGGGATAACGAAAGTTTCTATGCCCCTCATGCCTCTAGTATATGGAACTAATGAAGAAAGGAGGACTAGGGGCATTACCTACCATAAGAAAGGCTAGGGTATTACTCTAAGATGGTTGCCCTCCCCCCGTAGATAGATGCTACTCCTGCAAAGAGGATGTCATTCCATGTGAGGAATATTTCCCTCCCATGGAGACGAGCGGACGTGGAGAATGTATGAGGTGGGGCACACCACTTGTGATTCATGAGGAGAGGTTACAGTTTAATGTCAATTTCAAAGGATGATGGTGCTTGGTAGTTTAACGTCCTGCAGCTCGATACATGACTGATACCCGCCCACCCTTGGGGAGGGGAAGGCATCAGTAATACAATAGTGAAGGGGTGGCGTGGAGTGATCCATTGAGGTTCCAAAATTATCGTGAATATGTAAAGAGTTAATAGCCATTAGTGAGCCTATGCGAAGAAGCATAAGGCTAAGCAATGCCACAGGAAGCGCCACCCAAGGGACTTTGAAATCACTTCACACAAATCTGTAGTGTCATACAGGATAAAGGTGTGAGACAAAGGTGTGGTACACATAAGAGGCATTTGGACATGGTGCCTTAAGGTTAGAATGACACATGGAACTCACAAGGGGGGTCACATGCAAGTTGAGAGGCTGCACTCAAGAATGAACGACTACATGCAAACCGAAAGGATGTGCACAAACCGGATCGGTGCACGCAAAATAGGTATGATATAGGGGGAACTTTCGGGCAAGAGGGGTCTTTTGTGCACAAATGACTTAGGGTAAAGTAAATGGGTGAGGATCATGCCCAAGAGGGACCACTCGAAGGAGGACACTTGGGGAACCTGTCGCGCAAGATCCAATACCTTGAGGCCATAATGTGTTTCGTGCGGTCATGAAAGAGGTGTCTTTCGCATGAAAGAGAATTGCTTCGTCTTCTATTACCATACCCAATGGGTGGGGGGTACACTTCATTTTATATCTGAAATCCTTAAAGGTGGTGAAAAATAGATGATTCATGAAAACGACCATATAATGTCATATTGGGCACACAAGGGTTTGCAAGCTAGAGGAAATATTGCGCACAAGTGCCTTTTATAGTTTATGGGGGAACGTCGTGGACGCCTACCTTTGACGTCGCATTTGGAATGCAGGGTTTCACATGCTTCCAGGTACCTTCATGCTTGGTTAGTAATTGATTTTTGATCATATAGGCATGCAAGGGTCCATTTGACGTCGCATTGGGTACAAAAGTGTTTGAGCAACAGGAGGAGTGTTGTTCGCAGCACTATTCTCTTGCATGCTAGTTCCTTTTGTGGGTTTTGGTGAGTTTCCATAGAAGCCTTCAATTGACATCACATTGGGAACGCAAGAGTTTACACGCTGGAGGGCCTTTTGCGCGCAACCCCTAGATCTTGCGCACACCTGCCTCTCGGGTCACATAATCTTCTCATTTCATCCCAAGTACCTTTTTTCATATCATCCCAATCTTGGACCTATCCGAAATTCGGTGTCAAAAAATGCCCCCCTAAGAATCAGAGTTGGACGGGGGACCTGAAGGTCAAATTCTGAGGGTCATGTTGAAAATGGAGAGGTTCTGTTATGTGTGCGCAAGAATGGGATTTCGGTAGGCACACCACTTTCGTGTGCGCGTAAGTTGTGTTCGCGCATATAAATTGGATAAGGGACCCAACATAGGCCCCTACTTATACTTTTTCTGCATGACAGGTTCTTTTCTCTTGTCTGCGAAAAAGATCATGATCCATGCTTCAGTTTCCATGGCTGACTCTAGGTTTTGCATGTTGTCCAACCTTTTTCCTGCAGATCCACAATATTTCGCGTCACTATCCATTTTTTGTGTCGAATATTCATTCTTTCTCACCCAAACCATAGGATTTCGAAAATGGCATCCCAATAGACTAATGTCGAGAGGGAGTCCACTGCGGCTATGAGGAGGACTCAGATGTTCATGAACCCTTAAATGTTTCATGCGATGAGTGTTGTGTCTGATAATCAGATGATTTTTGGAATTCTTACGCATTTTCAAAAAGATTATGTCTTGAGCGATAACCAACTGTTACATAACTTCAACCTTCTGGAGGAGGTTTTGTTGCTCAACTTCGAGATGGATACACCGCATTCATGGGTGTCTTGTGAGGATAGTCTAACATAGTTACATATTACAAACAATTTACATCCTTCTAGGGAAACACAGAACACATCCATCTATGTCCTAAATCTGAATACCTGAATTGTTGTGGGGAGTGATATGGTGCCTAAGGAATGTCGTATCTTTTTTCATATACTTTCAGAACCATTATTACTGACAAGATAAAGGGTTTGTAGGAATGGGATTTCAGATCCTGAGTCAACTTCACCATTGAATGGGCATGGGTGTACTGGGTACACATGACATGCGAAGAGTTTGGGCTAGAGCTGCAATATATGGGGCTCTTCGAATGTGTTTGGATGTCCCAATTTCACTTCTATTGGCAGTAAGACATGGTACCAGAATTATTCAGTCGTTGGCCTCCTAATACCAACACCTTCCACCTCTAGCATGGGGAGGTGGGCATCACTCTGTGGGACAACCACTACATTGGATGAATCCCCTTGGAGGGGTATCGGTACAACGAGTTCCTCCCGACGACGAATGTCTGGGGGGATAAGACACGCACCCCCATCATTTCATTGAACCTATTAGACCAGTCAAAAGAGGAGATGAAAATAAAATATATTCTAAAGGACATATCTTTTTTAGGATGGTTTAGTCATTTCCTAACCCAGCACACAGCTGTAAAGATTCCAACTAGAGGGAATCAATGTCCGAACACATATCAGTGGGGGAAAGTGGGATAGTACTTGAGGGTCCTAGAGGCAGGAGAGTATCGATCATGGTGCTTTGGAATAAATGAAAGTTGGGACCCAAATTTACAATATTCTGGGTTCTTACTATATTCTTGTGTGGGTGGTTGTTACCAATGAGGGACACAAGTTTGGGGTCTGCCCAGGGATGCTAGTGATAGTCGGGATTATGGTGGCAAAGAACAAGGTTAACCTGGGCATGCTGGTGTTGGCTAGGATGTAAAGTATTCTGGAGCATATCTCAAGGGGAAGTACACCCAAAAGGATATACAGATCATTCCATATTATTCATGGCTAGGCCACAGCCAACTATGGTGGGTCTGACTTCCCGAATTCCATTCTCCCCTGGTAATGGTATGCAGCCATCCCTCTTGAACATTTCCATAATCCACCCACTGACTCTCAAGGAAGAAGGGATCAAGCTCAAGATCAGCAGACATACCCATTTCGACATCCACCCATTTCGGACCCCAATTGGTCAAATGGCAGTTGATGGGTAGGTCCCATTGGAGCAATGAGATTAAATGCAAAGCATCTGGGGCGATGTACTAGTATCCTAGATTGATGATAAAATATTTTGCGAACCATATGTGTCTACCAGGTTTTCCAGGAAGTTTGGGTCCATGAAACAGATGTCGAAGAAAGTATATACAGTGGTTCGGGAAAAACAAAATACCGGTATTCTCTTCCAACTATGGGTTATGTTTATGACGGCATACTTGGGAGAAATTATCACCCTTCCCCCCATCAATGTTACTGCAGGCCAGTCAATAGAGTATGTTGAACACTGAACAAAAACATATCCTGAGGCGATTCTTTGGAAACACATTTGACAAATCATGGTGTCTAGTGTGGATCCTGAAGAGCAGGTAGGCAGATGAGGTGCCACGGGAGAGATGGGACAAAGAAAGGGCTAGGTGGATAGCATGGAACAAGTTGGTACTTCATCAGCTGGAGAATTACAAGCCAAGAACGTGCTTCCACCTTCCAAGGAAGGGTGGTCCCACATGTGGCCTTAGGGGATAGCTTGGGAACTTCTTGGAAATAAACTCAGGTACCTCCTAAAGACAATGTCCAATGTTATCTTCCCCTCTTTTCCATCTTCTTAGAGAACATTGCGATTGTCTATGTCTACTAATGAATTGTGGCCGTGGTTGGTATGCATCAGGCGAAATTTTCTAGAAATATGGCACATATAGATGATGGATAGGGTAAATGTTCATCCCTGGCATGCATACATGATAGCTATGGATATGTACGCATGCCTGTGGGGGCGGTATGAAGAACTACATATCCTGGTGAAAGTGATGCTTAGCCAAGAGAATGACCTAGAGAAGCTACCATCTAAGGATGAAAGTATAGGGGAGGAATAAGAAGAAGATGAAGGAGAGGAAGAAGAGGAAGAAGGTGGAGTTGAAGAAGAAGAAGAGGAGGAGGAGGAGGAGGTCCACGTTGAACGCCTTGGTAGTGAGGGACCCTCAGGAGCTCCTACTGATCAGCAAAGCTCTCAGGAGAGTTGTGAAATCATGGGATTTGACAAAAAACCATCTAAGAATCTTGAGGTGAGTTTAACTCTTAACTCCACTGGACTTTATCTTCTCATAGTCCAATAATTTTAACCAAACTATTTCCAGTTTAGGAAAAATGGGTGAGGATGCCCAGGAATCCGTCCCCACAGGGGATGAAGATGCACCTATTAATGTAAGGGAATGTTCTCAAGAACCGATCCTCTAAACCGAACAAGGTGGTGAACTAATTATGGTTGGGACAGTTGATAATGAGCCTGAAATAAGAGATAAAATGTCAGCCTCTAATCTTCCTATCATCCCCACGGTCCGGGAGGAGATGGTACAAGGGATTGAGTTAACAAGTGCTGAATGATCCCCTATGGCGGCGGTTCCTCATATGACACAGGTGCTAGACACTATCGCGCTTGGATTCCGTAAGTCTTTATTCTTGCTAGCTCTATTCATTGTTGGGAAATTCTATTAACAAAGACACTGATCCACAATGCATTGATTGTATTTTTAGAGTCTCGATGGACCATCGGGTCTAGAACATCTCTAAGAGCCCTACCGGTGACCCCATTTACTCTTGAAGAAGAAACCTTTTTAGGTGGCCCTACCCCAGTACATGATAAGCTTGAGGTTATGATAATGGGAAACAATGCTGCCAGGGAGGAGTTCTTGCCTGACGGGAGTGATGTCATTGAAGAAGAATGAATTCTCGAAGAGGACCCTGCCTTCGAACTCCTGAACACTTTCCATGAATACATGCCTGTAGACCTTGAAGAAATATATGATTCAACTCAGAAGCAACTACGAAGCTCCATATGACATGGTGCATGGTGTGAATGTTCATCAAATGCTTTCTCAGCCAGCCACAGGCTGAATGGATAAGCTGCATGGGGTCACTCTGTACCTGGCTATGCTTTCTCAATGCTAGAGGTGTAGATGTGTACCACCATCATGTAATGATCCATGATTACATGGTATAGAATACGTGGGAGAATATCTAACCTTCCGACATTTCTCTGTGCCATAATGAGTCATAGAATACTCAGGTATTTCTATAGGTAGAGCAGGAGTCCTAACACCTTGAAGAGAAAGTGAATGAAATAGAGGCATTCATTGCAAACCACTCCAAGCTCATCGATCAATTGAGGGCCCAGCTGGAAGATTCTCTAGAGCAGAAAGTGTAGGAGAATTTCCAATTGGCTGAGCTCTAAACTGAACAATCATGGGAACAAGCCATGGATAATGATCTACATTGTTTGGAAGATGATAAATAGAAGGATCTCAAGGGGAAGGAAGCAATAATGGAGGCCACAGATTGGATAGTGGAAATATTAAAACAATCCATCCAAAACATTGATCCTTAAGGTCCTTATTTTGGACGAACTCATAATGTTAATTTTCATTTTTGTTGCTTGTTATGAACAACATGCATGAATATATTATACACTTGTTTGTTAAATTTAATGAATTCTAACCACAATCATAAAATAATTATAAATCCATACCTAATCTCATGTGGGTCATGCCTGATGTGTGAAATAAGGGATTGTCGCATTGTCACATCATTTGATTATGGGAATTCCAACCAAATTTTGCGCATCCAGGTTATAAACGACCCATATGGTCTATCAAGAAGAAAGGGGAGGCCTGATCAGAGAATGAATCACTCAGAACAGTCAAATTATCACCTTCCCAATGTACTCTAGTACACGAGTGGGGTAATATCAGGGGAATTGGAATTAATCCTAACATGGGGGATTGGAAAGTGTGAATCGTGATACCCAAGATCTAGAACATTATAGGGATGGTGTGATAATGATGGATAACTTTTGATCATGTTCTAAACACATTATCCTTATTATGTTAGCCTAAAATTAGGATATCAAATGAGGGACTACAGCTGACCATGTTCGAAACATGGGGAAAACTCGAAATGTCGTCCATTAGTCTTCTAGAACATTATCCCAGGATAGTAGATGATCCATAGGCTGAGTATCTGTATGGTTAGGGGGTTACTTTAGACATAAAAGATGACGGGGGGTCTAAATAAAGGTAATGAAAACTTGAAGGGTGGAGTGATGGGTCATTCAAATTGAGTCGAACACTCCTGGAATTGCGCCATCGTGGTGAAGGAATGTTAGGTGGGCGTATTGGTCTGATCAAGGATCATACCAACTTCAGAATAGGACAACATTAGTAAGGACCTAGAATGCCTTGTAGTTTTATGTCATACCAATAAAGACAACAAACATGTTGTTTAAACCTCATACAGTTAGAAAGGGGAACATTGTTTAAAGGTCATACTACATATACCAAGATTGAGGCCGAGGGGCCAGAATGGTTAATGACCCTAGGGCTAAAACCATGAAGAAATGCTTGGGAATTCCTTCATATTCTATGAGGATGAGAATCAATCCATAAATAGTTCTAGAAGATATCTTGTTGTTTAACCTCTTGTAGTAAGGACGCAAAGTGGCCTTATTTTATTGTCATAGATCTCAGACCATATATGGAACTAAGGGAGGGAGACATGTGGTGAGGTAATTATTAAACTTGATGTGAATGAGGACAACAAGAGTCTGTATCACCACAATGTCCTCCCCATGAAACTTTTAGGTCATGGGACCAATAGTAAAAGTTAGGCTAGGCCTTAGGCAATGTTCACGGGTGTTCCTACATACCCCACGAAAATTGGAATCAAGCAATATGTAGTTTTAGAGTTAGCATGGTAAGGTTCTAGTTCTAAGGATAGGTCGTGCGGTTCTAGCCCTTGCACCGATTGAGGTGGTATTTTATAGATCCGGTTTGTCTTTTAAGATAGATGTGTTTTTTTTTGTGAAGATATAAACCTAGGACATAAAATCATGGCATCACTACAAGAATCAAGCCACATGTAGGCATTGACAAATCGTATGGTGGATAACCAATACCCAAAATGATTTCCTCTAGAGTGGGGACACCATGATGCAGTGTCATTTTTTGTTGTGTGGCTAGGATGATAATGTTACAGTTTATGGTTTTTTGGTAGGACCAACAATGCACTTTAACATCGTGCAATAACTACACAAGAGTTTAAAGTCATGTGAGACCATAGGGTTAATATGAATGACGTGCTAAAGAATACCTGACGTGAATGAGGATGAGGTCCACATCACACCATGCGTGATTCTGAAGAAGAATCCTTAGGCCAAGGAGCTATTAAAGGTCATAGAATATGGGGCTGGATATATGGAAAAAATGTCCATGTGTTCCTACGTATCCCATGAGGATTGGAATCAATCCATACATAGTTTTGAGAGTGCAGTTTAATGTCATGTGAGATGCAACAATTTAAAGTCATGTAGGACTGTATATAGTTTAACGTCGTGCGGGACGACATATAGTTTAATGTCATGCAGGAGAGGAGGTATGAGGGACCAGCTCCTAGAAGGGGAGTACATGGTGTGACTATTGCAAACATGATGTGAACGAGGACACATGCCCACACATGCCACACCACATAATCCTATAAGGTTTTGGGCCTAAAAGGATAAACAGAAGAGATAATTAGTGGAACTTGAGATGGACCTAAAGACTAGATGTCTGGTAATTCCTACATATCCCATGAGGATGGGAATCAATCCATACATAGTTCTAAGGAGAGTACATATAGGGATATATTACTTTAAGGTCTTAGAGCTTGGACCATGAGGAATCGAAACTCTTCCAAGCAAGCGCAGACCTCGACCTTATCCCTAACCTCATGTGAGTCAAACTCAGTGTGGGAAACAAGGGAGGAAGAGGTCTTTGTAACACATGGGATACATGTAAATGGGAAGTCAGTATGGTGCCCTGAATGACGCCTTATCGTGGATTTGTCCTCATAACATGGAAATGTGCACTGAGGGATAGTACCAAGAGTGTCGAAATTCCACTTGGACTTGATGGGGTGGAAAATGATGTCAATCAAGAAACATACATTTAAAGCTGGTGGGGATGGCGTGACGATGGAGGATAATTGCGGACCGTGTTCGAAACACGGTACCCATATAATGTGACTTGGAATGGGAACAACAAATGAGCATCAACCGCTAACCATATTTGCAATACAAGACTTGTATCAATTATTTTTTGAAAACCCTCAAGGACATTGGCCCATAATAGTAGGAGATCCCTTGGGCCAAGAATCCATTCCATTTGGAGGTCCCTTCAGATGTTAAAGATAATTAAATCCCAAATTAAGAGGAACACAAATCCTAAATAATGGGTGAAAGCATGTCCAAGTAGAATCTGGCACTCGAGGTTCTGAACCAGAGTACTCTTAGGCACATTCATTAATCACCGAAGAGGGCTGAGAGACCCAACATAAGAGAAGCTGAATTGAAAAGATGATTGTATAGAAAGGGATAGATGGGTGCTCAGAAGATCAAGGTATGTGGCATGGTTGTCACAAACCAAACGTGAATGAGGATGTGAGTCCATACCATACCGAGTACCCCTCCCCTGGAATGACTCAGGCTAAGAGTCCAAAATGATAAGGAGGATTATAATAGAGAGGTATGGACCTGAATACTAGATGTTCAGGATGTCTTACATATCCCATAAAGATGAGAATCAAGCCACACTTATTTATGAGGAGGGATGATGTTCAGTTTAATGTCATGCGGCAAGGATACAAATAAAGGAAAAGTGACCTAATGAGAGATTTATATGGAACGATGAGTATCCTAAGGTGAATGAGGTCATAATATCACACCACATCATAAAATATTGAATGAACACTTGGTCCAAGGTGCTGAAAAGGTTGAGGGATTGGAAATGGGATGTCCCAACCAGTGCACAGTTTAACATCTTGCAGTGAGGATGATGGTGCTTTTATTTTAGGGTTGTAGGGATTGGACTGTAGACACCTGTTTTAATGTCATATGCATGGGACAGACTGATTAGAGTGGTTAAATCATGATTCCTATAGAAAAACACAAAACTACAACAATGATAGACCATAATTGTTTACCATGTTCGCAACACGATATTTTTATTTATGTGACCAGAGTTCGGGGGGAAAAATTTGAGCATGGATAATTGACACCATTTGAAACATGTAACTATATCAATTTGTCACTCGAAATCTATGAGGACGTTGGCCTAAAATTGTAGTAGATTCATTTGGCCCAACATCTACATTTTTCGGGGTGCTTTCATATATAACATGTGATGGAAACCCAAATGATGGGATACGCGAAGCATAATAGGGATTGTTCTTGTGGATAAGTTGATAGATTAATGAGCTATGTCTCAATGGGAAATCTGTGGCATAGAAAAATATCACAACATTAATGAGGGCATGAGTCTATACCACACCACACAATCTTAGATGAGAACTTGGTCCAGGGGGCTGAAAGGGTCGAGGGACCTAAGGATGGGAGTCCCAAACAACTGTAGCCATATGACCCCTCATGTTTTTATTTCCTTACCAGAGCTCCTAAGCCCACGTGAGTGATTCTCGGTGTGGAAAACAAGGAGTAGGATCGGACCTTGCCAAGCATACAGGGGTACAACAGATGGACTCTCACTCTAGCCCAAGGCAGAATGAATCTTGAAATGATAATAGGGCAGAATGAACCACTACACCCAATATTTGAGACATATGGGGGTGGTTACAATGACCAAGGATAGCTATTGACCAGGTTCAAAACATAACATCTATATCATGTGATTTGAAATGGGAACAATGAATGATCATTAACCACTGACCATATTTGTAACACGGGATCTATATCAACTTTTCATTCAAGGTAATCCAGGGTGTTGGCTAGAAATGATAGGAGAGCCATTAGGCAAAGTATCCATATCATTCGGGGGCCCTTTCTTATATGAATGATGATGGAGTACTATATAAATGTAGTATGTGGAGCGTAAATGTGATCGTGCAATTTAACATTAAGAAGGATGGTGAAAGAGGTGGAGATCACCAAGGAAGGGGATATATGGTGTGGTCATGATGAATTTGATGTTATGGAGGGAAAAAGTCATCACCTCACCATGTTTTCTGACCTGAGGAGAGATTTTAAAGTTGGGGCTGGGCCAATAGACAAAATGTATGGGCTTTCCTAAATATCTCATGATGATGGGAATAATGACATACATAGTTCTTAAGATATTGTTTAACATCTTGAAGGATGAGACAGTTTAAGGTCATGTGGGACACTATAGTTTAAGGACATGCAGGACCCAAAAATTTAAGGTCATGCTAGACCATAATTAATTTTAGGGTCATGTAGGACTGTACAGTTTAAGTTCATGTGGGACCATGAAACTCGGGAAAGTTATTTCTTGAGGAATGTGGCATTGGTGGGAGGAGTTATACGCACACCATCCATGGTAACCAGGGAGTATGCTCCATTGGGATAAACCTTTGAAAAAACGTATGGTCCTTAATACTTAAGCTCTGACTTGGGTGGTTTTTGTCCAAGAATCATTGGTGTTTTCAAGGCCAAGACTAATTCAACTTGCAAGAAAGAGTGAAGGTGAGATTTCTTTTTGAAATGTCTAGTTATCTTGTTCTGCTGCCTTTCCAAATTTTGCAGGGCACGAAGCATATTCTCGTCAAGTGCTTCTAATTCAACCAGATGGATTTCAGATACATTATCTGGTTCCTACTGATCATAGACAGATATGTGTAATGAAGGAAACTGAATCTAAATGGGAATGACAGCCTATGTTCCATACACCAGGGATTATGGTGTCACCTGTGTGGAATTATAAGTCAGCGTCCGATAATCCCAGAGGATGTTGGGGAGCTTGTCTGGAAAACAATTCTTGTTCAGAACAAACATTTTCTGCAGAATGTTAGAGAGGGTTTTGTTGAATGCCTCAATATACCTATTTTCTTGCATGTGGTATCTGGATTTATGGTTAGAAAAAAATTGTAATTGGTTTACAATTTCCTCAACTCTTCCACCCGCAAGTTGGTGTCGTTATCGTTAAGGAAGACGTGGGAGACTTAGAACCAGTAGATGATATTGGAGCACACAAATTCAGCGATGGAATGGGACTTGACCTCCTTGAGTGGGACTACCTCTTCCCACTTGGAGAGGAAATTTGTAGCAGTCAGGTTGAAACTACATTTTTGAGTTGTAGTGAGTGGATGTGGTCCCACGACGTCGAGTCCCCATACCACAAAGGGCCAATAGTACTTGGTAGTGTGGAGAGACTCTAGCGGCCGATGCATATAGTTGTCTTAAATTTGTAATGTATGGAACCCTTTTGAGATATTGATGAAGTCATGGATCGTGGAGGGCCAAAAATACCCCAGTCTCTGGATCTGGAGAGATTGATTCAGCCCGGTCTAATGAGGCTTGTAGGAATCGGCAGGAACCGCCTACATGAAATGAGAAATCTGAACTACTTGTATGCAATAGAGGAGAACCCCATCAAATCCACACTTGTAGAGGATCTTCTTAGGACCAGGACCACTCGGGAGGTATACTGTAGCACAGAACATCGAATTTTCTTGCACTCAACCCAATATTCTTAGAGATTACCGTTTTGGAGGTACTCGACAAAGGAGGTTCTCTAATCGGGTGTTACCTTAATCACTGCATCTGGGGAACCTGGAGGTGTCAATGTGGAGGCCCTAGTGGTAAGGTAGCTTACCTATGGGATATAATCATCATCTGTTGTGATGAGAGTGAGGATTATCCAGTGTGCTATGTGGATAATCAAATCATCATTGTCGGGCTCTGCAAGTGATTAAAATAGGTTGAAAAAGGCGTCGGCTCGACCGTTCTAGGATCGAGGGATATTAGTGACTTCTGGATGAGATGGGAATTGGGCCATTGGTAGGAGAGTGAATTCCAAAAATGGTACGAGCTCTAGATTTCGGACGACATAGTCACCGTTGATGTTCATGATGACTAGATCAGAGTCCCCTTTCACATTAAAGTGGGGAAGGTTAATCTCGAGGGATATCTCGAGGACAGTGATGAGATCCTGATACTCTGCCTCATTATTGGTGTAGCCTTCTATCAACAGAAATGAAAATGGTAGAACATTTTATGCTGGATTGATGAAGACGACACCCAACCCTACTCTATTGAGTCTAGGGTCATTGAGCCTTCAGCTGGTGGGGCTCCGGGAGGCACCATCAAAGTGAATTTTCTAGCACGGAATGGATTGTTCTACCGAGAGAATCACTTCTTCAAAAAAATTGATGTCTAGGGATAGGTCTGTAGTTTATGGATGGGCTAGAAGTAATTCTACCAATGCATTCCCCATAATATCCTTCTAAGGTACAAACCTTATGTCAAACTGCTTAAGGTTTACTTTCCACCTAGCTAGACGTCATTTCAAAATTGTGCAGTTCAAGATATACTTCAAAGGATCCACTCGAGAGACTAGATGTACTATATGATGATGTAGGTAATGACACAAATTCTATACTGTGAATACCAGTGTAAGGCAGCTCTTCTTAGTAGGGGAGTATCTTGTCTCTATATCAAGGATCATGCGACTGAGGTAGTAGAGGCTATTATCCATTCCATTGTTGTTTCTCTGGGGGATAAGGGCGCCGAGGGATCGTTCCAGGGTGGTAACATAAGAGACGAGTGGATTTCTAGAAACAGTGGAATTATAACTAGAGGTTGTAACAGGTACTACTTGATTTCATTGAAAGAATTCTAACATTCTTTGTCCCACTCATATACAGTGCCTTTCTTCATGAGTCGAGAAAAGGGCTTATACTTGCTAGAAAAATTCACAATGAATCAATGTTTGGAGGCCATGTGGTCTTGGAAACATCAAAGATCATGGAGGATTCATGGGGGATACATCTGGCTAATGGCCTTGATCTTCTCTAGGTCAATTTCAATGACCCTGTATCTGAAAACGAAGCCAAAATACTTTCCAGAGGTGACCCTAAAGGCACACTTTAGTGGGTTCATCTTCGGGTGGCAGTAATGGAGGAAGATGAACAATTTCTCAACGTCATTGAGATGGTCCTGGTGCTGGAGAGATTTGAAAACTAGATTATCCATGTAGCCTTCCACTAGTGTCTGAGGATTGGATTAAATATGCGAGGCATAGCTCGTTGATAGTTTTCACCCGCATTCTTCACACCGAAGGGCATGACATGGTAACAGAGAGTACCTTGTGGTGCCCTAGATGTCATAGACTCCTCATCATCGTGATCCATTCGGATCTAGTTATACCCGGAGTACCCATCCATGAAGGAGAGGGCTTGGAACCCAACTGTAGCATCAATCAACAATTCCATCACAGGAAGGGGAAAATCATCTTTCGTACACTAATGGTTGACATCCCAGAATTCGATGTAGACTCTGATCTATCTGTTATTCTTCTTGACCGTCACAATGATGGATAACAATCAGTGGTACTGGAACTCCTTAATGAAATTGGCTTTAATGATATTGTCAACTTTAGCCTTGATCATGGAACCATTTGAAGGGTGTATCTTTCTGGGAGTCTAGTTAAACCCGCAGTGATTTTCTATGAGGCCGAGGCGATGGACATCTACCCATGGAACTAGTAATGTAATCTCATTATATCTCTAAGAAAATACATCAATGTGCTGTTTTAGAAATTCCATGTACTATTGTTTCTCCTTGAGGGGAATAGTGGCACTGATCAATGTGGGTTTCAGGTCATCCTCACTACCAAGGTTCACCTGCACCAATTTATTGACTGTGGTGGAGAAGCCCTCTTCAATGGTGGGGGGAGCATCCTTTAAATCATCTTCTTCAATTATGGGGGAGGGATCCTCAGCAAAAAAAGTTTCTTCTGAGTCAATAGATCCTGATAGGATATTGGTACCAGATTGAGCGGTGGTGGACACTGCATCGGGGGACTCATGTACTGCCAAAACCATAGTGACAAAAGTTGTTGATTTGATCCCATATATTCTATAGCCCAAGGGGCCACACTTGTTGATATCAAAGCAATAGTGGTTCGTCAGCTTGATCCAATTTTTCTCAGCCCGGCGAAACAGGCATGTATGGAATATTTTGGTTTCCATGGGGAGGACATCAAGATAACTTATGGGAGTAGGGGCATTGGGATCACCTGACTCTGATTCATGTTGGAGTATAAGGTTATCATTCAATGTCTCTTAGAATTTGAAATGTGATAACCCCTCATTCAGGAAACAAAGAAGCATTGTCTCATGTACAGGGTTGTAGCCTCCTATCGTTGGATTAAAAAGATGTAGGCATCATCCAGATCTGTCCACAGGTCGGTTTCAGACGTATCATGCTCAACCTCATTAGCCTGAATCTACTTTTCCATGCACTTTTAATAGAAATCATTCAAGTAGTGGTCTTCACAAGAGGAAAAGTGTGACACATCACCTTAGATTATGCCCACTCGACCATTAAGGGAGTATTTAAGGAGATTGTGATACGATGAAGGGACCGTCTCATGCAGGTGGAACCATGGCCTTCCCATCAATGCATTGTAGTCAGTGTCTTGGGGGACAACCATGAACTCGGTGTTGGATACTAGACCACTGAACTGGGGTTTTAAGTAGATCTTGCCATCCAATGTCTATTCTTTCCTATTATAGCCTTGGATTTTCGGGTCAGATGGACTCAGATCCTCTTTGGACGTCCCAAGTTTTCTCAGTGTCCAAGTTGGGATTAGATTGATCCTGGAGCCTGTGTCGACAAGATAACGATAAGCCTCCACGCCATTAAAATGGATGGTGATGTACAATAGGTGGATATTCTCCAGTATGGGAGAGCCTTCGTCTTCTCCTGAGAATGAGATGTTGTCCTGGAAATCAACATGCTTGACTGACTCTACATGGAAGGCTTCTATACCTTCTACCTCCATCTCAAACTGGAGAAGGCTTCTTATGGTCTCGGTGAGGTCCTCATGCATATCTACCTATAGAAAAAGGGAATCAAGGATGGAAAGCCTTGCTGGAATGCTGGAAAGTTGTTTGAGGACATCATACTTTCATACCATGCATGAGATTCTACTTACAGGAGGTCTCTCTGTGATAGGAGGTATGGAAGTCCCCACAGGATGGACTAGCGGCAGACAGGTGCTAGGAATATCCCGCTAATAACTATTCAAAGCCTGTGGAGTGACTACTGGATGGCGGCCAGATGGCTGATCACGATGCGGTTGGGATGACTCCACCTAATCCAGCAAAAAATGGTGGTGAAGGAAGACCTGATGACACCAGATGAAAAGGCTGCGCATGATGAGCTCTTCGCTGGTCCAACTGTCTAGTTTCTGTGGCATGCACAGCTTGGCTGGAAATACTGACTAAGGCACTCTAACAACCCTTATATTCGTGACTCCTTCAGCACTGGTGATGTCTTGGATCATTGGGATGATCCACCTAGTGCTCCACACCGTTAAAAATCATGTTGGTTTTTACCAGCTCTATGGTGTTAATTGAGGTGTACCCTTGACTTCCACTTGAAGAATCATCCACTACTGGATAGATTCTAGTTGGAATCACCATCTCTTGGGACATAAAGTCATTGAGAGTATAGGATGACGATAACATTGGCGGGGGACTTTTTTCCCCTTGTGACCCAGGGGCTTTCACTTCTTATAAGGGGATGGATGAGACAACAATGAAGAAGTTGTAGCTATGGATTCTGAAGGGTCTAGTTGATTCATGCCTACCTGAATAGTACCATGGGCACAGGCAACTGCTTTACGAGCAATCTAGTCATCGTACTTCTGGGATGCGCAGTTAGAAACGAAATTCCACTCACCTTCACTATCACTGCTACTATCGGGCTTCACGAATAGACATGCCACATGTGCAAAAGCTGGGCCCAACCTAACTATGTTTTTGTCAAACTGGTCCTGAATCCAATCCTTAAACACATAACATTTTTAAGGGTGTTCCCTAGGATACAGTGATAGGGGCAGTAGTTGAGACGATCAGTGAGATCCACCTCTTCGGGTCTCCTGCATTCAAGAAAATGTACAATTTCCTATTACAGGGCATTGTGGAAATAATAGGTTACTTGATCCTCACTAAATGATTAGGTCCATTTTTTTTGTCTAGGAAGGGGGCTCAGGGAGCCTGACCCTGACAAGGGGCTGGGGGAGCCTATCGGCGAGGTGGAGGCTGGTTATCTCACTTGGGTGGTGGCGGTTCATTGCGCGGGGGTGCCTACTAGTTCAAATATGGTCATTGATGGTTCGAAGTTTCTGCCTAATGTGGAGGACCTATGTGAGGCTCTGGAGGCGGCTCCACTGGTAACAACTCCAGTTGCCTGGGGGCCTCTATTTGGGCCACTACGGCAAGCGTAGCCCTGGCGGCCCTTCTCACAGGAATTGTAGGAGGAAACAGACATGCATGGTTGTCCTGTTGCAAGGCTTCTTATATGTCCTATGCTTTATTGAATATGTCATGGAATACCCTGGGGTAATTCTGGGTGATCAGAGAGGGGACCACTTCTGTCTTGACATTCCCTACACACGTTGTCAGCAGTTTCTCCTTACTCAGTGTCATGTCAATGGAGTATTTTATCATTTTCCACCGGGTGACAAAGTCTATGACATTCTCATCAGGCCTCTATTTTCACTTGAATAGGTCTTCAATACGTGTTTTTTGAGTGGTGGAACTGAATAGGAAAAGAAATTTCTTGCGAAGTTCTTTCTACCCAGTTGTTGACCCGATGGGTACCTGTTTGTACCAGAAAAATGCAGTCCCTTCCAACATCTGCAAAAAACACCATAGTTTGGTGGCCTCTTGTTGCACCGGATTTCCCAAAATAGGCACAAACGTTGAGATGAAGTGGGTCAAGTTCTACAATGGGTCACCCGTCCCATTAACAGTGGAGAAAGTGGGATTTTCGTAACCCGGGGTGCTATAATATCATCCACCCAAGCTGGATATGGATTTCCATATGGAGGGATTTCCACCTGTAGAGTTTCTACTACCTCGAGGTGAGAAATTACTTCCTCCATGGGGTAATCAAGGCTAAGGTTCCTGTATCTGTGGGTATCCCTACCCACCAATGCGTTGGCAGTTTCTTCATCACAATAAGCAGGCCGAGCAGCTCGTGGAGCAGCTGGTGGAACGACCTGTGGAGTATCTCGGGGAAACTGAGATGGGTCCTGGGGGTTGTTTCACCACTCAGTTGGATTTTTTGAAACATACCAGACCCTCTACTATAATTTTCTACCTCATCCCTATCTACATGGGCAGTGTAGTCAAGATCACATGGAGGAAATTCACCAGTAGGAATTTGTGTATGCCCCTTCTCCCCCGGCTGAGGATCTCCGTAGTCTGTTCATCACTCTGCAACATGTTCAATAAATAGATAATCAACCATCTTCTTGTGTTCTATGAGTTTTTGATGAAAAACTGCTTTTTCGGGATCGTCTTTCGCCTTCTGAACTGAGCCAGATGGGTCGGAGAGTTTGATAGCTTCGAGGTTGTCCTTACCCTTGTTGGGATTTCGGTTGAGGACCAACACCTTGGTGGGCACGAGAAGACCGAGAATATTTCTCTATTAATGAATAATCCTTCCCAATGGATCCAATAGGTGTGATACTCCCTCGGGGGGGGGGGTAATTCCTCTGCAAGAAGCTCTAGCTCGTTCTCTCCCCTAGCAGGTTGGCCATGTTAACCACAACCCTGTTTAGAGGCATATCCCTATGCCACCCATAAAATTGGGATAGCGTCAGATATAACTGAAATGAAGGGATAATTACTGCCCCCAACCAAAGATTTTCATGTGGGGATAAGCCTATTTGATTATCCTATGGATCACTTTAAAGCTTTGAACGCATTGTTGTTGGAGGGTCCTATGGCGACCAGGTGACTCAAGGCGCTGGGCCATGGGGAGTGCGACCAAATCAACCAAACAGTCTTGTTGGACGATGTCTTCAAAGTTTTTCCGACTCATAGGGTAGGCCACTCATCGATGAAGAAAATAGAAATGTGTCACCCATAGGGTTTGGAAAAAGCTTCCGACCTCCTCCTAGGTGAGGGATTCCGACGCACTGAAATTCGGTGCTGCAACTGGCCAAAACATCTCTGAGAAATGGTGTCTTGTGAGAATGTCCCACAAGCTCCTTGGTCCAGAATCAGGGTTTGGCCCTTCGTTTCCCCACTCATCCACTGGAGGCAGCTAGGGAACCAATAGAAGCACTGAAATAGATCACTAGGATGGTAGTCTATCAGGTGGAGAATACGGCGAGAGGGATGAAAAATTGTCGCATCTCAGGATATCCTTCAAAGATTGCAGTGACTTCACCACCACATCACGATAAGATAGGGTGTCGACCATGGTTACTGGTATAGGGACTAAGACTGCTGGAGGTGAACCATGTTGTTTCTCATTCTCCATTGGACCCCAGAATAACTATTCGTGATCTATGGTGGAGGTTGAGAATGCTCTTGGTGATGATGGTGATGATTTCATGGTCGGACCCTAGGGAGACACAAAATCCTAGTCTTTCTAGATGTATCCATGGAGGGAGGAAGAAATTCAATAGACCTCGCATTCGAGATGTATGAGGCATATACGCCTCGTTCCTCCCCGGCCCTTGACACAAATGATCGAGGTGAGGGTTCCATTATGGAGTCGTATTCCACTTAATAATATGAGAATCAGACTAGTTTAATCTCAGTCTAAATCTTCCTGGAATACTTTTTATGGGGGCAGTGACCTTCCTTCCTTCCCTAGGATGCCTCTTTGAGATAGGGTAGATTACTGGAAAGAGGGGGACCTTCGGCCGAACTGGTACTGGAACGGAGAGGGATTACACCTGAGTGAGATAGGGTGTGAGTAGAACCTGGACATATGTCGAAGGGAACATGGGAAGGACCTTTGTGTCTGTTGGCTGATGTGTAGAGGGAATCTCTATGGGAAGTGCTATAGTAGGTAGGACCTTTGTCGGAGCTAGTAGAAGCATGGTAAGGGCCTCCATGATTATTTCCCCTGGAAACATCAGTTTGAGGAGGGTCCTCATACTGATCAAGCTGAACACGGGTATGAACTCCATGCTGGGTGTCGAAGAAGTGATACTGACCTTCACTCCTCTAATTGATGGGACAAGGAACTTCGCCTCCCACCGTAAAGACACGGGGGGGCACATGAGAGATTGAGCAGATGTATAACATCTCCACACCAATGGCCTATGAGAGGAGGAATGACCCCATACCCAACGTCATTAGCACAAAAGAGGCTTCCATAATGAGTGTCACTTCCATGGGGTAGACCCTCATTCGGATAGAAGGTGGCATGGGGGGAACCTCTATACTGATCTTGGAAGTGAGGAGGACTCACATTCTACTTGGGGGTGGTGTGAGGAGGACTTATGTACTAGGTGTATTTGTCACGGGTTAGTCCACGACGACCATTACCTGCGCCGACAACCAAGAGATTCGACCCATTCTTCTCATTGGGCGGTTGGGGCCTTGATCCAGGTTAGGTATATGAGTTCCCCTACTAATCATAGATAGGTAGGATGATGGTATAAGTCTTTAGTGGCACGAGGCACGGTTGTTTCTTAGTTTGATGCCCTCTGTGGGAATCCTCCCCAACATGTGCCCGATGCTGGCATCGGGATAACCAGATCAGGGCCGGTGGTGCAGGTACATAACTTACTTTCTCTTCATCCCATGGGTCCATGTGGCAGTGTTGATGTGTCCTAGTGGGATCTCTCCTTGGGAGCCCCCTTGAACGGGATCCCTTCCCCACCTCATCAGCATAGGGGAGGGAGTCATTAAAGAATTCTGGGGAGAGGCTCCCAAAATGGTTGTGCATCGGAGTGGGGAGAAGTGGATCCCTGCACGGCCCTTGGGGCAGTAGTGGTCACGAGGTGCAGATGCTTCTAAATACTAGTAGGCCATATCCCGAGTCGGGATAATCCGCTCCTTCTCATATCAGTGGACGAGGTCGTTTATCACCCTTTGTTGAACAAACATAGAAGGGGAGATGGGGTGTGGTTTCCCAACATCTATGGGTGTGGAATCTGTCACAGAAGTGGTGGATCCATGCAAGACTGTCATGTTGGTTCTACCCCTGCCATTGAGTTGGTGGGTGGGTGGGGATCGGTTTCCTGTTATGACAGTTTGGGTCCTGGAAGGTAGGGAGATTAAATAATTAGTGCTAAAACAAAGAAATCGACATCAAGTGTCCCACTCCATTTCTTCTTCTGTGGATGATAATATGGATCCAAGATGAAAACGTCATAGACCGGGATGTCAAACATTCAACTACCCCAGCTTCTGGTGAGTTCCACACCAGTCCCAATATTTTCATGGCGTGTACTGGAGCCAGATAACTGGATCTGGGGACATTCTAGTCCACTAATGTCTCAAACACTACTAATCTACACATTGTGGAGAATAACTTCATGTCAGTTTCACAATTTTTGTTTCTGATTCTTTCTATGGGGGGCACACGTACGTTTATCTGTGGGGGATGAGGTCGCTATGAGTGCTTCCCTGCATTCCCAATTTCCAAAGTCGGGCGGCATTCATCACCTATTCAGGGATGTTATCTCCTTGATCTAAATGGGATGATGGGATGCCATTTCCTCATTTTGTGGATTCTTCCTTAGAACTTGTTTCCTAGTCCGAGTCTCCCTTATATTTTGATATGTTGTTCGTGAAACTCTTCCTGGTGCCATATCTTCATGGACACCGGTTAATTATGCTACTTATTTCAGGACATTCCAAGGTGTCCAGTTAGGGTAGAAATCTTTGGTCGGAGGATTAGTCATGTTTGAAATCACTGTCATGCCTGGATGATGGAACACTGGCGCTTCTGGGTTTCCTCCCCTTATTATAGGGCTTCTCGAGGGAGAAAAATCTCGATGTATCCCACTCCGAATGCTGGGAAATATATTCCATAGGAAAGTATCTGAGGTTTTCCTCAACTAACCATTTTTATCATAGGTTATTCCATAGGTTTAACGTCTATCAGAGATAGATCAGACTGATTAAAACATTGACTGGAGTGGATCAGATGGGTGCCACCCCGAGAGGGAACACTGATGGTTGAGTAGTGAGAATGTGGGTGACATGATTCCACAAGGATGTGGCAGCCTGGGTGAGAATCAGAATGATTGTGGATTGTCGAGAGTGGATGGAGAGCGATTTGTAGTTGACGCGAGGGTGACGGTGAAGTTGGTCTCGAGCCTCAAAGAGACTTCCCACATATCCACATGGTAGGGAATCAAAGTCTGCATAGTTCAGCGAGACTATGAGAGACCTAAGGAGGCAACCCATATAGAGGGGACCCGGAGGATATGGAACCTCTTGTTTGGGTCATGACCTTCCCAAAACACATATTATCAAGGGAAAGACCAAGATGGGACATGAGTGATGGGATTGAAACTCAGGGAGGAGTCCTACGTAGCTTGCCTTGGCAAGGATCAAAGTCCATGTAGTTTAGGACGGGGCATGGAATCAGGGTGTGCACTGGGGACAATGACTCAATGACAGGCTAGGGATTACATGTGGTTAGTAGCCCGAGGATGGTCTAACGCTCGAGGGCTGACCAAATATGTAGTTTCCAAAAAGGGGACTACAACGGATTACAATTTATTGGGGAACATGATGGCTTACTGTCGATTAGGGATGATAATGGATTACCATTGATTGGGGTTAACTCTATCTTAGCACTGATTGGGGGACATTTTAGTGTCATCTGATACAAAAAAGGGCGTATATTTTTTCATCATGCAGGATGGGGGTGGATTGATGTGAAGTAGTTGGGACCGATGGGAGTTTTTGAGCTGATGTGAAGGGTGGTTGGGACTAATGGGTGTTGGGATTGAAACTCAAGGAGGATTCCTACATACCATTCCATGGCAAGGATCAAAGTCCACGTAGTTTGGGATTAGGTGTTGGTGAACCAACGTGAGGGGTTCGGGACCAATGGTTGTTGGTCTTGAACCTCTCGGAGGCTTCCTAGGTACCTTGCCTTGGCAAGGATCAAAGATCTCTTAGTTCAGAAGGGGTGTTGATGAGATGATGTGAAGTTGCTAGGGCCAATGGTTTTTGGGCTTGATCCTTAGGGAGGCTTCCTATATACCTTTCATTCGGAAGGATCAAAGTCCATGTAGTTCAGGTGGTGTGGGACTTATGCTCACGACTGCCTAGAAAGGCTACCATGGTCGAGGCTTACTCTAAGCCCACACGAGTCATGGTCGGTGTGAGAACAAAGAGGCATAAAAGACCTGATGATCATGTTGCTATCGGTGTTTCATGGGAATTCTAATGCGTCTTACATGTGGTTAGCAGCCCAAAGAGTAAATAGGGGCTTACGCGTAGTTAGCAGCCCAAGGAGATGAATATTGGGACATACTACCTGATGGAGGCCCAACGGGAGAGGGATGGGATAACAAAGTTCCTTGTTCCCCTCTCACCTCTTTTCATTGTCACCGAATAAGAAAGGAGGAGTAGGGGCACTACCTCTTGCAAGAAAAATTATGGTCTTACAACGAGATGGTTTCCCTTCCCCCATGGACAGACGCCGCTCCAGCAAAGAGGATCTCATTCTATGTGAGGAAGATTGCACTCCCATAGAGGTGAGAGGACGTGGAGAGTGTTTGAAGTGGGGCACCCCATGTGTGTTTCATAGGGAGAGGTCATAGTTTAATTTCATTTGTTGAGGATGATAGTTCTTTAAAGATTAATGTCCTGTAACTCAGATGAGGTGAGTTCACTCGGAACCCCCTAGGACTTACATGACTGATACCCACCCATCCTTGGGGAAAGGAAGGCATCAGTAATTCCATAGTGAAGGGGTGTCGTGAAGTGATCCATTGAGGGGCCCATGTTAGAATGGCTCTGTAAAGAAGAAATATCCATTAGCGTGCATATGAGAAAAATCATAAGGCTATGAAACTCCACAAGAAAAACCGCCCAAGGGACATTGAAATCAACTTAGTACAAACCTGGAGGTTCATACAGGAAAAATGTGCACAACACAGGTGTGGTGCACAAAAGAGGGGCTCAGGAATGGTGCCTTAAGGTAAGGACGACACATGGAGTGTACAAGTATGGTCGTAGGAAAAATGAGAGGTTGCATGCAAGAAGGAAGCGTTGTGTGCAAACCGTAAGGATGCGTGCAAACTTTATCGGTGCACAAAAAATAGGTATGATATAGGGGGAACTTGCGAGAAAGATGGCTCTTTTGTATGCAAATGAAATAGGGTAAAAGGAAATGGTTGAGGATCACGCCCAAGAGGGCCCACCTGAAGGAGGACCCTTGGTGACATAGTGCGCAAGATCCAATACCTTGAGGCCATAGTGTTTTTCACACGGTCACAGAAGAGGTGTCTTTCACATGGTAATGTGTCGCTTCATCTTCTATTATTATCCTTCAACAGGGGGGGTACTCTTCGTTTTATAGCTGAAATCCTCAAAGGTGTCTTGCAAGGGATGTTGTGCGCAACTGACTATTTAATGTCACATTTGGAGCGCAAGGGTTTTTGCGCCGGATAAAACTTTGTGTGCGCCTTTGGTGGTTTTGGGGGGGTCTTCGAGGAAGCCTGCCTTTGACATCGCATTGGGCGCACACGGGTTTCTGTACTATTGGGTACCTTGGCGCTTGGGCCTTAACTGATTTTTGATCACGTCATCGCGCAAGGGACCCTTTGATGTCACATTGGGCATGAAAGTTTTTGCGCTCTGGGAGGATTGTTGTGTGCAACATCGTTCCCTTGTGTGCTAGAGCCTTTGGCAGGTTCTAGTGGGTTGTCGTGGACGCCTTCCTTTGACATCACATTGGGTGTGCAAGAGTTTGTGCACCGAAGGGCCTTTTGCATGCAACCCTTGGATCATGTGCACACCTGCCTCTCAGGTTGCAGAATCTTCACCATTCCACTCAAATAACTTTTTTGTTCTTTATCATCCTAATCCCAGACCTATCCGAAATTCGGCATCAACACTCATATTAAGGAATCATTTATATTGTTCAATTGGGTTTTTACTTACACCATGCACAAGCATTGTGAAACCTGTGAAAACATCATGGTCTTGGATGTAGGAAAGGTAAATTCAACGGATATAGGGAGAAAAGAGATGATTCATGGTGTTTGAAGGAAGTTCTGAATAGATTCTGTATGTATGCCGTGGTGTTTTATTAAATTGTATTACTCATACTTGGGTTTGACCTACCACTTAGGGGTCCCTAGTTTATTTATTGTATGAATTAATGCACTTTCCATTACATTGTTATAACATTTTTTATTTATTCAATTATGTCATCCTTTGTTATTATCTTCACTATGGATATTGATGGTGTCACATCCCTTCCAAGACAACTTGACCATCTGTGCTCTGAATCAGACCATAGAGAGAAATGAATGGCATTCTTGATCCCCACAAGCTGATGACTAGCACTCAGACATCCATAAATAGCTAGAATGACTGATTTTCCCATCCTGAAAAAATATACATAGAATATATATATATATATATATATATATAACTAGGAATACATTTGGAAAAACCAAAGGAGTACCAATAGTATATATACAATTGAATGGAGCAAGATAAAACAAAAACTACATTTACAAAAAACAACCCAAGAGGACATCCAAAAGTATCTGTATTTACTACTTATGATATATAGGAAACATACCACCCTCTCACTAATAGCTACCCATTCCCATCTCATATAACCTCACTGCCTCATTATGGTACCTTTCAATTTTCTATGTTAGATAAAACAAGGTCTATACACTCATGGGGGAGTGTGTATGGATTTTGATTAATATGAAAAGTAGGTTACCACCCAGGTGTCCTATATCAAGTCTCTATACAATGATCCCAATATTCTCAATTTAAATTAATAACTCATGCTAATCAATTACATTATTTTATATTGAATTCATGGTAAATTTTTCCCCTTTAAAAAAATTCTAAAACAAAAGCAAGGTATAACAATATCAAAGCATAATTTCAATAGATAATTTAAATTCATAAATTATGGTATGATATCATATCAAAACCAAAATAGTAAAAAAAACCAATACACAGTGGTAAACACCCCTAGGATAACAAAGGGAAGGTTATCTAGGTCACTTGTACTATAATAACAAAATTTTCTTATTGTGAACTCAAGTACCTAGAATCAATGAAACAATAAACTATTGATCGATGAGAACCATAGAAATTGAACTCCCAACATTTTCAATATAATGTTTCTTTGTCCAATGTATCTATGATATATGAATGGAATAACACCCTAGAAAGTGAAAACCCTTACAATTTCAATGGACAGGGCTCAATGTTATACCCTCCACCAAGGTTCCCAAGGATCCCATGTGTACAATATATCAAATCAACTTCATGTAGATTATAAATTTTTTAAACAATTTTAAGCAACCCTTTATTCAAAAACATTATTTGAAGAAAAATTTCATAGTCCATTTCACAATGCCTTAAAAATACCAAGTCATTTACCAAAACTAGGGGAAAACCATCTTTATTCAAAAACTATTTTAAGACATGTATCTCAATCAATTCAATGATCATTCCAATTATTTTGAAAACCAATTTATAAAATCAATAGAATTAATGGATTATATAATATAGGCTAGATATGTAACCCCTACCTAAAACTTGGGTCTCACACCAACTGTGATGGTATCCACACGCATTGGTTATAACAGAATGCTAGAACAATGAAAAGAGGCCATATAAACAATTAGTGTATCTTAGAATCAATTTTTCATAAGAAAAAAGTTAGTGAAGAATTTAGATCATCACATACCTTAATATTCTCATGTATTACACCACTAAAAACACGAGTTATTACCCCTGGAAGAGAAGTGCTCAACAGATCTATGAGAAGTTGAGAAGTAAACATAAAATGACTGATAGATCAAATGGAAATGATATAAAACCACTATCAGAATCATAATGAATGTGAAAAATAAGTGGATAATTAGGGAGAAATAAAATAACATACTAATCTATTGACAATCGATCAAACTAGGATCGAAATACAAAGAAGATAAGAGAAAAGGATCCTAGTTCATCAAGTTAGAGTCTATCCTAGATTCATCGTAAGATTATATATATAAAATAGGGGTTGTAATGTCAATTAAATCTTTTTATGGAATTTAATTACATTTATACCCTTGCTTAATTGTCCCATCTTGATAGTACTGGTTATATAGTGGTGTCTGCTAGTTATCTAGTGGTCAATTACACCATAAAGTGGCAAATAACTAGTTGTTCCACTAGCTAGTGGAATTGGAAACCATATAGAGTTTTTTTAATATTTTTGCAAGAAAGTGGCATTCTGTAGGCATTGTTCATCCCATGTTATTTTTTGGAACAAAAAAACTTATTTTGATTCCTCGTAAACTTGGAAAAAAACACTTAAAACATAAAAATATAACATATCTAACCAGGATGTCACAATTATACCCACCATAGGGATATATGTTTCTAGAAATTCATGTTGGATAAGGACACTCTAGAAATATGTGAGGCCTCTTTGACTATTCATACTCCCACATCTCATAAGAATATTATATGTGAATCAAAAACACTTTGACCAGGTGAATCAGCTTCCCATGTAATACTTTCATATAAACAACAATGATCTCCACTAATTTTTCCACAATAAAAACATCCAACTCCAACTCAATCTCCTTCCAAATCAGAATATGTAATGAAATGGGGAGTTACTTCTTAAGCTGACATGTGGGGTAAAAATCATGAATATCTATCACCTGAGACTGTATTTCCATAAAATATTTAACCTATATAATCCACCTAGTGATCATATGTGGAACAACATATCTCGAATCCTGATTTGTTGTTTCCTATGTTAGTGGTTTTAGAGCCCCAATCCAGACAAGGTGCCACTGAGAGGGGTTGAATCAGTGGTAAACTTTTTTTATGCATTATTTTATATTTGACTTAAACCTCTTGAACTTGTTATGGATCTCAATCCCTTAGTGATATCTAAAAATAGAGTCTCATATATAGGAGTGATGAGAGTTCACAACACACAGCATTTACAAAGATTGGTACAAAGACCCACTATTTGATATATTGGTTACACCCCATAATATGTATTCACAACAATAATGTTATATCAAATATAGTGGTTAAAGTAGAAAATGGACATACCCCCATTAATTAATCCTCTATTTGATACTAGTTATACCCCTCAATAATCCAACTCTTCTTCCCAAGTTGGTTATACCCCGAAACAAACTTCTCATACTCCCAACTCCAATAAAGAGATTTATGCTTCAATTTAAAACTAAAATAATTATTTTACTCCAATCCACAACTGAGATATTTTAAATTTTCATCAAGGTTTAATTAACCATTGAATGATATTTTGATATTTTTCTATGATCATATTAGATCTCACATTCTTCTGTACCTGTTGAAGTACCTTATTCATTCTCTAGTCTTGCTAAAATATGTATGATCACATGTACATAACTAGTTTCCTTTGTTAAAAATCAGTAGATTCAATACTTAATTCTTCTAAATGAAGTTCTAGATTCACTGAATGTGTGCAAGAGAAGAAAATGAATTCTTAAATATTATGTTATGTAAGGTTAAACATTCACAAGTAAACTAAATTATTCCAATTACACTTCATTCTTGGATGGAAAACTTCGTGGGATTCTTATATTTATAAACCCTAGAACATAATAATTTTCTATTATTATTGACCTATATGATTTGATTCAAGTTAAGGGTATTCTTCTTGCTTCTCAGTGCATGTGAATGTAATTATTGGTTTCATTCATGTGTTTACTCCTTCATTATTTGTTTCAGTTAACATATCGTGTTCATATGGATTCATGTATTCATGTATGATTTCACACACTATTCATTATCTTCTCCACATAATTGAGTACAAAACAATATCAAACCAAATGATTCACACATACATTGTGGAATTTAATTTCATTGATCTCATATTTAAATCCTGAATTTTTCTTGATCATGAAAACAAAGTCACTGCACCTCTTATCTACATCAATCCAACTACCTCCATTCAATATCATTGAATGCAGTTGTGTGTGGTATCTTAAGCTTGTTTTTGAAAACATGAGGGGTTTTAAGAGACCAGTTCTTCATGAATCTCTTCGAGTGTGGTAAACAAAAGTATAAGGCACTTGGTGTTTTTCCTCTACCATGCATTAGTAGAATAATTGTGAAACTTTTCTTTATGAAATTGAATTCACCTTTCTCTATTTCATGTAAGACGATAGCCTCCCAATAATGGTAGAAACGCACTCAGCCTTAGTTCATCTTCATTTATAGTCGAACTCCACCTACTCAATTTCATTCATTCACATATTTAGCCTTTGAAAATAATAATACCATGGTAATATTCATTTTTTATAGTCTCTCATTTATCATAAACACCAAATATCTAAATATTTCTCAAATAAACATACATTGAAAATATAGTATTTTTCTTAGATTTGTTCACAATTTCTCTTCAATTTAATTTGATATAAATTCCATGATTCATCACTTCTTATAAGCTTTAATGTATCCATTCACTGAAACATAATTCTTCAAATTTATTTTGAATTTAGTAGAAAATCAACAATCGAATTCTTCTCACGCTTAAAATACATTGATCACATGCATGATTTCAAGCGTATTTTAAATCATTATCAAGAGTGTTGAATAGTCACTATAACTCAATTAAATCAATAAGATTTTCCTCAGCTAGTCCATAATTATATAACACTTGAACAAGACTTGAGATGATGAAGATGGAGACATCTCAATAAAATGATCGAGTTCAATCACATATGATTTATATATAAATGTCTATAACATTTACTGATAGAAAAACCTTTACATGCACTCTTGTGTCCCACATTGCGACTTTTCTCATTCTAATACTCCTATAGAAACTAGTTTGTTTCGTCATCATTTCGAGTCAGCAATGGGTTTGGATTATCAAAACAGTCAAACACACCTGTGACTCATGGTCTACACCTCACCTACGTCATCCAACATACCAAAACTCATGCACTCTCACTAGGCATTCTCTTATGGGACTTTACATGATCCATCTCTTAGTTTCTAACTTAGTTAGCATAGTATGTATCCCTTGTGAATTTTCGTACTCCTCCCAAAAAATCATGGTTGGGATGGTCGGTTGGCTCATATAGTTATCCCATATGTTTTCTATAACACTTTATAATAATTAATAAGTGAAATTGTTTATGAAAAATAAATGTATCCACAAATAATTCTTCATGAATAAAATATTAACATATTTATTCATGGTCTTATACTTTTTGTGGCATCAGGTTCCTCATTTACTATTCATTTTGGAAAAACCCTCAAAGATATTCGACATCTTCTTCAATTTTTTTAAAGATCATTTCATTATTTACACAACTCGTTGAACATAATATAACTACCGTAATCATCGTTATTCACATGTATAATTATTCAATCATGACACCCTATTTCATTAATTTAATATAAAAAAATTCCCTAAGAATTATCACTTCTCACCATCAACTAACCATTAAAATATTGGCACATTTTTTACCAAAAATGATACACTAGGTCTAACAATGGTTACCAAACCTAGAAGAAACATTTAAAAAGGCCAAGTCACCAATGGAATACTGAAAATGTTAGTGTTTATGATATTCATAAGTCATCATTGATGTATAAATAATCATCGATGTGTATCCTAGATCCTTGATAAAGTCTGAATGATACTCGGTCCCAGAAGTGAGGCCTCACCCACATTAGGGAAATAAAGAGGAGACATTCATTGGAGGTCATAAAAGCATTTAAGTGATCTATTTGGATCAATGTCTGGTAACTATTATTATAATAATAAGAAACTAGTCCCAAATGGTTGTACTAAGATTCACTAAAATCTAAGATGTAGGTGTGGACCATATCCTCCAGAATATGTATATCATGATTTTTATTGCCATCAATCTATTGATGGTAAGTTATAATCAATATGACACGAGTCCACATCACCACTTATAGACTCTTCCTAAAAATTGTGGTTAAATTGAGATCCCTATTAAAGAAAATGGTATAGGGTATCCCATAAAACATAAACACATTCTTCATATATTGATTATATTGATCATTGAACTTGGTGGTGTCCCTGGTCCCAATGAAATGAGTCAGTTTCATCAAATGATCAATAACCACCCTAATAGTAATATTCACATCGGGTCTATGGTAATCCAACAATTAATTCTAGGGACACATCATCCCATTTCCATATTATCATTCGAAGAGTTTGGAGAAGTCCATAAAGTTGCAGGTTATCTACCTTTATCTTCAGGAAGGTGTAACAGTGGGACAAAAAATCAGCAATGTCGTGTTTCATAGCCAGCCACCAAAAATTTTGTCTCATGTAATAATACATCTTCACAATTCTAGGGTGAAAATGCCATGATGAACTGTGAAAATTAGGAAATTCTATGTTTCGGATATATAAAAGGATCTTAAAATATCATGAACGATAAGGATCCCATCAAAAGGTAGTTACCGAAAAGAAACAGTAACACCACAATATAAGGATTATATTATTCCAATAAACTCATCATCCTACAACTCACCTAGTGGAATAGACTAAATGATAGATGATCCAGACTGAAAACTTGTTAGAAACATACCTTAATCATCCTTTTTCATATCTAGATGAAACTAATAAGAAATCATCATAAGGATTTACTCCATCAATTCCAAGACTATTTGGGAATTTCATTTCCTACTAATAGTGTCAACAAATACATTCATTATTTCAATAGTGCATGTGATTTCAACATCCAAATTATAGAAGTATTCCTTTCATCATCTCTAACATAGATTTAGTTCCATCTGAAAAAAGATATATCTTAAGCTCTTATGATCATAAAATATTATGAAACTCTCCTCAATGATAGAGTTCCACCAACATTTATGTTATTTCTTAAATAGGGAGAGATCTATGTCATGAGTTGGGTAATTATTATAATTCCACTAAATTATCATAATATATAATATAACTCTCTAGAATAGCACCAGAAGCATCACAATATACCACATACTCTTTATCGAGTTCCACAAAGATCAGAATATGAGTTGATGTTAGAAGTTGTTCAAACTCTTCTAAAGAATATAGAAATTTAGAATCATGTGTGAATATCACACCATTATTGGTAAGATAGGTGAAAAGAAATTTTTTCTTTGATAATTCCTTCAGACACCACTTATAGTATCTAGAATTACCAAGCAAGTTATGTATATCAAATTTATTCAATGGTTCATCCCATGGAAAGACAACCTTAACCTTCTATAGATCTATTGAAATGATTTGTTCTTAAATCTTGTTTGGAAAGAACAACATTTCATGGATATATAAATTTCATTTCAATACATTCCCATATAGTAAGTTACTGCACATGATTTCTATAACCAAATTCAAATGGTTCTCCTGCTCAGATTTTGATCTCAAATAAACCTAGATAACATCCATAAATAACATGATAAAGGTTTCAAGGTACTGATGGAATTTATGTCTCATCAAGTCCATAAACACTACATGATAATTATTTAGGCCAAAAGGCATTAAAGTTTATTCATGATTGACATTAATACTCCTAAAATTAATCTATAAGATAACTAAACCCCAAAATTAGCGATGTTGAATCCTTGACAGATGATCAATCTTAGAAAACAAATTTTCCCCTACATCTAATCAAATAGGTTATCCAATTGGGTAAACGGTATTTTTTATTAACAATCACCTAGTCCAACTTTTGGTAATCTAAATAGATATGGAAAGAATAATCATCTTTCATGGAAAAGAGTATGAGGGATCCCCATGGTGAAATATTGTGATAAATAAATTCCTTCTCAAGTATACCATACAACTGAATATTGACCTCTTTAAACTCAATATGTTACATATTATAAGAGGGTATATAAATTTTCTACATACCTAGAATGATATAGATTGATACCTCTACATCCCTATTGGGATGAAAAACAAATAAGTATTGTAGAAAGACCTCGATAAAATCCTGAAAACCCAAGGAAAGATCAACATGAGAGGAAACATCATTAGACTCAACTACAAATCATGAAAAAAAACTTTTGTGCTCTAGGTGAAAAGGTACTACATGATAGGATATCAAATCCCACAATCCCTATAACCCTCAAGAGATCCCATCAATGGAAAATAATTTCAGAAACCAATGATAATAATAAATCTCAGGTTAATGATTGACTATCCAATTCATCTTGATGATTACATCAGAAAGCATCTAAACCAAGAACCAAGAAATCCATGACCAAATTTGCATCACCTATCGAAAGACAACACGAAGGATAACAAAACCCTACTCATTACTCTTTCTGAGAGGCATCACCATATCCAAAATAATGGAAATGAGTTCCATCATAAGATTCTACACATCAATAAAATAGGAAATTTTGAAATAGTGTGAGGAACCTATATCAAATAGAGTAGTTTCTATAGAAGTTATAATAAAGATAGTACCTCTCAGTATAGTTATTCATACATAAAAATCCACCAGAAACAACTATGTTACGTAGAGATTCATCATTCATAGAGAATTTAGTTAGATCCTTATGGGAATTAAGAATTCTAACTACACCATAATGTCCTTTTAAGATGAAGATCCCTGAAAATATTAGTGTGTGGAAAATTCTTGCAGAACCTAATCATATGACCTAAGTTTACATAAGTATTTTATATTTCGTGGGTGTAGGGAATGACCATCAGGTTTTCCATACGTTACCACACTGATTGAAATTCACAGAAACACTACTAGTTAGTGTTGATAGTGTAGAAGAGGCCTATAAAAAAGAACCACCTCCACTACCCATGTAGTTATCATGATACTTACACTTATTTCCTTGGGTGCCACAAAAACATCCACTATGTGTAAGAGATAATAAAAATAATCTAATACTTCCCACCATATCCATTTTTTCAATCATATCGTTGTTGACTATGTCAATATATGTTGTATGCTTCAATATATATATCTAAGATCAGGTGTCTAGTCATAGGATCTGTAGTTATTTTTATTCTTTTAGTTGATCATCCATCACCACCTTTAGATTAAAATGGACTATCTATGTAAAATATTTTTTGTAATCTGACACTAAGAACTCCCCCAAATAAATAGAGGGGAAATCAAATTGTTGAACTATCATAAAATATTTTGAGAATAACTTGTGAAATAAATAGTTCTTAAATACCTTGCACTCAAGTATCACATGTTGGCTTTCATGAACCATGGAATTCCACCACTACCACATTCGACCCTCGAGTGTAAACATTGAAAACACCACATTTAATAAATCAGTTTTTTCTTTGAATTCAAAAACCAAAATCATCTTACCTATTCAATGTCCCACCTCTTGGGGATCATTAATACCGTTAAAGGTTGTGGGATTCTATTGTAGTGACTCTCATACTTGATCCCAGACTCCCCTATATCCGAGTTTCACCTCAACATATTTCTTATGAACAAATGGTACATTATAGTTCATAGAATGAACTACCCATATGATACCCTATTATATATTCTAATCCAATGCAGGATTCCCTTGAGGATCATCTCCCACTAAACCCTCCTAAAGATCCCATGAAATAAATCTTGGTGGTTATTTTCTACATGCCAAAGAGAAAGAATAAATGATAATACATTGATACATTCCCATTTTAAACTAGATAAAAAATAGAAAATTCAGATCAAGGTAAAATCACAGCACATGATACCCACATCACAATATCTCATGGTGCTTTAAGGCTAGTCACCACAAGAGCTGTCCAAGAATGTTTCAAAACCTATCCCTTAAGTCCAAACAATACTATCTCATGTCTAAAAAATTCCCAAGTCTATGCATGACCAATCCTTAATACCAAATTTTAACTTCCTTCCCAAGATAATCGTTACTATTTGGATATGAATCGGACCACAGTAAGACCTTAAGTGTGTTCTTGATCCCCATAGGTTGTTGAATAACCTCCATGCATCCACTAACAACTAGGGAATGATTTTCCAAACCTGAAACAAGAAAATTGGCATATATATGGTGAAAAACAAACCTATAATAAACATTTGATGACAAAAAATATATCAATGGCAGTGATATAACCCAAAAAAGAATGTTAAAACACAAAGTATACATAAAACATTATCCAAAAATGATGACCAATACTACCAAAAACTACTTCATCTGATATGTGGGAAGCATCCCTCCATCTCATCACCTCCTACCCATACTTAGATGACATAACCACACTAAATCACTACGAAAAACATCTATTTTCTTCATTATATGGAACAAGTTCTACACACACTTGAGGGACTGTACATGGTTTTCTATAAAAAGGATTAGTAGGATACCACCTAGTTGTTCCATATTAAGTCTATATAGAAAAATACAAATACGATCAATTTAAAAGAAAACGTTTTATGATAATAAGTTAGAAAATTTTATATCAAAATCATGGTAAATAGTTCCCCATGTCAAAATTTCTAAAAAAAATCCAAATAATAGAATTTCATGGAATAATTTCAACTAACCATTTAAATTTATTAAATAATACAACATACGATATCAACGGAAAACCAATGATAATAAAAATAATAATGGTAACCACCCTTAGGTTAACAATGCTTTGGTTATCTCTGTCTCTTGTATCATGATAAAAAAACCACCACTACTACACAATCAAATCTCTAGAGTTAATTAAATCATAAAATAGGGATATGGGAACACACCATAAATTGAACCCCCTAAAATGTTAAGATCAGTTTTATAGATCCAATAGATATATGATCTATGAATGGAAGAATACACTAGAAAGTTAACCCCACAAAATTTCAATGAACAAGTACAAATGTTAAACCCTCCACTTTGGTACCCAAGGCTCCCATGTGTGGAATATATCAAATAAATTTAATTTGGATTATTTATTACAAAAAAAATTGGAACAAAACATTTAATGAAAAATATTTATAAAAACATGTTTTATAATCCACTTCTTAGTTCTTTAAAAATAATTCATCATTTACAGAAATAATGGGAAAACCATATTTTATCAAGAAACATTTTTTCAAATAAATCTTAATCAATTAATGGATCCTCAAAATTCATTCATAAATCAAATTATTAATTCATGATAATTCATGATTCATAGAACATAAGATAGAGACTGAAAAATATAACTCAAACTTGCGTTGCACAACAACTTTGAGGGAATCCACACACAACATAAGGAATGGAATGTATGAATAACTAATAGAGGCCATGAAATTGATTATAAGATTTTATAGTCAAATTTTCATAAGAAAAAAGGTCTATGTAGATATTATATCATCACATACCTTATTATTCTCATGCATCACACCACTACCAACACAATATTCAGCCTTCGTAAGAAAATCACATAATGAATCTTTGAGAAAAATTGAAGGAAACATAAAATGGTTGATTTAACTGATGAAAAAAACATTGAACCACTACCAAAATCAAGAACAATGCATAAAATTAGAGGAGGAATAGATGGAATTTACAAAAAAAATTTATTCCTTAATAAATAATCAAACTAGGATGGAAATACCAAGAAGAGAAGAGAAAACGAGGCTAGATCCCTAAGGAATAGTCTCTTTAGGAGCCCCAGTCAGATTATGTACATAAAATATAGATTATATAGTTAATTAAGGGTTTTGGTTATGTTTTATTTTTTTGGATACTTTCTTACCCATCCTAACCTGATACCACTGGGTACCCAATGTTTTCCACCAGCTAAATGGTGGTCACTAATACCATACAATGGTCACTGATCGAATACAAGGATTTATCCAAACCTACTAGCTTGTAGGTGTCTTCCCACAAGCATGCTAGTGTATCCATATATCTAATGTTTAAGACAAGTGATTTTTATCACATTAAAATACTATATTATATTCTTGAACTCAAAAAAAAACCTCTAAAACATAAAGATAGAAAAAAAACCTAAACCCAGACGTTAGAGGTTGTAGTATACCCACAAGTGGTGTTCAGACCCTTGCTTCTATTGATCATCCATTTTTGTATGGGGATCTGTGCATTGGTCCATGTGGAACTCTATATCAAAATTATTAATATTTGTTCGGCCATTACATATACCATGGAGAAATAGTGGGAAATCATGACACAATAAATATGATCTATGGAAAATTATCATAAGCTTATTGAATAGAAATATAAATTTCCACTAAGCCATAAAGTAATAATGAAATTAAAAAAATCATAAATAAATTTTAGAACTATAAACTATAATAATATATTTTCATTATGTTGTGAAAAAACTAAATTTATGAACTTCATGTTATGAAAAAAATATTCATGCTTCATGTTGTGAAAAAAAAAATCATGCCTAACATCCTTATATTGTGAGATATAAATCCTTAACCAATTAATTGGTGGTAAATAAATGAAACCACCAATCAAGAATTAATATTTATGTGTGCCACATGAAATCTATCACCCATAATATCATATAGAACTCATGGATTGAAAATGGGTGTTGTAATATTTTTAAATGATATCTCAAATAAAAATGATATGAAGTGGACTTTTTGAAAACACATGTTCAATCACAGAAAATAAGTAAATAATAAAATATTATTATGGTGATTTCTAAAATATAACCCTATGGTAGTTAGATATTTTAAAGAGTAAACTTTAATTCAATCCATGCTAATTTTGTTTTAGAAAGAATTTATTAATATTATCATAAAGTGATGAAATTACAAATCACTTAAAAAAATAGAGCTCTTTTCTACCTTTTTTAGGTTATGACTAGTTTGAGTTATAGTAGTAGGAATGTGATATTTTCTTGATCTAGATATATCTATAGTATCTTAGATTGTGAAAAGTGTTTTTTATCTAAATTAATGGTATAGAGATCTCGCTAGTGCACGTTTAACCTTCTTAGGTCTCTTTTAGCAGTGGGGACATTGCACTTTCCTCTGACAGTGATGCCCCAAACCCTATATTGTTCATGTTCTCCCAATTATTTCCTTATCCCTATTAGTTACCATAGAAAATAATGGAAAGTACCAGTGGTATAAAAACTATTAGATATTAGAGTAGATTATTTACTTTCTCTTTCGTAGGGTTTCAGACATAGATATTATTTTTATAAGGGTCATACCCACACCTGGCTCAACAGGAAGAAGAGGGAGGACCTTGTTTTTCTATTTCTCACAGATCTCTCTAAAGGAAGGGAATCATATACATGTTCTACATACATATGTATGCTTTTTTTACTTACCCATATGTATGTGTTATACATAATGTGTGCACGTTTGTATATGTCCATGTACTATTAGTTTGGACCAATGATCATCTTTGGCCATCCCACTACTGGAAAATAGTCTTATACCCACGGTTTTTTTCAAAACCCTGCATATAGTGGTAGTATTGGAACAGATAGCCATAGTTTTTAGCAAAAATATGGATATAGGGTTTTTTTAAGACCTATCCCCATGGTTTTGGAAAGCCATAGAGAAAAAACAATTATACCCATGGTTTTGGTCAAAACTGTGGGTATTATCATTTTTTTCAAGGCCCATACCCATGGTTTTGAAAAATACCTAGATATATGTTTTTTCGAATACCTATACCCAAGGTTTTATAAAAATGTGTGTATAATTTTCCCTCACTATGGTGGGAGAAAAATCTATGGGAAACCAAAAATATTTGGCAGGAAAACCTATACCAACAGTTCTCCCTCCTTTACCAATGGTTTGGATTAATATATTTTGGTAGATAGAAATATATAAGTGCCAAAGTTTCATAGGTGAGTTGGTGAGGTGTTTTTTGATGTTCTATTTTGTTGCGGTATCAAATTAAAATAACCAATTTATTTTCTAATACATGGAATGATATTAATATATTACCATAAATGTAGATATATTTACATATAAGTGAGTTTTTGGGCTTGGTTAAGCATTGTATGTATGAAGATATAGACCCAGAATCAGAACCCGCGAGTTGATTTTTTTGTAATATAGATGTGGATTAATAAATTTAGAAAAATATACATATATATTCATATAAGTGACATAGCTTGTGCAGTGAGGCGTCCCAAATTTGAAAGGTAAGTCCGGGGTTCAATTTCTACTATTGCGTTTTTTATACTATTTAAACCCACATTTGTAAAACTATTGGTATAAGGCTTTGACTACATGGCAACAGGGTATGAGACTTTGACACGGTGGAAAAAAATTTATACCCAAAGTTCTATAAAACATGGGTATAGGCTGGGCACCTATCATGACGCCTCGGTTTTCCACAATTCCCAAATCCATTGGTGTAGGCTATACCCATAGTTTTGGGGTCTAGACCCACAGTTTTGAACTGTGGGTGTAGGTAATTTTTTTAGCAGTGACCACAAGTCTAGTATGGAAACCAAGAAATAAGGGGAGGAGCAGAATTACAATTTCGATTTCCACACCACTTGTTTTAATGGGTTCTATACTAGCTGGACCGCATAGAGCCCCCTTCTTCACTAGGCATGCCCCTCCGGTTTAAACGTCCTTCAGTCTAGGGGAATAGATGGAGTTCAAATGAGACATGGAGAGGGATTTTAATGGAACAACTCGAGACTATAAGGAGTATGTCATGGGTAAATGATACTATGATTAGGTTGGTTCTAATGCATCAAAACTTATCATTTTTCATCATCCAGCTCTATCTCCCATGTATCCAATTGAATAAATCAGGCATTGATAGGGTAGCCTACCCCCAGAGGAACCCATTAGTGCTTGAGTCAATCCATTCTTTGATCAATAAGGTAACCTGAAAAACTATATATAACACTACTTTTCAAAGAAATGTAAATAATATAGACATTAATATACCATGTGGTTTTCCCATAAGAACTGGGGAGTCAAATATAAAAATATGAACTTATACTCGAAATACTTTTTAATGTTTTGAAAATAATTTTTATTGGAAAATTCATAATAAAAAGAGTGAAAATATTTAATTTGAAATATATTTAAAGATAAATTTTGAGATTACTAAATGTAAAACGTATTTTTATTTAAAAATATGGATGGTGAACATTAGCGTGATGAGCGAATATGAAAATGGGATAAAAAGGTTGAATTTAGATAAAATGGGAATCATTCTTATCATTATAAACTTTTATGAAAAAAGAATTTCATAAATTTTAATTCACCAATAAATAAAATGAACGTAGTTATAATAACATCATATAACAGGTGAATCCAATATTGTAAAAACTAGTCTAAAAAGAATCATTATGACTCATGAAAATAAGCTGAGTCAAGGGAAAAAACTTACATTAGATTCAGTGTAGCCTAAATTTTTCTATCCTCATGTATATAAAATATAATAATCTTAATAACCAAATTTATAACATTATTCATACATATAATCTCTTATAATCTTTTTATTTAATCATGGATTACTGATTTACTAGTTACATTTAATGTTCATTATATGATGTTATTAGCCTCTATTGTTTATTTAATACTTGTTTCCTAATGAATTGGTAATTCAAATTTAAATAATCAAATTTTACCATTATGAGATCATTATTTGTATTGTAATATATCTTTTATAATGATATATAGTTTTATAGTTTCATATAATTATTTTAGTTTTTATTCATGATGATGAAGTTGTTGAAAGTAATAGCCTTGACTTCAGTATCCCAGAATCAGGGGCTACATTATTACATTGGAATAAGATCCAAGAGATCAAATAGAAAATGACTGAATAGTTAAGTATTCATGGAAAACTATATATATAATTGAATCTCAAATTAAAATTGAAAACATAAAATAAAATAGAGTAAAAATTAATATTCCACATCCTTGAACTCATTTAAATATTACGTCTTCATATCCTAAGGGTGGAAATAAAGGGGGATCCCAATTTCTTTGTAATGGAATAAAAACAATATAATATATCATTGAATAAATAATTAATAATAAATATGGAAAATTGATTAAACAAAAACAAATTTTATTTGATCAATAACGTTAGAATTAAGAATAATGTGTGAAAAACAAATTATGATCAAATAATGTCATATAAATAATCATGTGGGCATGAATGTTATCCATGGATATCATATATATTAAAATAATCATCGATAAATCAATAAATAATTTCATAATAATGGAATGAATAATGTCGAACATCTTAAATATAATATTGATGACTCATGATAAGACATCAACATAAATGGGTAATTCCTCGACCAAATAACCGACATGTTTTGTCTCTTGAGACCTACCGACGCATCTAGGGGTTTTCTAATTATGTGACACTCAAAAAAAATTAATTCCATGCATTTATCATATGAATAAATAATAAAACCTATCAAATATTGCATAAAATTAATATTTTTTTTATATTGGAATAACTAACATATGGAATTTCAATACTTTACCTAGTCAAACTAATCATAAACCATCTATAGAAAAAATAAGGATGATATCATTATAATATTTCATCTATTGAGAATATGTAAAATAAAGTGTTGTTTTCTTTTATTAATAGAAATACCATCAAATCTTCATTAAAAATTTCTTGAGGAAAATACCCTTTTCCCGATGAAATTTACTTGCAAAAACTAAAAAAATCCAAAATATAATGAAAAAAAGTTTCTTTAAAAAGAATCATGGATACATTAAAAATAAGTTTTAAAGGATTAGGTGGTCACAAAGCAGAAAATTAATTTAATTACCTATAGTTTAAATGATATATTTCACTCAAATTTTAGGTAAAAATTCAAAAAGTACATCATTTATAAAATAAAAAGATTATTCCCGAGTGAATAGAAAACAAAGTCAGTTTTTCGTAAAAACATTATTTCAGCCTCTAAAGTACATAAAAGATGAAAATGAAATATAAATTATAATTTTAATAAATGGAGATAGGAAAAAAATACTTATCTGAATAAATAGAGGAAAAATAATTCCCCTAGCATAGATTTAAATATATCCAATCCCAAATAATGATGATATTGTGAAATAAACCATTACCAATTTCATATCATTGAAGTGAGAACTAATAAATGAAGATACCCCAGAAGTCATATACAAGCACGCTTGGACTGCAGATTTATTAATAAAAAAGAAAAGTGCAGAGACAAACAAGAGAAAGAGGACGAGATTACATATCAGATAAGTCATAAGCATCACATTCATACCTGGTCATATCATCTGCATCGGCTGATTCCCATTCTGATTGGGGATCATATTGTTTGAGAAACTTGATATACTCCTTCCTTCACTCCAATTGCTCCATAGATAGCTTCTCTTTACCATTCATAGAGGATGACTTGGTGGTCACCATCCTCGAAACTACTGAGTAATATTTCCTTGGTTTCCTTTTACCTAGGGTAGGCAATACACCCTCACTGTCAAAGATTCTGATCTTTTCTCCTCGGAGAATATCACTGTATGAGGTTTTAACCATATTCCTATCACTTTTCTCATCATCCTCATGAGTGTCCCCCCACTTGCAGGGGATGGACACTCCATTTCCTAGAGTGGATACCTCGGCCCCTTCCTTCCTATCATCAGAGTTGTTCCTCCGTTCCGCAGAAGATTGCTTCTGAATATTCAACTGTGAAGATTCATTCACCACCAATGCAGACGTAGGATTCAGATTATCAGAATTAATAACCTCATGACCTCTAGAAGGGAAACTATAAGATCTTGTCGGAGTACAATCAATAATCAACTCTTTTCCCTTCGAAGGAGTTAGCACATCAAGGGCTGCCTTCATAGGAGAGTTCCTGTCCTTGATGACATGATTTGGTGAGGACGATTCCTTCAAATTGTCCTTTTTTCGACAGAGATTAGAGGGGTGTCCTTACATTCCACACTCCTTAAAAGTGATGTTTTTATGACACAACTCCAAAGAGTGCCCCACAGTCATGAATTTAGTACAGAAAAGAGTTTTATTTTCATATTCATCATCAATCAGAATTTGATCAGACGGAATAGAAAGTGTTACTGTATCAATGAGAGTGGATTTGAGATCAACTTCCAACAGCATTCTAGCAAAGTTCCCATATTTGACATATGTCATTTCCTTATCAAGGCGGGAAATCAATGAAGAAATTGTGTGTGAAAAATTTAATTCCATAAAATAACAATTAGAAATGCATAATAATAAAATCAATGGTCATTTCACACATAATTATGGCATAAAATAGTCAATCAAGTATGAGAATATGCTAATGAATGGTAATTGAGTTAGGAAACACTTTACCATATGTTTGACTTCATTTATTTGTGTTATATCCTACTATACAATAAATATATATTAATTATAAATAAATTAAAAAATAATAATCATATATATGATACCATATATGATTTAATTATTACCTTTTATGACCCATTTATTAAAAATTCATTTTTAAAATCATTGTTCTGGGGGACAACTACTTTGTTTTTCTTCTATGTTTTGGTTTAATATATTTGTCCCTTTTAGTTTTATCAAAGTTCCATAATTTAATGAAATTTAATTTTTATATTAATATCATATATATTCATTATATAAAAATTTATAATTATCTATTAAATATCATTATGGAAAAATGGATTCCATCATTTATGGAGACGGTAGGTCCTAAATACACATAAATGTTATTTTCATGTATCAACGAATGGAATAAAAAAATGGTAAATAATAATTCACAATTCCTGAATGATTATTATATCTTATATATTATATAAATTTTTGAAATATATATTTATTAACATCCATATAAATTGGAAACAAAAAATGGATTGCATCACCTAATGGAGGTGGTAGTCTACACATACACATAAGAGATGTTATTATTTTCTAACAGTTTTAAAGGTAAGAAGAATGATAGGATATTATAATTCCAAAATCATAATTATTTCTTAAATATCATATATATTCATTATTTCCATAATTAAAATCATCTATTTAATGTAGGGATGAATGATTAATTACACTTCTTTGTAGAGATAATAAACCATACATACTCATGAGCTTTGTTTTCACTTTTTATATGATATAAAATAGACAGAAAATGGTAATAAAATAATCATAATTATATTTAAAAATATTATTGATACTATATTTATTATTTTTGGATGGTTACAAAAAATTTAGATGAATTCAATGAATAAATAAATTTGAAAGAGTCAATAATTATGATTAACTATTCTTCATTAACCATCCTTTAGATGCTTTATTAAGGACTATTATAATGGTATTTTAAAAATTTAAATACATCTAAATAGTGGATATTAATGTTATGAGAGAAATGGTATGTTTCTGTTCATGATATATGGATCATAATGGTGTGAATAATTGTTAGAAATGTGTTCCCATTTATATGGGAGGAAAGTAACACAATAAGAATTTCTAAAAAAATTAAAATATAATTATGTCATTATCAAGAGAAAATACATAAAAATAGATCGATATTTTAGGAAAATATTTTAAATTCGAAATAACATAAGATAATGATATTTCTGTTGGTTCTGGTATCATTTTAAACCATATATTTTGGTTTCACCCATTCGTTAGCTGATTTTTAACAGTAACTATTATAATGACTTTTTCCATGTTAAAAGTTTATAATTTTACTTATAAGTTAATAATTAACTCATAAATGGAATAAATGTGAAAGTTTAGTCCATTTATCATCCTAATCATCCTATTTTATGATTTTTATTATTTTTAAATAATTTACTTAAATATTATTATCATAATATTTTATTCAGGTCATTTTACGAACTATTCAAAAAAAAATTAATTTGAAAACAATATGAAAGGAATTTAATTCTAAGATAAACCATTAAAATGTGACTAATAGTTTACATTTTATCTATAAAATTTTTATAACACAATAATTCACCAAAATTGTGTTACTTTTAGTATTTCTAAAATAATTTATATTATTTTTTTATTTATTGAAAAAATACTATATCAGTATTCCATAATCATTTGAAGTAGTTATTTAATTTCTAAGAAATATAAATAAATTATAATCATAAAATATTAATTTATTTTTCGAATAAATAGTTATAACTGAACTTATTCTTTTTTAATGTTTATGTACAAATTTTAGACATATTAAATTTAAGAGAGTGACATGTTATATTGATTATTTACTTAATTAATATAATTATCATAATCAAAGTAAAATGGGCCAAATTGACCATATTTTTTTCATGAATGGAAATAGCCTAAACCCACCAATCTAATCGGATAAATACACATTTTGGAAGGATTTTGAGCCCTTATCTCACAGTTTATTCTTATTTTTCATATTTTACCCTTACTCAAGTAACAAATATTTACCGTTATTACTATATATAATAACCAAAAATAAAAGGGATCAGTTTAAAAAATTCACAAATCCTAATTTCAAATAATTAGTCCACTTTTTAATATTAATTTTTTACTAGCAGAATAAATTAATTTAAGATAGAAACATCAGATATAAAGAAATTTTTTTTTTTAAAAAAATTGGATCTTTAAGTATAAAAATGTTTTTATAAAAAATGAAACCATAAAATTGATTCCAAAAAATATAATTGTATCATTAATAATTTAATATAACTAATGTCACTCTGAAACATTTTTTTAATCAAAATTGAACTTTTTAAATTATTGTAACAAAAATATAATTTTCAATAAAAACAGTCTTTTCACTATTCATTGGATAATCAATCATTTCATAAAAACCCCCAAAAATGTATCCAACGATAATTTTAAAATTATGATTAAAAAGTGAAAAATATTTTATAAAATAAAATTTCTAAATCTCTTATAAATTATTTATAATATTATATAACAATAAAAAATAAAAACCATTTTCAAGGAAAATGGATTTTAAGGAATCAAATTTCTATTATAAATTGAGTTCTTATTTCCTTAGATTTAATAAATAAATTTTTATTTATTAAGTAATTTATATATATTTCATAATTCAGTTAATCATATTCATTCCCACATATTCAATGGATAGGTTATAACATCCATATTTAAATTATAATATTTTGCAGTTCATTTAAGCTCTCTTTTGTGTGTTGTATGCACTATCATGGATTATGTTCTTTTAAAATTTTGGAGTGTTACATTATAACCCCCATAATAAATTATTACCTCATAATTTTAACTCATACTTCATACTCATTTGTTCTAAATTTTGAAATTTGATTTTCTAAAACTCACAACATTAAAATCATTAATAAAACATCCTCTTAAAAAAGGTATAGTTAAATACGATGATCATCAGGAATAAATAAAATTAGGTTTTCAAATTGTATAACATTAATGAAAGTGAAAAAATGGAAATGGAGGAAAAATTAATATCTAATTGATGATGGAGAGTGACAGATAACATTAATCATGGTAAATTAATTGATCATGATAAAATTGATGGCAACAAAACCATAAATCAAAGTGTTGTGAAAAATACTATTGATTCATCAGAAATGATCATAATAAGATAAATTTTTTTAATATACTTTTACAATATTTTAGGAATTACTTTAGAATATAAAATAATAACATAAGAAAATATACTTACATGAAAATTTTGATTTCATCGTTTAATGAATTTCCACGACATTCTCATCCTTTCTACAAGTGATGTGTATTCAATATGATTTTTTCATGCATGAAGCACTAAAATAAACTTCTAATGGATAAAATATTCTACAAAAACATAATAATATGTTCCTCGTATCGGTAAATATTAAATAAAACGGAAATAGTTACCACAAGGTAAGGTAATATTTGAATTCTATAAACATTAATATAATGAAATAATAGATTGTACTTCAATATTTCCACAATAACATCGAAGGTTCAATATAGATTAATCTATAAATAAATAAATATTTTACCCATTATATCAACAAACTCAAAATTTAAGAAATTTTTTACCTCAAATGTGATCTCATACCTCTCAAATTACATCCTTAGAAATTCTAATTTCATTCTTCCAATATAAACATTCATATTAAATATAAAGGTTATGTATTCCACAACCCAATGATGAATCACCCGAAAATATCATTAAAAATCATGATAACTAACTATATAATTTTATAATGTAGTGAAATTCCACAAAATATCAAAAATAAAATTTAGATACTAACCTGAATAGTACTACAAAGCTTGACTGAAATTATCCCGGAAAATATTGTCTGATTAGTGAATAACATTTTAAGTAAAAAAGTTTACATATCCCACTATCTAATATACCATAATTAACCTAAATCATCATATACTATCCCAAAGGGTTATTTAAGCCTCAATAGATTATTCTTCCTAGAAACTAGTAAAAGTTTATAATCACCTCAAAATCCCATCACTTAAAACCACAAAATGGGTATCTATACATTTGAACTTTTGGCAACCTTATAATTATAAACTGATGATTTTATTAATAACTATTAATTGATCTGCACATGAAAACATATATTATTTACAAAAGTATCAAAATACTTATTCATCAAACAAAATCACATATGACTTACATAAATTTGAAAATGAAATAAACATCATCAATAATAACCTAAATCACTTTTTCATCAAACCACTAACCTATTTTCAGGGTCAAAAATACTATCACATTTAATTCATAAATGTCAATAATCTATTTATCACAAAAAACATTATTACCTTATCACTAAATGACTTTTCTTGGAAATCAGTGTAACGAAACAAACTTTTATAATTGAATTTCAATTTGTGATCGAATTAAATGCCTTGTTATATAATGTAATTACTGAAAACACATGCATTTATTGTTTTTATCCTATTAGATTTAAAATAACATTAAGAATCATGAAAATTGATAATATAGTTTTTTAACAGTGATCATATGATTAGTATATTTTATTTCTTTTAATTAATCAAGTTTCAAAAAAAGAAATATGTGATGGAATCGGACAGTAGGATAATACCATTTGAACCCCATTTATTATATCTTCTAATGTAGGGACCTAAGCTTGACGTAAATGGACATTAAATTTATTTTTTGGAATACTTAATACATGACACAAACAGACACCCAAACACAATATTAGTTTAGTGTCTTTGGAAACATGGAAACATAGTCTTCTAACAGGGTGAAAGGTTTTCAACATCTCCCATTATGATCATACCTTTTTGTTTTCTTACTTAAAACCTTTTTTATATCCTGGGGAAATGAAAACATAAAAATGGTGAGCTCAAATTCTTAGTAAGGGTAAACATGGAGAACATAAAACAAAAAATAAACCTTTGAACGTAAAACATGAACATAATGTTTAAACAACAAAATTCTGAGTCATGAAATAAATCTTGGAATTACGTAAGGAATAAATCATAAAGGAACATTAACAATGATAGAATATCATTATTATAAATCATGTAATTTTGGAAAAATAATAAGCACATAATAAAATTTCCATAATAGCTGAGGCATAGCTGTCAAGACCATCTTAGTGGACAAAGTCCATTACTGAACCGGGTTTAACTATCATTCTAGACATCAATTAGTGAATCAAATTTACTTATTGATCTAGTCATTTCTATTCCAATATATATAAATCTTTACCCAATTAATCAGAGGGAGATATAGGTCCCACCCATCGCATAATTAAATCATTCTTACATGTTACACAAAACATAAAAACATTCACTATAACATAATCCATGAAATAAATTGGGTTTCTTAAACATCATTTCATCACAACATAAATCCATATAAGTTAAATAGATTTCATAAAATAAATTCCATCATAAACACAATCAAATAAATGTAATAATAAGGATAGAAACATAACCCTATGTCATCTTATATAGAATATAATTTTGATAAAATGCTTGATCTTAATTCCGGAGGAAAATATCACTTCTTCTTTAAAAACATTTTCTTTTCTCATAATTTCGTGAAATTTAAAAAGAAATGAATTTGGTTGAATATAAAATTGAAATATTAGAGATCAAGATTCATGTAAATAGAGCTTCATTAAAACCTAAAATTCCATTCATTTCGTATAAGTTAAAAAAACATTCTCCTTGTACTTTTTACCGGAAAAGTAAAAAAGTACCTCATATGGTAAAAAAATGATATCTTCCATACCATGTATTAAAAGTCAAAAATGGTTCAAAATCAATTTAAACATACATATAAAAATGATAATAATTTCATTATAACTTTATTATGAATCATGGAAATGGATGAAAAATATATCCCTAGTAAATACTTACGTAGAAACAATCTCGGATAAAAATGATATTGCAAAATTATCCCTTACCTTGTACTTTTTGTTAGTCTAGGGGGTGGTCAGAACCTTTATAATAGTTAAATAAGGTTATTAAATTATACAGACACCATATCCATATTTATGATGTCATATATGATCCTATTATATTGTTTTATTAATAGTATTTCAATATTACCATTATTTCAGGTGTAAACTGCTTCGTTTTCTCATTCTTGTTATGTTGTGTAATTCATTTTCTTATGCATAGGATGTATTTTATTCCTGAAATTAAGTAAATAATTATTATTTTTACTACTCATCTAATTTTTATAATCATTCTTTAATTTTTCATGTGGAGAACGAATATCACCGCGTCATGGAGACGGTAGGTCATACGTACGCACAAGCGATGATATCATTTTTTTGATGGTTAAATAGTATGTAATTGGATGGTATATTAAATATAAAGAAGCATTATCATGTAATATTAATTATTTAAATATATTATTATCATCATTATAATCATCGTAATAAAGTATTTTTGAATAACAAATTACACCACGGTGTAGAGAGGGTAAGTTGTACGCATGCAAGCATGGTGATAATGTTATTAATAGGATGGATAAAAAGAGATATAAGTTTGTCCCATAATTATAATAAAATCTCGTAATGTATAATATACAAGATTTATTACATTTTTATGTAAGTAACATATAAATAGGAATTATAAGAAGAAAAGAACATTGAAAGAAGGGATAAAACGATTACCTCTTCTTCAGGTGTTTTCTTTTGATTTGAACAAATGGTATCATTATAATAGATCTATATCCAATGTTGGGCCTCTAGTATTAATTTAGGGAGTTTGGGAAAAGAAACGATCAGCATATGGCTGAACCCAAAAGGCTTTAGTGGTGTTTTTAAAGATAAAGGGAGGCTCCCTTTTATAATATAGGTGAAGGGTACTTTTGGAAAATATTAAAATATCAATTTATTATAAAATTATTTTCGGTTTCAAATAGCTCCAACAGGATTTATTTTGGGGATAAGATGATTATGGGTCTAAATCCTCTCAAATAATTGGTTTTAGACATGTTTGGGTTTTAAAAATAACCTTATCTATTAGATTTAACCCTTTGTTAAATAAGTTAACTCTCACAATGTCCTATTGTATTTTTATACTTCATGGTTAATATCATTACCATAAAATGCCAAGAAAAACTAAAGTGGATCACATATAAAATTTTAATCATTATCAATGTTATTTTGTAAAACTTTAGACTGTTACTATTTTATATCATTTAATATTATAGTATTTATTTTAAAATCTCATTTATGTCAATTTTGACACTATTTTGTAATTGATTTTTGTTAAAGTCATAAAAACTTGACTCATTAAAAAAGGAATTAAATCATCCCTAATATGTCAATTACATCGAAAAAATTCTTTTATGGCATCAAAAAGTTCAAATTACATTTATTTTAATATTTATATATTCATTTATTTGAATCTTTCATTAAAGAGGAAATCATTGCATCATAACTGTGTCAAAAATAAATATATTTATCTAATGTATAAAAATTATAAATAAAATAACATGATATTGGAAATATTTTAAGATTTATAATTACTATTTATGGGCATATAAATCAATTATATAACCTCACCATAAAGTTTATTAGTAAAATATACACGTTTATGTTATATTTCTCTTAACTTTAAATTAATTATTGTAAAATGTCATTTTCACATTCATGTGGATCCATGGAGTTCCAAAATAGACCCAAGGATACCCGTGGTCGGAAATATCATATAAAATAATATTAGGACACGTTGTATGGAAGTTTTATATTATTAAATTATTATTTGTTTACACATATTTACCAGATTTACCCTTTAACCATGGTAAATAAAAATAATTACTGAATTTACTATTCATAATGTCCAAAAATAAAAGCTAACTATTCATAAAATTTTTATATTATGATTATAAATCAGGAATCCATTTTTCCAAATTCAAAACAAAAAATTTTAAGTAATTAATTTATAATTATTTCCCGTTGTCAAAACCAAAAAACATGTTTTTAAGAAGTAATAATTATCAAAGGATTTCCATGTGTTTATGTCCATCTTAAAAGTGAAATTACATAAAATTCCAAAAGTTAGATTAAATGAAAAAAACATAATAAAATTACCCTTTAAATCCTATTAAAAATATAATCTATCTATATAAATAAACTAGATGTAATGGAAGTTTTGAATTAAAATGCTATATTTTTCACTATTCATTAAAATTTAAATTTTATTAGAAAAATTCCAAAATTTTCTAAAATGAAAATTTTTATATCCCACTTCCAAATAAGAAGTTTATTTTGTGAAATTTAACTTATAAAAGTTTCAAAAATTATATTTAAAATGGATGTGACATCAAAAGGCGGTAAAACTGTCCTTTTTTTAAATACTTCTTTTATTTGAGAAATTTCTTTTGTTATCATACAAAGTTCTTGAAAATGGTTAATAGGAATGATAATTTTATTTAAAATTATAAATTTGGTTAATAAAATTCATAATGGCTAGTTTTTTTACCATTAAATAATAATATTTTAATAATATATTGTTGTTTAGTGAAAGTCGGTATGGCGTACAATGCAAGATATCGAAGATGGTCACTCTTGCATGTAACGCAAGCCAACTCAGTGTTTCATGTAGTAAAAGATTCAATTGGTCTAGTGTATAACATAATACAATTTTAGTTCATTTATACATTGAAAAAAATCTATACTCATTGTTTCATGAAATTAATTCTATCAAAAGAACATAAAATTATTTGCAAAAAAATCCAAGAATAGTGTTGCATATACTGCAACATAATATGATGTTGTGTATAGAGAAAATGAATCTCGACGTAGCATACTAAAAAAAGACATAAAATATATTAAAATAATATATCTCATAAAATTTTAGGGTGTTACATTCTACCCCCTTAAAATGAATTTCACCCTCAAAATTCATTGGGGTTATATAAGGTTTACTAATAGAATGTTTTGTTCATGGAAACCCACCTCATTAAAAGAAATAATAAAACTTTATTTTATAAAGTAGAGTTAGAAACATAAAAATTACCCAAATTAACTAATCATTGGTTTTATATATAGGATAACATAGTTTGGATGTGAAAAAATTGACATGGAACAGAAATTTAACCATCAAGTTCTGATGGATAGTCAGAGAGAATAAGGTTTGGAGAAAGTTAACTAATAGAAATCCAAAAAATTGCGAAGATTTAAGGCACCATTTGATTCATCAGATAAAAAGGTAGAAGGATAAAATTTTTGGTTTTAAAGACCCTTTTACTAAATTTGAAGAATATGAGAAGAAATACTTACATGATTTTAGTATAATCTCATCGATTTTAATTCATTGAAAAGTTTCCACTTCTTCTCTTATATAATGAAATGAAGTTGAATTCTTCATTCTTGAAGTGTTATCAGATCATGTGATAAAATGATAGGTGATTACATATATCTCAACAAAAGTTTCGAACATATTAACAAATATGCATAAGTCAAACTATAGTGAGATAATACATTAATCTAACAAACAACAACTGGAATATAACTTATACTATCCGTCAATGTATGACATTAAAATCCTTCCAAAAACTAAAAAATATAAAAAATTAGAAGGAGGTGAACTAAATCAATGTAGTATTTTTCTCCCATATCTAATTTTTTAGTTCTTGGTTGTCACATTCCAAACATGTGAATACATTAATAAAGTTTTATCTTTAAACATGATAATAACATGAATTTCCATATAACCTTAGTGAAAACATGAATTATATCAAAATTAACTTTTTCCACAGAACTAAAATACAAAAAATTCTATATACACAACCCATGATATAACTTTGTCCTTATATTAGTCCTGAGATCATTAATGCTCTCAAACATCTCATTATCTTCTTATCCATTCTTTATGTGCATATCATGTGTTTTCCAAAAATAACTCTATCACCTCTATTGGTTAGTAATACCATATAATTAGGGAAAACCACAATATATCAATAAATTTATATTAAAATGTTCCATAATACTATAAATGAGATTCCGCAATAGTGACTGCATGTAACTTCCCTTTGTCTTTTTCTTTAAGAGGTTTCTGGTGTCAGTCATTATTAACCCTTGTATTAGGGAATTGGATATCATAATTCCCCATTTACTTTCACATGTATCATTGATGTGTTGGGGGTGTGTTCTCTATAGTATTCACTATATTCACATCATTATAAACCTTTTCTCCATTACTTCATCACTCAACTCCGCGATGACCTTCTTTTCCACACTAGAAACATTATCTAGTCCCTTTTATAAAATCTCCATCATGCTTCTTTCCAAACTTTTAACATAAGGAAACATTCATCTTATTTTCAAAAATGTTTTGAGATTTTTCCCTTGAACTTCATCTTTCATTTCTTGTCAAAACCTTGAGATTGATATGTAACACTAACATCCATGTCTACCTTGGTAGCATAATGAAAAATCTATTCATAGCTACTGAAGTCTCTTATAGCTAATACCTTTCTAAGACATGGTTTTAAGCCACTAAATAATCGATCAACATTACTTTCAGATTTGCTAATAAATCTAGAAGCATATCTTAGAAGTCTTGTAAAATTTTCATCGTATGTACCAAAATATTCATTATCCTTTTTCTTAATCTCAAGGAAAAAATTTTAAATATTCATTCAAAGAATAAGAGGGAAGTAATTATTGAAAAAAATTCATGATCTCATCTCATTCTATGGTTCTAATTTTATATTACTACCTTGTATTCTTAATTAGAGTCCACCACTAGTATACTTCACCTTATAATCGATAGAAATCCAACATAAAATTTTCATGTTCCTAACAGCTATGTATGGAAATTTTATATTCAATGGTACTGATCCATTTTTTAGAAAATAGTGGATCAGAAGACCCACTGAAATAAGATGGGCATTACCTCATGAAGGGCTCATTAGAATGTTATTCTCTTCGATGCTCATTTGGAAGTCCAAAATAATTCATATCTTGTGTAAGTATAGAAATAATATTTTTCATTCCATATCCCTTAAAATTTTGTTGTTCAGGAGGACAATAATTGCATCACCCAGTGTATTGATCAATAACACGGGTCCTTCAGGTTCCAACAATCGTCTAAAACCGAAAAATAATAGTATGAGAGGTAAAAAAACATACCTAGAAAACTACATAAGCATGGGGGAGTACATTCTATATCTAGAATATTTGGTTTTATCATATGTTATTCATGATCATTACCATATTTCTTGGACTATAATCAAAATTTAGACCTACCCTTAGGAATATACCTAGACATTCCTTAGAAATATCACAAGGGATCTCACTAAAGTTTTTGCATCCTAGTTCACATTGGTTGACTAAACCTTTACTATGATACCAACTATAGAGACCCAAGCTTTACATACATAGAAATTTCATTTATTTTGGGGAATACTTAATACATGACACAAAAAGACTCCCAAATACCATATTAGTTTTGTGTCTTTGTAAACTCGAAAACATCATCTTCTAACTAGTGAAAGATCTTCAACATCTCCCATAAAGATATGCCCCTTTTGTTTTTCAACCTAAAACCTTTATTTATATCATGGGGAAAATAAAACATAAAAAGGGTGAGCATAGGTTCTCATTAAGTGTAAATAAGGATTACATAAAACAAAACATAAACATTTGAACATAAAACATGAACATAAAGTTTAAACATTAAAATTTTGAGTTATGGAATAAATCATTGTTGTTTGTAAGGAATAGATCATATAGGAAAATTAACCAAGATAGAATATCATTTTCATAAAACATGTAATTTTGGTAAAATAATAATTAAATAATATGATTTAAATAGTAGGTAAGGCATTGCGGACAAGACCATCAGAGTTGACAAAGTCCATTACTGAACCGGGTTTACATATCATTCTAGTCATGTATTATTAAACCAGATTTACATTCTATTGAAGTAATTTTAATCTCATGAGATATAAATCTTTACTCAATGCGTTTTAGGGAGGTATAGGTCCCACCCATCTCATAATGAAACCATTCTAACATGTTCCACAATATGTAGAAACATACACAATAACATAACCCATAAAATAAAATGGGTTTCTTAAATATCATTTCATTATAAATTAAATCCATATAAGATAAATGAATTTCATAAAAATAATTCCATCATAAACACATTAAAATTATATTATTAATAGGTATTGAAACATAACCCCATGTCATCTTAGATGAAAATAATTTTGATAAAACACTAGAGCTTAATTCATAAGGAAAATATAATTTCTTTTGAAAAAAAAATTATATTTTCTCAAAAAAAAGTTAACTTTAAATAAAAATTATTTTGTTGAAAATAAACTTAAAATATTGTAGAGTAATTATCAAGGAAATAATGCATCATGAAAATGTAAAAAACCCTTCATACTATATAAGATAAAAAACATTCTCCTCGTTGTTTTAACTAGAAAAGTCAAAAAGTACCTTGTATGGTAAACAAAAAATGATTCCTTCCATACAATGTAGTAAAAGTGAAAATTAGGTAAAAATTAATTTTAACATAAAAATAAGATTAATAATCATTTTATTATAACATAATTAGAAAATATAGACATGGATGATAAATATATCCCTAGTAAATACTTATGTAGAAACATTCATGGATGAAAATGAGATTGCAAAATTATCCCTTACCTGGTAATTTTTGATAGAAAAGAGTGTTTTAAAATCATGTATAATGGTAAAATCGTGTTATTAAATTATACAAGGACTATATCCATATTTATGATATCATATATGATTCTATAATATCATTTTGTTAATAGTATTTCAATATTACCATTATTTCGGGTGTTAATTGCTTCATTTCCCCATTATTATTTTGCAAAGTATGCAAGGTTTGTTATGCATATGATGTATTAAATTCATTAAATTAAGCTTATAATTATTATTTTTACTCCTAATATAAATTTCATAATTATTCTTTAATTATTCATATAGACAACGAATCTCACCGCGGTGTGGAGACAGTAGGCCTTACGTACGCATGAGAGACGATATCATTATCTTGAGGGTTAAATGGTATGTAATTGGATGGTATATTAATTATAAATAATATTTATAATTTTATATTCATTTTTTAAATCCATTATACTCGTCATTATACACATCCTAATAAAGTATTTTTGAATAACAAAATACACCACAGCGTGGAGAGAGTAAGTCGTACGCACCCACACATGGTGATACTGTTATTAATAGGATGGATAAAAAGAGGTGTAAGGTTGTCACATAATTATAATAACATATCAGAATGTATAATATACTTTATTTATTACTTTGGTATTTAATCAACATATAAAGAGGAATTAGAATAATAAATAATCTTTGAAAGAAGGGATAAAATAATTACCTCTTCTTCGGTTATTTCCTTTCGATTTGAACAAAAGGGCTCCATAGGATTGCTCTATTTCCAATGTTAGGACTCAAGGGTGAAGTTATGTCAGTTGGTAAGAGATATAGGAATGGTTTAACTGAACCAAAAATTTTAGATTTGTGAGTTAAAGAGAATGGGAGGTTCCCTTTTATAAGAGAGATGAGTGGCACTTTAGGGAAATTTGGAAATAATAATTTATTATAAAACTATTTTCGGTTTATAATAGCTAAAAATTGATTAATTTAAAGTAAAAGATGACTAGGGTTTTAAATCCCCACAAAAAAAATGGTTTTAGATATGATTGGTTCATAAAAGTAACCTTATATTTTATATTTTACCCTTTGTAAAATAAGTCATCTCTTACCATGTCCTCTTGAATTTTTATACCACACGGTTAATATCTTTACTATAAAATTATAAGAGAACCTAAAGTGGATAATTTATAACATTTTAACCACTATCCATGTTATTTTTATGATCTTTATATTTTTATGATTTTATATCATTTAATTAAATATTATTTCTTTTAAAATCTCATTTATGTCTATTTTGACACTATTTAGTAATTTATTTTTTTTAAAGTCGTAAAGACTTGATTCCTACAAACTAAAGGAATTAACTCATCAATAATATGTAAATTTATTCAATAAAATTCTTTTATTCCCTAAAAATGTTCAAATTACATTTATTTTAATATTTATAAATTAATTTATTTGAATCTTTCGTTAATGAGGTAATCACTGCATCATATTTGTGTCATAAATAAATATATTTATCTAATATTGTAAAATTATAAATAAAATACCATACTGTAGGAAATTTTTTTAGCATTATAATGACTATTTATAGACTTAGATATCAATTATATAACCTCAAATTATGATTGTATTAGTAAAAGATACATGTTTATGTTATATTTCTCTTTACTTTAAAATAATTCTTATAAAATGTCATTTTCACATTCAGTTTGATCCATGGGGTCCAAAAATCGACACATGGATTCCCATGGTCATAAATATATCAACCAATAGGATTAGGACACGTTTTATCATATTTTTATATTATTAAATTATTATTTTCTTACCTATATTTACCAGATTTACCCTTTAATCATTGTAAATAAAAATAATTACTGGAATTACTATTCATAATTTCCAAAAATAAAAAGTCACTATTCACAAAATTTGAACCTTATGATTCCAAATATGAAATCCATTTTTTCAAATTCAAAATACATAATTTCAGTAATTAATTTAATATTAATTCTCATTGTCAAATCCAAAAAGAGAGTTTTTAAGAAGTAATAACTATCAAAAGATTTCCATGTGTTTTTGTCCAATTTAAAAGTTAAATTACTTATAGTGACCAACATTAGATTAAATAATAAAAAAATAATCCAATTAAACATTAAAACCAATTACAAAGATAATCTAACTATATACATAAATTTGAAGAAAATGCAGTGTTAATTAAATTGTAGTTTTTCTATTATTCATTAAAATTTTAATTTTATCAGAAAAATACCAAAAATTAAAAAAAAGTAAATTTTTATGTCCCTATTCCAAATAAGAAGTCTATTTTGTCAATTTTTACTTATAAAAGTGTCAAAAACTATATTTAAAATTGACGTGTCATCAAAAGGCAGTAAAACTGTATTTTTTTGAAAAATATTTCTTTTATCGGAAAAATTGATTTTGTTCTCATATGATGTTCTAGAAAATGTTTAATATGAATGATAATGTTATATAAAATTCAATATAGGGTTAATACTATTTATAATGGCTAGTTTATATCCCATTAAATAAATATATTTTAATAATATTCCATTGTTTTGTGAAACACGGTATGGCATACAACGCAATCTATTGAGGAAGGCCTCTCTTGTGTGTAACGTAAGACAAGTCAGTTATGCATGCAGTGAAAGATTCCTTTGGAATTGTGTATAACATAATCCAAACTTATTTCATTTATACATTGCAAAAAATCCTTACTCAGTGTTGGGTGAAATTAATTCTATCAAAAGAACTTGAAATTGTTTGCAACACAAGCCAAGAATAGTGTTGTGTATACTACAAGATAATACAGGGTTGTGTATAGCGCGAGCTAATCTAGGTGTAACATTGAACACAAGACATCCAAGAAATTAAATTAATATGTCTTATAAAATCTCGGGGTGTTACATATAAGGGGGATTTCATTTATGAGATTTTCCCTCAACCAGTCCTAAGATGATATTCAACACCTATATCATGATTGAAACCATTTATGGGACGATTTCAAGCTCAATGAGATCATGGACCATAACATGTTTTCCAATCCACCCTATGAAAATCTCATCATCACACAACGTACACTTTGGGAGTTCATTGGTGCAACCAAAGGTTTTGTATCTCAAACCTAAAATTATTAATATGAATATATTATTTATAATAAAATAATTACTATATTTAATCCTTATTCTTTTTTACTTTAAAAATGATACAGTAATGAGTTTGATAAAAATAATATTTTAATACGAAAAAACATGAATTGTTTTTGGATGTTATGAAATTTTAATTAATAATTTCTTTTCAATAAATTCATGAATAAGATTATATTTAATAAAATTTTATTATAAAAAATATATATATTAAATATAAATTATAAAATAATTTTATGAAGTGAAAATGAATTTTTAAAAGGGACATAAAATTATTATTATCTTAAAACCCAGTATTCATCAATACATGTTTAATTTAATTTAAATTTTGAACATATTTTATTTTGAGAATTATAATGATAAATTAAATATTATTTTTTAAATATTAACATTGAGATTTTTTAATGTTTATTTTTTCATAATTTTCGGAGATAGTTTAGTTTTATGGTAAAACTTAAATACGGTATAAATATACAATGTGTACTATGAAATCAATTTATTTAATATATTCCATAAAAGGTATCTAAGACCAAATATATGTTTCTCTTTTATAATATTATGTTTTTAGGTTATTTTATTAATTTTATAAACCCCTTATGAATCCTCTAATAACTATATTATATTTGAGGATTTTAAAATTAATTCATTGCAAGCATGACTCAATTCCACATCACCAAGGGTATTATTTTAAGGTGGTAAATTATTTCCCATATAAATTTGTGAAAATATACCCTTTTGAGAAACCATGGTAAAACCCATGGTATGTTTTTCTATTCTGATTATATTATTATATAGATTCCAAAACTGTAACGACCCGAGAAAACCATGTTTTGAGTTTTGACAAGTTTGTTTTACAATGTCACCCGTTAAGTGAACAAACAATCATCTTATAAGATGATAATAATAAAATAGCATCAAATGAATGAAATCTCCTTTATTCAAATGGGTAACATCACGGTGGCTACAACTCCCACTGACCGAACAAGAAGATAAGCTAACCAAAAATCCCAATTAAAAACCCAATTACAATAATTAATAGACCGCTTAAAACTACCAGGACCCCAAGAAGGAGGTAAGGGTTTTTAACATCCATCAGAATGAACATGAGGATGGCCGAAGCCACTAAAACCGTGCTGAGCACCAAGGGAATCACACAAACCATCTCTTCCTTTCTCCTTCAGTCACCTGGAGTGAGGGACACCCCGAGACCATACCCTTTATAAGCACACTAATCCGAACGTTGAACCCAAACGGCTATAAATATGACCGTTGGATTCTCCTATCCACTATGTTTTATTTTTGACCGTTGGAGATAAGAATGACTTACCCCCGAAAGGTTCGGAATGTTAATTATGTAATTTGCTTTAATATTTAAATAATGACATCAATTATAATTTAATTTATTTATTTCTTGTTTTCCCAAAAGTGAAAATTGTATTTTATGTTTCAAAATGGTGAAAATTGATATTTTATTTTTCCACTATTCACTATACATATCTCCTTAATTTGAGCAATTAAACTTTTATGTTGTAATTATATTAAATCTGATGGGTTTTTACTTTTCCTAAGAAAATATGTACTCAAACTCTTGAGATATATATATATATATATTGAATCAAATTAAATGAATTATTTTAATCTCTAAATTAAATATAATTGATAATATTAATGCGAATGTCTATAATTTGAATTAACAGTTTTAAAAACTATGTCAAATCATGATTTCATTTACATATGTGTTTCTTAGTGGTAATTTTTATATCAACGCACTCCTATGTGTGATTGAATGTAGTTACGTTTAATGTTTTATTAATATTAATCATTAATTAAGGAAATTAAGGTAATTAGCTAATAAAGCAAATTAAAACATATATAAATATATATATGATATGTTTTGATTAACCAATGTTTTCTTTATATATTAAATGAACCATTGACCTTTCATAATGTAATATTAAGTAATTAATAATTATGGTTTAATAATAATACAGTTAATATAATAAGGTTAATAAAAATTATTGATGTTATTAAAATATATATATATATATATATGTGTGTGTTTTGATTAAATCAATATATTTTTATTGACCAATGACTTTTCTTAAAATAATAAAAGTTAGATTACTAATTGAATTTTAAAAACAATGTTATAATAAGTTAAAAGAAATAATATTAAAACAACTAATTTTTAAAAAAAACTGTTGAACCGCATTTCTTTAAAAGCCGCAATAACCTAGACCGTCCGATCCCCCCCCCCCCTTCGATCACGGTCATTCGTATTATTTTAATGCCACTCTGCATCTAACCCGCATGATCTTCTCCGGTTTAATCCCGGTCGTTCGCTGTTTTTCGCGTCTCCCTCTCTCCCCCACGTTCCGCTTCTTCTTCTTCATCGCGTCGTCGAACCAGTAGGGTAGGGTGAATCGTCTTCTTCTCGTAGGCCGGCCAGTAGACCCTGCCTTGCCCCTCTTTTCCACAGATTAGGCACAAACTCGCCTCGGATACCCCCCTTTATGAAAGTGAGTCTTCAGTGTTCTTTTTTTTAAACCACGGTTTGCACTGAAGGCTAGAATATTTGCACCGAGCCTCTTTGATCTCTCCGACCATCGGACCAGTTTCACTTGCCTCGTCATCGCCTCTTGCTCACCTCCTCTATAAGATAAGGTAATGGACAAGTTCTGTTTTGGTTTTGTTTGAGCTTCGGTTTACATATATACATATATATATGTTATATGTATATGTATATTTTGTGTGTTTATACATCCGGTCTTTTTTTCCTCGTCTACTCCTCCCCTCCGATCAGGTAAAGGGAAAAATCTTAACCTTTTTTATTTTAAGCTCTGGTATATATATATATTTATATATAGGTTTATATGTATATAAATTTATGTGTATATATTTCTTATCTATACACATATGCTAGGTTTCAAAAAACCATTCTTCTCAGCTTCTGTAAAGAAAACTCTTTTGTTTCGTTTCCCTTCAATTTTGAGGGTTATGCATATGTGAAGACACTCTTTATGTAAATCTGTATAGTTATGTATATGGGACCATGTGAATCGGTTCATACCACATTCCCCTTCCTAGAACCAAACCTAAGAGATGGAGCCCATCCTGTTTGAAATTTTTCTTTTGTTTGGGGAAAATACCCGGTTATATATATATATATATATATATATATATATATATTCTTCATGTGTAGGTATATATATACATAATTATACAAAGGAATAAGACCCATTTATATCAGCTTCCCACTTACTGCAAAAACAAACTGGTGTAAAAGAAGCTCTTGGGTATTATTTTACTTTAGTTTTGGGTGTTTTCGTATACATGAATACACTTTGTATATATATATATATATGTATAAATATATACATATATATATATATAATACATTTTATGCATGTATACACATTCCGTTCATATGTATACAACCTATTCTTCACCCTGCCCTATGAAAATGGAGTTTGTGGGTAATTGTATAAACATATAAGATTATGAAAATATATAGAGCATATAGATATATATGTACATGTGATTATATAAGATGTACATATACATCTATGTGCGAATATGAGGACAAGCGTATTTATTTCTTTTAAAATTTACCGCTTTATCACATAAAGATTTATTGCAAATCATATATACCCCTTTAAGATTATTACTTCAAGAACAATACTAAAAAATATTGTTATACATTTTTATACGAATGATGAAGTTTAAGGGATAGTTTGATATCAAAATAATTCTTACAATTGAAAGATTTCATTATCACAATTCTTGATAAATCAGGATTTTTGTTTTGTGAAAATGGTTAGTATAAATTCCTTAAACATTTACAATTGTATACATGTATTCATATATATGTACTCATGTTTATGGAACGACCTTGTTTTTAACTGGGTATTATGATGTTTTGGAATGTTAAGTCTTTATGTTCATTTCCTTAAAACCCATGTTTCAATTGTTAAGATAATTTCTTATGTGTACGGATTTTAGCATGCATGTCTCAGTTATTTATGATTGAACTGTCTTCAAGTTATGAATATGTATGTGAATAGGGGGTTGATTAAGAATGTATGAAACCATATGAATGAAAGACCACATCAAGATATGTGAGGGATGTATTGGACTTACATGTGACGGGTGCGCCCGGAATTATACAGCGCTCCAATGCATTGGGTAAAGTATGAGTCTCATTAGACCTTATATGCGACTGTCTTGGCAGTTAGCCTTGGCTTGTGCTACCATGGAAACGGGATTGGTGGTTAGCCTTGACCCGTTAAGTATGTTATACGGTCTTGAAGAAAGGTCTTGACAAAGTTCGGCATTATACATTCCCTCTACATGTGATGATAATGGGTCAACCAGGGGTTAGTTCAACTAACAAGACATCCCCTAGTTGAAAATTCCCATGACTATGAAAATGTAATTATGTGTCAAGAACTGAATTTCATGTGGTAAACTATTAGAAGAACTGTATATGCTCATGAATAATGTTATAAATGTTTTCCCTACTTAGTCACATAATTATTTTTAGAATTTAAGTAACCTTGTTTGAATTTTAAGCATTGTCTATTCTTCATGTGTTGCGCTCTCTGATCATGTTTACTTTAAATCTTATTTCAAGTACGTACTTCTCTGTGCAAGTGGTTTTCAAAAAAAATGTTGGATTTCATGTTTTTAGGAAAATATAATGCATCGATTTTAAAGTACGTTATTCTCTTCAAAAGGACTGCTTTGAGAAAGAGTTTTCTTAAAACGTTTTTAAAACCCCTTACTGGGCATGTTTGCTCACCCTACGTTTTTGTTTAAAATTTTTCAAGCATGGTTTGTACTAATGAAGTTTATTAGAAGCAGTTGGTTTCCCAGAATCCTGAGCCTCGCGATCTTCTGTAGTAATAGGAAATGATATCTAATTTGTAAATGATGTAATGAAATCTTAGTATATCATGTCTCATTAGGCACCCTGGGTTTGGGGGTTTCTACAGTTGGTATCAGAGGATAGGTTCAGGAAACTCTGGAAAACCAGGTGGTATGAATGTATTGCTATGATTGACTAAGTAAAAATGTTATAACTTTCAGATGGCTGATGTACCTACCGACCTATTGTCACTTCCCACTGAGGCTCTAGAGAACATTGTATCTCTAGCTAGCCGTGAGAACTTTATGAATTATGCCCAAATTCACATGATGTGTAAGCACCTGTATGATGTATCAAACTTGCCTAGGGTGCTTAGTCTTCACCGGGGATTGGGGATGGATTATCTCCTAATGATAATGACCCAATTTCCCTCTTATGCACATCGGGGAAAGTATCACGAAGGACTCTTCCGAGTGTTCACGGCTGGTGAGGAATTTGGCACGATGCTTGACAACCCCTTTCAAGAATCTGCTACTGCCGGAGACCTCTGAGCGACTTACCTATGCCAGATTTTGCACTACGGCTTCTGGGACCAGTTAATGGACTTTAGAGTGTTGGAAGATGAGTGCACCTGATTGTCTCTTAGGCAAGAAGTGTATACTGATGTTTCCCAACTCCATGCTCCTTACGCTAAACTCAAGAGGCGTCATAAATGTTCCCATGAGTTTAGTCCTGTCTATTCAGCCTGTGTGTGGTTTGAAGAGTTAGGATGTTTTTCCACTCTTTGTGGTGTACGTCTAGTAAACTCAGGCTTTTTCATGTAAACTTTTTCATAAAGGGATGTTTCATGTATCCTTTCATGTCTCTACCTTATCAATGTTGTTAAGAGTTTCCTTTCAAATGTTTTTTTAGATGGTTGTTCAAACAAACTTCTCATCACTACCTGATGAGTTAGTAGAAGTTATATTGATCAAGGAATGCACGGTGGATTATCCAACCTTTATCCACCTGCGAGGGTCTTGCCAGCGTCTTCTCAATCAAGAAAACGGTCCTAAGATTCTTCGGTTATGTCAAGAGGATGATCATGTTTTTCACCTCATCGCCACTGCTGAACTCCCCTGCTACAGGTGAAGGGGAAGGTACTATGAAGGCCTATTCCGGTGTTTTACACTGGCACAGAACTTCTCTGCCAGAGCGTGCTTCCTCATAGCCGCCCAGGATGGCCAGCTTAGTGCAGCCTATATGTTCCATGTCTTGCATTTCAGTATCCTCAACCGCATCATTCCTCTCGACTACCTCTAGCGTGATGTGGCCCGAAGAGTTATCAAGGAGTGTATCTACTCATAAGTTTCCGAGCTTTTCACCGCATGAGCCTCCCTTTGGAAGCCCGTGTGCAGTACGCACGAGCAGGAGTTCAGGACGTACTGTTCGAAGTGCATTTGGGCTAGGGAAACAGAAGAGCTATGTGCCAACTTTGGTATCCCGTTAACCGAGCCAGATCCACTATTTCTATAATGTTGTACGTGTGGGGTTTCAGTTATTTTTTTTATGATAGAATTGTGAGGGTGTAATTATCTGAAGGGGGAAGAAATGTAATGACCCGAGAAAACTATGTTTTGAGTTTTGACAAGTTTGTTTTACAATGTCACCCGTTAAGTGAACAAACAAACATCTTATAAGATGATAATAATAAAATATAATCAAATGAATGAAAGCTCCTTTATTCAAATGGGTAACATCACGGTGGCTACAACTCCCACTAACCAAACAAGAAGATAAGCTAACCAAAAATCCCAATTAAAAACCCAATTACAATAATTGGGAGACCGCTTAAAACTACCAGGACCCCAAGAAGGCGGTAAGGGTTTCTGACATCCATCAGAATGAACATGAGGATGGCCGAAGCCACTGCAACCATGCTGAGCACCAAGGGAATCACACGAACCATCTCTTCCTTTCTCCTTAAATCACCTAGAGTGAGGGACACCCCAAGACCAGAACCTTTATAAGCACACTAATCCGACTGTTGAACCCAAACGGCTATAAATATGACCGTTGGATTCTCCTATCCACAATATTTTGTTTTTGACCATTGGAGATAAGAATGAATTACCCCCGAAAGGTTCGGAATGTTAATTATGTAATTTGCTTTAATATTTAAAGAATGACATCAATGATAATTTAATTAATTTATTTCTTGTTTTCCCAAAAGTGTGAATTGTATTTTATGTTTCAAAACGGTGAAAATTGAAATTTTATTTTTCCACTATTCACTAAACATATCTTCTTAATTTGAGCAATTAAACTTTTATGTTGTAATTATATTAAATTTGATGGGTTTTTACTTTGCCTAAGAAAATATGTACTCAAACTCTTGAGAGATATATATATATTGAATCAAATTAAATGAATTATTTTTATCTCTAAATTAAATTTAAGTGATAATATTAATGCGAATGTCTATAATTTGAATTAACATTTTTAAAAACTATGTCAAAACATGATTTCATTTACTTATGTGTTTTGTAGTGGTAATGTTTATATCAATGCACTCCTATGTGTGATTGAATGTAGTTACATTTAATGTTTTATTATTATTAATCTTTAATTAAGGAAATTAAGGTAATTAGCTAATAAAGGAAATTAAAACATATATAAATATATATATGATACGTTTTGATTAACCAATGTTTTCTTTATAAATTAAATGAACCATTGACTTTTTATAATGTAATATTAAGTAATTAATAATTATGGTTTAATAATAATAAATTTAATATAATAAGGTTAATAAAAATTATTGATGTTTTAAAAATAAAATATATATATATATAATATGTTTTGATTAAATCAATATATTTTTATTGACCAATGAATTTTCTAAAAATAATAAAAGTTAGATTAATAATTGAATTTTAAAAATAGTGTTATAATAAGTTAAAAGAAATAATATTAAAACAAATTTTTTTTTTAAAAAAACTGTTGAACTGCGTTTCTTTAAACGCCGCAACAACCAAGACCATCCAATCTTCTCCCCTTCGATCGTGGTCGTCCGTCTTCTTTTAATTCCACTCTGCATCTGAGTCGCACGATCTTCTCCGGTTTAATCCCGATTGTCCGCTGTTTTTCGCATCTCTCTCTCTCCCCCGCGTTCCACTTCTTCTTCTTCGTCACGTCGTTGAACCAGTAGGGTAGGGTGAATCGTCTTCTTCTCGCAGGCAGGCCAGTAGACCCCGCCTTGCCCCTCTTTTGCACAGATTAGGCACCGACTCGCCTCGGATACCCCCCTCCATGCAAGTGAGTCCTCAATGTTCTTTTTTTTAACCATGGTTTTCACCGAAGGCCGTAAGTTTTGCACCGAGCCTCTTTGATCTCTCCGACCACCGGACAAGTTTCACTTGCCTCGTCGCCGCCTCTTGCTCACCTCCTCTCCAAGATAAGGTAAGGGACAAGTTCTGTTTTGGTTTTGTTTGAGCTTTGGTTTACATATATACATATATATGTGTTATATGTATATGTATATTTTTTGTGTTTATACATCCGGTCTTCTTTTGCCTCGTCTACTCCTCCCCTCCGATTAGGTAAGGGGACAAATCTTACCCTGATTTATTTTAAGCTCCTGTATATATATATTTATATACAGGTTAATATGTATATAAACTTATGTGTATATATTTCTTTTCTATACACATATGCTAGGCTTCGAAAAACCATTCTTCTCAGATTCTGTAAAGAAAACTCCTTTGTTTCGTTTCCCTTCAATATCGAGGTTTATGCATATGTGAATACACTCTTTATATAAATCTGTATAGTTATGTATACGGGACCATGTGAATCAGTTCATACCACATTCCCCTTCCTAGAACCGAACCTAAGAGATGGAGCCCTTCTTGATTGAACAATTTCTTTTGTTTGGGGAAAATACTCGGTTATATATATATACATATTCTTCATGTGTAGGTATATATATACATAATTATACAAAGGAATAAGACCGATTCATATCAGCTTCCCACTTACTGCAAAAACAAACTGGGGTAAAAGAAGCTGTTGGGTATTATTTTACTTCTGTTTTGGGTGTTTTCATAAACATGAATACACTTTGTATATATATATATATGTATAAATATATACATATATATATAATACCTTTTATGCATGTATACACATTCCATTCATATGTATACAACCTATTCTTCACCCTACCCTATGAAAATGGGGTTTTCGAGTAATTGTATAAACATGTAAGATTATGAAAATATATAGAGCATATAGATATATATGTACATTTGATTATATAAGATGTACATATACATCTATGTGCGAATATGAGGACAAGTGTATTTATTTCTTTTAAAATTTACCGCTTTATCACATAAAGATTTATTGCATATCATATGTACCCCTTTAAGATTATTACTTCAAGAAAAATACTCAAAACTATTGTTATACATGTTTATACGAATGATGAAGTTTAAGGGATAGTTTGATATCAAAATAATTCTTACAATTGAAAGATTTAATTATCACAATTCTTGATAAATCAGGATTTTTGTTTTGTGAAAATGGTTAGTATGAATTCCTTAAACTTTTACAAGTGTATACATGTATTCATATATATGTACTAATGTTTATGGAACAACCTTGTTTTTAACTGGGTATTATGATGTTTTGGAATGTTAAGTGTTTATGTTCATTTCCTTAAAACCCATGTTTCAATTGTTATGATAATTTCTTATGTGTACGGATTTTAGCATGCATGTCTCAGTTTATTTATGATTGAACTGTCTCAAGTTATGAATATGCATGTGAAAAGGGGGTTGATTAAGAATGTATGAAACCCTATGAATGAAAGACCATGTCAAGATATGTGAGGGATGTATTGTACTTACATGTGATGGGTGCACCCGGAATTATACAGTGCTCCAATGCTTTGGGTAAAGTATGAGTCTCATGAGACGTTATGTGTGACGGTCTTGGCAGTTATCCTTGGCTTGTGCTACCATGGAAACGGGATTGGCGGTTATCCCTGACCCGTTAAGTATGTTATACGGTCTTGAAGAAAGGTCTTGACAAAGTCCGGCATTATACATTCCCTCTACATGTGATGATAATTGGTCAACCAGGGGTTAGTTCAACTAACAGGACATCCCCTAGTTGAAAATTCACATGACTATGAAAATGTAATTATGTGTCAAGAACTGAATTTCATGTGGTAAACTGTTAGAAGAACTTTATATGCTCATGAATCATGTTATGAATGTTTTCCCTTCTTAGTCACAGAATTATTTTTAGAATTTAAGTATCCTTGTTTGAATTTTAATCATTGTCTATTCTTCATGTGTTACGCTCTCTGATCATGTTTACTTTAAAGCTTACTTCATGTACGTACTTCTCTGTGCAAGTGGTTTTCAAAAAAAAATTGTTGGACTTCATGTTTTTAAGAAAAGATAATGCTTCAATTTTAAAGTATGTTATTCTCTTCAAAAGGACTGATTTGAGAAAGAGTTTTCTTAAAACGTTTTTAAAACCCCTTATTGGGCATGTTTTCTCACCCTACGTTTTTTTTAAAAAAAATTCAGGCATGGTTGGTACTAATGAAGTTTATCAGAAGGAGCTGGTTTCCCATAATCCTGAGCATCACGATCTTCTGTAGTAATGGGACATGATATCTAATTTGTAAATGATTTAATGAAATGTTAGTATATCATGTCTCATTAGGCACCCTGGGTTTGGGGGTTGCTACAAAAACATAAGTTTAGAAAATAATAAAGAACTCACCTCTCTTTTCATATATAAACCTAGAAAATATACTATGAAACTTCACTAAAAACTATTTTATCATGACTATACTCTTCCCTTTTTACTAAATATTACTCCCCAGGTGTCCTCATGCTCCCAAAAATCTCCTCTTAGGCATTTTGAATCACCCTCTCAATGTACAGAATTTCTCTCTCTTATTTTCAAATCAAACACCTTATTATAATTTTTCCTTTTGAATCAAAATTGGTTTTTTTTTCATAACATTATTGTTGACACTCCTTTCTTTCACAGAGTCTAAACGAATGAAAAGGGAAATACCTTGAACCCAAAGTGATTCATCCTTCGAAAAAACATCAAAAATTGACAAAGGCATGAACAAATATTCATTTGCACCTGGGTCGTGCATGTTACCCCAAGGTCGCACAAGTATACTTGTGCGCTGCGTAATGATCATGCAGGAGACTTGTGCGCCCTCCTTGAATTTTACCCAGGGTCTTCATGAGCCTATAAATACCCCTGTTGGGCCCCCCATTTCAGGATGAAAAAATTCTAGAAACTCAGATTTGAGCTCCCGGCACCCTTGTATCTTCTTGAAAATTCCAAACACTTATAATGTAGTTTATTACCTAGAACAGAAGATCTAAAGAGGGGGAGTAGGGACTAACTGTTGAAACTCATCAACACTTGCACGCCTAAGTGGCCATCCCTTAAGGGAAATGTTCACACTTGCATGACACCTTACCCCTTCAATAAAACGTATGTGCCACACTTTTGTAAGCCTTTACGGATACTTCTAAGGGCTTGATCCAAGTCTCACCCAAGTATTACCTTATGGGTCGACCGTCGCAGAAGTACCCATGTGTCGCACAATTATACTTGCACGACCAGAACGTGCGCGCCCACGCAGGACTTGCGCGCCTCTCTCTTTTTGGGTTCCTCTCCTACCTATTCACCTCTCTTATTCAAATCCACCTCTCCTATTCAAGATTTAGTCTTCAAGACATTCTTCAAAGCCATTTTATGGAATGTTTCCTTGATTTTATTCCTTATCTGAAAGGAATTCTGTGGAACATCTCTCAAAACCTAGTGATTTTCATATATTTATGTCACTAAGGTTAGAGATTTCATTCATTCAACCTTATCCTTTAAGATGAGAGAATCCTTAACCTGGGACTCCTTTTTAGGAGTAATCCCCAGTCCAAGTTCTCTTAATTTGGGCATCCTGCTTATGGGTAAGCCCCAAGTCCCCTAACCTGGGCCTCTATTTCAGGAGTGAGCCCCAATCTTCAAATTTCCATAATTTTAGGCATCCTTTTTAGGAGTAATCCCCAATCATAATTCTCTTAATTTGGGCATCCTCCTTAGGAGTAAGCCCCAAGTCCCCTCAACTGGGCATCCTCCTTAGAAGTAAGTCTCAGTCATAATTTCCTAAATCCGGGCATCTTCTTCCGGAGTAAGAACCAACCATAATTTCCTTAACCTGGGCCTCCTTTTCAGAAGTAATCCCCAGTCTATAAAGTTCCAAAATCTGGGCATCCTCCTCAAGAGTAAGCCCCCCCCCACAATTCCATATTCCTTTAACATGGGCCTCCTCCTTAGAAGTAAGCCCGAGTCATAATTCCCTTTAACCTGGTCTTCCTTTTTATGAGTAAGCCCCAGTCATAATATCTCTTAACCAGTCTTAATTTACTTTTTTGATTTGGGATTCCTTCTCAAGGGTAAAACCCAATCATAAATCCCCTCCTAATTTGGGCATCCTCTTTAGGATTAAGCCCCATGTTAGAGTATCCAAATCTCCATAAAACACATATACCTTTATGGACCTTGTTCATATGTTTCTTCCCTAAAGTAAAATCCCAATCTTCATCTATTTGGACACTCATACATAAATAATCCCCACATCATTTCTTATGATTGCATCTTTCATGGCACAATTGTCTGGTTTTACCAATACATCATGTTTCTCACACTGAGCATGACTCACGTTAGCTTAGAGCGTAAAAGTAATTATGACATCATTATTTGGGCCATCAATCATGCATAAAACTCATACTTCTATTGCTAGAACTACTTAGATTCTGATTCCTTTTCTAAATAAAGGATACGTTGGTATCCCATCTACGGGTATGATCCAAACTCTAAAATAATCCATGTCCTTCTGAATGACAATAAACTTCAAGTGCCCCACTGAGTGGCTTTAAAACCAGTATGGTCATCATAATGATCAAAAGTCTTTTATATAATGTATTGAAGGATACCATTGACTAAGAATCTCTAAAAAAATACATATGATTCTCTATCGATGAAGAACCTTGAGTACATATAAAAGATTATCTAAATCTCCTACATACCAATCATTGATTGTCAGATCTAAAGGAAAAGCTCATTTTACACTTGGTAATATAATAAGGATTAACGAACATAACTTAAATCTATTAGAGAGTCCCGGAGTAGAAAATAATTCCCCCCAAAAGGGTGTGATGAGTCCAACCTCTCATCCTCTCGACCAATGAAAATTCTTAAGCCTCATCAGTTCATAACTAGTGAGCACCTACCTTTGGAAAGTATGTTCAAGTGGATATGGAATCATTGGATGTTTCCGGTTTTTCGAACAAACCCGTTAGAAACTGCTTGGAATGTTTGAACCTTAAATCAATGAGGTCATCCCCAATTCCAGAGGAAACAAAAAATGGTGAACCCGATGTGAATCCTTAACCAAGTTAAAATGATGTTTTACTTATTTGTTAGGCCCCTATTTAAACTCAACGAGAGGGCCAAAAAAGCAATCAATAACATATGTGATCATCCAAAAGATGTAGTTGCCGAATATATCTTGATTATGTCTGTTATATCATACAGGAACTCCTTTCCAATGATCTTCTATGTTACAGAAATGGCTTCTCTTAAGTTCACCCCTGTGAATGCCTCTGCTATGAAGGCATCTTCTGCTACTCCAGCTGGATCGTCGTCCGCTCTAAGGACAACATCACCTAGTCAACATCTTTAACACTGGGTATCAAAAGCACTGGTTAAGGAATATCGTCAGAACGGTACTATTCCGACTCTAGAGGCTGCTCGACAATCCCTCCAAGTCAATAATTCACCCTGGTCGTTCGGACAGTGATGACCAACAATCAAGAAGTAGGTGGTGCCAACCACCGTCTCCAACCATTTCGGGTCGTTATCCCCGGAACGTAACAACCATTCCCTCCCATATTTTGAGGAGGTGAATGAGAAGGTCAATCAAGGCCTTAATTAAAGGAAAAAAGAGTCCTTCCTGAGGGATCCCACCAACAATCTCCGTGAGACTCGTGCGGCAGTGCACCCTCAACATGATGAGGGTGTCATCTCCAAGCGTTCGGCATAGGTTCCTCGAACCCGAGCAGGCAAGATGAACCACCAGAGGCAATGAGCGGTCAATAGTGAGCAAGTTCTTATCTCTGCCATCTCCGGAAAAGTCTACCAGCCTAACGTGGTGGCAAGCAACGAGCGGGCACACACACCCGTCCGTTTTAATCCCACTATCCAGCAGACTCGTCTGGCAGTAGCATGTTATTCCCGCTAGGCAATTCTGGTGGAGTACTATAGATAGGAACATACACCTATTTATAAGTCATCAGCTAGTCAGCAGGCTCGTATGACTACATAAGATGAAGCCCTGTGTTGAAAATTGGTAAACAGGCACATACACCTACTTACACTCATCAATCCTTCCAGCAGCCTCATCTGTCAGTATTGAAGGAAGATCATCATCCACGTTTGGTGGAGTGCAATTAGGAGGCACATACACCTGCCAGTATTGATCAAGCCTACCAACAGTCTCGTTTGGTAGCACCTGGAGAAGTCAGTCGGAGAGCTCCAATGACACATTAGAGGCAGACTCAACTCTCTTCCCCCATTCATGAGTACTGTAAGAATTCACTAGCAGGAAAAGGAGGACAGGAGCAGGAACAAAAACCTACTCCAAGAATGGAATGGACGTGTATCCCCATTCCGGTAGCTGAAGTCACCAAGAATATTCTATCAATGGTGAAAGAGAATAAGAAAATCCCTGCTCATATTCTGGATGCTTTCTAGGATATTATAACAGCTTCAGCAGCATCACAGTGAAAGAAATAAAAATCTATCCCAACCAGTGGAGTGACACATCAACAGTTCACTCTGAAACAGACACACACCTCTGTTTCAGTCCAAGAGGGTTGTGGGGCATACTCCCCCATATCATACGGACAAGCAAGTCAGGCACATACACCTGATTTGAGTAGAGATAATCAGCCTAACCTGATCATTTCTCCTAAGCAGGCACATACACCTTCCCATAATGACCACTTTCATCAACAACTGGTTCCTAAAGTGAGTAAGAAGGGGTCTATGAAGAAGACCTACCCAGCACAGTCAATAAATCAAAGGCCAATCTGTTACAAGGCCTTGCTCGATGCTTGATTTCTTGATGCACTCAGAAAATTATCTGTTGCAACTCAATATTCTACTCTCTCAGTTCCCAATAGTGGGAACATTAATTCTGAAGGTATGCATCAGAAACTTCCTCATGAAGTATTGCTTCATGACAGTTCGGTTGATCTTGATGTTTCATCTTCATATGAGAGCCACAAGAACCCTCTGTGTGGCCAGAAGACCAAGGAGCAAAATGTTTCATCTTTTGTTGTAACCCACCATGGTGGTCCTCCCCATGATGATGAATTTATCTGTGAAAGTCCTCTCCGCAGTAGTAATTCCCATTGCCTCAAAAATGCTCCAATGGACAATGTAGTGATGTGAAATCCCTCTTATCTTGAAGCACTTTCAAAGGTGAAGCCAGTCATGTCTAATGCTTTACCAATAGTAGGTGAAATACTTTCTCAACCCGAAGATAGCCCGGGGTGTAGGTCATTCTACGAACCACCCTTGAGTCATGCATCTTCTAGTTTGATAAGTGAATTCTCTACCGATATAGTTGAATATGGTGAATCAACAAGGAAGCACCAGCTCTGGTCTAATCAGGTAGAAGAATCTTCATCAAATGATAAAGAGGAAATGCTGAATATGAGAAAACAATTGGAAAAAGTTGATGTACCAGTTATGTTTTGGCCTTTGGCTGATTCTCAGTATGACATTCATGAAATGTTAATGGAATATGGAATTCATGATATTCATCTCAACATATGGAAAACTCTTTGTCAGTTAAAAATGACAATATTATCTTATGATGAATATGAAAATCATTTCAAGATAATAGAAGGGTTACAATGCCAAATTGACTTGGCCGCTCTCTCAGTTTCTCAATATCTGAAGGGTGAAAACCAGTAGAGAGCCCTTCGGTGTTCATGCCTTAGCGCATTAAGAAGATTGCTCCAGTTAATTGATAATTCCCCATCTAGTATTCATATCAGGGGATGGGGTGTTTATGAAGCACTGCATTTCACTATACTCTCTAATCAACAAAGCCCGCCAAAAATGGTTTCATGCAATGTTATTGCCCATGGCTGGTCACAGGCAATTGTCTTTGTTTGTAATCAAAGGCTCGTTCAAGAACAGGCATCAACTAGTTCCTCTCAAAATCAAGCATACAGAGAACAAGTTGTTGAATTACTCCTGCATCAAGAGAATGAGAACATTGAACAAGCTTCTCGTTTGGAGAGTGCACATCACCAAGTGACAGAAGTGTTAGAAATTGTCCAACGGACTTTTGATCCAGGTGATAAGAGTGGATGTAGGTTGATGCATCCAGCCAATTTCCAGACTAAAGTCCGCAAGATCCGGAGAGATTTTAATAAATTCTCATATGTAGCAACTCAAGAACCATCCCAGATTTCTAGACTGGGGACTCTTTTAACCCAACCCTCAGAATCAACAAATAGGATTCGAGGAGTTGAGCAGGAACAGCAAGAATAGCCCCAGTCCACCGGACTGGGGACTTTCTCAAATCCTCAATCTCTTCCTCAGAGAAAGTTGGTCTTCTCTCAATTTGGGAAGAATCCAAAAGAGGAATTAAAAGAAAAATTATCAGGAGATTCTCTCCAAATTATGGTTCTTCAAGAAGTTCTTGAGGGATCAAATCAGCAAAAGGCAGTGTCTCAACAAGGAAATGGGAGAATACAATATCACAGAAATACCGATAGAAGAGATACAATGAATTATTAATTAATTAATGTCATTAATGTCATTGTTTCTGATACACCAGATGAGGCTCACTCAATGGGATCAGATGAAGAGGTTCCTGCTCAAGAATTTTTACGCACAGACACAAATGAAGAAGGTGTGCGTACATGAAATCAAAGGCTTACCCAGAATCTGGGTGTTCCTTCAAATAACCAACTTCCCCCTCTCGAAAAGGGATCCAACAAAGGGAAAAGGAAGAATCAGGTTACATCTCGTTCCGCTAGAGTATTCCAATCACTCTCACTAGAGAAAAGATTCACACAACAAGAGGAAGAGATGAAGGAATATAGGAGGTTGAATGCAGAACTACTTCAAAGTATTATTCCTCCTAAGCGTGCTGGATTTAGTTGGCCAAGGGAATTTTTTGTGGATACTCAGATGGATCAAGAGTATCTTTCTTTACCAGTACACCCTCACAGGTCGAATCCTATGGGTTATACGCAACAACAACCAGAAATACTACCATCATTGGCAGTCCCTGTCGCCACACCTATCCAAGCTCTTGTTATTGCACCTGCTCAGGTCCAAGCTCAAACTGATGTTTCTCCAAAGTAAATAACTACTATTGAGTCATTAACAGGTCGATTGGAAGCTATGGAAGGAAAGCATGCATCAGTTCAACTGGAGAAGGGAGCTTACCCTAAATGGGTAGACGCAATTCCTCCCCCATAAAATTTTGAAAGTACCACATTCCCAATCTTTAATGGTTCTAGAGACCCAGAGCAAAACTTAACACATTTTGTTTCTTGTTGCGATCCTATTATAGGAACCCCTCAGCAACAAGAAGCAGTTAAGCTCAGGTGTTTTGTACAGTCATTACAAGGACCTGCTTTTGTTTGGTATACAAGCTTGCAAACCCGGTCAATTACCGAGTGGGAGGATTTCGTCAACAATTCATTCTTCAATTCAGCTCAAATTTTCCGAAGACAAATTTTTTTGATCTTACAAATTGTAAGAAAAGGGAGAATGAAAGGGTTTCATATTTCATTGCTCGCTGAAATGGATTAACATTTTCTCTAAGCTTAGCACTCTCTCAAGAGGAATTGCTGCTAATTTGTGTGGAAAATCTGTGTGATGAGTTGCATACACCATTGATCCCTTTGAAATACACAGGAGGGTTTCGAGACCGTACTTAATCGCTCAACAGATTGAAGACTCTCTTATAAAGACTAAGGATAAAGCTCGTGTAATTCCATCAGCTCCAGGTAGGAGAATGGGTAAAGCAGATACTGCTACAGTTATGCTTAAACAAGCACCTGTACCTACTTCTAATTCAAGGCCTTAAAATTCTCGAAGGGCTCCACCTCTTGAGCATCAACAAAAGAGGCCGTTTCGTCAAGATGATCAAAGAGATCAAAGACAGAAACAATTTGAGGATCTTAAGAGTAAATTTTACTCTTTCAGAAATGAAAAAGTTCCTGGTTACTTTATTTCGGCACTGGAAAATAATTTGGTTCAATTGCCAAGTCCCAAGAGGCCATAAAAGGAAGGTGATGAAGATCGTCCCAATTATTTCCCATTTTATGAAATTATGGGGCATCCCATTCAGGAGTGTTTTGTCTTCAAAGACCTCCTGAAAAAAATGGTGGACTCGGGAAAAGTCAAATTGAAAGGTTCTTCATCTTAGGTAGCATGTGTTGCTGCTAAAAATACAGAGGAAGAAGTCGAGTGGTAAGAAGTCAAGAACAAAAATGCGCAAAAATATGATGATTGGTTAGTCAGAAAAACGATCAACCGAACTCATGCCATATTTTGAACGCAATTGAAGAAACCAATTGTGTCTTCTTCCATGAATGCCACGACAAAACCCTCTTCATCAGAGGGAAAATACTCAAAGAAACAACATAATTCAAAGAAAGAAGAGCAATCAGAAGAAGATGAAATAGTGTCACAACCTTTGTTTTCATTGACTCTGGCGGATTTTATGCCATCTACTTCGAAGCCACGGGTACCGCCCCCCCAAACGGCACAACATAAATGGGATAATCAGGAAGAGTCTCCATTAGATGAAGAATTAATATTTGGTTCTGTTAACATGATTCACTTAACAGATCCTTATGCCAGTCACAGTTTCGATTTTGATGAACCTAAATTCCCTATATCAAACAGAGGAATTAGAGGGAGTTCCAGAGGTCTGGGATATAGAGGAAGACGTGGATATCCCAGAAGCCACTATTCCAATTCTACCCCTGCCATAACTGTGTATGCAGCAGAAACTCGTGGTAGAGCCCTTCAGCGGGCTCAACAAGAACAAGAAAATTCTTCCACCAATAACATACTTAATCCGGGTACAATTATTCTGGAGGATCGGTTAGAAGTTCCACATTTTTCCTCCTAGCAAGTAAATAGGCTTATTCAGTTTAATCTTCCAAATCCATGAGTATTGCCAACACCTACCCCGATACAAGATGCATTTACATCCAAAGAATCAACTTCTAAGGTACCTACAAAACCACATGTTCCTATTCAGAAATGCAGACCTTTGGATCAAAAGTATGATGTATTGAAACACTTGGCCCAATTACTGTCCAAGTTATCAATTTTGGATTCCTTGAATTTATCAAAGGATCTTCGGGAGGCACTCATCGAGGATTTTTCAAGTCCTCAGGAATTTGAAACCGAAATTGCTGTAGCTGAAGTCTACCATGTAGAGAATAATCCTACAGAATTCCATGTAGTGATATCTTTCATATATGAAGATGAAGATGATGTTGTGCATGGACTTATCATACCTTTATACTTATCTGGAATGGTCAATGGTGTAGAAATCTAAAGATCTTTCATTGATAATGGTTCAAGGGTCATCCTCATCCACATTCGTATACTTCGTCGATTGGGCCTCACAGAATCTGATTTATCTCCTTCTACTCAAATGTTGCAAGGATATGATAAAAATTAACATGAACCACTGGGCAAGATTACGCTCAAAACTCAGTTTGGAGACCTAGTATCCAATTCATATTTCATGGTTGTTGATCATGATACAACCTTTAATGTCTTTCTTGGAGACCCTGGCTACATCAACATGCGGTTATCCCTTCATCATACCACCAATGTCTCAAATATTGTTTCGATGGTCAAATTGGTACATTGTATGGTGATAAATCCCCCTTCAAAACATTTGAATCTCAATACATTGAGGCATAATTCTATCACATGAAAGGTAAGGATAAATCCACAGCAAAGGAGGTTACCAAGGTTAATGATCCATTTGGTTTGGAAAAGATTCCAGTAAATCCATTTACACATGTGAGTGTAGATTATGTGTTTCCTATCAGTCAAATTGACATGATAGACCCATATCAAAATACTCTTATTTAAATCTCCACAATGTCAATTACGGCAATTAAGCCAGACAGCATGGGAGAAATTTGTGATTAACCAAGAAATGATGAAAGCTTAAATGGGGTTGTCTTCATTTCATCTTCTGAAATCCAGGAAGTCTATACTTTGCCAACCAGGCCAGAAGAAGTTATAGTAATGTCAGAGGTAAACGATGATGTCAATTATCAATCCATAAACTCCTCTTTATTACCCAAGGAAGACCCTTCATCATCAATCGGGTCAAAAATGGAAGCTTTTTCTTCAAGATGTTCAAATTTTAACATCTCTTATGACCATGGAAATTCTACATTACCATCTACTATGCAAGTAGAAATAGAAGAAATAAAACATATTGAAGAAGAAGAGGAAGTTCTCAGGGATTCTCCTACAATATTTGAAGAAGGTATCTCTACCACCGTTGATGAACTCAGAGAAATAAATCTGGGTACAAAAGAATATCCATGCCCCAATTTAATTAGTGCGGTCATGACTCCTAAAGAGAAAGAGAAATATATTTCATTTTTAAATAAAAATCGAGATATATTTGCTTGGAACTATACAGAGATGTCAGGGCTTGATCCTTATGTTGCTACTCATCATTTGGGTTTGCGAGAAGAACATCGAGGATTTAAGCAAGCCGCAAGAAGAACACACCCAACCTATGATTCCAAAATTGATGCTGAAGTGGACAAGATTATCAAAGATAAATTCATCAGAGAAGTTCAATATCCCAAGTGGTTGGCTAATATTTTCCCTGTGAAAAAGAAGAACGGACAAATTAGAGTTTGTATTGATTTCAGATATCTTAATCGGCATTGTCCTAAGGATGATTTTCCAGTTCCGATAACATAACTCTTGATTGATGCAACAGATAGCTATGAAGCACTTTACTTCATGGATGAATATTTAGGATATAATCAAATATGAATGGCTCCAGAAGATGAGGAATCTACAGCCTTCAGATCCCCTCAGGCTGTGTTTTGCTATCGGGTAATGCCCTTTGGCCGGAAGAATGTAGGCGCAACATATCGGCGTGCCATGCATCGTATCTTCAAACACTTTTTAGGGATGTTTGTTGAATGTTATGCGGAAGATTTGGTGGTTAAATCCAAGAAACGTTCTAATCACTTGGCTGATTTGGAAATCATATTCCAAAAACTTCGGCAACATAATTTGAAGATGAACCCCTTAAAATGTGCTTTTGGGGTAGCCTCAGGAAAATTTCTCGGCTTTGTTGTATTCCATAGTGGTATCGAAGTCGATTCTAAGAAGAAAAAGTCAATCCTTGGTATATCCCCTCCTCAGAAATTGAAATAATTGAGATGACTTCAAGGACACTTATCCTATATTCAGCGTTTCATCTCCAATTTAGTAGGAAAAAGTTTACCCTTCACCAAATTGATGAAGAAGGGAGTCACTTACCAGTGGACTGAAGAATGTCAATAATCATTTGATATTCTCAAGAAATATCTCTTGAGTCCACCTATATTAATGCCACCTGTTGAAGGAAGGCCATTTATTCTTTATGTGACAGCTTTAGAGCGATCATTGGGTGCCTTTCTTGCTCAGAATAATGATGCTGGGAATGAAAACAACCTCTACTATCTCAGTCAGACTATGCTTTAAGCAGAAACCCGACATTCAAATGTTGAGATGTGCTGCCTAGTATTAATCTTTTCATTTCAGAAGTTGAGACACTACCAGCAACATCACAAGGTCCAATTTATATCTCGTAATAACCCGCTCAAATTCATCCTTAGTCATCCAATGCTTATAGGACGTCTGGAAATGTGGGCAGTTATTTTGCAGCAATTTGATATTCAGTATGTGTCTCAAAAAAAAAGGGCCAAGATCTGGATGATTTCCTTGCTGAGAATCCTTCAGTAGAAGATACATCTTCAGATATTGAACTTCCTGATAAGGAAGTCTTTTCTATTCAAGACAGTCTTCAAACATGGGAAATGTACTTTGATGGTGCTTCCAAAAGTCCAACAGGGAAGAAAATGGAGGATCCTAAATTCAATAAAGTTGGGTTAGGAATTGTACCCATTTCCCTGAAAAAGGCAGTGATGACTTATTTATTCTCATTGTTGGGAGGCGGTATAAATAATGAAGTATAATATCAAGCTCTCATCGCAGGATTAGAGTTGGCATTTCAAGTACAAGTGAATCACCTAAAGGTGAAAGGTGATTCAGACCTGGTAATCAAACAAGTCAATGGGGATTATGCAATTAGAAAAAAATAACTAATACCTTTGTATGATTACATCAGAGAGATAATGGTGGAATTTCCTTCGGAACCGACATTTTCTTATGTCCTGAGATCACAAAATTCCCAAGCTGATGCACTGGATAATATAGCCACAGCTCAGAAAGATCCAAATAGGGACAAGACAAGCATCAATATTTCCCACCGTCATACAATTTCACCTTATGTTCAAATCAGAACAGAGAAAATAAATGAAATTAGTCACATTCCTGAACCATATGGTCATATTACGGGATGGATGACACGTATTAGGTAATACCTTCAAAATGGAACACTTCCACCTGATAGAGCTGGGAAAGAACTAATCTGGCGACGTGTGGTCAATTTTACTCTTTATGATAGCCTGGATCACCTAGAGAAAATTCGCTACAAAAGAGGTTTTGATGGAGTTCTCTTCATATGAATTGACGGTGAAGAGAAAATGGATGTCATGAATGAAGTGCATGCAGGAGTCTGTGCTACCCATCAGTCTGGACACAGACTATCTGATCAAATTCGAAGGCTTGGATACTTTTAGCCTTCAATTATACAAGATTGTGTTGATTTCACAAAGAAGTGTCATTATTTCCAAGTACATTCCAACTTCATTCATCAACCCCTAGAGTTTCTTCATACAGCTAAATACTCATGGGCATTTGCCACATGTGGAATGGATGTAGTAGGAACTTATCCTTCAGCTACATCCAAGTAGTTTAAGTAAATTTTTACTGCTACTGACTTCTTTTCCAAATGGGTAGAGGCAATAACCCTCAAAGAAGTCAGTTCTAAATGCATCGTTAGCTTCATCAAGTCTAACATCATTACCAGATTTGGTGTCCCTCATACCATATTGACGAAAAATGACACCTACTTCTATTCATCCGAGGTGAGGAAGTTGTATCAAGAATACAACATCAAATCCAATCATTCATCTCAGTATCATGCAGCGGCCAATGGACAGATATAAGATTTTAACAAGACTCTTTCAAATATACCGCAAAAGATGGTGGATAAAGATAAGAAATCATGGCCTGATAAACTCTTTCCTGCTTTATGGGCTTATCAGACCACTTATCGGACCACCGCCCGCACTGCAACGCGGTCAACTCCATATTCATTGGTATATGGAACAGAAGAAGTATTTACCATTGAGGTTCAATTGCCCTTGCTCAGAGTATCCATTTGTGATCAGTCATCTACAGATGAACAATATAAAAAGTGATTGGATGAATTGGAATGATTAGATGAGAAAAGATTGTGCACCCTACACCACTTGGAAGTCTATCAGAATCGAATAGCACAAGCTTTCAACAAAAAAGTTCATCTTCATTCATTCATTCAGGGAGAATTGGTATTGGTTCATAGAACTCCAATGATACCAGGAAAGAAACCTCCCAAGGTGAAGCCAAAATGGGAAGTACCTTATTCAATACATAAGGCCTACTCCAATGGAGCTTATTCTTTTATCTCAATGGATGGAGAAATCATCACTACTCCAACTGATTCTAGATTTCTGAAGAAGTATTTTGTATAATACAAATATCCATGGTCCACACATATGAACTTAAACTATTTGCATCCATATCATCCAACATGACGTTAAAATGTGACGTCCTAACTACATGACGTTAAACTGTACAGAAGTCCCTTAAGTCCAACAAGAAGTTAAACTGTGCTGTCATCCAACATGATGTTAAACTGTGAAAAAAATCCCTAATACGTCCAACATGACATTAAAATGTGTCCTCTTTTGTCCTTATTGCATGACATTAAACTGCACAGTCCCCCTTTCATCCAACACGATGTTAAACTATATTTTCCCCATCATCTTAGCTACAGGACACTAAACCGTGCATCACCCTTACATCCAACATGGCGTTAAACTATGTCCCTATATTTTTTATACATGAGGTTAAACTGTACATCTCATTCATCCTACATGACGTAAAACTGAAGAAAGTCCCATAATTTTTCCTACATGATGTTAAACTATATTTTTTCCCTACTACATGACACTAAACTATGCAGCACCAATAGTCCTCACTACAAGACATTAAACTACATTGTACCTTCATATGTCCTGCATGACCTTAAACTGTGCATCGTTAAGGTTGTTTCTACCTCTTTTTCCTCACACTGAGTATGACTCATGTGATCTTAGAGTAAACTTCAACCATAACACCCTCTTTGGGCCGCTAATCATGTGTAAGTCCCAACACCATTTTTAGGTCATTGTTCTCAAAAACAACTTGATTGCTAATTTATTCTTTAATTGAACTACACAGACTTCAATCCTTGCCTTCTAGGCTTGGTACGTAGGCAACCTCCCAAGGTTCAAGACCAAAACCAATCTCTTCACATTGGTTCACATCCACCTCATATGATGTTGATCTCTGAAGTAGCCCCATAACCAATACTTTTTACATTGGTTCACCACCGGTCCATGCATATGACTTTAAACTATTCGTACTTTTGTCCTGTATGACAATAAACTTCAACATTCTTTGACACCCTCACCTGAGAGGGAATCATTGTTTACATTGATCTATGATCATGTTATATTCTAAAAAAGATGTGCATACATGGAAATGCCTGATCCTTTTATCTTGGGTCAAACCATCATTGTACTAAAGTCTCCTTTTTACCCTTCATATGTACGAACCAAATCTGTATAGTGGGTATTTCAAGGACTACTTGAGGCTTGATTTCCATCCTTATGGGATACATAGGAACATTCGAGCATCCCTCGAATCCAGCCCCAAGTCTTTGGGCCCAACCCCAAATTCCACTTTCAGTCCCCTGGCTGAAAAGTCCCTATGAAAATACACACAGTGTATTCAATATAATAGTCTGAGTTCTCTGACCCTAAATTAAGATTTCCTATACTCTCATCCCACATGACGTTAAACTATACTTCAAGAACTACGTATGGATTGATTCTCATCCTTATGGGATACATAGGGAAGTCCAGCATCTCAATTCAGGACCCAGCCACAAAATGATTATGGTTAGAATTGGTCTGTGTATCTCTACATGCATTGAACAAATGCCCATTTTTATGTGTCATACTCCTAACCTTAAATACTTCCATATCTCCATAACTCTTTTCTTGACTTCTGGTAAAAAATGTCTAATTTCTGAGAGTTCTTTTGCCTGACAATGCAGAACGTGCCCTTAGGCGACCTCTCATAAACAGTCTACATAACAGACTTGTCAGCCAATAGATACTATTATTTGACTGTGCAGCCAATTCCCTTAGGCGGCCCTGCATAATTCAACCCCTAACGGGTTTGTTAAATAATGGTAACTTCATTCTTGGGAAGTAAACCTATTTTGTCCTTATTGGTCTTCTCGACAATATGTAAGGATCCTCAAAAATAGCCATCCTTAACATATTTTTTCCATGTTCTATTTCATGATCTGAAAGTATTCAAGTCTATGGATTATATTTCTCTTCCTTACATTTCGGTCAGACCTTCGTAGGAGTGACATTCATCCAGTTCTTAGAAGAACTTTCTTGGAAATATCTTCTCTATATTCAAGTACCTCTCTCCATATAGTAAACTCTATGCTTTGGAAAATTTGAATCTCCATAAACTTCCAATGGATTTTTAGTAGTAGAAAAGTAAATTTATGAGAGTTCTTCTTCCTGATTATGAATCACGTTCCCTTGGGCGGACTTGCATAAACAGTCTACATAACTGACTTGTCAACCAAAAGATACTATTATTTGACTATGCAGCCAATGCCCTTAGGCGGCCCTGCATAATTCAACCCCCTAACGGGTTTGTTAAATAATGGTAACTTCATTCTTGGGAACTACTTCTTCTAATGCCTTTTAGCCCTTTTGTATCATTCCTTAGAATCAAAATTTCTTAAGTCATAGTTTACATGTTTTCCTTCATACTTGAGTGTGGTAATATGTTTTCGGATAACTTTTCAAAGAATTGAGTAAATTATAATCCATGCAGTCAAAGCTATTTTGACCTTAAACATTAGCCTTTTTATGTCCGACGTGCATGACTCTAAACTTCTTACAAAAGACAATGGAACTCTAAATAAAAGTCAAGTCTCATCTCACTAAAAACACATTTTCGTATGATTTAGGCAATATTGAGAAATTAAAGATTCAAAGTTTGTAGGGTTATTTATAATAATCCTAGGAAAAATCTAACTATGCTTTCTAGGCCCATTGGCTTAGGTAAAAATTTAAAGCGTGTAGAGGGAAAATGCGTGAACAAATGATTGATAATGAAAGTGTTTTTCCATTTGATGCAAAATAATTTGAAGGAAATCCACAGACTGAAGTCTCTTATATTTTCCAAGAATTACAAAAGGCTATCAAAATAAATCTTCACTTGATTTACAGCATCCTGAGCTTCATCAGCAGCCACTTGAAGCTCATTCACTCGACCAACTTCACTCTTTTCAGCGTGATGGAGTGATTTCTTGGAATCTGCAATGGCTTTCATACCATTTGTTTGAGCTCCTTCCAGTGAATTGTTCAGTTGGTCAAGTTCCCCAGTAATAGCATCTAACTGTTGCTGAAGGTGCATCTGCTAGATGACTTTATCTTTGATCTTATGCTTCATCTCCTTCATCTTGGCAGCATAATCAGCCTTTTCTCGGGATACTGCAGCCTCAAATTCACTGATATTGGCTGAAAACTTCACCTTGGTCAAATCTTGATGGCACTTATGCTTTTGCTCCCTCCTTAAGATGACTTGTTTAACTGTGGCATGGATCTTTTGATATCCAAAACCACCATGTCCCAACATGACGAACTTGGATGAAAGTCAGGGAATCTTTGATGACAGCTCTTCAAAAGGAACATCAGATATGATCTTCCATATGTTTTGTCATGCCTTGCATCGTAAAAATTGGAGCACCTTTTCTATCTCCGGGTCTGATTCAGCATCACTGTCATAGGGGGGAACATAATCCGGGATTAATGCACTTAAGGAAGTGTCATGTTCTGCTCCTCCCCCCCTGACCCGTGTTTCTTCACTTTCTATTCCTGTTGGGACAGGGGCTGAGGCTTCATCTCTAGATCTGGCCACTGAAATTGATGGCCCTGCATAATCAATTGAAATATTTTGTTAGTTTCAAAGGATAACAAAAAATGATTAACTATCTTGTAAATTAAGTACAGTAACAAAAAAATTGTTATCCCTTACCCAACGGTAGATCTGTAACTTGAGAAAGCTCCTCCCCATCTTTCCTAAGTTCAACAGAATTTTCAGGGTGAGTTTGAGGAAGCTCTATGGGGTTTAGCTCCACTTGATCTAATGTCTCTGCAAAATTAGGGATTTCTATACCCCCTTCAGGCATTGGCAATTTTTCAGCTTGCTCAAATAGAACTGCACATTTCAACCAATCATTATTAGATATGTAATAAAAGTTATTTTTAATAGGATGAAGGATAACACTCATGTCCAAAATCTTTTAAAATACATGGTAATTTAACATGATCTAAAAAATATTCAAAAGATGCACCAAGTTCCATCATTTCATCCAATGTAATCTCATAATCCTGGTTAATCTCACCAGTGGAAGAACTTGATATGTCTTCTTGGTGACCTTTATTCTATGGCCTTTGACCCTGGACAGCTTCTTCAGATAAAGTATCGGCGTCAGTTGCAATAGAAGACAAAAGCTCTAGTGCAGGGGTTGAACCTAAAGTATCATAGAATGGAAGTTAGTTGATGTTTCATTCAACATTTTATGAATCATTGTTAACTTACCAGAAGAAGGATCTTCTCGCATTACAACAGCAGTAGGAGGGATACTGGGAATAGACATTGGCTCTTCTCCAGGAGCAGCCAAGTCAGCCTGAACATGTAATTGTTCACCAGTACCCTCCATGGTCCTTAGAGGAGGGTCAATCCTCTCCCTCAGAGGGGAAATTGAAAATCCCCTTCAATCCAAGAAGGTATGAGTAATATTTTCATGGGTTAAGACTCATGATTATCCGAAAGACATACCACTAATGATGAAGCGTTTAGTTGTGGACTTCTTCCTTCGATGCCTTTGTCTCTTTGGTTTTTTGGGAGTGTTGGCAGTATCCTTTACAAGTACATGAATTGGAGAATGGAAAGCCATGTCTAACTCCTCATCCATGGATTGATGGCCTTGAGATATCTTGCCCGACTCGTGAGGAGATTCATCACCCCCAATGGTAGTACCACCAGGGCTATACTGTTGTGAAGGAACCTCATCAGTTCTTTTCTTTGCAAGCTACAGGATGAAGAGAATAATTTCCTTGAGTAACTACGATTTAACTAGAATCACGTTACAAAGCAAATAAGTAAAGAGACTTATATCTTCAAGAGCCATGTAATCATGCCACTCCTCATCTCCAGAACCACCAGTCCCCTCAGTGGCGCCACGATCTATCATTTCCTTCACCTACTTGGTGACAGGAATGGAATCATCAGTGGCATATATGAGCATTTCCAGCTCTCTAATGTAATCCAGCACTTCATCGGGGTTATCCATGTAACAGATATCGGTAGAAGCTAGAAGTTTCCCTATTCCAGGGAGGTGTATCCCCTCGCACAAATCCATCCAGGTAGTTTCAGAATGAATTATAAAATCCTCCATGTCTGGACAACCTCTGGTCATAGATATTCAGTATGTGTACCAGAAGGCTGCGAGGAGGGTCCCACAACATTAGACTTCAGCTTCTTCCCAGCTCCTGCAGCTATAGATAGAGAATAAGAAAATAATACTTGTTGCTTTATAAAGTAATGGTGATTAAATTTCCACAATGAAGTAACTCACTAGGAGTTGATGGAGTGTGTATTTTGATACTGATAGGAGGATTATATCGGGTACGAGGCTACTTCGCCGCATGTTGTACCTCATCATCCCCATTTTGAGAATCTAACGAATCAGCATCGGGAGTTATAGAAGAATCACCTTCCAGATTAAGGGCTTCTTTCCCTACAGTTCTCTTCCTTTTACCCACCTGATAAACTGGGTGATTCAGCACCCATCCAGGGTATGATGTTATCCAGTTCTCGGAATACCATGTAGTCAGGTCATTTTCCACTTTATCAACTGGTAGATCAAACACTGCCCTGGTCTTCTCCCTAGATGTCTGCAACCATAATTGTCGAGCAACCATCAGGTGTTGTTCTGACCTGACATGCACATGGGGAGATACAATAGTCTTCTACAAACACCTGAATTGATGTGAAAATCTGTATGGAGCATAAGCCTCGCATATAATCTCTCCGGCGATCCTGGTGACCAGTACACCATCTCTGTAGGCTAGCATGTATGCCCTTAATTCCAGACTGGCTATTCCATCATCAACGAACTTCCCGGTTGGTGGATTTATATAAGGAAAGAAATTGAATTTCTTATGCATGCTCATCCTCACCTTCATTTCATAGGAATTGAGAGCTATTGGAGAAATTCTAGAGAATTCCTGCACTGATGGCCTGAAGGAACCTCCAGGAACATGTACTTCGTTCTGTACATTGTACGTTCTGAATTGAGTGGCGATCCATCCCAACAAAACATGGAATGGTCCCACTATTCTCAAAGGAGAATTACTCATGACAACATGGACTAAGCTCCTATTAATCTTTGCTAAAATGGGGGTAGCCAACCCAACCCTTTTTCCCTCAGCCATCTTCTCTGCGACAACGAAGGTCCCTGTCCTGACGCCTCCCTTCGAGTCCCTGACTAGAAAAAGATAAACACTGAGCCACAAGGCCAAGAAGCCCGCCAGATGAGTCTTCTTTGGGATTCTTTGATTCACTTCATATCCCCACTTCTCAAATTCTCCTACTTCTAGAGTCAGCTAGAATGTTCCAGGAGCACCCCTCTTCTCTATTTTGGGGCAGGTGGTAGGACGAGTACAGGTGGGCCCCTTCTCCTTGGGCCCCTTCCCCTTAGATCCCATCTCCTTCGGCTCCTTCTCCTACTTCTTTGTAAGAAACATATTCATCCACTCCTCTGGATGAATATCCTTTCTATAATGAGTTAAGGTGGTCTATGAACTCTTGATCTTGTGAAATATTTTCAATAATTCCCGAACCAAATTTGGGGTCTTCTCTGAATCATTCCAAGTCACCTTGGGGTGGATGAATTCATCATACATATCACCCAAAATTGGAGCCCCTGAGATCTTGTGGACATCCCACAGACTTATTCATACTTCTCCATGAGTCAGATGGAATGAATTGGTTTCTAGGCTCCAATGGCTGAGTATCTCTATCACAAAGTCATTATTCCTGTAAACATATGTTTGCCCAGCCCAGACGGCTTCATATATTGCAGCTCCTTTTAAATCCTTGACAAAATCTATGCAGGTTTGTCGCACCCAGTATGCCCACATCCAAGTTGGCTTCAAACCTCCTCCAGGACGAAAATCCCAACTCTTCTTCCATCCTTTGGATTGATCCATCTGAGAGTTTCAGAAGATTGAGGGATAACAATGTGGTTGCAGCTCAGGCTTGTGAGGTTTCAGATATGAGGTACATGGGATATGACACATTATGTAGGCCTTCTCCAATGTTCCATCATTTACAAATACTCCTCCACCTAAGATATTTGCTGAAGAAAAATTGGTGTAATTCTGAAACCAAGAATTTGGAAGATAGTTCTTTTCCTCTGGAATGGTGACTTCTCGCAGATGACCATATCCATACAAGGGTAAATAAATAATCTATGGTAAGTCAAGATTATACTTCTTCAGGGACTTGTCCAAATCTGGAAGAGTGATGTCGCAGATAGTGTAATAATCATTGCCAATGATGCTCATCATATCATCAATTCTCTTTCTCGCCAGTTCATCAGCAGTTCCAATTCTCTTGGGAGCCATTTAATCTGCACAAAAGTTGAATAATTAACTCTTAAGTAAATTTATTTTTCATAAATTTTGTGAAGAAAAGTAAAAAAATGGCTAAGGCATTAAGGCGCACAAGTCCCAAAATTGGTGCGCAAGTATTAGTGTGTCGCGCAAGTTTTGGCACGCAGGTATCACCGCGCAAGTCCAAATACCTCTATAGCAGTGCAATAGCAAAGAAACAGTGGAAAACAGAGAAACATGCATGGAAAAGGCAACTTGCATGACGAGAGCTCGAAAGTTTGAAATCTGGGTGCTTTGCGCGAGAATGGCTGCATATATATAGGCCAGGCCTCAACCCTGCGTGCCTAAAGCCAGCGCGCCCAACCCTGCGCACCGACGCATGCGCGACTCGCACCTGCGCGATGCCATCTGCGCGCTCAACACTTGTGAGCCGCATGTTCCTTGGTTTTCTTCTTTACCTCAGAGTAACATCCTTAATTTTTTCGTATCCTACTCTGATGGGGGACTTTTGTTGATGCTCCTTTACATCACAGAGTCTAAACGAATGAAAAGGGAAATACCATGAACCCAAAGTGATTCATCCTTTTAAGAAACATAAAAAATTGACAAAGTCAGGAACAAAGATTCATTTGAACCTGGGTCGCACAAGTTCCACCAAGGTCATGCAATTATACTTGTGCGCCGTGTAGTGGTCGCGCAGGAGTCTTGCGCGCCCTCTTTCAATTTCGCCCAGGGTCTTCACCAACCTATAAATACCCCCAATGGGCCCCCCATTTCGGGACGAAAATATTCCAAAAACTCAGATTTGATCTCCCAGCGCCCTAGTCTTTTCTTGAAGCTTCTGAACACTTCTAAGGTAGTTTCTTACCTAGAACAGAATATCTAAAGAGGGGGAGTAAGGTTTAAGTGTTGAAACTTGTCAACACATGCGCGCCTAAGTGGCTAGCCCTTAAGGGAAATGGCCACACTTGCGCGCCACCTTACCCCTTCAATAAAACTTGTGTGCCACACTTTTGGAAGCATTTAGGGATACTTATAAGGGCTTGAGCCAAGTATCACCCATGTATTACCTTAAGGGTTGACTGTCGCGCAAGTTCCCATGTGTCGCGCAAGTATACTTGCGTGACCAGGACTTGCACGCCCACGTAGGACTTGAGCGCCTCTCTCTTCTTGGGTGCCCCTCCTGCCTATTCACCTCTCTTATTCAAATCCACCTCTCCGATTCAAGATTAAGTCTTCAAGACATTCTTCAAATCCATTTTATAGTATGTTTCCTTGATTGGCTTCCTTATCTTAAAGGAATTCTGTGGAACATCTCTCAAAACCTAGTGATTTACATATCTTTATCTCATTAAGGTTATAGATTTCATTCATTCAACCTCATCCATTAAGATGAGAGAATTTTTAACCTGGGCATCCTTTTCAGGAGTAAGCCCCAGTCCAAGTTCCCTTAATTTGGGCATCCTCCTTAGGGGTAAGCCCCAAGTCCCCTAACCTGGGCCTCCTTTTCAAGAGTAAGCCCCAATCTTCAAATTCCCTTAATTTTAGGCATCCTCCTTAGAGTAATCCCCAATCATAATTCTATTAATTTGGGCATCCTCATTAGGAGTAACCCCAAGCCCCCTAACTTGGGCATCCTCCTTAGGAGTAAGTCTCAGTCATAATTTCCCAAATCTGGGCATCCTCCTCAAGAGTAAGCCCCAACCATAATTTCCTTAACCTGGGAATTCTTTTTATAAGTAAGCCCCCGTTTTTAAAGTTCCCAAATCTGGGCATCCTCCTCAAGAGTAAACCCCCCCCCCCCAATTCCAAATTCCTTTAACCTGGGCCTCCTCCTCAGGAGTAAGACCCAGTCATTATTCCCTTTAACATGGGATTCCTTTTCAGGAGTAAGCCCCAGTTATAATTTCTCTTAACCAGTATTAATTTAATTTTTTGATTTGGGATTCCTTCTCTAGAGTAAAACCCAATCATAAATCCCCTCCTAATTTGGGCATCCTCCTCATGAGTAAGCCCCAAGATAGAGTATCCAAAGCTCCATAAAGCGCATATACCTCTATGGACCTTGTTCCCAGGTTTCTTCCCTGAAGTAAAATCCTAATCTTCATCTATTTGGGCAGTCATACATACATAAGCCCCACATCATTTCTTATGATTGCATATTTTGTGGAACAATTGCCTGGTTTTACCAATACCTATTTTTTCTCACACCAAGCATGACTCGCATGATCTTAGAGAGTAAAAGTAATTATGACATCTTTCTTTGGGCCATCAATCATGAATAAACCTCATACTTCTATTACTCGAACTATTTGGGTTCTGATTCCTTTTCTAAATAAAATATATGTGGTTAGCCCATCTGCGGGTATGATCCCAAATCTGAAATAATCCATTTCCTTCTAAATGACAATAAACATCAAGTGCCCTACTGAGTGGCATTAAAACCAGTATGGTCATCATAATGACCAAGAGACTTTTATATAATGTATTGAAGGATACCATTGACTAAGAATCTCAAAAAAAATACAGATGATTCTCTATCGATGAAGAACCTCGAATACATTTAAAATATTCTTTAAATCTCATACATACCAATCATTGACTATCATATCTAAAGGAAAAACTCATTTTATATTTGGTAATGTAATAAGGATTCATGAACATAACTTAAATCTATAAAGAGAGTCACGGAGTACACAATAATTCCCCCCAAAATGGTGTGATGAGTCCGACCTCCCATCCTCTCGACTAGTGAAAATTCTTAAGCCTCATCTGTTCATAACTAGTGAGCATCTACCTTTGGAAAGTAGGTCCAAATGGATATGGAATCATTTTATGTTTCTGGTTTTATGAACAAACCCATTAGAAACTTCTTGGAATATTTGAACCTTAAATCAATGAGGTTATCCCAATTCCAGAGGAAACAATTATAAAGATCCATATACATTCCAATTCTTTTCTATGAATTAGAGATCATTTCCCCCCATATTTATAACATTTACCTAAGTCATTATTATGCCTAAGTAAGGGACCATCTCCTTCTCTAATTTATTTATCCACCTTCTTTATGTAATGCCTTTTTTATTTCAATTCGTATTGATGGGATTTGATTTTTCACATCCCTGGTAATTACCTTATGATGTCAATGTAATCTGGGACCCCTTTTTTCTCATTAATCCCTTTCATGATTCAATATGTACCTCTTTATGCCACCAAAATTATCCTATAATTTTTCTAGATCAAACCATTGTATTATCAATACCATCACAACTTACACTATATGGTATTCACCTAGACATATAAATCCTTATTATATTGTGTAATCCCATGTATTTATTCCACACTACATAATCATGGGAATAAATTAGAAAAGAATTCTCATTTGTTGAATAATCTATATGTAAGTCTTATACATGTACATTGTATGAAAGTGATAGGTACACCCAAAATTATATACCTCTCTAATGAATTGTGAATTGTTTTCATATCTTGAGAAATCATGTATTTGATTAGAATGTTAACCAAATCCATTTTGGTAATTTTTTCACAATGTAATGATTTCTTAGTATCTGTTCTTCACTAATGTTAATAATTTGACGTTTAATGTTGTTTTCATATTCTCATGTTTCCTTTTTTTCTGTTGTGTTTTATCATTCCTCATTTTTCATGATTTTGATTATCAACCTTTTTATAATACATTTAAACACTTATTGAATGTTATTAAATACATTCTTAATGTTATTATTTACTTATTCCCCTATCGGGCTTTATATCTCACCCATTTTTTATGAACATCCCCAGGTTATCCATTCAGTTTTAAATGAGAAATAGAATATCAGAACCCTGATAGAGGAACTATAAATAATTTTGTTATTTCCATGTATCATATTTATGTTTTGTGTACCTAATCTTCTAAATACACTTGGATTATAAATCATATAGGTTCAATTGAGTGTTATTTTATCTAATAAATCATGAAATAGTGTATATTAAAGACACGGGTTGTCATAGTTTGTATCAGTGTAAAGTCTAGTTATTTTTTATTTTCATTTAAAAACACTAAATAAATATTTTGGGATAACACTAAACATAGGAAAACATTAAAATATTTTAAACAATAGATCAAGAATATTCCATGAAAATACATCCCTTTCTAGATACATCAAGTGGGTGTGGCTCTAACACCAAGGTACCTAGGGGTAATAAACCTGAAAAGGGAATGTTGAGAGGGAATCAATCATCAAATTCTTCATAAAAAACCTTTCAACACACCTGTTTTAATACTCCTAGAGGATATTCTTTGGAAAATTGTAAAGCTCATTATGACCCTTTATTAAGGGAAAAAATTACCATAAGACTTTATTTTATGAAATATGTCATAGATAAAATAAATTGATCCCTAGATTTTCATGGGTTATGGAATATGAACTATTTATGAATTAACCCTCTAATAGTCATAGATCTCCTTTATGTGTTTAATAATTTCAAAATTATAATCCCCAATTCTCCCATTATTCTACTCAATGGTTGGAAATATGAGGAACATATCGAATAACCACTGTGAGGGGAAATTTGATGACTTCTTAAATAAGATGCCCACTTCTATGGGTCCAGAAATCAAAAACATTGTGATTAAAAATTATCAATTGAATCAAAATTTGAATCGAAACCAGAATCAAGAGAAAATAAATAGTCCCCCCAAATAAAGATCCAGAATCAATGGAGAGATTTCTGAAAAAAATCCTTTTATTTTCAGTGGATCCTCAAATCCCTCAATTGAATAACAATGGATCAGCTTCATTGAAAAGATCTTATCTATCCTTAGATTCTCTGAGAAAAAGATGGAAATTTTGGATATTTATCAAATGTTAGGAGCAGATTTTCAATGTTGGATGGTAGTTAAGAATATGAAGCCCTAGCTGAATGTCAAAGTGTTGGAGTGGAAGGATTTCAGAAAAAAAATCATTGAATATTTTCCTCACACTCTCTGACTAAAATTAGAGAGGGAATTGTTTCACCTCAAGTAAAATGACAATAAATATTTTGGGTAATATGAAAAAACACACACAAGATTTTCATGATATGCCTTTAACATTTTTATTACCACTAAATTTTAATTTGACAACTTATTTGGAGGACTGAAGATCAGTCGATGAAAACACATAACCATTTAGGATTTTGAGACTCCTGAGGAAATTGTCTGATGTTCCCCCAAGGTTTATATGGAGATAAGAAAATCTCAATGTTCTTACGGGGATAAGAATATGAAATTGGTGTTTAATTTTGGAATTTTTATGGTTAAATGTAATGGTTCCATAAAATCTTTAAATCCAATTTTTTAGTGGTGAGGGAGAAAGCACCACAAAAATTTTCTGAAGGGGACGAGGAAATTATTTTGGTGCGCGTAGCAAGTTAACCTACCTATCAATTATCGATAGGATAATCCCACCAATGTGATGGATGAAATGAATTTTCTGGTCAACCCTCTTCCCATACTCTAATGTTTAAACTTCAAAAAAACATTGACACTATTCATGTCAATACAATAATCTAAGGGTATTGGATGAAACCTGATGATAGTAACTCCCAAGTCATAGAGAGAAACAACATGATTATGTTATCAAAACTATAGAGGTGTATCCTAAAAAAGTATTGAAAAGTACGCATTTTAATCATTCAATAATTGTGATTTTTTTTATTCTTGTTCTATGCATTCAATCATATCTCATAATTTTTGTAGATCTTTTAAAACACCACTAAAAAACATTGAAGTAGAGTTGTTGGTGAAAATTGCAAAAGTGTATGTTAATATATCCCTTGTATATAACTCCCCCTCTATCAAAATTTTTGGAATGAACTTCCCCAGGAACCTTTTGATACTCCCTTTAGTGTTATTTTATGAAATTATGGGTATGGATTGTATTTACTTATATATATCCAATATAAATTTCTAAGAGAATGAAATCACCCTTTGTATCACAAATCACCTCCAATTTTATGCAAGTGAAAGGTGGGGGGTGGATCTTTTTTAGTACCAACATCTCAATTAGGGATATTGTTTCCTTGTGAGAAAACATATCGAGCCTATATGATTGAGATCGAACAAAAGATCATCATTTTATATAGGGAAATTATGAGGCAACACACTGATGTGTTTCCCAATGAATTTATAGGTATTCCTCCTAGATGAGAGGTTAAATTTTTAATCGAGCTTATACATGGGTCTTTTCCAATATCCAAGACTCTGTACATGATGGAAATTGTTAAACTTGATGAAATGAATATGAAAGTACTTGTGAATCTAGATAAGGGTTTATATGCTCAAGTACATCAATGTTGAATGCACCAGTCCTTTTCGTCAATAAAAAATATGGTTCAATGAGCCTATTCAGTGATTATCAAGAGAAAAAAAAGATCAGAATAAATAACAAGTGTCATCTACCATATATTGATGACTTATTTGATTAGCTACATGGAGGCAAGTATTTTTCTACGATAAATCTTCAGTTAGGATATTATGAAGTAATGGTGAAGAAGGGGGATATCACCATGACTACATTTCATACAAGTTATGGGAACTAAAAGGTCGTATATATTCTATTTTGTATCACTAATGATCCAAGAAACTTCATGGATTTGATGAAGATATTCTATATATATTTCATCGACAAATTTGTGGAAGTATTTATTGATGATATTATTGTATACATAAAAAAATGAGGTTTATTGTGATAATTTGAGTAAATAATTAAGGACCTTGTAGAAAGAAATGATTTATAAAAAGTATTGTAAATACGATGTTTGGTTGGGGAAAGGGAAATTATTGGGGAATTTCAACACCATCAAAGGGATATATGTGGACCCTTCAAGAACATAAGAAATTAAAGGATGACCTACAGCAATATGTGTGATGGATATCAATAGTTTACATGGATTATCTAGGTATTATTATCTATTATTGAGAAGCCTCCCACAATTTTCATCCCCCAAGACAAGCTAACTTGGACAGGATTCAATTTTGTTTGGAATGAAAAATGTGAGTAATGTTTTAAAGACACGATTAAGAGGCTATTCGGTAACCATGTTCTCACATTACCCACTAGTGGGGATGGATTTTTCATCCATAGTGTTGCATCCAATAATGGATTGGGTTGTATACTTCTGAAAATGATGAGGTGATAGCATATGCCTCCTTCCAACTAATGATCCATTACTAGAACAACCCTACTAAGGATATTTAATTTTTTAACATGATCTTCATGTAAAATATTTGGTGACATTATCTCTATGGAGAGAATTTTGATATATATGTATATAAACCATAATATCTTGAAGTATATATTAACATAAAAGGATCATAATATTTTCGAATGAAGGTGGTTAGAGATAATCAAGGATTGTGATTTTTCAATCAATTACCATCCTTAAAAAGAAAACTAAGTTGAATATTCCCTAAGTTTAAAGGATCTGGAAACTCTATTCATGATGAGAATTGAATGGGATAAAATATTCATGGACGATCCAAGGATGTATATGGGAATAATAAAATTACTTTCTTACTAAATTTCTCAAATAAAATTGCAAACATCTATTATTGGGAGAATCAAGGAGGCTTTGACTGACGATGAGTTGCAATAGAATAAAATAGCATATATCTTAGAGTCAATTTTTTTTGGAGAAAGATTTATTAGGTTTGGAGCCTGTATATGAATCCCATAAAAGAATAACTAATGAATGATCCTTTTCATGATATACATAGATCGTCTTTCTCTATTAATATAGGAAGTACAAAGATGTATTTATATTTGAAGATTTTTTTTCGATAACATGAAGATAGATATTGTGGAGTTTGTATATCATATATTTGTTTGAAATAAATTCAAAGAAGAACAAAATAAGTATAATGGTATGATACAACCATTCCCCATACCAATATGAAAATGGGGAAATATAACCATGGAATTCATCTTAGGACACCTCCAAATACCTAAAGGAAATTACTCCATCTTAGTAATAGTCTATCACCTTACCAAGTCATCATATTTTATTGAAATCATTGAATAATTTTGTATTTTCAAACTCATTATGATATAAATAAGATAATTGGTAAGAATGAATATATTGAAACTATATATTATACCTGATCGAGATCAAAGGTTTTGCTCAATATTTTTTAGAATCATTCCAAAACCATCGAATACATAAATGAGATTCAAAACTATTTATCACCTTCAGAAGGATGGTCAGTTTGAAAGGACTATTCAAACCCTAGAAGATATTTCAAGGTCATGTGCAATGGATTTCAAAGGATATTGGGATCATAACCTTAACCTATTACATTGCTCATATAACAATAATTTCCATTATAGAAATAAAATGGAACCTGATGAATCTCAATATGGGAAGACGTGTTGGACTCCCACATGTTTTGATGAATTTAGAAGCCGATGGAACCTGGTGTTATCCAAGAGATTCAAGAGAAGAGTTAAACCATTCATCGTCATATGAAATCCAAAAAAATCAAAAGTGAATAAATACAGAAAATTTTTGACATGATCTATAGTTTATATTCTGTGATAAAGTGTTTGTTTGTATATTGTTAAAGAATTAAGTCATGATGTTTTGAAATAAGTTACATCTTAGTCATAGATACATCGGCCCCTTTGATATCTATAATCACCTCAAATTAGTGGATGATTGGCTAGAGCTCCCACCTAACTTATATCTTGTACATGATATGTTTCATGTATCCCTCTTAATTATGTAAATAAAAGACCCCTTATTTGTTCTAAATCTATAGGTGGTACCATTAGAGAATGAACAATCATCTGAGGAGCAGTTGGTGAAGATCTTATATCATAGAGACAAAGTACTAAAAAACAATACAATTCACCTGGTCAAAGTGTTTTGGTGGAACCACATGTTTAAAGAAGTGAAAAGGGAACATAAATAGGTGATGAAACAGAAATACCCTCATCAATATTAGTCTATGAATTGAAAATTTTAGGCATAAATTTTTGAATGTTGGAATAATGTAATGAACCAAACTATTATAAATTAAATTCCCTTTGTGATTGAATTAAATACCCTATTATATAATGTTGTTATTTAAAAACATGAACTTCTTTGGTTATATCATTTGTGATTTAAAATAAAAATATTCATCATGAAAGTTGACAATACACCCAATGAGTATTGATCATATCATTAGTGTGTAGTATGGTTATTATTAATCCCATTGAAACAAAAAAAAGTGATGGCCTCAACCAGTAGGATCATACACTTTGAAGCCCATTTATCAGAGCATATAAGGGTGATGAAATCACTAAGATATTTCATTGACTAGTACCAAGACAATATTCAACAACTAAATCATGAGTGAATCCATTTCTGGGAGAAGTTCAAGCTCGTCGAGATCATGACCTAATCCTTGTTCGTCAAAGAACCCCAATAAAATCCCATTATGGCACACCATAACTTTATAGGGTACATTGGTGTAGTAAATATTTAAACATATCGACAATAATAGTATATATATATATTTTATTTAAAATATAATAATTATTATATTTATTCAATATTTTTTACTTTAAAAATGATTAAGTAATAAGTTTGATAAGAATCATATTTTAATATGACAATACATGAATTTTAATTCAAAGTAATATGAAAATTAAATAATGATATTATTTTTTATGAATTATTTAATTATATTATATTTTAATAAAATATTGTTATTGTATATTTTATATTAGATATAAATGATCATATATTTTACTAAGTGAAAACGAAATTTTTATAAGGGTCATAAAATACTTATTGTCAAATATAGTATGTTTTAATAAAAAGTTATTTTAAATTTAAAAGATTCCTTTCTAATATTTTGATAATTATTTTTATAAAATAAATATTATTTTGGGAATCATATTTTTGAAATTACCATTTAGTTATTTTTTTCATAATGTTCAAAGGCATTCGATATTATGGGTAAAAATTTAAATATAGTATAAATTTTAAGGTATTAATTTTGACATAATAATTACCCAAATTTGATGTAATATATTCCATAAAATTTATCCATTTAAAAATATATTTTTCACTTTTCTATAATTTTTTTTGGGGGTTATTTTACTGAATTTATAGACCCTTTATGAATCCTTAAAACCCAATATTATGTTTTATGGTTTTTAAATCAATTATTTTTAGACACTAATAACATAAACATCATCAGGTGTACTACTTTAATTTGATTTTTTCCTGGAATTAAACAGTAATTAAAACCACACCTTTTTATAGTTAAACTTTAGAAAAATAATGGGTTTTTTTGTGTTTTTTATTACTTTATTCAATAGAGTATGAATCCTAGGTTTTGAAAAATAATAAAGCACTTCCATCTTTTACCTATATAAACACTAACAATATCTCATTACATAATACCAAAAACCATTTGATAATGAATATACTCTAAAATTTAATTTCTATATACCTCCCACATTTCCCCCGTTCTCTCAAGAAGCTCCTTCTGTGATTTTGGAAACACCATCTCAATGTAAGGAACTTCCCTCCCTTCTTTTCCATTCAAGAACCTTATTTGTATTTAGCCTTTTGAATCTCAATTGGTTATTTTTTCATGAATATATAAATATCCGTATGCTATATAATATATTTCAAATGAATTATATATTATTTATCCCCGCTCATTATAAACTTTTATTAAGATATTAATATGATGAAGTAAAGAATCCTCTCTTCTCCTCTTTAATCAAGAACATTATTTAAGTAATGAATTTTTATTTCAATTTATATTAATCGAATATGATTTTACACATACCTATTTGTTACCTTAGGATATTAATTTAATTTGGGCCCCCATTAAATCTCATTAATCCCTCCCATGATTCATTATTTACCCTGTTATACCACAGAAAGTATCCTACACTTTTTACTTTTCAAACATTATTTTCTGTGAATTCCATCCCCATTTCCACTAAAGGTTATTCACCTAGAAATATCAATGTTTATTTTATTTTAGAGTTACATATTTTTATTCCACACTCAATAATCAATGGATTAAATTTTATAATATATGTTCCTATTTTTAATGATCAATTTGAAACACTTATTATTTTTCATTATAATAAAGAGATGGGTGCACCCAAGATTATATAGATCTCCAATTAATTGGATAATTTTTTAGTCTCCAGAGAAATTATGTATGGGATTTGTGATTTAAAAATCCATTATGGTAATTTTTTTCCATGTTTTGATGTTTTAGAATTTAGTCATGACCTATGTTTACGATGCCATGTTTAATGTTGTTGCCACATTACCATATTACCTTTATGCTATCATGTTTTATCATTACTCATTATAAAATATAGTTATTCTCTCCCATTTTCTATTATATTTAAATTAATATTCCCTAATATGATAAACTTTCATCATATTATTTTTTATTCCCTTACTGTTATTTATTGCTCACCCCTTTCTAATTTATATCCTCAACATATCCTATGCAGTTTAAAATGATAATTGTAATATTATAAGAATGTTATGAAATATTTCAATAACATTTTGGTTTCCATATATCATGTTTATGTTCTATGTACCATATCTTATAAATACAATTGGATTTTTAATCTTTGGGGATGTATAAAGTGTTATTAATGAAATAAATCAAGAAAAATAATTTCTTAAAAACATAAGTTCTCATGATTAGTGAATTTCAAAATATGTTTTCATATTAGTCAATAAAAACAACTATGGATCCATCCTTAGACGTTTCATGATTCTTATATTGTGAATATCACTGATATAACACTTCTAAAACATAATTATAGGATCCAAATATATAAAAACATTAAGTGGTATAGTTAAATGAATGGAATGAAATAAGTCATTCCTTTTTCTTTGAGTTAACCCTTGGATTTGGTAATTTTCATAGATGATTTTAATATTACCCACAATAAATACATTGAACTATTATTGGTTCCTTTGGAAGAACAACAATCAATCTATTCAACTCATCAATTCTTCTCAATAATATTTCAGTCTATGCCCTTATTTTACACACATAAAACATTTTCAAGTTCCTTTAAAACATTCTATGGCATGTCACTTTCAAAATTTATGATATGTTGTATATTGAGACTTATTTCCCCCATGATATCCACCACCTAAGACCTTATAAAACACTATTATTATCTTATTTCTTGTTTTTTAGGGTTATTTAATGTGTAGGTTGATAATTATATATTTTTATGATTGGTTAGGAACAATCTTAATATAATTCACTCTGGTCATCATCCAATTAGGTTGCCCATAATCATCGTAGTTTCCATCACATTAAAGGTTAAATTGACTCATCCTAGTTCAAGTCATTTACTAAAACAAAAAATCATAGTTTGATATATATTAATCATAGTGGTAAAAAACATAATATCCACCTTACTAAAAGTATACGATATCATCTTATACATTGACTTATCCTCAAAATTATCCACCGGATTATTTTCCATAAACTATGTTTTCCAACATATCATTCACAAGTCTTTTACTAAAAATTCATTAATACCGATTATAATGACCCCAAATACAGTGTCTCGGAATCAAGGGTTACTTAATTACATTGGAATAAGTTAGAAGTGATCTCATACCAAATAAAAAAAATTAGTAGTCTTGGTAAACTAGATACATACTTGAATCTCACTTTACATTTGAAAAACATAAAATAAAAAATAGTGAATGTAAATATTCTACATCCTTGAACTCATTCAAAGAATCATTCATAATTTCTTGGGGGAATGGAAATAAATAATATGTGAGAAACATTTATATTTAATTTAATGTGTAAAATGAAATATACCATAGAATAAATAAGCCATATTCATTATGGAAAACTAAGTAACTGAAAACACTTTCCATTAAATTAGTTATTTGATCATGAAGAATGATACATAAGGAAAAAATGATGATTAAATTATTCCATATAAATAATAAAATATTATTGAAATAGATATATGGATATCATAACTACTCAAATAATCACATTGGCATCAATAACTTTGTTCTTAATTATGGAGGGCATAATTATAGACATTATAAACATACCATCATGGCCTTCTTCCAAGACATCTAAATACATGTGTAGGGACTCATAAAAATAAATAAACTGTTTTGTCTCATTAGACCTACCAATTAATCAATTGGATATGTAATTTTATTCCCCAACCATCATTAAATATTTCTAATTCATTCATCATATGAAAAAACAATACAACTAAATCAACATAATTTAAAAATCAATAAGTGTTTATAGTTGAAGAACTAACATATAGAATGTCAATACTTTCACCAGTAAAATTAATCACAAACCATATATAGGAATAATAAGGACCATATTATTTCAATATAGCCTCATTGTAACATATGTAAAATAAGGGGTTATTAATTTATGTATTGAAATACAATAAAAATACATCGAAACGTTCTTTAGTAATATACCATTTTCACTTTGAAATTCACTTTTAAAAAATAAAAAATTCCAAAATATGAGAAAAAACATTTCATTAATAATATTTATAGAAACATGTAAAATAAGATTAAAATCATTGGGTGTCCATTATGGTGGGAAATTCTATTCACACTGACTATGTTAAAACAAAGATGTTTTTATCATTTTTGGTAAAAAGTAAAAAAGTAACTCAATTGGAAAATGACAAGAAGAATATATTGAAACATTTTTAAAGAATGTTAATCGTGGGAAAATTTTAATTAAAAATAATGGTTTAATGATAAAAACAATATTAAATTTTTTTTAATGAATATATAGACATTGAAGAAAACGATTATTGAATGGATAGAAAATAAAATTGGTTTTCTATAAAAATATTCATTCGATGTCTTGAGTACTTAAAAGAGAAAAATGGAAAAAAATTGAAATTTTAATAAATTACTAGAGGAAAATAAAATAGTTTAAGTTTAATATATTAATATCAAATAATCCCCCATTTGGGACATAAATAAGAACATTCCCAAATAGTAAGAAGATTGTGAAATTAAACCTTACAAAGGTCTTATCATTGAAGTGATAATTAATAAGTGCATTGAATATGTGTGAAAAATGTATATCTAGAATAGTATAAATATAATTAAATTAAATTATATGTCATTTAAAGCATAATAATGTTCGAGTATAGTTAATTAGGTATATGTATAACTCTATGAATAAAAATTAAATTAAGAATCCTCATTCATTAGGTCTTACTTCCTTCATTTGTAATGGATAATTATTTATTATAAATAAAAATTAGTTAAAAATATCTTCAAAAATAATAATCATATATATAATACCATATCTGATTTACATATAATCCCATATCACCAATTAATTAACAATTGTTTATTAAAATCACTATTTTGGGAGATAACCTCTTCGTCTTTCATGTATGTTTTGGTTCAGTAATTTTGTTACGTGTACATTGATCAGAATTCCATCATTTTGATAAAGTAAATAATAGTAAAAATAACATATATATTTATTATATTTTTTTTTATTAATCCGTAAAAATTATATATGAAAATATGAATTACATAGTTCGTGGGGACCATAAGCCATATGTATTCATGAACGTTGTTTTCACTTTTCTATGGATTAAAAAAAGTAATGGTAAATAGTAATTCAACTTTATAGAATAGCTATTATATCATATATATCATATAAATGTAGTTAATATATTCTTATTATCATCCACATAAATTGGAAATGAAAAATGGATTGCATCACTTCACGGAGGTGATAGTCCACGCGTACACATGAGCAACATTATCATTTTCCAAAAGATTAAAATGTAAAAAAGATAGATATAATACTATAATTAAAATATATTAATTATTTAATTATATAATATATATTCATTAATTACATATTTATTACTATCCATGTAAAGTGGTCATGAAAAATCAATTACACCGCTACATGGGGTTGCTAGGCCTTACACGCGCATGAGTGATATTTTATCTTTTCATGGGATGGAAGAGAGATGTAAAATGGATGTAAAACAACCATAATAAAATCTTGGTATATTTATTATACTGAATTGTCTATTTTATTATGGGTAAAACTAATTTAGAAGAATTTTATGAAGAAATAAAATTGAAAGAGATAGTAAGGATGATTGCATCTTCTTCAATAGACTTCATTTTTATTCTTTTTTAAGGAAACTTGGAATGGTCTTTTAAGAAGACCATAAACTCTTAATAGATTCTATGTAAGATGACATGTAAAATTTTTAATGTTTTTTGGAGTTATATGGCTCAAAGTGGAGTGAATAATTTAGAGAAATAGGTGTCCTTTTACAAGGAAGTGAAAGGATACACATGGAATTTCAAGAAACATTAAAATATAATTAAATAATTTTAATGCAAAATGATTCCAAAAAGATGAATATTAAAATAAAATGATATTGAGATAAAAATATCCCCATATAATATATTTATATAGGAATTTTTTCCATTTTTAATTATATCTTCTGAATTAACCCCTTCATTCACTGATTTTAACCGTTATTATCGTAATGAACTCTCCATATTAAAAGTTTATAATTTTAATTATAAGTTAAAACTTATATAATAAATGGAAAATTAATTAAATTTGTAACCATTTTTCATCATAATTTTAATATTTCAATATTTTTAAGATTTTTAATTAATTTAATACATTATTATCATCATAAAATTCTATTAATAACATTTTAAGAACTATTCAGATAATTTTACGTTGAAAAAAACATAACTATAAGAGAATTAGAATAAAAATATTTCAAATATCTCTAATATGTTTTTTTATCTAAAAAATTTGTAACACAATATTTTATCTGAATTGTATTTTTTTTTAATATTTTTAAAATCTTTTATTGTATTTTTCTATTAATTGAATTAAAACTATAACAGTATTGTGTAGGCATTTAAGGTAATTATTTAATCAATATAAATTAGATATGAATTAGCATGATAAAAAATAATTTATACTTCAAATAAATACTTAAAACAACAATTTTCTGACTCTTATCCTTATGAAAAAATTAGATTTATTAAATTCAATAGAGGGACATTTTTTTATTCTTTATTGAAATTAATATAAAGGCCATAATCAAATAAAAATGGAAGAAAGTGGCAAAATATTCAATAATTGGTTGTAAATTTCTGAAACACACCCATCCTATAGGATAAAGTAAATTTTTTTGTTGATTTTCAAAACAGATATCATGGTTTCAACCCTATTTTACTAATTTTACCCTTACCGAGGTGAAAAATATCTAACATGGTTACTATTCATAATAAAAAAAATGAAAATGAAATATTTAAAAAATTTAGCCCTCATAATTAGATATATGGATTCCACTTTTCAATATTAATTTTTTATAAGTAGGGGTAATTAATTTAAGATAAAAATGTAAAACACAACAAAGAACATTTTCCCAAAAAAAATATATTTTGAAGTACAAAACTATTTGTATACTAAATTAAATAATAAGATTGATTCCACTAAAATTAATTTTATTATTATTAATATAATATAACTAATATTACATTGAAGCCATTTTGAAACCAAATAGAACATTGTAAATTCCTAAATCAAAAACAAAATGTAACATAAAAACTATATTTTAACTATTCACTATAAAATCATTCTTTTAAGAAAAATCCCAAATATAACTCTAAGATAATTTTTACATACTGATTAAAAAATGATATACTTTTTATGAAATATTATTTTTAAAATCTTTCTATAGTAATTTAATTTTTTTATCATAAGAATATATTAAAACCATTTATGAAGAGAACATATTTTGAAGAATAAAATAACATTACTTAAAATTGGGTTTTTAACTGTGTGTTAATAAATATATTTGTATTTATTTGGAACATAATATATATTTCATATTTTTGTTAATCTAATTCATGTATTCCAATTAAACGACTATGTTATTATGGTCATATTTGAATTATAATATTTCAAGGTTCATTTAAACTCAGTGTTATGTGTTGTATACTCTATCAATAATACTGTTCTTCTAAAATCTAGGGGTGTAACCAAGATGTTTTTTTGGAATTTATTATAAAAAAAAGTCTTATGCTATCAAAATTAGTTTAATAATATTAAAACATTCCCAAAATGTTAAACTAACCACTATTTTCCCATTAATTTCTAAGAACACCAGAAGTTAAGTCTCAATAGTCATCAGTGATAGAAAATTATAAAATTTATTAAGTAAGTAGTTAAACCAACCCAAAAAGGATAAACTGTAATATATTGGGTGGAAATAGATAAGAATGTGATTATTATTTCATAATATCATTATTAATAATTCATACTGATATTATTTATATATTTTTAAGGTGGTGAATCATATTTCTCAAAAAAAACATTGATAAATCAGAATGGAATGCGATAAAAAGAAAATATGTCACTTTCATGTAAGCGGTATTCAACACATACACATTGATGATGAATTCATCTATATAGAACATAAATAAATTAGCAATTGATTTATATTTTAAAAACATTAATAATTTTTCAAAAATCATATTTTTTAACTTGATTCCTCCTTTAAACCTACCATGTATGAAAATTATGAATAATGGACCTCATATCATATGAAGTCAATAGTTTATAAGTCGCATAAGATAAATTATAATTTTTTGATTGGTTAGGAAGATGATAGAAAAGTAATATTCCATTAATATAATAAAATTTTATAATAATATTAATACAAATATTATCATACTTTCAAGGATTAAGTAGGTTTGAGGTACTATAAAGAGAAATAAATTAGAGACTTCAGTTGAGAATATTGTGTCTCCCTTTGGATGTTCACCCTTGGGTAACACCTCACATCTTCTTAGCTTTGTGTTTTGGAAATACTAAGGCTTCTAAGAAGTGGGGTGTAACACCATGAGATTTTAAAATATGAATATCATATTTTATTGTTTGAATGACATGAAAAAACAATAATAAAAATTAATATAACATCCTGATAAATTATGGGATTTTTATTTTTTAAAATAAATTAAATCTCTTTGATAACTTGCAATGAATGCATCCTTGGATTTGAACGGAATTTGATACTCTATTAAAATATTATTATTTAAACATTACAAATATAATCATGCTATTAAATTGGAGGGTATGAAAAAAACTAATGAAATTATGAAAATTGTTTTTTTAACAATTCAAAAATATATTTTTATTGATTATAGATTAAATAATACTATTTAAAATAAAATTAAATGATTTAAAAAAAAACTATATTTTTCAAAAATTTTCTTTAGTCACGCTTTGCGCTCAAATTTTGTAATTAATATTAACCAAATTCAAAAAAAATATTTAGAAAAATAAACTTCATTTTTTATGTCAAAATAAAAATATTATCTTATATTTAATTTTTGGGTTTTTTTCTGGAAATGTTCTTTAATGAGGAATCTTGAAAAATATTGAATTATAATTTAAAAATCACTTGAAATTTAAATTATTTGAAAAGTTAATTTATATTTTGAGTTGTATTTAAATTAATAAAATTAAATTTTATATTATTTGATCAAATATAGTTCAATAGAATCATTTTCATATTTAATTTTGATATAGAAACATTATAAACTTTTGAACATTTTCACTTTGAAAACCTTGAATTCTCATTACATCTATGAGATTAGTTATATATTAAATCTTTTCATGAATGTGAATAAAATTTGGAAAAATGAATTCCATATTTGGAATTGTAATGGACCGACTTGGGTTTCCCTCAAACCTAGCACCCGACCAAATCCCTTACATCCTTAAAGGTAATTCATGATCTCTATGGGCTAGCGATAAGCTCCCTAGCATCAAAAAACACAATATAAGGAACAATTTCTCGCATCCTGAACAACTAGATGAAATATATATACTAAACAAATGGGGATAGAAAAATATGAACAAGATATATATTCCATAACTATAAAAAAATCATCAGAAACAGATAATAGAGATATTATCTAGAAACTCCAATGGAAAAATCCAACTGAAAAGGACCCAATCCAAATAGATACTCAAAATGATGTCATAGACGAACTCCCACCATCTCCACAACATCTACCCAACCAGCTGGCATGGACCTCATTTCCTCACTGTGGATCCTTTCCATTTGCTGAACTGGAAGACAAACAAAGCTTTATGCACTACCAAAGACGTGTGTAGGGTGTGAGCTAATAGGATCAGTAGGATCCTTCCCAGATGTTCCATAACAGTCCTCTGTATAAAAATTCATTTTTTCTCATTATAATTAAATACATGGCATGATAAGTAGTAAACAAGTTTCATAGAAAACATTGTAAATATTTATATTTTTCCACAGTTCTAAAAAAAGTAGGTATATCAATTTCAAAGAACATTTTCTATATCATTTTTTACAAAAAAAACATGAATATCAAGGCAAACTTAGAAATCGAAAAAATATAAAACAAAATCACAAGTATCACAACACCAAGAAATACTAATGGTATATGCCGAAAACTACTCATACCACAGTAATCAGTAGCACAAACTAGTTCCTAGAACAATAGGATTCGGTACCAGAGGAATCCCCAATGAGTAAACCCGCAAACAGTGTCAATATTGGTCCCCTAGATCACCAGTCCTACGAACCATAAAAACTACCCAAGACCAACCTCTTTTATAATCACAAAAGAATAGAGTATGGCTCCAAGATAAACTTTCCACCTAAGAACCTAAGCTATCTTTAGTTCTCTTTTCCACATTTCATTTCAATGTCTTGAAAAAAATTCCAATACCATTTCAAAAATTTCATTTCAATGCTTTGAAAATATTCATTTTCAATCCAGTTATCAATAACCAGGGAAAGCCCATTTTTCATTAAAAACCCTTTTCAAAACAAAACAAAATCTTTCCAATTTCAACATAAAAATAATTTTATAAAATTAACATTTAGTTTCATCAACGTAGGCTAGATATGGAACCACCTACCACAAAACATAGGTCACACATGCCCCCAATGGAATCCAAAATCAAAAAAACCCCATAAACATCACAAAAGGATATATAATAACATCCACATCAAGATTGATTAAATTTAGAATAAAAAGGGTCAGTGGAGGAGAGGAAACAAACATACCTCAAAGACGAACGCCTTCCCACCATGACCAATGTAGAAAAATGACCCTAGAATTAGATTGCATGAAAGATCTAGGAGAAGCCAAGAAGGAAACTCTATCTTAAACCAATAGATCCAAAGACGCCACCCAATGGAGATAATGTGATGAAAAGAAACAAATAAGAAAAAACTTATCTTACCTGGAGAGACACACCATAGTTGCATTGGAGATCCAACACCAAATGAATTATTCTAGATGTAGAGGAGCCACCCAAAATCACATGGGATGAGTTCCAATTCAAGAGAAAAGAGGTTTGCAGAAGGATCCATGACAAAACAGTCACTCTTCAATTTTAAAAACAATTCACGGGCCATTTCATGATGTTTAATATAGTTACATACCTTGTAATCCATGGTGTACAATTATGAAAAAACCATCACCTCTAATTTAAAATCCATTATAGAAAAAATTCATGACCTGAAACCGCACATCAAAACATGAAAATATTCACAACATAAACCCCCTTTCATGGCTTGTACTCAGCAATAATTACACAGTGGGTAACCCAGTTACATAGTGTGAAATATTCTTGAATCTTGCATAAAATGATGGTTAAATATACAAGTCCAAAAAACTATTGACTTCCCCATTATATTTATCCTCCCAATTCCTTCTCGGTCATATTCAGATAAGGAGAAAAATAAAACAACAATAGGGATAAAGGCATACCTGATGGATCGATAACAAGATGTTACAAAATCCACACCATATAGACTTTTGGTCCCTAAGAAGTCATATGGAAGATGTAATTCCTATAAAAATATGATTCCATTACTCCCTCATCAACGACTCATGTACCCATGTCTACCGAGAATACGATCCTTGTTCCTATAACATTATAACCAAAGAAATTGACATCCTACAGAAGACTTTCTATTAATAGTCAATGATCTCAACTAGTTTCTCTATAATATATGCATCTGGTTCTATCTCACATTCTACCCAACTCAGAATGTGATCGAGATCAGGATGATACATCCGCAGCAGAGATATATAGAAAATATAATGAATACATGTCAACTGAACTAGAAAGGATAAGTAATAAGAAACCAATCTGATCCGCTCAGTGACCTCAAATGGTCCAACATATCTTGGAGAAAACATTCTATTCTATCCATTTCAACAGTGACCCATGAAAGGAGAAACAATCAAGAAAAACTAGTTCCCTATGGAAATCTCTAAACATTGATGTCACTAATCTGTATATGATTTTTTTTGACTTTGGGTTGTTATCATACATTGATTTACATCCTTAATCTTCATTATTATCTCCTAAACCAAACATGGTCCATTTAGAGATAGTTCTCCCACCACATCCCAACAAATAGTTGATCTACATGGGTGATTATACAACTCCCTTAAAAGATCCATTCTTACCGATGACTAATAACTATTTTTTAAATCAAACTCAACAAGTCCCAGATAGATATACCATGATCCTCCAAAATCCAAGACATAGGCGCAGTGCATATCCTTTAAAATATAAATTACTTTCTCCATTTGACTGTTAGTGTGTGGATGGTATGTTGTGCTCTACTTGACTGGTGATCCCATCACCTCTTAGATACTCCTCCATAACCATGAGGTAAACCTAGGATCCCTATCAAAAAAAATGGAAGAAGGACTCACATGAAATGACCAGACTTATTCAACCGATCAAAAACCACCTAGATAGAATTATTACCTCAGGGAGTCTCTGGTAATCCAATAATAAAATCCATGGAAACCCCTCCCCATTTCATGATCGACATCGGAATAAGCTAAAGAAAAATAGAATGTTTCATGTGCTCTGTTGTTTTCTATTGGTAGTTGTAACAACGAGACAAAAACTCTGTGATATCACACGTCATACCAGACCACTAGAATCACCACCTCATATCATAATACATCTTTGTAGTGCCTAGATAAATGACCCATGAAAAATATATGACTCTCAAACAAGATTTAACTCCTCACAAATTCTGGGTTGACAATCCTTTTATTGAAGTGAAGGATACCATATAAAGAGAGAGACCAACCTAAAATTTCTCCTCACATTAAAGGCATTCTCGAGTCTTATAAAACTCATCATACTACTTATGAATCCAAAAAATATACTCTAGAAGAGATGATGATAACTGAACAATGGTAATAACCATACCTGAAACATCATTCAGAGCATCTACATGAAAGTGAGTGAAAATACCCCTAAGGTTCCACTCATCATTCAATTCGAGAATAGCCTATGACGGTACATTCCTACTAAGAGCTTTTGAAAAAACATTTCTCTTCCATTGGGTGTAGGTGATATCAAAGTCAAATTTCTAAAGGTATTCTACCCATCTTCTCTGTCTGAGATTTAATTATTTTGAAGAAAATATATAGATTATAATTTTATGATCAGAGAACACCATGAAGTTATCCCTATAAAGATAGTGACACCAAAAATTTAGTGCATGAATAACTACAGTAACCTCTAAATCATGAGTGGGGTAATTCTTCTCATGCAGTCAAAGCTGACGAGACCCACAAGCTACCATGTTGTCATCCTGTATATTCATGTATCCCAAACTAGCACAAAAATAATCGCAAAACACAAAATTTTCATTACCAGTCTCAGGTATGATATGAATAGGAGATAATGTTAGAATCATTTTCAATTCATCAAAACAAGTATGACACTTCACATACTAGGTTAATTTCACCAATTTTATAGTAAGATCCGTCAAAGGTGACGCCATATTAGAGACATCTTTAACAATCTATCAATAGTGTCCCGTAAGAACAAGTATGTTCTATATCACAAGGATATTCCATGGTTCCTTCCTTGAAAAAACAGTCTTTACCTTCTCCAGATTAGCTGATAATCCATGCTCCGATTATTTATTCTCCAAGAACATCACTTATTGAATCTAGACACTATTTTTAAAAGCATTACATACAAATGATGGCTTCACAAAATTCTAGAACCAAACTCATATGGTTCCCGTGATCACTCTAAAATTTTAAATAAACCAGAATAGCCTCCATACACACTACCACAATGTTTTAAATATATTTATGGAATATTTAATTCATTAAGGACTTAAAACTACATAATATTTAGTTATAAAAAAGGTCTCACAAGATATTCATAATGGTTATACCATCTCCTGAAATCTGTCTTTAGTATATCGGACTCATGAACTATGGGTGGATGATAACCAAACTTAAGTTCAATATTTGAAAACCACATTGAAACCTTTAAATATTAAAACAAATCATCCACACTATTAAAAGGATATTTGTTCTTATCTTTTACCCAATTCAACTTTTTATAGTCTACACATAAATGAAGCGAACCATCTACATTATTGGAAATGATAATAGGGGCTTCCCAAGGTGAAACACTAGAGAGAACAAAACTGTTTTCCGACAGTTTTTTCAACTGAAAATTGAGCTCTTTCAGCTCCATTGGTGCCATGTGATTCGAATGTATCGATATCGGCTCAATACCTAGCACTAGAGAAATCTTAAACTCTACTGTTCTCTCTGGAGGAAGACTGGATAAGTTTTCTGGGAAAATGTTGGGAATGTCTCAAAAAACAGAAAGATCAGTTATAGAAGAGAAATCATTGGGATCAAATGAAACATCAACCAAAAAACTTATGATCTCTTGGTGGGAATGTCCCTCATGGCCTGACATCAGGTATCACTACACCTGAAACACACAAGATCTACCATCGGTGGCATGAAATGAAACTTTCTGATGATAACAATCAACCTCACCTCTATGAGAGACAATCCATTACATACCAATGATGATGTAAAACAGATCCATATCAAGAATGTGAAAATCCCAAACCAAATCTGTATCAGCTATCGTTAACAAACAAGAAGGACACCTAAACCCCTACTATTTTCTCTTACTAAGATGTGTTGCTAGCATTATTTCAAAGGACTTATGTTTTGTTGGAATTTTAAGCATATAAAAAAGCAGATATAAATGAGGGGGGAAACCAGTATATAATAAATAAATTTCTACTAAAGATGCAATAAGGATAGTACCTCTCATTATTTACCAACTGGCATCAACATCCTCTAGACACTCATCTACTGATGAAAATGATTCACTCTAGAGGGATGTGTCTGGTTCCTTATACTCAATGATGATTCTGATTGTACCATAGAAGACTTTAGATCCAATCAACCCTGACCATAACGAGGTGTACTCATAACCTGATAGAGTGTTGTAAGTGACCGATTCATCTATAGCTATTTCACGTCTTCACGGACATAGGAAAATAATGTATTGTGTGTCCTACCTTGCCACACTAATTTCTATTCAAAGGAAAATTACATTTGTGATAGACGGTATAGAGGAGACTCACTGCTAAGACCCACCTCCACTACTCCTGTGATGATCTTTCCACTCCTTCTTCACCCCATGTGCACCACTGAATCTGCCACACGATGGAACAAAAGAGGTGAAAAATCCAACCTTAACTTTCATATTCATTTTTTTCAGCATAGATTTGTCAACCGTCTCTGTATAGGTAGAATGTTTCAACAAAAATGCATAGGATCTGATATTTGGTCTCAAACACCTAAGGTACATATGATCCTTCAACTAGACAATCTTCCCCCCATCCGAGGAAAAAAATAAAATATTAGAAAAACAATTGGTGTATGCTAAAACAAAAATCTCTCCCTATTATAAAAATAAGAACACCAAAGAATTATCCATCATTAGAAACACTAGAACAGAATACTGAATGAACAAGGTTTTGAAACCCTTCTAATCCAAGTTAACGTGTCTATCTGTCAAGACCATAGAATCCCACCATCGTTTACTGAAACCCTCACACCCAAACGATGCCCACATTACTCTGATGTTCTATGGTGTCTATTAAAATTAAGATATTTAATCGATCCTATCTAACCATTTCTCTACCTCTTGAGAATCATTCATTTTCTTAAAGAATGGTGGTTTCCCATGCAGGAACTCCCGTGATCGATCTCTCTCTCCTCCATCTTCTGGTTTTACCTTAATAATAGATTTTTGAACTCGGGGTACATCCTGATCAATAGTATGGATTTCTAATATTATATTCTTAATGAGATTATGATCTATATTTGGGAACCCTTGATGAACATCAGTTGAACCTTCCTAAGGAACTCATCGAAGACATCTCAGAGGCATACTACTCTACAAAAAAACATAAAAACTATTAGACAACAGTACAAATCTCAACTCAAACTAGAAAACCCATATGTAGAAACTGGGATTAAATAAACCAATTCTATAGACACAAATCCCAATGTCCCATGGAAACCTGAGTCTCATTACGACAAGATCTGGTCAAGCACTTATCACAACATACCGCTCAAGTCCCGACAATCTGATTTCTAGTATACCAAATGTCCCAAGACATGCACTCTTGAGGATAAACTTCCTCTAATACTAAATTGTAATGAATCGACCCAGTTTTCCCTAAATACTAGAACCTGACCTATTTTGTTACATATCTGAAGGGCGTTCCTGATCCCCATGCACTAGTGACAAGCACCCGGGCATCGAATGACACAATAAACATAACAATACATGGAAAACCACATGGAAAATATATACTAAACAAAAGGGGAAAATGGAAGATGAACAAGGTACATATATATCCCATAACTATAAGAAAATAGTAGATACAGAAAACAATGATGGTATATAAAAACACCAAAGGGAAAGTTCAATTGAAATGGACCCAGCCCAAATATCAATTCCAAATGATGGAATGGATGAACTCCCACTATCTCACCACCAGCTACCAACCCAATTGACATGAACCTCACCACCTCACTATAGTTCATTTCCTTTCCCTACACTGGAAGATAAATAATGGTCTACGCACCCCCGAAGCGGTGTGTAGAGTTTGAGCTAACAGGCATAGTTGAATCCCAACCAGGTGTTCCATAACATTCCTCTTTAAAACAATTCATGAATACACATTTTAATTAAAAACATTGCATGATAAGAAGTAAGGTTGTTTTATAGAAAACATAGTATTCATTTCCATTTTCCCATAGTTATAAAAAATATCACATATTTTAATTTGAGATAACATTTTCCATATCACTTTTCACAAGCGCAAACATGAATATCAAGGCTATCTTAGAAATCCAGGAAATATAAAATAGAATAATATGTATCATAAAGCCAAAGAATTATACAGTTCCAGGCTGCAGACTACTCGTACCACAATAATCAAGTGCACAAACCAGTTCCTATAACAACGTGCCTAGGAAGCAGAGGAATACCCCATGAGAAAACCCCCCGACAATTTCAATATTGGTCCCCTCGAACAATGGGGCTAGGATACAGAGTAAATCCTCTAGAAAAACCTCCTTTATATTCACAACTAAATGGATGATGGGCCTAAGATAAATCTTCCCCCTAAGTACCCAATGTAACCTATGTTCTCTTTTTTACGCTTTATTTTAATGTTTTGAAAACCATTTCAAAACCATTTCAGGAATTCCATTTTAGTTATTTGAAAATACTAATTTTTTCTATATTTATCAATAACAAAAAGAAATTTTTCATTAAAAAACATTTCCAATGGAAAAAAATATCATGCTAATTTCAATATTCAAAATAGTTTGTAAAGAAAAAAATCAAGTTTATCAACATAATCTAGAGACAGAACCACCTACCTCGAAGATTGGGTCTCACACTCCTGTAATGGAATCCAAAGTCAACGAAACCCAACTATGTAAAATAAGTTCCTAGAATCAAATCTACATCAAGATTGATTCAATTTTGATGATAGGGGTTCGGTTAATGAGAAGAAACCTACATTCCTAAATGATGAACACCTTTCACACCACGAACAATGATAAAAAAGGCCCCTAGAATGAGATCAAACAATAGATCTAGGATAAACTGAGAAGAAAACACTATCTTAAACCCACAGATAAAATGATGCCTCCCAACAGTGATATTGTTATCAAAATCAATGAAGAATCCAAATGTTCACTTACCTGGAGAGATGCACTTTAGCCGAAATAGAGATCTAACTCCAAATGAATCATTCTAGATAAAGAGGGGTCTTTCAAAATCATCTGGGATGAGTTTTGGTTTGAGAGTCAAGAGGTTTGGAGAAGAATCTATGAAACAATAGTCAGTTTTCCATTTTAAAAACATGACATGGTCCATTTCATGATGTGTAATATAGTTACCCACCATAAAATCCCCAGTGTACAAGTACACTGAAGAATTTTTCACCATAGATTTAAAATACGTTATTTACACAATTCTTGATGTGGAGACACATGTCACGACATGACAACTTTCAAAGTGTCAATCCCATTACACAGCTAGTACCCAACAACAATTACAAGGCATGTAACCCAGTTACATGGTTCCAAATCGTCCTAAATCCTACATAAAAGGTTAGTTAAAGCTACAAGTCCAAAAAATCTCTAACTTCACCATTATAGGTATCCTCCTAACTCATTATTGTCCCTATTCATACAATGGGAGAAGGAAAAATATAATGGGGATAAAGGCATGCCTGATGCATAGATAAGGGCATGTTATGAGAATTATCATAATTTATATTTTTTATTATGTTCTACCTTATTTTGTACCTTAATAGAAAGAAAAATTGTCAAAATTATTTAATGCGGTTGTGGTTAAAATGGGACTATACGAGGGGTTAAATTAAAATGATAAGGGTTAAAATGAAATATTAACTTGTCTATAATAAAATTTATACCAACATTTAAACCTTATCAAGTCCATGAACCAAAATACTCCATTTTACACCCCTGTGTCATGTGAAAAATGTGGGCACACCATTTTCTTTAAAAAAATTACAAGTGTGCCACTAACCCCACATGTAAAAGTTCACCACGTATCCTCTCTTCTTAACACCATAAAACCCAGTTTTTTTCGAAAATACCTTACAAAATAACTTCAAAAAATCCCTCATTTCATTATATAATCCTTATATTTGGCATAAATCCAACCTAGGAAATATTTTCTGTAAACAGAAGGAGGATACCCGAAGAAGAGGTAACGTTTCTGAATGCGAATTTTCATTTTATTTCTAACTCCAAATCCTTAAATTATGATTAAACCATTATAATGTAATAAAAACATTACCACTAATATAATGATACTTTTTTAATGTTATTTTCATATCCTATATCAATCCCCACTTCCATCAAATGGGTTATGAAAGCATCATTTGTTTGTACGGGGGACCACGACCTCATGAACTGATGTCATTCATTTCTCCATTAACGCCACTCAGAGTTAGGTATAATGGGGGATATAAAGCATATATGTGATATGTATAACATAATTATATATCTTTATTCATTAAATAATACATAACTTTTTACAATTCATTATGTAAGAGATATGATAACATCACCTGTCTGTATGAAGAACTACTTCCTCATGAACCGATGTGAATTGTCTTTCACTAACTCTTTACATAAAATGTAATGAGGATAAAATTATTTATTATATGTGATATAAATGACATAATTACGCTATTCAAGACATATTTTTAATTTTTTAAAGAAAATATTTCATTTTATTTCTTACATTTTTACTCACATAAAGATGATAACATCATTCGTGTATGTGTGGACTGCCATCTTCACAAATTGATGTGACTCTCCTTTCAGCACCACAAAACATGGATGATATATATAATTATAGTTAAAGAACATATATTTTATTTATTATATTATTAAGATTTTTGAAGTATAAAATACTACTTACCTTCTTTCCATAATTATCATTGAAAAATTGAAACATTACCCATGTTTATGTATAGTTTAGCATCTCCATGATTATAATGCAGTTTATTTTTTATAGCTGTCATTCATAATTAATTTTGAAATTATAATTTTTTTTAAAATAAAATATTTATTTCATGATTTTTATTCAAAATATTTTTAAATAATAACCACTTTGACTATATTCAACTTACAAAAATCATTTTCTTAATCATAAGACAAATGTTATTAAAGCATTTGATGCAAACTTAATTGACTATGTAAAAAATATACATCATGGTAATAAGATAAATAAAAGGAATATTAAACATGAAAAAATAATCAAGTAAATAATTAACATTAGTATATTTTTATGGAATATAAATACTTTATGTGATAATTCGAACTCATAGTAAGGGTTTCTTATCTCACTTTTACATCTGTGAGGCATACGCCATATTCACCACTTATCTCTCTAGTGTAGTGTATATAATACCCTTTAGTATGTAATATCTTGATTTAATTTATATTACAGTTATTTAAAGATTCTCTTAAATATATTTCCTTTACATATATTATTATTTAGAAGTTACCAAAGTAGTAAGGGTTTATTTTACAATCACATCATTATTCGGGATTGTTTATATTTACATCTCCCTTAGTGAATTATGTGATATTTATATTTTAACATCTATATATTTATTTATACTCATGTTATTCATGAAATGTTTAATTAATATTACCTATTTTCAATTCTTTAGTTCTTAAAATTTTTTAGAAAATGTTTTTAAAAAAGTCATCAATATTTAACTCTTTAGTTGGAAATAGATTTTCATGAAAATAATTTTTTTCTAAAAATGTATTAAAAAGTATTTTTTATTATTTCCAAACGCTTTATTTGATACTTTTTTCCTATTTTTACTTTTTACACTAATTTTTTGAAATGAATCTATATATTATATTAATAAAACAATGCATGTTTAGATTTTAATAAAAATATGAAAGAAATATTTATTTTAACTTATACAGTATAAAATAAATTTTACAAGTCATAACCACTCAATGTTATAAAGATTTTTTTATAATATTTCAATATTTATTTTCAAGGATAATTATTTTGAAAAACAATTATCAATATTTTTGTTTTAATAAGTAATTTTAAATGTTCATAGAATAGATTTCTCAAAAAAGTTTTTAAATGAAATTTTTATGGTATTTTTATTCCTCATTGATGTCAAACCTTTATTATACTTATGATCCACTAAGGATATGTTGTATTTAAACCATAATTATTACTTATTTAGATGGTTTATGATCAGTTTTTATAGGGATGTATAATTTCTTTACCATTCAACATTTTTCTATAGATGATTTACGATAATGTTAATTGATTGAGTTATGTATAAAAAATTTGAATTTTTTTAATATGAATATTTAAGATGATTATTTCTCACCAATTCCATATGATAAATGATTTGGATATGGTAATTGATGATAAGTTCCCACTTTATCACCTCGATACATTATTAGGTCTTATATGACAAACTAGATTGGGTTTTGAACATGTATTTACCCATTTATATAGATGTCTCGGTACAGGCCTCAATGGTATTAGTTGTCCTGGAACAATACATGATGGTATTGTTGTATTAGAACAATCCTCAATAGTGTGTTTTAGATGTCCATAATTAGGCATTCCATCATTTTGAATTCACATTTTGATATTCCAAGTGATTAGTTGATTAGTTAGAATATCCATGGTTATGTTTTCAAGTTCATTTGATTATTTATATAGAATTACTTTATAATATTTTATTCCTACCATATTAAGATTAATTTAATGATTAAATTGTTTTTTGAATGATATGATCGGTGCTAAGGGGATTTAATGGTTTTATTGATGAAAATACTAAATGTATTTAATGTTTTCAAACTAAATATAAATTTCATGTATGTATCCAGTTTACCAAGATTAATAAACTATTTAGTACTTCATGATTCAATTTCATGAAGCTTATTCCAATTTAATAAAGTAGATACTAAATCAGTGATACTGGGGTCGAGTCACTAGAGTTGGTATCAGAGTAACTTTAGTATAAACCTTGAGAACTAGGTATACAAAAAACATAGAGTATGTAAGTTAACACTATGATAAGCTTTGAAGATAAGTATAGAATAACATCAAAATGATTTGATAAGGAAGAGATTATGTGTTTTTTATAGAAAAATACATCCCCATATGTACACAATATTTTTATTTGGTTCAGGATAAGATGTACCTTGGGGGAATAACTCATGTAAGGGTGCATTGGTCTTGACCCAATCATTACTTATTGTACGATAATGGGTCTTACTACACACTTGGTTTGAAACTCCTAGAAAATATACTTAGGATAATTCAAATTTTAATTAAATATCATTATGAAGTATTTGATAATATAGATATCCCCAAACGAACCATGTTTATGATTATAAGATTAGCTATTCATAACATTTTCAATTTATGTTACGTCTTTCACTAGTTTTGTGATTACACATTATGTTTCTTAATGTTATGATCTTATCTGGTGTATGTCATTATTTAGAAATGTCACATAACATAAGGAATTGGAATTATATCAAAGAACATAATCCATATAGAGATTAGAATATAAGGAAATATAATGAATCTAATTCTAGATCTATAGCTGGAACTAATCAAATTATAACCATATTTGGGTGACTGAATTTGGTTATGGGTAACAAAAATTCCTTTTTAGGGAAGCCTATTGATCGACCATGAAGTGTACCAATGTTAGACTACTTCAGGTATAGAAAACCATAATCAATCAATGGGACTAAAAATCCATTTTTATGTGATAAATGGATAAATTATTTTGATAATATATATCTCAACCTACAAAGTATTGAAGGGGAGAGAGTTTCCATGGAAGTTTATTATCTCTTAATAGATTCAGATCATTGGATTTCACTTAGTCAAAACCCTAAAAATGGGGAGGAAATAGTTAGCATGGAATGGAAGGATTTCAAGGTAATCTTCTTGGAAAAATATTTTACTCATGAGTAATGAGAAGATAAGGAAGTAAAGTTATTGAGTTTAATATGGAAATAGGAGGAAATTGTTTCTAATTATAAAGAAAACTTTACAAGGTTAATATGGAATATAACAGACTATGAGAAAAATCCAAAGAAAAATATTGGTCATTTATTTTATGGTATTAATCCAATCATATTAAAGTCACAATTCCCCTAAATATTCTCATCATAAAAGGGCATAGTATCATGTGATATCAAGATTAATAAATAATTCTCCAGGTTTAATGGATTTGAAGGGAATTAAGAGAATAATAGGATGGAGGAGAAAATAATACATAAAGGGAAAAATGGAAATAAGGATTTTCCAACATGTGATACTTTTCTAAGGAATAACCTTGGTAGATGGTTAAAATTAAAAAGATTTTGCTTCATTATTGGATAAAAGGATAGAATTATCATGATTAAAAGGGAATGAAATTATATAAAAATGTGAAATTCTTCCACCATAAGGATATGGGGTACTATAAAAATTATGTCCACAAGAATAAAGGTAAAATAACTCAAAAGAGATAATTGTTCAAGGTCATGCTTATTCTATTACTATAGATGAAGTCTAATGAATGTTGTTCTTGTGTATTTGGATCCATGAAATATGTTGTAAAATTATTTTTTAATGACATTATATAAAAGAAGAAGGATTTGAAAGATGTAATATTTTATTAAGGATTTGGAAGTGTATGTTGAATGGTACTGATGACCAATAAAAATGATTTGGTTTCTTGTTAAATTTTTTGGAAAACAAATGATTAATAGAAATATACCCCTTAATATGTTCCTAATGTTGAGATAATGATGTTGAGATAAAAATTTGATTGATATGGATGATGTAAATTGGATAGTACTGAATACCTTAGAAGTGATTAATGAATTATTAAAAAATTTATTTATTCTCTCATTGATAGAGTTTACAGTATTCTGGGATTTAAGGAATATATCCAATAATTTGTTTTTTACTTAAGGAATAAGAAAGTATTGAATTTTTTCCAGTATTGTTTTATGGTAGTTAGGGTTATTACAATATTTCATGAGAATACATGGTGAAGGTATTTACATGTGTGGAATGTGATAATTATGAACTACTTCATGATTTTCGGATTACTATTATTTTCATTTTTTTTAATTTAGTAATCATATTTCTATTGTTTGGATATTGTTCTTTTGGAAGGTTCATAAGGTTAACCATTTAGGAAATGGTTTAAGTTGAACTTTGGATCAGTTTTTATATATTAATGTATTACTTCACCATATAATGATTTATGTATGTTGGATAATTTATGAAAATAATGTTTCTCATAAAATTGACTATATATTGAAGGAATTAAATATCATTCTATTATGGATCTTACAATCCATTAAAAGTGAATTTTAGTGCTTAGAGAATAAAAAATATCAACTTGGATATTAATTTATTATAGTGATAAATTATGTGGAAAATAATATAATCACAACCAAAAGGTGAAATTGTTCCTACAAAATATAATTATTTCAAGTAAGTAAATTCTCATATAATCTCAGTCTATATGGTAAAGGAATTCCCTCACTCTAAGAAAATGATATTGAAGAAAAATTTTACCTAATACCTTAATTTATATTTAAGTAATGGTATTTTAAATCAAAAAATAATAATTATGGTTTTGGGGTCCTAAACATTCCTTTTATCATTTAGTTTTTTAATATCAATGGTCATTATCACTATCTATAATTATTAATTCTTTTCTTCCATGTCTATGTATTCTCCTTCCACCACTGTTCTTCTACTAAGAAACCATTATATGTATTATTCTATAGGAACTTTGTAATCCCCTTATATTTTATCGAAAGGAACTTTTATTCCCCTTTCTCATGAAGTGTAATTTGTATAGGGGTATTTTCAAATAACAAAGTGTTGATTACTGAGATCAATAATAAATTTCAAGGATGTAATTTATTTAAGGTTGTGGAGTGTAACACCAAAAAATTTTAAAAAGTGGATATCATAATAGGTAGAGTGTATGAAAAACAATAACAAGAATAGAATGGAATATAGCATCCCAATACTTTACCAAAAATTTATGTATTAAAATAAACGCAATCTCTTTGATAGATTTCATTTAATACAACATCGGGTTTCAATGAAATGAGATACTATATTTAAATTTTATTATTTAAACATTACCATTATAAACTAGCCATTAAATTGGAGGGTATGAATAATAATATCTATATTATGAAAATTTTATGGTTTACACATAAATAAAATATATATGTATTTATTAGTGAAAAAATAAGAACCATTTGAAAGAAACAGATTAATTCTTTGAAAAAACTATATTTTTCTAAAAGACGGGGTTTTCATGATTTCTACACAGAATTTATAGTTATTATTTTTTCAATTTTACAAAAATTATTTTAAAAAATAAATTTAATTTATTAATTCATCATATTAAAATTATCCTATGGTTATTTTTTTATATTTTTCTAAAAAGATTCAATTTTTTAATGAATAATGAAAAATATTGAATTTTATTTGAAAAAATAGTTTTCATTTAAATTTTTATAACATAAAATTTTAGTTTTAATTATTTTTGAACTAAAATTAGTTATATTAATATCAATTAATCCAATTCAGGTATTTTTTAAATATTTTCATATTGAATATTAATAAAAATAACTTTTTAAAACTTTAATAGTGTTCCACTCGCCACACTTATAAAAGGGAACCCCCTCTTTTATGTTATTCACACCATAAAACCATTTTTTTACCAATACCTACACAAATAACTTTCTTAAAACACTCCCCTCATACTATAATTGTTATTTTTTGCATAAATATATCATATAAAGGCTTTCGTGAAAACTGAATAAGTATATCCTAATAAGAGGCCACGTTTTTCAATGAGCATTTTATCTTTATTTCCTTATACACCTACTTAAAATCTTATTAAATAAGGATTATATAATAACCTCCTGATATCTAGTATAATAAGATGTTTTGAGGTTAGTTTCTTGATCTATACCCATCTAAACTTTCATAAAATGGGTTACGAAATCATCATTCTTTTGTACGGCAGACTGTGGCCTCATGAACCGATCTCATTCATTTTTTCATTACCACCTCTCATGGATTTCTTTAATGATAGATATAAATTATACCTATAAAATTTATAACATAATTTACCTCTTAAGTCATTATATAAAATCTCCCTTTTTATTTTCCATTCCATAGAGGGGTATGATAACGTCGCTTGTGTGTACAAAGGACTATAGCCTCGCAAAGCAATGCGATTCGTATTTCAATAATGCTTTACATGGAAGGTGATGATGATAAATTTAATTATTATATGTGATATAAATGAAATAATTATGATAATAGTTACATATTTATCATTATTTATACAAAATATATCTTTTTATTTATTACCTTTTTCACTCACATAAGGATTATAACATCGTTCGTACACATGTGGACTACAACATTTATGAATAAATGTGACTCTTTTTTCAACAGAACACTACATTTATTATATATATAAGTTTATTTAATGATATAATATGGTATTTATGATATTAGTATCATTATATTATGGTATATTATTACTTAACTTTTTTCCATAAAGATCATTGAAAAATAGAAACATTATTTATACATATGTATGGCCTACCATATCTATTATTATAACTAAGTCCATTTTTCAAAACCATGTTTCATAATTAGTTATAAAATTATAATTTATGAAACTTTATTATAATTATTAAATTTTTATTATTCTAGATATGTTTAAATAAAAACCTCTTTCACCTTAGACAACCTACCAAATACATTTTTTACACATAATCCAAATATCATCGAAACATACGATGGAAACTTAATAAACTATGTAATCAAATGTAACATGATAAGAAGTTAAATAAAATAAATAATAAAGTTGAAAATTTTTTATAATTAAAATTAATAATTAACATAGGATTATTATTTAGGAAGATAAATATTGTACATGACTATTTGAACTCAATGTAAAATTTTATCGTCTCACTTTCACTTCTGGGAGACATACTTCTTATTCACCACTTATCACTCTTGTATGGGGTATATACTACCCTTTTTTATGTTATATAATTATTTCATTTATCTTAATTATATTTAATGTTTCAATTATAATTATTTCTTTCTTGGGGATTACAATTTAGATTTACCCAAGTGGTAAGGATTTATTTCACTGTCTCGTAATTATTCATGAGTGTTTATATTTATATCTCCCTTAGAATAATTAATATATGTTTTTATTTTAAACACGATATATTTTATTATAAATTTTTTACTCATGATATTTTAAAGTAATTGTATAATGTTTCCACTATTTAAAACATAAATTAATTAAAAAATGGGTTTTAAAAAAACCTACTATATTTCTGTCTTCGGCCGGAAACCATATTTCATAAATGTACATATTTTCAAAATAAAATATATACAAAAATAAATTTAAACATTTAAACATTTTTTACTAAATATATTTTTACCAATAGTTACTTGTTAATATGTTTTTTCATGTAAATATTCATGTTTTTTCAAAAACAAATTTTTTAGGCTTTTGCCGAAAATAGGAAAGAGATCTTCATTTTAATGTGTGTGGCATGAAATGAAATTTTCACCTCCATGACCACTTACCATTTTAAATATTATTTTACATGTTTTAAAAAGTTATTTTCAAATAAAATTATATTTTATATTTTTTTACATTTAGTTTGAAAATATTATTTTCAAAGTGAAAAGGATATTTTTCATCAAAGGATATTTTAAATGAAAATTTTATTGTATTTATATTCATCAATTAAGTCAACTCTTTATTATACTTATGGTCCACTGAGTATATTTTGTATTGATACCATCAATATTATTTATTTTTTTCATTTATCGTCATTTTAAATGGGGATGAACATTTTCATTTCCTTTCACCCTTTTACTCAATATATTTATTGATTATGTTTATTTATTAGGGTAATTAATAACATTTCATATGTTAGTTTTTCAATTAAAATGTTTATGTTTTATTTATTTCACCCCTTCCATATGAGGAATTCGTTTGACTTTTTCAATTGTGAGATGGTTCTGCAATAGACACTCGATGCATCAGGAGGTCTTTTAAGACAAGATCGATATGTCTTTAGTCAAGGATTTACCCATTCATAGTGATTTCTTAGTACAAGCCTTGATAGCATTTGATATTTTGGAGCAAGCTTCAGTGGTATTATATGTCTTGGTAAAATCTTCAATTACATGTTTTAGATGTCTATAATTATTAATTCCATCATTATGAACTCATTAATAGATATTCCAAGTGATTGTTCGATTAGTTATAATAACCATGGTTATGTTTTCAAGATCATGTAATTTTTTATATGCAATTATTTGATCATAATTTATTCCTTACCTATTATAATCATGATATTGATTAAATTAATTTTTTTTCAACTATTTACCTTTCTATAGTGATTATTCCTTACTAATTCATTGATTCCATTATTCGCTTACCATTACCGAGAATTTGAGATCACCCATTTGTTATGGTTTATTTTACCTATGATACAAGGAAGTGTTTTTTAATTAATATGAAAGGATAGAATAAGGGGAATAATGGTGTTATAAAAAAATTATTTGTGTATTTTTCATTTTCAAATTCATTATAAACAGCAACTACTTATCTTCTTTACCATGATTACAAAATTATTCAATCCTTCAGGGTGTGATTACTTGTGTCTTACGCTAGTGTAATAAATTATACACTGACTACGAGAAATTGTGAGAAGTTCACTACATGAGGAGAGTGTTTAAGAGATATTAGGTATGTTTTTTAGAAATAATACTGATTTTAAAAGTTAGAATAAATGTGGTAGAAGTTATACCATTTTATATTTGAATAAAATGTTTATTTTTTAAATGCATATCACTTTTTGAAAGATGGAATGACACCATTATGGGTTAATGGATCCAAAATTTTGAAATAATAAAGGGCGGTAAGAGATACAGTTTATAAATCCTCCATAATTTTTTTTCAAACATGTTTTAAATATGTTTCATTTCATTTAATATTATATTTTTTTCACTTTACCATTTTTCTACCTTGATAATATTGTTTACCTAATGTAATTAAAATAATTTATTAAAAAATATTTTGTAACCCCTACTGCCAAATTTTAATGACCTAAAATAAAATTAATTCTCTATAATAAATAATAAAATTTATAAATAATATCAAATTGACTTTAAAATTAAATCATTTAAAATATAAAAAAACTATTTGGTAGAAAAATATTTCTTTCACCAATAAATGTTTTTAGTATTTTATTGTATTGATTAAAAATTTAATAAAGATTAATATATTAATATATTGGTTTAAGTTATATATTATATTCGATAATTATTATATATTAATTAATTTGAATAGATAAAAACATTATGTTTATTATGTTTTTTAAAATAATAGTTTTACCATTATCATAGAAATCAACTTTAATCATAGTAATCGTATTTTTATACTTTAAGGTGAAATGATCTTTTTTATATTATTTGGATTTACTGATTCCATGAATAAAATAAATTTTACCAAATAAAATTTTTGTGGTTTAAAAAAATTAATTTTTATATTATTGCAATTACTGTATAAAAACAATTTTTATGAAAGACTGTATCTTTATGAATAAAATAAAAACAGTTAATATAATTTTTTATATATTTTTTATAAGGTGTTATATTATATTGATACCCACAAATTTAATGGCTATAATATATTGATCATATTTAATTACTTTATTTTATATAAAATTTCATGGCCTTCTTTTTAGTTATTATTGTGAATAAGACAAGTTACTCATCCTGATTTAAGGGAAAGTATTTTCTTAAATCACAGGTCATAACATCCACCTATGGTGGATGATCCTTTTAATACATTACATATTAGTCTTGTCTCTTGATGTGTTGATCCTCTTTCCTGGATAAACCCATCTACCCTAATCTATGTTGGGATCTACTGGTTTGGTGGGGTCCTGAATACATCTTTTCATAATCAACTAACTAATCAAGATGAATACTTATATAGGGAATGTATCTGGTATCTCAATAATTCTTCTCCTTATCTAATTTTTGGTGAATAGTTTGAAGTTTCATCCTATACTAGAGTGAGTCAGTTGGAAAAGATCCCAAACTCTAAAATTCCTTGTTGTATAATTAATAATTCCATGTCCCAATTTAGAACTAAGACAATTCCTACTCCTCAAGTTAATGGGAGGAATTCCACCAAGGATTTTATCCTATTTTTCCCATGACCTCCACAATTATATGAAATTACATTGTCATTGTTTTTTCAATTAAATGTGAATTTCTCTTAATTGAGATTCATATTAGTCATATTTACTTAGTAGTTATTCTAGAGTAAAATTTGGAAGAATATGGAAGTCTTGAGTATACTTCTAAACCCAATATTAAAAACTTCTAACAAGATAATCCTATCAATAAAAAATTAGATCTTCTAGAGAGAATATATAAATGTGGAGTAAATTTATTACTCCAATAATAATATCCAGATAAAGGGTTTCCTTCTAACTTATATATGTATCAGTTTATTATTTAGGCTAAATGTGATGTGATTGAGAGAGATTTCACGAGGCATATTATCTCTTATTTTAACCTCCCCCACAAATTTTTATTTATAGGGGTATTTTAACACATAGTTTATGATAAAATTAAGAGTGTAGTATGCATTTTTTTTATAGAAATCCATGAATTATTTAGATAATTATTATCTCACAATGACCTCATAGATCGAAAATAAATGTGAGATAGCTTCACTTGGTGAAATATAAGAGAGGTAAAAATCATAACTATAGTCATCTATAATAATAATCATCAAGTATTCAATATATCCCTAATTTCCCCCACTCTACAATTATTCATTTGGATTGAACTCTTTTTAATCAGTCACTATTATTACTATAACTTAAAGACTCAATCGGTCCCACTCAATGTTTCTTCTTCTCCAAGTTATGGGGGTCTGATAGTGAATGAGTGCATAAGATATAAGAATCTTGGAAATCTCCCATTTCGGTACATACATGTATGTTTATCCAAAATATACACATGAGGGTAATTGTGTATCATCATAAATGGAAAGGTAATCATAAGAGTTCCCATAAAAACCTAGAGTTCATGAAAATGGAAATTAATTTTTTGGACTCCAACTTATAAGATAATTGGGATGGTGGAACCTTTGATCACATGATTAATTAACATTGATTATTAATATATCATCTTCAAGAGTAAGAGAAAATATACGAGGAAAAATTATGAGCTATTTGGCTGAGGGAGGGAGATATAAATGCTATAATTTTTTATACATGTATCAAATAGAATATGGTAGTTGAAAATCTGAACATTCTCCACGAATATACTTCTTATATCAGTGATTTAATGTTTTTTGGTAAATTTATATTAATAAATTTTAATCCCTCTTTATAGACATGGTTGATTAATTAGATAGGGACTACCCACGGAAAGATTTCAAGGTGCGTTTATTTAATTACATCCTGAGACATATATACTAGATCAATAATGATATTTAAAAAATCATCCCTATTAAAGTGGATATGAAAGAAGCTAATAGAAATCTCACTCTAGATAATTATCCAACTATAGATGAATTTCTAGGCTCCTTCTCTATTATGTCTTGTAAACTTATTAAAAATGATATTTTGGGGCAGTATAATACTTATCCATTAGGGGTCCTTCCAAAAGTTACATTCTCTTTCACCCTTGTCCTCATTTATAAGGTTAGCAACCCAAATCTTTTAACATGGTCTAGATAATTTGTATCTGAAATTTCTAATATAAAATTATAGACATTATCCTCCAAAAAGGGCTCTCTAACATTCTTACCAAATTAGTTCTTAGTAAACTAAAATCATTTTTAAACAGTAGATATATGTAATGATCCATTGGTTAGTCATAGGAAATTATAGAAGTCCTCAATAAAAAATTCATTAGGACCAATGTTATGTTGAAATTCAATAATGAAAATTGTTATGACGGATTGAAATGAAAATTTATCTTGGAGGTTAAGAAACATTATGGTTTATTAGTGTGGGTGTGTTACCTATTATTTCATTTTTATTCATCTTCATGTTTTTTCATATTTATAATAGGGGAAATTTGGGTTTTTTCAAATTAGTTTGAGGCCTTCATCATAGAGATCTAATTTCACTAATCCTTTTCATCTTTGTTCAACACATTCTCAATATAAATATTAACATTAACATTTCTAATGAGTAGATTTATCCATTCAATGGAAGATATAATTTTATTGGTATCTATTATTTGTTCTCCATAGATTATATTTTCTTAATTAATAATAGAAGGAAAATTTTCATTCAAGGCCTCATTATTATTTTTGATGTATAGATGAGATGGAGTTTATAATAAATCAATCTAGGTAAAATCCATTATTATATTTATGTACAATGAACAACAAGGCATGAAAAGCCGATAGAGGAGTGTCTTGAAATTTTTATAGGGAGCCTTCTAATGGAATATCTAGGGGAACTATTATACATGTAGGATATGGATTAAACACTTTGATGGCCTAGTTAACACATCAATACTCACATAACATACCAAAAGAGAAATACCTGATCAAACTATAGTAGGATCACTCTTTTCAACAATTTTATATTATCTATTCAAATTTAGATTCAATCAACTATTAAAGTTCACAAAATTATTATTAAGAAATTTTAAAGAGTTCTTATTTGGTTTCTGTGGGACTCATATCAATAAAAAATACTTCAATATGATAGATGGATTCACCTGGGAATTATTATTAAAGTAGGTGGTGTTATTCTTATAATTCCTGAGGTTACTACGAAATTCATGTAGATGGATCATACATGGGATTTTATGGTCACTACATTTATTTAGGATAATTTCATTAAAAAGAAAATGGAAATCAAATACAACTCTTGCATAATGATAATTCTTTTACAATCCATATTTGGAAGAATCAATAAGGGTCTCTCTACATTATCTATAACCACTCCTATGGATTATAGGGAGAGGTTCTACTTTTTTAAGATGGATAATTGTTCTGGGTGTTCATTTTTCTTCCCAAGATATTAGGTTCCTCATATCTCTTTCTGGATCGATAAAAATCATCTGCACTTCACTAATACAATACTTAACAATTATAATAAACCATTATTTTTTAAAATACATTCATCAAGTAACCTGACTAATATATGTTTACTACATTTTATTTGGGTTGATATTTGTGATTCAAGGATTCATAAACATACTTATTGAAAATAGGTCATGATATATGGCCTAACATTCTTTGTTGTAAAGATATACCAATGAAATTTAACTTTATGTTCTTCTAGTTTCATAACCCAAAAATAACCAATTGTTATGAGGTGAAATGAAAAGGTATACAAATGGTCTCTAGATTATTATGTTGTGAGAAACCCAATATACTATCTATGATTAATCTGTTTTTTGAAGGGGAGTGGACAAAATACATCTAGTATGTCCTAGGTGGGCACACTAGGATCATGTTCCACGATGGATCATTGAAATTAATTTCATCAAATTAGTTTATCAATATTGATGTTTCTCTTATAGAAATCCAAAACTCATAGCATGTTTTTTCTACCAGTTTTTAGACCATATGGGAATCCCATAATGTGTCTTGGCACCATCAACAATGGTGAAAACCTACCTAGATGAAATAAAAACCTAGTTATTTAATTTTTAACCTTAAATATCTAATCAAAAACCAAAAAGATCATTATCCATCAGTGAGGTGATGTTATTCTCAAAGATATAATTTCATGAACTGATTATCCATTATCACCAATGATTTCATAAAACCCCACTTTATTACTCAATATAGGATGATCTAAACCCTTTTTTTCTTTATCACTTTATATGGTTAAATTTCTATCTCCTCCATACTTAACTCTTATTCTATCCATAATTCATTATTTTTTTCTTTTTTCCAATTTAATTCTCTATCATCTCTATTGACTTCAAAAAAAATTCCTTACTGTTCACACCCATTAAATGAGAGATGAAAAACCATCCCATAAGAAGTGTTAACAAGTATTATAGATCACTTAATATATTAGGGAAATCCTCTCCCATTTTTTGAATATTTAAGGAAAATTATTGTATCTCCTATTTACTCAAAATTTCTCAAATTTAAACTCTTAACATTGATGATACAAGGGATACCAAACCCCATAGATTTTTAATGGGGGGTAATTCTCATAATATATCTCATAAGGAGACATATTTTATTTCTTATGATATTATAATACTTTTTGAATGTTTACTATCATCCTAGTCATAATCCACTAAAAGAAATGAAATGCATCATGTTCTACCATCAAGATTTAATCCATATCATTCAATATTTGATTCTTCTTTTCAATGTAACAATTTCACTATATGGTCAATAGTTTAATATACTAATATAAATTCCCATACATCTCTAAATACTCATTGAAGATTTCACATTTATATTCATTTTTATTATATAAAAATAACTTATTAATGAAATAACCACATTACTTCGCCAAAATACTCTTAAAACTCTTGAACCTCTTCAATTATTTGGATTTGTTCCTTATAAACGTGCTTTTTTTGATTGATGTAAAAATTTCATTAAATTAAATAAAATATTTCACACTATACAATGATTTATTGATATTCACTAGAAAAGATTCAAGGGAGGATTTTCTTGAATCTCCACTAATTTAGGGGAATAATTCACTATTTTTTCATTTTAACATTTAGTGAATTCCCATTTCTTCTCACTCTTCAATAATAAAACACCATAAATATTATCTACTTGAGTCAATTTATTCAGGTTTTTTAGCCAATGTTACCAATAAACCTATGGTACAACTCATTATCATCCTTTATGATCAAGTATCTAAAATTTTTAGATACTCTTACATAAAAACGATTTCTATTAATTCATTATCCTTGGGTCATAACATATCCGTCCTTTATTATCTTCCCGATCCATCCATAGTTATAAAACAGAAGTTAATATCCTTTATCATATTTTCAAAAAACACTTATGAGGATGTGTTTTAATTGATAAAAAATATTACTCTTTAATTTAATTTTATTATCTCTTTTATCTTGATCCAACACCTTTGATTTTAAGTTATATGGCATTAAAAAATGCGAATAATCCATCACTTAACTTCTATAATCCATTAATAAATATCCCATAACCATTCACATGTGTTGAACACCAACTATTGTGTTTTATGTGATATTATTTTGTGATTTTTTGTATATAACCTCTACTATGAGATTCTTCCTTTTCCCCTTTAATTTTTTTATATAATGTTTAAAAATTAGTCATGAATAATTTCATAATAATTTTTTAGGTATTCCTTAGTAAAATTACCTTTATAATCACATATTCCAAAAAACTTCATTTAGAATCTGAAACCTATTCCTCATACAATGTTTTAAACTTTTATTCACTTTTCAAACGCTTCTTCTTAGAGAATGTTATCCCCAATAAAATATTTCCTTCCAAAACTTATAGATTTTTTTAAAATATTATTCATTAAACAAATAATGTATTTTGTCCCAAACAAGGAAGATACCCAGAGTGGTGGATGAATAAAAGAATGATAAATTAAAATTTTCCCTTCCCAATGATCTTGTTATATGGTTATCTAAAACAAACTTATCTAACTTATAATTAATTAAATCATTAATGTAAAGTGAGACATAATTTGTTTTACTTTGATAACTTATATTGGGCTATATATAAGGAGCTTACTTTTAGTGATGTGTTGCTATACCAAAATCCCGCATAATTACCGTAAATATTCAAATGAGTTCATGGGGGATTCATTTTTCATATATGTTTAAAAATATCATAAATATTCAAAATTAACTTCTCTATTTATCCAAACTAAATAACCACCACTCTTAGTGCACTTACAGGTCTTTCAAAAACTAAGAATAATAATTTACACCCTAAATTATGTAGAAATAAACATTATCTTTCTAAACTTGATGATCTTTTTGAATTTAAAATAATATGAACTCTTGGAATTATCTAATTTTATATTATTATTATATTTATACTTTTTCATTGAAGATTATATTTATATAATCCTTTAATAGAATCTATAATTTTCCCATGATAAAATACTCATGTTTATTCAAGAATGAAGGGAAAACTCATTCAAAAATATCCACCAAACCATTGTTAAAAACTTATTATTCATATCATATGATATCTCCAAAAATATTAGAAATTATAATATAATGTTTTTGTGTGACATGATCAACCATGGTGTGTTTATCTCTTCACCATAATATGGGAGAGTCTATCTCAACACTCAAAGTCCACACACTACGGTTTCCTCTACGTTAAACACCATTGATCTATTGTCATTTTTTTAATTTTAAACCTCTTAATTGGTAACTACTATGGTGTATTTTCATATTTTCAATAGTATAGAAAACCTCTAGGTAAAACAATAACTAACATTATTGGAACTCTTCTTAAATCAACATTTTTTCTTCAACCAAAATAACTTTAACACCCATTTTTTGTCTCATAATAATAGAAATTGATTTCACAAAAAACATCCCATAACCAAGATTATTTATTAGTGATGTACCATTATAACACTTACCATATTTGGAACCATATTAAGCACCCTGGAAACGTGAAAATTAACATCTATTTTTCCTTTACACTCAAGGAAACTAAAAAACTATATAATATCCTACATAAATTAATCTACATATTCTCCCCATTTCCATAATCTTCATGAACACTTGTAGTAATACCCCATCACTCCATCAATTTTTATATATCATGTTCGCCACCATGATGTGTCCAACACTACACCATGGTGTAAACATGGTATTCATGCCAAAATTAAATCATCTTATCTCCAATCATCCTCCAAGCCTCTCAACATCCCACGTTATAAATATATATTTATATTAGGAATTTTTATAAGATTTAATAAAATATTTTTTTATAAACATATCTTCTAAATTTATTTATATTCTAATTCAAATAACCACCCCTTTGGGTTTATTGAAAACATTCCAAAACATATAAAACACATCTCCAAACAACATGCTTCATCAATCACTAGAACAAATAAAATATTGAAATCAATTATTTACTAATCATTCACTATAATCTCATATATTTTATTCTTAGTATGAGAAAAAAAGATACATGAATATTCCATTATTGAATAACTTTATTTTACTCTTGATTTTGACATAACTTTATCACTTATTCTCTGAATAACACATATTGAATAAAATTCTAGAAAAAAAATATACATATCCTCATTTTTTATCATTTATTAATCTTTAAAAAAATCACCCTAATGTTAATTCTCATAATTTTTTAGGACCATTCTTAATGAAATAGCATTTTTAATTTATACTAACCCTCTTTTAACATAAAAAAAATACTCCATTATAATTTCTTGATTTTATTCCCAATTTAAATATATATCTCTATAAGGAAATATAAGCATGTATATCTACATATATTTCAAAGAATGAAAAGATCACTTCTTTCAAGGTTCTGTGTAAAAAATTATTGATGTAGTCAATAAAACTAGGAAATATATCATACCATTTTGTGAACCACCAATTAGATGTATCACATTAAATATAAAATATGAATAAAAAACTTAAGGTAGTGAAAATCCCTTATAAAAAACTTTCAAGTGAATGGTGATATTTAAACTATAGTTACCAACTGATACATCTCAAAACATTCCTTATAATGTTCCTTTTTCATGTTGTGTACAATTTTGCATTGATTATATACAGATTCCAATCTTTACTAACCATTCTTAACCTTCTCCATGATTAATTGATATTTTATCTTGATATAATTTTTACATCAACAATAGATGTGTTTAAAAATATTAATATACCACAAGTCATTATACTTGATTGAAATAGGTAAATATTCTTCAACTCTAGTATACTCCGGTTGTTACTTCATCCATAAGATCTATGTTCAAAATTTAGTATTTTTTGTATATTCTTCCTCTATAGTACTAAGTGAGATACAATATTGCTTCTTACAAATCCAATAAACACCATATTATCCATGATAAAATGTACTTCATTATATAGTCTTTCTATCACTCAATAAATTTCCTTAATCCATATCCATAAGGCATAAAAAATCCATTTGTAAAGTATCACTATTTTACATACATAAATACATTGTGACTTTGATATAAATAATTATTCATTTCACTACTAACATGTTGGATTACTTGGGAAACTTTTCATACATTGTAGCTTGATATATGGAAAAAAAACGTTAGTCCTTAAACATTATAAGTACAATAGGATCCCAATAATTTGTTTATTCTATTATTACATGAACCTTTTTTCATTTTAATCCTTTGAAAACATTATTCGACTGAAAAAAGGTTTTTTCATAACCTTAAAATCCTCCAATCGAAACCATTTTAGCACCACCTTGGAATATTTTTATTATGAAACAAATGTTTCAAGCATTAATTCTATCACTTTTAATCCATGTAAAAAACCTAAACTCACCAATCATTAAAATTTTGAACTCGCTCCTCACAAATTCAGTAAAATGCTATAAATTTGAATTGTTTTATCATCAAAGGATTGTTTCATAAATATATATGATTACCAATATATTTTGATCATTCTAAATTTTTTACATATATATTATGATCAAAACCTCCATGTTTAAAACCAAGATTTATTAAATATTGATCGATCCTAGAGTATTATACTCAAAGTTATTGCTTCATCCCATAAACTAGATTCCTAAACTAAAAAACATTTTTCTCATTTTCATTGATAAGGAATAAATTTGAATGCTAAATATATACTTTCTATTCAATAACTCCAATAAAGAATTATTATTTTTCACTCATTATAAGAACCTATTATATGGATTACACCTCTATATCCTAGAATTATTGAATCATTTAAAATCTAGACATTGGAGACTAAATATCATCTATATTAATCAATTCAATTTAGGAATAACCTTATCATCAAATTTTTAATCACCTTGACTTCTTAATTAGATATATTAGGAAAATAATATAGTGTTAAAATAATATTCTATTCCACAAAACTGAAATAATTTCCCATGATTAATTCTTCTCAATTTGATCAAGAACTCCATCCATAACCTTGATCCATCTCTCACCCATAGTATCCTTCTCAAAAATATTAGCATATACTTGTAACAAGAGTGAATTGTGTTGTAGAAACTTCATAATTATTATTTTCACTAGACTAATTCAATCACCAACATGGTTTTATTTTCAATTTCATCCTAATTATTGATATTTTTAAATTTAAAGGACTTGTTTAAACCTCCTCATTTTTAGTGTGTTTATTTGAAATAATATCATCCCATTATTCTCCCAATTATCTTCTCAACTAATTAAATCTTTATAATTAACTTTTCTCACAATTTTATTGAAAAATATTCTTTTTAAATACAATAATATAATCTTTACTTTTAATAATTTTTATTATTTGTTTCTTGAAACATTTATGTGAATTGATTTTAAATGAGTAACCAAGAGAAATTTCATTATCTCCCTGAGATTAAAATTCCTATTATTTTCTCCTTATTGATAATAAATAATTTATATCCTATTATTTTAAGTACTTTGGAATATTATTCCTCATCTACCATATATCATATATATATTAATTTATTTACTCATATATAATAATGATCTAATTTTTATATAGACCGATGTCATTAATGCTTCATTATAAACATTCTCTATTATGTATTTTTTAATTATCGTTGTTTGATATGTGTTTTAAATTATTTTGGAACTTCCATAAAATACACCATTTTATTACTATGTCCTCACTAATAAAACATGGTGTTTTATCCCCTGTTAAGAAAATTAGTCACTATACTATTAGGAAAATCCATAGCATTGTTTCTCTATAATTTTTAAATTTTCTATCCATGGATCTTATTCACCAATGATTGATAATGTGTTATATATTTCAACACCTCATATTCATGAGTGATCACCATTAACCATTCCATTAGACTGTATTAATAAGTTAACAGTACAGAGTAAATTCTATAATAAATAGATCATGGTGATATCAACTCAAAAACATCAACATGTTATAGTTCAATCAAGCATGTTGACCTCTTATCTTTTTTCTTATAATTATTCCAAATGATATTTCACTTTTAACAAATTGTGGATGTATTATAAAGATTAAAAATAATATTAGATATATCATAAAATTCATAATGTTTCACTAACTCTTCCAATGAATTTTTCTTAAAATGGATAATATGTTTGGATGGAAATCTAACATTTTCTTCATTAGAAAAAAATCCCATAACTATTTCTTGGATAATGTGATAGAGATTCTCTTTAGTGTGATTTCCATGTATTTAAATTATACTATCTATTCCCTTGAAAATAAAATACTTCTTCATGAAATTTATTTCATACCCTAAGTAATGTAATTGATTAACAATTACTATGTGGGGACCAAAGATTTAAACTACCAAGACATCCATTTTACTCATATATTTTCTATTAATTTTTACATTACTAGATTTTATAATATTTTAGCCTTCATTTTTACCATCCCTTATGAAACCATCCTTATTGTATTTAATACTAATGAAAAAATTTGTATATATCATCATATGGGATGTTCACCCACTATCAATAATCCACACTCTATCTTGGTCCATTTCCATAAAAGATATTATGTTAAAACATTCTTCTCAACAAATTTCTTCTTAACCCAAACTTTTTAATTCACATTATTTATTGGTAGATATAATTATTTTTACACAAAATATGATGATTTATTATCATATCAAGAATATATGAAACTAATTGAAATTATTATCTTGTTAGATAACTCCATGAGTTATTTTTCCCACCCATATTGAGTCTCCCTTGGTATATTCATTCATATCCTTGTTAAGAAATACTTTTATTTTTCTACATATCATTTACACAAAAAATAGGATTCAAAAACAATAAACTTAGAATATTGATTTTTTATCATATGTCTTTATTTATCATATTCCTTAAAGTATCTATTTTCTATACAACACATATTTTTAGTGTACCCTGTCTTTTAACAATAATAACACCCAATATGTGTTGTATTCTTATTATCCTTCCCTACTTATCTAGTGGTATTTTATGTTTCTCACAAATCAATCTTCCTTTTAGAAATGGGTTAATGTGTATTATCCAAAATATTAATCAATTTTCTCTTATATTCAACAATAAATTTCCAAAGGGTTTGATATAACATAGTTTTGAGTCATTGCGGTCTTACATTCTAAAGTCAGGAAATCACTTGAACTTTACCAATGATACCGTGGAATGTGAGTTAGTTTAATGGAATGGAGGTCAGAAGAATCCATTCAATTTGTGGGGGACTTATTGAATTATTTATTAATGACTTATTTATTTAATATAAACCTATGATTCCATTCAAAATTTTATTGTGGGACTCCTTATCCTTATTCTAGTGATTTGATTGAAACCATGCATCGATGTGAATAGTTTTATGCGTTAATAGTTATCCATCAATGGAATTATTTTTATGTATTTGATGTTACCCATAGATATACCTTTCATTCAAATAATAGGTTTTATATCATTCTAATTTTCTTTGATTATCTTCTTGTATAAATTCACATTTCTAAGAACTCTATAATTTATCACCATATAGGAAGGCAGTAGTTGTTGTGATGTTCTGACCGGGCCCATCGTAGGGGATTTAGATCTATCCATGTAAAGATAATCATAACTCATGTACCATTATTTCACATAATATGACCCATAATACCTTTAAATGACATGTTACAATGACCATAGTGGTTCCTATTAAGGTGCAACATCCATGACCACTTCCAGTAATTCTTAATTCAATCAAAGTAGACTACTAGGTGAAATATTCCTTAAAATTCCGTAGAGATATATACACATGAGAGGCCCTTTTTTGATGCTCTCATAGAAAATATGACCCGTTTCAGAAGCTTATCTTGTAAAAAATATGTCCCTTTTAGAGATTATTATATGACTTGTAGGGAATATGGACTGATGAGGACTTATATGGATCAAAAAGAATATGTTTTGGGGAGGAGGGATCTCATGATTAATATAGAAACAATGAGGATAGGCATCCATAAGAATATTTAATTGGGAGGAAATGATTTTTTAAGAATTTAATGAAAAAAATTCATCCTAAATATCATAATTAATAAGAATCAAAGCCCATGATGTTATAATTTCATTGTTTAAGGTCATGTGTCAAGGCCATTCCATGAAATTTAATGTTGTGTGGTAAGGATGTTGTTGTGTAGTTTTACATCATGTGACTATGATGATCATGTTTTGAAAAGTAATATGGTAGATAATTGAGTAGTGATTATTCATTTATTACTCGTAAATGCTTCACATGGAATATTCCCCTTTAATGTAGTAATTCATTGGAATATGACCGTTTGATGGATGATTCCAGGAATACACCTATCGAGTGGAGTCATATATATGTGGACTTCTATATCCTATATATTGGTAAGTGTATCATGGAGGATTAATGATCCCATAAGTAATATAACTTCATGAGAAAAATATTGGGTGCCATATATTTTCCACTCATCCAGTGATTATTTGTAACAAGCGTGGATTCTTTACAAATATTTATGACCTCCTCAATGGCCTAGGTGAAGTTATTATTTAAAGTCATACACCTAGAATGATTACTTTTATTTCTCCATATTACACTCATTATAATTAATGGAACCACTAGATTCTTAGATTTTCTAAACATTATGTTTGTATAATTCAAGTTATATTGCATGAGCCATAGGAATTCTTGTAATTATCCTTATGATAGGGACCCTCATTATCAGGGGACTACCTAAACTCTATATCCCTAAGGGAAATATTGTCCTAGGGGTAAAACCCGATATATTCCTTTTGTCAATGGAATAAATTATCAAATGAATGAACTCTTTCATTTCTAGTTACATCACAATATACATATGGTTGTTTTTTGGGATGTTCTTAATTTTTCCTCTGTAGGATTTCGTCCTTTGTGGAAGGATTCCATTAAAGTCATTTGGATTGGAATTTCCTTGGTTTATAACTTGGGTAAAGAACAGAGTATACCAGACAGTCATTTTCTCTCTATTTGAGTGATCTATGAATTGTTAGTGGGAGGACTAAGTTCAAGTGATCTATGGGAATTAGAGAGAGGATAGTGATAACCCATAAGTCCACCCACATCACATATGGATAGGTTCTATATATAGTAAGCATAACCCACATAGAGAAAGGATAAAATGTGGCTTCAAAAAGGTATGGGTGTTATGTGATCTATGCTCTATAAACATAGTTCATGGGAATGCATCATAGAGGAAACCCCATTAAAGAGTTTCATTAATAGACTTCATGAATAATATTCTTCTAAGGATTATAATATGTTGGCTATGTAAAGGAGTTTCATAAGAAGGTTTCTTAAATTGGTCCATGAATGGGATTCATAGAGGAGCTTACTTATGTTCCTTCACAATGTAATTTTTTTATTTTTATACTTATATTTAACTCTAGAATTTACCTACATAGTCTTAGAAAATTATCTATAAAGGGAATATCCCATGTAATCTCTAAAAATTCTCACTCCAATTTTCAAAATTTATCATCACTCTCTCTAGGGTTTTCATTGTGTATTCTTCCTCTATTGATATTCATGTAGGTGGGGGTATTTATAGGATATGTAGGATAACTTCGTCCCTAAAATGAAAAACCATATAATAAGTGATTGGTCATGTGACTCATCTTTTATTGAAGGAATCCGGAGAAATGCATACATAGTGATCTTAAAATAATGATCCTAAAGACGTAAATGATATCTACTCCAAAAAGGAGCTATGTAGAGGGACTATAATCACTTACCATGGCCATAAATAACAAAAACAATTCATGAATGACCCAATTTATGTGTGAAATATATGACTTCTTTAGGAATTATCCTTGTATTTTTTGAATAATCATTGGGATTAATAAATGATCCATGAAATTATCCAATAATCACTTGTCAAACTAGAGCTCTGTGTTTTGAATTTCTTAAGATGATTTGTTAAAACATTTCATTTACCTATTTCTTATCTATTTTGATATATTATTCGATATTAGATTCTATTTATGGTGTTCTTTTCAATTTGGGACTTTTTGGAACCTAATAAATTCCCTTTCTTGGAATTGGTTTTGATCAGCATGAAGAGAGGTTGATTCAATGGAAGTAAAGTGTACTGCAACATAACATATTTTCTTTAGATACGAGTTCTGCTATATAAAGTCAGTTAGGATTTTTTTTATAAAATACATCTCATGGTTCTTTGTGAACAAATAAATAACTCATAAACTCAAAATTACATCCCATTAAAGATAACCTTCATGCATTCCAATTCATAAAACTCCTAGGAGGAATTGGTAAACCCTATGTGTGAATATCATGACTAATGGAGCCTCATGTAGTAATTATAAGGACCATGTAGCACTTATGTTGATCGTGCATGTACTGTAAGATAAATTTTAAATTTCCATATTTTCCATTCCAATCTCCCTAAAATATAATTATCTAATTATCCTTATAGTAGATAACTCTATAATAATTAATTTGTGCAGATAATGTTAGAAGAAATTAAATGATCATGAGTGTTGAGGATATTTAAAAACAATGTGTTCATGAATGGAACCATTTTTTTCATGGGGTAATTTTTTTAGAATCATACCAAGTTGGATAGGTCATCCATATATATGATTGAACTTTTTACTGATGTGTCTATTTATGCACTAACCCATGGGAATATGTTGTTTAGTTAGATAAACCACCACTGGTTGATCATTAGAGCCAATATTTCATCGATGAGGTGTTTCATCTGAGAAGAATACATATACAAGGGATATATTATAGGGTATATTAATCTAACCGCAGATAGACTTTGAAATGTATCTGAGATTTCTACCTAGAATTATAAATCAATTTCAATGAAATTCATATTAGACAGAAGACTAGGGTGGTTATAAAGCTAGAATTATCAATTCGAAGGTTCCTTTAGTAAGGATTGTACTTATCCTTTTGGGTGTGCTAGAACTATGAGTTATTAAAAAATATCTGATTAGTGATGGGTTATATTGATTTTTTGGATCTCACAAGTCTTCTCCTACTGACACAAATATATCATGCCCAATTTGATTAGTATATGGATCCTGTATATAAATACATTTCATCAAGTTTATGGGGTGGTTGGATAATCCTCTAGGACATGAACATGAAAATTAGAGCCTTGATCATTAGAGAAATTTATGTTGACTTAATCATCCTTCCTTCATCATGATACATTATAGAGTGGACACCTCCAATCATAAGGGATCTACTTTTACTGGGAAGGAATATTATAGGAAATGAGATTTATCCAACTGTTTTTATTCATTTCAGTGTTTGGTTTGAACTGTTTATAATGTTTTATGATCAAGAATTGGGGGTAGGGAGACTAGGTACCCACCCAACCTATAAGAACCATGGAATTAATGATGTATATTGGCCTATTTTGGAATAGATTTATTATAATGAATGATTTTGGGATATCACCACAGAATTTGATCACCTAATAATCTTGGTTACCTTTATCTCCAGGATCATTAGTGAATATCTTTTCCCAGCATGATAGTCACACTCTGGGTTCAGGATTAAGAAATTTGTGACAATATAACAATTATTTACTTGTAGTTTATTCAACCTAGTATAGTTAATGTTAGAAAATTTATATTTTATTTTAGTTACAATCATATGAGGAAGGAATGTTTTAGAATTTTTGGTCTTTTTTAGGTGTTCTAGGTTGAATCAAAGACCTTAAGGTGGGATATAAATATATAAATTACCAAAAAATACTAGATTCTCACTTCAATCCATATTTATAATTCATTGGTGAATTCAAAATGAGAACTCTGAATGAGGGGGATATAAAGAGAAATATAAAAAAACACAATTCATTCATTTTCATACAATACATATAATTATCTATCATTATAATTAATAACACAATTGAATGTCATGAAGAGAGATGATACGTTATATCTTTAAGGAAGGTTTTCTTGGATATTAGGATTGATATAGAATTGATCTTGGAATGATGCACACAATATTTATTTTGAAGAAACTTCCTTTTTTTAAAATATGTTTCATTATCCACATAGAAGCATGGAAAATGATAATCACCCTATGTCCACATGTATGTTCTGGTTGATTGTCACATAAGAGGAGACAGGTATTTAATTGGTCCAACCACCTACTAATAGTTCATAAACTATACCAAGACCTAGATTCAATCACATCTAGGTGAGTGGATATGTAATTTTTTAATCCATGTAATGGGTCTATATGTGACTCAAGATAAAGAGTGTGGGGTGAAACCAATGTAGGCTACAAGACTAGGTCAGGTGGTTTCATTAAGGAAGCCTCCAGTCTCATGGATTTTAAGGAAATAAATAATTTATCTGAGCATTTTTAAATCAATAAGTGGGGTGCATCCTCAATCATCCATCCTTGAAAATTCATCATTCTCAGTGACATAGAGGGTATGGGATTCTTGGTGGTCCACCCTACGTGTTTAGGACATATGGGTTATTCTCTATGAAAGGTCTTATTTTAAATATAATTTGAATATATATATATATATAAAAACATAAACTCATTTACTCGATGGATCAACCTGAATATGTGAAGACCTATCATGGAGACCTTGAATCCTTGATCTATTTTCTCAATGAAAAAAAAATTACATTAATTGAGAGCTCAAAATATAGACACCATAATAGGGTAGAACTGAGGTGGGAGAGGATCGTGAGAGAACCTCCTCAGAGAAATATAATAAATTATCATAATATTTTTATGGTTATTTTGATACTATTATTTTCTTTATTCCTCTATTTATTTATATGAAGATAAAGGGGATCAGTTACCTAAGACGTCTCTAGAATACTCAACAGAAGGGATATCAACTGATGTAGGTTCTTATTCAAAAGAATGGTTGGCGGTAAAAGAAACCATACAAAAATAGAGAATATGAGGGAAGTGATCTACAGTCCCATGAAGTAATATTATTTCAACCACTAGTGAATCATCCTATATATCCATCTATTGAAGAAATCAAGAATAAAAGTGGGATAGAAAACTTACAACACACCTTTTCTTGGGGACAACAAGTATGTGTTTTATTTGACCGAATTTATTTCAATTTATTCATATAACTTCGGGATGTTTATCTAGATTTTTTATGTGATAATCCCAATTCCACAGGGGTTTCTACTTTACATGATAGTGAAACTCAATTTATCCTAGCTGGGATGTCCATAGAGGTGGTGATGGGGATGTTTAGGGAAGGTTAGGTCCACCTCAGGACCCGACCATATATGGAAACTCCTCCTATAAACCCAAGGCTAGTAGATGATTCTATAGAGGTTCTATATTTTAGTGTATCAAAACCCAAAAAAAATCCACCCTATGCTACTATAAAGAACTTATTTATGAGTGGAAACAGTCAAGTTTCTAGAGGTATCTAACGGAATTTCAATCTGGATGTATGGGCTATCATCTATGTGTATAATAGGTTAGTTGATGGCCTTATGAAGGTACCAGATCTGACTAAATATTTCAATACTAATCTCACTAAAATAAATCTATCTTTAAAACATGGTTAGTGAAACTAATTTTCGTAACTCTTCTTTATGATAATGTTAATTCAAGATGTTTTCCACATAAATTATTCATATTGATCATCCTGGCATGCCTAGGTTAGAGATTATATTAAATAATACATCTCTGGTAGAGGATGTAATTCTATTGGTAGATGATTAAGAATCGTAAATACATATATTGAAATTTCTATAAGTGTACCCATATTCTAGACCTATCGATGGGGTGATGATATCTGAGGAGGTCAATGATCTAATAAATGATTGTGAGTATTCAATTTTCTGATCAATTGTCTTCCTCTTCTATCTCTTGATTAACAAATTATTGATTTTTTAAAACAATCTTGTCATGGGATATTGGGAAAAACAAATACTTCCTCTTCCTAGAAAATATATGTCATAAGGACATCAAATGATTGGGGCCTGACTCATTCAAGAGGTGTTGAGACTAGAACCTTATAGAGATAGTTAGTCTATAAATATATTATTCCTTATGAGAGAGACTCTGAACCTAACTAGGAGGCTCCTATTTTCTATCATGCTTCCTAGAAACATGTGTGAAAATATTTATGGTGTCTAATTTCAAGGAATCCTCTATAGGATTTGGTAGAAAATGTATTAATGGTTCATCTCATGTCTAAAATATTCGGATATGGTGGGTTTTATTACTATAACATTTTTGAAAAATTGAATAAGTGTATTTGTTATAAACAATGGAAGAGTACAATGTGGTCGATGATTTTTATTATAGAATACATTGACCATTTTTTGTATCATAAACACCATACTCAATGAAAGATTCTAACATGCAAATGTAGCAGTAAAATAGAATGACCATGACAGGGAGAATAATGATTTAGTTAATAGACTCCACCAAAAGTTTTATTGAATCCATTAAGAGTTAGATATCACTTAAGAATTTACTAAATAGGAGTAGCATATTTTTTATAAATATTGGAATGAATAAATGGATGATTATTCAAGGGAATATACATTTTAACCTGACCCAAATGAATAACCCACAATGTTAAAAGAGTTTTATCAAGCTATAAATGATACATAGTGTGTAATGATTGAAATAAATGAGTATATTGGACAAATCTTATAATAATATCCCTATATTAAGACCTTATTGTCTATAATTAAAGAGACTCTAAATTTTGGTTTCTCCTATCTTATTTTGATTAATTAATGATAATATATATTTTTGAAACATTGTCAATTCTTTGACTACTCTGTTTCCCCAATTATTAGCTCACGAAAATCTACGAAGCCGATAAAGAATAATATGAGTATAAATATATCTATTTTAACAATGTATGAATATAAAAAAATTCAATCATGATATCCATCTATTTGGTCAAAATGAAAAATGAAATTATCTATCATCTCTTACATATATTCCTTTAAATTAATATAGGTAGCATCAAGATAGTATCATTTGTACCATCACCACACACCATAGTGATTCATTGGAGAAAAAAATTATTTTCCTTCCTCTAGAGTGTGTGTGGATTGAAAAATACAGTATGGCTTTATATAATAGTATACACACTATCACTGTATATTATGGATACCTCACTTGGATGTGACATGTGATTTTTCCCTTAATTTATGCTCTATGACCGATATAGGTTGGCCGAATATTACAGTATATGTACTGTCATCATGCACTATATTGTCTATTTATATGTGGTGGAGTTAAAAGACTATTCATGTATTTATAATGGTATATATAATCTTATATATGAGATAAAAAATGGCTGTTGTAATTTTTCATAGTTTGAGGGACCTAGTGAGAATGGATTCACTTTTGATGGGGTCTTATGGTATAAACCAAAACCATTGTGTCATTTTTTTTCTTTATTGTCCCTACCTTTTCCCTATGTCTAATATGGGGGACATTTAGACAAAAGAAATTTGAATTTTTCTTAGGCCACCCTTAATGGTTTTCCAACCTGCCATTTTTTACATTTTCCTTTTCAAAAAAACAATTTTTTATAGATCACACAATGTGCATGTCCAGAGAGTAGATACTTGAGTTTTTCGTGGATCTCCTTTGTGGATTTTTTACATAGTGAATTTAATGTCTCTTTATTTTTTCTGTATAAGGTATTATAATCTAAACCAACATAAATTTTATTTTAGACAATGAAACATTGACTATAAGTTTGGAAGTCTACATAAAAACATGCGTGATGAAATCCTGACATAAATAAGGTGGCTCGTTCCATGAATGAAAATGACCTAGATTAATGGTGAATTTTGTTTAAGTCTATAATGATTGGATAATATTTCATGTGGTTTAAAGTCACGTGATGATGATCAATTTCGAAATTTCTATCACTTTCCACATTGGAGGAGGGAAGACTTGGCGTGTCAAGGATATTTCTAAAAATAAAATGATAAATGACACAAAATGACCCTAAGAATTTCCTTAATTTTATTAGATAATTATACCTCATCCATAATCATCTAAATGTATAATATATGTGTTTTTTCAACTTTTCCATGAATTTTTTCCAAAGGGACTTTTGTGTCATCGGTAGGCCTAAACAACCCCTTGTTCAAAAATATTTGAGATAGATACCCGATATTGGATGGTGGATCAAAGAGAATGTATATGGCATTCCCTCAGGTACACTGGGTCCATTGGTTTGTCTATGTATCTTCCAAACATACCATGTTTTTGTCATAGGGTGTTTTTGTCTCTATATTGGGATATGAACTGCATGTGAAGTCAATCTATGTTCAATGATGATTGACATTAAATATGATATCCATCATAAGTGGGTATCCATATGGATTGACTCAAAATATGAGAATGATAAAATATATCTGATCTTAATAATGAAGAGTGCCTCATGTAAGCTTCTACCTTAGTGGATTTAATATGTTAATTATGCCATACAGCTTAACCAGATTGTCTCACATGCGTATACAGAAGCCAACATGGTGGAAGATTCTTTGTTAAAGAGGATGGTCCTTGAAGAAATCACATTATTGTCATTTCGAACACCTGATTATGGTGCCAATTTGGTGAATGATGACATGTATGGGGTGGTCTAATCCGGGGTGTGAAAAAACCATTATACTATCAAATCTTTGCTTTTGTACTCTTCTCTTTTAATAATTTTTGTAGGACCGGGCTCGCTCGGATCCTAGAATTTCCAGGTAACAATAATATTTTTGATATTAGGATAAATAGAGAATATTTTTAGTTGTAAATAGTAATTATAAATATAATTGAATTTTTATTATCATGGAAATTTAATTCTAATTTTTAGTGAAGAAATAATTACCCTAGAAGCTTAAGCAATGTCCACGAGGTAATTATTATTTTAATTGAAGAAAAACTAAATTATCTAAAAAATAGTAAAAGTAACATGATTTTAATGAATAGTTTTTTTCCATTATTTTTTGATAAATATGAGATATTATACAGGCTTTAATTCATCACACTCTAATTCTATTTTTTAATAGTTTGAAAATTCAAATTAAAATGAATAGTTCCAAATTGACACTAATGATATTTTATAATAAATATCATTGTATTAAAAGATTTATAATTTATAAAAAACCTATATTCCTCACAATATTTTGGGTTGTGGTTTATAATATCAACTATGGTCCATTTATGGACCTGTTTTCATTTATAATAACTATTTTGACCCTTCAGTTGTAAAAATTATTCTTATCACGGTATGTGTGAAAAAAGGTTATCATGGGGTTATAAACAAAATATAACGGTAAACATAGTATAAACTTGTTAGAAAAATTAATGAGTGGTTTTAAACTTATTATCAACTTATATTGGAATCTTTTCAATTTTGAACCATTTTAACATGAAAATGAATTTATATTAATTTAAAATATTATGAAATTACAGGAGTACTCATTCTCTCTCTTATAAAAGTCCCTTAAATATTCACATTATTTTACACATAAAAATATTTTAGGTTCATCCAATAAAATCCAAAATAAATAAATTAAATCCATATAAAAAATCCTAGAGACCTTAGTTAGGGAATAATACTTGGATTATAGGTCTTAAAGTGTAAAGGCAAGAAGGTTGTCCCAAGAAAAGGTATAGTTCTTAGCTGAGAATTTTTGTTTTATTTATTCTTAATACTCCTTAAAATATTCCTTACACAAGACTATATAAAAAATCAGTATCTCAAAAAAAATATGTTATATTTTTAATATAATAACCAATATACATCTCTAACCTCTATCGAATGGAATGGAAATCCGTTGTTTATATGTATGGAGGACTACCGCCTCACGGATCAATATGATTTGTTTCCCATAACAACCTCTCACAAATAGTTATAATGATGGATTTAATGTATATATATGAAATTAATGAAATTTTTATCAATATATAAAGATAATATATCACATGTTTTATTACCTTTTCATTCAATGAAAAATGATAATTTCTTTCATGCATATCTTTGGACTCCCACATCCATGAAGTGATGTGATTCGTTTTTCATCATCAAAAAACATAGATTATAGATATAAATATATTTAGATAAATACTATAATATTTATGATATTATTTTCATTATATAAATATAAAATAACAATTTTTTTCCATAATGATCTTTGAAAAATGGATTTGTTACACATGTGTATGTATGGTCTATAGTCTCCATGATTGTAATGTAGTTAATTTCTCATAACCATGTTTCATGGTTTATAATTAATTTTAAATTGATATATAAATTTTTTGATTATTTTATGATAATTATTTGTGAGTTTCTGGAATAATTACTTCTCTGACTATGGTCATCCTACCGAATTCATTTTGTACATATGAGGTGAATATCATAAAAAAATCTAACATGAAGTCAAATAAATATGTAATTGAATAAAACAATATAAAAGGTATAATACACATTAAAAATTTTCTTAATAAACTTAATAATTAACATAAGTTTATTATTCATAAAGATAATAAAAATTTACGTGATGAATTGGTCTTGAGGACACTTTAACTTAAAACCACATTTTAAATTTTTAAACATATACTTTTTTATAATTATATTCCATGTCAATTTTATTATAATGTGTTTCATGAAAATTTTTATTTGTGGTTAAATTAATGATAAATTTCATTTTTTCTCATATTTTACTTTCTTTCAAAAAAATCATAAGGAATCATTTTATGGAAAGATTTAACCTTATATAGAAAATGGAAAAAGAAATATTTTGTTTTATCACATAAGCTGACAAAGACTTTTCTTGCCATAATAAATATTATTTTATCTTTTTATTTCTTTATAATATTTTTTTTATTCAAATATTAACATTATTTCAATTTTTCTAGGAACATTGGTATTAAGAATTGGGTTTTAAAAGAAAATAGTTTTTTATATATAAAAGAGTTTTTCATATGGGTTTAAAGGATTTTATCAAAGGTTTTATACATAAAAGGTATATGATTAAAATGATTTAATTATGATATACTACTTTAGAATTATATTTGTGATATGGGTGATACTAATACATTTTATACGATCGGTTTATCCACATTATAGATCATGAAAAATGGGTTATCCCCATTACAACTCTCTAATGAATTGGGTAATGTTACTTGATTATGTATAAAAGAATGAGGGTGTTACCAAAGGGTTCTCCTATAGATTTTACTAGGATCAAGTTATTTCTGACATGGGTTTAAAACAGGTTAAGAATATGATAGACCAATTTTCCAAAAAAGTTTTTCATTTTCTTCCTATGGGTTTTAATGTTTTTATTTGACAAATAACATTTTTATATGGAAATGATTTATTTCATTTGATTAGAGAACATTGAGATAAATGTAATAATATCATGGGTTTTCTTGTTTTTCATTGTAATGATGGTTTTCTTTATTTTTGTGTACCATATTGGTATTTTTCTTCACGTCCCATTTATAAAAATATTTCTACAAGGTTTAAATATGAGAAAGGAAAAAAGAATTCAATTTCAAAGTTGTGTCAATTTTTCTTGAAATGAAAACATGTTTTATTTTAATCGTTTTATATTATGATATAATGGAAACGAATTAAAAGTCTAAAATTTATAAAATATGCTTTTTTTATGTTTTAGTTGCAACTTAATTCTCAAAAACACTATACATGAAAAAAACCTCCAATATAACAGAGTGATTTTTTTTCATAAAACCAATGATTATATAATTTTAAAGGTTTATTTATTATATTTGGTAAAAAATAAAACATTTACATAACTTTTGGGTTTAAGATAATGTTATGATAATACCCTTTAAATATTATACTTTTTGACTGAGTTAAAATTATATAGCATTTTAAGATACCGTGTTGATTCATCTAAACATTGTTTTTTCAGAATGATTTTCTATAAAGGAAATAGTTTTTCTATAGTAAGAAAGAACCAAGAGAGATATAAACTTTCAAATAAATATCCAATAATTATTGGAGTTAGAACCGAGTAGTTTGTTACATTGAGGGATTAGTTTACATAGGCTATAAATGTTGTTGGAGTCCTTGTAAAAGAGATACCACATTTTCCATAGAGGAACCTGTTAGCAGTTGACAATATTATGAGATAAAATCCTCTAGCATTCAATGGACCATTTGACCTAATGGTAGATTATAGTTGGATTAATACCTTAGAAAATATATTCAAATTCTTGTAATATATAGTATTTCAAATGGTAACTCATGTAATTTTTTATTATTAATGTGAGATTGATCAATGAGGGTATTTGGTAAATAATACGATGGAAATAAATGATATTTGTTCCATGTAAAGGGACACATTTAAGACTCCTTTTCTGGATAAATATTTCTCTAAATTTGTTTATATGAGGATAGAGAAAGCACATGAGCCTTATCCCGGTTGGTAAGGACTCCGTAAGTGCATCTAAGAGAAAGTGGATCAAAACCAGGTGGAGGCAGAATTTCCAGGGGTTCTATAGAAGCACTCTAGCAGGTATTGTAGCAGTACTATAGTAGGTATTGTAGCGGGAACTATGCAGTACTATAAAGGATACTGTAGCGAGACTGTAGCATGCACTATTTGGCACTGTAGAATACAAGAATATGCCTACGTTTGGGCCTTCGGACCACTGATTTGGTCCCTGATTAATTTAAGGCATTCGGGCCACCCAGGCCTTCGAGTCAGTAAGGCCTTAGGATCACCTCAAGGCCTTCGGGCCACCTTAAGTGTAGATTCAAACCAGACAACCTACATAGAACAAGCTCTACAATGAGGATGAGCAAGGATCTTTCACCACTACAGAAGCTTAATGGATTGAAAAATGAGAGGGTATGGCACCTGCTATCGGGACAAGTTTGTGCATGCACGGGAAAGCCTAGACAAACAGCCATGTGAAGGTGGAGAGATGATTTCACAATGAAGATGCTGGGGAGGAGCAGTTCCAAGTAGTTATTCTGGGTTGTATGTAATATTTGAAGCCTATGGGAAAGGAATTCCTCTAAGTCCTACGGGCCATGTAATACTTACGCCTACAGGCATTGTAAAGGATCCACCTCACCCCTTGAAAGGTGGATTATCAAAATCAATATAAAATGAAGGCCTTCGGCCCATTGTAGGAGGATAGAGAAACAATTCATGGAATTGTAGGAAAATGATGAGGATTTAGTAGCCCCATATGAATTGAATATTACAAAATTGGATAGGGATGTACAATTTTTTTTCAAAACATAGATAGTAAAATTAATTGATTTTATGATGGATGAAAACAACATTTCTTAATAGCTTTTTTATGAGAATTTAAAATATTTGAGAATGTTATGGTTGTGATGAAAAATATGAGACATAGTTATTGGACACTTATGAGCTTCTAGATGAAAAAATTAGGAAAAGTTCAAGATATAAAGAAATAGAGAATTAAACAACTAATATATCCAGAGATAGGCCACTAACATGATCCATATGAGGTAAAATAAATTTTATGGAAAGTTTTAATGGATCTAGAAAGTAATAAATGTGTGGTTAATTTTGTCCCATAGCTCGGGACTATAATGAAAAGAGTCTTAAATAGTAAAATAATTGGGTAACAGATATCTATCCAATAGAGATTTGTTTTAGTTTTTAATATTTGTGTCATTATGTTAACATGTGTCTGATGTTAGTTACAAAGGATGGAAGTCATCATGATTAGAAAGGGAAAGGTTTAGGAAAATAATTTTCTACTACTACAGTTTATAAAGGTCTATAAAATGAAGTTAAGAAAATTATGATACTTGTTTTTTCAAATTATTCCAATGAAATTTTTTACTCTAGATCTTTACATTCCATTATTTCTATAAAATTTAAAAAAATGGTATATCACCTGAGGTAAAAAAAGATTAGCCTTTTTGTGAAAACTCCATGTAAAAATAATAAAGTAATATAGATTTAGAGTAATCTTTATTTTTTTATTAGTAGGATGGTATTTCCTATAAATATTTTGGAAACGACTATGATAGAGTTTGATATTGTTTTGGGTATGGATTTAATTTTAGTTTATGATTCTACGATATATTGAAAATCTATTAATGTTTTATTTAATGATTTCATACCTTTTATAACATACCATGAAGTTAAGAATTTTTTTATAGATAATAGTGAATGTTACCTATCTCATGATGTTGAAAAGTATAAAACTATTGAAATTAGTGATTTTCTAGTAGTGAATGAATATGTGGATTTATTTACCATTGATTTTACTTGCATTTTTCACAGTTGGGAGGTTTAGTATACTATTGATATAGTACCTAATGATAAGATAATTTAAAACCCCCATATTGAATGAATCAAGTATAATTTTTTTAATTGAAAAGGAGTTTGTAGGATTTTTTAGATAAAGGTTTAATACAACCCAAAACATCACCTCAAGGTTCTCTTGTTTTATTAGTTAAAAAGAACGGTGGTCTGGTGAGTCTTTGCATTGATTATAGAGCATTCAATAAAAAAACTGTTTTAAACAAGTACCATTTTTTCATATCGATGATTTTTTTAATCAAATCCAGGGAGAACTATATTTTTCGATGATTGATCTCTAGATGGGGTACCATTTATTGAAGGTGATGGAGGAGGATATCTTAGAGACTTCATTTCAGACTATATATGGGCATTATGAGTTTTTAGTTATGCCTTTTGGGTTATTTAATAGACCATATATATTTATGGATATTATAAAAATATTTTTCCATGATTTCATAAAAAAAATTTGGTCAGTTTTATTGATGACATATTAGTATATTCTAAAATTCTTGAGGATCTTGAAAGAAAACTAAGGATTGTTTTATGAATCATAAAATAAAAGAAAATATGTAGAAAATTTTGTAAGTGTGAATTTTGGACGAATCAAATTTATTTCATTAGACATATTGTTTCAAAAGATGGAATAAAAATTGACCATAATTATAAAATTATTTCTTGGATAATACCGAAAAATGAAAAATTAATTCACAATTTTATTGGTTTAAAAGGTTACTACTAGTGGTTTTTTGAAAACATTTCTTGGAAATTTATCCCAATGACTATGAAAACTTGAAAACGAGTTAAATTCATTTAGAGGAAAAAAAATTAATGATTTTTTTGAAGAAATAAAAAATAATATTAGTGAATGATCTTTTTTTTCTCTATACTCTAGAAATGGGGATTTTTTTATTTACAATTATGCTTTTATGAAGGGACTTGGTTTTGTTCTGGTGTAGAATTATCAAGTAATGTTTTATAATTCATCTCATGGGAAACCTTGTAAGTTAACTTTTCTTACACATGAAATGAAATTATATGCAATAATGTTTTGCTTAAAAATTAAGAGAAATAATTTATATGGAGTAAAGTGTAAAATATATACTGTTTATAAAGGCTCAAAGTATATATTCACTCATATATAGTTGAAAATGGGTTAGAGACGGTGGCTAGAACTGATTAAGGATTATTACATCTTAATTAATTACTTTATTGGAAGATAAGACAATGTATTAGATTCTTTGAGTCTAAAAAATAATGTTACATTAACAATATACATTTTGAGGATGATCCTTTGGTTAATGATTTGATAAATTTTTCCTAGAATTTATGGATGTTAGATCTTCCTCTATTTTGTTTTAATTATTAATACTGTCATCTATACCAAAAAGAATTAAGAAAACCTAGATGTATGAACACAAGTTATTGGAAAAATTATAATTGTATATAAAGGGTATGTTTTCTAAATTTAATGTTGACAGTGAATATGATTAGTGATTTCGAAATAGGTTATGTTTTCCATTTGACTACCAGTTGAAGAGATAATTATTGTGTAAAGCTCACAGTTCTCTGTTCTCTATTCATCCCAAAAATAAAAATTTGTACTCAGACCTTTGGGAGTAATACTGGTGGGATGGAATGAAAAGATATATTGTAGACATTTCCATGAAATGTTTGACCTATAAATAGGTTAAAATAGAATGAAAATTACTGAATGAGAGCTTCATCCTTTTCCAATTCCAAAGTGAAAATGAAAAAAATATTTTCATGGGTTTTATCCTAGTATTAACAAATAGATCTCAATGTAATAGTTTTATTTGGGTTATTTTTATTTGATTAACTAAATATATAAATTTTCTTCTCATTAGAGATATAATATATTTAGATCCAATTTCTTGATTCTACTTCTAGGATGTAGTCATGTTACATTGATTTACTCTCTCTATTTTATCTAACCATGATCCCAGATTCAATTAAATTTTTTGGAATGAGAGTCCTTTTCCATTGGGTATTGAATTAAATATTAGTACATCATTTCATCCTCAATATGATAGTTAGTTTGACAGAATGATTTAGACATTGGAACACATAATTCTTTCTTGGTTAATGAAATACAAGGGATGTTTGGATCTACATCATTCATTAGTTGAGTTTTCTTATAACAATAGTTTCCATTGTAGTATATAAATGGTACCTTTTGGGTATTATATAGAAAGTGGGGTCGAACTCCTCATTTTTTGGATAAAGTTGGACAAAGAAATATGATGGGACCAATGTTGGTATAAGAAATGGATAAAAAGGTCAATATGATTTAGAAGAATATGGTTATGGATTAGAGTGGGGAAAAAATTATGTGGATAATAGAATAAAGTATCTTTCTTTCGAGGTAGGTGATTGTGTTTTTCCTAATGTATCCTTATGGAAAAGTGTTATGAATTTTGGTAAAAAGGGGAAGTTAAGTCTATGGTTCATTTGACAATATGAAATCCTAGAGAAATTTGTATCATTTTCACACTTATTTTCCTTTCCATTGATTTTATTCAAGGTACAAAACTTATTTCAATTTTCATTGTTAAGGAAATAGGTGTCAGATTCATCTCATGTATTTATCCCTGAGGTAGTTATATTAGAAGAAAAATTTTCTTATAAGGAAAATCAAGTACATATTATTAAATATAGAGTGATTTTTTTTGGAATAAGGTGATTCACCATGTTATGTTTTTTTGAAAAACCATATGGTTAAATATGAAAAATGGGAATCTAATAATTCTATGAGGGAAAGATATGCCCAACTGTTTAATAGCTGAATAAAAATATGAGGATGGAATTATAAAAAGGAGAAGAATCAAAACAACCCAGTTAATGCCAATATAAATAATTTTCATTCCATATTATATTAATTAATTATTTTTTATATATTTATATTTGTTAAAAAGATTAGTTAAAATTTGGGTTAAAATTAAAAGGGTATACTTCTTACAAAATTGGTTTTTCATGTTCCATATGGTTTTATTTAAAATAATGATTTAAAATCTATAAAATTTGAATTTTTAAAAATTAACATCATTTTTCAGATCATTTTATCAAAATTATAATAGGATGAAATTTTTTATTTTGTGGAAAAATATTATGTTTTCAATGAATAGTGAATAATATTAATCTTTATTCAAAAACTATATTTTATTTTAAAGTATTTAAAAACTAAAATCCTATTTTTAACTTGTTTTAATTTTAATTAGTAAATTTTGATTAAACACATGCCATATATCTTCTTTTAAATGATTTTTATACTAATATTTTGTATAAAAACCAATTTTACCATAAAAATTTCTTTTTTCTAAAAAACCATTTTTCATCATGTTTTGGGGGTTTAATTTAAAATTAAATTCAACCACTTATATGAATTGATTATAGAAAATTTTATTTCAAATTTTTAATTTGTGTTTCTAAATTTGGTCAATAGTTCTCTTTTATTTTTGGACATTATGAATAGTAACCTTAGTAATTTTTGTTTCCATAGAATAAGTTAAATCATGTAATTAAAATTAAAAATAAAATCATATAGACTGAATAAAATGACCCTAACACTTCACATAATTTATCTTATGAGTATATATCATCCAAAATTTTAATATATGGCGTATTTTCCATTTTTTCATGATTTTGACTTTAATAATATTTAAGTGAATATAAAGCCAAAAATGTCTCACTCTTTCTTTTAATGACTTTAATATTTTTTACATAAGGATAAATAGTGGATATGTTAATAAATAAATATTAATTTTAAAGAGAAATTATTTTTTTATCTCGTTAATTTACTTATTATTATTTTTTAACAAAGAATTTCTTTAATGGCTTACGCAACACTAATGTAGTAATTATTCAACTTATAGAAAAATAAGATTAATGACTATGAAAATATTAAAAGAAATATGATTTAAATGAATATTTTTTTAAACGTTTTTTTATAAAATATAAAATTTATAGAATTTTTATTCATTATATTATAATTCTATTGTTATCATTTAGTTTTAAAATTCAAATTAAAGGAATAGTTCCAAAAAAGTCAATTAATGATATTTTATAATAAATAATATATTATTAAAAGATTTAAAATTTCAAAATATCATATTTTCAAAAAAAAATGATTGGTATATGGTTAAACATATCAATCATAGTCAATTTATGCGAAATTTTTCAATTTATATAAACTACATTAACCATAATAGAGTAAAAAGTCTTTTTATATCTGTTAGTATGAAAAAGGATAATGGGGATTGATGCCAAAAGATAAGGGTAAAACATAGTATAAACTTGTCAAATTTTATATTTGGAGATTATTTATACATGTAATGATATTATAGTCAAATATTAAAAAATTAAATCATTTTAACATGAAAACTAATTTATATTAATTTAATATTTTAATAAATTCCAAAACTGCTCATCGCTTCTCTTATAAAAAGGGAACGTAGTATTATCATTTATTCACACTTAATAAAACATTTATCTATGAAATTCACTAACTAAATACTTCCTTAAATATTTATTCACATACTAGTGGCCTTATTTTGGAATGAATACCAACTTTAGATTTATGAAAAGTGTAAAAATGAGGGTTTCCAAAGAAGTTGTATAGTTATTAACAGAGCGTTTTGGTTTTATTTATTCTTAAACCTAATTCAAATAATATTTAATGATGATTATATAATAACATAACTATCTACCATATAATTAAATATTATTAAATTAATGTAATAACCCATATCCATCTCTAACCACCAAAAAATGAGAATGTAAGCCATCATTCGTGTGTACGGTGGACTACCGCCTCACAGACAGATTTAATTTTCTTTACATAACCATCACTCATATATGGTTATACTGATGGATATAATGTGTATATATTATATTTAGAAATATTTTTCATTATTTTATGATAATATATCACCTAATTTTCTACCTTTTAATTCATTGAAAATTGATAATGTCGTTCATGCGTATGTGTGGACAACCACCTCCACAAAGCGATGTGATTCAATTTTTATCACCAAATCACATGGATTATAAATATAATTATATTTAAAGAAGTATTATGATATTTATGATATTTTATCATTATTTAAAGATAAAATAATACTTACCTTCTTTCCATAATAATAATGGAAAATGGAAAAATACACAAGCATATGTATGATATATCATCTCTATGATTGTAATGTTGTTCACTTTTCATAATCATATTTCATGGATTGTTTTAAAATTATAATTGATATATAAAAATTATAATTATTTAATTATTATTATTTTTTATATGATATAATTATTATATATTTGACCATATTTAACTTAATGAATTCATTTTTGACATATGAGCTGAATATCGTCAAAACATCCAAAATAAACTCAACTGATTAAGAAATAGGTTATAACATGATAAAATGAAAAAAAATGAAATGTTTTCTTCAAAAATTAAATAAATAACATAATATATTTTTCAGTATGATAAAAAATGATAGGTGATGATTCAAACTCGAGGCAGGTGACACTTTAACATAAAACCTCATTTTGAAATATTTAACGATATTGTTTTTCAAATTTTCTTATTTCATGACCATTTTCATCTAAATGTTACAAGAATATTCTTATTTATGCATAAATGGGTGATAAATTTCATTTTTTACCATTTTTTACTTTCTTTCAATGTTTTCAAAAGTATTCTTTTAAAAAATGTTTTTATTTTTTTTACAAAAAGTAAAAAAAATAATGTTATATTTTAACATATATGGTGAAAATTAATTTTACCTACATAAAATTATTTATCTTATGTTTTCATTAATTTATAATATTACATATTTATTCAAATAAAAAACATCATTTATTTTTTATGGTTATTTTGGTATTTAAAATGGTTTTTGAAAAGAAAATGGTCCTTTGATATCCAAAAGTGTTTTGCATACAGGTTTAAAAGATTTTTTCAATGGTTTTATGATGAAAAGGTGTAAGAATATTTTTTTATTAATGATATGGTAATTATAATTATATAGGTGAAATGGTTGAGCCCTATATGTCATATACGATAGGTTTCTCACTATTATATCTCATGAAAAATAAGCGACCCCAATACATCTTATACAATGGGTGATCCCCCATTAAATAACTCTAATACATTAGGTAATGATCCTTGTTTGTAAATGAAATAAAGAGGGGGTTAACAGAGGGTTTCTCTAATAACATTAACTAGAATCCAACTATTTCTACAATGCGTTTAAAATGAGTTTTAATTTTGATTCTCTAGGTTTATAAAAATTGTTTTTCATTTCCTAGCTTTGGGTTTTGATGTTTTTATTTAAGAAAAAATTTGTGTGTTTTTCATGTGGAAATGATATTTTCCTTATCCAAAATAATATTGCGATAAAGGTAAACATTTCACAGGTTTTCATTTTTTTCACTAGACTATTGAGTTTATTTCTTTTTATTTTCCTTACAAATATTTTTTGGCTCATCCCATGTTTTAAAATGTTTTTTATAGGGTTTATAGATGGGAAATGTAAAATAAGAAGGAAATTTGAAGGAGATGAATATTTTTCATGAAAATAAAACATATTTTATTTTAAAATAATCATATTATAGGAAAAATTGATTATTATCAGATGTTTCCACTTTTTAAAATATGGTGTTGTTATATATAATGTTCTACCCAATTCTATAAACTTATAGAGTTGAATATATCCTCAAATTTATGATTGTGAATTCTTGACTTAAAAATCAACATTATGTAACATTTAAGGTAGTTCCTTATATGGCCCATCTAGGGGGGGTTCACATACCCACTCCATTCCTTTATATACACTATCCTCATTAAATATAATTGGAAAAATAATCATACTAATATGAGAGACTATTGCCATGATTGATATTTATTCCCTTGAGAAGAACTATGGCTAATTTACATTGACACATCACATTTGTATTGCAATAATAATTATTCTTAACATGCATTCATATATAATTGGGGATAAATATTTCATGTTACAAAGTATTTATTAGACCTAAGGGAGAGTTTGATTTAGCCTGATATGTTTATGAATTTTTTTCAAGTCAGTACTTCTGACTGGATGTCACTACACCTAGAGTGGGTACTCGACATGGGCATTCATACGGTTATATTCAATAGATAATTGGTGATTCTACATGAGTGATTGGTTTTATAGAGTCGGTACTAGTGTTTAATCTACCTGATTTTACATTTTGAAATATCATTGGTCACTTATAATGCATGATTCTTTATTCTTTCATCTAGCACATTAAGAAGGTATGAGGACTTTTTGTTTCTTAGATTGATATTTTTTAGATCTAGGGGGATATTAATATTGGAATGAGTGTACAACATTTTCTTTGTGAATGTGTAATTTTTATTTTGGAGCTTACATGGTTCTATAATCATTTGAGAACAACTCGATACTAGTGTATTGAGGGTTGGTGTCATAATGCATAATAGATATATAGGTTCACTGGACATGTTTTATTAAACTCATTAAATAATTTCATCGATCATCTAGTGATCATTGACCTCCATCATTTTAGATAGAAAATTATGATAGTTTTAGGCCCCTTCCATCCTTGATTATAGACCTGAAACAACGAATAACCCAAAGAACATCACAGATCATGAGCTTTCTATCAATGCCAATTTTTCAAGCTTATGGATTCATAATTTTGAATCAGTTGGTATAGTAATATGTTATATGGAACAAAAAATAGGTAAAGAAAAATGTCAAAATATATATATAATTTCAAAAGAAAGAGAGCTCTTATAGATAGGGAAATTCCCTGTTATCATATTTCAATACATAACGAAATTTATGTTGAAGGATTCCACATAAATATATATCTTATGTAAGAGTAAAGAAATTTTTTCATCATCATGTCATGAATATAGATCCATTTGTTTGTGATAATTTTATATAGATTTATCTCTCAGGAAATTAATATAATAAATATGGTGTAGGCCTCTCTAAACCATTTAGGTTCTTAAAGGACGTACCACACATCCCACAATTTATTATCATGAAACAAGGACTATGTTCTATTCATTTTATAGCCATGTAGTGAGAATTTGGATATTGTGTAGTTTATGGTCACATATATAAGACCTATTATGTTGTGCAATTTAAGTTCCTATAAACAGGACCTATTATTTCACTATGTTTAATTTCATATGAATATGGCCTAAGATATCATGTCGTTTAAAGTTAAACGACTAGGACATATTGTCTTTCAAATTAATGTAATGTGACTAAGATCTAATATGTCATCCAATTTAATGTCTTATGACCAAAAACTAAGATGTTAAGGAAATTTTATCCTAATAATGGGTTTATAAATGAAAAAAATATGGTTGGAGTCTCACACTGATATGGTTTATGTGTACAGTAATATGTATTTGATTCAATGTTGGACCCCATAGGGGAAAACCTTATATAAATAGAGATGACCATTGTATAAAGGTGGAATATGGATTTGATTGAGACTTACAAATAGATCTATGATTGGAGGTTATGAAATTACAACATATCATAAGATATGGAAATCATGACACGCATAGTTCAGATGTATATATGAGGTCATCATGTCCAGGTGTGGGTTGATAAATGGGGAGTGTGAACATGAAACAATAACTATTTAATGAATCTGGATATTATATATAGATAAAGGGAGTTATAGTGATGGGGATTTGTGAATGTACCTAAAATAATATATCAAAGAATCACTATGTATGCTTTATTATTAGAAATAAATCCATGTATAGTCTCTATAAAGGATTATTATCTAAATCAAACTCTTGAAAAATTGGAAGGGAATCTTACTTTCACATACATCCCTATGAAAGGAAAATAGATCTCAATTACCTATTATTCTATTAAATTTACATTTTTACATATACCATACCATATATCATGTTGTTTAATGTAATATGACAAAGAAAAAAGGTGTTTATCTATTTAATATCATACGTCGAGAACCATTATGTGGAGGGTTTCTTGTAGATCATGCTCATGCACAAAAAAATGAAATAGATTAACCTCATTGTTCTATCCATGGAAGGAAGACATTATATGAAGTAAGATGTATGATTTCTAAGACAAATCAAGGGATTTTTATTGAATCTGTTATTGAGTATGAGATAAAATATTAATACCAATCTATCTATCTCAATATAATGGTATTATATCCACAAATAGTTATTATATGTGTGGGTGAAATGATATCACCATTTCTTAGTTTCTACAAATCAGAGGGAACCCAACATAACTATAATAATGGTACTGGAAATAGGAAAAGTGGTTGCATAGTTGGAATTGAACATATGTTTTAGACTATATGTTTGGACCTCATTACATGTCCTATAATGATATTAATAAAAAAAATTTGTTCTTATGGTAGGGGAGAATTTCATCTTAGTCTTGGCCAACATGTTGGGGAAGGGAAGGCGCGCAAGGATTGCTTAGATGGATTTGGATCTCATGTAAGAAGAACATGTCTAAAATACCTTCCCAAATAGTTTGAGAAGGAGTGCATGATGGACCTTATGTTATGATGTTTGATGTCATACATCTAGGAAATGGTTCATTAAATTTAAACAAGATTCATATCAATCATGTTAAACTAAGAAATCAACTGGTGCCTTTAAGATCACCTGAGTCATGCTCGGTGTGAAAAATAAGATGTGGTTGTAAGAATACTTGTACTTTATGAGAGAACAAGGATGTCATTGGTGTATAAGTCATAAAATAGGTGGGTGTATGAGTCATGAAATTTTGTTTTATGTCTTGAAAAATGGATGAATGTCCTTTATAGTTTAAATTCATTAGGCTTAGACATTATACAATATTGTTTCATATCATACCCCTAGAAATATGTGGTTCAATTTTAGATCAATTGATTGGGAAGGATTTTCGATGCATTATAATTCCATGTATCTTAGCATTTGACTATTGATTTTAACATCTTGTTGTGAGGATGATTTTGTATTGTTTTAATTTTTATGATTAATATGTCCAACAATATATTTTTATATCATACTATTTGGGCATGAGTGTTATGTAGATTTTCATCACATTTAAAGGGAAATGTGAACCCAAAGTGACGTTATGTGAAGTATTATTTAACAAACCATCCATTTTTGAGTGGAGTGATGAATTCTCTATCTATCAAGATTTGGAAGTAGGTTATATTAGAGTAGACCATGTGAATAGAATAAGGTACTTCCCACTTTAGTTCAATATATGGAGACCTCTTCCCATGTATCATTAGTGTTCTAGGAGTTATCACTCGTTCTCCATTGAGAAATGGGTGAAGGTAAACATTCTTATTTAATGCACATGTGACTCAGTTCTAATGGATTTATTTTGTTGAGATGTTTCCAAAACCATTCACTTGTACAAAAAATCCCTTTGACATTGTGATTTTTCCATTTAAAGTTAGTTAAAAATTAATGTAGATAAAGATGATGTAAAAATTATGGTTTTTACAATGGTTTTTCTAAAACATGTATTGAACGTTCTTATAAACGATGACATATAAGAAGACTTTGAAGGTCATTTTAAATAAAACTTATGTCAAAAGTCCTCATGCATTATTTTCTATATCTATTTTCAATAAAATTGACATGGAATGATTCTTTTGATATTTATTTCTCTAAAACTGATGTTTAAATATCTCCTAAAATGTTTTCAATGTAGGTTTTAAGAAAAATTACTCTTAACATTTAAATACAATTTAAAAAAATTAAAATATATTACTCTGAGCCTATACAATAACACCAAATAGAAAAAAGAACAGAAACAAACAGCACAAATAGAAGAAAAAACTCATTTAAAACTTTTAAAACATCTTTTAAAAATGTTATACACCTAAATAAAACTACATCTAAAAATTAATCAAACAAATAAATTATTATGAAAATAAATTTTGAAGGTAATTCAGGTCATTCAGTGAATATATTAAAATTTCATTTAAATCCTATACAACATAATGTCTTATGAATTTAAGGATACAAAATATTTTTTTTAATTATATTTGCTATAATTAAACTAACATTTTCAATATTTGTTGTTATTTTGGTAACTATTATCTCAAAAATGAATCATAAATATAATACCGATATTAGAAAACCCCTCTTGAATGATGAAAATATTCTTATGAGAAACAATTAAATAGAAACATTAGATATATATGAAAAAATAGGCATTCACTGATATAAATGTTATCTACCTAAACATTAACATATTCAATTATTTCTTGATCAATTATTCCAATGTGAGTCATATTGAACTAAATATGTAACCTATTTTAATTTAAAATATTAATTAAAAAACATATTTAAAATAAAAAATTTTATATTAAAGATCAAAAATTATAGAATAGGACTTAATATTTTAAAATATTTTAAAATATTCTTTAAAAATAATCAAATAAAGAGAATATCCAATATTCCTTGCATTTATTAGTGAAAAGTATGCATAACATCAAATGTCAACCAAAATATAAAACACCCAACATTAATAATAGTATAATGAATAGTAGATAATAATTATATATGTGTTCTTATAATTCAAGGATTGGGAAACCACAACATGTAATCTGTGTATTTTTTAATCTTTCATATATATATTGTTAATTATTGAATGTTGGTCCCTATATTGTATGGCTATTAAAATGTGTTCTGGGTCTATAAAAGCATAAACAAAAGTGAAGTCATGTTGAAATAAAATAGTGTAGATATACCTAATTATAAAATTAAAAAATTAATTCAATATAAAATATTTTTACTAAATGAAAATAAATTAATCATTGAATTATAATTACCTAAAAACCACTACAACATTGGTACAATTAGCTCCTTACCCATTACAGCATCAATGATGTCATCTTGAAATTTATTTAATGTACAATCTCTTCTAAAAATATCCTATTTCATCAAAAAAGTAGAGTAATTCTCTAATATGGAAGAAACTACTATTAACATTTTTATCCCATCAAGATCTTGAAGAGTATTAGAAGGTTCTAGTTTCTGAATTTTTACTTTCCATTATAATGATTTATTCATTTTTATATACTCTGATATAAGGTAAGTGTAAGATAAAATTATAAGTAATTATAATTTAATTAATAATAAAAAATAAAAACAATTGCATACCTCATAATTCAACTAATGACAAAGGCTATATATCTAATGTAAAAAATACAAATAGTCTAGTCATCTATGGTCACCTACTTAGTTGGAAGCATCATTAGAGAAATTGGATCAATAATATCATTTATTAATACTCTTACTTAACCTGAATGAATAATCTAATGAGGTATATAATACACTAGATGATTTAAAATTCGATATATAACTATATGTAGTTAGGATCCATAGTCTGTAAATCAGAGTACATGGTTAGGTCTAAATAAGGAGGTGGAAGATCTAGGTAGGCATGATGCACTAGAAACATCTATATCATCACTTCTAAAAATATAAAATGTATATATGATTTAATTTTATTATATATCAACTCATTATACTATAACATATCATCCATAAAGGAATTTACTTATCCCTTGTATTCTGCCACCATCGATGTGGTACTAGGGGAATCTCTGAAAACATTTCTGAAAACGGTTCCCTCCTTATATCCTTTGACAAAAACTAGGTGTTTCTGTATTCCTAAATAATTTGTAAGAACATCCTTGATATCCTTAGCTATAATGGTCTCTTATATTTTTTTCTCCTCAAGGATGTCCTGATATAATATTTTTATGTGTTATATTATAATGATAAGTTTGAAAAATAGTAATATTAATGAAAATAATAAATAATTACTTATAATCATATTGTTTACTTCTTTTGTTAGAGTGGTAATAAACAACCCAATTTTTCAACCTCACTCCTTTCCATTTTTTATAATGAGAGGGATGAGATAGAGGACCGTATTGAACCTCTTCAGAGCATCTACTTTACTTCTCTCTTAATTTATTAAAATTTTAGTAAATCAGTTTTCCTCTTATAAAGGACACCCATTGTGTAAAAATATATTACGGTATAAGTAAAAATTAAAATAATTTAACTTTTAATAAATAAAAATTTTAAAATAAATTTTATGAATAATATTTACATATCATAAAGGATTTATCCTACTAAATGGGAAAAAACTTCTTCCATTTCTTTATATTTGTAAACTCATACAAAAGGCATGAATCGGGATTTTATTTGCTCCCAAAAATATAATATAATGTCAAATTTCATGTAAAATCTTTCAATCTGGTTATTAAAAAGGATATACAACCCCTGTTAACTTATTCCATCTCTTTATGGTTAAATTAAATCTAAATTGAATATGTAAAATATTAGTCATATTAAAATGTATAATATTTAAATCTTTGTAAAAATAAATAAACAAATTTGGAAATTTTAACATTATGTACTCCCAAAACTTGTATTTCATTGACAATTCAATATTTATTCAATCATGGAACAAAATACTTATCCTATAACAACTCTTCATACCCGTGTAACTCCTATACTACTAGGCATGTGGGCTAGCTATGTGGTCTTTATAATCAAAATCAATTATCATCCTTTTCTCTCCATGTGCAGGTGAATGTTTTGGTAAACATGTAATATCACACCCACCATATTTAAGTTCCTTAATATCTAGAGATAATTAAGTGATACACAATATTTTGTTTCATATATTTTTTCTTTCATTAAATAATTTAATTCATATAGATATATTTATATGAAGAAACGTACATATCACGGTTCCCCTTCCTCCATATCAATCATTTTGAAATATGAATGCTACTTAAACATATGATGTTGTAACTATATTTGATTAAAATAAATATTTTTTATAAATAAATAATTTTATTGTTCATAATATATAGAAAAAACAATTAATGTGAGACTTTTTAACCAAAAAAATATCTAACTAAAACTAATACATATAAAAATTCATAGAAAATTATAGAAAACATTAGCTTCTAAAAATGTATAATTTTTTGTACCTATATTTTATTAAAAATAAATAAAAATTATAAGTAAAAAATATGATTTTTCATAGTAGTATGGAAGTTGTAAATATGTTTTCTAAAATAATAGAATGATTGAAAAAGAATAATATAAATAAAGTTTTCATAATAAAAGGAAAAAGGAAAATATTTTCCATCAAAAAATTGTTATTTAATTCTAATGTATATAAAAATTATTAAAAAATTGTAGGAATTATCTATATCAATAATTTAAATATCAAAGTTCAAAACATAATTTTTATCTATATCAGTTTTGCTAAAAAATTATATATTTAACTGATTAATTAAGAGAGTGATTGAGTGTTTTACCATATCCCTTTTATTTGATCATTTCATGTTATATGCACTATGTCTACATCATAGGCATTGCTATCCATGGGTAATCAAATATTATATGAAGAAATTCCACATAATTATTCAACATAATTAACATTTTCATTGAAAAAATGCATCTTTACCCCTATAAAACAATCGACCACTTATTATTTGGTTATTCGATAATATAACATATTTGTTTTTCTTGTGCCCCCATGAAATGTGATTCATCTTTGAAACTAAATATTTTCAAATCAATAAGTATAAATCCATAGACATCATGTTTCGAAATGTTTTTTTCATCCAGTTGTAGCTAAATTTTTCAACCCAAATTTAAATATAATCAATCTCCCATATATCCTCAACAAATCCAAAATCTTTTTTTTATTTAGAATTGGAACTAAAAAAATTAAGTGCTTTAGTGATGACCATTTCTCATATATTTTTAATGGTACTCTTATCATCCATTATTTGTTTATAGAATTTGTAACCAGTAATATCAAAACAACATCATGTGATCACAATAATACTTGGTGCACCTGCTAACAGTTTCAGTGTTTCCATTGTAGCTAAATTTGTGTTGAATTTTTCCTTAAAACATAGAAAAATGAGTTTTTTATATTAATTCATCCACTATTTTTCATTCATTATCCGATATCATACCTTCAATTCCACAATATGTGATGATATATATGGTTGAACCATACCTTTGTTGCTCAAAATTTAAAAATCTGATTGTATCACTTCATCATGTGGAATTAACATTACTTTAATGTAATGGATCACCGTACCTCCACTATCAACTGTGGAATTTTTGAGATACCATAGGACGAACATGATCCATGTAATGACCCAAAAAAATGTACTACTTTTATTTATGGGTCTCTTTCCTCCTAATAAATTTTTATTAAGTTTTACAATAAAAGCACATTGAATTACTTCGAACTGAAATTGTGGTTTTCATATATGATATAACTATCATAACAAATTATAGTATATGGAATTTTAAAGACCCTATGCTTGACGTACATAAACATTACATTACTTTTTCGGAATACTTAGTACATAACAGAAACACACACAAGGACCGTAATAGTTTAGTGTCTTTGGAAACTCGGAATATAATCTTCTAATCGTGGTGAAAGATCTTTAACATCTCCCATATAGATCTTCTTTTTTTTAAACCTAAATCCTTTATTTATGTCTTGGGGAAAATAAAACATAAAAGGGTGAGCTCAAATGCTCAGTAAGGGTAAACAAAAGAAATATCAATCACATCATATTCATAAGAGCATATCTTTTGGAAATCATAACCTGCAAAAGAGATCATAATTTCATAACATGGGATAAATCATAGTAGTGAAATGTAATCCCAATAATCATAACATAAAACATGAAACTTTTTGGCATACACACATAATCATAGATAATAATTTCTTATTAGTCAGTACTCATTTCCAAGACTATCTTAGTGGACAAAGTCCCTTTCTGAACCGAGTTCACTCCTTGTTTCAGTCCTGTTTCACTGAACCGGTATAACCTACCGTTCCCGCCATGTCTATCTCATGAGATATAAAATCTTTACCCAATGCATTAGAGGGAGATATATGTCCCACCCATCTCATAATGATAACATTCTTTTGTGTGACACAAAATCATAAACCATACATCATAGCATAACCCATGTAATAAAAATGGGATTCTTAAACATCATGAAATCATAAAAAAATTCATATAAGATAAAGGAATTCATAAAAATAATTCCATCACAACATAATCAAATAAATATAATAATAGGGATATAACCATAACCCTTTATTATCTTAGATGGAAAATAATTTTGATAAAACACTTGAACTCCATTCTTGAGGAAAATATCCTTTCTACTTCAGAAACACTTTTACTTTCATAACATGTCATACAATTTTAAACTAAAAGAATTTGATTAAAAATAAACTTGTAAAGGAATATTCTTGGAAATAATGTTTTAAAAATCAATTCATGTCGTATAAGTTAAAAAAAACATTCTTCTCGTACTTTTGTCGGAAAAGTAAAAAAAGTACCTCGTACGAAAAACGACAAAATATTCATTTCATATCTTTTACTATAAACTCACCAAAGGGTAAAAATGGATTTAAACAATTTTATGTGGATGGAAATAATATTACATATTGAGTAAACATGGATGTGGATGATAAAATACACCCCAGTAAATACCAAAGTGTAAACAATCTCGGATAAAAATGAGATTGTGATATTTCCCTTACCTTAGGTCCGATTTGCTTCATAAGTGTCCGAACATCCTGTATAATGATTTAAATAATGTCATTGACTTATTACAGAATCATACTCATTGTTATGATATCATATATGGTTCACTTATGACTTTATTTTACCCGTTCTTTTGTAAATTCCATGTTAAAGAGCGTTTTGGGTAAAATCGTTTCATTTGTCGTCCGTGTTTTGACTTGTAATTATTCATATGATTACTTAGATCATGATTAAATCATTCCAAAATATAAAACATGAATTATATATAATATATATTCAGAATATACATATATATAATATATCAATAAATGGAAAGAAATACACCGTTCATGGAGACGGTAGGCCGTACGTACGTAAGAACGCTATTTTCGTTTCCTTATTGAGTTGAATGGAAATAAGTAGATGACATACATATATATACATATAAATACAGTGTCATTATTATGTCAAATATTTCATGATTACTTATTATATATACTTTATAATCATTCATTAATGGTTAATGTGGAGAATGAATCTCATCGCGTCGTGGAGACGGTAGTCCGTACGTACGCACGAGCGATGATATCGTTCTCATGATCGTGGAATTGTATTGGAGTGTATGTAAACTATTTCAAAATAAATATCACTTTAAAATAATCATATATAGTTATTATGTACACCATTATACCCATCCAAGTAAGGTGGTGGTGGAAAATAGATTACAATACGGCGTGGAGACGGTATTCCGTACGTACGCACGTGCGGTGATTTCTTTTTCCGTAGGATGGATAGATGGTGAAATAGGGTTGTTTCATACTTATGATAACATATCATTATATGAGTGATACTGATGTTATTACTTCATAATGAAACAACTAAAGAAGAAGAAGTGGAAGAAGAAATAAAGATGAAAGAATCAGTAACGGACATTACCTCTTCTTTGAAGTGCTTCTTTGAGACCTTCTTTTAGGGCACTAAACTTGGTCTTTGAAGAATACCAGGACCTATAGTATGTCTCTAGGGAAGTGTAGAGGAGAAATTGGCAGGTTTTGGATGAGCGTGAAGGCTCAAAGTGGTGTGAGGAAGAGGGGGAGGAGGTTCCCTTTTATAAGGGAGGATAGGGGTACCTTTGGAATAACTAAAACTATTATTTTATTATATATTCAAATTCGGTTTTTAATAGCTCTAAATTGATATATTTCGAAGATAAGGTGGGTAGGGGTCTAAATCCTCTCATCCAATAGAATTTAGACAAGTTTAGGTATCAATTTGAACCTTATCATTTAGATTTATCTTTAAGGTAGATAATTTAACTTTCACTGTGTCTTCTTGTTTTCTTACACTATAAGGTTAATAAACATACTATAAGCAGCCAAACGAACCCCAAGTTGTTTATTATTAATATATATAACCTTATCTAAGTCCTTTGGCCGAGCCTTAGATTTTTAGGAATAAAATAACAATTACTAATATAATATTTGTTTTAAAAACTATTTTATGCCAATTTTGACACTATTTAGTAATTGATTTTTTTGAAAATCATAACAGAATGATTAGTTCGGAAACCTTTAACTAAATCAATAATAACATGTCATATTAACTTAGGAAATTAGTGTAATTCATAAAAAGTCTCAAATTACATTTATCTGGGTATTTATAACATCAATTATGTCAATATTTCATTAATAAGACAATTCCTGCATCATCTTTGTGTCATAATAAATGATAATTATTTAATCCCTAAAAATTATAAATAAATTCCTATGATGTAGATAATTGTATTAGATTTCTGGAGACTATTCATGTTCTAAGTTTCATGAAGTTTATCACTAAATTAAATTTATTATACTTATAAGATTTAAGAAAGTGACATGTTGTCACATTCATTGGTTTTAATAATAATTAAATTATTTTCACGGAAAAAAGTCCATTAAATGAATCTAATCCGACCCTTAGGTGATATGGGTCGACTTTTAGTCATCCAATAGGATTTTTACATGTGTTAGGGTAATTTTATAATATTATATTTACCATTAATTACCCGATTTACCTTTAACTATGGTAAATAGAATTTACCGTAGTTATTATTCATAATTCCCAAAAATAAAAAGTATCTTATTAACATAATTTGGATCCACTGATTCCAAATATAGAATCCATTTTTCCAAATTCAATACACAATATTTGCATAAATTAAATTAAAATTAATCCCGTTGTCAAAAGAAAACGGGGTTTTCTTTAAAACATTGCAAAAGATTGAATTGATTTATCCTACGAATTCAAGGTAGAATCAATGATAATGACATACATTATATTAAATGGTATAAATATATTCTATTTATACTTTAAAACCATTCAATATTATAATTTAACCATATAAATTATTGCGATGAAAAAAGTTGTTTTTAATTAAAATATAGCGTGTTTTTAGTATTCATCAAAATATGAAAGTTTCCAGAATGATATGAAACTTTATCCAAAGTAAATTTTTATTTCTTGATTCCAAAGAATAATTTTATTTTGTCAAATGGAACTTATAAACATGTCAAAATCTAGATTTAAAGTGGGTGCGCCATCAAAAGGCGGCAAAACTGCATTTTTTTAAAAATACTTATTTTACACGAAAAATTTATTTTCCTCTTATACCATGTTCTAGAAAATGTGTAAGATGAATAATAATGTTATAAAATTCAAAATTTAGTTAATACTATTCATAACATCTAGTTCATAATAATATTATAATAATATATTGTTGTTTAGTAAAACCCGGTATTGCGTACAACACACGCTATCGAGGAAGGTCGCGATTGCGTGTAATGCAAGCCAAGTCAGGGTTGTGTGTTGTGAAATAATCCTTCGTTGTTTCGTATAACAGAATACAACCATATTTCATTTATACATTGAATATATATATATATATATATATACTCAATGTTGCGTAGAATAACTATTATCAAAATTGTGTGTAACATGATCCAAGAATAGTGTTGCGTATACTGTAAGCTAATACGGTGTTGCGTATAGCGCAAGGTAATCTTAGTGTATCATAGAACACAAGACATTAATGAAATTAAAAGAATATTTTTCATAAAATCTCGGGGTGTTACATTCTACCCCCCTTAAAATGAATTTCTCCATTGAAATTCGTCGGGGTTATAAATGGTTTACTACTCGAAAGTTTTTTTAATAGAAACCAACATCGTAAAAATGAATACCAAAACATGGCTTCAAAAACTAAAGTATGAAATGTAACGGTTACCCAAATTAACTCATCACTGGGTTTCCACGTAGGAGAACATAGGGGAAAATATGGAGATGGAAGAAAAATCTAACCATCAAGTTCTGATGGAGAGTGGTAGAGAACATGGCTATGAAAAATCCAAAATCACAAAGCTATTTGATTTGTGATGATCTAAGGTACCATCTGATTCATCAGATATAAGATCACTAGGACAACATTTTTGGTTTTCAAGATCATTTCCCTAAAGTTGATGAAATTGGAATTAGAAGAAATACTTTCGTGATTTTGGTATAGTCTCACCATTTGTCGTTCTTTGGACAATTTCCACTTCATCTATTAAAGAAATGAAGTTGAATTTGTCATTCCTGATGTGTTAGCAGATCATGTGATAGAATGATGGGTCATTCCATCTGTCTCAAACAAAAGGTTAGAAAAGTTATCAAAAAATACATAAGTCCATCTATATTGAGATTAATCATATATGGTTCCTAAAATGGACTTATACTTCATATATCATACTGCTTAATATAATAAAACTAGTTTCTACTAAACAGGGACTTCCTATAGGCCAGTGGTAGGCAATAAAGGCCAGTCGCACTTCGGTTGTGGGTTCGATTCCTACAGCCTTGTCCGATGCAATGGGCTGTCGCCCTTCCTGCAGGTTGTCCTTTTTCTAAAGCTATATTACTATAACATCCCATCAACAATATCAAAAAAGTTTTATCCTTAAACAATACTAACTTATGTTCAACATAATCCATCCCAATCTTTAGGCTTATCAAAAATACTTCGGTCCAAGCTCATAGTATAAAGAAAATGATCACGTGAATGCCATCTTTTATCCCCCATATATCATAATATATATCTTGTTGGTCAAATTGCAAACATGTGAATACCTTAATCATGTATTCTCTTGAAGAATGAATATCCATTGAACATTAGTGAAAACATGAATGCAGTTAAAATTAAACACTTTCCACATACCAAAATCCTCAAAATTCTATATCCTCAAACCATGATATCACTTAGTCCTTATATCAATCATGTGCTCATGAATACTATCAAACATATTAGATTCTCTTTATCCCTTCATTATGTGCATATCATCTGCTTTCCAAAAATATTTCAATCACTTATCATGGTTACTGATGCCATAAAATTATTGAAAACCACAATAGACCAAAACATAAATATTCCAATATTCCACGATACTATATACAACATTATTCTGGAATCCAATTACATAAACACTTAATCATTCCAGCACATCGTTTTCATATTCAACATCGCCAATGGTGATCGCATGTGACTTCCCTTTGTCCTTTGCGTTAAGTGGTTGCTCATGTCGATCATCACTAACCCTTGGATTAGGGCATTTATTATCATAATGCCCCATTTCCTTGCACTTGAAGCATTGAAGTGTAGTAGGTTAATTATATGTATCCCTTCCTTTGTTTGCAACATTAGCCATCTTCTTCCCATCATTGCGGCATTCAAATGCCCGATGAATTTCCTTTCCACATTTGAAACATTTACTCGTCCCTTTAAGACAATATCCACCATGCTTCTTTCCACACTTTGAGCATAAAGAAACATTCATCTTCTTTTCACCATTATTCTGAGATTTCTCCTTGAACTCCATATTTTGTTTCTTGTCAAAACTATGAGATGGATAAGTAACACCAACTTTCATTTCTACCGTGATAGCACAACACACAATTTCTTCATAGCTACTGAAGTCTCTTATAGCTAATGCCCTTCGAAGATTTGGTTTTAAGCCACTAAAGAATCGATCAACTTTACTTTCAGGTTGGATGATAAATCCAGATGCATACCTTGTAAGCCTTGTAAAATTCTCTTCGTATATACCAACAGATTCATCATCCTTTTTCTTTAGTTCAAGAAACTCCTTCTCCATCTTTGTTCTAAGAATGCGAGGGAAGTACTTATTGAAAAATAAGTTCTTGAACTCGTCTCATTCCATGGACTCAATTTCATCTCTTTGCCTCGTATTCTTGATAAGATTCCGCCATTGATCAGAATCACCTTCCAAACGATATACTGCTAAGATGACTTTATCATATTCATAACATTGAAGAACTGAAAATATCTTTTCAGTGGTACTGATCCATTGTTCAGCAACAAGTGGATCAGAAGACCCACTAAAAGAAGGTGGAAGTTGCCTCATGAAGGACTCAATAGAATGTTGTTCCCTTCTCTGCTCATTTGGAAGTCCAGAATGATTCATAACTTGTGTAAGTATAGAAAAAATATTTTGCACTCCATCTCCCATAACATTTGTTTGTTCAGGAGGACAATCATTGCATTGTCCATTACATTGATCAACACGGCTCCTTCAGGTTCCAGCCACCGTCTAAAACCCAAAAAGAATAGTGTGAGAGGCAAAAATCATGCTAGGGAAAACAACATAATAAAGGGGGAGTATCCTCAATATCTAACATCTTAGGTTAAATTCTATGATCGTTACCATAGTTCAAGGACTATATCTTATACGTATTCTTATCCTTAGGTACATCCCTAGACATACCTTAGAAATATCTCTAGGGATCTCACTAATGGTTTCGCATCTTAGTTTCCAAAGGTTCACTAAACCTTTCCTCTAATACCAACTGTAAAGTCCCTATTCTTGACGTACATAGACATTACATTACTTTTTTGGAATACTTAGTACATAACAAAAACACACACAAAAGGACCATAATAGTTTAGTGTCTTTGGAAACTCGGAATATAATCTTCCAATCGTGGTGAAAGATCTTCAACATCTCCCATAAAGATCTTCTTTTTTTTAAACCTAAATCCTTTATTTATGTCTTGGGGAAAATAAAACATAAAAGGGTGAGCTCAAATGCTCAGTAAGGGTAAACAAAAGAAATATCAATCATGTCATATTCATAAGAGCATATATTTTGGAAATCTTAACCTGCAAAAGAGATCATAATTTCATAATATGGGATAAATCATAGTAGTGAAATGTAATCCCAATAATCATAACTTAAAACATTAAACTTTGTGTCATACACACATAATCATAGGGAATCATTTCTTATTAGTCAAGACTCATTGTCAAGACTATCTTAGTGGAAAAAGTCCCTTTCTGAACTGAGTTCACTCCTCGTTTCAGTCCTGTTTCACTGAACCGGTATAACCTACCGTTCCAGCCATGTCTATCTCATGAGATATAAAATCTTTACCCAATGAATTGGAGGGAGATATAGGTCCCACCCATCTCATAATGATACCATTCTTATGTGTGCCACAAAATCATAAACCATACATCATAGCATAACCCATGTAATAAAAATGGGATTCTTAAACATCATGAAATCATAAAACAATTCATATAAGATAAAGGAATTCATAAAAATAATTCCATCACAACATAATCAAATCAATATAATAATAGGGATAGAAACAGAACCCTTTATTATCTTAGATGGAAAATAATTTTGATAAAACACTTGAACTCCATTCTTGAGGAAAATATCCTTTCTACTTCAAAAACACTTTTCCTTTCTTAACATGTCATACAATTTTAAACTAAAAGAAGTTGATTAAAAATAAACATGTAAAGAAAGCTTCTTGGAAATAATGTTTTAAAAATCCATTCATGCCGTATAAGTTAAAAAAAACAATCTTCTCATACTTTTGTCGGAAAAGTAAAAAAAGTACCTCATACGAAAAACGACAAAAGATTCATTTAATATCTTTTACTATAAACTCAACAAAGGGTAAAAATGGATTTAAACAATTTTAGGTGGATGGAAATAATATTACACATTGAGGAAACATGGATGTGGATGATAAAATACACCCCAGTAAATACCAAAGTATAAACAATCTCGGATAAAAATTAGATTGTGATATTTCCCATACCTTAGGTCTGATTTGCTTCGTAAGTGTCCTAACCTCCTGTATAATGATTTAAATAATGTCATTGACTTATTCCAGAATCGTACGCATTGTTATGATATCATATATGGTTCACTTATGACTTTATTTTACCCGTTCTTTTGTAAATTCCATGTTAAATAGCGTTTTGGGTAAAATCGATTCATTTGTCGCCCGTTTTTTGACTTGTAATTATTTATATGATTACTTAGATCATGATTACATCATTCCATAATATAAAACATGATTTATATATAATATATATTCAGAGTATACATATATATAATAGATCAATAAATGGAATGAAATACACCGTTCATGGAGACGGTAGGTCGTACGTACGCATGAACGCTGTTTTCGTTTCCTTATTGAGGTGAATGGAAATAAGTAGATGAAATACATATATATACACATAAATCCAGTATCATTATTATGTCATATATTTCATGATTACTTATTATATATACTTTATAATCATTCATGAATGGTTAATGTGGAGAATGAATCTCATCGCGTCGTGGAGACGGTAGTCCGTACGTACGCACGAGCGATGATATCATTCTCATGATCGTGGAATTGTATTGGAGTGTATGTATACTATTTCAGAATCAATATCAATTTAAAATAATCATATATAGTTATTATTTACACCATTATATCCATCCAAGTAAGGTGGTGGTGGAAAATAGATTACACCACGGTGTAGAGACGGTATTCCGTACGTACGCACGCGCGGTGATTTCTTTTTCCGTAGGATGGATAGATGGTGAAATAGGGTTGTTTCATACATATAATAACATATCAGTATATGAGTGATACTGATGTTATTACTTCATAATTAAACAACTAAATAAGAAGATGTGGAAGAAGAAATAAAGATGAAAGAATCGGTAACGGACATTACCTCTTCTTTGAAGTGCTTCTTTGAGACCTTCTTTTAGGGCACTAAAATTGGTCTTTGAAGAAGACCAGGACCTTTAGGATGTCTATAGGGAAGTGGAGAGGAGAAATTGGTAGGGTGTTTCCAATCTTGAATGCTCAAAGTGGTGTGAGGAAGAGGGGGAGGAGGTGCCCTTTTATAAGGGAGGAGAGGGGTACCTTTGGAATAACTAAAACTGTTACTTTATTATATAGTCAAATTCGGTTTTTAATAGCTCCAAATTGATATATTTCGAAGATAAGGTGGGTAGGGGTCTAAATCCTCTCATCAAATAGAATTTAGACAAGTTAAGGTATCAATGTTAACCTTATCGTTTAGATTTAACTTTAAGTTAGATAATTTAACTTTCACCGTGTCTTCTTGATTTCTTACACTATAAGGTTAATAAACTTACTATAAGCAGCCAAACGAACCCCGAGGTGTTATTATTAATATATATAACTGTATCTAAGTCATTTGGCATAACCTTAGATTTTTAGGAATAAAATAACAATTACTAATATAATATTGTTTTAAAAAAACTATTTTATGTTATTTTTGACACTATTTAGTAATTGATTTTTGTGAAAATCATAACAGAATGATTAGTTAAAAAAAGTTAATTAAATCAATAATAACATGTCATATTAACCTATGAAATTAGTTTCATTCATAAAAAGTCTCAAATTACATTTATTTGGGTATTTATAACATCAATTATGTCAATATTTCATTAATAAGACAATTACTGCATCATCTTTGTGTCATAATAAATGAAAATTATTTAATCCCTAAAAATTCTAAATAAATTTCTATGATGTAGATAATTGTATTAGCTTTCTAGATACTATTCATGTTCTAAGTTTCCTGAAGTGTATCACTAAATTACAATTATTATACTTATAAGATTTAAGAAAGTGACATGTTGTCACATTCTTTGGTTTTAATAATAATTAAATTATTTTCATGGAAAAAAGTCCATTAAATGAATCTAATCCGACCCTTAGGTGATATGGGTCGACTTTTAGTCATCCAATAGGATTTTGACATGTGTTAGGGTAATTTTATAATATTATATTTACCCTTAATTACCTGATTTACCTTTAACTATGGTAAATAAAATTTACCGTAGTTACTATTCATAATTTCCAAAAATAAAAAGTAGCTTATTAACATAATTTGGATCCACTGATTCCAAATATGGAATCCATTTTTCCAAATTCAATACACAAAAGTTTCAGAAATTAAATTAAAATTAATCCCGTTGTCGAATGAAAACGGGTTTTTCTTTAAAACATTGCAAAAGATTGAATTGATTTATCCTACGAATTCAAGGTAGAATCAATGCTAATGACATACATTATATTAAATGGTAAGAATATATTCTATTTATACTTTAAAACCATTCAATATTATAATTTAACCATATAAATTATTGCAATGAAAAAAGTTGTTTTTAATTAAAATATAGCCTATTTTTACTATTCATCAAAATATGAAAGTTACCAGAATGATATGAAAATTTATCCAAAGTAAATTTTTATTTCTTGATTACAAAGAATAATTTTATTTTGTCAAATGGAACTTATAAACATGTCAAAAACTAGATTTAAAGTGGGTGCGCCATCAAAAGGCGGTAAAACTACATTTTTTGAAAAATACTTATTTTACCTGAAAAAATTATTTTCCTCTTATACCATGTTCTAGAAAATGTGTCAGATGAATAATAATGTTATAAAATTAAAAATTTAGTTAATACTATTCATAACAGCTAGCTCATTATAATATTATAATAATATATCTTTGTTTAGTAAAACCCGGTATTACGTACAACACACGCTATCGAGGAAGGTTGCAATTGCGTGTAATGCAAGCCGAGTCAGGTTTGCATGTTGTGAAATAATCCTTCGTTGTTTCGTATAACAGAATCCAACCATATTTAATTTATACATTGAATATATATATATATATATATACTCAATGTTGCGTAGAATAACTATTATCAAAATTGTGTGTAACACGATCCAAGAATAGTGTTGCTTATACTGAAAGCTAATACGGTGTTGTGTATATCGCAAGGAAATCTTGGTGTAGCATACAACACAAGACATTAATGAAATTAAAAGAATATTTTTCATAAAATCTCTGGGTGTTATAGGAATTATGGTTATTTAAAATAAATAGTAAAATTTAAACACCCATTTTTAAATGAAAATGATAAAATAATATAATTTTCTTGACATTTCACTATGCAATTTCATTATTCATTTTTTATCTGCTATTATTTTTAATAATTAAGGATTTTTATATTTAAAAGTTAAATTTTTCACACTCGAGAATTATTATGGTTAAATAAACATCATTTTTGAATTCCAAATGTCAAAATTAATATTGGGAGAATTTTTAAAAGTTTTCTAAGAAGTTAAATTTTTTTATGAATATTTTTTTTATGAATAGTAAAAAATACTTTATTATTAAATAACTTTTTCTGTGAAATGATTTTCAAAATTCAGACATACATGGTTGTAATCAGGGTAAAAAAAATGTGGTCCAATAAGATCAAAATAATTTTTGGTGAATAGTAACTTTAGCCTTTGGAATAGCAATTCTACCCTTTTAAATAGTAATGAATAGTAATGAATAGTAAATTGGGCCAAAAAATAGAAACTTCACCCATGAATGTATAAATATAATTTAGACATCTTAAAAGTGAAAAAATGATCATAGTATGAGTATTGGTATTTTTATATGTCAAAAATATTTTATTTAAAATTTTATGATTAATTTAATAATTTAAAATGGAAATGTATTTTCATAAATTGTAATAATAAATTGTTACTTTACTTTATTATGGTTATATGATTATTTTATGGGACCTTTATTACTTTCTTAAGGTGTTATAAAACGAGTTATAGTTTTAAAGTTTTTTTAATAAATTATGATTTTATTTAATAATTAAATTAAAAATATTTAGAAAATTATTTTTATAAAATGGAGTTCATTTTTTAATTTAGAGCATTAATATTAGGTTATGATAAATTTATGATATTTTTATAAAATGTTTTGTTTTTCAGTAAATAGTAAAACTGTAATTTTGAGTTTCGATGTGATTAATGACATCATTAATGTTGTAATAATGCTATAATTATTCTATTTCATGTGTGAATAGTGAGATATGTAATAAGGTGTACCAAGTGGACAATACCATGGAAAAATACCATGGTAAGGCCCATGGTTTTGCAAAAACCACTGATGAGGTGTCCCTTGGAAATTAATAAAATATTCCCTCACTTTTGTTATAAATACCATGTTATTCCCTAATTCCATTCATTCCAAAATCCTCCTGAATAAATATATTGCCTTTTTACATCCCAAGGAGTCCTTACAATGTGTTCTCAATCCCCCCAAGGTTCTGACCTTCAAAATTTCAAAGTTACTCTTCTAGGTAAGGGAACCTTTCACCCTCCTCTTTTAAGTCTTGACTTTCTTTATGTTATGTCTTCTGGTTTATGTCTTATTTTGTGGGGTTCAGTTCTCATATATTATTATCATATTCCATTTCATATCCATATGATGAGATACCCTTTCTTATCTCATCAATTTAATTTCTTAATTTTTAAGTGACACCGTTAGGCTGCCGATTTTTTGTAAAAGAAACCGCATTTTCCCTTTTCTTTCAAGATTCCTTTTCATGTGGTATTTCATTCCACACCATGATCTATTTTCAATTTTATTCTATCCCTATAATTTAAAATTATTCATTTATGTATAGTAGACCCTTTTCCCCACTCTTTTTAATGTTTTTTTTAAAACCATGTTATATAGCCATTATGCTGCAGAATTTTTCTAAAAAACTCTCTATATTTCTCAAAAAAAATTCTTTTATTATTTAGGTGAATAACCAAATCTATTTTCATTTCCAAGGGTATTAATAAATACATAAAATTGATCTATTTGATTCTTTAATTGACATACATATAACCCTCACTCCCTTTACATGGGTTATAAATGACTTAATGATCATGATTTTAAGAACTTTTAAAACGTCACGATTTTGAAATGAAACCCATTTCATTTATTCTCAATGGGTTGTTTATGAAATGTTTGAATATGGGCTATGTGGAACACATGAAAATAAAGACATATTAATGGTGCACCCTAATAGCCTTCCAAAGCATTGGGTTAATAATTAATCTCTAGAGATGACAAGTTTCACGATACCTTGGTGAATAACCTTGGAAATTTTTATGACACCTTGGGGATGAACCATGGTGATATGTTCATGAATGTCCAAATGAAATGTTGTAGCCACATATTCAAGTTATGATTTATGTTATTTTCATTATTACATGCCTCTACTTACTTTTCTAATGCCTTTATGTTTTTCATCAAGTTCTTATTGATATCACAAGAAAACTGATTCCCTTGCTTTCCTTACTGGGCCTTCTGATCACCCTTTCCTTTGATGTATGTCTCAAGGTTATGAGATAAAGTAATTGAACTTAGGATAAACATATGATGAATTATTACAAGCGTATTAGAAGAATGTTTTATGTTGTCTTCATGTATATTATTCATGATTTCCAAGACACTAGGCTTTAAAGATCCTCTATTTGTAAAATGTAATGAAAAGTTATGCAACAAAAAGTTGGGATGTCATATTTGGTATAAAAGGATTTTTTAGTTATTTTCTGAAATTAGTCTATGAAAAATTTAGGAATAACCCTATATAAAATTTTAAATATAAGAAAAATTCTTGGTATTTTTTTGAAATATAATTTAAGTGGTTTATGAACAAATAAATCCATGTCTGGATACGAACAAGTGGATGTGGCTCTGGAATAGATGCACCTTGGAGTGAAAACTCTAACAAGGAGTTTCAAGATTGTCCTGGGGTATCCTGGTACACAACAATGGTCAATGATGCACTGATGGTTTGATACTCTCAGGGGATATGTTTGGTTAATCACATGATTTTTATGAATCATTATAAAGGATTTATAGAAAATGTAATTGTTGTTAAAGAATATTATTTCTTTAAGACATAAAATTAACTAACAACAATAAATATCCTAATAAAAATAAATTTTTAATAAGGTAAAACTGCGAGGACACAATTTATTTAACAGGGGAAGAATGCAATGACCCGAAAAAATGTGCAACTTTTATTTATGGATCTCTTTCCTCCTAATAAATCTTTACTATGTTTTACAATAAAAACACATCAAATTACTTCTGACTGAAATTATAGTTTTCATATATGATATAACTATTATAACAAATAATGGTATATGTAACATTGGTTATTTTAATTAAATAGTATGATCTAAACACCCCTTTTAAATTAAAATGAAAAAATAATTTTATTTTTCATAAATTTCACAATGAAATTTCACTGTTCATTTTATGTCCACTGTTATTTTTAATAACCAAGGATTTTGATATTTAAAAGATAAATTTCTCATAAATAGAAAATTATTATGGTTAAATGAACATCATCTTTGTATTCCAAATGTAAAAATTAATCTTGGGTAAATTTTTAGTAGTTTTCTAAGAAGTTTTAATTTTTGATGAATAGTGTTTTTTGATAAATAGTAAAAAAATATTTTATTATTAAATAAACTTTTCTGTAAAATGATTTTCAAAAATCTGACATACATGGTTGTAATTAGGGTGAAAAATGTGGTTCAATAAGAACAAAATAATTTTTTGGTGAATAGTAATTTTACCCTTTGAAATAATATTTTTACCCTTATGAATAGTAATGAATAGTAAATTGGGAAAAATAATAGATACTTGACCCATGAATTCTTAAATAAAATTTAGACATATTAAAAGTGAAAAATTGATCATAGTATATGTATTGTTATTTTTTATGTCAAAAATATTTAATTTACAATTTTATGATTAATTTAATAATTTAAAATCGAAATGTATTTTCCTAAAATGTAATCATAAAGTGTTACTTTAATGTATTATGGTTATATAAAAATTTTATGGGACTTTTATTACTTACTTAAGGTGTTATAAAACAAGTTATAGTTTTAAAGTTGCTTTTTAAAATAAATTATGATTTTCTTTAAAAATTCAATTAAAAATATTTACAAAATTATTTTCATAAAATAGAGTTCATTTTTGAATTTAGTAATCAATATAAGGTTAGATTGGATTTATTATATTTTTAATAAATGTTTTTTTTGGTGAATAGAAAATATACAGTTTTGAGTTTAGGAGTGATTAATGACATCATTAATGATGTAATATTTATGTAATAATTCTGGTCGACTTCTGAATAGTGAGATATGTTACGAGGTGTCCCAAGTGGACAATACCATGGAAAAATACCATGGTAAAGCCCATGGTTTTGCAAATACCACCAATGAGGTGTCCCAAGGAAATTAATAACATATTCCCTCACTTTTGTATACATATCAAGTCATTCCCTCATTCCATTAATTCCAAAATCCTCCATAATCAGTCTCTGATATTTTTACCACCTAAGAAGTCCTCCCAAGGTGCCCTCAAGCCACCCAAGGTCTTGACCATCAAGATTTCAAAGTTACTCTTCTAGGTAAGGGAACCATTCACCCTCCTCTTTTAAGTCTTGACTTCCTTTATGTTATGTTTTCTAGTTTCCATCTTCTTATGTGGAGGTAAGTTCTCATATATTATTATTACTTTCCATTTCATTTCCAAACAATGAGATACCCTTTCTACTCTCATCAATTTACTAAATTAATTTTTAAGCGACGTCGTTAGGCTGCCAAATTTTCATACAAAAAATCGCATTTTCTCTTTTCTTTCAAGTCTCCTTTTCATGTGGTATGCCATTCTACACCATGATCTTTTTTTATTTTATTAATTCCCTATAAAGTAAAATTATTCATTTATGGATGGAAGACCCTTGTCCCCTTTCTTTTTATTTTTCTCTAAACACATGTTATATAACTGTTATGCTATAGATTTTTTCTAAAAAACTCTCTCTTTTTCTCAAGAAATTCCCTTGTATTATTTATTTGAATATCCAAATCTATTTTAATTATCATGGGTATTCATCAATAAATAAAATTAATCTATTTTATTCTATAATTGACATACATATAACCCTCACTCCCTTTCCATGGGTTATAAATAACATAATGATCATGATTTTAAGAACTTTTAAAACATCACGATTTTGAAATGAAACCCATTTCATCTATTCTCTATGGGTTATTTATGAAATGTTGTATTATGATATATGTGGAACAGATGAAAATAAAGACATATTAAGGGTGCGCCCTAATATCACTTCAATGCATTGGGTGAAGAATTAATCTCTAGAGATGAAAAGTTTCACCATACCTTGGTGAATAACCATGGTAATTTTTATGACACTTTGGGGATGAACCATGGTGATATGTTCATGAATGTTTAAATAAAATGTTGTAGCCACATATTCAAGTTATGATTCATGTTTTTTTCATTATGATATGCATCTACTTCCATTGCTCGTGTCTTTATGTTTTTCATCAAGTTCTTATTGATATCACAAGTAAACTGATTCCCTAGCTTTCCATACTGGGCCTTCTACTCACCCTTTCCTTTGATGTTTGTCTCCAGGTTATGAGATGTAGTAATTGAACTTAGGATGATCTTATGATGAAGTCTTACAAGTGGATTAGAAGAATGTTTTATGTTGTTTTCATGTATATTCTTCATGATTTCCGAGACACTAGATTTTAAAGATCATATATTTGTTAAATATAATGAAAAGTTATGTAATAAAAAAGTGGGATGACATAATCCACATCATAGAAATAATTAATACATAATGAAATTAACTCTCCTAAAATATATTTTTGAATAATTTATTCCTATGGTAGAAGTAGATTCATAAATTATCCTTTGGAAATGTCAATATACCTTTCAAAAGTATATATCCAATGTATATAAACTTTCATTTTTGTTCTTACTTCTCACCCCAAATGAATCAACATATGAACAATTATATCAAAAAAATTGTAAAATATATTTCTATAAATATATGTATGTGGAGAACTTTTTTAAAAAACATATATGAAATTTGGATCTATAACTTTTCAATAAATGGAATTTAAAAATAAAAACCTCTTGATTATTGAATTTCTAATACGTTTCAAGAATATTCCATTCAATAAAACGGGTACCATATTTTTTATTAATACATTAAAGTCATGAGATTCCATACCTATTATCATTAAATACCTCAATGACACCAAATTCTTCAAATTTTTAAGAAAAGACACTAATTATTTTAATATAATGAATAAATTAAAAAATATTATCTTTTCACTCTTAGTTAATGTGTGAAAAGTTTTAGTAAACTATTTTTGTGTTTCCATTAATTTTGGGAGATAACTTGGAACATATTCCCACCGTTATTAATTCTATTCTGGCATGCAATTCAACTTTTTTCATTCATTTTAGTTATTTAAAATTTTCAATCCCACAGTCACAAATATTTTTATTAACATGGATGATGTCAAATTAATGTTTTTACATAAAAATATATAATAAGGTATCTAGAATAAAATAGACCATTTCTTCTATGTATTTTTTTTGAATATGAAAACATACTATCATTCTAAATGTGATAGTTATGTTTTTCACCTTGTTATAATATTATTCAGTTGAAAATGGTTTTTGTGAAAATCGTACTCTTTTAAATAATTAAATTGTCTTTTAAATCATTGATAAAGAATATCCATTTGAAAAAATATTTCATATCCCATGTACACTATAATTATTCTTTTCTACAATAAATGATATGAAGTCCCCTCTTTGTAAATTGGTCCAACATTATTCCCCTTAATACTATATCTAGATACATTACTATATACAAGAAATTCATGCACCGTGAATATTATCATAACATTTAAAAAATACTATTTCTTAGGTATATAAAATATTATAACATTGTTCTCTAACATAAATTTAAAAACATGAATCAATTCTGATAGATAAACATTAGTGTCATTTATATTATGTTTTCATCTAGAAATCATCGAGATCATCATCATATGTTTCATATTTATACAAATATTTGGATAATATTTATATATAGCCATCATAACAGGTTATAACCTATGTTTTATATTAAGACACTAATATAGATTCCTTCTATCTATTCATAGTATCATTCTGATATTTCGAACTTCATTTCCACAATAAAAAAGTTTATGATCAAATCTCTTCTGTTGTGGTGAATCTACATGGAGACATAGGTTTCTATCATATATGTGTACATATGTACGCCATAATAACCTATTTGTATCATTTTAATTTACAAATTGATACATAAAATAATGAATTTATAAAAGATACCAACTTTATTTAGTAGGTGTTCTGGTTACTATTCATCATAATGAATAATAGTTTTATTTCTAATTCATTTTATTTTCTGATGTCCTGCATTTAAGAAATATAATAAACTTTTAGATTCCTTCCTATATAACACAAATAAATTTGGGAATACATTTATACCGTAATATCATTGGGTATAATATTATTTTCCCCATAATTATAATTTGGAATCTTGTTTCATTTTGTAAGTGGCAATTAAAAAGTTCAATCAATTTGGTGAAATTTTTTCACATAAAACATATCATTAAATCAAGTTAAAAAAATATAAGCACTACTGATAACAATATAAATTTAGTTTAACCTGATAACAACATCTTCTTATAATCTTTTTACACTTTATGTTTTTATAATGATTTCTACACCTACATCATGAATTATTTCTTTCGGATGATCCTTTATCTCACAATGAACATCTTCATTATCATTAGATATTTCCTTATTTTTTTTATTTCACCTTTACATATCATGTTTTTATAATTATGATTAAAAAATAAAATAATATGGTCTTGAATTTCTCTATTGTCTAATTTTCTCATATTTATAAACTTCAAGCACAGAAATAAAATCATATCTTTTTTTGCAAGATTTAATTTTATAAATTCCAAAAAAAATTCAACCCCTTTCTCATATTCATCACATGTTATTTATGCATTTATCCCATTATTATTTAATAATTACCTAAAGTCACAATTTAAAATATAAATATATTACAACATATATACATTTAAATATATATATATTTATTTAAAACATATAAGATTATAAATACAATGACATGACCAAATTTTTAATAAGTGATTTATATCTAGAAAAAAAATTATAACTAATTTTTTTTTGGAAAAAATCAATTTATAACAAAAATTAATTATAAGGTCAAAAAAATTCTAACTAGTCAAAATTAAAAAAAATAACAATTTTATCCCCAAAAAAATTATAATGAATAAAAACATATAAATAAAAAAGATTATAATTATAAATATTTATAACCAAAATATTATACCTATATTTTCATATCAAAAATTATTTATGATGACAAAAAATTAATGTTCTTTTTATGAGAAGAAAAAGTATAACTAGAAATGATATAAATACAGATAAATGAATCGATGAATTCAATTTATACCTAATAAATTATTAATTATTCTTCCAAAAATAAAAACAATATCTCCCAAAATATAAATGTTGGTGAGGGAAAATAGATATTCAAGTCTTATTAATCCACTCAAGGAAGGTGGAGGTATCATGAATAGTGAATGATTGAGGAGAAATTTTTACAAAATTGATGTGGAAAATATATTAATGAAAAATGTTGGTACGTGATTGTGAGTCGAGTGAATTATAGTTTCATTGGATAAATGAAGGCAAGGATCATTGAATAGGGATAAATTTTGTATGATTGGGAAGAAATAATGAAAAAAATAATGAAAATAAAAAAAAAATAGAGGATCGAACGAGGGTGGGGTGTTGTTCTTTGATGATAGGATAAGGGTTTTAGAAAGATTAGATTGAAAAATGAGGAGAATGTAATGAGTTTTGGATTTTTAAAATAATATTTTACAATAGTTATGAATAAATAGGTGTAAAAAATTCTTCATAATGACTTATCACATTGGTTTTATCATAATTGATATGAAAAGACATCTCATTCCCATATAACATCTGTTATGCCAAAACATGCATTAAATCTATGACACAAAATCATATTTTTCAACTTTTTTTTCTCATCATTTATCCCAACACAACCACTCACTTATAAAACTATTTATCTTTATACGTCTAATTTCAAATTTAGATGTGAAGCAAGGAAAGTTAGACCTCAATGGGTAGGAATGCATCCATTTTTTCTATGAGAATATCGGGTATCATGTGTGGTGGTATGATTTGTGGTGAAATATACCCACGAATCATGTTGGAGTTTATATAGATAAAATTTATTACCATTTTGACCATATTTTTAATGATATTAGATATTGTCTTCTTTAAATACTTTATCTTCACATTGTCCACTACATGTTAATGGGATAAGTGGTTAGACTAAAAGTTGTATTCCTGATAATACAATTTCAACTTTAAAGAGTATAAATTTATATCATTTACCATTAATATTATATGAGGGAAACTGGGTATGGAAATTATATTCAACTAAATAGATTCAATATATAATTTATCCTAAATTACTTGACAGATATAGCCTCATAACATTTGGAGATAAAGTCAGTGGTTATAAGGATATACTTGAACTATAAAAATGTAGTAGAGGGATATGTCAAAATTGAATTGATTCCACAAATAGAAAATATCAAATATTATATAGAGATATGAAATATATCTAGGGTTTGATGAATAAAATTGGAATGTATCTGGAAATCATGAAACATTCTTGTGAACTCTAAGTAGTAATGTTTTATCGACTGCCAAAAATATTTGAGTCTCATAATTTTTTGGAAAATATTGGTTCTAAACTAATGAGTTTTTATGTTACAAAATGTGATTCTTACATGAAATCACTGATTTATCTTTTTCCTAGAATTTACAGATAACTCTATCAAATCCTTTATTTTAGAGGAAATTATAGGAATTTATGTTGTTATAAAGGATGAATTTCACTGCACGCCATCAGATATATTCTATCGTGGAACATTCCAATGGGATAATTCCACTTTGGAAGTAATTAATTATGGGGGAAATAAATTTAATTCTGTTATCAACTAGATAGGATATATAGTCACCTAGGTTATGGGTGGTGTGGATCACATTCATTTCTTTGTTGTTATTGTCAATGAATGGATAGACCACCCTATATTGTGTGATACATATGACTATTTTATCCTTTTCAGGATCTTCCAATATTATGGTTGCATTATATAATGCATAGACACCAATGCTATATGAATAATGGATTAGAGACAATATTGGACTAGAGATTAATTATTTTATTAACCCTCGTAGATAATAATCTAAGGGAATTAATTCATCCTTATTGATGAAATATTCTTCATTATTCTTTTTTCCATCATCTATGAGTCACCATTAAATTTTAATCATGATAGTTGTGTCTTCAAGGATGGATCCAACCCTATATTTAGATCTTAATATTCCTTTATATTATTGGTTTAACCCTATAAATATAGGAATAAATAGGGTGTAACTACTTCTTCAAGAGAATTGAAGAAACTTCCCAAGACAATTGTGTTATGTTTTTGATTTTACATTATTTCTCAAGCTGATATTCGAGAGGAAGTTTTAAAATACGTATACCATATTTGGGTAGTGTCTAAAATGGATAAAACAATATTAATTTGATATTTTTTTTATCTACTAGAAAACATTCTATATTAGTGTGTTCTATAAGAAACTCATTCAATTCCTTCCCTTTGACAAGATTTTGAGATAAAATTTTGATGTGAATTTGATTCAAGATCACTACCCTCTATGTTAGATAACTAATTGGTATCAAATGACTAATAATTTATTATAATGGGCCAATGTGAGAGACAAAATAGACCTTATTATACAACAAGTGTCTTCTCAATCTTGGTCTCTTGAAGATTAATACAAGATATATATACTCAATATTTTAATATTGAGTCTCAATATCTATCATTTTTATCCTAAGATAGTAAAGAATAATCTTCTTCTCTACACCATTAATTTGTATAAGAAGAGATCCAAGTGATCCCCCTAAGTCTTACACATTGAAAATGAGTGGTTTTATTTATACATGGGTAATTAATAATGTAGGGTTCAAAAGACACCACTTGATATCATCATAAGATATCTAAAAACCTTTATCTGGCATGTAAGTAAGTACTTTATTCATCAAATTTATGATGGCTAAAAACCTACCAATGAGGTTAGCTATGAAGTGCCACATATAGGTATTACATCTCATTGTCCCTCTTAACTATTTTAGGCTTTTAGGAGGCATCATGTCAATAATCACATGGGACTTCTCGGGATTTACTTTGATTCCTTGACGCCACACAATGAAGTTGATAAATTAGCCTAATTTCACTTGAAAACAAAATTCCATGTGATCCATCTTCAAGATATGTTTTCATGGTCTGTTGAAAACTATCACAAGGATGAAAAAATGATCACAAAATAGTAGATACATGACTACCAAATCATCAAAATATAATTCCATAGTTTTTCCTTAGAGGGTCTGGAATATATAGTGCACAAAATATTGATATGTACTGTAAGAATTATTCAAGAAAATGGAATTACTTGATAGGTATATAACCATTGGGGGTTCTAATAATGTGGTGTATCTTCACTATGAGAAGCCATTTGGATCTAGTTGTATCATCAATTCCCTACCGTGAATGTTGGAAACTACTTGTTTTTTTGATAAGAAGTATCATTACAATGACTAGGAAATCATCCATTGGGAAGTTCTAGTTGTGATCCTTGAAGTAAATGCATAATTTTTTATTCCCATTATTTTTTTTCCTATGAAAATATTGGTGATCCATATTAGGTTTTGAACATAATCAGTGTATTTGGATTTTATGATCTTATTATCTTTGGATTAAACTATGGAAAATTGGACCAAACACATTTTCATGGATACTCTCCTAAATCCATATGGCGCTCTAGAATATTCAAATTAGGGGTGTCCAACTTGGGATTTATTTTGAGCATTTCAATATAATTCCTAACCAATAAATAATAGTGATGCTTTAAGAGGGAGATATATGAAACTTTTACCTTGGGGGACATGGATACAATGATAATCATAGGCCTTTGATAGCCCTCCATATTCAGTGTCTTTTATTTGAGCTCATTATTAAAGAAATATTTTTCATCCTCAAATGCTATAAGGGAATATAAAAATATTCCCCCTCTTTTACTACCACAATATCACTATAAATGGGAAATTAATGGACATTTTTGGATCTAGAATATGATATAGTGACATTTTTGTCTCTTGTGAATGATGAAGAGGCATCTCTAGCTCATAATGGTGCCAATTTTGTATTATCATTTTCGAGTGAATCCAAAATAATTTATCTTTATTACTTTCTATAAATCGGGAAAATTATTTCATTAATATTCTGAGATTATGAAGATGTTATAGGACAATTTTAAGCTCTTTTGGATGATATATAATAATCATTAGATCTTAAATATAAAAATATAGTGTCTTTAGATCCTATTGATAAGGAGGGGTAATTATATTTCATGGCACTATTATCTTTACTACAACTAGCCCCCCTGTTAGTATGGTTTATCTAACACATTCATTATCGTAAGCTCGTGGTGATCATATAGACCTAGAGACTTCCAATATTTGGTGGATTTACTCTATCTGATTAGTAGGATACACATATTCTCCACCAAGTTCACTCAACGGTTTGATGGGAGGCATATCTAAACCATTGGAAGTAATATTACTTATATAACTATTTTTCACTATCTACATTTTGTCACATTTCTAGAATCTGGTATCTATAAATTTGGATTCACAGTAGATAAAATGGGAACTATCTCCATACAATACCCTAACATATCCACTAATTGGGTACTTGAGGAACTGATGGTATAATGAAGGGATTACCACATATATATGAATACCTGGACTTCCAATAAAATCATTGAAAATTAGGTCTTAGTGGATACCTATGAATTCTCATTCATAGAAAAGGCCTCCAAATTAGGCTCTGAGCGTAATACAACTGACAATTTTCTAGTCACTCCTTTCATAATATTGGATTATCAGGGTAAAGGGAGAAAGTCAGCCTCACTATAGCCTAAGAATCCATGGGTAAAATTTTTTTGATCCTTATTCTAGAACCATTATCAATAAGATCTCGGTGGATAGAAATGTCATATAGAATTTGATAAATATACATGGGCTTGATATGAACTTATATGGAAACTTCCCAGTCTTGTTCTGTGAAGGAGATGATCACTTAGAATTCAATAGGTTTAGTCTTTAGAAGATCTACCTCATCATCTTTCAGCTCATCCTCAAAGTCTTAAGGGATTAAAAGGTCCTCAATGAGTGCTTCATAATCCTCTTTTGAAAGTTAAAGGGTGTATGGGATTGGAAATAAGGACGGAATGTTAATAAGATATTTTAAAAAATCAATATTCTTGACTAAGGGGATGTTTTTCCTGTCATGATTATATTCCCAAGAAATAGGCTTTGAGGATGATCCTACTTATGCTGGTGGTTTTTTTACATAATATGATGGAATTTTTTTGTGGGTAATGTTTTTGTAAATCTCCCATCATTTTATTAGACTATAAAAGTTCATATGATCTAAGAGTAAATTTCATCTCTTCTTTATATTGTAAATGCACTAGTATTTGTGCTTCTATTTCATATGTGGATTTAGTGAAGAAATTTCATTAATGTTGGGTTCAATATTGACCTTCTCTTTCATGAACAACATGGCCTCTATAACCTCTTCCCTATTTATAAATAGGTAAATCTGGTTCATATGTACCTTATTCATTATATATGGTATTTTTTGAGTGGATCATGTTGATAGAACAACATTTTGACTCCTCATATAATGAAAATTACACTTGTAGTGTGGTTTCCAATGTATTTTTTATGGGATAGTGTCCATCCTCATTATAATAGAGATAATAATCGTTGAAGAATTATGAATGACTAGGGAACTAGAAAGGGTTATTACTTTTTTATTCTTCTCCTGTTAATTGAACAAGGTTTTGAGAGACTATATTTCTGAAGAATCTATATCATTCATTTCATAGGGAAATGGGTCATGACTAGATGATTCACTTGTGTCCTAAGGATAACATGTACCCAGTTGACTAACTTCCCACTAATCAGGTCTTTATAATTTTTTGTTTCCTATCTCAAGGATTCCTTATATTCTTTTTCCTCCTCGAGTGGGATGGTGGGGATTAATATCTATTGTGTTTGTGGTTTTCCAAATTTGTATTTCCCAGAATCTACCATTTTATAGTGGATTTATTTGATGAAAAATCAATCTTATTTTTTTTAATCAAACATATGACTTTAAGGGATATAATCTTGTTGTTTATTAAGGAAGGTATTAATGGGTTTTTTGGCCTTGGTAAACTTAAGAAAGCTATTTACCATTCTGGTAATGAATTTCCATGAAACATTATCATTTTAGAAAGAATAAACTTTATTCTCTCAATCATAGAATAGTGGGTATTGATTCTTCTTTCTTACCTCATATTGGGGATATTATTGTTCATAATGTTATTCATGGGTAGGAATCATGTGATATTTCATGGATTTGTGTGTCATAGATGCTGGTGGAGTTGGATTAAGCATAATAGTTAACATTTTCACTTTCTTGACCTTCTTTCGTTGATCTATCATTATAGGATGAGATTTGGAATTTGAGTATCAGATATATTCCATCAACATTTATATAATAACTATGAACTCTCAAAATCAATTGATGTGTTTTAATGTGAGAAAGGGTATTTTAATGGGAGGTACATATTTAGAGAGTAAATCATACCCTTACATCTTGAAAGGAAGTATGAGTCACTATAATTATCACACTTATTGTAATTATAGAGATTAAGGATTAAATTTTTTCATAGTTTATAGAAGAATGTATATATTAAATTTTAGAAGTGGTCCCCCCATCCTATAATAGTCCTAGTTGTAAGATTATTATACAATAAATATTATTGTTGTTTTAGAGTCAACGTTAATAATCTGATAAGGGTTTATTATTATTGTTATAAAATTACAATCATAGGGCCAAATCAAGACACCATTTTTATCAGATATTTCTCTAGGTACTGGGTTCCATTGATGACTGAAATGGTTGGGTTCCAAAACATTGGTGGAGGAGGAGTCATGTCAACCCATTCAGGAAATGGTTTCTTCTTTGTTTATACTAGTGTGTGTAATCCTTCCATAGATCCCATTAGAGATAATAGTGACTAGATGGGGTAAATAAGTACTACTATGATGTTTGGATAGGTAAAAAATCAAATATAGGTGGATTATAAAGGCTGATAGGGTCGTCTCACTCATGTATGATGCTGGTATCTAATATAAGTCATCCTAAGGTAACCTACCGAATATTGTTCTGGATACCATCACCATGGAGAAAATTCTTGATATTTTGTAACAAATTGGTTTTGATATACTGGTTTTTTAGGAATGGATATCATTGGATGATTGTAATCCATCTTCATAGGATGAGGAAAAAAATTATTTTGGAAGATCCACCGTAATAGAATTATTAGTATCATCTTTTAAATTTAATTAATAGGAATATTCACTCTAAGTAATTTTGTATTGAGTCACCTTAATTCAACTAAATCATCCTCAAACTAGGTTAATTTTTATTTAGTAGTGAGCATATCAACTTCTATGGTTGTTAGGAATGATGTCTATATATTTTTCTCTTTTTCTTTCATAGAAAATCACTGGCGAGGTGGTTGGTGAGAATGTAACATCCTAGACCCATTTCACCCATAAGTAACCAAACCTGGTTGGCAAGATGGTCTCAATCAAACCTTGTCATATGCTAGAAGATTCCAACTAATAGTGAGGGTCTGAGGCGTAATAGTGTGGAGATTATACACTCATTAACAGATTGGATCACATCATCAAAACAAAATGAAGAGGTGGTGGAAATGATTAACCATATAAAAATAACAATAAAACATTTCTAACAAATAATAAATACCACATACACTATCATATACAAAATTATATCATGTATATATGTTATAAAAAATGGGAATACAAGTGGAAATCAAGTAGTATGCATATACAACATGCTATAAAAAATAAAAAATATGACCCAAGATATCTCCAATAGCATCACGAGCATAATCTCAATCCTTTTCTCCCACAATCCATCATACTATATAAAATAAGGCATCCATATTTGGATGTTTCCCTTTATCCCAACCTATATACATAAAGTCATTTCAGGTACCAAGCGGTGGACCAAATAGGGTGTGAGATAAACTCAGTAGGTTTCCACAAATTTCATCTAATTCTATCCCTATAATTAATATAATAAGTATAGTGTGTGGGATTAATAACCATTAAATTAGTAATAAAATCAAAACCAAGTCTGCATGAGTTCTTGGGGGACACATGTATAACTCTACTTGCCTCCAGATAAGATGAAATGTTTCTGAATGAGTGACAACATAATACTATTTATGTATGTGAGTGTGCATAAGAAATCCTATAATCCGTATAATATTGGTGAGTCATCCATGTAAAATAATTATAAAAGGTAAATATGAGGTTCCATGACATGTATGAAATTAGTAGTCAATTATAAGTCTAAAGTGGCATATGTTTGGAATATAACCTTAATCATTTTACCCGCACTATTGTAATTATCCTAGGTGGCCTCAATAATAGTCATATTCAGAACCATATCATGACAAGTTACTTGGTCTCTAGTTTTTCATGGCTTTACCTAATTTAATTATTTGGATTGTAATATCTATCATCTCATTCAAAGAGAAACAGATTCATGACTAGGAATACATAATAAGGGGAGGAAACTCTATTTACAACCTATTTTTTCATTGTTAAGGATAACCATAACCAATATTCTAAACCATGGATAAGTGTGTGAGTGGTGCGACATGTACCACACTTTCAAGTAATCAATGGAGAATTTCATGTATAGTTGTAATAATCAACTATCCATAAGTAAAATAATAGCCATGGTCAAACTTTATAATTAAAATTGTGTTGGGTAACATGGTTATAACAATCACTATTCATTTATATAATTTATCCATTTTATTTATAAGTTATAATAATAACACACCTCATAGGGTGGTTCAATTACATATCTATGAAAATGGGCCAAGAACAATGTCACACCATTTCATTTAATTTAATTTAAAGATCTAATTTATGATGGATAATTAAACATTCCCAAAAAGGTAGTTCAAATAATCATTAAGGCACAGTTTATATACCAATTTTAAACATCCCATCCTAAAGGTTGTATTTTGATGAGGTCATTAGCATCCAACCACACGAAGCGTCTAGGTGAAGCATTTACTATTTCACAATTCATGTAATTAAATTATAATATTTCATTTATTTACTTTTACTTATGGACATAATAGAAACACAACTTAAAAGGTGGTTTTCCTCGAGGTAGAACACCTCAAACGATTGAATTGGGATCGCAAGAACTACAAACTCATGGTAATATAAATTCATTTAATTATTTTGACTTTTACGGGTGACACATGGATGGCCTGGCACATGGAAAAATGGTACATAAAATATTCAGCTTAATATATAGTGAAAATTATTAGAATACCTACCTTGTAATGGTATTATAATCCTCATCAAGTATTATCCTCTAATCCGAGATAGAATATGATAAATCATACAAATAGAAAAATACCCTGAAATTAGATCATATTAGCTCGCAAAGATTAATAATTCCATATGATGAGATAAACAATGAAAATAAGAAAGAGATTTGAAGAGCATTCTGATGGCTATCCAATGTGATCAATAGAACATTAATCAGATGTCATATGATAGAGGAGGATCAAATCCTTAGATGAGGGAGAAGGAATCACTCAATGAGGGGGAGATTTTTTGATATTTTGGAACGAAGAGGGAGGAGAATAGTTAAATATAAAGTGGGGGAAAACATAAATTCACTAATTTTAAAAGGGTGAATGGTATAGAAACATTGTTTGGAAAAATGTTTTCTAACACTATATTTTTGGAACACCCCCTCACACAGTAATATTCACTATTTGAAAAATAATGTGCATCTTGTATGTTCTCATTATACATAATTCATACCCCCTCAAATGGCTATGTGCTTAGTTTGATAAAACAAGAACAAATCATATATTTCAACACTACAACACATCTAAATTTTTTTCAAGGCCATTTAGACTAAATTGCATGGTTTTCTAAACCATGCTCCTCCTCATATATGTAACATGATTGAGAAACACAGTAAATACTATCCTTACACCAACCGTGCACCTCAATCTGCTTCCAGAGAAATTGGATCTTTTTGCTGTGAAAGAGCCTCCAAAGCTCCTAAAACATTACTTTTTTACCTTAAGTGATATTACAAGAATAAAATAATAGGTTTATACTAAAATAAAAAGGATTCATATCTCTATAAAAATTAGGGATGTTACAACCCCCTTCTTCAAATAACTCTTCCCTGAGTTTCCCTTTTGAGGATGGTTGAATGTCATGTGTGAATAGTTCTAGCCACTGATCAAATACATCATCCTCTCCATCCTTAGTCTCATCCTATACAAATTTGTGCGTCCATTGAACCTGAAAAATATGATCTAGACTAAATACTAAATCCTTTGTGCTCCAATCCAAAATATGAATGAGATACTCCTCAAAAGAATCATCAATATACAACTCCACCTCATCAGGTTGGAAAACATGAGAGGAGAATAAATAGTAATGGTGAAGCTATGAAACATGGATTACATCATTTATTATATGGTACCTCTTAGGTAACTATAACTAAAAGTCTAACATTCCAAATATCACCAAAATCTCAAAGGTTCCAAAAAACATAGGTGTTATCTTCCCATGTTTTCAAATCATTTGATGCCCCAATCTAGGTGATACATGAAATTGGTCCCAATATCACACCTAAAACTCTATAGTATATAAGAGGCCATCGACATAAGTATTATTCCAATATTAATCTATAGGAATAAACATCCTAATAATTTATACCTGGTCTAATGACTCCTGAATGACACATAGTCCCAGAAGAGATTAATCTCCAACCTCTAACCAGTACAAGGGTGAACAGAAAGGCCTACTGTAGAGGGCCTCATAGAGAGCCATATATATAGTACTTCAGAAACTATTATTATAGGTTAATTCTAAAAGATGGAAATTTTTCTCCCAGGAACCCCTAAAATAACGTATTCATGCTAATATAATGTCCTTTAACACTTATACCAAATGCTTGGACTTTCCATCGGTCTATGGGTGATAGGTTTTACTCAAAATGACATTTTAACCCATTTCCTTTTGTAACCCCTGCTAAAACCACATCATAAAATCAGAATACATATCTTATATGATGGTACATGGAACTCCATGAAGGTGTATGATCTCTCTAACATATAGCCTTCCTAACACATCCACTAAAAAGGTCTCTATAATAGGTAAGAAGTGGGTGACATTTGACAGCATGTCCACGATAACACATACCATATATCTTCCTCTAGGGGATATCAGTAATCCCATTAACAATTACACTTTTACATCATCTAATATCCACTCAAAAATGGGTAACAGTTGTAAAATATCAAGAGGTATTTAGTGTTCATCTTTCACCTACTGACAGGTGGAACAACTTGTAACAATGCCTGCAATCTATCTCTTCATACCAGGCCACCAATATAGGCGGTGTAAATCAGGGTACATCTTCTTGAGTCTTGGATGTACTAACCCATAGAATTCATGATAATATCTCATAAAATCTTATCAAAAATATATAGGAACATAGATTCATCCATGAATTCATAATATCTTTTCCTCACCAATGAACCAACCAAGCAGTGGTTCATCTCCTGAAATTCTCTCCCATAAGACCAAGACCTCATAACCCAAAATCAATCTCATCTTCACTATGTGAAAAATAGAATACCTAACTAATAGATTTGTAATAGTATGATGATCATGATACTCCAAAATCTATATATGCATCTCAAAAAATAGTTACATAAATCACCATTCACTACTAGCCTCTTGAACATCTTGAATCTGATTCTTCTTGGTCAGAGCATCTTTCATTGCATTTCCTTTTCTAGACCAATAGGTGATCTCAAAATAAAATGACTATGGGTATTTAACCCATCCCCAATATATGATATTCAAATCATTGATATTGAAAATGTATTTTATTATTTTTTAAATCATGTACACCAAAAATCATTCTCCTAGAAAGTAGTCCATCCAGTAATGCAAGATATGAACCACAGTTTCTAACATGAGACTATGTGTTTGGTAATTCTACTCATGTGGTATCAAATGAGGAGACTCATATGAAATGAATCACTTGTATTAGATTAAAAAACTCCCAACCCAATGTTTGATGCATCACAGTAAACGGTATAGTCTCTTTCAGGGTCAAGTATAGTCAATATCGATGTTAAGGTAATCCTTCAAATAAATGGTATAGTCTCTACAAAGCAATGATAAAATCAAGTTCAAATCTAAGGTAATCCTCACTTTCAACTATTTAATGTATTACTCATAATATAAATATCATGTTCACTTATCACCCTTCTTAGTAAAGTCCTTAATAGGTGTTGTAATGCATGAAAAATCTTGAATAAAATGCATAAAATAGCCATTTATCCCCAAGAAGATATTTATTTGAAAGAAATTCATGGGCTAATCCTAAGATACCATGACTCTCTCCTTTTCTATGAATATAGAAATTCATTCCTCTGAGACAACCTTAATATTATAAAAGTTTCATTTTTTAAGAATTTCATATAACTTATTCTCTCTTAGTGTATTACATACAATGTTAAGGCTTTTGGAATGGTCATCTTTAGTGTGAGACTGCACCAAGATATCATCTAGGAAAAACCATGACAAGAGAATCCAGTTTTGTGTGGGAAACTCAATTCATCATGACCATAAAAATATCCTTCATTCTCAAGTGACCAAATGAAATTTCCAAAGAAATCATACACTCCATATATACTATGGATTGTTGTAAATGGTGTATCATATGTTCTAACACTTACATGATGATATCCAAAACTCAATTATATTTTTAAGAAGACCCAATATCATATGATATGACCAAAAAATACATCTATAAAACGCATTGGATACCAGTTCATTATTTTAAGCTAGTCCAATTTTTAGTAATCCACACAGAGATCTAGGGTTCTATGGGGCTTCTTGAAAAAAAATGACAAGAAAAATTAAGGATAACAAATGTGTTAGATAAAACCTTTCAATTATAAGTCATCTATCCATACCTTGATTTAATTTATATTGGTAGGATTCATCTCGTAAGGAGGAAAATATATTAGTCCCTCTCCGTATAGTAGCCCAATAGTAAATTCAACCTCTCTCTCCAAAGGTAATCCAGGAAGTATTCAAATATAAACTCACTAAAATGATCCACTAATGTAGGGAAAATTACTTGATGAGCTCCCTAATCATTTAAAATAAGGAAATAAATATGGGATGTAACTCTACCGAGTCCATGATTCTCTCATCTATCTAGAAAATCATAGAAAACCCATTCTCTTTTATGAATGTAAATACCACAATCAAATGATGTGAAAGAAAAAATTTTGTGATAGAAATCAACCTAAGAATTATAAGGTACTAACCATTTTATCCGGAGAATGATGTAAAATCCTATCACCTCATTGATTAATAGGTTCCATATGAAGTGATTTCCACCAATATCAAGGGGAATTCATTACATCAGTGTGAAATCTCTAATAACACTCCCAACGGAGTATCAAGATTCATCACTCCAAATAAATAATCGATCTCAAATCCATGAAATTCCATAATATCCATAGATATTAAATAATGTGAGGCACCAATATCAAATAAATAATACACTAATGTAGATGATTTTAAAATTTTACCTTGAACATTAGAAGACATGACACTCTGCTCCTTAACATTTGGTTGTATTTCATATATCTATCTTGATCCACAGTCCTAATATACTAATTGGATACTCTAAAAAGGTCTGCTCTTCTAGCACTACATACATGAATACTTTCTCCCTCAACTACTACCACCTTCTCGGCCTGGTCGGCTTCTAGTACTATATCTACCCGCCTAGAAAAGAGATGTTGATCCCATATCCATACATTTTTTTTAGATTGGATACTCTCACACTGGAAACTTGAGGAGAAAAAGTTACAATATAGCTAAAGATGATTTATTTTTTAGCTAGCATGGAACTCAATGGGATTCCTAATAAATCAGGGCTTTGTATGACCCAACTTCCCACACTAATGGCATAAAACATAGGTACCGGTGAAGATACTCTAACCAGAACCACCCTGAAGGGAACCCTCTAGGTCACATTTTTTCATTAGTCAAATTACTATCATGTCTAGGTGTTACACCTCTATATACCACACCTAAATCATATTTCAAATTACTCTTGGGGATGAGGTCCTACATTACTATACCAGACACGATAGTAAGACTAAAGATATTCACCTATGATTGAATGTCATACTTGATCCCATCCTTAAATTTCATAGCCCTTGATTACTCCACACCTAGAATAATCGGTGTGAAGCACCGAATTGCTATGAAGTGAACTGAGTAGTTCATAACAGAAATAGTTCCCTATAGCAAGTACATGAACTCTCTATCTCAGTAATCCCCCAATTTATCAAGATAAAAGTAATCATATAAATTAGTTTAGAAATATTTCTAGATCATAGTATGATACTTCTATTCCTTATTCAAGATATCACAGTGATGTTTGATGCATCCACGAAGCATGTATATTGTAATATTCACTATACTTCAAGGATATGTCTCTACAATCTTAAAGATATATAGAATGAAATTTTTCCATGAATCAGTGGCATGAGGTCCTTATTCCCTTCAAAAGGTATTATGGTGATGTTATTGGAACTCCATAGTCAACTCTGTCATAGAACGATCATGTAATGGAGCTCCTTATATAGACTGCATTAACTATAAGAATCTATCTCAAAACTGATCATCAATACCCATATTAGGAACAACCGGATGTGTGAGATGTGTAACAATATAAGGTAATACGGGTGGATTAGGTCCCACCAACATCAGAACATGGTCATCGCCACCTTATAAGAACTTGACCTAAGACCATTGTAGTGGAAAATCTTTACAATGAGAATAAAATGCCTCATAATAATATTTTTTAATATAATAGATCATAGATAATAAATTGGGATTGGTACAACCCTTCTTACATATGGTTCAACACACCATTTCTAAAACCTAATGTTAGGTCTAGGTGATGTATAATATCATCACGGTCACAAGAGACACTTCAAATAACCCACTATTTAGGTCAAGTCATCGTCAAGTTGTCTTTTTTTCAATGGAGGTCCCCTTTAGTATAGTTTTAATGGTAATTTATAAAGAGAAAAAACATTTAAGTTAAAATTTGAATCCCTATTTAGTGACAACCATTTCATTCAATTATTATTATTATTTAGTTTTATATATTTATATCATGTTTTAGTCAGATGTTTCTTTTATTCCCAAGTTATAAATTCATATTCTTTATAAGTTGTAATTTTTACTTCATGTGACTTCAAATATATTTTTAAATTTGATCTCATAAAGTAAAAATTCTGAAATGGTAGATCGATTAGATTAATCACCATTTCCAATTTGTGGTGGGAAAAGTTTTATAAATTGAAACTAGTATTCATGTAATCACAACTAACAAATGTTTTTGTTTATATAACATGAGATCCATGTCTAAAAAGGTCAAAATTGGTTAAACAAGTTTATACCATCAAGATATGTTGGAAAATACAATTTAGGTTACGGAAAACTCTTTAATAAACAATTATTTATCTCATTCATCCTATAGAAACATTATTCAATAACATATATAATAGTCAAGAATCAAAAACTTGAAGTAGGAAATGTATGGAATGCATAAACTTGGAATGGAATATGCATGAAATATAAATCCAGAGGAATCATTAATGATTCATAAAAAAATATTTCCTTACCATATCAGCCCAAGGGTAAAAGAAGATACATAATGTCGATAAATTCTATAATTCATGTGTGCCACCCATCAATAAAATCAAAACCACTATATTGGGGAAAAACTAGGACCTTATGTCTCATCTTAGGAAACATAGATTTTCCCTGTACAATGGGTAACCTAATTCTAGGGAGATTCTCATTTCCAAATTCTAACACATTCCTAGCCTATTATCTACTGGCCCAAAATAGTATGAAAAAAATGAAAAATGAAATCTCAGATAAATTTTTGAAAAATTCTAAACCCAATTCACACATATTTAACCAATCTTGAATAGCCATATGGTCTCAAGAACCCCTCCCCATATGCTACAAGTTTCCAACTAGTAGTGAGGGTCTAAGGTTGAATAATTGGGAGATTATAACCTCATTATTGTAGTGGATCAAAATAGTGTAACAAAATGAATATTTAGTGGAAATAATAAATCATATATATATATATATATATATTAAAATTTTTAAGACCAATATGCAGAAACACATCCCATGTCATATAAAAATGATGATATGTCTCTATGCTATATATAAATTGGTATAAAAGGGAAAATATATAGATTGTATATACAAAATCCAATAAAAAATGAATAAAATGAGCTAAAAAATATTTGGAAGCATTAATATCATATGATTAGTCTTCCTCTCCCATACTCTATACTAGTATAGAAAATAAGGCAACTGTAGTTGGACGCTTCCCATTATCCCAACTTGTATAAGTGATGTTTCTCTAGGTATCAATCGGCAACCTGAACAGTACGTGAGATAAACCAGGTAGGCCACCACCAACATCTTCTAATGTTATCCATCCAGTGAATATATTATAAACATTGTGAATGTATAATAATAATTAAATAAGTAATATAATTAGAACGTAGTTGGCTTAGGTTTTGGAGGGGACACTCATCCAACTCTTACTTCTTCAGCTTAATCTAGAAAGTGTCTCAACTAGTGAAATCATAATACTATATAGGTATGAGATTGTGTATAGACAATACTAGAACCCATGAAATATATTGTTGTAATATATGTAAAATAATTGGATATGGGAACTATGAGGTTCACCACAATGTATGACTTTAATAGTCAAGTATAATTCCAAAAGGGTGTACCCTTGGAATATCACGTTAAAATTTTTACCTGATCCATAAGAATTATGCTAGTTGTCCACAGTACTAGTCATATTAGGAACCACATCATGACATGTTAATTGGTTCATAGTTTATCATGAACGTGCCTTATTCAATGATTTTGATCACAATTTCCAACATCATATTCAAGGATAAAGGGATTCAAATCCAACAATTTATAAAAAGGGAAGGAAACACCATGTCCAACCTCTTTTTAAAGTGTAAGGATCACTATGAAAAATATTCTAAAATAAGGATAAGTTCGAGTTGAGTGACATGTACAACACTTTACAGTTAATAATGGAGAACACAAAGTCCAATAATAATAACCAACTATCCCAAATCAAAATTATAAGTATGATAACAAGTTATAATTAAACAAAGTTTGGGGGACATGTTCATTCAATTAACTTTTAATTTATATCATTTAGCCATTTATTTTATAAGTTATAAGCATAAGCACATTATATAGTGGTTCAATTATGTAAAAAACATAAGCTCCAAGCACAGTATGACATCGTTTCATCAAATTCAATTTAAACATCCATTTATATTGGAAAATTTTACATGTAAAAAATATTGGTTTAAATACTCATTAATGAATAGAGTATATATCAATTTTAAACATATCATCCTAATGAGAGGATTTTATTGAGGTAATCAAACTCCAACAATACCAAGTTTCTGGGTGAATCATTTAGTATTTCAATCACCATGTAAATAAATTTTTAAATTTCCTTTAATTCCATTTATTTCTGGACATAATAGAACCACACATTAAAATTTGGTTGATGAAACGGAACACAACCTCTAATAATGGAATAACGTTCACAATAAATACTAATAAAAGTTAATAAAAATTAATTTAATTAATTTTACCATTAAGAAGAGATATATGGAAGGTCTGAAACACAATACGACATTGCATAATATATTTTTCTTATACTTTTGGAAAAATTATTACGCCACCTACCTTAGATGTGATAAATAGTCTTCTTGTCGATTGTTAGCCTCTAATCTAGGCTAGAATGGGATAAATCATAGAAATATACAAAAACCTAAAAATAGATCATATTATCTTCTATTGATTTAGAATTTTATATGTAGATATTAAGGAAGAAGATAACCAAGGGGTGGAAAGGATTAATGATGGATATCTATCATGATGAAAAGCAATTGAATTAGTAATCGTATGAGGAAGAAAGCTCAAATCAAAGCATGAGGGAGAAGGAGTCACTCAATGAGGGGGAGGTGTTTCAAAATTTGGAAATGAAAAGGATGATATGAGTTTAATAGAAAGAGGGGTAAAATGTAAATTCAGCCATTTTCCAATAAGGCACGGTTGGAAAAATTGTCCACCAATCAAGAACCAACACTATCCTAGTGGCACACCCCCCTCAAATGGCTAATAACATGGTTTGATAATATATGTATATCCAGTTCATGATCAATTTCCATAATCCATACCCCCTTGCATGGCTATGCATATGGTTTGAAAAACTATGTACTAACCCTTTATTTACGCTTTAAAACACCTATTATTTTTTTGTAACCTTGGGGCCTCCATTTCATGGTTTTATAAACTATTATCTTCTTCATACCGGTTGTACAATTGAGATGCCCAATTACTACTAACTATGAACCAGTCTTCTACCACAATATACTTCCCCACAAACTAGGTATCTTGGCTCCAAACATTCCATAGACACTTATGAACCCTTCATTGGTCCCTTTAATGATATTACAAAAATAAAATTATATATTTTAACTAAAAATGTAACGGATATATACCTATCTAAAAGTTCAAGACTCTAAAAGTATCTAGAAAAACTCCAAAATTTTAAACTTGTTTTTGATGTCTATTATATATGCTTTCATTAGGATTTTCACTGTGAAATTTATTCTAGGCATAAACTTTCTCATCATTATTCTCAATACCAGCATCGTCCTCTAAGTCATCAATGATTCCAACACTTATAGCATTCAATGATGTGTAATATTTTACAAGTATTAATTTTTTATTAAATGGATAAGGGATTTGATCGCATTTTGGGTATTGTTCAGGGGAATGACTCCAACACACCTTAATATTCACCTTCGTGAGGGACTTTTTTGGATTGTGACCCTAATGTGGTCTTATATTTTCTTTTTGACTCATCCCTAGATGTAATTTATATAGAGTATTTATCCGGGGTTACCTTCAATAATTCACTACGTGTTTTCCTAAATAATGTAATGGGCCACTCAGTGGGATGATATATAAAGGACTCCCTTGTAAATTTTCACCCATTCTAAAGAAGACTAATTTATAATAAAGATGAGGAAGTGCTGATATAAATCCCCATATACTTATAGGCTTGGGTTTAATTTGTTATTACACCATAATATTTTTTTCCATCTAGGGATTTTATAATCTTAGGGTTGGCAGTAGTGGTAAAAATTGCCCCATCCCTCTTGGTAGGAGTTTCCCTTATATTTCTATTGAGCTATATATCACAAATGCCTTCAAAATTTGGTGTAAGTTAGTTCAATAATTGGATGGATTTAGCAGGAATTATAAGTATGATATACTTTAAAATAAGGGTTTTTTATAATTAATTTGATTTACTATACTTATATGGTATTCCCATTTTAATTTCTTGGTCACACATTGTGCGATCTAGTAAATATCCCATTCTCTTTGACTACAAAGTTTCCAATCTTTAGATACTATGGGATTCTTATCAACAGACCAGCTAGAATATAAAAATATTTTTCCTGAGAATTTTCTTTATATTATGGAGTTTCATGATGACTTTCATGGTAGACTCTTCTAGTTATAGATTACAGTAAAATATAGTGCTTTATGTTTACCCAAATCATTTTTTGTGTACATTGTATAGGGAATCAATAATCAACTATCATAGAGTATTCAAATAATTGATACATGCATGTCATATATTTTCATGTTACCTTCCCAACATTGAATTTCATGAAGCTGTGTGGGTATCCAAGATGATTTGGCAGTAGAGTTTATTTATCTCCTTCAAATAGTTGTCATAATTCCTAGAAGACAGGTATTATTCTTTAGATATAAGATATTTTTACAAAAAAAATAAGGCATAATTAATTTATTAATTTCTCTTTCAGTGACTTTATAATGTTATATTAAAATATTTATACGGTAAAAACAAAAATGATTTATTTTCTTCATCCAGTTACTTCCTTATAACCAATATATTCTATTCATCATTTTAGAGGGATTTATCTTCTAGATCTGACCAAAGAAGTCATTTCCCACATTTCATTGAGTTGATAATGATTTATTAGAATCTCCTCTATTAAATTAAAGTATAGGTGATTTTAATTTTTCATATTTGGTGACCATTTCTTTAGACTATCTATTAGTTGAGAAGAAATATCATTTTTCAGAGATGAGATTCTTGGTGTAGTTAGTTAGAGTGTATATAGTCTCTATATGTATGAGGGTGTTCGGGGAATATATTCAATAATAGGAGGGTCTTAGTTGTGAATTTATTTATTAAGAAAAGCATTTTCATCTTAAAATTTTACATCATTTGGAGGACTTGCATTTTGGTTCAATATTGGACTACACAAAGGACCACTGCAACATATTCCCTAGGAAGGACCTCTAAGGTGGATGATCTAGTTTTAATAGAGATAGCCTTCATGGTTACAACTGTTTTATGAATTTTAAAAAGAGTAACTTATTTACAATTGATATTCTTGCAACAATGAGGATTTTTATAGATCTCACCATGTTAAAAGTTCTAATAATTTATCATTTTGTTTACACTGATGGCAACCTCCATGGATGTTTCCATGGGGAGGGCCTCTAAAGTATCCCATCAAAAAATAGTGGGGAACACCTCTACTATTATAAATAATTTGTCTTTATTAATTATGATCTAGAATATTCTTATGACACTATCAAAATAAATTAATGGGACTCAAAAATGTCAACATTGATTAGGGAAGTGATATGAGCCTAATATTAGGTCATCTATTTCCATCAGTGAGATTTCTTCTTAGACTCTCTCTATTTGATGGTTGGGGTCATTAATTGTACACAATTACCTTTATTGGAAAGATCCCTCCTATTTGATCCCATGTTATCATCCAAATATACTAACATTCTACTTAATATTGGAATAGAATATGAGCTTTCCCTTTGCTCATCAAAAAAATATGTCAATGAGTTTCTTCATAGTGGGAAGCCTCCCTCTTGGTTTTAATCATGATATGATAATATCCTTCTTTAAATTGAATATTGGTAGGAATTTAATCCAACTTCTAAGAAACTTATGGAATATGTTGGTAAGATCATGAAAGGTTGGCGGGGGATATGAGGCTTCATTGATGTTGATTTTAGGAGATGTTGGTGAACATTAGTCAGAACATAAAAAAGATTTTATTCTTTTATTAATTATTCATTGTTAAGTTTCCATTATCCTCCTAAATGAGAGAAACAATATGAGCCTTCTACCGAATATTTATTGAGGTATGCTAATGAGAATATTTAATATTAGATGGAGTGGTAATACGGACCTTCCCCTAGTGACCGCAAAAATATGAAAATGACCATCTTCTTATATAATTAAAATATAATTAAAACTTTATAAAATGTGTGTATAGATATAATATTACCCTTAGATTGAGGCCATGATCTTTTGGTGAGATTTCATAGTAGGAATAGGTGTACTGACCTACTCCATTATTATAATGGGAATATGTGCCGATTCTTATCCTATGATTGCTATCAGGACATGTTGACCTGCTTTTTATGTGGGAGAAAGAGTTTGAGATTACCCAGTGGTGGTTTCAAGAATATGATAGAATTATATTCCTCCTAGAATGAAAACACATGGGTAGGATTATTAAGTATAATAAGGGATATGATCCTACTCATTAGTATTTATCAATATGTTTTTATGGAGTTCCCTACATGGAATATGAATATGGTAATATTAATGGTGATTGAGATATTTCTTCCCCTGGTGGGATCTCCTTTTTGGCTCTCAATCCAAAATATCTAGTTATGGGATCTTTAGAGAGGTTCCTTAGTGTAATAATAAGGAAAAATAGTTGCGTGATTTTTAAAGTGGTGATGATTAGTGATAATATCTCTTTTAGGTAGCTCTATGTTAGTAGTGAGGTTGTGGGAAATCTCTTGGTCTAACTCCCTAATATAATGGATATATATGTTGTTATGATCTAGAGAGAGGCACCTGGCATGATTTTAGGTGGCGATCAGTTTCAACTACTTCTCCACAATCTATCATTGATTAGACAACCTATGATTCATTATTTCCTATAGGTTATCACATGTTTCCTCCAAATCAAGGATGGTACTATTTAGAACAAACTCCTCGAATATCATATTTCTCACCTAGAGCTAGAGGCACTGGGTAGGTGACAAAATCCCCAAATTTTGTTGTTCTGTAGACATAATTAGGGTAATGACATATGTTTTCATATTTAATTGAACATTAGCCAAAGTACACATTGATGCATCCCTAACATTGGATTAAAGGGAGTTCAACAAGGGCTCATAGAAGTTCTAATGGATAAAAATACACAAACAAAAAAATATCAATATAGTATCATAAGTAATATAATGTATGATTAATCAATATCATAGTTATATTATTCACATTAGTTAACCATTTTTTCTAATGGTTTCCTACACTTTGATGATTTACGTAAACAGAGACCTTGTTTCAAAAGGTAGGGAGTCTCTAGGAATTTACCGGTGGTGCCTTATAAGGCACTTTGGTTGAGAGGATGGGAGTTCAAACACATTTTCACCTTTTAGGGTGACTTATTTCTTACTCCTAAACTATATTATAAATTTAAAATGAATTTTTGGATCATTCATAAATCCTAGTGAAGGAATGGTTACCCATGTTCTAATGATCTAGTCAATACAATGTGTCAATGTGAATAGTTATATGTATTTAAGGTTCTACATAAATGGAATTGTATGTATGTATCATAGGTTTCCGATTTATGGTACCATTTATTCATACGATAGGTTATACATCATTCTTCTATTAATTGAATATTTCATAATTCAATGCCTTAATTATTGCCACTCTAAAATTTATTTCCATCAAAGGCAGTGGTAGGTGTCGTGATTTTAGGATTGGGAACATCATTTTAGATCTCTATATATCCCGATTAATAGAATCATAAGCCAAATATTTCATCGATTCTTAATGGGACACATCGTACCTTTTATGTTTGTGTGATAATGACCATCATAATACCTTTTAAATACACACACAAATCATTATATATTTAATCAAGGGAGAGAGTACATAAATAGGGGTAAAGGAACAAAAGACAACCCTAGATTAGGGGGGTCTGAAATAATGAAGACCGAGGGCGTCCCCTTGGATAAGATTAACCACCTCCAGTTTAAGGAAGGTTGCATTAGAAAGGAAAGTCAAAGAGGAGCTCGGGGCTGCGAGAGAGGAGGGGAAGTCCGCAACTTTGTTCCCCTCTCTCCAAGTATGGGTGACTCGCGCCTGGTTATTGAAAAGAGATTTGCATTTCCTAATGATGTATAAGACTGGCCAGTGAGTGGAACCTCTTCCCCGCAGGGAATCATGAATTATCCTTGAGTCTGTTTCCACCTTAGATAGAGCAATATTATTCTGTTTAAAAAGACTCAACCCTGTGAGAACTGCATTCACCTCTACCTGATGATCACTGCCATCGCCATAGTTTTCCGTGAAGGAAAGGAAAACACTCCCTCTTGGATTGAGAACCACTCCGCCACCTCTCATAGCTCCTGAAATGCATTATCCACCAGTGTTAAGTTTAAAACGATTTGTTGGAAGAACCCATTTAATACAGAGGCATCATTATCTATCCATAGGAGGGTTCGCTGGAGGGTAACGGGTCTACAGGATACAGAGGGAGGGAGCTTCGTGCCAATTTAAAACAAGAGAGACCATATAAATCAATAAGCTCTTGTTTCTCATAATAAAGGACCATCCTATGGAGGAAGACCTCTCAAATCTGGCCTCGATCCAATCTTGCTAGAGGAACTAGCATTCGGCACTGAGGATAATTGACCTTGCTTTTTCTCTTAGGACCTTTATCTGTAGTCCCCTAAAACCACCTCTCTAGGAATGACAGGTCCCGATGATGAGGTGAATGGATCGCCGTGAAATCTCTAAAGGAGTTCCATACACCTTGCTCCCACTCCCCTTTGAAGAAGATATGGCATGTGGTTTCTTCCCTATTGTTTTTACATCATTGACAACACAAAGCAAGATTGACACCAATTTTATGGATTCCTTCATCTGATGAAATCTTGTGATTCTTTATGTGATAAACTAGAAAGTTGTATTTGCTTGGAAGCTTATTATACCAGAAAATGTCATTCATGTAATCATGTTGTGCCTGGGGGTTGAGATCCTTTGGTAATCCATGATATTGAACTTACCAGACTGAGAGGTGGTTAACACATATTGGTCTATCTCCGAGTTAATGAGGGTATAATCAAAAACGGAAAGATGTTCCTTGTAAAGCACCACCATGATGAATACCGGGTGAGTGCTCTCTTTAAAAGTAATCACTGGGGATGGGCACCCTGGGAAATGAAGCACTGATCCCACCCAATTTTGTCTCCAGAAAATATTACTACCTTCTCCCACAACCCACAGGGAGTGCTGTTAGAGGATTGGGATGAGGGAGCAGACCGAATGCCAGAGGGGGGATCCCTGTATGCTTTCGGCTTCCATGGTACTGTAGTAACTGTGGGACATGATCCTCCCCTAGAGGGACTGGTCCTCCATGACCTCCCAGTCAAATTTGGCATGCATTCCATGAAATGTGTCCCTAATGCTTTTAATATTAATACTGTCTTAATGAATGGGACGTTCCATTCTTCCCCATGTGACTCAGTGCCTCTTCCCTTTGGCAAGCGCATCCCGTAATAACTTAGCCAGGATCCTTTCAACTGCTTTGATCACCCCCTTTGGCACCGAAGTAGAAGCCATCGCATGAACTAGGATAGTTTTCGGCACACTGTTAACCAGTGCAATACGCCCTCCAAAGGATAAGAATTCGCTCTTCCAGTTGAAGATGCACCCTGTAATCTTGCTCACCAAATGATCAATGTCTCGAATATGTGTTCTGCCTAGAGAAAGAGGGGCCCCAATGTATTCCATCAGGAAGTGACCAGGATTCTTGTCCATGATGCTGCAAAGAAGGTTTGTGCGACCATCTCCACACTTGTTTGAGATATATAAATTACTCTTGGAGTGTTTGATCACCTAACCACTCCAAAAATAGTAATCTTCAAGGATCCTCTTAATGCATTTCGTGAATCTTTTTCCTACATTCGAGAAGATAATTGTATCGTCTTCAAACATCAAATGTGAGATATATATATGAATTCATGTGGGGTTCACTACAAGGTATATGATGGATAATAATGGTTTGGTACTTAAACATGATCCAAATTTTATGTTTCTTCATGAATGAGAGATAGACCTTTGAGGGAGGTTATCTCATATGGAATATTTCTTTTTGGGAGAGTATTATATGACTCCATAGGAATATGGAATGATGAAGAGTGGTATGGATTAAAAGGAATATGGCCTATTGAGGTTGGATACCATGAAAAATATATCCTAATGAGGATAAATTTCATTGGGAATATGGACCAGTGAGGACATGATTTTGTATTTTTTTGGTTTTGAACCTGAAAGTGGCATCCCATATATCTTGATTAGAAATGATAAAATTCAATGTTGTTTGAGTTATATATTTTAAGGTCACGTGACTGGACCATACCATGATGTTTATTATCATGTGGTAAGTATGTTTTCACGAAAATATACATCATGTGACTAGGAAATTTGTGTTGTGAAAAGGATGACAGTATATTATTTACTGGATCTTTCACATGGACTACCCATAAATGCTTAATAGGGAATATGTCAACTTGATGGAGTGACTAATAAGGAATATGACCCATTGAATAAGGAGTTGGGGCTTACACATATCATTAAGAGTATATACGTGTGGATATACATATCTTATATATTGGTAATGGTATTAAATAGGATGAATGAAATAACAATAAATATGACCCCATAAGAAATAGATCTTGGTTTACATGTTTTTTTCTCTACAAATTCTTAGAAACAAATGACATGGATATCCCATTTTTGACTAAATTATTTGATAGATTTGGTGAAGGATGGATTTTTGGTAATACATCTCGTAGGATTAAATTTATATCTCTCTATATTATTGAGTGGAATTAAGGGAACTGTAAGATACTTTTTTTGAATAGGCAATTGGTATGTGTCACCCAGTTATGCTGTATAAACCAAGGGAAGTCTCAGTATTATCCTCATAATAGGGACCCTCATTGTCAAGGTATTAAATGATTATTATCACTTTTAGTACCTAGTCAAACTGGAATGAAAATCTAGGACATTAATTGTATTAATGGAGTACATTATCAAATAGGGAACTCAAGACTGCCTTATGATTCTATCATATACTTTTAATGGTATTGAAGAAGGCATTTATTTGTCCTTTTTTGATGTTTTGACCTCGAAATAAGGAGTCCATGAAGGTCATTTGGGTTGTAAAAGTGAAGGTTAAAGTCTTACATGAAGGATAGAGCATATGATATATAAAATTTCCCTTTATTTTAGAGCTTTATGAAGTTTTCCTAGGATGATATGTGCTGGAAAAGCTAGGTGAGGTTGGGAAATTCTACTGAGTACTATTACATCCACTCACTTCACATAAGGATAAGTATTAAAAAAAGTGGTAATAAGTTATGTAGGAAATTTATTGAAGGTGGATCTGTCAAGGGATTGGTGATATGCAATCCACCCTCCATGAATAAAGTTCATGAGAATTATTTTTCAAGGAAAACTCATGAACTAGTTCATAGATATTATTTATGAATGAACTTCTATGAAGAAATCTCATAAAAATCATGATGAGGTAGTTTCATGACCGGGCTATACAAAATGGTTCAAGAATGTACTTCATCCTGGAAATTTCACAAGGACCATAATAGTGTGATTTTTATTTTTTATTATTCCCTTTTTCTCATGAAATTATCTAGGTATTTTTTAAAAATATCTAAAAAGGAAAGATAAATTGGGATTTCTAAAAGGTCTCTCTCTTGTTTCCTATAGTTCTCAAGACTCTCTCAAGGAGCGTCTCTATGCAATATTCATCTATCCATTCAATTTAAATTATGGATTATTTATTATTGGTGAAGGATAAGTACTTATACAAAAGGATCAACCACGTAGAAATTGTTTAGTCACATAAAACACACACAAATGATGATGTCTCGGGAAGGAATTACCAAATGGGACTAGAATCACCATCATGAAGCCATAAGTGATTTCAAATATACAAAGGAGTTACATGATAGGCCCAGAATCCCAACCTTATATTTGTAAATGATGAAATATTTGGAAGTAATTGATTTTTTTTTTTGAATTAACATTGGGATTCAAAAATGATCCATGAAATTCATGAATGATCAGTGGGCTTCATAAACGGTCCATGGTGTTCATGAATTATTACATTGATAACAATATATACATTATTTAAGCACTTGATTTGCTACATGAAAACATTTCCTTTGTTAATTTCCTTTCAATTTTGATCTATTCCTTAATATTTGATGCTCCTTATAGTATTTCTTAGGTCTATTTAACATCGTGGGGCTCTAAATCCCCACATTGAGTTTTCCGTTATGATAATAACTTTATTGTTAAATAATATCCTTCAACATATGTATTGAATATTAATAATTCTTATTCACCTTTCACATATCTCATATAATCCAACTTTTTAATGTTATCCTGGTATTAGAAACTAATTTTTTATCTTTAATCATTCTCCATAGTGTGATTCCTTATTATTTAAGATTATTAATATTCTTGACCTTATCTTTTATAATTTTAGCCAATCCATCAATAATACAATATTTATCTTCCATTTTGATCATTATATTTATTACTTTATATGAGTTTTCATGAATTTTATATTTATGATTTTAAATATAAACCATAAAATAAACTTCATCCTATTATTACTAATACATGGAGTGTTTAGAATCACATACTACAACATTATATTTATTGTTTTCACTCTAAAATATTCAATTTGTCATGATCAACCTACAACTCCACTTTGGAGTATAAAACACCCTCAAATTAAATATATTTAATTTCAATTTAATAATTAACTTATGGTTTATCTATTAAATCCATAATAAATTCCTCATTGGGGGTATTTTGAATCCTCAATATCCACCACTTCTATTTATTTTAATCTATTTTCATCTTGTGAAATTAACTTCTTCTTATTAAAGAAAATATTCTTGGTAATCGTCCTTACATTCATATAATTAGAATATTTATTTATGTTAGTATCATCATATTTATTATCTTAAAAATTATCAAGACACATAGCAGTAAGAGACCAAACCTTTCCTCATTAAAATCAGATGAGTATAAGTTTCCCCTTAAAAATTAATTTTTCCCTTTAAATATTTGAGGAAGGGGTTGACGTGGATAAATTACTCTATCTTTTTCAGTATCATTATCTATAAAAATCTTCTGCATTTCCTTGCATTAAAATTCATTAGTTTTCTCCTATACCACTGAATCATTATCATTTTTCCTCATTTCATATGCAATAAGAGTACTATGATGAAATTATAATGTAGCTTTATTTAGATCCCTATCCACAGTCACCAAGACAATCATTTGAAATGATGTGGAATATTTTAAAGATACACTTCACAACATTGATATAATATATTGTTTATAAAATTATACACATGAAATCCACAACAATATTCACCTAATCAAATAATGAATCAACAGACTCATTTGAGAGTATCCTCAAATATCCATCCTTGTTCAATAAAATCTTTAATTTCGATCCTTCAACCTTTGTGTTTCCATCATAAATAATAATAAAATTATATCACATGGTGTTTATGGATTTACATGACATCAAATTTGTGTATCGTGTGTTGAAAAACTATTCCCCTAATGTATTAATTTCTTTAGTGCTTACATCCAATTCCTTATTACATCATTTTGATAGAGATTCCATTTCTATATTGATCATAATTCTATGAATAAAAGTGGTGGAAAAATCAATAAAACTGATTTCAAATAGTGTTCCTTCTGATACCTCTAAACCTAAACATTGTGACAATTTAATATTTGAATCCACATGTTATTAAAAAATGATTCCATGACTTACAGAGAGATAAAACTACTTCAATCTAAACCTTTAACTCTCATACCTATTATTGGTACCAGAACATATAAAAAATTTACGTAATAATATAAATAAATAAATCTTATGATTTATAAGTATTCATTTTATATATTTATATTCATCATTTTTTATAGATTATATTATTAAATATGTCAATTGAAAAAGAAATAGTTTTATTTGAATAAATTGTTTTCCATTAATTACATGGTTTTATTTAAAATATACATTTATTGATTTTATAAATTTAATTTTATAAAACTTAATATCTTTTTTGAATCATAAAAATAAAATATAACTTATGATGATTTTTCTTTTGGAATCTTTCTAAAAATATGGATTTTTAAGTGAATAGTGATAATTATAAATTATTTCAAATACTATCATTTCTTTTTATGAAATCAGGTATGTTATAAGGTGAATTATATTTTTTATTTGGTTTTAAAGTAATATAATATAAATTTTATTAAAAATAGTTTAAATAGTTCCATAGGTATAATTATTATATTTTATTTTTTGTATTTTAATTTTTATGCTTAAAAAAATTATTTACCAAAAACCTTTTTTCATTGCATTTTGTGATGATATATTAAAAGTAATTTGTAATAATTATAAAATTTTAATTTTGAAATACAGATTCCATATATTATAATCATGATTTTAAAATTTATTAAAGAGATCAATTTCATTTTTTGTAATTATAAAAAGTGAACATAATAAAAATGGGTCACAATAGTAAAGGGTAAATATGGTTCATTAAGGTAAAAACTAAGTGATAAGGCCAAAAATTTATTATATTAATTCTTATTGGATGGTGATATTTTTAACCCCATTACATTATATTGTAATTTCATAGTTTTTTATTCATGTTTCCATTGTTAATACATAAAAATGTTTAAATGTTTAGAAAAATTGGATTTGTGCCACTCCCCTCACTTATAAAAGAAAACCTCATCAACTCCCTTCCCCGCAACTTTTGATCACTCTAGTTCATCCAATATCTACACAAATTTTTTTATAAAATTCATAACAATATCATATAGGTCATTTTTTCTTAAAATACCAATCATATAAGGCTTAATGTGTAATCCAAAGGGTGATAACAAAGGAGATGATAAAAATCCTAATCGACCAATTTCAAGGTTATTTATTCTTCTATATCCTTCAAATATTCTTAAAAAATGAGGAAATTAAAAAAAATATTATCCTAAATATAAAAACATAATATTATGATTATATAATAACCCTTTTTCTTCTCATTTTCCAAGTTATGAGAAACGGAAATATCACTCATGCATACATGTGGATTACCACCTCCATGAACGGATTTGTTTCTATTTTCTTCACCTGAACATATGTATGGTTAAAATGATTAAAAATTGAATATGATATATATTTATATATGATTTAATTATGATTATGTAATTATTATATATTACTTACCTTCTTAACCCTTCCATCTATTATAAATTGATAATGTCTCTCAAGCGTACTCATGGAATACGACCTCTACGAAGTGATGTAACTCATTTTTAATCTATACCTTAAGATGTTACTCATAATGATATAAATAATGAATAAATGTTACATTTATTACATATTTATGATTATATAAGAGTAATATATCATCTAATTTATTTCTTTTCCACACATTAGAAAAATAAAAATGGCAATCTTATATATGTATATACAGCTATCTCTCAAGAAATATTTTGTTTATTTTTTATGAAATATTTACATGGTTGGTTTTAAAAGTGTATATAATGTAAAAAATAATTAATATGAAAGTTTCATGATTTTTTATGTAATATAATCATAACCCCTTTGATAATGGTCAATGTATCATTGTTTTTTTGAGGTTACAAATCGAACATCCTCAAAACATTCTACGTGAAGTAAATGATTTTAGTAAATAAATAAAAAATGGTAATAAATGAGATAAAATGAATAATAATAATTAAACAAACATTAAAATTATTATTAAAAAATAATAAATGTAATATAATTTTATTATTAAGGATTTATTTAATGTATGAAGATAAACAGGGCTTAAGGTGAGGGATTTTTCTTTAAAACCTTATTTTATAGTATTTATTTAAACTATTATTCCTCCATATCCATGTTTTTAAAAATGATCGAAGTATATTATTTTTTAAATAATAAATATTGATAATTATCATTTTGAATTACTTTTAAATATTTTAAAAAGGTTATAAAAATAATTATTAAAACATTTTCCATACAGGTTATTTTGATGTTTTGTTATTAAAGTGAAAAATGAATGTTTTTTTAAATATATATGACTTAGTCACTGTCATTTACAAATAATTTTTACCAGCATAAATTTTTTTATTAATTATCAAGTTTCTTTTAAAAATTTCTATGGTTATTTTCAAATAAATTTTGTCCTTAAATAGTATGTTAAATTTTAGTTTTAAAAATATTTTGTATGGAAACATAATTTTTTTCATCATTATAATATATCTAAAAATGATTTTTCTTATGGGATTGAATATAAATTAATTTTTTTTTTATTATAGTTAAATATATATGTTATTTATTCATGTTATGGTTCTTGAAAATTTTATATGAATGATGGGTGATCTCGATATAGCTCAGATAACGGGTGTACCTGATATAACTCTCCAATGCATTGGGTAAAGTTACAGAGTATACCGAATATAGGTTACTCATAAGTGATATGAGAATTATCTAGTTATGTGATTCCATTATATTTTTTATTTTAAGTGTGGATGTAAGGATAATTTCCTAGGGTACATATAAGATATTTTTAAAATGATTTATAAAAGAAACATTTTGATTTCAAAATATAAGGAAATGATACTATGTTTTTAAGAATGTTTTTGAATGTTTTTGAAATAATAGTGAAAGGATTATTTTCATTGAAAGGTATTCAGGAGTTTTCATGTTTTCAAACAAAACCTTTTGAATATTATTTTTCCTTTATGATTGGATATGAAATATTTTATGAAATCTATTAAGAAATTAAGTTGTTTTTGTGAAAAGGTATATTGATATTTTAGGTTATATATTCATTGTGAAAAAGGAAAAACTTTCATATGGATTTTTCAGGTTTACAAATAGAATAATGGGCTTATTTTCTTTTATGTCTCTCGCTATTTTTTTTCTCATCCCATATTTTCAAATTATTTTTCATAGTTCATAATGATGGGTAGAAAAGTTAACAATATTATATATACAAATATGGGAGTTACCTTCAATAAATGAAGTTTTTATTTGTAATGAACTTATTTTTGTGAGAAGAATGGAAAATATGTAGAAATTGCAGATTTTGTATGTAATGATTAACCTAATTATATAATACTTTAAACTGAAATAATCCTAGAAATATAGAAAAGGGGAATCCATATTATAAATTATGTAATTATGGGTATTTAAATGTACGATGTGTTATAATTTGTATTAGAATAAAGGTTAAAATAAATTTTGTTGGTTTGGATGATGTTAAAAGACACTTTTAAGATAATATAATTTATAGTTATATAATGAAGATATTTTTTTTAATATTTCCATGTTGATTCATTTAATTCATTTCAGTTATGAATAGTTTCTTATATAAGAAACATGGTAGGTGAAGTGGAAATGCATCAAAAGGGTAATATTATTTTAAACCAGTGGCATCGAATTTTTGGAATTGGAATACATGATTTTTTTAATTATTTAGACTTGGTTGATGGGGGCTATAAGTGGACGAACCAATACAAGTGAGTGTTATAATTCTTTATCAAGAAACATATATATAGTAAGTCATTTCATGAGAGGGTTCCCTCTAGTATTTGGTGGATCCTCAATCTTATTTAATGTTGAATGTTAGATTAATTCTATAGAGAAGTATTTAAGTTATAGGATATTTGAAACAATAGAATTTAATACATTATATTTATCATTTTGAATTTGAATCCAATCAATAGTGTTATCTATTTTGAAAAAATAAAGAAGATGAAGAATTGATTACATATACTGGATGGTATTTAAAGATCAATTCTATGAAAACATATTTTACTAATTTTAATTGAAATATAATAGGAAGGTAATTCCTAGAGTAGAATAAAAAATAGGAGGAATATGTTTCCACCCATGAAGAAAATTTCACTATATTGGATAGGTATGTGCCAAATTTCATTCTAGACCATGATAGTGAAATTTATATATTTTACATTGGATTGAATCCATATTTTAAAAGGTCTCTAATTACTTGTGAGTTCAAAAGTTGATAGTAAATTTTGTGCTATGCTAAGAAATAGGATAAAGAGTTTGTGAAATTTCATAAAAATTAGGATATAAGGTATCTAGGTCGTAGTAAATAGGGAATCATTAATCAAACAAACTTGTTGGTAAGAAAATCCAATTACCATATAATGATAAGTTTTGAAATAATAATCATTTGAGACTGTATTGGGAGATCTAGGAAGTTTTAATAATTTGGTAAACCTAGACAAATGGCACATGACTAAAAAGAAAAGAGAAATCGAAATGGCCAAACCAATATTTAAAACAAGGCATTGAAATATTTTAACTATAATAAATTGGATTATTATGATAATACATGTCTAATTTTAGCTACTAAAGGTTGGAATCATCATGATCCAAAACAAAAAGGTTTATTAAATGTATTTTTATACTATTATTGAAGACGTGGGCTCCTCAAATGAAGTGGAAATAATTTCAGGGTGCATACTATATTTCAAATATTTATCACATGTTTTTTTATAACTAGATGATGGTGAAGGATAAATAAATTTCAAGGTTTGTGTTCCATACTATGTATGGTCATTTCATGTTTTTGGTTTTTCCATTCGGGTAAAAAATTCCCCCATAATATTATTTATATACTAAACAGTGTATTTGATTATTATTTGAATAAATTTTTTATTGTGTTTATTGATGATATTTTATTATACTATAAAATATGTGAAAATCATCAGAAGCACATAAGGGTTGTTTTGAAAACATTAAAAGTAAATAATTTGAATGGAAAATTCAATAAATGTGAATCTTGGATACCCAAGATTTCTTTTCATGGGAATATTATTTCTAAATATTTCATAATCATTGATCCTTATAAAATTAAATTGGCCTATGAATGGTCAAGGAAAAAATATCACATTAATGTTATGTTTTGATGTACTATTTGGTTACTACCAATGGTTTGTTGGGAACGTTTCTTGGTTATCTAATCCACAAACAAAGTTTACATGAAAATGATTTAAATTCATCTTGATAAATAAATATGATTAATGTTTATGTGAATTTAAAATTAGATCAGTAAATTTTTCATTTTTATCATTAGAAACAATTAATAGTGAATTTTTTATTTTAAGTTGTAATTATTTTAATGGACTTGGTTGTGTCTTGATGAAGAATGATTCATTTATCTCATATGTATCTCATAAATTGAAACCACATGATCAAAGTTATCATACACATGAACTTGATTTATATTTCACAGTTTTCTCTTTAAAAATATGGAGGAATAATTTATATGTAAATAAATATTAAATATATATAGATCTTAAATATTTAAAGTATATATTTACTCAAAATTAATTAAACTTGATGTAGAAAAGATAGTTAGAACTGATTAAGAATTATGAACTCACAATTAAAAATCCTACATGTAAAGAATAAAGGGAATAAAATTCTATAAGTCTAATAGATAATACATCATTAATAATATTATGACCAGAATATGATCCTTTAGTTAATGATTTAATTATTGTATGCATGGAAATTATGTATACATAAACTTCTTCTATTTTGGATCAAATATCAGTGTAGTCATCATTTTCAGATGGAATTATGGAGGCTTGTAAGGATTATATTTGTCTATAAGAAAGAGTATAATCGATCAATAAGGGTAGGATTCATGAGTTTGTTATTGATTAAGAAGGTTTCATCATATTTTGAAAGAGTTTTTTTGTGGAATGTTACTCCCCATTGAAGAAGGAATTGTTAAGTGGAGCACAATGCTCTCCATTTTTTCATCTTGGTAGTACTAAGATGTATAGAGACATTTGGTAATATTTTGGTGGGATGTTATGAATTAATATATAGGTAATTTTATCATGAAATGTTTGCCTTTTTGGTTGGTTAAATCTGAATGAAAACAACTGAAGGGGATGCTTCAATAGTTTTCAGTACTATAATTGAAATAGTGTAACATATCCAAGAACATAATGGTTGTGGATTATAAAAGAAATATCAAGATTCAAATTCAATTTGATTTGTTGTAGATATTTTTACTAAATCTATTCATTTTATAACTATTCAATATATTAGGTCTTCAGATAAACTTTTAATATGTTTTCATAATGATATATTCAGATAACATGGGGTCACTCTCTATATTATTTCTGATCTTGAACTAATTTTTACAACAAATGTTTTAAAGGACTTCAGAATTCAATGGGTACTTAATTAATTTTTTTATATCTATTCATCCTTAATTTGATAGAAATTTGAAGTGAACAATTCAGACATTAGAGAATACTCTTGGGTCTTGTTCATTTTATCATTAGTAAATTTGGGATTAACTTCTATATTTCATTTATTTTTAATATAATAATAGAGTTTAAGTATAAATATGGAAACTTCTGAGGCATTATAAAAATGGAACTTTTTTTAAAGTGTCTATTTTTGAAAGTGTCATGAATTTTTTTAGAAACAGAATGCTAATTACATGATTTGATGGAATATATGATATTTTGGAAAATGGTATAATCAATCACTAATAGAGTATATTTACAAATGATTTTATCTCAGGTACGTCATCTTTTTCCTTTTTTGTTTCTAAGATAGTACATACTTGATTCATCTCATGTTTTGATTCTTGAAGTCAAATAATTAGAGGATAATATATCTTATAAATAAACTCAAGTTTAGATTTTGGATTTCAAATAGTAGGTACTATAAAATAATTCAATTAATCATGTTAAGGTTTTACAAAGGAATCATATTATTGAGGAAACAACATTGCAATCGAAAAAATGTAATGAGGGGAAAATACCCTCACTTGTTTGAGTAAGGAATAAAATTAAAAGGATTAAATTTCTTAAGGAGGGATAGATGTAACAACCTAGGTAATCATGGAAACAAATTAATCTTATGATTTATAATTATTCATTATGTGTATTTATGTTCATCACAGTTTTATAAATAATTTCATAAAATTTTTCCGTCGAAAAGGGAAAAGTTTTATTTTACTAAAATATTTTCCATGAATTAAGTGGTTTTATTTAAGAGAAAAATTTCATAATTTTAGAAATTAAATTTGATAAAAATTAATTCTTCTTGGAATCAAAATATTAAAATAAATTCTATGAATTTTTTTTATTTTTCCGAGAATTTTTATTTTCTAGTGAATAGTGAAAATTGATGATTTTTTTCAAAACTATCATTTAGTTTCATTAAATAATGAAATTTTAAAATAAAATTATATTATTTATTTTGTATTAAATTAATATAATATCCCTTTTATTCCAAAAAATTTAAATAATTCTATATTAATCAATATTATGTTTTATTTTGGTATAACTTCAATTTAATGCTTAAAACACAGTTTCCTAGAAACTATTTTTTTGTATAATTTTGAGCACTTATATTAAAAGTAATTATTCTCATATATATGTATATATTAAATATTGAAAGATATATTATATATTATTAATCATGATGTAATTATTTATTAACAAGGTCAATTTCATTTTTGGTCATTAATAACAACAACCATGGTAAAAATGTGTCACTATGGTAAAGGGTAAATCGTGTTAGTTAAGGTAAAAACTAAGTGTTAAGTCCAAAAAGACATATCTTAATTCCTATTATTTGATGTTATTTAAAACCCTATCAAATTATATTATAAATTAAATTTGTTGTGATCCACTTTACAATGATTCAAAATTTAAAATATTTAGAAGTCTAGAAAAATTAAAAGTGTGTCACTCCCTTCACCTATAAAAGGGCACATCCACTCCTCCATTACTCAAACCCTTTGAGCACTATAGTTTAGAAAATATCTTCACAAAACATTCCCCAAAATCCATAACCTTGTTATATATGTCATTTTATTCTCAATATACCTATCCTATAAGGCTTAAGATTTAATCCAAAGGTAGATATTTTAGGGTAAGGTATAAGTCATAACAGACCTATTTCAATTATATTTGTTCTTATACCTTCTTCAAATATTTTTCTACCATAATAAAATAATAAAATCATTATATTAAATATAATTAAATTATATTATTACTATTTAAAAACTATATTTAATTTCTTTTTCAATCTTATTATTATATGAATCATCGTTCACACGTACGTGTGGATAACCGCCACCATGAATCAATGTGTTTCGTTTTTCATAACCCGGTCATATGAATAGATAATATGAATTAGAAAATGGATATATATAATATTTTTTAAAATAATAATTAATTTATAATTAAAATATATTACATAACTTCATACATTTTCTATCTGTTAGAAATTGATAACATTTCCCGTTCGTACATTTGGAATATTACCTCTATGAAGTGATGTGGTTCATTTTTCATCTCAAAATTAAATATTTAGTTATAAGGATGGAAATAATGAATATAAATGAAATTTATAATCTATTTATGATTATTTAAGTTTAAAATATGATCTAATTTATTTCTTTTCTCAGTTATAAAAATGAAAACGGTGTTTATGTGTACGTATGGACAATTATATCCATGAAACAATGTTGTTCATTTTTTACGACAGTATAACATTGTTTGTTTTAAAAGGGTATATAATGTTTAAATATGAATATTAAATGTTATTTATTATGGATGTAATGTTAACATAACACCTTTTACCCTGGTTAATGCCCAAATGTTGTTTTGAGGTAATAAATTGAACATTCTCAAAACATCCTGCTTGAACTTAGCCATTTTAATAACAAAATAAAACATGGTAATAAATGATATAAAATGAATAATAATGATGAAATGTACATGAAAAACGTTCTTAATCAAGTAAAATTATAATTATATTTTATTATTAATGATTTAGAGAATTTATAAATCTATACGAGACTTAAGGTAAGAGATTTCTCTTGAAAACTATATTTTGAATTATTTATTTAAACTAATTTTCCTCCATATCCATGTCCATAAAAATTATCAAAGTATATTAAATTGTATACATAAAATATTTTTTATGGTCATTTTATACTACTATTTACTTTTTCTAAAATTATTGTTTATGAATCTTTGAAACATTTATTTTATGGTTCTTTCTGATAGTTTTTTTATCTAAGTGAAACATGATTATTTTTTTAACTTACATGGCATGAAAAAAATTTTACCACTATAAAAGACATTATTTCTTATCAATGTTTCTTTATATGTTTCTATGGTTATTTTAAATTAAATTATTTCTATCAATGTTTTGATAATTTTTAGTATTACAAAAATTTTCAAAGGAAACTAAATCGTTTTCTCATATTTATGAGATAAGTAAAAGTTTTTCCCTTATAAGGTCATTATAATAATTAAATTGGGTTTTCTGATTATGGTGAAATATTTAAATTTTTTAATCGTGTTATGGTAATGAAAAAAATTATATGAATTATGGGTGATCCCAATATAGCTCAGACGATATGTGAGTCTGATATATCTCTATAATGCATTGGGTAAAGTGACATAGATTAGTAGTTATAGGTTACTCCTAAGAGATATTTTAATTATCTAGTTATGTAATCCAATTTTAAGGGTTATTCTAATGCTGAATGTAAATAAAAAATTTCAAGGTACCCACTTGATATAATTGTTATGGTTTATAATAGAAATATTTATTAAAAAATTAATAAAACTAGATTATTTTTTTAATGAATGTTTATAGATATTTTAAAAATTAAGGTGAAATGGTTTCTTTAATTGAAATTTATTCATGAGATTTCATGTTTTTCAAGAAAAAAATTTGATTGTGGATTTTCATTTATGATTGCAATTGATTTTTTTAAATATGTTATGAAATTTATTTATTTTCATGAAAAAAGTAAATGGATATTTGAATCAAATGCTCATTTTTTTAAAATGAATACATTTTTATCATTTTTTAGGTTCAAAAATAAACTAATTAGTTTATTTTATTTTTTGTACCTTACTGAGATTTTTTTTTCTTATCTCATGTTTTCAAATGTTGTTTAATGGGGCTTATGGATGAGTAAAAAAGTTAATAAAGTCAAAGTTCTGGATATGGAATTCACATTGAATGATGAAAGTGTTTCATTTTGAAGAATGTAATTTTTGGGGGAAAAAATACAATGTGGAAATTTCAACTTCATTATATAATGTTCTAATTTGTTCTCTAAAACATTAAACTAAAGAGATCTTATAAATGGAATAAATTTCAACCCTTGTCATAAATCATGTAATTATGGGTTGTTTATGGTGTGGGGTGTTATATATGTTGAATATTCCTTGAGATAGGGGGTTAATCCGAGTATAAAAAATTAAATAATCATTTCCCAATGATATTATTCCTTTTATATTCAAAACTCATGTCTCTCCATTGAAAAAAATTAAATAAGTAAGTAAAATAGTGGCACAATTAATTTGTTCATGGTCTTCCTACATTGGTATCTATCCAAGGAGGATGGACTCAATTATGTTTTTATATAAAAATATACATTATAAGAGAAATGATTCTTTGCATAAATTCAGATAAAAATCTTTATCAATAAAGTGTTACAACATTTACAATGATTGATATTTCATTGTAGTCTTCACTCAAAAGGGATCATTTCTTATCCAAGATTAAAAATTGATCTTCCACAAACCAAGAGGAAGAATTTTCACCATGAATGGTGTAAAAATAAGATCCATCTTCTTCAATAAGATTATATCCATTAATTTCCATCAAGATAAACTCGTGAAAATATCTCCCTTATTTATCTTACCTTCTTCTCTCTAGAAATTCACCTAGGAATATTTTTTTATAATCTCTTATAATAATTCCTATATTTCCCTTAAAAAGTATTAATGTTACTTAAAGTATAACAGTAAAATTAATACATATATATCCATTTAATTTGATTCAAACAACTCCTAGTTGGATTATAGGATATCTCCAAAAAGAAAATAAATTCAAATTTTAAATTTTATCGAAACTTGATACACCACAACATGTACATATCTTTACAATAGAATAGCCTAGTATATATCTTCACTCAATCATCACAAAACATGGATTACTCTACCTTAAACTCCAAATATATTCATTCATTTTTTATTTAAAATTTTCAATTTGAGAACTATTATGGTGTGTTATTGTATTGACCATTTTATACTCATCATCTAGTTAAAATATCTTCCAAAACGCCTCTAAATCTTCACAACTCGCTATTTTTTCTCTGACAATGATGATCATAACACCTATTTTGGGACATAGAAAATGGGAATTTCATCTAAATCATTCGAAAACCCAGATAACTGAGACATAAATCACCATGAGAACTCTGTCCATTTTTTGGACCACATGCTACACCACACTCGTTTTCATATTAACATCCTATTTTCTTTTACACTCTAGGAAAATCAAAAATGATCCATGAGATCCTCTATGATATAGTCTAAAAAATCACTCTATTTCTATAAAACACATAAACACCATTATAACTTCACTACCTCTCAAACCATTTTGACATATCATGGTCACTACCATTATCTTCTCAACAACATACCATTTCATAAACTTGTCCTTATTTCTAAACATCAATCAAATTTTTTTCTAATCTTCTTCCAATCCATTCAAAAGTAAAAATTATAAAATTATGTTCTAATTATGAGACTTTTAAAAGATTTAACACTATATTTATCAATAAAACCATCCCAAAAAATCATTTATGTATTTTTCTATCAAATTAATTGACATATTCCCATAAATAATCCAACAACAATAGTAGTTGAAAATAAATTAACATCTATCATACACTACTTACTTTCTATAACATGATAGTTGTATTCGTGCACCTTTATGACAACTAATATTATATCTATTTTTTAAACCAAAATTATGTGTTGTTTCTAATATTCTTCATTATGGAAGTCTTTTTCAAATTTTATTCATATCCATTTTTATCCAATTTCAGTTTCAAGTTTCCAATACTAGATTTTTAAGAAATATTGAATTCACCATATACAAAAACCTTCTTCATTATTTTTATATTATCTTTTAATTTATACTATTTTTTCTCTACAGAATTAGTTTTTGAATCCATGGAATCTTAAATTGATTATATGAATGATCCCCCACATTGTTTATGTTTCTTTATTCTCCTCACTGATCTTTTAAAATTCCCTAAATCCATTCACTTATTTTAAAAGAACCAAAATTTATTTTCTTAAGTTCATCATCATAATCTAATAACATATACTAGAAATAAAATATTCATGTTCCATTTTATTGATATACTCATTTAGTGCATCATTTAACTTTTTATCTTTAAAAATCTAGACAAATATACTTTCCACTTATTTTTTCAACTACATATCCCTTTCAACTTAATCATATAACGAATTTTTCCAAACTTAATATTATCTTCTTGAATTTAGTTATTTTCAAGATACACTCCTTTAATTCATTCCCTTTTATATATTCCATATACATCTATATACAATATTCCTTACAAGACAACTCTTCTTTATTTATATTGGAAATAAACATGTTTTCACCATGATAAATAGATTATGAATTTTATTCTCTTATATGGTTATCACATTCATATTCCTACATGTTTTAAAAATAACTCCCACTGCTCGATTTAAAATGTTCTTTTAAATTTCATAATAATGATACTCAAAATTTTTGAATTTTGAATTCGACTTCTTTGAGAACTTATATGATTACGCATATTCACCTTCACTCTCGTAATCTTTAAAATTTGGAGTAGTTAAATAAAAATGTATAATTAATACGTATTTGAAACACTTTTAGAAAAATTTAACAATATTTGTACCTATTCCTTTTTGGACATCTCTTAAGATAAGATACATGAGCATATCAAAACTCACATCAACATCACCTTCTAAATTTAAATCTTTATTATCCACCTTGAATTCCATAGAAGTATGCTCATTATTTTGGTCTTCAGAAGAGATCTCATTAATACCTTTACTTACATTATAGATGGAATAACATTTCCTCTTATTATACACTACCATCACACCATGAATTTTTTTTGGTGGAAATTTATTCGTATCATGGTCTTCATGAAATAAAATTTTTTTATTAAACCTTCCCTAAAATATATAAATAAAATTATTGACAATAATCTCATCCTATAGAATTTACATAAAATATTTAATGGATCTCACAATCTCATTAAATTGTGTGAAAAAATCATACACTAAATCTAATTTAATTATATTAATGTATTTAACATAGTAATTTAATATTGGATGTTTTACCTACGTGAATCTAACATTCCCATAAATAAAATTCAATAGATTATTCAAAATTCTTTTCATTATCTTGAAACCCATAACATTTAGAAATTAATTCCCTGAAATAAAGGATAAAATGTAATTATTTACATATCTAAGAAAATTTATATTATTTTAATCAAATGGATTCATCACTATACCTTCCATGACGGGATTAAAACTACTAGTTACAATGTCGACCACTTCCAAACCTATTGAGAGTATGTACGACAAAATTATTTCCTTATAAAAATTGTAGTTTTCCCCTAAAATTTAAAGAACTACTTATATATTTTCTTAACTAATATAATTAATTATATATCATTAAAATAATAAAAAACTATAATATAAATCCTGTAGAACTTCACACATTCAAATCAAACTAGCCTTAATGTCCTTAAAGAAAACCCACTATACCGATACAAATTTTATAATACATTACAACCAATAAAAGTGATTTACCAAAGGACTATTCCCATTGTGGTTGTGAATCATTGAATAGCATTCTTTTATAATTCATTATTAGTCAAAAATCATCACTAGTTAAGATGAAACTAAAAAAATTGTCACCAAATTTCCACTTTAAATACAAACCCTTTTGAAATTAATCAATTTAGTTTGGTGATTTTGTTTTCATCATTTCAACTATACTAAAAAATTAATGTACAATATGTTACATTAAAAACAAATAGATTAATCTCAATCATGAAATGGTGTCATCCATTTACATATGATCCACTAAAATCACCAAATTTATGATAATGAGTAGGATTTATCATTGAAAATCATGTTTATATAAATTTATTTAGACCCGTATAATGTTACCCCACACAAAATCAAGATTAACCTTCAATGAAACCTAAATAATGATGTAATTACCAACATCGTTATGGTCTAGTATAAATTAATGGAAATTTGAATTTTTGGAATTAAATCTTAGAGAGGGAGTTTTAATGATGTTTTAAATGGTCTATAGTATTCTTTGTGAGTGGAATTTTAGAGTAATGATTGCTTGATTGAGTCCTTAGGTGTTATTAGATGAAACTATATAGTGACATAGAGGATCATGTCGTAAAATTAGGTGTTTTGGTGTGGTGTTGGTTGAACGTGATAGGCCATGACATAGTAGAAGGAATTTTAGTATATTGGTTTGAAGCTTGAATTGATTTTTTTTTGGATTGGTAACTTTTATATTTTGTAGGAGATCATTCAAAAAAAATATAGGTCCTTGTTTTATTATGTCCATGGGGGGATAATTCAATGACATGGAACATAGGGGATACACTGTGAGGGAGGTCTAAGTGGGTTGGCTTGTATGCCTTTTGGGGGCTAGTTATACGATAGTTAGATGGACCACATCATAGTGTGGCCTAGTAAAGAGACATTACGGGGTGACCCTCAGGGTCACACCATGTACAAGGAACCTAATATGTTTTTTTAATTAGATGAATGGTGTTTTTATGACATCAAAATGGAGATCTGTTTGGGTTTCTTCATTTTACATCATGTGAGAAAAGGGAGAGGATGAGATTCTCTCCCATATTCTTCCCTTTGTCTCCCTTAAATCCTGATCATTTGTATGTTTTCAATCTTGTAGATTAAAATTAATATTTATATTTTTCTCATCTTGTTATTCCCCTTGGTCTCTCTTCTAAATTTTTTTTACCGCCTAGTTTTTTATAGAGTTTATTTCATTAAATCATAGTAAAAAAGTACTACATGAAGGGGATTTCATTTTTGGTTTATAGAGGAGGTCTGGGGAGGGTGTATTCATGTTTTCTTTCATCAATTTCTTTGATTTATGTTTCCTAATTATTTAATTTAAGTCTTTTGGTATAATTTTGTTAAATTTTTCATTGATTCATATATGTAACCTGAGTGTTTTCTGAGTCTTATGATCAGGGGAATTTTAGGAGAGAACTATACTCATTGCTCAAGGTCTTAGCATCGCTTTTTTGGCCGATGAGTTGGTAATTTCTTATTATTAAATTGTAATTGGTTTTAATTATTTGGTTTATTAACATGATGGTATTTTTTGTCGACATTGATGCTTCTAGATTCAATGGAGATCAAAATAATATTTAGATCAAATTATGGATTGTTTGTTGAGGAAGGTGGCATTTATATTATTGATTCTCTTACTCATTAGTTTCATTATGTTCATATTCCATAATTATTTTTATTTTAATCCTGTTTCAAATGTAGTGTGATCTCAACATAGATCAGGATGGTCTCACATTGGCCTAATAGTCAACATGGACTATATTTCATTTTAAATGGATAGATGGATAAACATAGTCAAATAAGTGTCGGTGGCCTTATTTGTGTTTTTTCTAGTGCAAAGAGTTTAATCTAAAAAAATTATAGTTTTCTAATATAATATGTGTTTTCAAAATGGGGTTTGATTTAAAAGATAATTTCAAAGGAAAAAATTGTGATTTGAGAAACAGATTTTAAAATGGTATCTCAAAATTTAAGGAGGGTCTTATAAAGTGTGTTTTAGAGGAAATATGACCATGAGACTATAATGGGTTTTATAGTACATGGTTTCTTGTCTAAAAGATTTATAAAGAGGATTTTCACTGGTTTTAAATGGAAATCAGTAAGATATTTGGTGTTTTTTTGGGTGTGTTTGATCTCATGTGGGATATTCCCTATTTTCAAAATGAAAATTTCATTCATATGTGCCTCCTAGTTTTTATTTTTTGAAATTTATTTTATTGAATGGGGATTCATTATTTCATGTTGTAACATTAATGATCTATTTTAGAGTATCAAAGTGTCATATTAGCCGAGACAGTTGTAACAAAACTCATGGAGGGTAGAGATGGAAAGACTGGTTAGGTTTTCTTGAACATTGATTAGTTCCATAAAATAGGGATGGGTTTTCCTCTTCAATAATTCTGGCCTAGATTAAATTGTTCAAAGTTAGATAGAGCCTATAGTTTAGGCGAACACCATGGGGTGTTGGACAGAACTTGGTTTTATTAATTAGAGATAAAATTAGTCCTAAAAAGATGGTCATGTGAGTCCAGATGAATGATATGGAATGTTATTAAATGTGGAGATCAGTGTTAATTTAATAGATCCCTATGATGAGCTGGTGAGATTGTGAGACAAGATTCATTCCCTATTCTTTATTACTTATATGTGCATGAGATAGGTTAAAAATCATAGTTTAGTCAATGATGGATGTAATGGCATGGCCTCACCATAATTGATAATGTGTTAAAATAACAATAGATTGAATGAGTTGTTAGAGGTACTGTTGTGATAGCATATCATATCTTATTTGATAATTTAGTTCTTAGGATAAAGACCACACCTTAACTGAGAATGTTTTCCCAAAAAAACTCTATTAATTGAGAATGGAATGTTTAATATTATAAGGATATGGCCTTAAACATTAAATATTCTTGAATTAAGTTAATAACTCACATTGAGGATATTTTCAGGTTTTTAGCTTTAGAGAATTAGATCATAACTTATACAAAACAACTTTAATATTAAATGTAGACACTTCTACTCAGTATCTATTTTTTTCATAAAATAGAAACTCTTAAAAAAGAAACTTGTTCAGTTCCATGTTTTAGACAGCATGACATTTCCTTGATCCCATCCTTTACCCTGTTCTACATTAAGTCATGTTAAAAACATTTAAAAAAATTAGGATGAGCATAAAAATCTCAATAAGGGATACATAAAGAAAAAAACGTGTAGTTTTCAAAACAACATGTAAACCATTAATACTTTTTCATAAAGTAATACTTTTCACCCTTAGAGAAGTATCAAAAACACTTCACTGAATACAAGCTCATTTCTTACCCTTTTTTGGTAACCAAAAGATTACTATAAAACCCATAGAAAAAAACATATAACATATAAAGGTAAACCTGGGACATAATCATACTTAAATTGAATAATCATATGGTCGACTTCCATAAATCATTCTTACAAATGAAATAGCCATACGGCCGAATTCCATAACCAATGTATTGGAGGTTATAACGTAACCACCCATCATTGGTTTATCATTGAGTAACTCGTCATTTAGTTTATCATGTAACCACATGTCTTTGGTTTATCACATAACCACTCGTCAAATGTCCAAGTACCATTATATAATCATAAATATAAAATATTTCAAATATCAATGTTTCACTAATAACATTTAATTTGAAATCATAAGAAATATTTTCAATATATTGAAATAATAAATAAATTTAAAAAACCATTTTCAGTACCAAAATATGTAAAAAGGGTATATGGTATTTATTTTCCTTTTAAAAACATTATGACTCATTAAAGTAGACAAATATCAAATAATGCTCGCAGCGGCGGAAATTTTTTTGTCGCCACATATGTTAAAAACATTCCTTTTGTCATTTAGTAAAAAAATTCATAGAAAAAAGATTCTATTTGAATTTAAATAAAAGTAAAAGGGGTTTATCATATAGCATGAAAAAGAAGGAGGTGTATATTATCAAAAAAATGCTTCAATGAAAGGAGATTGAGACGGAGTCCATTACCTCATGTCTGACATAACTCATTCATTATTTAATTTCCTAAATAATAATCATAAGTTAATTTATACTTTATTAATAACCATTTTTATTTTTATTATTCCTTTTACATCACTTATTACCTTTCCATATCAATTAGTTAATTATTTGAGTTCATATCGGACATTTTGTTAAAGTTCAGAACTTGAGTCAAAAATGAACTTCTTATAATTATAAATTTTTCATGGTGTAAAAAGATCATTATATCTAGAATTATATTCATTATTTAGATATAATGTCATATATATCCAGTATATATGTATTTTGAATAGTCTATAGAATTTTTATATAAGAAATTAAATGCACCGTTCTTGAAGACGGTAAGTCGTACGTACGCATTAACGCTACAATAATTTCATTGTCATATTTAATGTAACGAAAATTATATGATACATAGGTATATTATAATTAAATTATTATATATATGATATATATGTTTCATATGTTCATTAATTACATCCTCTATAATTTCATGTATAGCATGAATGAGTCATATCACTTTGAGGGGGCGGTAGTCTGCACTTCCTTAAATGAAATTATCGTATTTATACAACATGAAAAGCATAAAGGTATGTTATAAATGAGAATTATAGAAGCATATAGATAAAATAAATATCATATATATCATATATAATTATAGTTCCATCATAATGGCCACCATAAGAGGAGATAAGAGAATATTGAACAATCATCGTTTCGTGAGGCACTAGTTCATCGTCCATAGAAACAATATGTTCTATACCCATTAGATGGAGGTGTGTGAAAGTGTAGTTCAAATCCTTCACCTAAAAACAACCCAGTATATTAAATATACTATTTTAAAAAAAATGAATAAATAGATTTTAGGGGGTTGGATAAGCAAAATAAAAGAAAGAATCTTGAGAGAATACATTACCTCAAATCGGGTAACTTCTTTTGATTTAAGCTAAAAGGACTTATTTAATTTCCTTCCACCCAATGTAAACCTTCTAGGAGAAAGGTATTTCTTTGGGGAGATTATTTGGGTAGATTTTGGACGATCCAATGGGGATTTGGAGGTGTGAGTAAGGGTTAGAGGTGGTGTCCTTTTATTAGAGGGGGGAGGGGCACTTTAGGAAAGTTTGAAAGTATTGTTTTATTATCGATTAATTTTAAAATTATAATAATAAAAAAAGTGATATATTTAGAAGATAAGATGATAATGGGTCTAAATCCACTTAGAAAATTTTTTTTAGACAAGTTTAGGTTACAAAACAAACCTTATTTTTTAGCTTTAACCCTTAATGAATTTATTTAACTTTTACCATGTCTTCTTGTATATTCATAATATATAATTACCATAATTACTATAAAATGACAAGACACATAGAAACAGATAATTAATTTCATTTGTAACATCATATATGACTTTTTGATGATTTTTAGATTTTGAGGACTATTATATTCATTTCATAAAATATTAATTGATTTAAAAACTCAATAAGGTCAATTGTTATACTATTAATATCATGTCTTTTTTAAAAATCCATAAAAACTTGATTCCATCAAAAAAACTACGTTAATTATAAAATAATAAGTCATAATCATCCATAAATTTTTTTTATGGAATAAAAATTATTAAAATAAATTTATTTCAATATTAATAATATCATTTATTTAAATCATTCGTTAATAAGTTAATCACTACATCACCATTGTGTCGTAAATAAATTTATTTATTTAATCTCTAAAAATAAGAAATAAACAACCCTGATGTAAGAAATATGTTTTTTATTTCTAATGACTATTTATAGTTGATAAGATAAATTATATAACCCCATATAAAAATTGTTTTACTAAAAGATATAGTATTAGGTTATATTTTCCATTACATTAAATTAAAAGTAATTAAATTTTATTTACACACACAAGTGTCTCCATGGGATCCTAAAATCAACCCAATGATTCCAATGATCAGAAATATCTCATCCCATAGGGTTATGACATGTTTTATGGTAATTTATTATTATTATTATTATGATATTATTATTACCCATATTTACCAGATTTAATCTTTAACCATGGTACATAAAATATTTACTGAAGTTACTATTCATAATGTCTAAAAATAAAAGTTACCTATTTAAAAAATTTGGACCTCGTGATTAAAAACATGGAATCAATTTTTCTAAATTCAAAACATAGAAGTTGCATAAATTAATTTAAAATTAATTCTTATTATCAAAACCAAAAAAAGCGTCTTGTTAAGAAGTAAATACTACAAAACGATTGAAGCGAACATACTTCCAATGACCAAAATTATAATAAATGATAAAAATATACTATAATTACACTTTAGAACCTACTGAAAGGATAATATAATTATATAAATAAACTAGATGAAAAGACAGTTTTGACTTAAAATGTAGTATTTTTCACTATTCATTAAAAAGTGAACTTTATCAAAAAAAAATACCAAACTTTACCCAAAGTAAAATCTGATGTACTGTATATAAAGAAGTTTATTTTTTCAAATAGAACATATAAAAGTGACAAAATCTATATTTAAAAAAGGGTTCTCTATCAAAAGGTGGTAAAACTACCTTTTAAAAAATATTAGAGTATTTATGTATTAAATTGGATTCATTCTCATTATAAGTCTCTAAAATTTATTATATAAATGTAAATACATTTAACAAACCTGTATAACCATATTGTAGTTAGTTTTTTTCATTCTCACCAATAAAAAGGCTAGGCGTTAACTACCAATTAAAATAATATTATATTATTTTTTTCAGTATGACTCAGCCTTGTGTGTAACATGAGATTTAAGAGAAACCCAATGTTATGGGTTGGGTACGCCATCAAACATAGCTTCCCCATTAAAGTAAAATTAATATTGAATTCACAAATATTAATAAATATGAAAATAAAATATTCTTAATTTACCTGGGATGTAACATCCTTCCCCCCTTTGGGGAATTGTGTACCCACAATTCTATTCACTTATCAAATAATTGGGGTATTTATCCATCATTGAATTTTTGGATTCTCATGTTGCCTCTTCAACCATATGGTTTTTCCACAAAACCTTAACCTGATAAATCACCTTATTCTGCAACACTTGCTCACTATGGTCAAGAAACGGGATTGGCTGTTCCTAAAAAGAAATATTCTCTTCCAAATGAACTACCTATAGACTCAATACATGGGATGGATCCGGTATATACTTTCTTATCATTGAAATATAAAAAACATTGAGTACCTTGGATAAATTGGGAGGTAAATCCACTCGATAAGCAATTGATACAAATTTCTCTAGATTTTCATAAGGTCTAATGAACTATGGACTCAGCTTCCCCTTCTTACAAAAACGCATCACACTTTTCCATGGTGAAACATTGATAAATACATGATAACATACCTCAAAAGAATGATCCTTCCTTCGGTAATCCGCATAACTTTACTTCCATCTCTATGTTATCCTCCTAAGTTTCACGTATCAACTAAACTTTCATTAACATCTCTTCTAACAATTCCAGTCTCATCAATTTTCTTTCTCTTACATCGTCCCTAAAAGATAGAGTTTGACACCAATTTTCATATAATACCTCAAACGGTTCCATTTGTATATTGGAATGAAAAGTGTTATTATAAGAAAACTCCACCAAAGAATGATGTTGGTGCCAAATTCCCTAGTAATTCATTAAAGAAGCACATATCATATCTTCCAATGTCTGAATTTTTCATTCTAACTACCTATCTGATTGAGGATGAAAAGCTATACTGAAATTTAATTCAGTGCCCAATGACTTCTGAAGGCCTTTCCAAAAGATAGAAGTAAAAATGTGATCACGATCATATACAATGTAGAGGTTAAATCAATGAAACTTGACTATCTCTTTAATATACAATTGAGAAAGTTGATCTGGAGAAAAATTATCTCAAATTGGAAGGAAAAGAGCAGATTTAGTCTGTCGATCAACAATAACCCAGGCTGCATTATTACCTTGAGAAGTCTTTGGTTATCCCACTATGAAATCTAAGGACATATTTTCCCATTTCCACTCTAGAATGGCCAAAGGCTGAAGAACCGCTTTTGGTAATTTTTGTTCTTCCTTAACATTTTTACTAGTTAAACACTTCACAGTAAAGTCAGCAATATCACTTTACATTCCATCCCATAGGTAATACTCTCGAAGATCTCAGTACATCATAGTACTACAAAGATGACCTGAAAATGGAGAACTATGAGCTTCACATAACAACTCTTTCTTTAATTGTGACTCATAAGGCACACATAATCACTTCCCAAATCATAAAATACAGTCATTATCAATGTTAAATTCAGGTAACTTACCCTTCAGAACCAACTCTACCATTTTTTTCAAATCATTGTCTTCCTAAAGGCTTGCATAATTCTGTCTAATAGAGATGATTTCACTAACACCTAAAACAAAACAGAGGAATTTCCTACACCAACAACATCTATTAGAAAGTTCATCAAGTCGTTAATCAATGGATCTTATTCCAAATGTAACATGGTTAATTTAGAATTACTTTTTTGACTCAAATAATCAGCCAATTTATTTTCATTTCCTAGATGGTAATGAATCATGAAATCATAATCCTTGATTAATTCCATCCATATCCTATATCCCATGTTCAATTCTTTCTGAGTGAATATATACATCAAACTTTTTTGGTCAGTATATATTTCACATTTTACTCCATACAGATGATGTCTCCAAATTTTTTAAAGAAAAACACACACTAGATAATTCCAAATCATGTGTAGGGTAATTTAACTCATGAGGTTTCAACTAATGTGAAGCATAAAAAATTACTTGATCATTATGAATTAGGACACATAAAATTTCTTTCAACGAAGCATAATTATAGATAAAAAATTCACCATCTCTTGAAGTTAATGCCACAACTGGAGCATTCACCAATCATGTTTTTAATTCCTAAAAACAATCATCGCATTATTTTTTTCAGATGAACATAACACCTTTTCAAGTTAATATAGTTACTTGGCTAGATAACAATGAAAAATTCTCAACAAACCCTCTATAATAGCATTCCAATCCAATAAAACTATGAATCTCAGTTATATTTATGGATCTTGGCCATTCTTCAACAACATTTTTTTAGTACGATCAACAATTATGCCATTTTTGGAAACAATGTGACCAAGGAATGAAATTTTTTGTAACCAAAACTCAAACTTGTTGAATTTCCCATTCAATTATTTTTAAGGTTTTCAAGACAACCCTTAAATTACTTTCATGTTACTCTTTACTTTTGGAATATACCAAAATGTCCTCAATAAACACAACCAAAAACTAATCCAAGAACTCATGGAAAATTCTATTCATAAGATCCATAAATATAGAAGGTGAATTGGTTAAACCAAAATGAATAACTTAGAATTCATAATGGACATATCTAGTATGAAATTTGGTCATCGGAATGTCTGATTCCTTTACTCTCAACTAATGGTACCCCGATCTCAAGTCAGACTTCAAAAAATACTGAGCTCCAAGGAGCTGATCAAAAAAATCATCGATATAAGGAAAAGGATATGTATTCTTAATAGTGATATTATTCAAGGATATATAATCAATGAAAAGTATAATTGGACCATCTTTTGTTTTAATAGACAAGACTGGATCACCCCACGGTGATGTGCTAGGTTGAATTAAACCTTTATATAAAAACTCCTGCAATTGTTTCTTTAACTATAAAAGATCAATTTGAGCCATTTGATAAGGGGGTTTTGAAATTATATTAGCATCAAGAACTGTGTTAAAAGTAAATTGAACTTCTCGATATGGTATAATACAAGGCAACTCATTATAAAAAACATCAATATACTCATTTACTACTGGAACATCATTAATCTGAACAGCTCCATTTTTTCTGCAATATATACAAGGTAACTTTCATTCACATATTTCACTAGTTTCTTAGCTTCCAGATATATTATCTGAGATAAGGGTTTATTCTTATATAAAAACTAAATGTTTTTCTGAAAATAGACTTCTTTATCTCTACATTCAATCATAACATGGTAAATAGAAATCCATCCCACTTCCAAAATAACATCAAACTCTACTAGAGGAAAACAACATGGTTTGTAGGTAAATTCTTTCCACAAATAAAGATAATAATATTCTTATAATTTCTTTATTACTAAACATTTACCCTAGGTGTTTTTACCATAGGTTATGGATTCATTTCTTGAGGTGGAAGTCAAAATTTACCCAAACATTTCTCAGAAATGAAAGAGTGTGTAGACCCTGGGTCAAACCACACATTGACATTATTTGAAGAAGAAAAAAATAAAGTACCCGATACCACTTCATTTGATGGTCCCACATCAACCATAGTAGTAGAAAAATATTTTTCCTTGCCCTTCTTCTTTTTATCTATCTGGTTTCCACCTTGGGTAATCATCATTGGACACACATTGGCATAATGCCCAAACTCATTGAAACTAAAACATCTTATTACTAGAATTAGATTGCCTTCTTGATCATCCTATTTATAGTTACGAGTAATATGACCAGTTTTACTACATCAAATGCACTTTTTAGATTTTGAGAGACATTATCTAGGATTATTTTTACCACATTTCTCATGAGAGGGAAATCTAATTTTCTTACCTCTAGGATTCGTTGATGAATATTTTCCTTTTTCCTGCCAACTATTCCTCTTCTTTTGTTTTCTCTTAAAAAACACCTGATCATCAAAAAAATCCATTTCTACCTTCCTTAAATATCTTACATGTTTCTTATAGATTTTGAATTCACGAGAGGATAATGTTCTTTGATATCGTGGCTTCAGCCCTGATTAAAATTAATTTACCTTACTATCAAGATCTTGGATGAAATTTGGAGAATACTTTGCCTATCGAGTGAGCTTTTCAACATAAGTAGCCACTAATTCATCCTTTTACCTCAATTCCAAGAATTTTTTTCCATCATATGTTTAACCTCCTTAGAAAAATATTTCTTGAGAAATATACCTTTGAATTTTTCCCAACTAAGAGCATTAATCTCTTCACTGTCCTTGATATTTTTAACCATCGACCACCACTAATCTGCTTCTCCTTCAAAATGATAAACAGTAAGACTAACATTTTTATTTTCTATATAACACATGACATCGAAAATATTTTCCAGTTATTTGATCCCCCCTTTAGCTTGAACAAGGCCAAATGATCCTCTGAATGATGGGGGATGTTGCTTAATTAAATGATCCATTATAGACATGTTCCTCTGGGGTTGATCTGGTTGGTCTTGTGCATGTATAACACAACTATTTATAGCCGGAGTCAATAACACCATTACTACAACAAAATGTTTAGTTTGAGTTCAAATCATCTCATGATGTGGATTTGGATGGTTATTCGCCTCTATATGCCTTCCTAGCACTGTTTCCCTATTTATCTAAGGAAAATCATTCGGAAAAAATATATCTTAGATGAAGAAACATGTATATCTTTAAATTATATATAATTTCAATGGGAACATGATGTAAAAATAATTTATGGATATTATATTAACAAAATTCTAACTCCTAATGTTATTTAAGTCATCCTTTGATACCAACTATAAGGACCCTTCCATAAACATTACATAATACTGAATTAAGTTAATAATTCACATTGAGGATGAATTCATGTTTATAGCTTTAGAGAATTGGGACATAACATATACATAACAACATGAATATTATAGGTAGACACTTCTATTCAGTATCCATATTTTCATAAACTAGAATCTCTTAAAAAAGAAACATGTTTAGTTCTGTGTTTTAAACATCATGACTTTTCCTTGATCCCATCCTTGACCCTTTTCCACTTTAAGTCCTGTGAAAAACATTTCAAAAACTTGGGATAAGCATAATAAGATCATTAATGGATACATAAAGAAGGAAAACTATTGGTTTTCAAAACTACATGTAAACTATGAATACCTTATCATAAAGTAATACTTTTCACTCTTATGGAATTAAAAAACACTTCACTAAATATAAGTTCATTTATTACCCCTTTTTTGTAACCAAATTATTAATATAAAACCCATATAAAGAAACATATAGAATATAAAGGTAAACTTGGGACATAATCATACTTAAATGGAATAACCATATGGTCGAATTCCACAAATCATCCATACAAATGGAATAACCATGCGGCTGACTTCCATACCCAATGCAGTGGAGGTTATAATGTAACCACCTATAATTGGTTTATTGTGGAACCACCCATAATTTAGTTTATCACATAACCACCCATAATTATTTTATCATTTAACCACTCATCAAATGTCCAAGTACCATTATATAATCATAATACATAAAATATTTCAAATATTAATGTATCACTAAAAACATTTCATTTGCAATCAAAATATATCATTTCAAGATATTGAAATACTCAATCCATTTCAAAGACCATTTTCAATATGAAAATATGTAAAATGGATATATGGTATTTATTTTCCTTTTAAAAACATTAAGGATTGTTAAGTACCCAAATATCAAATAATTCTCACGACGGCGGAAAGGTCATCACGTTAAAAACATTCCTTTTGTCATTTAGTAAAACTCTTCGTAGAAAAAAATTCCATTTCAATGAAAGTAATATTAAATGGGGTTTATTATACACCCAATAAAATAATGAGGTGTATATTATCAAAAAATTCCACAATGAGAGGATATTGAGATGAAATGAAATGCCCCATTCATAGAGACGGTAAGTCATACGTATGCATGAACACTACATTCATTTCATTTTCAAATTTAGAGGAATAAAAACTAAAGTATACATAGGTATATTAAAATTTTAGTATAATATATATGTTATATATGTTACATAAGTTCATTAATTACATCCTTTATAAATTCCATTTATATAATGAACGATTCATATCACTTTGATGGGGCGGTAGTCTGCACTTCCTCAAATGAAATTATCGTATTTATACAACATGAAAAGAAAAAAAAAGATATGTTCTTAATTAGAATTAAAGAAGCATAGATATAAAATAAATATCATATATAATTATATTTATATCATAATTTCGACAATAAGAGGTGGTAGGGGAATATTTAATAATCATCGTTTCATGAGGCAGTAGTTCACCATCCACAAAAATAGTACATTCTATACCTATTATATAGAGGTGTGTGTAAGTTTTGTTTGAATACTTCACATAAAAACAACCTAGTATATTTAAGATACTAGTTTTGTTATAAAATAATTGAATAAATAGATTTAATTGGTTTTAGAAAGAAAATAAAAGAAAATATCTTGAGATAAGACATTACCTCAAATCGGGTAAATCCTTTTGATTTAAGCTAAAAAGTCTTATTTAATTGTATTATACCTAATGTAAGGCTTCTAGGAGGAAGGGAGGGATTTTGGGAGATTATTTGGGTAGATTATGGATGATCCAAGGGGGCTTGAGAGGTTTGATTAAGTGTTAGAGGTGGTATACTTTTATAAGAGGGAGGAGAGGCACTTTAGGAAAATTCGAAAGTATTATTTTATTATTAATTGATTTTCATATTCTAATAACACCAAAGTGGTATATATCGAATATCAGATGAGTATGAGTCACAATAATCTTATAAAATGGGTTTTATATATGTTTATGTCCCAAAATTAACATTTCCTTTTAGCTTTAACCCTTAGTAAACTTTTTTGACCTTTACCATTTCTTCTTGTATATTCATAATATACAGTTACAATAGATGCTATAAAATGCCAATAAACCCAAAACATGGATGATTAATGACATTTGTAACATCATATATGTTATTTGGACAAATAGTATATTTTTAGGACTGTTATATAATTTAATAAAATATTAATTTATCTAAAAACACATTTAAGTCAATTTTTATACTACTCATATCATTACTTTTTAAAAATCCATAACAACTTGATTAATTAGAATAAACTTCATTAATTAAAATATAACAAGTCTTAAGAATCCATAAAATTCTTGTGTGGAATAAAAAGTTTCAAAATGAATTTATTTTAAAAAATTTAATCTCATTTATTTAAATCATTCATTAATAAGTTTATCCATACATCACCATTGTGCTATAAATAAATAAATTTATTTAATATTTAAAAATTATAAATAAAATATCATGCTTTAGGAAATATTTTTTTCTTTATAATAAATATTAATAGTCTAAAATATAACTTATATAACCCCATATAAAAATTTTTTACCAAAAGATCCATGTTTAGGTTATATTTTCCTTAACTTTAAATTAAAAGTAATCAGATGTCATTTTCACACACAAGTGGCTTCATGGAGTCATAAAATCAACCCAATGATGACCATGTTAAGAAATATATAATCCAATATGGTTAGGACATATGTTATTGTAATTTAGTATTATTATAATATTATTTGTTTTACCTTTATTTACTAGATTGACCTTTTTACCATGGTAAATAAAATATTTACTGAAGTTGCTATTCATAATGTCTAAAAATAAAAGTTACCTATTTAAAAAATTTATACCACATAATTACAAATATGGAATCCATTTTTAAAAATTCAAAACAAATAAGTTTCAGAAATTAATTTAAAATTAATTCCTCTTATCAAAACCAAAAAATGTGTTCTTAATAAGTAAAAACTATCAAAAGATTGACATGTGTTTCTATCCAATTTCAAAGTGAATTTTCATCCAATGACCAACATTGGATTAAATGATAAAACTATAATATAATTACACTTTAAAACCAATTAAAATATAAATATAATCATATAAATAAACTAGATGAAAAGACATATTTGACTTAAAATGCATTATTTTTCACTATTCATAAAAAATGAACTTTATCAAAAAATAAAAAAAATTACCCAAAAAATATTTTGATGACCTTCTTCTAATGAATATGTTTATTTTGTTAAATTTAATATAAAAATGCGATAAAAACTATATTTAAAAAGGGTTTTCCGTCAAAAGGTGGTAAAACTATCTTTCAAAGATATTAGAGTATTTATGTTTAAAATCGGATTCATTCTCATTTTAAGCCTCTAAATATATATTGGATAATTGTAAATACATTTAACAAACATTTATAATCATATTATAGTTAGTTATGTTAATTCATCCAATAAAACAGCTAAGAATAAACTACCTTTTAAAATATTATTATATTATTATTTTTCAGTATGACTCGGCCTTGTGTACAAATGAGATTTCAGAGAAACCCGTTGTTGTGTGTCGGGTAGGCCATTGAACATAACATCCCCTTTAAAGTAAAACTAATATTTAATTCAAAAATATTAATCTAAATTAAAATATCATATTCTTTATTTACCAGGGATGTTACGAATATACTATCTAAAACCTACCTCTGGCGATAAGGGTTGTTTTTATACTTGGTTGTGTGGAATACATTATGTCATAATCAATGACCATGTAAACATAACATGAAAACTTCCTTTGGAGAGAAGTTATGGTATGTTCACTTGATTGTGTAGCATCCCTTGAGTGATAAGGGATTTCTAAGATACATGATGTAAACCCTATTTATAGTCCTCACGTATAAATATGAGCATGGTAAGTCACCATTCCCTAAAACTTTAGATATGTTCTATTATTATGGCATGAGATTAATTTCTTATCAGTACTATTCAAAGTATGTATGTTTGGGTGTCATAGTTTTTAGGTTAGCCCATGATGACCTATCTTGTATTTATATATGTTTTTATGTACATTGTGTGTTTTATTTCTATTTGGGTGTGTTTAATGGGAATGATTTATACACCTAATATTTATTTCATGAACATCCACATGGTTATAGTAATACTAAATATTGTTGAGAAATTTTTGATTTCTACATGGACATTAGACTCAACCGTACCTATCTACACTATATGGGGTTCGACGTTGTTAGATTTACCTTCTTGTTTTTTATTAGACTTAGGTAATTCTTAGAGGAGGACATATAGTATTGAGTGGATCCTAATACTTCACGTAATTATGTTTTGATAATTGATAAATTATATTTATTCCGTTTAACATGATTATTTACACTGGTATAGAATTCATAAGAAATACATGATTAATATTTAATTGATTATCTATTTAATTATTTTCATAAATTTCATCATATTTGGTATGTGTTTCATGAAATGATTTCAGAGAAAATTACACAATAGTATGAGTTTGAAATTAACTCATACATAAGTAATAAGGTACACAATATGTTTCTCTAAACCTTACAGTTATCATGTCTAAATCTTATGACCATCTACCCTATCTTTATGAATATTTTTCTCAACCTTATAAATGTTTTCCCTAACATTACAAAGGACTTGTATGAACCTTTTGGGGGACTTTTATGTACCTTATGAGCATATAACCATATTATAAATTTTAAATTTATGAAGAAAATCCTTATGATACTAGATAAACATTAATAATATTATTATTCTTCTGAATTTTCTATATTTATTTCAAAAAAAAATTCTAAAAAAATTTCCAAAGTGTTGGCTGAATCACATGCAATCCAGAATGACCCTTATACAAAAAATATTGACTTATACACCAATAAAGAATAATTAAGTAGAGAATTAATCATAAATAAATTTTTATGACTCATATTGATGTTATGATGGATCATACACATAATAAAATGACACTTATAGGGGATAAGGAAATAAAAATTTTGCCTCTTAAGGAAATGACCCGTCTTTAAAAACAGAATAACTCATATGGTCAATGCCTAGTTTTTATAAAACAGTTTATATACTATGTTTTGTTTATATTTTTATATTTAAATATAATACATTTTTGTGTTACATTTTTTATTTTTTGTAATTGTAACCCAATTATATACTAAATATTTCGATGTTATGAAAAATTATTTGTGAACAGTTAGTATAGAATTAAATTTCAATAAAAAAGGATCAAGCATGTTTAAAGATTCATGTTTTACTTTTTGAAATAATAAGATTCAAATTTAAACTAGTATAAATATAAAATTTACTCCCACATGGATAATGGGGGTTTTATAATGACTTTAATATTGATTATTATGAGTATATTTACTATTTTATTATATTTATATTCATCAATTTTAATGTTTTCATATGTATAATGTGGTTTATTGTTTTGTAGAAAATTAAAATAATTTAAAATCAGTTCATGTGAACGATATTTTAATCATTTATGGAGAAATTTATGTGATCAATTATTTAGGAAATATGAATCTACAACATTGAAGTAGTTTTTTGGTTTCGCATGTATGACTATTATTTTTAGAAATAAAATCTATAATATAGTTAATATTCAAGTTTTTATGAATGATCCTATCATCTTAGAAGTTATTGGGAATATATAAAATATATAATAATTTTTGATAGATCCTGTGAATATTATTTAAGTGTAAGTAAAGGATATTCTAACAATTTATTACAACACATTTTTTACTATATCATACTTATGGAATTTGGTATGGAAAAACACTTTATACTGATCTTGTAAAACCAAAGGGAACCTCACTTCCCCAACACTCAAGATACCATTGTATAATTGGTTTATGTATTTATTTATTCTTACCATATTGGATTGAGTTTTATTTTTTATTCATTTTCTTTAAAAATCATGACTTTAGTGTCTGGTTATATAACCCCTACAAAATGTTTGTCTAGTTTTTCATTGGTCTAGAAAAAATCATGGGGTTACTATTGGTCCTTTGCTGAATAAAGAAAATATTGGTTCTTCCTTCACATTAAAAGGAATATTATGATTTTTTTCTCTAATTAAGTAAATGGAATCATATGGGGTTTTGTTTATATGTGAGAAAGAGATGAGATAAGGGTTGTGCCACCAGGTGATAAAAGGTTAATATATTGGGTTGGGATACCTGGTTTGAAAGGGCCAGGTTATAAGAGTTATTTCACTCTTTAGAAAGTGATATACCATTTACTTAGTGTCATACTCTCATGTTTTGGGTGTGAATAGTTGATTTTAGGTCACTTTGATATGAATTATTGTTAAAATAATAATTATTTTTTTTACTTTTTCTTTTCACAACATACATTATCTTAGTTATTCTAGATATTTATAAATATTTAAACTGGATAATGCACCCCCACCCACTATTTACTATTTAGTCATCCTTTTATTATGACTAAATAATTAGTTACAAAGCTAAAATCTTCAGATCTCTTGACCATTTGGATAAACCTATTATTTATATTTTTTAAATCTAATTTTTGATATAGTTTATGAAAATTCTTGGGAAATATTTTTTAGATGGAAAGAAAAAATTCTATTGATGGATGGATTCCTCAAATACCTTTAGATTTTTATTCTACTTATTATAGATATTTCAAAGCTTCTATAGAAGGATCATAAAGAAATTATATATGTAACATTGTACCATTATGGTAAAACATTACACTATACCTGATGATGAACCATAATCTCTTATTAGTAATACATTTTTTATATGTTTTAAACTATAATTCAATGAATATTTTATACTATAAAATTAGGAAAACTGTGTTTAGTTTCATATCTTCTTGTAGGACTGCTCATGGTATTTTGATAATATTTTATATTACTCAATATATATTTGATAATATTAAAAGAAATAAATATGGTATGCTAAGTGTTGAGTGTCAAGAATTTAAAATGGATAAATATGATATTTCTAATCAAATCATACCTAGATTTATTAGCATTATAAATGGAATAAATATATTGTGTCAAACATATTACATTATTCTAATTAAAATAGTTCTTAGAAATTTACATAAGAAATTAAAACCAAAGAATGTAATTATAAATGAAATTAAGATCATTAAAATATATACAATTTATGAGTTAATGGTTATTTTCTTCAATATGAATTACAAAAAAATATTTTTTAATGAGGAATTAACTAAAAAAAGAAATTTCATTTATATCCATGGATGTTTCTACTTACTCATCATATTCTGAGCTATAGGAAAATGACATTGATGAAGCTGATGAAGTTTCTAAGGGAGTTTACAAAAAGAAAAAAAATTATATTACAAAATATCTAGAAGGTATTATCATAAATATGATCCCAAAGGGAGATAAAATGTAATTGTTTCTCAAATAATTATCTGGAATTAACATTTATTAGAGTGCAGAATAAAAAAAGAAACATTTAAATCTAAATAACTCATATTAATGAAAGAAAAGAAGGAAAAATGATTATATAAATATAATAATAAATAACATGCATCTATATGAATCTATACTAAAGACTTAGATTAAATTGAAGAATATTGTTTAAAAAATAATTATCAATTTTGTTCTTAATGGATTCTAAAAACTAGGTTAATGAATATGATTCTAACTCTTCAAAAACAAAATTTGGGGAATTTCTATTAATTATTTGTATGATGAAATTTAAAATCTATAAAATTATATACTTAAAAATTCATAGTATATAAGGAACTAAAAAATAACCATAAGAAATATGTTGTAGATGTAACACCCAAGACATTTATGAGAAATATTTTGTTTTTATGTTATATAAATCAGCAAAGGAATATTTCACTACACACAACACTAGCTTGTCTTGCTTTACACACAACCAAGGTCTACCTCGATAGCTTGTGTCATACGCAATAACCGAGTTTCACTAAACAACAAAATGCTATTAAAATATTATTAAAACTAGCCGTTATGAATAGTAATAACCAATTTTTTAAATTTTATAAATTTTATTTTTCAAAATGGACTTCATTTTTGGATTCAGAATATCGAAATTAGCCTAGGGTGAAATTTTGGTATTTTTCTGAAAACTTTCAATTTTTGATGAATTTTGAAACCACTAAGTTGTAGTTAAAAAAACTAAATTTTTCATAAAACTTAATTTTACCGCTTCTGTGAGTGTAATTTCTAAAATCCGAGAGACATGGTTAATATCAAGGACTAAAATGTGGTTCAATGAGATGAAAATAATTTTTGGTGAATAGTAACTTTTTACTTTTTTTACCACGGTTAAAAGTAAATAGGGTAATTAAGGGTAAAAGTGTTATTATTATTACCCTAACACATGTCCTAATTCTATTGGATAAGTGTAATTCGACCAAAAACAACCTTATGAATAAAATATGACCATTTAGGCCTACATGGATTAGATTAGGACATTTATTATCAATTTATTTAAAGAAGAGTTAAAATAGTTAAAATCAATGTTTAATAACTAAATCATTTTTAATATAGAGTTATACATAAGATAAATTAGACTATAAATATTCATTAGAAATATAAAAATATTTCCAACATAATGGTATTTTATTTATAATTTTTAGACATTAAATAATTTATTTTATTTATGACACAACGATGATGCAGTAATTATCTTATTAATGAAATATTGACATAATTGATGTTATAAATACCCAAATAAATGTAATATGAGATTTTTTATAAATTACACTAATTTTATAGGTTAATATGACATGTTAGTATTGGTTTAATTAAATTTTTTCGAACTAATCATTCTGTTATTATTTTCACAAAAAATCAATTACTAAATAGTGTCAAAATTGACATAAAATAGTTTTTAAAACAAATATTACATTATTAATTGTTATTTTACTCCTAAAAATATAAGGTTCGGCCAAATGACTTAGATAAGTATATATATATTAATAATAAACAACTTGGGTTTCGTTTAGCTTGATATAGTATGTTTATTAACCTTATAGAGTAAGAAAACAAGAAGACACAGTAAAAGTTAAAATTATCTAACTTAAAGTTAAATCTAAATGATAAGGTAAACATTGATACCTAAACTTGTCTAAATTCTATTGGATGAGATGATTTCTACCCATACTCACCTTATCTTAGAAATATATCAATTTGGAGCTATTAAAAACCGAATTTGACTTTATAATAAAATAATAATTTTAGTTATTCCAAAGGTTCCCTTCTCCTCCCTTATAAAAGGGCACCTCCTCCCTCTCTTCCTCACACCACTTTGAGACTTCAAGCTCAGCCAACCCCTGCCAATATCTCCTATCCACTTCCATAGAGACATCCTAGAGGTCCTGGTCTTCTTCAAATACAAATTTTAGTGCCCTAAGAGGAGATCTCAAAGAGGCGCTTCAAAGAAGAGGTAATGTCTGTTACCGATTCTTTCAACTTTATTTCTTCTTCCACTTCTTATTCTTTGGTTGTTTCATTATGAATTAATAACATTAGTATCACTCATATAATTATATGTTATTATAAGTATGAAACAACCCTATTTCACCATCTATCCATCCTACGGAAAACGAAATCACTGCGCGTGCGTACGTACGGAATACCGTCTCCACGCCGTGGTGTAATCTATTTTCCACCACCACCTTACTTGGATGGGTATAATGGTGTAAATAATGACTATATATGATTATTGTAAAGTGATATTGATTATGAAATAGTATATATACACTCCAATACAATTCCCTGATCATGGAAATGATATCATCGCTCGTGCGTACGTACGGAATACCGTCTCCACGATGTGATGCGACTCCTTCTACATGATCTTCATTGCATAATGTTTATATAAATGAATTGAATGAATGAATATGATATATATTACACTAATTACATTCTGTAAATGAGTTATCTATAACCTAAAAAGAAAAATAAGAATTTATTTGACAAAACATGTATAAGAACAAAAAGTAATAAACACCCGAATAACAAGTAGTAATGAAATATTACTAATAAGAAGCAGAGAATATGACCATATATGATATCATAAAAAAAGTATGATTCTGGAATAAGTCAATGACATTATTTAAATCATTATAAAGGAGGTTTAGACACTTACGAAGCAAATCAGACCTAAGGTAAGGGAAAATATCACAATCTCATTTTTTTTTCTGAGATTGTTTATACTTTGGTATTTACTGGGGTGTATTTTATCATCCAAATCCATGTTCCCTCAAAATGTAATATTGTTTCCATCCAGATACAATTGTTTAAATAAAATTTTACCCTTCGGTGAGTTTTTAGTAAAGGATATGAAAGGAATCTTTTGTCGTTTTTCGTACGAAGTACTTTTTGACTTTCCGAAAAAAGTACGAGAAGAATGTTTTTTCTTTAACTTATACGGCATGAATGGATTTTTAAAACATTATTTCCAAGAAGATTACTTTACAAGTTTTCATGTTTATTTTTAATCATCTTCTTTTAGTTTAAAATTCTATGACATGTTAAGAAAGTAAAAATGTTTTTGAAGTAGAAAGGATATTTTCCTCAAGAATGGAGTTCAAGTGTTTTATCAAAATTATTTTTCATATAATATAGTATAGGGTTCTCTTTCTATCCCTATTATTACATTTATTTGAGTATGTTGTGATGGATATATTTTTATGAATTCCTTTTTCTTATATGAATTGTTTTATGATGTCATGATGTTTAAGATTCCCATTTTTATTACACGGGTTATGCTATGATGTATAGTTTATGATTTTGTGGCACACATAAGAATGGTATCATTATAATATGTGTGGGACCTATATCTCCCTACAATGCATTGGGTAAATATTTTATATCTCATGAGATAGACATGGTTGGAACGGCACGTTAAACCGGTTCAGTGAAACAGGACTGAAACGAGGAGTGAACTCGGTTCAGAAATGGAATTTGTCCACTAAGATAGTCTTGGCAATGAGTCTTGACTAATAAGAACTAATTCTCTATGATTATGTTTGTATGCCACAAAGTTTCATGTTTTAAGTTATGATTATTGGGATTTCATTTCACTACTATGATTTATCCCATATGCTCTTTTTTGCAGGTTAAGATTTCCAAAATGTTATGTTCTTATGAATATATTGTGATTGATATTTCTTTTGTTTACCCTTACAGAGCATTTGAGCTCACACTTTTGTATTTTTTCTTTCCCCAGGTCAGGAAGAAGGTTATTAAGTTAGATATGCCAAAAGGGACTATAGATATGATGAAATAAATGGGAGACAGTGAAGACGCTTTATGAACCAGCTGTTTATGTTTCCCAGTTTCTAAAGACATTATACCTATATGGTCCTTTCCTAGTTTTATTATATTTTGTAATAAGTGTGCTTCAATTTTGAAGTAATAACAATGTATGTAAAGTATGGGTCGTTATAGTTGGTATTAGAGGAAAGGTATAGTCAACCTTTGGAAAAAAGGATGTGGAAGCCTTAGTAAGAACCCTAAGGATAAGTCTAAGCATAGAACACAATATTAGTGTTTTAGAAATGACCATGAATAACCTAGGATAATACCTTAAGTGTGAAATTCTATTCTTGATTATGTGGTTTTCCTATTATAATTAGTGTTTCTCACACTATTCTTCTTGGTTTTAGTCAATGGATGGAACCATAAGGAACCGTGTTAATGCGGAATGCGACCGGAAATGCAATGATTGTCCCCCTGATCAACCAAACATTATGGGAGCTAGAATGAAAAATATTGTAGCCATACTGACACAACTTTCTCACGCTATGAATGATGCAGGCCTTCCAAACGAGCAAAGGAATGAGCAACATTTTGTTGAATCCTTCATGAGGCAGCGTCCACCTTCTTTCAGCAGGTCTACTGATCCATTAGTTTCTGAAAAATGGATTAGTACTACTGAAAAGATATTTTCAGTTCTTCAATGTTCTCAACATGATAAAGTCATCCTAACAGTGTATCGTTTGGAAGGAGATGCTGATCAATGGTGGAATCTTATAAAGAATACGAGGCAAAGAGATGAAATTGAGTCCATGGAATGGGACGAGTTCAAGAACTTATTTTTCAATAAGTACTTCCCTCATATTATCCAAACAAAGATGGAGAAATAGTTTCTTGAACTGAAGAAAAAGGATTATGAATCTGTTGGTACCTATGAAGAAAATTTTACAAGACTTGCAAGGTACGCTTTTGGTATTATTATCCAACCTGAGAGTAAGATCGATTGATTCTTTAGTGGCTTAAAACCAAGTCTTCTAAGGTCCTTAGCCATAAGGGACTTCAATAGCTATGAGGAAATCATTCGATGTGCTCTCAAAGTTGAGATGGATATTGGAGTAACCCATCAGTGATATGGGTTTGATAAGAAGAGGAAAATGGAATTCAAAGGAAAATCTAAAGAGCACACTGAAAAGAAGATGATCATTCCATTATGCTCAAAGTGTGGAATGAAACGTGGAGGGAGTTGTCTTAAAGGGACAAGTAAATGTTTCAAATGTGGAAAGGAAGGTCATCGGGCATTTGAATGCCGCAATGATGGGAAGAAGATGTCTAATGATGCAAACAAAGGAAGGGACACACAGAATGAACCTACTAAACATCAATGTTTCAAGTGCAAGGAGATGGGTCATTATGCCAATAAATTCCCTAATCCAAGGGTTGTTGATGATGATCGACATCAACAAAATCTTAAGGCTAAAGACAATGGAAAGTCACATGCAATTTCTATCAGCGATGCGGATTATGAAAATGATGTGGTTAAAGGTACACTTATCATCCACTCTAAAGTAGAAAATGTTTTATTTGATTCTAGATCCACCCACTCTTTTATTTCTGAAGATTTTTCTAAGGGTATCACCGTATTACCTCAACAATTAGATGTTGAGTTAGCTGTGACAACACCTAATGGCACAACAGTCGCATCAAAAGTTTATAATTCTTCCCCAATTGAAGTTTGTGGGAAAGTGCTTCCTGCACATCTTGTGATCCTTCCTATAGTGGAATTTGATGTGATTCTTGGCATGGATTGGATTTCTTTATATGGAGCTCATATCAATTTCCAAAGAAGGGAAGTCACATTTCATATTCCAGATCAATCTATGATTGTCTATCAATGCAAGGATGAACATAACCTTCTAGTGGAAATTTCTTCCATCTTATGGGTATTGATTCCACTAAATGAGGGTTATTTATCTCAAATGGTTGGTGAGAAACTCACGATTAATAATATTCCCATTGTACGGGAGTTTGATGATGTCTTTTCAGAGGAATTACCGGGTCTTCCACCAAATCGTAAAGTTGAGTTTTCAATAGAACTCATACTGGGTGCTTTGCCTATTTCAAATCCACCTTATAGAATGGCCCCAATTGAGTTGCATGAATTGAAGAAGCAACTCCAAAAGAATCTTGATAAAGGATTCATACGCCCTAGTGCGTCACCTTTGGGAGCACCTGTTCTATTTGTTAAGAAGAAAGATGGATCAATGAGACCCTGCATTGATTATCAAGAACTTAACAAGATCACTGTCAAGAAAAAATATCCTCTCCCATGCATTGATGACTTATTTGACCAACTACGCGAAGCTCAATACTTTTCCAAGATTGATCTTTGTTCTGGGTATCATCAATTAAGGGTCAAAATGGAGGATATACCAAAGACGGGTTTCCATACATGGTATGGACACTATAAATTTATAGTGATGCCATTTGGTCTTACTAATGCCCCTTCTATCTTCATGGATTTGATGAATAGAGTCTTTAGAGACTATCTTGATCATTTTGTGGTAGTCTTTATAGATGATATTCTTGTCTATTCAAAGTGCAAGGAAGAACATGAAGATCACTTGAGAATTGTATTAAAGACCCTAAGAAAGGAGAAGCTTTATGCCAAATTTACCAAGTGTGAATTTTGGCTTCAAAGAGTTTCGTTTTTGGGTCACATAATCTCAAAGGAGGGGATATCTGTGGATCCAGCAAAAACAGAGGTTATCGAAAGATGGTCAAGACCAACAACAGTAACCGAGATCCGAAGTTTTCTTGGTTTGACTGAATATTATCGACGTTTTGTGAAAGATTTTTCACGATTATCTAATCCACTCACAAAGTTGACTCGAAAAGGAGTTAAGTTTGTTTGGATGTAAGAATGTGAATAGAATTTCAAGGAGTTGAGAAGAAGGTTATCCAGTGCACCTGTGCTCACACTTCCTTGTAGTGGAGAAAGGTTTGTGATCGACAGTGATGCATCTAAGAAGGGATTGGGGTGTGTTCTTATGAAAAATGATATGGTGATAGCTTATGCCTCACGACAGTTGAAAATCCATGAGCAAAATTACCCAACACATTATTTGGAGTTAGCTGCGGTAATCTTTTCATTAAAGATTTGGAGGCATTATATTTATGGAGAAAGGTGTGACATTTATACTGATCCTAAAATTTTAAAGTATATTTTCACACAAAAGGAGATGAATATGCTCTAAAGAAGATGGTTAGAGCTGATTAAGGATTACGACTGGTCAATCCATTACCACCCTGGGAAAGAAAACATGGTGGCAGATGCATTAAGTTGACAAGACCATGCCAGTTTATCCATGATGAGGATCACAAAAGATATAATATTTATGGATTTACAAAGGATGGATCTTGGAATTATAAAGGAAAGGGAAAAATCTTATCTTTCTCAAATGAATGTTCAACCATCTATACATGTGAATATTAAAGAGGCACATAAAAAAGATGTCGAGTTACAAAAGAAGGTGAGAAATGTTCCTGAATTCAACCATGATTGTGATAGGATAATAAAGTTCAGGAATCGGGTTTGTGTTCCTCCCATCCCCGAATTAAAGGAGTTGCTGGATGAGGCTCATAGTTCTTCATTCTCTATTTATCCTGGAAGCACGAAGATGTATAGGGACCTGAAAGAGTACTTCTGGTGGGATGGCATGAAAAGAGATGTTGCTGATTATGTCTCTCGATGCTTGGTTTTTCAGCAAGTTAAAGCTAAGAGACAGAAGTCTAAGGGGATGTTACAACCATTACCCAAACCCGAATGGAAATGGGAAAACATCACTATGGACTCTTTCACAGGACTTCCTGAAACATAGAAAGGCAATAATGCTATCTGAGTCATAGTTGATCGTCTTATAATGCCTGCACACTTCATTGCTATTTGAGAGGATTTCTCTCTGGATCAACTTGCGAGGATATATGTAAAGGAAGTGGTAAGATTGCATGGAGTACCACTTTCTATTATATCTGATCAGGATCCGAGATTTACCTCGAAGTTCTGGCGAAGTCTTCAGCATACTCTGGATACAGAGTTGAGTTTCAGCACTCCTTATCATCCTCAGACAGACGGTCAGTCTGAGTGGACAATTCAAACTCTAGAAGATATGTTGAGAGCTTGCTCTATGGATTTCAAAGGTGGTTGGGATCAACACCTACCTTTGGTGTAATTTTCTTATAATAATATCTTTCACTCCAGTATTCAGATGGATCCTTATGAAGCTCCCTATGGAAATAAATGCTGGACTCCAACTTGCTGGGATGAAGTTAGGGAAAGAAAGCTATTAGGACCTGATCTTGTTGCTGAGATGGCAGAAAAGGTCTGATCTATTCAACAACACATAAAAGCAGCTCAGAGTCGATAGAAAAGTTATGCCGACAACCAAATAAAAGACATAGAGTTTGAAGTGGTTGATAAAGTGTTCTTACGAATATCTCCCTGGAAGAGGGTCATGAGATTTGGAAAGAAGGGGAAGTTGAGCCATAGATATATCGGTCATTTCGAAATACTGGATCGTTTAGGAAAGGTATCTTACTGATTGACACTTCCACCGAATCTCTCTCAATTTAACGATGTGTTCCATGTATCTCTCCTAAGAAAGTACATACCAGATCCTTCACATGTACTCAGCTCATAAGTTGTACCGCTGAAGCAAAATATTTCTTATGAAGAACAGCTGATAGAGATTCTGGATCGTAGCGAAAAAGTCCTACGAAACAAGATCACTCTCTTGGTGAAAGTTTTATGGAGGAACCACCAATTAGATGAATATACATGGGAGCTTGAGGATATGATGAGGGAGAGGTATCCTCATCTTTTTGTTACAAAGTGACGAATTTCGAGGGCGAAATTCATTTTAAGGGGGGTAAAATGTAACACCCGAGACTTTTATGAGAAATATTTTTTTTTGATGTTATATAAATCATCAAAGTAATCTTTCACTACACACAACACTAGCTTGGCTTGCTTTACATGCAACCGCGGCCTTCCTTGATAGCTTGCGTCGTACGCAATAACCGATTTTCACTAAATAACAATATGATATTAAAATATTATTAAAACTAGCCGTTATGAATAGTAATAACCACTTTTGGAAATTTTATAAATTTTATTTTTCAAAATGGACTTCATTTTTGGATTTGGAATATCGAAATTAGCCTAGGGTGAAATTTTGGTATTTTTCTGAAAACTTTCAATTTTTGATGAATAGTGAAACCACTAAGTGGTAGTTAAAAAAACTGAATTTTTCATAAAACATAATTTTACCGCTTCTGTGAGTGGAATTTTGAAAATCCGAGAGACACGGTTAATATCAAGGACCAAAATGTGGTTCAATGAGATGAAAATAATTTTTGGTGAATAGTAACTTTTTTCTTTTTTTACCACGGTTAAAAGTAAATAGGGTAATTAAGGGTAAAAGTATTATTATTATTACCCTAACACATGTCTTAATTCTATTGGATAAGTTTAATTAGACCAAAAACAACCTTAGGAATAAAATATGACCATTTAGGCCCACTTGGATTAGATTAGGACATTTATTATCAATTTATTTAAAGAAGGGTTAAAATAGTTAAAATCAAAGTTTAATAACTAAACCATTTTTAATATAGAGTGATACATAAGATAAATTCAACAACAAATATTCATTAGAAATCTAAAAATATTTCCAACATAATGGTATTTTATTTATAATTTTTAGAAATTAAGTAATTTAATTTATTTATGACACAACGATGATGCAGTAATTATCTTATTAATGAAATATTGACATAATTGATGTTATAAATACCCAAATAAATTTAATTTGAGATCATTTATGAATTACACTAATTTTATAGGTTAATATGACATGTTAGTATTGATTTAATTAACTTTTTTCGAACTAATCATTCTGTTATGATTTTCACAAAAATCAATTACTAAATAGTGTCAAAAATGACATAAAATAGTTTTTAAAACAAATATTATATTATTAATTGTTAGTTTATTCCTAAAAATATAAGGTTCGTCCAAATGACTTATATAAGGTTATATATATTAATAATAAACAACTTGGGATTCGTTTGGCTTGATATAGTAAGTTTATTAACCTTATAGTGTAAGAAAACAAGAAGAGACGGTAAAAGTTAAAATTATCTAACTTAAAGTTAAATCTAAATGATAATGTTAAAATTGATACCAAAACATGTCTAAATTCTATTGGATGAGAGGATTTCAAACCATTCCCACATTATCTTCGAAATATATCAATTTGGAGCTATTAAAAACCGAATTTGACTTTATAATAAAATAATATTTTTCGTTATTCCAAAGGTGCCCCTCTCCTCCCTTATAAAAGGGCACCTCCTCCCTCTCTTCCTCACACCACTTTGAGCCTTCAAGCTCGTCCAACCCCTGCCAATATCTCCTCTCCACTTACCTAGTAACATACTAGAGGTCATGGTCTTCTTCAAAGACCAATTTTAGTGCCCTAAGAGGAGATCTCAAAGAGGCGCTTCAAAGAAGAAGTAATATATGTTACCGCTTCTTTCAACTTTATTTCTGCTTCCACTTCTTCTTATTTAGTTGTTTAATTATGAATTAATAACATCAGTATCACTCATATACTTATATGTTATTATAAGTATGAAACAACTCTTTTTCACCATCTATCCATCCTACAGAAAATGAAATCACCGTGCATGCGTACATACGGAATACCGTCTCCACGCCGTGGTGTAATATATTTTCCACCACCACCTTATTTGGATGGGTATAATGGTGTAAATAATGACTATATATGATTATTGTAAAGTGATATTGATTCTGAAATAGTATATATACACTCCAATACAATTCCACGATCATGGGAACGATATCATTGCTCATGCGTACGTACGGAATAACGTCTCCACGATGTGATGCGACTCGTTCTACATGATCTTCATTGAATAATGATTATATAAATGAATTTAATTAATTAATATGATATATATTACACTAATTACATTCTGTAAATTAGGTATCTATAACCTAAAAAGAAAAATAAGAATTTATTCGACAAAACACGCATAAGAATAAAAAGTAATAAACACCCGAATAAAATTTAGTAATAAAATATTACTAATAAGAAGATAAGAATATGACCATATTTTATATCATAAAAATAAGTATGATTATGGAATAATGCAATGACATTATTTAAATCATTATACAGGAGGTTCAGACACTTACAAATCAAATCGGACCTAAGGTAAGGGAAAATATCACAATCTCATTTTTATCTGAGATTGTTTATACTTTGGTATTTACTGGGGTGTATTTTATCATCCACATCCATGTTCCCTCAATATGTAATATTGTTTCCATCCACCTAAAATTTTTTAAATCAAATTTTACTCTTCGGTGAGTTTTTAGTAAAGGATATGAAAGGAATCATTTGTCGTTTTTCGTATGAAGTACTTTTTGACTTTCCGACAAAAGTAGGAGAAGAATGTTTTCTTAAATTATACGGCATGAATGGATTTTTAAAAAATTATTTACAAGAAGCTTCCTTTACAAGTTTTCATGTTTATTTTTAATCAACTTCTTTTAGTTTAAAATTGTATGACATGTTATGAAAGGAAAAATGTTTTTGAAGTAGAAAGGATATTTTCCTCAAGAATGGAGTTCAAGTGTTTTCTCAAAATTATTTTACATCTAAGATAATATAGGATTCTGTTTCTATACCTATTATTACATTGATTTGATTATGTTGTGATGGAAATATTTTTATGAATTCCTTTATCTTATATGAATTGTTTTATGATGTCATGATGTTTAAGATTCCCATTTTTATTACATGGGTTATGCTATGATGTATGGTTTATGATTTTGTGGCACACATAAGAATGGTATCATTATAAGATGGGTGGGACCTATATCTCCCTCAAATGCATTGGGTAAAGATTTTATATCTCATGAGATAGACATGGCTAGAAAGGCATGTTAAACCAGTTCAGTGAAACAAGACTGAAACGAGGAGTGAACTCGGTTCAGAAATGGATTGTTTCCACTAAGATAGTCTTGGCCATGAGTCTTGACTAATAAGAAATGATTCTCTATTATTATGTGTGTATGACACAAAGTTTCATGTTTTAATTTATGATTATTGGGATTTCATTTCACTACTATGATTTATCTCATATGCTCTCTTTTGCAGGTTATGATTTCCAAAATGTTATGTTCTTATGAATATGATGTGATTGATATTTCTTTTGTTTACCCTTACTGAGCATTTGAGCTCACCATTTTGGATGTTTTCTTCCCCCAGGTCAGGAAAAAGGTTATTAAGTAAGATATTCCAAAAGGGACTATAGATATGATGAAATAAATGGGAGACAATGTAGACGCTTTATGAACCAGCTGTTTATGTTTCCCAGTTTCTAAAGACATTATACCTATACGGTCCTTTCCTGGTTTTGTTATATGTTGTAATAAGTGTGCTTCAATTTTGAAGTAATAATAATTTATGTAAAGTATGGGTCTTTATAGTAGAAAAAAAGATAAATCTAGAATAAAATGGGAAATTAAGGGATATTATTTTGGTCACTAATGAAAAAATATATTCAGATTTTGAAATAACTAAAAAGGAAAAATATATAGTCAAAAACTTTCTTTCTATAAATAATATAGTGGGAGAAAAATTTAAAGTTGTTTAGGAAGAAAATAGGAAGCATAAAAAGAAAGTTGAAAATTTAAATACACATCTATATAGATTTTATCAATGAAGTAAAATTTATAATAAATTGGAAAGATTGATCAAAATAAATAAATATAGAAACTATTTTTTGGATAAATTAATCAATTAAAAAAATGTTGAAGAAATTATTTATTTAAATTATAAAAGGAACTGTTTCTACAATCAATTTTTTTATATATAGAATAAAGGGAAATTATTCATGTGATTTCTCTTTGAGATTTCCAAAATATATTAGACATAGAAAACCAAATTTTTAAAAATACTTATCCTCTAAATTACATATGAAATATCATTACAAGTTTCTATTTGACCTAATTTTTTAGAGGTAGTAAAATTGTCATAAATCAAACTTCATATGATACTTTACTTTGGAGGTTAAGAAAATAAACTTGGTACATTGATAGTGGATTATCATGTCACAAAAAACGTGGTTCTTCAAATTTAGGATCATTCAAAAAATTTGATGGATTTAATGTCACTTTTAGTGATATTTCAAAAGGTATTATTAAAGGTTTTGGAGAGATTGAAATTTCAATGTTTTTTATCATTTAAAAAGTTTTATATTTTAAATTATGAAAATATAATTTTATTTTTATTTATTAGTTATGTGATATTGGAATTAATGTAAAAGTTTAAAATGATAAGTTTACAGTTTTTAAAAATATTACTCTTTCTTTTCGAATGAAAATGAGAATTATAACATATATTCTATCAATTTTACTGAATTAACTGACCAAAATCTAAATTGGTTAAGTGTGATATAATAAGATAAAATTTTATAGCATATGAGGATTGAGTAAGTTAATTTGATACTATTGTACAACCTATACAAACACCGTAATATTCAATAACTTCTTAATATAAAAGTTGATAAAACTAAAATTTTTGTCTATTGCATTAAATTTAAACGTCATAAAGAGTCTTTCAAAACTATAAAGGTAGTTAAAACTATAAGTCCTTTAAAACTCATTCATCTTGATTTATTTAACACTAAAAATACTACTCGTCTTTGTGGTAAAAATAATATCTTCATCATTTTAATGATCAAATTAGGTATACATGGGGGTATTTTCTTTCTCATAATTCTGAAACTATGAAAATATATTATACTTCTTGTAAACAAGTTCAAAATAAAAATTATTACATTATCTTATAATTTATAAGTGATATGGGTAAAAAAAATTATATATTGAATTTTAAAGATTTATCAAAAAGGATTGTTGTTCTCATAATTTTTTATCCACTAGGACACAAAAATAAAATAGAGTAGTGGAAATGAAAAAATAGAACATTGAAATAAATTAAAAGAAAAAGTTAAATGAGTTTAGAATATCTAGATTTTTATGTAATATGATTTAAATCTAGATTTCTATGCGTCAAAAAAAAGTTACCTGAAGACCTACTTTAAAGATTACACCTTATAAACATTGTAAAAGAAGAAAACCAAAAGTTGGATATTTTAAATATCTATATATTATGTTATATTCTAAAAACTAAATTTATTTTAGAAAAAATTGACTCAAAATCTAATGAATTTATTTTTTGGGTTATTAAAAATCTAGAAAAGCATTTAGAGTTCAAAATAAAAGAAATGTTGTCTTTGAAACATCTATACATGTATATTTTAATAAAAAAAATTTAAAGAAATGATAGATGAATTATACAACCTTAATGAATAGTTTAGATATTTTAATTTGGGAGAGCTTGAAACTAAAAATTAAAATGAAATTTTTCAGTAGGAATGTCACCCAAATGAAAGAACATTGAAATAACATAGATATTACCCTCTAGAAAAATTGATTGTAAATAATTAATCAGTACAAATAAAAAATACATTAAGGGGGTTTTCCATCATTCTCTTTTCATTTTATTTTTTCCCATAAAAATATTAGTCATGTTTTAACTGATTCTATTTTTTTTTGAAGAATAATTAATTATTTTTTCAAGAAAAAATATATAAAATTTAGGTCTGGTCCCTAATGAAAATAAAATTATTTTAACTAAATGTATTTTTAAATATAAATATTATTAATCATGAATAACTATTTATAATAAAACCATATTAGTTGCATATAGATATTTCCCAAAATAATGGATAAATTATGATGAAACATTTTCTACAATTTCTAGATTTTGACCTATAATTATTCTAATATCTTATTCTAATTTTCATGAATTTAAATAATTTTAAATGGATTAGAAAAGTTATTTTATAAATGTATTTATTTTTGGGGTAGTATATGTAAAACAACCCCCAATTTTTTGAAATGAGAAATTTCTTAGTCATGTTTTAAAACATTCTAAATTTATTTATATAATTAATCAAGATCTTGGAGCTTGGGATGAAATATGTTCAAACTTTCACTTGTAATATGGTTTTGTAAAATTAAAGGTAGATCCTAATGATTTTTAATGAAAAGTTATAAACAAATTTTGATTGGCTAGATATATGTATACGATATTAATTTTAGGCATTTTAATGATACTTTATGTAATGTAATTTCATAATTAATGATAATTTAATTTTATATGATCCAAATGGTTGAAAAAAATCATTCTTATGATTCAAATTTTGAAAAGAGAAAATGGGATGATTCTAAATCAGTCTAGTTATACAAAAGAATGTGTGAAATGATTTATGCTATCTAATTATAAAAGTTAAAATACCCCCCATGATTAATTCATGTAAGCTTGACATTAATAAATTAAAAAAACCAGTGGATAATTAACTTTTTAGATGTATAATTGGTGTTCTATTGAATTTAACTTCTTCTAGAATTTTAAATGTTTTAAGTTTGCATTTTCTATGGATATCAAATTGATCCTAAAGAAAGTAACTTAAAACCATTTAATAGAATCATAAAATATGTTAAAGGTCATTTAAATATTGTCTTATTCTATCCTAGAAGAACCAAATATGAATATAAAGCTTATTTAGTTTCAGATTTTTGTGGATGTAAATTACATAAAAAATTACAATTTGGATGTGTCATGTTCTATGAAAAATATTAGTTTCTTGGAGTTATAAGAAATAACTTTCAGTTCCTTTATCTACTACAGAAATAGAATACATCATTATTTCAAGTTATTATCCTCAGGAATTATGTATTATGAAATATTTCGAAACTTTTTATATTTACTTTGGAAAGTTAAATATTTAATGTCATAACAAATAATATATTACTATATATAAGAACCATTTTCAAAATTTTAAGAATAAAAATATTGTGGTTAGATATAATTTTATTACAAACCATTTTCGGAAAGGTAAAATTTTGTTGTAATATGTCCTAAATGATTATAAAATAGTAGATATCTTCACTAAAAATATGTATTAAACTAATTTTAAGAAAATTAAATATTTACTTTGGACGATGGATGTTTAAAATGAAAATATAAAATAAATTTGTTTAAAGAGACTATTTATAGTAATCATGTGTCCATAAAAATTTTAGGGAATTTCATAATGGCTAAAATCCATCCACCTTCAAATACCCACTTCATTTCAACTCTATTAGTTTTGAATTGATCATTTATATAACATAATAACATATTTATGTCAATTTTAATCAAATTTATTTTTACATAATGAGAATTAATTTTTTATATATTTTGGATTACTGGTTGTGATATTCATTATTGGTTACATTTTAATTCATTGAAGATCATTTTTTAAATCATTCAATATATTAACATGTTTATATGGCTTCTTATGGATTTAAAATTCTCTTTCAGGTGTTTTCATTACATTATATAATAATTTCCTTAATTCAAAACATAACAGCTTTAAATTTTACAGACCCAAATTTAAAAAATTTAAATTTTTAAATAAGGAATAAAAACAAACAATAAGGGAGATCCTTCATTCTTTTATTATTTATATTCTTATCTTACTATTTTCTGATTAATTATTTAATTAGTATATTGTCAGAAACTATATTTTTAAATTTGTTTTAAATCATCTTTTTATTTTCTACACTACATAAATTTTAGTTTTAATCATTTTTTATATTTTTAATATTTGTTTAATATTTTTCAACTTATGGGAATAACATTTTATTTTCTAAGGGGATAAAACTATTTGGGCATGTGCATTATCTTTTTTTATTACTTTTTTGATTACGTGAGATTTTTCATTTAAAAACCTTTCTATATTTTAATGATTTATTGAACTAAAGTATATGTATTTCTTGGATAATTATCTTTTTTTATAGATAATATACTTATCTACATTTCATTATTTTATGAGGAATTATTAAAATTCATTTTTATTTCTCTAAAAATTCAATTAAGTTGTTATTGCTGTTTTAGAAACTCAATTGTTTTTAGTTTAAAAATATTTATGTATTTATTTAAATGATTTTTTTACTGATTCTTATTTTAAAGAAACATTATTTTATAGAAGTAAAATATATTTAAAAATATTTCATTAGTTTACATAGAATTATAAATAGGTTGTTTAAATGGTGATTAAACTATTTGAAGTTCTGCTATTATTTTTCAGAACTGCTGTTTTTCTAAAATGTTGTTACTTATATTTTTTTAAAATATTTAGAATATTATATGTTATATTTAATATATTCTTGATATTTTGGAAATTTATATGTTTTTCTACAAATAATTTTTTTGACTAAATTCTAAATGTTCACTTTAGAGCCCTTAGAAATTCATTGAACTTTGATAAAGTATATTGTCCAGTTTTTCTAAAAAGTATAGTTCATCAACCCAATGTTATTGTTCATCATCCATACACCATGATATTGTTCATGAATAGTGGAAATTATGAGTTATCAACCCTACGTTACTTTTAATCATCTCTACGTTACATTACTATTCAAGAATAGTAAAAATGTACGGTTCATCAACCCTACGTTACTCTTCATCATTTATATGCTACATTACTATTCATGAATTGTGAATGTATGGTTTATGAAACCTACATTACTGTTCATCATTTTTACACTATGTTACTATTCATCATCCCTACACTACGTTACTATTCATAAATATTGCAAATTATGGTTCGTCAATTCTACGTTACTGTTTTTTCCCAAAATTACTTTGCATTCTATGTATTTTACTGAAAATTTATTTTCTACATATATATGGATTATTTTCAAAGTTTTTTCTATTGGATAAATTCTCATTAAATAAAAGTATGTTTATCATGGATATTTTAATATTTATGTTGCTGTATTTAGAGAGAAATATTATTAAATTATTTCAAAATCTTTTTCCAATTAAGTCAGTGGTTTCAATATTATTTAAATTCAAATTTTTTAATTTAATTTTTGTATTATCTTCTACTTTCCATTAACTTTTTTGACTAAATTTAAATTGGTTTGAATTGATTCAAATAGAAGTTTCAAATCCTTGAATGCTTCTATTATTCTAGAGATAATTTTGGAAGACTTGTTAAAATTATATTAAATTATTTTATTATAGTTTTATTCTAAAGGAATAAAGAGGAAATGATGCTACATTTTTTATGAATATTTTTTTGAATGCTCTTGACTCAATTTATTTTTAAAATCTGAAGGAATCAGAGGTTATGTAACTACTGAATATCTACTCTATATATATCTTCCCCTTTTTTAGGTTAAAACAAGATAAAAAGATACAAATTGAAAGACACATATTATCATTTTTTATTCTCTATTTTTTAAAATAGAAAGTTTTGTGAACTTTGAATATGATATGCATTTGCAACATCTTGTGACACTCTGTTTCATCACCTGAATGGTCTCTCAAGTGCTGAATCTTTTCTTCTTCGACTATAATTTCCTTAACAAGACATTTCGATCAAATCCTCAATAACCAGTACATGTGATTTCATATTTTAACATCTCATTCGTATGATTCTAAGTCTCTAACACATTTTCCCATCTTTCAGGACTCTTCAGGTTGTGTCTCTGTGTATCTAAAGTCAAGAATCTTCAGGTTGTGACTCCCAATGTCTAAAGTCGGGTTATAAGTGTGGTGACTCCCCATACCGAAGTCAATGTTGTGGTTATCCATCCACTAGAAAAATATATTGTAATTGGGTTATGATTCCCCCATAAAATAATTTTTAGTGCACACATATCTGTCACCGAGTAAAGAGGTATAAGAGTAGCGTATACCCACATTAGACTGAACTAGTATAAAAAAATCATTGCATTATTTATTTTTTATCTACTAATTAACCTCAATAATTTACATTGATATTTATTTTATTTTATTTTATTTTATTTTTAAAAATTAGTCTTGTCTTTATACCCCCCCTATATAATATCTACCATTACTTGTTCTGACCTATTAAAAACTATTAATTTTTTAATAATATTTATCAAAAAATAGGACACATGTTTTCATTATTTTTTATTAAAATTTTTTGATACATTAAAATGAAGGAGATATTTTTTAATTATATTCAATTTTATAATTATCAAGAAGGGGGATAACATTGAGTGTGTGTTTTCTACTACACCAAATTATTTTTTGGTAATTATAATACCTTAATTATTCTCTCAAACATGTGTTTTAAATTTTGAACTACGTGTAGATGAAAAAATGTTTTGTCTTTAATTAATTATCAATTTAATAATTTTCATAAATTTATTTTTCTTTATTATGTGTTTTTTGAACTAATTGCAAGGAAAAATCCACTTTAGTATGAGTTTAAAATTAACACATACTTAATTCATAAGTCGCACAATTATTTTGTATCAACCTTATAGTCATCATGTTTAAACATTAAGACCATTTGTCCCAAACTTAATACTATTTTCATTATCATTATGAATGATTGTTCTAAATTTATCATGGAATTTTTTTTAACATTAATAGGGGATTTTGTGTACCTAAAAAGAATAGAACCTTATGATCAAGATGAAATTTCTTAATAAAATCATTACAATTCTAGTTTAACAATACAAAAATTATTAACCTTTTAATTTATTTTCTTTTTTTAAAATAATCTTTCCTAAATCATTTCTATGTGTTGAAGGACTCATAAACAAGTCAAAATGGCTCTAATATTAGGATGATTTACTCATACATCGATTAAAAAAATTATATAGAGAATGACTCATATGAAAATTTGAATAACTGAAGGAAAGTAAGAATGAAACATATCTAAAACATAATAACACTTATACATATTATGAAAATTTCATGTATGTTTCATAAGAAAATTAGTCACACACAAAAACCAAATGGCTCTTATATCTATAAATTTTTTTTAGAAAACTAAAAATATGCTCTGTTTCGATTATATTATTTTATTTTTATTTAATTCATTATTTTAATTTTTCCATGTTTATATTATAATTATTTTTATTCTATGAAAAAATTATTTACAATTAGTTTAAAAAAATAATTTCTATTCACAAAGTATCAAGCATGTTTAAATATCCACATGGCATTTTTGGAGATCACAAGACTCAAATTTAATAATTTTTAAATATGAAAATTAATTCTCATATAAATTATTATATTTCTCAAAGGAATTTAATATCGATCATTCTGAGTATTTTTACTATTTTATTAAATTTTTATTCACTAATTCTAATGTTTTTTTTTTATGATGTGGGTTCATATTTTACTAAAAATATATATTAACTTTAAAATAAATCCACATGAATATAATTATTTTCATTTATATAGAAATATATGTGAATAATTATTTTTGAATCATCTAATAACTTTGAAGTAGTTCTCTAGTTTCAAATACATGAAAACTACTTTGAGAATGAAATTTAGAATATTCAAGTTGATATGCATGTGGATATTATCTTAAGATTTTATGTGCATGAATAAAATATATAAAAATATTTTCATAGATCTAGTCCATATTATTTAAGTTGAATTCAGGGATATTTGAAAAAATATATTTGACACACTTTTTCAGTCTTATATTTGTAGACTTTTGTATGGAAAACTACACTAGGCTGGTCTTGTGTTGTTAAAGTGAACCTTTCTACCTTGATACTCAATCTCTTATTTCCTAACATATCTCTATAGTACTATATTTCTCCTCTATTTTATTCATTATTCTCACCATTTTAGGATTATTATTTCAAAATTAGTACCTTAGTTTAGATTTATACCTCCCTTATAAAATGTACATTTTGTTGTTCCTTGGTTTAGGAAAATGAAATGGTTCGGTTTGTGTCTTGGTCAAAAAAAATGCATATCCAGTTCTTAATTCACTAAAAATGGAAGGTTATAGGTTTTTATTCTAGGTAATAAAAAGGTATTATATTGGTTTGTGACTCTAGGTAGGTAAAATTCAGGTTTCAAGAGTTTCCACTCCCCTCCAAAAGTGATATACAATTTAGTGGATACCATACTCCCACCTCCTTCAAAACAATTAGGCCATCCTCATATCAAGAATAAAAATTCAGTATATGTCATATAGGTTTTGGAGGATGATTATTTTTTAAGGATGATCATTTGAGTTGAGAATTAGTTTTTGGTTGTCACTTTTTTGGTTTTTATTCAATATGTGTGTTGGACAGTGTGTTATTTATTTAGGTGATGCATGTTTTATTTTTTTATCTATTGATTCTTCTCTATTATGGTTTCATGAATCATTTGTTTTATTTTATCAATTTCTATTCATGACCACATATGTCCTCTTGGATATCTTTCTAAGACTACAGTTATTTCGGGATTTTTTTTTATATAAATGGTTAGGGAAAAAATTTAATAGATCTAAGCATGGCCTTTATGCTCTAGATTGAGGGAATTGTATCCCCATGATGAGGTATACCTAAGATCATGTGATGACCCATTCTCAGGTGTAATTGGGGCAATCCAGTATGGGGAAGTAAAAATGACCGTTTAATAATGACAAGATTATTTGAATTTACTAAAAATGGTGTACCACATCATATTCTACACATAAATTTTTTGAAATATAAAATTCATCAAACAAACACTTATTTAAGACAACCCAACATTATCCTTATTCTTTAACTAATCCATCCTGATGTATATATGTTTCCTTGGTCGTCAAACTATAAGAACAAACTCAATGAGATAATTCTCAACCACTGAAGTCCATCATTCTTCAAAGAAAAACTTAAAACTTCACTATTTGAGGATTTCTCTAAAAATAATTTTTTATAATCAAAATATATAATTATTATTTTGTATCTCTTCTTCTTCTCTCTTATTCTGTGTCATGTCACTCTTATGAACTCCTTATAGAAACAACACACTTCTCTATCTTTCATTAAAATTTTAATTTCAAATTCAAAATTAAATTACCAACATAAACTTGTAACTATTTTAACATTAATATAATCCATGTGATTATTCTAATCCTTTTAGTACCTATTGATAATATTTAGATGCATAATAAATCAAGTAGGATTATCTTATGAGTCATAAAAAATGTTTCATACTCAAAAATCATTCAAATTTATATTTTCCGACAAACCACATTTTAGTGATTTGAAACCATAATATAATGTTTAATCAAATACTCAAAACCATTTTGAAACATGATTCAATAATAGAAACTCAGAAAAGAAAATTATATAGACTTCCCCATTTTTTATTTATTGTAAACCTATTATTACATCATACATGTTGTTTGATGAACCTTAATAACATCACTTTCCAACCATTATCATGATGGATGAATCATGATATAGAAAATTGTTACTTTTTATTCTGAAACAAAAACCATGAATAATCCATATATTTTACCTCCATGGAATTATTTCATGATCATTTTATCCATCATACCATGAACATCTATCAAAATCCATTATGGAAAAATTTCCCCATTTTCTATTGTCAACCAAATACCATAATCATACCTCACAAACCACCATGTAATTTAGATTCCCTATTATGAGCATGTATTTCTTTTAAATTCTCTAAAAACCATGACCTACTAAAAACTAGTTTCTATTATTCACATTCCATTTTAATTTAGGAATAAAACCAAAATGAATTTTTTATAACACAATGTCATGTAGTTATCTTCCTTTTCCAAAAAAAACTCTATCCATTGCACTCTTCAACACTAATCGACCACCTCCCATATCTCAAATTTAAAATTAAATTTACCTTATATAAACAATCTATATTCATATAAGTTTTAATTATATTAATATAGTGACAATAAATTACAACACAAACACTTTCGATCAAAACCACTTCATTTCATATTAAAAAATAACCCCCCACCCCCTGATATCAAACAATCATAGAGAACTTATTTCCATCAAACATATTCTTGGTCTCAATGATTTTATTTTAAATATCTAAAACTCGTGTACAAACTAATAGGTTTCTATAATTCAATCCCGTTATCCATAACTAATCTTATATTGTGTATTTTTCATGGTTATAATTAAAATCAACTATATGGGATGGTTGTTTTAATGGAATTATATGAGGTGGAATTCATATTAGGAAGATGGTGGGGTGATATCATATAGTTATCTAGGAGTGTTCATAATATTATCTATTTAAATATTATGATTCATCCATTTCTCCAGGAAGAAAAATATATTTGAGAAAATATATGTTTATAAAAATACCAAATATTTTAATATTTTAAAATTAAAAAGTCATTTATTGATAAATAAGGGAAATATTTCACTATTTTCTTTAAGGGTGGTACTAAAATTCAAGAAGTTAAATATTGTGTAAGGTAATACAATTTTAAGTGGAAATTAGTGTTGTAAATATCAGTGAGTCTTATATTTTAAATCATGCATTATGCTTTTAAGAGCCAAAACTAGTCATTTAATCCATTATTTATTCATAATAACTAAAAATATACACAATAGAACAACCATAAAAGTACCTTAGTATTAAAATTTATTCATGTATCTATAAGTGGATATACATGAGAAAAAAATCGGTTTTGGTGACATAAGAATGATAGTTAGAATGAGAATAAATATGCTCAATCCTACAATGAGTGATAAGGAATGCATTTTTAGTAAGGTGGGTATAAGTATGCATGGGTGGAAATTATAGGATAGTATAAAATTTAATGGAATAGAAAGGAAAATTATGGGATTGAGATCATAGAAGATTCATGGTAAGTTTGAGTATAACAATAGTTAAAAGGTTTTATCACTACAAACAAATTTGAACATGCTTTACTTTGGTATATAATTCTAATTGATTTCATTCAGGTTATTTATTAGGAGTGAAATTTGTAATTGTAGGGGAGTGATTGAGACATGTTTTTTAATTTTTTATCTTATAATTCTTTGAACATATCCCAATTATTTTTATGTTTTATGTTAAAATGCCAAATTTTAATATGAAGTGATAAATTTTGGAATAAATTTTGAACTAACATAAAGATGTATTTTGTTAAATTAATAAAATTTTGGAATGAAATAAGCTAAAAAATATGAATATTTCCATTTGGTATTATACATTTGAACAAAAGGAAAAGGCAACCCTAAAGATATTGAATATTAATGGGTTCGTGATAGTAGACAACATGTTGTATTCATTGACAATGATATGATAACTATAGTGACTGGTTTGCATGGGATTGAAATGAAGAAATATATGTGATAATCTATATGTAATAATTGATGATATGTCCTTGTTATATCTAGTCAAACTCGGTAATCTTATCGGAACTTGATTTCCTAAATAGTAAAAATTAAATACCTTCGACCCATGATATAAATTTATTGATGATATCATGAAAAATATATCTATGAAAAATGTTGTATCTTATAAAAGGCCTATATCAATAGACTAGTGAAGGGTAAATTTAAAGAGAAAATTATTTCATCATCTATTCCATCAACTTATCAGTTCCACTAATTGAATTAACCCTTATGTTATCACTAAATCATATATGGTCTATGCTACTCATTTGGGGGGTCGAGTAATAGTGCTTGTGTAGGGAATCATTTCTTAAAATTAGAGAAAATAATTTTCAAGGATTGGTTTTTGAAAATATATTAAAGACTATGGGATGTTATTAATATAACATTATATCCATATTGTTTATAATCAAGTAAATTGGGTCCTTTCTATTCTATGATAAGCCTATATCCTCAAAGGTGGTTAACTATAAAAAATATTTTTTCCTATAATTATATAACATCTTAGATAATAAAAATAATGATGAATTAATTTTCATTACATTGCTAATGTGATATATTCATATTATCCAATCTGTAAATCTAGGTCAAATCACAACATCCTTTTGTAAACTTATGCCTATGAAAAATGCGTGAAATAATTAAATAGATCCCAGAAGATAGAGAATGTCCAAGTTTTCAATGGATCTATGTCCATTAATGAAGAATTATGATATATATAATACATGTAATAGAAAAGGCACAAAATGAAAATTATTATACTACTTTATTAACTAAATCATGTAATACTAAAAAATTCAACATGTAGAGATAAATCTTGGAGAAGGGAGAAATGAGAAAAATATTGGCTAGTCACTGAAACCCATATTTTCCAAATATGAATTAGGAAGTAATATACCATCAATGATTTCACTTCTATGTAGAATACTCTCATGAATAGTCTAAATCTATCTAGAAGTAATCTCAGTACACAACATTTATTCATTTTCTTATATAAGGAAGAGATGGGTTAAGTAATATAAATTCTAGGTTGTCATATCCCTATAATTAGTTTAGATTTATTTACTAAACTAATATTATACATATATAATTTTATTCTCTTCCTTTATTTCATATATTCAGTCTTATATAGGGGTAACCACATATGGTTATTCCAAATGAGGAATCAAATATAATTTCTGAGTTCATTCTAATAAAATTTCCAAAGCATTTTATTCTTTGTAATTACTTTGATAATCATTTTAATTTATAGTGGAAAGTGAGTGGTAGTCATACTCCATTTATACTAACTCTATTTCTTCTCAATAATATTAATATATAGATTTTTTTCCCATCAATTATTATCTAATAAAATCAATTCATTGGGTTTTTATGAATAGAATTGTCCGCAAGTTAAATCATGTGTGTTATAGTGTACACTTGAGACTTAATTTCATGATACATAGCTTATAATATGATATATTAGATGAGATCCAGTGTACTTATTTATACTTTTTATGTGTAGAAAATTTTATATAAAAATAAGATTAATGACTACACTAGTATGAATAATGCATTGATTCTTGAAAAAATAATGGTTTGGATGGTTAACTACAAAATGTAGTCCAGTGAGGAGAAATATATTATTACAATATTAAGAAATAAATCAAATAATAAAACTTGTTATCACCTATGGAACAAACCTTAGTTGGCACTAAAACTTATTCTCATTGCATTTCATTTATTTACTATTATAAAATGAATTAAAACATTGTTTTTCCTTTTTTCATTATAATCAAAAAAATATCATAAAAGAATATAATAAGTGACACTAAGAATTTTTACTTTCTTTATGGATTACTTGAGAGATTTACTCATTTCTAACAACTATGATATATTTAAATAATTTTATAAATATTATTTTATTTTAGGGGACCTTATACAAGGACATTCACTGATCAAATTTGGCACCATTACTAGTTAATTCAATGTATTTCAAATATTTTTCTCTCAATATTTTCTTTTTTTACTTGCCCGTTCCTTTATTTTTATTGAGATAGCATAATTCTACAAATTAAAATGAAATATTTCATGGGTGATAATATTCATAATGTCTTTTTTATTATAGGGATGTTATGGGAAAAAATATCTATGCATATTTTAATGATGAAGAAAATGAGTTGAACATTTAATTAGAAGAAGACATTCCACTACATGATTCTCCTATAATAAAATTTCTAACTGAATTTCATAAAAATAATGAGTTACAGACTAAATTATTTGTGGGATATAATTATACTAAGATTCCACTTTGTTTAATTATATCATAATTAAACTTCATTTTGACTCTCTTTATATTGAAATTGAAGATTCGACACTATTTATGCACTCTGTGAAGTATGTTGAAGAAATATATATAAAAGACTTGTCCAATTTTGAATAAAAAAAGGTGGATCCTATATTCTAGTATATGATGAATTTTGAGGAAGTTTATTTAGATATGAAAATATTTCATGAACAATCTACATAAGATGATCTTGAAGAAAAGACACATCTTAAGATTTTCAAGGCATATATAATATTCTATAAAACTCCACCAGTATTTAAAAACTAGTTTTGGGGTCCCCTATTCTTTATAGTATTTCTATTCCTCAATATTACTCTCAAGTTTTTCAATAGGCATATCAATTTTATCAACACTACACTGAACAATAAGAAAAAAGACTCTATTTTCTACCATCAACGTTGTAAATGAACAATGTACCGACCCAAAACTTTGAATAAATATTGTTTCCTAATTTTGTGTGTTATTTTGTTTTATACTCAACAAAACTATTTCATTTGATAACATGAGTATAATTAAATTGAGGTCGTTGGGTTTTGACTATTATATGAGCATTGGTCAATATGACCGTTGAAAACTAAATGTTGCGATTATTGTCTCTAAATACATGTGATCTTGGTTAATTAATATAGAAAGAAGATTTGATGGCCTCATCCAGTAGTCTCAGGACAATCGAATCCCATCTAAAAAAACATGGGAAGGAGGTAGCACCATTGGGCTTTGCTCTGGACCAAACCCAATCCTAACTTCATCGTGTGAAGCTAGAACGAAATCGCCTTTGCGAGAGGTTCAAATTGATAGAAATTACTACTCGTGTGATGTTGGCCGAGCCGCCCTCAGATTCTGTCACCTTAGCACACCTTACACTTAAGTCCTATGCTGGGGTTATAAGGGGCTATGTAAGGAGACTGTAACTGCCTTGTGTAATCCTTTGATTTAAATAAAAATTGTGATTTCTCCTTATGATGAAGTATGTGAATTTTCAAATGTCCGGATAAATATAGTATGCATATTTTTTATGAATTCTAAAAAAAGGATATTTTAAAATATTTTTTTAAACCTTAAATAATTAATTATGTGTAATGATTTTCAAAAAATGTTCTTCTGAAAATGTGTTCAGTAAGAAATTTGGAGTCTAATAAGATCAACTTAATTTTTGATGAATAGTAAATTATGAATAGTGATTTTATGCTTAGGATTAGTAATGTGACCAAATTGATTATTAATCTCACATAAAGAAAGTATTAATATAATCTAGGCACCTTGATTAAGTAATGTGATTCAATAAAATAGGTAAATAACTGTTTCAGAAATTATTAGTCAAGTATTAGTTTTTTCAAGTGAATAGTGTTTTTTAATTAAAAATTAAATTAAAAATATTTAGAAAATTATTTTTATAAAATGGGCTTTATTTTTGAATTTAGAACATCGATATTATGTTAAGGTAATTTTTGGGGATTTTTCTGAAAAAAATGAATTATCAGTGAATAGTTTATTTATTTATATATTAAATTAAAAATATTTAGAAAATATTTTTTATAAAATGGAGTTCATTTTTGAAATCAGTGCATAGATATTTGGTAAAGGTTAAATTTTGGGATTTTTCTAAGAAAGTTGAATTTTCGGTGAATAGTGAATTTTCAGTTTTAGGGTTTCGGTATGTTTAATGACCTCATGACTGCATCATGATGATGTCGTGAGATATTTTAAGGGATGGTCGACTTGTGAATAGTTATATAAGGTATGAGGTGTCCCAAGTGGCCAATACCATGGGAAAATACCAAGGGCAAGCCCATGGTTTTTCCAATACAGCCAATGAGGTGTCCCTTGGCCATTAATGCCTTGTCCCCTCACATTCCCTATAAATACCAAGCCATCCTCTCATACTTTAAACTCCAAAATCATCCACAACGAATTTATGGTCTCCTTACATCCCAAGGAGTCCTCCCAAGGTTCCCCCAAGCCCTCAAGGTCCCAACCGTCGAGTTTTAAGAGTTACGTTTTAAGTTAAGGGATCCAACCTCTCTCTTTCTTTTCATATACTCTTTTTTAAGTCATTTCTTTTATTCTCCATGTTCTTATGTTGTAGGATGTTCTTTTATATTCATTTTACTACCCTATTCATTTTCATATGATGATAGATCCCCTCTTACTCCCATCATTTCGTTTTATGAATGTTTAAGTGACGTCGTTAGGCTGCCGAAATTTTTGTAACGGATTCTTTCACCCTTCTCATTTTCAAGTTCTATTTTCTTGTCATGTCTTTCAAGTTCTTTTTTATTATGGTGGGGTATGATCTCTAAATCTATTATACTAATATTATATGTTCATATGATGAGAGACCCTATTTTATCTCTTCAATTCATTTTTTTTATGTTCAAGTGACGCCGTTAGGCTGCCGAATTTTTAAGGGATTCTTTCACCCTTCCCATTTTCAAGTTCGATTTTCTTGTCAAGTCTTTCAAGTTACATTTTATTATGTTGGGGTATGATATATATATCTATAATACTGATCTTTTATGTTCATATGACCAGAGAACCTATTTGATCTTGTCAATTCATTTTTTTGAAATTTAAGTGACGCCGTTAGGCTGTCGAATTTTTATAAGAGAAATCTTATTTTTTTTCTTCCTTCCATGTTCTTCATTTCATATGGTATATCTTTCAAATTTCATTACCATATTATTAAATCCTTTATATTATGTCCCCCTAATGTTTTATGGATCATTTATGAGTGGGTAACCCATGTCCCCTCTCTTTTCAATATTTTCTAAAACCCTACAACATAACTGTTATGCGGTCGAATTTCCGTATCAAAATGTCTCTCTTTTTTTCTAAAATTATTTTATTTTTTAAGTGAATACTCAATGATATTTCTTATAAATGGGTATTCACATATATACCAAAATGTTCTATTTTAAATTCTGGGATTTACATACATGAGACCCACTTTCCTTTTCTGTGGGTTTAGAGTGACATAAAGATCATGTCTTTAAAGTATTTTCTAAAACGTTATGATTATAAAATGAAACCCATTTCTTTTATGCTATATGGGTTATTTATGAAATTTTGGATGATGATATATGTGTCTCACATGATAACAAATGAAAATTTAAGGTTGCGCCCTGATAGTGCTCCAATGCATTGGGTAATGATGTAACCACTAGAGATTTCAATTTTAACGATACCTTGGTGAATAACCATGGTAATTTTCAAATGACACCTTGGGGATGGAACTTGGTGATATGTTCATGATTGTGTAAGTTAAATGTTTTATCCACATATTCACATTATGAAATACGTTATTTTTATTATTATATCCCTCATGATTTCTTTCTCATGCCTTAAAGTTCTTTTTCATGAATTTATTGATGTATCTCAAGTTCACATGTTAAATGTTTCTCTTGATTCCCTTGCTGGGCCTTCTGCTCACCCTTTCTTTTGATGTATGACCCCAGGTTATGATATGCAGTAATGAACCTAGGATGAACATAATGATAATCCTTTTAAGTGTTTATGTAGAATGTTTTATGTTTTCAGGTTTTGAGTTCCTGTTTTACAAGACACTAAACCCTAAAGATAATCGGTTTTGTATAATGTAATGAAAGTTTATGTGATAAAAGGTGGGATGTCATATTTGGTATCAAAGGATGGTTTAGTTATTTATGAAAATTAGGATATGAAAAATTTATGAATAACCCTATAGAAAAGTTTAAATATAGTAAATATTCCTAGTATTTTGGTGAGTATTGAGTGAGTGGTTTATCAAGAAAATACATCCCTGTCTGGATACGAGCAGGTAGAGGTGGCTTTGGCATATATTTACATAGGGTTAAAACCCGAAAACACAACTTTTATCTAGACTCGAATGGGAACTGGTACACGACAACGGGCCCTGCTGCACTCTTGGTTACGACACTCCCAGGGGATATGCTTTGGTAAATTCATAAGCTTAGTATGAACCATTATTAAAGGAACAAAGATAAAACAAAATAAAGATTCACATAAGAATATATGATCATGGATAACCTAGATTAGAACCTAGGTGATCACAAGTTAGCGTATACTTTTCTTCTACAAGTTTATCCTTATATGCTTTAAGTTTCCTTTTCATGATTACTGGCTAAGTATTTAAGCCCCCTAATTATACTTTCTTTTCTTAGTTAATGGGTGGAAATGGAAGAACATGTCCCAACAACCAATGTGATAGGAAATGTGATGATTTCCCTATTAATATGACAGAGATAACGAGAGATCAAGTTGAACATATTGTGATTATGCCAAACTAGCTATAAAAAATCACAATTAATAATTGGTACCTAGTTGAATGCCCAAATTCATCATGGAAGAAGAAGACGAAGTCTCAAGGATGTTCATCTGATAAAGTTGATAAGGGAAAGAAGACCCAACGTCCTTTGTGAAAAAAAGTGTGGAAAGGGGCACCAAGGAGAATGTCACAATGGAACCGGGAGATGTTTTAAGTGTGAGGTGATAGGGCATAAAGTATCCAATTGCTTCAAAAAATGGATAATGTGATGAATAGAGATAAGGTTCGATCTAATGTACCTTATACTTTTCAATGTCGTAAATGTGGAGAAGTTGGAAATTATCCAAGGCAATGCTCTCTTGGAAGGGATGAGAAGCATGATGAGAATCAACAACCTTCAAGGATAAGGGAACAATGCAAGTCCTATGCAGAGATGGATCATGATGACTAAAGTACATGTAACTTCTTCGCAATAACTGTCTATGTCATGTTGTATTTTAGTTCGTGCTCTATGAGCATATATTTAATGTTTTCTAAGAACATCGAGTCACTACATAAGATGGTTTTATATAATTAAGGAAAACATCTATTATTATGTATCACATGTTGATGTTGTGAAGTTGTACTTCTTGAAAAAAAAAGATGATTACGGGATTAAAAGATTATTATTATTTTTGAAGACGTTCACTATTTTGGGAACCCTATATGATCGAGGTAAATATATTTCTACAGTATTTTTCTGATGAGTAAAGGTTGACTTATATTTTGAAGAATCGATGAATTTAAGGTGAACTTTTTCTAATATAGGTTACTTATGGAAATTATTAACCTATCTTGGGGAAAATATATTTATGTTAGCTACTTTTGTTATAAGTTATTAGGAGTGGTTGATGTTGTTTGGAGATGAACGATAAGGTTTGTCTTGGAAGGCTATGTCATCAAATTCTTCTTGTATTTGGGTTTCAATCTTAGTTTGGTTTATTTTGAAAAATTTTAAGGACGGTTATTTATAGAATGGTACATGATGAACTTTGGGTAGTGCCATGAAATTTTGAAGATTTAAAGTAGTTTCCCTTCCTATGGGGTTCTTTCTTTTTGAAGAGTTGTTTTATCTTACCCTTTCTGTTATTGGGATAATGTTTAAAGATAGAAGAAATAGATAGTTAATCTTTTGTGGATTATGTGATTCTCTATAAGATGATTCTTGTGCTTTTGAGGAGACCAAGTGTTTTTGAATGCTCATCATTTGGAGAAAAGGTTAGTTTTGGTAAAAACTTATCAAGGGATGAAACTCTACTTGAAGGTAAATATATTTCCTTCTGTTTTTATTCTATGTAGTAAATGAATTCCTCAAAACTATGAAAAGGAATGTAAAACAAAAATGTTGTCCGTTAACGTTTCCAACTAGGAAATCAAATACCATTTAACCCATCATAAGTTTGTGATTTTCTTGTTGTTAACTTTTTCCTAATCATGTTTTCTATCACTCTCCCTCAGAACGTGACCCTTTGTTTTCGCTTCCATGTCCATGTTATCCTACATGGAATTCTAGTATGGGTTAACTCGGGTGACCTTTGTACTTCCCTTTCTTTATTTTAAAGTAATAGTTTTACTAACTCCTTTTCCAATGTGAAACTTTTGATGAAATTTCCAAGCCCAATTTTAAAAATTGTGAGGACACAATTTCATAAGGGGGGAAAAATGTAACGACCTGAAACTTTGAATAAATCTGGTTTCCTAATTTTTTGTGTTATTTTATTTTATACTCAACAAACTGTTTCATTTGAAACATGAGTATAATTAAATTGAGACCGTTGGGTTTTGACTGTTATATGAGAATAGGTCAATATGACCGTTGGAAACTAAATGTTGTGATTATTGTCTCTAAATACATGTGATCTTGGTTAATTAATATAGAAAGAAGATTTTATGGCCTCATCCAGTAGTCTCGGTCCAATCAAAGCCCATCTAACAGAACTTGGGAAGGAGGTAGCACCATTGGGCTTTTCTCTGGACAAAACCCAAGTTGAACTTCATTGTATAAAGCTAGAATGGAATCGCCTTTGGGAGAAGTTCAAACTGATAAAAATTACTAATCATGCGATGTTGGCTAGGACGCCCTCAGATTATCTCACCTTAGCACACCTTACACTTATGTCCTATGCTGGGGTTATAAGGGGCTATGTAAGGAGACCATAACTGCCTTGTGTAATCCTTTGATTTAAATAAAAATTGTGATTTCTCATTATGATGAAGTATGTGAATTTTCAAATGTCTGGATAAATATAGTATGCATATTTTTGATGAATTATAGAAAAAGGATATTTTAAAATATTTTTTTAAACCTTAAATAATTAATGATGTGTAATGATTTTTAAAAAATGGTCTTCTGCAAATGTGTTCAGTATGAAATTTGGAGTCTAATAAGATCGAATTAATTTTTGATGAATAGTAAATTATGAATAGTGATTTTACCCTTAGGATTAGTAATGTGACCAAATGGATTAGTAATCTCACATGAGGAAAGTATTAATATAATCTAGTAACCTTGATTAAGTAATGTAATTCAATAAAATAGGTAAATAACTGTTTCAGAAATTATTAGTCAAGTATTAGTTTTTTCGAGTGAATAGTGTTTTTTAATTAAAAATTAAATTAAACATATTTAGAAAATTATTTTTATAAAATGTACTTTATTTTTGAATTCAGAACATTGATATTATGTTAAGGTAATTTTTGGGGATTTTTCTGGAAAAAATGAATTTTCAGTTAATAGTGTATTTATTTAAAAATTAAATTAAAAATAATTATAAAATTATTTTTATAAAATGGAGTTTATTTTTGAAATCAGAGCATTTATATTTGGTTAAGGTGAAATTTTGGGATTTTTCTGAGAATGTGGAATTTTTGCTGAATAGTGAATTTTCAGTTTTAGGGTTTCGGTATGTTTAATGACATCATGACTGCATCATGATGATTTCATGAGATATTTTAAGGGATGTTCGACTTTTGAATAGTGATATAAGGTATGAGATGTCCCAAGTGGCCAATTCCATGGGCAAATACCATGGGAAAGCCCATAGTTTTTCCAATACCACTAATGAGGTGTCCCTTGGCCATTAATGCCTTGTCCCCTCACTTTCCCTATAAATACCAAGAAATGCTTTCATACTTTCGACTCCAAAATCATCCACAACGAAGTTATGCTCTACATACCTCCCAAAGAGTCCTCACAAGGTTCCCCCAAGATTTCAAGGTCCCAAACTTCGTGTTTTAAGAGTTACGTTTTAAGGTAAGGGATCCAACCTCTCTCTTTCTTTTCAAATACTCTCTTTTAACTCATTTCTTTTATGATCCATGTTATTATGTTGGAGGATGTTATTTTATATTCCTCTTACTTCCCTTTTCATTCTCATATGATGAGAGATCCCCTCTTAGTCTCATCATTTCGTTTTATGAATGTTTAAGTGGCGCCATTAGGCTGCCCAAATTTTTGAAACAGATTCTTTCACCCATCTCATTTTCAAGTTCTATTTTCTTGTCAAGTCTTTCATGTTCATTTTTATTATGTTGGGGTATAATCTCTATATATATCATACTTATCTTATATGTTCATATTATTAGAGACCCTATTTGATCTCATCAATTCATTTTTTTTGAAGTTTAAGTGACGCCATTAGGCTACCGAATTTTTAAGGGATTCTTTCACCCTTCTCATTTTCAAGTTCTATTTTCTTGTCCAGTCTTTCAAGTTCATTTTTATTATGTTTGGGTATGATATATATATATATAATACTGATATTTTATGTTCATATGATGAGAGATCCTATTTTATCTCTTCAATTCATTTTTTTGAATTTTAAGTGACGCCGTTAGGATGCTGAATTTTCATAAGAGAAATCTTATTTTTGTCTTCCTTTCATGTTCTTCATTTCATATGGTATATATTTCAAATTTCATTAACATGTTCTTAAATCCTTTATATTCTGTCCCCCTAATATTTTATGGATCATTTATGAGTGGGTGACCCATGTCCCCTCTCTTTTCAATGTTTTCTAAAACCCTACAACATAGCCGTTATGCTGCCGAATTTCAATCTCAAAATGTCTCTCTTTTTTTCTCGAATTCTTTTATTTTATTAATTTAATACTCAATGCTATTTCTTCTAATGGGTTACTCACATATATACCAAAATTTTCTATTTTAAATTCTGGGATTTACATACATGAGACCCTCTTTCCTTTTCCTTGGGTTTAAAGTGACATAAAGATCATGTCATTAAAGCAGTTTTTAAAACATTATGATTATGAAATGAAACCCATTTCTTTTATTCTATATGAGTTATTGATGAAATTTTTGATGATGAAATATGTGTCTCACATGATAAAAAAGGAAAATTTAATGGTGCTCTGTGATAGCACTCCAATGCATTGGGTAATTATGTAACCACTAGAGATTACAATTTTAACGACACCTTGGTGAATAACCTTGGTAATTTTCAAATGACAGCTTGGGGATGGACCTTGGTGATATGTTCATGATTGTCTATGTGAAATATTGTATCCACATCTTCAAGTTATGAAATAAATTATTTTTATTATGATATTCCTCATGATTTCTTTCTCATGCCTTAAACTTCATTTTCATGAATTTATTGATGTATCTTAAGTTCACATGTTAAATGTTTCCCTTTTTCCCTTATTGGGACTTCTGCTCACCCTTTACTTTGATGTATGTCCCCAGGTTATGAGATGCAGTAATGAACCTAGGATGAACATAAGTAGAATCCTTTCAAGTGTTCAAGTAGAATGTTTTATGTTTTAATGTTTTGAGTTCCTGGTTTCCAAGACACTAAACCCTAAAGATCCTCGGTTTTGTATGATGTAATGAAATTTTATGTGATAAAAAGGTGGGATGTCATAAACAAGACTGGTGCTTGTCCACTGACATAGAATTAAGAGACTTTAGTATATCATATTTTCATAATATCTTCGGCATAGGTATTGAGGTATATGATTGAAAATTATATGTTCATGTAAATACATACCATAGAAGATGAATTTCTTAGTCTAGCACTTCTTGAAATCTGGGAATACTCACTGGTAGTGAAATTCAATGTAAAGAAAATAATCTTGAATCAATTGGTCTCTATTATGAGTGACCAAAAGATAAATCTTTTTCCTCCTCTTATTAAAATGATAGTGGGTGATAATAACATGGATGCACATCAAGAATCATATTGTAATTATGGTGGAGTGCAATTCTTTCTAAGAATTTATCTTCACACGCTTCCAAGCATATGAGCTAAACTCAATGAAGTGAGTGTTGATTTAATAAGGTTTTCCTTATAACTTTTCCATTCCTTCATACTTTGGGGAGATTGTTGAGTCATTAATGTTTCCTTATGACTTTACCATTCCTTCTTGTTTTGAAAATCACAAACACCTTATCTAAAGTCAAATCTCTTTTTACCCTCTGTTTTACTTCTATAAGAAAAAATTTCCATCCCCATGGAAATTTATCCTTACCATTTTTTCATTGTTCATATCATAATTGTTTCTAAGAGTAAAATTATGTTTGAAACCAAAACCTCAGAATCCTATAAATACCTTGATATGAATCATTCTATTTTAGGATCTGAATTCTCAGAATTTTGGTTACGAACTCTTCGGAGTTCTGACTCTGAATTCTGAATACAAATTCGGGTTATGAACTCTTCTAAGTTATGGCTCTGAATTCTGAATACGAATTCAGACTCCGAACTCTTCTGAGTTCTAACTCCAGGTCCTCGGAATTTAGAATCCGAACTCTTTTGAGTTCTAACTCTGAGTTCTCTGAATTCAGACTCTGAACTCTTCTGAGTTCTAAGTATGACCTCTTATGAATACTGACTCAGAATTATTATTACGAATTCCAATGAGTTATGTCACCGAATTAAGATTACGAATTCTTATGAGTTATGACTCCAAATTCTCATGAATTCTGACTCTGAACTTGGTAAGTTCAGCTTCCAAATTCTTGTGAATCCAAATTCCGAATTTCCTTGAAATTTAGACTCTAGAATTCTATAGAGTTCAGGTTCTGAATTCCATAGAAAACAAGATATAAATATCCTTGAATTATAGACTCCAAATTCATTTCTTGTTAGACTCTGAACATTAATTTACTTACATTCCAAATATCGGATTTTGGTTATATAACCATGTTTTTGCTTAAACTTCTTTTCTTATAAAACAATTTCATGCATTCAGTTACTAACTAACCATTGTTTGAGTGACGCGTGTACAGGTCCCTCCGAAATTCAAGGAAAAATATGATCGTTGGAGGAGGGAGCTGACCATTGGTGTTGTGCCTATAAATAGGTTCTCTTTTGAAAGAGATCATAACATTTCAACACTATTCTATGACTCTAGAGATTACATGCTTTTAATTTATTTCTAGAGAGAGACTCTCATGATTATTGTGTATTGAACATATTGTTCAGATTTACTTTGTGCGACTCCAAATGTTGCTAATTAAATTCGAGGGCTTCCGGGGATAGGAACAAAGAGGTGCCGATAACCTTGAAGTTGAGGTATTCCTTGCTGAGGAAGACGGAGGTACCGACTACCTTGAAGTTGAGGGATTGTAGGGATAGAAAGATAGACTTCGATATTCATATCGAGGGCTTACCCTAGTATGGGTAAGATAGACTTTCATGAATGTATAAATCAAGGGACCTTTTATCCAAGGTTGTTGGATACCCTTCTCTTTGGGTTAAAATATTTACTACCTGTTACTTGTTTTGTTACAAGTTTTTTGCTGCATTTTATTTATTGAGGAAAGTATAACTATCATATACTTACTTATAATTGTACTCTGATTTAGTAATATTCTATACGCTTTAAGGTAGAATCTTTATCATTGTAAAATTTCATTATGTTTCATTTTCCAGAACCATCTTTTTGGAATCACTTTCATGAAATCATATTTCTGAAATCTAGAAAGTGTGTAGAACTAGAGGGGTTGTGAATTACCTTTTTTAACCTTGTTAAACATAACCGTCTTTAAAAGTTCGAAAGTAATTTTTAAAATTATACAATTCACCCCCCCCCCTATTTTATGTTGAGTATCATTATATACTACATATAGTATCTCTATTATTTCGATCATACATTTGGTATTATAGAGTATATCATACTCACATACCATCTCAACAATTTGTATCAGAGCAGGTGACCTTGTATCCTGAACCAATTTAACAATTGGGTTCATAATTTTGGTTCAATCTGAATTAATCTCATGATTAGATTCATACGAGAATTCATCCTATTCTTATTCTCGGAATAATTTTTTCAAACTCATAAAGTTCGGATTAATTTTTTATTAGAGTTACTCTTGTTCTATATTGTTTCATGGTGACGAATATTTCTTTTGTTTACAAACTTTTTCTATTAATAAGTTTTTGTGGAATGATTTTTCTTAAAGATGGCAGGAATAAATGTCAGTTCCAGAGACAGTCTCAATCCAACAAGACCACCTATTTTTTATGAGAATTATTATGAGTATTAGAGAGATCGAATGAAGACTTTTATTATCAATACTAGAGTTGATAATTTTTTTTATACTTACTTGAGGATATAAAATCCATGATAAGGAAGTTAGTACCTTCACCAATCAAGAAAATCATGAATATCAACTGAATTATAAGGTACTCAATACTTTTCATTATTCCATGACTAGAAATATATACAACTAGATATCTTCTTGGGAAGCTGTAAATAGTATTTGGAAGAAACTTGAAGTTACACATTTTGGTACTTCCAATGTTATTGAAACTAGAAGATCCATGATCAGAGATGAATACCATGGCTTTAACTCTTCTTATGGAGAACCCATATGTAAGGTGCAACAAAGATTCATGACTATCGTGAATAGTTTAAAATCCATGGGTGAGAAAGGATTAGATGATGAAGCTCTTGTTGATAAGATCATAGACATCATTCCCAATGAGTGGGAATCCAAGAGGACTGCTACTGATGTGAACAGAAAGGTTACTCAGATTACTCTTGATGAACTCTTTGGAACTCTTCTTCAACATGAGACTAGAATGAAGAGAGATGTTGATATTGTAAAGATAAAGAATGGAAATGGTAGTGTTGCTTTTACTACAACTTAGAATCGCATGAAGGCTAAGACTCCTGAGAGAGTTACCAGATCTAAATCTAAGAAGGTTGTTATTCAATAAAAATCTAGTGGAAGTGAATCTTCAAAGAATGAATTTTCCAATCTTGCTCGAAGGATGAACAAGATAGCTGGACAGAGGAACTTTCAATGTAGATATAAGAAAAAGGAAATAAAAGACAAGAAAGATTCAGAAGTCACATGTTATGAATGCAAGAGAGCTGGACATATAAGGCCTGATTTTCCTATTCTTAAGATAGAAGAAAGAAAGGAAAATCATTATGAGAGAAACAAAAATAAGTATTACAAGGAAAAAGCTAAGAAAGTCTTGAAATCTAATGAAACCTGGAGTGCTAAGGGTGGTGACTCTTAAGATGAATCATCAGATTACGAATATTCTGGATAGAATAATCTTGGTCTAATAGCCAGACTACCTATTGACAATCATTGTTTTATGGATAAGGTACACAATACTGAATTTATGACCAATATATCTTTGAATGCTAATGATAGTAAATATTATAACTCTTCTGATGAAGAAACTTGTTTTGATGAAGTTAATACTTTACCTACCTATGAAGAAGTTTCTATGTTTTCAAAACTTCTTGAGATTGAAAACTCAAAACTCATGAAAAAGGTTAATAAGGAAAATTCTAGGAATACTATTCTTACTAAGGAAATATAAGATCTTTCTAAAGATATTTATTAGAAAAATATTGATTTTGAAAGTATTTCAAAAAATCATGAAGAAGTAAACTCTAAGAAGAATAAACTTTCTAAAGATCTAGAAAAAGTAATTTCTAAAAAAAAAATCGAGCCTAACTCTTGTTCCAAATATAATGTTTTAGAAGAAAAGAATGTGGTTATCAAACTGAAATCTGAAATATTTTCCTTGAGTAAGTGTTTGTCAAACTTTACCTTATGAAAGGAAAATTTTGATAAAATGTATCCTCAAATCCGACCTCTAGGGAATAGTTCGGGTTTTGTTTATACTTGTTCTAAACCGATTTTTAGCAACAGTTATTATGTTCCTCAAAGTGATCCATTTTGTACTAAGTGTTAGTGCGGTGGGCATTGGGAAAAAAATTGTTCCTTAAACAAAACTCAGTCTCTAGGATTTCATAAAGCCTACTTTTCTAAGAAAATTTGGGTGCCTAAGATTTTTCTTTCTGAAATTTCTGGATCCAAGCAAGTTTGGATTTTGAAAACCTAACTTTTTCTTATTTTATGGAAAATAGAGAGAGTACCAAAAGTAATACTTGGTACATGGATAGTGGATGTTTCTGGAATATGTCTGGTAACAAAAACTACTTTGAAAATAATTTTAAGATGAAAGGAGGAAAAATAACTTTTAGAGATAATTTTTATGGAGAAATTATTGGTATAGGTAACATCATTATTCTTGGAAAAACATTGATTTCAAATGTTTTTTTTAGTTAAGGGTCTTAAACAAAAAGGAGATATCATTATTCAATTTATTGGAACTCAAGATCAATTTACTGTTATTTTCACAAAATCTTTACCCTACAATAGATTTGAATACATTAAACAAAATTTAGGAATGATAATCGTAAGGTAATCTTCCTTATTAACTTCGTGTTGAATCAATCTCCTTACAGAAATAAACTCATTTTCATAGGGGGAGTACATTTTTTCATAAGTTTTTCATGTTTTTCATAATAAAGTTTTTCAGGTTTTTCGTAATGAAGTTTTTCATGTTTTTCGTAATGAATTCTTTCATGTTTTTCATAATGATTTTTTTCATGTTTTTCATAATGAAGTTTTTCATGTTTTTTGTAATGATGTTTTTCATGTTTATTGTAATGATGTTTTTCATGTTTTTCTTAGTGAATTTTTTCATGTTTTTCGTATTGAAGTTTTTCATGTTTTTCGTAATGATGTTTTTCATGCTTTTCGTAATGAATTTTTTCATGTTTTTTGTAATAATGTTTTTCTTGTTTCTCGTAATGATGTTTTTCATGTTTTTATCAATGAATTTTATCATATTTTTCATAATGAAGTTTTTCATGTTTTTTATAATGAAATTTTTTATACTCAAAATTTTCATAATGGAGTTTTTTTGTACTTCAAATTTTGGTAATAAATATTTTCATACTTAAAAATTTCGTAATGAATATTTTCATACATGAAATTTTCGTAATGAAGATTTTTGAACTCATATTGTTTTTCATAATGGAGGTTTTCATAGTTTTTCATTTAATAAAATTACCTATTATGAATAATCTTCCTAGTAATCCAAAAGGTATGATTCTTTCTTGAGTTTTTGTAATCACCTTTTATTTTCTGGTAGCTTCATTTTTAAAAAAAAATTCTCGGATTCTAGTTTCCTTAAATCCAAATGTTTTCCTTTAAAAACCTCAAAAGATCGGATCCTACCAAATTTTCCTTGCAGCTATCATTTCAACCATCAAATATGATTAGAAGAATTATCAGCCATTGGATTGATATAGGAATACCAACGGTCACATCAAACACCTATATAAAGGACCCCCGAAGGGTTTTCCCACATCAATTTCAAGCCTTTTCATGTCTAAGCTCTTCCCTCCTACAAAATCCCATTCCAAACTTCTCATAGTTTTCTCAAGTTCGAATGTTTGCATAAGAATCCTCTCCAAAATATATATCTACTATCAAGCCAATTTCGGAATGGAAAATATATAGAGAAAGGTTGGTGCATCCTAATTTCTTTAATAAATATGATTCTATAATCTCAAAGAACATCAAGCTTAATGGATGGGAAAGTGTCTGCATATCGAAGCCAGGGGATCAAGACTTGATATATCCAGATCTCCTTATTGAGTTTTAGGAGTTAGTTTGTTTCTTTAAGGAAGAAGTCAGGGAGAATTTCTCTTTCAAAAGTTATGGAAAAACATATACTTTATCTAACACTAAGGAAGCCATCTTAGTTAGAGTTCCATTCACAGGAGAAGCTGATTTTTGTTCCCATAACTTTCCTGATGTCCAAGGATGTTTTTTCAAGGTAAAATCTATGGAGTGTCTTTGACTTACTGATGTCAAGACTGCGAATATTTCTCACCTCTCGACAAATAATCGGATCCTTGAATTGTGGGTTCAGGGTTTTATCATTCTGAGAAAAGTTGATAATGACACCTTGAAAAAGAGTAACATGTTCATCCTAGATTTTCTGGTGAATCTGAGGAAGATTAACTTGATGAATCATTTTCTCATTACGATAGAGAATATCAAGAATGGAAATTTGAATGCTTAGATTCTAAGGTACCTGACAATCCTTTCCAAGATTATTGTTCAGTGTCTGGATTCTTTCAAAATCCCTTGCAGTTCCAAGCTGAGGAATTGAAAAGTCATGATGGTAAGTGATGATACATTGAAGAGAATGAATGTTGGTTTTTCAAAAGAATTCGTAGAATTCTATGAACTACCATAGGAACAGGTTGAAGCTATTCCAAAGGAACAAGAGGTTCCTGAACCATCGAAGAAGGGAGGAAAGAAGAGGAAGTTGAAGGAAGTGGAAGAAGAAGAGAAAACCTCTAAAGCTAAATGAACTAAATCCACACCTCTAAAGCCAAAGAAGCAGAAAGCCTATCCAGATGAGGTAGTATCTAAGTGGAGGGAAGACAAGAAGAATCGGAAGGAAGAAGAGACATAGTTTGGCTTGGATCCTACAGAGGCCAATGCTTTTAAAGAGAAGGCAGCCGATGAGCTTGAGAATCAATCCAAAGAAAAGAAGCAGAAGAAGAATATGTCTAAGGTCGAGGTTGTTCAATCCCTTCTAAGGGATACTGAAATAGCATCCAAACAAATTCCAGTACCGAAATCGTTTTGGGTTGAGGCTTTACCTGAGACTCTGGGGAAGAAGTACATGACTCCGGAAAAACCCCAAGAGAAGGTTTTTAAAGAAAAGGAAGTTGTTGAAGAAGTGAAATAAGAATAAATCAGTGCTGACACATAAGACCTCATTCAGCAAGTTGAACAATTTCATGATAAGTAAACTGCATCCGAGAAACTATTAATCTGAACTTCTGAAGCAGAGTCTTCAAATCTCCCAACTCCTAGGAAGGATGAGGGAGGGGAAGATGAAAATGGTGAAGAAGAAGTTAATAAATTGTCTAAGGAAGAGAGTTATAATAAACATTTCATAAACCCTAAGGATGTTGAATCTAGAGATGAGAAAGAAAAGGTAGATGAAGAAAATATTTTTCAGCTATCTGATAGTGAACATAAATCTCCAAATGAAGAAGTTGTTCTGAGAACCGATAAGGGGAAACAAATGGTTGTGGATACACCTACAAAAGCAATCTTAAGGAAGAAGTAAACTGGTGGATCTTTGAAAAGAAATCTTGTTGATCTAGAGAAACAACACTCACCAAGTAAAGTTTCGGATTCAGAATCATCTTCTATGGGACAAGATTTCGTAGTCCAATCCTTGAAGAAGCTTGTTGGGACAATTCCGATTTTTCTAAGCATAGATTCTAGATGCTAGATGTTTCAAAGTAATTTGAACCAAAAATCGGATTCAGTTTCCATGGTGATGGACAAGTGTGTCAAGATGAATTTAGACTTCAAATATTTCATTATCAACTATGAAGCCCACAAAAGATATTTTAAGAAAATGGTGAGCTAGTGAAAGAATATAGTTGATGATTTGAGAGAGCTTGATGAGTTTCAAGAGGATGTTAAGGAAGATTTTGATACTGAAGATAGAAAAATCAAGGATCTCACAAATTGCATGGAGGAAATACTAAACATTGAGAAGAATACTCATATTAAGGAGGTTAAGGATCTGAATGGAAAGTTATACTCTGTTTCTCAAAGATGAAAAATAGAAAGGGATCTCCAGATCGAGATTGAAGAGAAGCTAGTGAAGCAAGATGACTTGTTGAAAGCTCAAGCAGAGGCTATGAAGGCTCAAGAAGAAAAGATCAAAGCCTTAAAGAAGCAAACAGAGGAATATTACAAGGAGCTAAAGAAGTTGAAAACCAAAGTGATGAAATTGATACCCAAGGATAAGGAAGGAAAAATAGATCCAATCTGTATTTTTTATTATTTTCTTCCTTGTAAAAATTCTTCCTATCTTAATAAAATTTTGGTTTCTCATTTTTATTTTCATGATTTGTACAAATATTTCAGGTACTATAATTTCTTTTTCATTCCATTACATTCATTTTTAAAATCACAAATGGGGAGAAAGGAAAAAGTAATGCTAAGAAAAGAATAAATATCCCTAAGTAAGGGGGAGTTTATCTAAGGGGGAGTTTTCATTATAGATATTTCTGTACTCAAGATAATGAGAAATCTCATTCAAGAAATCTAGAATATAATCCTTAGTGTTCCAAATCCTAATGGGGAGTCAGTCGTATTCATATTTGACAGTGTCAAAAGGGAGATAAGTTTTATTCTCAAAGTCTAGAAAAATATTTCTATGTCCTTATATTCATTTTCGTAAGGATGTTTGTGCTTTCCAAAAAGGGGGAGATTGTTGAGTTAATAAAGGTTTTCTTATGAATTTTCCATTCCTTCATACTTGGGGGAGATTGTTGAGTCATTAATGTTTACTTATGACTTTACCATTTTATCTTGTTTTGAAAATCACAAACACATTATCTCAAGGAAAATCTCTTTTTACCTTGTGTTTTACTTATATAAGGAAAAATTTCCTTCCCCAAGGAAATTTATCCATACTATGTTTTCATTGTTCATATCATAATTGTTTCTAAGTGTAAAATTTTATTTGTAACCAAAACCTTATAATCCTATAAATACCTTGATATGAACCATTCTGTTTTAGGATCTGAATTCTCAGAATTCTTGTTTCAAACACTTATGAGTTCTGAATCAAAATTCTGAATACGAATTCTGGTTACAAAATCTTCTAAGTTCTGACTCCGAATTATGAATATGAATTCAGACCCCAAACTCTTCTGAGTTCAAACTCTGAGTCCTCTGAATTCAGACTCCAAACTCTTCTAACTTCTGACCATGAGTTCTCTGAATTCAGACTCCAAACTCTTCTGATTTATGACTCCGAATTCTGAATAAAAATTCTGAATACGACCACTTATGAATACTGACTCTAAATTCTTATTACGAATTCCTAATATTTTTACACCAAATTAAGATTACGAATTCCTATGAGTTCAGACTCTGAATTCTCATAAACCCTGACTCTGAACTTGGTAAGTTCAGGTTTCGAATTCTTGTGAATTCAGATTCTGAATTTCCTTGAAATTCAGACTCTGGAATTCTACAGAGTTAAGGTTCAAAATTACTTAGAAAAACAGAATCTAAATATCCTTGTATTATAGACTCTAAATTCATTTTTGGTTAGACTCCTAACTTTCTTTTGCTTACATTCCGGATATTGGATTTTGGTTATGTAACCATGTTTTTTCTTACACTTGTTTTGTTATAAAACGATTTCGTGCATTCAGTTACAAACTAACCGTTGTTTGAGTGACACATGTATAGGTCCCTCCAAAATTAAAGGAAAAATATGGTTGTTGGAGGAGGGAGCCAATTTTTGGTGCTGTTCCAATAAATAGGAGCTCATTTAAAAGAGCTCATAACATTTCAACATTGTTTTATTACTCTAGAGATTGCATTCTATTGAAGTGATTTTTAGAGAGGGACTCTCATGATTAGTGCATACTGAATGTCTTGTTCAGATTTTCTTTGTACAACTCCAAATTTTGTTGATTACATTCAAGGACTTCCGGGTATAGGAAGATAGAGGTGTTAACTACCTTGAAGTTGAGGGCTTCCTTGTTGAGGAAGACAGAGGTGCCGACTACCTTAAAGTGGAGGGCTTGCGGGGACAGTAAGATAGACTATGATCTTCGTATCGAGGGTTTACCTTGGTGTGGGTAAGACAGACTTTCTTGAAAGTATAAATCAAGGGACCTTTTATCCAAGGTTGTTGGATACCCTTCTATTTGGGTTATAATATTTACTACTTGTTACTTGTTTTTTTACAAGTTTTCCGCATCGTTTTTTTTTGTTGAGGAAAGTATAACTATATTATACTTCCTTATACTTATACTATGATTTAGTAAGATTATATACTCTTTAAGGTATAATCTTTATCATTTTAAACGTTCATTAAGTTTCATTTTCCAGAACCATCTTTTCAGAATCACTTTCTCAGAATCATATTTCTGGAATCTAGCAAGTGTGTAGAACTAGAGGTGTGGTGAATTACCTTTTTTAACCTTGTTAAACATAACCATATTTAAAAGATCCAAAGGAATTTTTAAAAGTATACAATTCACCCCCCCCCCTTCTCTTGTATATTGAGTATCATTAGATACTACATATAGTATATCTATTATTTCGATCCTATATTTGTTATTATAGTGTATATCATACTCACATACCATCTCAATAGTGATAGCACATAGAATTATTTTTGATGTGGTTGTATAGAAAATATGAGAGTCTATGAATAATGGTAAGAATAATAACATGTGATGCTCAAATTTTTACAACAATTTGAAAGTAAATACTCTCATCTCAAATATCAGTTCTCTGATTCCACATCGAGATGAGTCTCTCTACATCAAAGAACCTGAGCCTCATTACCTTCATCATATTGAAGGTGATAACATAGGTTCTCTAAGCTGATATGATTATTATAAGTATCCCACTATAGTCTCAAAGATCATTTTTATGGATAATATAATAAAGTAATCATGAGATGTGGTCGTATCGAATAATATTGTAGGAGTTCTGTGGTTCTTTCTTTTAACACCTACTATGCTTTTGGGAACTCACTTTTAGATGAATTAGGTTCCATGATCAATGAAACTAGTTTTTTAGGATGTAAAACATCAATTTTTAAATTATGGAAACTGAATTGAAATTGTTATCTGGGTTTTTACTCAGTTATACAATCAATATATGGTTTCTTTCCTATCAAATCATAAAATAAAAACATATTCTTAATCATAAGGTGGATCTCCATCACACATGAAAAGAGAGGAATTATGGTGATGTAAATATCATTGAAAATAGATTCAAAATTAAATATTTATCATATATTTTTGTATCTTATTTTTTCCTCTTAAATATGAACTCATTATCGGTGAGGATTTCCTTGGGCGCCACCACTTCAGATCACTGTGATCTTGGGTGTTCCACTTTCAACTTAATAAAAAATTTAACTTTTAGTGAGATAGTTATTTTTAATAAAAGTGTAGGTGGACACAATATTAATTTATAAAGGTGTCCATCAGGATAAAAACTTAATGAAATGGTGAGTAAACAACTAGAATTTTCTTATTATCACAAAAGATAAACCCACATTTTTATTAAAGGTGGTAGTTTCCGCTCTCTTGTTATAAATTGTGAAAATGAAACACCTCTTATCGTGTTAAAAAATTATATTTTTTATTTATTTATTTTTATTTATTTTATTTTTTTAAATAAATTGATAAATAATTTTTTAATGTATGGTTAAATAGGTCAAATAATAGGTATATGAACTTTTTTGTGTTTTTTACCTGAGAATAAATACATTTTTATCTCTCTATAGCAATATTTTTTACTATATTACTTCTTTTCTATACATATCATTCTTGATAATTTTTTACATTTCATTGGGTATTAGTGAAATATATATATGTGGGGTAGAATAATATATTATATTATTTGTTTCCTTTCTTTTTTTAAATAAAATAGAAAAAAATAATGTACTAAATTTTGTACCAATGTTATTTTGATTCGATGTGTGAGTGTCTAAGGAATGATTTTATTTGGATATTTATACTTTATAGGGGTTATGATGTGTTTCCCCATTCCCTAATTTATATTTTTAATGATAAATTTAATTCTATTGATTATAGAAGATAATTACAAGAAATAATAACATATATAATATTTTATATTCTTGAGAGGTTTCTAAACCATTTTACAAATTGGTTTCAAACATAATTTTTTGTAGATTTGAGTGATGAAATATTAACTATAACTTTTTTTTATTTATTTTAAATCATTTTGGTAATTAATAATTGTGTTAAATTGACTAAGGTGGAACTTTTTTCGTTGTTTAAATATATTAAAAAAATCCCATTTGAATCTAAAATTTTATTTCAACCCCAAGAATCCATGTACAGCCTGGGAGGTTACCAAAATACAAGTACAATGTCCTCACATACCCTAATTTTGAGTATTATTTAAGAGAATAAATGAATTAATATGTGGGGGAGGGTATCTTCACCAGTATCATGGGGGCACAGTCATGTTAGAGATATTTTTTGGGGTGTTATCATAAATTTGGGTGGGGGAGTTCATATTATACCCTACTGAAATAAAAATATTTCACTATTTCCCTAATAAAAAATATATATCAGAAAATTTGTGTGTATAAATAACATAAAAAATAAAAGAAAACAAAAAAGTAAAAAACACAAATATATATATATAGAAAACTGATGGAATTCATTAATTATAATCATTGAGTGTGAACCACCAATTTAGAAAGAGAAAAGGTGTATTAGTTGAATGAATTATAAATGGGAATAATTTAAGGTACTATGATTGAGTGTTCAATTATTAGTTGTGAATTATGACTTTAATATCCCTAAATACTCATTTAAGAATTTATTTGTTTGTAAATCCAACAACATATACCCATAGAACTACCTTACAAAGACCTTAAAATTGACATATATTTTTTATTCTATTAGTGGAGATAAAATATAAACCACAAGCCTATGGTGACACATGAATGAAATTGAGATTGAAAAAATATTTGAGAATCATATTGTGCATGAGTGGAAATAAAAGGATGGAATAAGATTTATTCGAAAATAATGTAAATTTAGGGAAGAGATATCATATAAGAACCATGATAATTTAAGGTATATTTATAGTTCAAAAGGAATGTCTCTTATAACTGATGAGATAAAACATGATTTGGGAATATCATCCCAATTGAATTAATTAAGGGTATTTTCTAGCAGTGTGATATATAAGTATGGGAGAGTGATTGATCATAATTTTTCAATTCTCTATCAAATAATTTAGTGAATATATTCAAATTATTTTCATATTTTAAGGGAAAATACGTAATTATCATATAAAGTCATGTACTTTGGAATAAATATAAAACCATCATAAAATTTCTATTTTATTAAATTGTTAATTTTTTTAAAATTCAAAAAGTTATCTAAATATTAATTTTTTTTGTACAGGTGAAGAACAAGGTGAAACCATACCCAAGGATATTGAATATTAATGGTCTGGTAAAGGAAGACTACTTATTATTTCCAATGAAAGGGATGTGCTGCAAATAGGGACTTGATAATATGGGGCCCAAATGATGTTGTATACATGATAATTTTTCTATTTTTATTAATGATAAGGTAATATAATAATTGGATACAATAATTGATCTTAAGGAAACATGATTCCATGGATAGATACACTAAAATATCATTGTATAATGACATAATTTCAATTATGATATCCCTAAATAAACTAATATGTAAATTTTCATCTCTTAAGACATACTTATATAGGATAAATTATGTATAAAAAATAAAAAGGGAAAATTATTCCAACATCTATGACATCCACTCATCAATGTCATTGATTTAATGGACCATTATGATATTAATATGTTTTAACTAATCAATGATATAATTTTTTAGGGGATTGAGGAATAATTCACATATAGGTAATTTTTTCCTATGACTACATAAAATCGATTTTATGAATTGGGGGTGGAAGGCACATCAAAACCTATGAAATGATGTTTTAATGTGATATGATTTCAACAATGGATATAATAATGGGAAAAGGTACTGCCATATTTTATTGTAGGACAATATCATAAATAGAGGCTTATCATAGTAATATATCACTAATTATTATTTAACTATAATATAAAAGATAATATGGATTATGACCTATCTACACCATATCCCCATATGAAATAAATATGTCATCAAATCCATAAATCCATCCTAAATAACATTACCTAATCATAAGATCTTTTCCATGAAGAATATATAAATCCATTATATATATCCTAGAATATATAGAAATGGCATGTTATTCTTGGATCTATGGAAATTGATGAACATTTAGGACAAGTGTATGATATGAAAAAAAATTGGCTCAAAAAGAATATTATTATATGGATTCATTAAGTAACATAGGTCATTCTAAAACAAACTCAATATATGTATTCCATACTTAGATAAAGATAGTAATTAATAAATCAAGGGATATACAATGAAATCCAAGTTTTTTAAAACTTATTTTGGAATGAAGAAAGCCTTTAAGGTTCCACTACCATATAAAAGGTTCAAAAGAAGAATCCATGTTCACATGGATGACCCCCATACCCAAGATTGATGTTTATGATTATATAAGTATGATATATAACACCCCAATATTTTATGATATATTTATATTTAAATAAATGTGAGGTGTTCAATAGTTATATTAACATGTAAAATTGAGCTTGAAGTGAACTACTATATATTACAAAACTGTTATTACTTAAAGGTGACTATTATAACCTAGCCCTTAAAATTAATGTTATGAATATGATTAATAATATTATTGTAAATTCCTATAAAATTTTTATATAATGAAAATTTATTTAATAAGGCATAATAAATAAGTATTGAATTTTTATTAAGGTCATTTTGTACTTCAAAAAAATGGTTTCATCAAAGTGTTTTTTATTTCATTTTATGAATAGATATTGTAATTAATTTTTTTCGAATTTTAAAATTTTTATTTGAAAAAATGGATATTATTTTTACATTTATCATATCAAAATTATCTTATGATAATTTTTTTATATATTTCTAAAATGGTTGATTTTTGGGTGAATAGTAAAAATACTGATTTTTCTAATATTGTCACTTATATAAAATTATTTTCATTTAACCATTAATTCATAATTTTAATCCATTTTATTGAAAAAAATTTGTTAATAGAGTTAAATAATATATTTGAAAACAAAATTTTTAATTTGGGAAGACAAACTTCACTTTTGTGAATATAAGTTACATTTTAATCAAATTAAAAAATATTTTTAGGTATTTTCATTTAATTGTAGGGTTGGAAGGTTCTATTGGTTTTTTACTATATTATAAAGAATAAAAACCTTAATTTTTATATAATAACAAAATTTTTTGAAGTTAAATTTTTATATGATTTTAATGTCAAATGATTTTTATGATTAAATTAGGTATTTTCTTAACAATTGTTTTTCATGTGTTTTCTCTTATTATATTAAAATTTATTTCTTAAACCTATAAAAATTGTATTTTATAAAATAGATTCCAAATTTTTAGTCATCATTTCCAAAAAATATATCTTTTTATTTGTTTCATACAAATAAGTTATTATGGTAAAAATTTGAGTTATCATGGTTATTTTTAAAATGGGATTTAACAGATTTAGGATAAAAGGCTTATGATGTATCCAAAACATTACAAAATGTGATTAGTTGAGATTAATTTTACCATATGTCATACAATATTATAATTTAGTGTTCCTTAAAGTCACATAACCTGATTATGATATATATATATATTATTTAATGTTTTAAGTGATTGCAAGTGCATCCATTCCCTCACTTATAAATGTGAAACCGCTCTCATCCATTATTAAAAAAATTTAATCCATATATATAATCCCAGACCTTCCCTAATACCATACTTTATTACTTTATCACTTCCAATATGTTATTTTCTTTCCAAAATACCATCCTATCAAGGATTAAGGTGTAACCCAAATGAGGTTTCTCAATAACAATGTATAACTCTTAACCGATAACATTTAATTTTATTTATTCATCCATATTCAATAAACCTATATTATTCATTATAAAGTAATTAATTTTTTATATTAAATGTACTAAATTTTTATTATGATGATGTAATAACCATTATCCACTCCATTTAAATCCTTTGGGGAAAGAAAACATCACTCGTGTGTACGTGTGGGCTACCACCACCATGAAGTGATGCATTTCATTTTTAATTACCACTTTACATTGATGGTTATAATGATGTATTTATTGAATATATATATATATATATATATATATTATTTTTTATATTATTATATTTCTATAAATATTAACTATTATTTACTTTTCATTCATTTGATCCATCAAAAAGTACAAACAGCACTTGTGCGTATTTATGGATTATCATCTTCAAGAAATGATATAATTCATTTTTCATCATCGCTTTATATTAACAGTTATATAAGTGTATATGATGATTAAATATGATACTAATGACATTGTAATAATTCTTTAAATGATTTAATTATGATCAGAGTACCAGGACTTTGCTACCGAACTGAAACATGCTTCATAAATGAAACAGTTACCATAAAGAATACTGATTTTAATAAATAATTGATAACAAATTGGTAAAAATATGTTTCCAGTGAATCAGATATTGTATTATATATATTATTATGTATTTATAAGAGATTTATAATGAAACTATATGTATTATAAATTAGTCTTGAAGGTGTATGAAGCAATACAAGACTAGACATAAGGGATTTATGTTTCAATATCAGTTTAATAAGGATTTTTTATGATTGGATTTACATTGAAGAAAATTATCTAATATTATTATTATAAACCAATTATATTTTATTACTCTCTAGTTATTAATTTATTTTTTAATACATTTTAACACTTTCATTTCTTATGTACTCCAACAAGATAGATAATTTTTTTCTAATTAATACATTCTTTATTTTCTCTTTTGTCTTGAATCTTTTTCTTACATGTTCATATTCTTGCCAAAATGTTTTAAATTTTTTTTACTATTATCTACTGGTTTATTAAAGTTAGTATTTTTAATATTTTTACTTCCTTAACAAAATTCAAATGAATCATATTATATTTTTCAAATGATGTATTTTTACTATATTTGTGAACAACATCATTATTTTAATGTATGATGCATGAATAGATTTTCAAATCATCATTAATACTCTTTGATTTTATTCTTACATTAAAAGATTCTATAGTTATTTTCAAAGAAAATGTTTTTCCAAAAATCCTATAAATTTAGATATTTTAAATAATTGATTTCAAAATGGAGAGTGTATTTTCATTAATAAATGTTTCAATGATCTTTTAATGTAATTTTCATTTATGAATAAATCCATTGATGCTACTTGTGATTTAATAGGGATGTGATCCAATTATAATAACATTATTTGTATCTATATGGTTATTGATTATGATGATGAAATCAGGATGAGACCCATTATCTTTTCCATGGGTTTAACTATGATGAAATGATGAATGTTTTCAAGACCTTATGGAATACATGAGAATTGATTGTCAGTATGTGATGATTGGGTTTTTTATATCCCTTCAGTGCATTGGGTAATGTGATATTGAAATATCATGAGACAATAATGATTAGTGTGGATATGACTTGTTGGTCGAAGTAGAGTACTCAAGAGGGGGGTGAATTGAGTATCTATTCAAATTTTCTTTTAAAGAGTTCTCTTAAAAAGGTTCCCCAATAAAATGAATATAGCCCAGTTAATCAAGGTAATATGGTTATAAAAGTTTGACTATTCAAATAACCTCTCATAACATTGATTAATTTTCATTAATATCAATATGAATTATTTATACTAATTTTTAAGCTATTATAATAATGAAAAACAATTATAACTTCTATCCAATACTAACTATCATTTTAAAATATAGTGTTTTCTAAAATATACAATAAATCCTTGAAAAACTAAATTAAATAAAATAATGAATAAAACAAGTTTTTTAGTCACCAGTCAAGACCTAATCCACCCCACTTGGTGATCACCTGCCACCGAGTAGTTTATATTAATAAACTTTATCCACATCGTGGATCGGGGTAAAAAAAGTGCACAGGACTGTCTAGGTCACATGACCTCTTCCACTATTCTTCATGGGTATAAACTACCATGTAATAGAAGGACCACTTCCAAACTTATCTGTGGGAGTAAACAGATGTGAAAAGATCCGAGAATAAGTATATCTTGTATCCTTCATTTTAGTTCAGTAGACAGTTTGTATTTTAATATAGACATACACACACTTATCGAAAGATAAAAACAATACACAGTAGAGAAAAGATGATGAGAAAATGTTTGAAGTGCTCTGAGTGTTATTCTATTCAACTCTGTACATGTATGATGAATCATGTAATGTCCCGGTTCCGGAAGATGCCTAGAGAAGCCCCGTACCTGGTTGGTCACATGGCCTCAAGCGTATTTCCCCGAATGTTAGAGGTTGCTGACTAGCAGCGATGGACTTAGTTGTGATAGTGGGTAAACTATGCCCTCATTGGAAGAGAACATAGTGGAAATAATAAAGATATATACAATAATAGAATCATTAAACACACCATACAATAGTAAATAACGGAAGACTGAAAGTAAGAAGTAACTGGATAACATATATAAATGATGCATGATACATATGTCTAAAAAGCAGCCAAACAACCACAATGATGGAATACAAAAAGTACTAAACCAAGTACAAGGGAAACAAATAATAACTCCTCATCATCGCAAGCCTCTGTTTGGTCCCATGCTCTCCAACTCCAAAGTAGTCAAAATCTTGATGTAGAAGGGTGCTTTCCCTTATCTATACCCGCATCAATATAATCTATTTGGGCCCAAAAGCATGAACCAAATAGGGTGTCATACTAATCCCAGTACGCATCCACCAAAAGATCAATGCCTCACAGTCAGTGAATATATATGGGAGGGAATAAGTAAAATGGTTGTAAATAAGGAAGTACTCAGCAGTAAACAATTCCACAGTTTCAAAGCATTCAATTCCACATATCATGGAAGCAACTAATCAAAGAGGGTAACCCTCTGGGAAGTACACACAGCCTATCCCCTCTAGTTTAGTTATAAGGATACTACAAAGACTCTTTGAGGAAGCACTCCCAGTCTATTCCCCTTAATGAAAAAAGTGATAAAGACTCTCTGAGGAAGCTCACATGGTCTATTCCCCTTATATTAAAAAGTGATTAAAGAATCTCTGAGGAATCTCACATGGTCAATTCCCCTTATAGTCTACTACACCAGGTTCTCATGGCCCTGTGTAAATCAAACGAACATAACAATGCAATACGGCCAAAGTAAACCTCAAGAAATACATAGATAAATAGCCTACAACATATCAAGCATGTCAGATAAAATAATCACTCCATCTTACAACACTAGTCATGGGAAAACATCAAGGAAGCCTAACAGGATAAATAGGACCAAATGGTCATAAACAAAATATTCATTGGAAACCACATCCAAAGCATAACAATAAACCCTATTCACATTCAAATAGCCTCTACACAAGCACACAATCATGGCAGTCAATTAAGAGGGCTAAAACAATAAACACGCAATACCCCATTCAAGGGTATTGAACAAATTTGCACATATAACTCAAATAATTTCAACAGAAAGGCAAAACCCACCTACCTCGGTGTTGCGAGATGGCTATACGTGAACCTCAAGCCTTGAATCACCCATGAACATGGTATATCTACAAAAAAACGCTCAAAAAATTCGACCGAGGATAACTTGAGAAGGAGGAGGAATCATGAAATGAATCCATATAAGAAGGAAGAGCTTTCCGAGGTGATCCCAACACAATTGATGGTGGCCAAATCAGAGATTTAATTCTCGGTCGGGGGCTCGGAGAAAGTTCGTGGTTGTATAGGTTCTATTGGGTGAACTAGGTCGAGAAGAAGTCCTTTCTGGTGATTAGACGCGACCCTAGTACATTTAATGAAAAAAAGAAATAAATGGCATGTACTTTGGATGTACACAGCATGTGCTTTCTATTTCTGTACTCCACTTTAGGCGGTTTCCTGGTCACCCCCACATGGTTGGGTGTGCATCCATTACACGGCCAGCACACGGCTTCATGCGGCAACCGATTACACGACGCGTACTCAAAAAGTGCATGGAGTGTACTTAAAAAATTTCCAGAAATTCCAATTTTTTAAAAAATTACCAGAAAAGGAAAGCACACTTGAGAAGAAGATATGGGTTCTTAGGAACTTCCCCCCTTAAAGAAATTCATCCCCAAATTTCCTTAGCAAGGCAGCGTAGAAGAAGAAACCCCGAACAACTCTAGCCATTGTGATTCTACATCGGCCTCCCTCTCCCAGGTCTCATCCTGTACTCGCTCGTGCTGCCATAGCACTCATACCAGAGGAGAAGACCGGCCACAGAAAACCTTCACACTTTGATCAAAAATACATATAGGATGCTCTTTAAAATATGCATCCACTTCCAACACAACCTCTTTAGGTTGAAAGACATGAGACGGGTCTGAGAAGTAATGTCGAAGCTGAGAAACATGGAAGACATCGTGCGTAGTCCGATGCCTATGAGGTAACTAAAATCGATAGGAAACCGTCCCAACTCTCTCCAACACCTCAAACAGCCCAATGTACCTCAGCAAAAGCTTACCCTATCTCTTAATCCTTATGTTCCCCAACCTTGGTGTGACATGCAGGAAAACCTAACCCCTGACCTCAAACTCCAGAGGTTATCTCCGCTAATCTGCATAAGATTTTTGTCGAGACTATGTGGTAGTTATCCTCTTCTGAATCAACTCTATCTTCTCTATGGTCTCCTAAACAAGACGAGGTCCCAATATAGCTGCCTCTCCTACCTCCAGCAAACATAAGGGTGATCAGAATGGCCGACAATACAAAGCATCATAAGGTGCCATCTAAATAGTTTCTTGAAACTATTATTGTAGGAAAAATCCACCAGAGGTATGTGCTTCTCCCAAGAACCTATAAAATCCAGAATGCATTCTCGTAGCATGTCCTCAAGAACCTAAATAGTATGCTCAGACTAGCCATCTATTTGGGGATGGTAAGTTGTACTCAAAAGTACCTATTTACCCAAAGCCTTTTGAAGCCCATGCCAGACCTGATAAGTAAAACGTGCATCTCTGTCTGAAAAAATGGATTGTGGAACTCCATGTAAGCACACAATCTACGGGATATACAACCATCCTAGCTCATCAACACTAAAGGTATCCTTGATTGGAAAGAAGTGAGAATCCATTGTGATTATTTCAATGACAACCCATACTACATCATTCCCTCAAGGAGACCTCAGTTACCCTGACACGAAATCCATCACGACTTCATTCCACTTACACTTAGGAATGGGTAACTGTTACAAAAGACCTGCTGGTTTTTGATACTCCACCTTCACCTATTGACAGGTAAGACACTTCATGACGAAACCAGCAACCTCTATTTTCATACCAGGCCACCAATACTAACGGTGTAGATCAGGATGCATCTTGGTGACACCAGGATGAACTGCCCATGATGAGGAATGAAAGTCCTGCATCAGCTCCTCATGTATTTCTATTGGCACCCATATGTGCCCCTATAAATTCAAGATCTCATCCTCGGCTATGGTCCATCTAGGAATAGGGTCCTCTCCTAACACACTTTCCCATAAGACTATGCCTTCATAATCTAATGGATTCCTCATTTACACTCGATCAAGAAAAGTAGAGGTAACAGCTACAGAAGAAAGAAAATTTTGACCCTGTCTGTCATGCACCTCCAAATGTATCTCATATAATATAGCCATAAGCTTCCACTGTCTACTGGCCTCCTGAACTACTAGTATCTGAGTCCTCCTGCTCAGTGCATCAACTATAGTGTTTCATTTCCTATGCATGTAGGCAAGCTCAAAGTCAAAATACTGAAGGTACTCAACCCACCTTCATAGTCTCAAATTCAGATCACGCTGAGTGAAGATATACTTGAGACTCTTGTGGTTAGAAAAACCCACAAATTCTCTCCCAGAAGATAATGTCTCCAACAGTGTGAGGCATAAACAACTACCCTTATCTTGAGATAGTGCATCGGGTAATTTCTCTCATGTGGCATCAACTGTCGAGACCCGTACGCGACGACTCCTTCCCCAGGCATATGCACAGCTCCTAGCCAGATACCTGAAGCATCACAGTAAACAGTATAGCTCTTTCTTATCTCTATAAAGACTGGTATCAGTGATGAAGTAAATCTCCTTTTCGACTCTTGAAAGGTTGGCTCACAAGAAACTGACCATGAGAACCTTGCACCCTTCTTAGTCAAACCTGTGGTTGGTGCTGCTAAGCATGAAAAGTCTTGTATAAAACGTTTGTAGTAACCTGCCAGCCCTAGAAAACTTCATACCTCAAAGAAGTTCTTCAACTGCTCCTAGGAAACTACTGCTCTCACTTTCTCTAGGTTGACTGATACTCCTGACTCTGAGATAACATGACCCAATAAGTGATTCTCGTCCATCCAAAAGTGGCATTTTGAGAGATTAGAATATAATTGTTTCTATCTCAGTGTACTCATAATAATCTCAATAAGGGTAGCATGGTTGTTTCTAGGGTGATAGTACACCAAGATATCGTCCATGCAGACCACAACGAAATAATCCAAGTATGGATGGAACACTCGGTTCATCAGTACCATGAAGATTGCAGGCATGTTCGTGAGACCGAAAGGAATAACCACATACTCGTATAGACCATACCTTCTCCGAAAAGCTGTAAGAGGTATATCAGATGGTCTAATGCACAATTGATGATAATAGGAACTCAATTAAATCTTCAAGAATACCCGGTCTCCTTGAATCAGATCAAAGAGATCATCAATCCTCAATAAGGGATATTGATTCTTGACAGTCAACTGGTTCAGCTTCCGATAATCCACACAAAGCCTGAGAATACCATCTGCCTTCTTTGCAAACAGAATAGGTAAACCCCACGGAGAAGTACTAGGTTGGATGAAACCCTTTTCCTGTAACTCCTCCAACTTCTTCTTGAGCTCCGGTAACTCTATTGTAGCCATCTTATAAGGAGGAATGGGCACTAGTGACACTCCTGGAATGAGTTCAAAAGAAAATTATACCTCACACTCTAGAGGTAAACTTGAAAAATTCCTCTGGAAATATGTCCATGAAATGATCCACCACTGGTATAAAGTCGATCTATGATGTCCTTTGGTCATTTAGATATAGACTAGAAATCTGGGTTGTAACTCCTCCCAACCCATGATGCTGGGGTCCCGATCTACTCGCCTTGACATCTCATTCTCCCTTATGAAGAAACGATATGCCCTCTGGTGATGTGAAACTCACCCTATGGTGATAACAGTCAACGACTGCCTGGAAGGGAACTAACCAGTCCATTTGGATAATGACATCAATGTCCATCATCTCTAGAACATATAGGTCCCATAATAAGTTACACCTACCAACCTCTAGATGGAACTCCTTACACTGACTCACACTAGCCATTATAGTCCCCAACGGAGTGTCTAGAATCATGATATCAGTAGAATAAAATATGTAGAGCCCAAGGCTCTCCACAACAAGAAACATATATAATGCTATGGGAAGACCTTGTATCGAAAAGAGAAGAAGATAAAATTGAGGAAACTAGGATCGTACCTCGAACTGTAGAGGGTCTGGGATCTTGATTTTGTTGGGTCTGCTCCACTGCAAAATTTGGGCCTACATCGTGGCCCTATAACCCTGCCTATCCACCCTGAGCTGATCCACCATGTTGTTGCTAAAAGAATGGCGACTGACTACCGCGGCCAAAACCTCCACCTCGGCCTAAATGGCTGGAATAACTCCAGTTCCCAGACTGGTGAGAAACTGGTGGTGCTGCTTCTGCACGAGGAGTCATAGGAGAACCCCTATCACCAGCTACTGGTGAGAAGAACTGACAAATATGTTGAAGATGACCCATATTTCCACAAGATAGGCACTCCACTAGGTCTCTAGAGAAATGTGGCCTCGTACTCCCACTCTTCCTACACTGGTATCACACCACCTGGAAACCATAAGATGCATCCTACCTACTCAGATCTCTACATGAATTCTCCCTACGGTGATTTCTACTATCATCTAGTGGAGCACTAACTCTGGATGTCGAACCGCCCTAGATCACAGCTCCAGAATCCCTTAGATTGCGCTCAGAGATTAATGTCTGGTTGACTATAGAAGATATCGAATTCAACCTGAATATGTTCACTTATATGGCTAAGCCACTTGGTTCTTCTAGAACGAGACTACACGGCGTGTTTGTACAAGACACGTCGTGTACTAGACGAACTTCACTACCCCGTGTTGTTAGTGACATGGTCGGATACATGACTCACACTACACGGTGTGTTATATATAGACACAGCATGTACCAAAGGATTTCCCAACCCTGTGTCTCTACCCACATAGCCAGTGACATGGTTAGAGACTACACATCATGTACATACAGTACACAGGATGTACTTAGGACAAATAGTTTCTTCCCGAATAGAAGAACACATGGTGGGTATTCATCATTACACGATGTGTATTCTGGGTTATGTTGGATAGTAATCCATAGAAACTACTCTGGAACCCAAAAAAACACTGAAACAAACATTAAAGTGCCAAATTCCGATCTGTGAGGGCCCATACTCCCCACGAATCAAAGCTTGTCATCTTATACATGTCCTATACAAGAATAACAGGTTAATGATCCACCAAATTCTGATCCATGACGGCCCATAACACCTCAAGAACCAAAGTTTGGCGTTCAATCAAACAAAACCATACACAATTCAATACCCTATCAAAAGTTGGTATTCTATCAAGGCATCTATCACAACAACATGCAATTTCTATTTCACCCTAAATGGCATGGCAAGAGTGCATGAAATGTGATTTATAGAAAGTTCCTATATGATGCATGAGATGGAATACCCTCATCTAATCAGGTTTCAACAGAAATACATCATCAATATTGTCAACATTAATAGCACAAAACATGTGAATCACCCAACGGTGAAATAAAATCAACAACAAATTTGCAAAACCATAAAAATTGCATTAATGAGGTAGATTGGCTTTTCCCTGTACATGGGTTAGCTACTCTTGGGTACAGATTATTATCAATTACCTATTCTATCATATCCCTGAATATAGGCTCCAAACAGTAAGTCAATAGAAAATAATTCCTTTGATACCACTTTGTAACGTCTCGGTTCCGGAAGCCGCCCAAAGATGCCCCGTACCCGATTGGTCACACGGCCTCAAGCGCATTTCCCCAAATGCCAGAGGCTGCCAACTAGCAGTGAGGGCCTTGGGTGTGATAGTGGGGAAACTATGCCCTCATTGGCAGAGCACACAATGGAAATAATAAATAGATATACAATATAGAATGCAGTAAACACGCCATATAATAGTAAACAGTAGAAGACTAAAAGTAAAAAAGTAACTGGAGCATATATATAAATGATGCATGATACATATGTCTAAGAAGTAATCCAAACAACCATAATGCTAGAATACAAACAATACTAAACCAAGTACAAGGGAAAAAATAACAACTCCACAACATCACAATCCTCTGCTTGGTCCCTTTCTCACCAACTCCAAAGCAGTCAAAATCTTGAAGTAGAAGGGTGTTTTCCATTATCTATACTTGCATCAATATAATCTATTTGGGCCCAAAATCATGACCCAAACAGGGTGTGAGACTAATCCTAGGAGGCATCCACCAAAAGATCTATGCCCTACGGTCAGGGAATATATATGGAAGGAAATAAGTAAAAGGGAACTAAACAAGGAAGTACTCAGTAGTAAAAAATTCCATAGTTTCAAATAATTCAATTCCACATATCATGTAAGCAGCTAATAAAATAAGGTAACCCTCTGGGACACACAACCTATCCTTTCTAGTTCAGTTATAAGGATACTATAAATACTCTATAAGTAAGAACTCTCAGTCAATTCCCCTTATAGTAAAAAATTGATAAAGACTCTATGAGGAAGCTCACACGGTATATTCCGCTTATAATCAAAAGTGGTTAAATAATCTCTGAGAAATATCACATGGTCAATTCCCTTTATAGTCTACTACACTAGTTTCTCACAACCCTGTGTACATCAAACAAGCATAGAAATGAAATACGGACAAAGTGAACCTCAAGAACTACTTGGCTAAATAGTCTATAGAATATCAGGCATGTTGGATAAAATAATCACTCCATCCTATAGTACTAGGCATGGGAAAACGTCAAGGAAGCCAAACATGATAAACAGGACGAAACGGTCGTAAACAAAACATGCATGGGAAACCACTTCCAAAGCATAACAATCAACCCTATTCACATTCAAATAACCTCTACACAAGCACACACGCATGGAAGAAAATTAAGAGGGCTAAAACAGTAAACATGCAATACCCTATTCAAGGGTATTGAACAAATTTGCACATATAACTCAAATAATTTCAACAGAAAGGCACAAACCACCTACCTCAGTGTTGTTAGATCACTATACATGAACCTCAAGCCTTGAATCTCCCATGAACACAATAGATCTACAAAAACGTCTCAAAACGTTCAAACAATGATAACGTGAGAAGGAGGGGGAATCATGAAATGAATCCCTAGAAGAAGGAAGATCTTACTAGGGCCATCACAATGAAATATAAGGTGTTAGAATCAGATATTGGATGCTCAGTCAGGGGATCGGAAGAAGATCGCTCTCGTACGGGTTCCCTCGGGTGAACTAGGTCAAGAAGAAGGGATTTCTGGGGATTAGACGCGACCCTGTACGTTTAAGGAAAAAAAAGAAATACATGGAATGTACTTTGGAAGTGCACAGCGTGTACTTTCTATTTCTATACTTCGCTTTAGGCGTTCTCCAGGTCACCCCCACATGGTCGAGTGTGTGTCCATTACATGGCCAACACATGGATTCATGTGGAAACTGAGTACACGGCGTGTACTCATAAAGTACAAGTCGTGTACTTCAAAAATTTCCAAAACTTACAAATTTTCTCAAAAACAACTAGAAAAGGAAAACATACTTGATAAAAAGATCTGGGTTCTTATAAAGTAGATGCAATTATCGATTCCTCTTGGGAAAAAAGAGGATCGTAAGTATTTCAGTTTGAATGTGTAAGTTGTCTAGCTCATGTTCTTATTGAAGGTGGTACTGCGATGATGTTTTTGGATCTGATCTATAGAAGTCCAGACATTGGAATTAGGAGTTCTTCATGTGTTCTTCAGTTGTTTCTTGTTCCATGTATTAGTACCCTATTTCAAAAATGCTCATACATCTGCTGCTCTACTTCTCGACTACGATATTTGTTCTGGTGCCATGATTTTCTTTTATTTTAGAGTTCATGTTTTGGAACCAATATGATGAATTTATTCTACACCTCGTACCTCGTACTGTCAGGTCACATTTTAATAATTAAATATTAATTCTGTCAGTGCATTTAAATTACTAAAATATGACTGTTAGAAATTAAATTGAAAACAAAAAAATAGATTAAATAACGGTGTCAGAGTCTATCTATAAATAGTATCACTTGGATGCGGGGTCACTATGAAATAGTGTCTTATTCTTTTCCTTTGAGTGATGAGACAGTCATGATGTCATTTTATTATTGAGATCAAGAATTGGTAGCATAGACATGGTGTTAGGATCAAAGTGTCTGGTCCTTTTCCAAACACTGAACAGTGTCTTCGTTGTGGTACCATGGAACCAGTGTCACAAACTTCATGTGATCTAAATATGGTCATGGTGTCTGGATCATGATGTCTGGGTTATGGTTTCTGGGTTACGGTGTCTGGGTTACAGTGTATGCATCATGGTGTCTGTGTTACGGTTTCTGGGTTACGGTGTCTAAGTCATGGTGTTTGGGTTATAGTGTTTGAGTCATGGTATCTGGGTCACGGTGTTTTGGTCATAGTGTTTGTGTTCTTTTCCAAAAAACCAGAATTGGTGGCAGACTCCTGGTTTCTCAAAATTAGCCAAATATATGTATACATAATTAAGTAGTATAATTCATAGAATTAATTATAGTAAATCATTCATATAATAAAACATTATAGAACAAAATTAAATATTGTTTATAATAATAAAACATGATTTAGGATTAATAGGATGTAGTGGATATTTATTTAAATCTTAAAGAAACCAACTATCTCTTAACATGATTTGAGATTGATTCAATAGGATTAAAAAACATTAACAAGATTTTCAAGATTTATAGGATTTGGGATCATTAAAACATGATTAAAACATTAGGAGTCCAACAATCTACCCATTTTGATGATCACAAATTATATGAATGAGAGATATGTTTTTAGTGTGCTTTCTAGGGATTTAGTCTGATGTTCTCCCTTAGGTACTTTTAGTGCTTTCTCTCCCTTTTGTGATTATCAAAAAGAGTACAAGAAAGTGAAATAACACAGGTAAATAAGAGAATAGGAAAAAATGGTTCACATTGAATTAGATTGAAAAATATGTGTCATTACAAATAGTAGGAAATACAAAACATCATTATCAAAATAAAATTTTCACTTTTCTTCAGCACCAGTATTCTCTTTGAACTTGGAAGTAGCATCAGAAGGAGCCACAATAAAGAAATTGGAAGTTGAAGAAGGGAGTGAGCCAACTGTTAGAGAAGGAAGAGGGAGTCTTTCAAAAATAGAAGGTGACAAAGTAGGTTTGGTGGAAGACCGGGACAAGTTTTGGTCAAGGATAACAGGTCTGATCTTACTCAGAGACTGAGATATAGAGATTGTGGTAGAGGCAAAGTCATTGGATGATGAAGGAGGTAAACCAGACCACAAGGGTGTAGCTACAGGAGCCACAATAGTAGTACTCTTCACATGAAGATAAGGCTTCAACAACTGAATGATGTCAGTAATAATCTCACCACTATACTCCATTTTTTTCTCAAAATCATCTTTTTAATAAATGAATCTATCCAATAGAGGAGTAAAATCTTTCATATTTTGAACTTGAGTCTTGAAATCTTGAGTTAGAAGATGTATTTTCAAATTCTCTACAAGGTACTTGAAATGATTGGTCATATCATAATTATATAAAATCCTATTGAAGTAGAAATCCACATTCTTAGTAATTTCTTCTTGAGAATAATTTTCAATCTTGGAATAAATCCTCACCAAATAAAGTACTCTGTTACTATTCTTGAAAACTATAGATAGACTCTCCTTGTCAATGTCACTTAGCACTTATTGAAGTTCCTACTTAACAACAGTTCTGAGCATATCACTATAAAATGTTTGAGATGGTTGTCTGGAGGCACTGGAGGCTGTAACAGCTGAAGTGAGGAACTTGAGCTGATTAAGAACTTTATGCAGGCAACCCTAATAAACATAGGTAATTTTTTTGAGACTAATAACAAGCACATACGTCTCTTTGACTATCTACTTGTTTCTCTCAATGACTTTTTCATTTAATGAAGTCTCATTCAGATGAATCGGAGAGGAAAATTGATATGGAATGTGACCACTAGCATCCTCAATAATATGAGAAACATGAGCTTGTACATATTTCAACAGTTTTTCCATATCTTCAACCATAGTTCTGAGAGACTTCACTTAATCACTTAGTTATTTCTTCTTAATTTTGACCTCTGGAATTTCATGAGGAATTTTTGGCTGAATCTACCGTATGATCTTCTCTAATAGCAAGGCAGCATCTCTTTCACTTAGATTTGTTACATGAATAGGATGGGAGTTCACGAGATTTTCAACTCCATCCAATATAGTATCTCCAAATGCTTTCAAATCACTATGAATCAGGAAAGTAGGAGTTTCTAATGAATGTTCAGAAATATGAGCTGAAATAGGCTTAGGTTTCTTAGTAGAGATTACTTCTAGAGTATAAACTGGTTTCAACTGAAACCTAGTAGACATGTATCACTACCACAAAACTGGGCAAGGCTAGCGCCACCCCTTTATCAGCGCTAACGAATAAGCACTGATAAAGGGGGGGGGGGCTTTATCAGTGCTCAAAAAAGCGCTGATAAAGGGTGCCTTTATCAGCGCTAAAAAAAGCGCTGATAAAAGTACCCTTTATCACTGCTTTTTTTAGTGCTAATAAAGGCCCCCCTTTATCAGCGCTTTTTTTAGCGCTGATAAAGGGACCCCCTTTATCAGCGCTTGTTTAGTAGCACTGATAAAGGGGGGGCCTTTATCAGCGATTTTTTTAAAAGCGCTGATAAAGGGTCGACTTCAAAAAAAAATTAAAAAAATATATTAATATATAAATATAGTTATATTTATAGAGATATAATATATAATTTTTAAATATATTTTAGATAAGTATAAATGTACATTTACACTTAATATACTTAATATATAAGATATTTAGTGAAATGGATTCTTAAAAAATTAAAAAAATATTTTTAATTAATAATTTGATAATTATTATTGATTAATAGTAATTTAATAACAATTTGAAGAATAAAAAAATAAAAAAAAATTAAAAAAAAGATCCAAAATATGTTGAAAACGCAACTCAAACTTCAAACGGCCATAACTTTTGATCCGGGTGTCCGTTTGAGCTCTACCACATATCAAATCGAAGCCTGCGACGAGCTATACGTCGCTGTGATTGGGAGGACCCTAGTCAAGCGTTTTTTCGAGGCCAAAAGAGGCCCAGAAGGCCTCCAAAACTGAGTTTTTTGTCTGGGTACCCAGATTTTTTAACATTTTGTGGATTTTTCAACCTCGTTTAAGGGGGTATTATTGGCTTTTTTGGTGGGGACTAAATTTATTCCAAGGTATTACATTCATATCGATATTATTTCTTTGAAATTTCATCATCTTTTATAATGAACTGGTATTTATAATCAAATATATAACTATATGTACATATTTTTTATATATTCACACCTAAAAATTAAATTTTTTAAATAAATAATTAAACATATTTACATATAAAATATATTAGCTTTATCTAAATAATAACTAATATCCATTTTTTTTAAAATACCAATATTTGAATATTTATATATCTACTATATATTAATATAACTATACATATATTAATATAACTATATATATATATATTAATATAACTATATATATATTAATATAACTATATATATATATATATTAATATAACTATATATATTAATATAAATATATATTACTATACGAATAAATATAACTAAATATATATATAAATAAATAGATATATCATGAATAAGAGAATCAATCAATATAGGGTAGTGGCAAAAGCTTTAGGTGCACAGGGGGGAGGTCTCGAGATCAAATCCAGGTGGAGGCACGGGTGCGCGCACAAGGTTGATTTAAAGGGCTAGCACTGATAAAGGGTGTAGGTGGTGCGGCCGGGCGCTAGAGGTGCAGGAAAGCACTGATAAAGGGGGGCTCAAGCGCTATAAAAATCCCCCCCTAAGATTGGCAGTATTTTTTTTTATCAGCGCTAAAAAAGAGCTGATAAAAGTGGTCTTTTATCAGTGCTAAAAAGAAAGCACTGATAAAAGACCCTTTTATCAGCGCTTCGTTTTAACGCAGATAAAAGGGGTCTTTATCAGTGCTTTTTGGAGCACTGATAAAGGGGACCCCCCCCCCCCTTTATCTTCGCCGGATTTATCTGCGCTTTTCTAGCGCTGATAAAGGCCATTTTTAGCGCTGATAAAAGCCATATTTGTAGTAGTGTATATGCCTTTAATGGAGGCTTCTTGTGTATCATACACATCAAAGTAGCTTGGGAAATTATTCCAGGTATCCACAGTGCTTTGATCAACAGGATTAAGAACTTCTAAAATCTCTAGACTAGGGTTCAGTTCCCCCTTAACAAGTGCATTTCTCATAGGACTAAGAGATTCAGTTCCTTGAATCGGTTCTAAAATATCCTCTCTTATACTCACCCATTTTTTTCTATCCAGTTGAAAGGCTTGTTCCATTATTTACTCAGAATATTGGGTAACATTAAGATTAGTTTGTTCCTCTAAATATTCTTCAACCACATTTTCTTTCTCTAGAGAAAGTTCTTCATCTAGATTCTCCTCTAGAAAAACTATTTCCCATACATTAACAATAGATTCTCTTCCAAAAGTAGGTTCTTCTACCAAATTAATATTTCTTTCATCAACAGGTGATTATTTATCAACTATGTCTTCTGTAATAGGTCTATTATATTCCATATCCATGACAGTTTCTTCTAGAGTTGTAACAACTGCCTCTTATTCTTCTTTGATAGGATAGTAAACAATTTCATCTAGTTCAAAACATGGATAAGATATGTTCTTACATCTTGAATGAGGCTCAACCGGATTAAAATTTTCATATAACCTTTCATTATCCTCCACCCAAGCCTTTTTCCACATATTCCAACTAATTTTCATGATTTTAAATGTATCCTTTGAGATATAGAATTATCATTCCTTGATTACTTGTTGATATTTTCAAACCATTCCTTTAGTATATAGCATAGTAGAGATTAACCTTGAGTAAAACAAGGAGGTAGACTTCGAGTTTGTCTTAATCAACTCACACATAGGAGTTATAACATACTTGCACAGGTTAATATTGTGTCCATTTTTCATAAGTTGTATCAAGAATAGATCATGATATTTGAGGGTAGAAAAATATCATTTTTCTTGGACTAATCATATTCGGGATAAACTTAAACCACAATCTAGTTTCTCCATCTAATTCAGTAGAAATAGCTCTTGTCTTCCTTCTATCTCCAGTCAAGCTTCACAAGGCCTCTTTTAAAATAAAAATATCACCAGGAGGAGGAGGAACTCTCTAGTAGTCCTAAAAAATTACTTCATGGGGTATCCCTAGGCAAGAATACCATAACCCTGAGGAAAAAGTGAATCTTTGTACATTGATCCAGCTCCTCACAACAAAAGCGTCTTCAGTATTGAAAGAACATAGAACGAAATAATATAACTACACAATAAGCTTTGGATAAATCAGACGTTTTACTTTTTTGAACCCTTCCATCCATCCTTTCTCTTTCATTACTTTCATAACTAATGAATTACTTGATAGTAACCACTTAAGGTATATTTCCTTTTCCGGAACCACTATTCTATCAACAAGATTCAGGTTCAATGTTCCTTCAGGCACTAACTTTGGTGCTCTTTTCACTTTTTTCATAGATTTTTGCTACTCAAGGGTTAATGAAGATCAGTGTTTCATCTTCGGCATTCAACGTGGGTTTAAGAGAGAGAGAGAGGTATGAAGGAGGTCTTACGGTTTGAGAGAGAAGGGTTTCAGTTTTAATAAAAGAGAGATCGAGTGAGAAAATAGTTAAAGACATTTGGTTTTTATCATTTTGGGATTTCAAGCATCACAAATTGAAAATCCCAGGATGAATATAATAAAATAATCAACACAGTGATATAGGTAATAAAATAAAAATAAAACAGAAAAAGCGTCATTATGGTGAGACTGGAACAGGTTGTTATGGTGAGACCAGAACAGGTTCTCACAGTTTCATCTTTACAGTGTGTCTACATATGGTGCGACAATATTATTTGAGACAGTAAGTACAAGATAGTATCTAAGAGACCATAACTGTGAGACCATAAAAATGAAATAGCAACTTCAAGACAGTAATTTATAGAACTGTGAGAGTGAGACAGTAGCTCTAGGACAGTGAACTAATGAAATCGTTAACTCTAAAACAGTAAGTTGTGAAACAATAATTTTTTAAATAGTATACTTTCTAATTAAGATTTATCATTCCCAATTCATGTATGATGTAATATATCCCTTTATAATTTAACATTTTTTTGAATATATCAGCAAGATGATATTCAGTTCTAATGAATATCAAAGTGATATTACCTTTTTGATAATGGACTCTCAAAAAGTGATGTCTTACAACAATATGTTTTGTCCTAGAGTATGAAACTGGATTTTTTGAGATGTTAATAGCACTTGTATTGTCAGAATTTATGGGTACATTCATGAATTGATGTCCATAATATAGTAATGTGTGTTTCATCCACAAAATTTTTTCACAACAACTACCAGCAGCTATGTATTCAGCTTCGATAGTAGATAATGCAACAAAATTTTGTTTCTTATTACACCATGATACTAGAGACTTTTTTAAAAAGTGACATGTTCCATAGATTCTTTTTATATCTAACTTACAACCACCGAAATCAGTATCAAAATAACTAACTAACTCTAATTTTTGTCCTCTGTGATAGAGCAGTCCTAGATTGGGTGTATGTCTGCGGTATTTGGAAACATTTTAACAACATTTAAATGAGATTCCTTAGGGTTTTATTGAAAAATAGCACACAAACATACAGTAAACATAATGTTAGGTTAGCTAGAATTTAAGTATAGTAATCTTATAATCATTCCTCTGTAAGTGATTTGATCAATAGATTTTACATCTTCATCAAGATCTAACTTACAAGTAGTACTCATTGGAGTATCACTACTTTTAGGGCTATCCAAGCCAAAACGTTTTAGAAGATATTTAGTATATTTTCTTTGATTTAAAAAAATCGTCTTTATTTTGAATGATTTTAAATCCAATAATTAATTTTATTTCACCGATTAAACTCATTTAAAATTCATTTTCATCATTTTAGAAAATTCAATAATTAAGGATTTTTTTGAAGATCCAAAAATAATATCATCTACAGAAATTTGAACTACTAAAACATCATTGTAAATTAATTTTAGAAAAAGGGTAGGGTCATATATACCCTTTTTAAAACCTTTGTAAATAAGAAGAGTCCTTACTCTATCATACCAAGCTCTTAGATCTTGTTTTAAACCATACAAAGCTTTTGATAATTTGAAAACATGATTTAGAATGTGAGGTTTTGTGAAACCAGGGGGTTGTTCAACAAAGACATACTCAGCTATATACCCATTTAGGAAGTCACTCTTTACATCCATTTGATATAGTTTGAAATTTATATTTGGAGTATAAGCAAGCGGTATTTTGATGGATTTAAGTCTAGCTACTGGTGCAAAGGTCTCCTCAAAGTCAATTCCTTCCTCTTGACTATAGCCTTATACAACCAATCTATCCTTTCTTATAAATATATTACCATCTTCATATACATTATTTATAAACACCCACTTAGTAACTATGGTAAATATGTCTTTGGGTCTGTCAACAGGATTCCAACCTTCGATTCATTCAAACTGATTATGTTCTTCTTGCGTATACATCACCTAAACTTCATCATTTATAGCATCATTAATGTTTTTAGGTTCAAGTTGTGATAAGAAAACTTGATGATCAACTTGATTACTAATAAAATATCTAAATTTAGTTCCCTTATCTAAATCTCCTACAGTAGAATCTAAGGGATGGTTCTTAAAGGTTCTAATAGCTCTAGAAAAAGAGGGGCTAGTGATTTCATTTTCTTCAATATGTTCAGGTTCATTATGAATTGAATTTGGAGAATTTCCATAACTAGGAGATTTCACAGATTCCATTATAGGATGGTTAGAGGATTTAACATTGATGTCCATATTAGATATATCATCCTCTAGGTTCTCTAGAGTGGTATTTGTCTCATGTGGATCTGTCTCATCGAACTTGACATGGATAGATTCTTCCACACATTTAGTTCTTTTTTTAACACTCTACAGTCTTTACTAGAGTTTTAATATCTTAGAAAAATTCCTTCATCACTCTTGTTTGTGAACTTTTCATGATTTTCCTCAGTATTAAGGATATATACTTTTCAACCAAGAACATTGAAGAAGCTTACATTGGGTTTTCTATTATTCCATAACTCATATAGATTTTTTTAAGGATATGCCTTATCAACACTCTATTTATAATATAGTATGTTGTATTTATAGCTTCAGACCAAAAATAAATAGGTAAGTTTAATTCATTAAGCATGCTTCTAGCAATCTCTTACAAGGTCCAATTTCTTCTTTCTATAACTCCATTTTGTTGAGGTGTTCAAGGGGCAGATAAATTATGATTATAGCTATTTTGTGAGCAAAAGGATTAAAACTCTTGATTTTCAAACTCACGACCATGATCACTTCTTAAGGATTTAATTCTAATTCCACTAAGTTTTTCTATAGTTTTAGCATATTTGTTAAAAAAAGAGTGTGATTCACTTTTTTGAGCCAAAAATAAAGTCCAAGTATATACAGAAAATTCATCTACAAGAACCTAAACAATGTTCTTCCCATTTAAACTAGAAACTATAGATGGTCCAAAAAAATCCATGTGAACCAACTTGATAGGTTGAGAGGTTGACACTTCTTTCTTTGGTTTAAAGTAAATTTTGTGTTCCTTTCCCTTTTGACACGAATTATACACTTTATAATTTGGAAACTCAAGATTGGGTAGGTCATTTACTAAACGTTTTCTAGTTATTTTTCTATTAGATTAAATATTGAAGTGTCCTAGTCTTCTATGCCAAAGCCAAGACTCTTTTTGAAATACCCTTAAACATGAAGCATTTTGAGAAACTAAAGAATCAAAGTTTACAAAGTATACATTTTCATTTCCAATTGCATAAAATACGAATTCATTTTTAGAATTAAAAACATTGCATGCATCATTTTAAAATTTAACATGAAATCAATCACCTCATAGTTTTGAAATACTAAGAAGATTTTGTTTTATTCCATCAGCAAAATGTTCTTTGGAAATTAAAATTGACTTAGAGTTACCGATTTTTCCAAGGCCAATGATTTTCCTTTGGCATTGTCACCAAAAGTTACATGTCCATCATCAATTTGTATTTAGTTCTTAAAGCATGAATAGTCTCTTGTCAGGTGTCTTGAACACCCACATTCCAAGTACCATAAGCTTTTATAGGATCTCTTTAAACAATTTTCTTACAAAGTAGTCAAATAAAAATAGACATTAGTACCCATATTTGTTTGGGTCCAGTAATATTAGTAACTAGTGCTTTAGGAACCCACATCTACCTCATAGGTTTCCTATAAGCATTATGTAAAGTACTTGAAAAATCAACTCTATTTGGTCCATAAAAACATGAAACATTAGAGATTGTATCATAATTTGAATTAGAATAATGTTTTCCTAAACTAGGAGTAAATTTGTATGTTATATATTTAGAAAAAAAATTGGTTTTTCCAAAATTTCTTTTACCAGGTTGATAGCCAATACCAGTAGTGTATTTAGGGTCAATCTGTTTACCTATCATTTGTACCATAGTTTCTTTAACGTTAGTAAACCTTTCAAGTTTCTTTTTCAGTTTCTCATTAGAGATATTTAATTCATTTTATTCTTTGATTAGTAGAACATTTTTCTCTCTTCCTATATTAAGTTCAGATTTAATAGTTGAGGTAAGAGCATATTGTTTCTTAAAAGACTTATATTTATCTTTTAGATCATTACATGTCTCTTCAATCATATTTTATTACTTAATAATTTCATCTTTACACATATTTTCATAATCACTTTCATCTCCAAAATAATAGGAATTTTGTACAGGATATTCTAGGGTTACCTCAGATGTGTTTGTCATAAAACACATATTGGATTTTTTAGCCTGTTCATCATGTGATGATTCTGAGTCACTTGAACTGTCCTCAGAAGTAATCCAATTTGATTTCATTCCCTTTTTATACTTTCTATTTTTTTCCCCATATTTATTTTTATACTTGAGCTTGGGACAGTCAGCCTTTACATGTACCTTTCACTTACATTCATAACATACTATCTCATCAGACATGTCATTTTTTCCAATATCTCTTCCAACTTCCCTTTTGATAATATATTCCTTTAAAGTTAGGATCTCTGAAAAAATTATTCCTTTGGTAAAATTTATTAAACCTTATGGCTAATTGAGCCACCTCCTCAGTATTGTCAGTTGAATATTGTTCATTATAGGAACATTCTATCGAGACTTACAGTTTTTCCTTTTCTTTGTGTTAAGAGGTGGTGGTCTTGAATGCCATAGATTTTATTTTGGGATCATCCTCCTCTTCCTTGTTGACTTTCTTCTCCTATTCATACATCATTACTTACCCAATGAGTTCTTTGCCATTAAATTTCCTGATGTCGCATGACTCTCTAATAGAGACATAGTTTCTCTCCATCTATCAGGTAGGCATATGAGAATCCTTATAATTTGTTCATTAGCACTAACTTATCTTCCAAGAGAAATTATTGTGTTGAAAATATTCTTGAACTTGAGATACATGTCAGAAATAGACTAATAAGGATTCATTTTAATGTTATCATATTTAATAGTATAATTATTCAGTGTCATTTCTTTCACAATAGAATTTCCTTCATGTAAAATAGAAAAGTTATCCCTAATTTCATGGGCAGTTTGGCATGTATATATTATGTTAAATTCCTTATCTCTTAAAGAGAAATATAAAGCATTCATGGCTTTGCAATTTTTATTGTAAGAATTCTTGGTTGTATCATCCCAAGTAATTCTATTAGTAGCAGGAATCTTATACTCATCTATAATTGAAGACCAAATTTCAAATCCTGTACTTTCCAAATGAATTTTCATTTTAATTTTACATTGGGAATAATTAGTTCCATTAAATAATTGTGGTATGTATATTGCATCACCTTCCAGACTATTATCCATAATAAATAAATACTTTTAAAGAGCTAGAAATTTAGAATTAAAAGAAATTTACAGATCTTTAAAGTACAACTAAAATCACAGTCGAACAGATTTTAAAAATAGAGTCTTAACAAGAATAAAAACTCCTCTAATACCAAATGTTGGTTGGAGTAGAATACTCGAGATGGGGGTGAATTGAGTATCTATTCAAAATTTATGTTAAAAATTTCTATTAAAAAGGTTCCTCCGATAAAATGAATACATCCCAGTTAATCAAGGTAATATTGTCATAAAATATTGATAGTTCAAATAACCTCTAAGAAGATTGATTAATTATCATTAATATCAATATTTATTATTGATACGACTTTGGAAGCTATTATAATAAGGAAAAAAATATAAATTATATCTAAGATAAACTATCAATGTAAAATATAGTGTTTTTGTGAAATATACAGTAAATTTGAGAAAAACTAAATTAAACAACACATCAGATAAAACAAGTAGATCAGTATCAAGTTAAGAACTAATCTGATCCATTTAATGATCACCTTCAACCAAGAATTTTATATTAATAAAATTGATCCATATTCTAGATCAGGGTAAAAAACAATGCATAGGATTGTTCAGGTCACACGACCTCTTCAACAGTTCTTCATGGATATAAACTACCAGGTCACAAAAGGACATCTTCCACACTTATATATGGGAGTAAATATATGTAAAAACATTTGATAGGAAGGATATATTCAATCCTTCAGTTTAGTTAAGTAGATAGTGTGTGTTTTAATACAGACATACACACAATTTTTGAAACCTAAAAACAAGACACAATAGATAAAAGATGACGAGAAAATGTTAAAAGTGATCCGAGTGTTATTCTATGTAGCTATGGACCTCTATAATGAAGAAGATTCAAGTATTGAGCCCTCTTGTGAGAAATAGAGTATTTAAAGTCTATAAATTCAAAGGTGTAAGTTATATAGCTCGTGTTATTCTTGAAGGTGGTACTACAAGGATGTTTTTTGATCTGATCTACCAAAATCAAGCCTTTGGAATTGAGAGGTCTTTGTTTGTTCTTCAGTTGTTTCTTGTTTCATGTATTAGTTCTCTTTTTCAAAAATGCTAAAACTTCTGCTGCTCCACTTTATGTCTACGACACTTGTTCTAGTGCCATGCTTTTATTTTTATTTTATAGTGCATGTGTTGTAGCTGATAGGATGCATGTATTCTATACCCCATACCTCATATTGTTAGGTGACATGTCTACAAATAAATATTAATTCTAAAAGTGCATATCAATGAGTCAAATACAACCTTTATAAACTAAATTGAAAACGGAAAATAGATTAAAGAACGATGTCACAATCTATATAGAAACGGTATCACTTGGAAACGGTGTCACCATGAAACGGTGTCTTCTTCTTTACCTTTTAGCAATGAGATAGTCATGATGGCATATTTTTATTATGATCAGGAACTGGTAGCACAGATGTGGTGTTAGGATCATGGTGTCTTTTCCTTTTCCAAAAATTTAATGGTGTCTTGGTTATGGTAGCATGGAACTAGTGTGACAGACTTCATTAGATCTGAAACTGGTCATGGTGTCTAGATCACGGTGTCTGGGTCACGGTCTCTGGGTTACGGTGTTTGGGTTACGGTGTCTGGGTTATGGTGTCTGGGTTACTGTGTATGGGTTACGGTGTCTGAGTCATGGTGTCTGAGTTATGGTGTTTGGGTCATGATGTCTGGGTCATGGTGTTTGGGTCATGGTGTCTAGGTCCTTTTCTAGAAAACCAGAATAGGTGGAAGACACATGGTTTCTCATATATATCCAAATATCTATATATAGACATAAGCAGTAATATTCATAGAATTAATTAGACTTAATCAATCATATAAAAAATAATTATAGAACAATGTCAAATATAGTTTATAATAATAAAACATGATTTAGGATTAACAGGATTTAGTGGATGTTTATTTGAAGCATAAATAAATCAACCATATCTATACATGATTTGAGATATATTAAACATGATTAATAAGATTTATAGGATTTATAGGATTTACAAGATTTTTGATCATTAAAACATGATTAAAATATGAGGATTCCAACATGACTGTCGATATATCTTTCACATATTGATTCTTGAGTATAATTTCTTAGAGATGTTCTAACAATATTATGAATGGACATGATTGTGAAAAATTTGTTCAAATTTTGATGTTTGGGTATGATTTCTTCTGGCTATACCCACAAGATTTTTCATGGACATGATTTTGAATAGTTATGTTTGAAAATATTATGATTTACTATGGCACATGAGCCTCATACTAGTTGGTGAAGACTCTTTACGTGAATCAAGGAGACCTGAGATCAAATCCAGGTGGAGGCTAATTTCTAGGGTACTACAGCAGTACTGTAGTAGTATTGTAGTAGTATTGTAGCAAGCACTTTTTGGCACTGTAGCAGTTGGGAATATTCCCATGTTTGGGCCTTCGAGCCACCTATTTGGTCTTTGAGTCCTTTAAGGCCTTCAGGCCACCCAGGCCTTTGGGTCAGAAAGGCCTTAGGGCCACCCCAAGGCTTTCGGGCCACCTTAAGTGTAGATGCAAACCAAAAAACCTACAATGAACAAGCTTCAGAAGGAGGAGGAGTGAAGAGCTTTCACCATAGCAGAAGCTAAATGGATTGCAAGAATGAAAGGGTATGGAACCTGCCATCGGGACAAGCCTGTTCATTCATGAGAAAGCCTAGCCGAACAGCCATTTGAAGGTGGAGAGCTGATTTCACAATGAAGATGTTGGGGAGGAGCAGTTCTAAGTAGTTACTCTGGGTTGTATGTAATGTTTGAAGCCTATGGGAAATGAATTCCTCTATGTCCTACAGGCTATGTAATACTTACACCTACTGGCCTTGTAAGGGTTCCACCTCACCCCTTGAAAGGTAGATTATCAAAATCAATAAAAAATGAAGGCCTTCGGTCCATTGGAGGAGTATTATGATTTACTATGCATATCATTCCAAATGTATATTCTATGACTCTTGAATGATGATTACTGATTTGAAATCCTCAACGATCATGCTTCTTGATATTACTTGATTATTTGGAGTTTTTGATCTAATCTTTTCTGGGTATGAATCTATTACATTAATAACATGCACTTGATTATGTTATCATACCACTATAATTATCTTAAGCTTTATTATGATTGATATCTCTCATGTTTAACCTTATAGATAATTTATGCTCACCCTTTATTATGTTTTCCTTCCCTGTGTTTTGATGAGAGGTTCTATGTATGAAATGTCTAGAAGGGTACTAATATGATGAAATTTTGGAAATATGTTGGAGATATTTTATGAAATAAGTTTATTATAAATCTAATTTCAAAATACACTAAGAATTTATGATCCTCGGTCATGTATTGTTGTGATGTGTATTGAATATTCATATTAAATGATGTAATATTTATGTATTTTATGCTAAGGTTTCCGTAGTTGGTATCATATAAGGGTTCTTTTATATTTGGAGATTAGTTTTAGATATTGTTGGTGAAAACCATGGGGATAATTCAAATTATATAACAACATCCTAAAGCATCTCTAAATAATAAATTTACTAGTTTTTCAAGAAAATGAACCCTTGTATGGATACTTGAAAGTGGATATAGTTATAGAATAGATTCACCTAAGGGTAACAACTCTAAAAGGGGAATATTATGTATTAAATAAATTATAACCAATGCACAATGATTGGTACAATGACTTCACACCTAGCTAGACACTCCTAGAGGATATTTTTAGGTTAATTTAAATTTTTTTTATGAACCATAATAAATTATTTAAATAGATAATGACCATAGATGACCTATGTTAAACCTAAGGTGTCATAGATTGAAGATAATTTGTAATAATTTAATACATCTCATAAATTATTTTTTTGTGATTATAAAATATATTTTTTGTTTCTAAATACTCGTGTCAACTATTTTTTTAATTAGTCAATAGTTGGAACTAGAAGGAATCATGTTAACAATTAATGTGATGGTAAATGTAGGGATTATTGTTAGGAGAAACCAAATGGATTTTGAATAGGAATGTAATATGTTTTGGTTATTCTCACTCAACTCTCTCAATAAATTAATAATAATATTAACCATGTTCATCATCTAAATTCACCAAGGAGGGAGAAACATTCCATATATTATTTTATGTGAAAATTTTAACATACTTTTGTGAGTCTTATAATATACTAGTTTTTGAGAAATTTATCAATATGATTGAAATGATATTTCCTATTATTTAGTTCTCAAAAAATGAGAATTGTTTTTAGAATTTTACATCTTATATAGAGAAGATGATTAATACTGTGATTTTATCAAGAACACAATGAATGAGGAAGAAATAAACCTCATGGAATTGGATATGTTTAAGATATTATTTTTTAGTAAATAATTTCTTATAGATCATTTTACTAAGATACAAAGGGTATTTTTTGAGATAAAATATAAGGATGATGAATCCATTTGTACCTAAAAAATAATCCTTATAAGAAATTGAAGGTATGTTTATGTATTTGTAATCAAAACTATAAGAAAAAATGATATATTTTTTAGAGGCCTAAAACCAATCCTTTTAAAGGGGTTGTCTATAAGAGAATTTGGTAACTATGAATATATCATTCAATTTTATCTAAAGGTAGAAATAGAGAGAGGTAACTCCAATTATTCTTCGAATATTAGTGAAAGAAGAGAAAATTTAGGTTTATGGAAATTGGAATGTTAAATCCCATAGATTATGAAAATTCCAACCATATATGTACCAAAATTTTGGGATAAATAACTCAAAAGATTGAATGAATAGAACTAGGAAATTCTTAAATTTTGGAAATGATAGTGATTGATCGACTAATTATTAATAGGGGATAAAAATGTTTAAAAATTCATATAAGGATAAGATGGATTCAACAAATGAAGTTCAATGTTTATGATGCAAAAATTATGTGAATCAATTCCCTACTTCAATAGTTAATGAGGATAGTGGTCCTTAATAACCCCCCTAAGAAAAATGATAAATTGAAGAACATTTCACTCACAACTCCAGTGGTTCATGAGAATGATGTGTTGAAAGTAATACTTACCATCCACTCTAGAACTAAAAAGGTCTTATTTTATTCTATCTTTTCCAACTCATTTATATCTAAATAATTTTTTATAGTATCACATCCCAACCTCAATGATTATATGTTGAGTAATTAGCAAATACCTACAATGGCATGGTGATCATATCTCAAGTCTATAGCACCTCTCTAATAGATTTTTTTGTTAATTTTATTACTATAAAGGTTGATCTTCTACTACATGTTAAATATTATTTGATTTTATGAATTGGTTAGATTTCTCTATATAAATCCCATATCAATTTTTGAGGAAGGTGAGTCACATTTGATATTTTAATTCAACCTATGATTTTCTATTGTAGAAGGAAAAAAATGAAATTATAAAAGTAATTAATTCCATTCTATGGGTATTAACACCTATTGATGAGGGATAATTATCTCAAATGTTTGGTGAAAAAACTCAAAATTAAAGATATACCTATTTTTTGGAATATGTTTATGTATTTCCTAATTAATTTAGTATTATTCCCCGAAATTGTGAAGATTATTTTTCAATAGAACTCTTTCCTGTTACTATTCTAAATTAAAAGAGTCTATATAGAATGGTCTTGATTGAGTAATAGGAAATATACTCTACGAGAATATAGAAATGGGATTTACATTCTTATGTGTGTCACCATGGGGTCCACCTATACTTTTTTACTAAGAATTATGCGTCAATCCATATTTTAATTGATTATTGAGAACATAACAAGATCTCTATCAAGAACATGTACCATTTACTTCTTATATTTTTTTTTATCAAATGCATGGAGCTCAATACTTTTCAAAATTTGGATCTCATTTTGGATATCATTAATTGATGGTCAATAAGAAGTACATACTATTGACATCCTTCCATATGAGGATTGATCATTATGAATTTATGAAAATTCCATTGGGACTCCGTAATTCCCCCTCGGTCTTTATCAACATAATGAATAAATTCTTTAAATATTACCTTCATCAATTTAGTGTATTCTTTATAGATCATATTCTTATATATTCAAAGATCAAGGGTGAGAAACAAAAAAAAATTATAACATTGTATTGAAGACCCTATGGAAGTAGAAATTATATTCCAAAATTACCATGTTTAAATTTTTTCTAAATAAAGTTTTAGTCATCGGTCATATAATCTAATAGGAGGGTATACCTATAGATACATTAAAGATGTAGATTCTTGACCAATGGCCTAGGCCGACCATGGTAACTAGGATCCATTGTTTTCTTAGGTTGTTTTGATATTAGCAATGATTTGTGAATAATTTACTAGGGATGTCTAATCCCCTAACAATGTTTATATAGAAGGGATCTAAGTTCTTATTCATAGATGAATGTGAGGAGAATTTCAAGGATTTAAAAACAAGGTTCATCAGTAAAACTATTCTAGCATTACCCTATATTGGATAGTGGTTTTTAATCTATATTAATGAATAAAAGAATGTAATGGGATGTAACCTAATATATAATGATATTATGATATTTTATGCCTCATGCCGACTAAAATTCCATTAGAAAAATACCATGAATCATGATTTTGAGTTGGAAGTGGTATTTTTGTACTAAAAATATGGAGGAATTTTCCTTAGGGTAAAAGTTGTGACATATGTATGGATAAAAAATCCATACGAATATTTTCACATAGAAATATTTCAATATTTATTAAAGGAGATGGTTGAAATTGATTAATGATTATGATTTATCAATACACTACCAAACTAAGAAGGAAAAAAACCTAGATGATTCTCTAAGTGATAAGAATCGTACTAGATTTTTTGTGGTGAGGATTGAAAGATAACCAATACTTAGGGATTTTTCAAAGATAAACCTTCAAATCATGATGAAAGGGGACATACCATATCTTTCTAAAATGAATGATAAACCCACCATCCATGCAAAGATTAAAGTGGTGAAAAGGATAATGTGGAAATAAAAAAGAAGGTTAAAAATTCCATTGGTTTAACTATGATTGGGATGGAATGATAAGGTTTAGTAAATTTGTATATGTATTGTTAATAATATACTTTAAGAAGTATATTTTGGATAAATATCATATTTTATTGTTACGTATTCATACTAGAATTATTATGATGTACAGAGATCTTATAGATTATTCTTGGTGGGATTACCTAAAAAGGGATATTAAAGAATTGGCATCACGATTCCAAGCATGTCAAAAAATTAAGTCTAAGAGATAGAATCCAAAGGGTATGCTACAACCATGAGCCATATTGAAATTAAAATGGGAATATATTAACCTCAATTTCATCATTGGAGTTCCCAAAACATCAAAAGTCTGTATTGTTGTTTGAGTTGTAGTTAATCACCATATGAGGTTAGTAAATTTCATTACAATAAGAGAAGATTGTTTATCTTGATCGTATTTCCTAGATATAAATTAAATAATTACTAAGTATGTATATAGTGCCACATTATATGGTATTTTTTATGATATAAGTTTATCTTCAATGTTATGGAGAATTATTCATGGAGACTAAGATATATATGGTCAATCTGATAGGACCATGAAAACCATATATGATATGTTAAGGGAATGTTTTGTGGATTTTAGAGGTGGTTGGGATCAACACATTCTTGTGGTCAACATTCCTTAAAACAATATCTTTCACTTGAGATTTCATATGGTTCCTTAGGATTCACTCAATGGAATTAATTCTGTAACTCCAATGTGTTGGAATAAAGTTAGAAAAAGAAATATTTTTGGAATTGATCTAGGTGAGTAAATGTTATAGGATTTTAGATCCATTCTGTAGCACATTAGGGCAGCTCAGAGTCAATAGAAAATTTATACCTACAATTTTTAGTGATATCTAGAGTTTGAAGTTACTGATAAGTTATTTGTATGAATATCTTATTGAAATAAGGTTATGATTTTGGTAAGTAAGGGCATGATGAGCCTTGGATATATCAGTCACATTAAGACTCTTATTATATCAAGATAGTTTGTTATCATTTGGTTCACCCATTAAATGTTACTCATGTTTATGATGTGCTCCATGTATCGATATTAAAGAATTATATACTTGATAATTCACATATTCAAATGTATTAAAATAAAATTTCATACCACTGGAGCATGATCTCTCTTATAATGAATTGTCGGTGGAGACTTTGGATCGAAGAGAGAATGTTTTATAGAATAATACCACTCACCTGGTCATTTTTTTTGGTCAAACCATAAATTTTAGGAAGATATTTAGGAACTAGAGTGTAATGACCTAGCCCCAGAATCCTAGAGTTAGTGCCTCACTTTATTACATTTTCATGATTGTAATTAATCATATCTCAAAGGACCAAAAAGTATAACTATTTCAAAAAACCATATTACTTTCATGAAATCCATTTTACATTGGGTATAGAAAATATTACATAATAAAATTAAAAGATAAAAATCCTTGAAACTAATTCAAAATATTTATCTTCATATCCTTGGGAAAAGTGAAAAATAAGGGTGGACTCAAATGCTCAATAAGAGTAAAGTACAATGGAATAAATAATTAATCAATGAACATAATCAATATGGAATGGTAAATAACTGATCACACATTCCATTAAATAAATGGATATAGAATAATAATATATGGAAGGAATAAAATATGATTGAACAATTCCATATAAATAATCACCTAATATTTAAAAATGACCATGGATATTCTAAATAATAAAATAATCAAATTGAATAACAACAATGATAGAATTCATAATGATGGATGTATGAGCTATCAGGATCTATCCTCAAGATAGATACTATCAAGATATATCCTCAAGATAGTTTAAGTTTGTGGGTTGAAAATCATATAATTTGTGTCAAGATATATACTCCCGACAATTTAAAACTAATTATAAAAAAAACATGAAGGATTTTTCACCAACTAAATTTGTCACATGATACTTTTGATGCATCGTGGGGCTTGCATTATCTGGTCCCCAACTAATAGGACTTGCATTAACTGATGTCCAACCTATAGGGATTTCAATAAAATGTCCCCAAACTATTATATAATGGTCCAAATCATTCCTAATATATTGAATAATTTATTTTCTTAATAAATAATTACCCTCATAATAAAATATCTATATTAAATAGAATATATGGATATATCAGTATTTCTAATGTTAATAAAATAATTTCCAAAGTAAACAATAATATGTAAAAATGGAATACAGTTTAAGAATTAATCATATAAATTACAATAGAATATATATATTTAGGATAAATTTAATTTACAAGGAAAAATGATTAAAATAAAGTGATTTTCTTGAGACAAAGTTAACAATCATAAAAGAAAGTGATATTTCAAGATAACTTTTACGAGTTGGTGGTTTTCATGTTACAATACCTTGGATGAAATAAATCATATTTAATATTAAAATACCATGTATAATGAATGAATAATGATATTACATGTTCAAGGAATAGTATACACACCACATATAAGAGAATCGGTGCATAATAAAAAATAAGTCACAAAGGAATATAAATTGGGATGAAATCCCTTACATTACACTTTCTTTTGGTGAAAATCTCTTTAAATTACTGTATAATGGTTTTAATAATGTTATTAACATAAATTAGGCACATATTAATATTTTTTTCATATATAATTCTTTTATAACATATCATAACCCATTCATTAATAATCTTTCAACATTTTCATTGTTTTGGGTGTTAATTGCCTTGTTTCTCAAGTATGTTATGATTTTTTATTTTTGTTACAATTACATAGATCATGATTTTATCATCTTTAGAATTCAAACCATGATTTAAATATTATATATATTCAGTATATATTTATTTATATTAATCCATAATGTTCAGATATATGAAATGAAATGCACGGTTCATGGAGATAGTATGTCGTATGTACGCATGAACATTGTTTCAATTTACATGTTTTATTAAAAAATTAAAATTTGGTGATATATATATATATATATTATAATTATATTAAAATATTTATGTCATATTCATCATATATTTTTATTTATACTATACTTAATACATTCCATGTAAATCATGAATGCATCAGATCGCTTTGAGGTGGCAGTAGTCCACGCGTCCACAAATGATGTTATTGTATTCCTATAAATGGAATGAATAGAGGTAGGTGTTAGATAATATTTCAAAAATCATAAAAATATTATAAATATAATATTTATCACATATAAACATTAAATACACCATCATTTCCAACCTTTAAATGTGGTAATGGAAGAACAAATGACATCAGTTCGCGAGGTGGTAGTCCATCGTGCACACAAATGATGATTGAGTATCACATTTGATGGAAGTGTGTGAAATTTTATTCAATTTACTTAATATAAGAAAAATATCATTACATTGAGGATAATTAGGTTATTATATAATTAATATATCAAAAAATTTTATCTGCTGGAGAAATAAATAAAATATAAGAGCTCGTTAAAGAACATTACCTCTTCTTCAGGTAACTCCTTTTAGTTTATACCAAAAGTATTACTTTTTTCTTTCATCACAAATTAGATATTATAGGATTAGGGTTGATATTTTTGGAGCATATTTTTTCTGTGTTTTTATGACACAATATTTCTTGATAGGTTTGAAGAAGTGAGGTGGGTGAGGGCCCAATTATAGTGGAGGGGGAGTGGTATTCTTGAAAATATAAAAACGTAAACAATATTGAGAAGTCTTTATAGCATAATGTTCCTCCAAAATTAAAAAAAATGGATTAAATTTTAATAAAATTCAATCCAAACTTACACCATAAAAAAATAAAATTATTTATATCATTTTTTCCATAGTCTTTAACGTTCAATATTTTTTTATTTTGGTTTTTCATTTAGATAACTAGTCTTATAACCTTTTCAACTCATACATTATGACTAAATTAAATTAATAATTATTATATAGTTTATAAAAAATAATTCTAAAATATTAAATCTGACTTATAATATAAAAAATTCTCTATCGTTTGGGAATTAATTCAATATGAGTTTCTGTAACACGCAAAAACACAGCTTTAACCCTAACCATGCTAGAAAATTTTTTCTATGTAGGCATCAATATGTTAATTATAACATATCACTTGGTTCATAACTAGACCATATTTTAAATATAGTAACACTTATAAATCACTTGGTAAATGATATTTTTTTTAGTAATTTTAAATCATTTAATAAGATATCATTTTTGTAAAATAACACTAATATCAATTTTGACATATTTAATTCATTTTAATTTTAAAATATAAATACAATATTGAAATTAAAATATATTAATTTCATAGCTATATAACATAATATTTTCATATAAAAAATAATATAAGTTAGTAACTCATTAAATTTACTTTACTTTTAATGTTTTTAGTATCATTTATTTTCTTTAATTGTGAACTAAATAATCCAAGAATTGGCATTTCAAATGAATTAAAATAATTATATAATCTCTAAAAATAAATGATAGTTAATAATGATAAAAATTTCTACTTTATTTTTAAAAAGGATATGTATAACTGAAAATATGATTTTATTTTCCAATATCTCATGGATTTATTAAAGTTAAAGTTATGGAAGGTTAATTTTAGTCCTTTTCCTAACTTAACTTATTATATAGGTCACTTTCTTGAAATAGAATACCAATAACTCATAAAATTAGGTCCAAGATTTCATATGGCCCTAATATGTTGAGAAAATGGGCTTTGGATAAGTGTCTAGCTCATTTGGCCACTAAGATTAAATTTTAACCACTAAATAAACTCACTTTTACCTTAATCAATATAACAAATTTTAATTTCATTCAACAATTATTATGGAAAAAATGAATTCCTTATCACTAGACTATAAATATCATACTTATTCCCACTTTTTATATCCATTTTTCTAAATTCACTTCACAAATGTTGCAAAATTAAATTTAATGTTAATCTTCGAGATGTAGTGAGAAAACAGGTTTTTAAAGTGAAAATGTCCAAAGGTTAACAACGTTTTTTATATCTATCATAAATAAAAAAATGATTCCAATGACCTAAATTTTATTAATATATTTAAAATTTATCTAATGTGACATTAAAACCAATTCCATATATAATTTAACATTAATAATCATTTAAATGAAAATTCAATTTTCAACTAAAATCTAGTATTTTCATTATACATAAAAAAATAAAAATTCTCCGAAAAATACCAAAAATAAACTAAGATAATTTATACATTATTCATTCAAAACTAAAATTTATTTTGAAAAATAAAATTTCTAAAAGGTTTAAGATTTGTTTTTCAAATAGGTACGTCATTAAAAGGCAGCAAAACTACGTTTAGACAAATATTGTGTTAATGCGTAAAACTGGATTTTTTATTATCAATGAATATTAAATAAATTAGATGAATGTCAAAAAAATAAATATATCTTAATTTATTTTGATTTTATATACACTTATAATCATGTTATTGTGTGTATTATATGATATTAAAGGAACTCAGTTTTATGTGCAATACAAGACAACTTAGTGTTTCATATAAAGAAAGCGAGCAACAAAATTAAATTTATTCTAAAACAAAAAATATTTTAAAGTATTATGGTGTTACATTATCCCCACCTTAAATAAATTTCTTCCTTTTAATTAAAACTTAATCTTAGTAATCTAGGGTTTGATATTTGAAAACACTACTTTTGAAAAAAAACACATCATAAATGGGTTGATAAATTATCCTCTTAATAAGAGAGACAGGGATGTTAGAAGGTCTTGTAACTAGGTTCACAATTTTGAGAACATAGGTGGAAAATGAAAACACGGAAATGGAGGAAAAGTGTAAATAACTATACCCATTGGTCAAAATAAACTAAGTATTTAATGGAAAGTTAAGGGCCTCAAAACCATAAATCTTTTTTGAACTAGAGGACGATTTTATTCATTGGATATAAACATAATGGGATAAAATTTTTATTTCCGAATCATTTTCCTAGAGTATAATTATTCATTCACTATATTTTCATGTATCTAAATATACTTAATAGATATGTTTTTATTTTCTAAGCACAATCTTATCCTTTGGTTTTTCCTTGAACTACTTATATATCATTTCTTAGCATAGGTTATGTCATATGGTGAAGTAATATTTCATGACCCGCCTTCACAAAAAAGGAGGGAAGAGTTAGTAAGTTTCCAATCCCTTCCTTCTTTAAGTTTAAGGAGAGATAATGACCCCCGAAACCCACCTTCTATAGGTCCCGCAGTGGCCACTAGCACCAAGGGTATGGAAATTACACACAAGTGGAAGGCATTGGCCTTTTTGTTTTATAGGATCGGGAGATAAGATGATGAAACCCAACAACACCAAGGGTAAAAGAAAAGTAAAGCCAAAAGTAAACCATTCCCACATGCATGTTCCAAAAGTAAAATCCACATGGTACAAAAGTGACTACAAGGGTAAGTACCAAAGAAAGAAAACAACAACTGCGACTGCCCCAAAGATCTGAGCTAGTACGGTCCTGTGCGATCCCCGAATTCCTCCTGGAAACCTGAAAGCAGTTTTATATACATAGGGTGATCATACAAGTACACTCAGTAGGGAAAACCAAAGACTCTCGTGCACAAGTGGGGGAACGTACTAAAGTCCCTTGAGAAGCAGACAACCATTACTACGAAGGAGTTCACTCATCCCACTCACCGGCTAAACTCACCAAGTAACACAAACCAAGTAATATATATAATAAGAGAAAATCGATGTTTGGGTACCCCATTCCACTTTCCCATTGGTTATTGAGACATCCTACGCATCAAACCAATCCCAGAATTCTCACCGTAGTCCCACTGCCACACCCGCCCGCACACACCTGGGCCACAACCGCACGCAGTCCCACTGCCGAATCCCGCCTGCAAACACCTGGGCCACAACTGTCACACATACCACGCCTATAAATACCTAGGACAGAACAACCACCACCACGCCCGAAGACACCTGGGCTAGAAGATCCACTACCATGCCTGAAGACACATGGTCCTCATCCCGAAGATACTTGGGAAACTACCTGCCCGCACACACCTGGGCCATAACCACCACACTACCCCGCCCGAAGATTCTTGGGCTAATAATGGACCTCAGGCCATCACAGCCTACCCGAAGGTACATGGGCTATCCAGGAAAGGGAGCAGAAAAGGAGCTAATAACCAGCCACTAAGAATAGTGTTGGGAAAAACACCCTCCCCCATGAAATGGGGGTGTTCGGCACTATGTGCTCAACATGGGTGGGGCGCGAATAAGAAACACAAAAATACAAGTGTATACATAGGTAATAAGTACTCACCCAAAGTTAGGTTTTTCTTCAGACAGCCTACATATCACAACCGCACTCAAGTCCGAGTCACGACTCTCGCCAACAAAGCTCGTTTTTTCCATTCTTGTTTTCATGTTCAGTAATAATGTTTAAATAAGTTCATGCACCTACTTGGGAAACTAACACCATAAGCATAACCAAGGAAAGAATCTATCCAAACGTCAATTTAAACATTCACACCCGGTCCTCTTGTAATGTTACAACAACAAGGGGATAAGTGAGATCCCTCGAAGTACTAGAACAAAAGAAACCCTCAAGACACTACCTCGTGTACCCCAAAATGGTTTCTCATCAACAGAGGATCCCACCCCAATTCGTGATATAAACAAGGCAACCACCCGGTCTTAAAACTCACAACCATCGAATCCATATCAATAGGGGATCCCATCCCCTCCCACATCTCCATCAATCGGCCCATAAAAGAAAACAACCAAACCACTACCACCAACAAAAAGCAGGGTCATGCCGGTATTTTCAGATTTATAAGATTTAACACACTCCATGATTCCAATTTCTTGTGCTTTAACCGGGGGTTATCACAGAAGGGTTGATTCTAGTGATTTCAATTCATTTAGCCAGGTGTACGTGATTAACCAATTGCCCTTTTCACAGCAAGAGTTCACAACCACAAACAAGTCATTTCAAACATCCCTAGGGGTTCATTAGTGCACAGAGAAAGACCACCAACAGCCATGATTTTCAGTAGGCTTAAGCCCACACAATTCAGAAATATGATCACAACATAAAACAGCATCAACGATCACAGCCACCCCTTCTTTCTTCATATAATCAGTTCATTATCTTTATTTAGGTCCGGCTTAACCAATTCTATAGAACCAAAAGCACGACCACCCCACATGATACAAAAAAGCGAGAGACAAATAAATTCCCTACATGTTGATCAACGATCGACGCTAAGGCCGGGGGCGGAACTTCACAGATAGCAATGCGGTTCGCCTGAACGAAAATTTCCTAGTCTATCAACACTTAGGCCGGGCACAGAACTTCATGAATAGCGATGCGGCTCATCTGAACAAAAAGATGTTTTCCTGGACGAAGGGTACTCTTAGCACAGGGTGATCGAGAAAAGAAGAAACCACGGATAACCCATAGTTTATAAGAGCCGCGGACGGTTGAGATAAAAACGCCAAACCGCGTAAGGAGCGGGGGTCGTGGGTTGACCACGCAGCCCCACACGTTATTAAAGGGGTCGGGTGGTTTAAACCAACGCACACACTAGTTTAATTTATTAAATATTTAATTATAACATTTATGGGTGCTACCAGGCTTTAAAACAAGCTTAAAGGGGGTCAAATAAGGGTTTAAAACTCAATTTGTGCGCGTCACTGGAAAAACCCCAACAAAGTCGGGTGACGCCGATCGGTCTCACTGATCCATCGCACTGATCGGTCTCACCGATCGGTCGTGCCGATCGGTCGCGCCCATCAATCGCGACGCCGATCGGTCTCACTGATCAGTCGCGCCGATCGGTCGCACCGATCGGTCTCCCCGATCGATCGTGCTGGTCGGTCGGGCCGATCGGTCTCACCGATTGGTCTCACCGATCAGTCGCGCCGATTGGTCTCCCCGATCGGTCACGCCGAGACGCTACCCCTTTAGGATCCTGATTTTTGGCAAAGGAAAGTAACAAGAGAGTATGATTCATCACATCAGATACCTCTCAAACTATTCTCGCCCTCAAGAATTTAAACAACCCAGAAGGAAATAGCGGGTCCAAAAAACCACCTTGAAAGATACCTCTCAAGAGTGAACCTAATTGTTAACTAAGAACACTTTCCCATCATGAACCAAGAAACATATCATATCAAACTGCCCAGGAATGTGGGGGTTGGGGAGTCTCCATCCCCATGTCAAGATATTATCCGCTTTGGGCGGCACTGACTCACCAGCCGAGGATGTGTGAATCGTCGTGCAGATACCGACGGAGCTAGGACACGTGGAAAACATCATGTATCCTCAGTAGCGGTGGTGGTAACACTAGCTTATAGGCCACTTCGCCGACCTGACGTAACACTTCTAAGGGCCCGATGAACCTGGGAGAAAGCTTACTCCCCTTGTTGAACCACCGTTGTCCTCGCCGAGGGGAGACCCTTAAGAACATGTGGTCTCTAACCAAAAATTCCAAGGGCCTCCTCCTGGTATCAAAATTCGACTTCTGCCAGTCCTGGGCTGCCTTAATCCTTTTCCGTATGAGCTGAACCTTCTTTGTCGTGTTCTGCACCACCTCCGGGCCAAGGATGCCTGCCTCTCCTACTTCGGCCCAACACACAGGTGAATGGAATGGCCTCCCATACAAGGCTTCAAACGGGGCCATACCGATGGTATAGTGATAGCTATTTTTGTAGGAGAACTCTTCCAGGGGCAAGTGTCACACCCATGATCCTCCTGAGTCCATATTACATGCCAGCAGCATATCCTCCAAGGTCTGGATGGTGTGCTCTGTTTGTCCATCTGTCTGGGGATAGAAAGCAGTGATAAGGTGTAACTGTGTTCTGAAATCATGATGCAATCCTTTCCAGACTAGCGAGGTAAACCGTGCATCCCTATCCGAGACTATATACCTTAGAACTCCATGGAACTGCACCACCTCATCCACGTACTTTTGTGCCAAAGAATCCACAGTACTCGACTCCCTGATCGCCAGAAAGTGGGCCAATTTCGTCAACTGGTCCACTACCACCCATATGGCATCGTATGCCCCTTAGACCTTGGGAAGTCCCATGATGAATACATTGATATGTCATCCCACTTCTATTCGGGGACATTTAGAGACTGCAGTAGGCTGCCTGGAACTTGGTGTTCAGCCTTCACTTGCTGGCACACTAAGCACTTGGCCACAAACTCTACCATTGCTCGCTTCACTCCGGACCACCAAAACTATCTCTTCAGTCCCTGGTACATCTTGGAAACTCCTAGGTGTACCGCCAGTGGTGAGTTGTGGAACTCACTGAGAACCTTGTCGCGCATCACTCCTAGAACAAACAACCTTCCCAGGAAAAGCATCTGGTTCTGACCATCCTTTGTCCATCCTTCCAGAGCATTAACCTGGTGAACTCGGTCATGCATCACTTCGCACTCTGGGTCTCCCCACTGAGACTCCTCCACTTTCTGCAACAGAGACGACTGCACTACCATCTGATATAGGCAACCTCTACCACCATCCATCCTCACATCCAGGTTTAAGGCAGCCAACTCCTCCATCACCTTCTAGGCATCTGCCGACTCTCAGACCGCATCCTTCTGTGTCCTCCTGCTCAAGGAATCGGCCACTACATTTCCCTTGCCATAAGTATAAGAGATCTCGAATTCATAATCCTGGAGGAACTCCACCCATCTCCATTGTCGCAATTTTAGGTCCCGCTGGGAGAAGATATACCTCAAGCTTTTGTGATCTGTGAAGACCACAAAGCGTTCTCCGATGAGGTAGTTCCACTATAACTTTAGCGCAAAAACTACCGCTGCAAGCTCCAGGTCATGGGTGGCGTAATTACGCTCATGAGGGCGTAGCTGTGTGGACCCATAAGAGATCACCCCTTGTTGCTGCATCAACACACATCCCATGCCCTGTCCTGAAGCATTGCAGAACACCTCATATGCTGCCCCTTCTTCTGGAAATCTCAGCACTGGGGCACTGACCAACTTCTCCTTCAGATAGATGAAGGCTGACTCGCACTGCTCACTCCACATGAAAACCTGGTCTTTCTTGGTCAGGGCTATCAAAGGGGTTGCAATTCGAGAGAATTTGGGTACGAACCTCTGATAGTAACCCGCCAGACCGAGGAAACTAGAGACCTCTGCCACATTCTTGGGTGTTGCCCAAGAAACAACTGCCTCAACCTTTGATGGGTCCACCGCTACCCCCTTCCCAGACACTACGTGCCTGAGGAAGTGCACTTCTCGTGTCCAGAACTTGAATTTTGACAACTTACCATAGATCTGATGATGTTGGAGGACCTCCAGAACCGTCCTCAGGTGCTCTGCATGGTCATCCTTTGATCTTGAGTAGACCAGGATGTCTTCGATGAACACAACTACGAACTGATCTAGGTACTCTCAGAAGATGGAATTCATAAGCCCCATGAACACAGTCGGGGCATTCGTAACACTGAAGGGCATGAATACGAACTCGAAGTGTCCATATCTGCACCTGAATTCCATCTTCTGGATGTCTCCCTCCTTTACTCTCAGCTGGTGGTACTCAGACTGCAGGTCAATCTTCGATAACCATCCTGCCCCTTTCAACTGGTCAAAAAGATCATTTATCCTCAGAAGAGGATAGCGATTCTTGATCCTCGCCTAATTCATCCTCCTGTAGTCTATGCACAACCTGAGACCACCATATGCCTTCTTTGAGAACAAGATTTGAGCACCCCACGATGACACACTCAGCCGAACATAACCCCTATTCATTAGATCATCAATCTGGATCTGTAACTCCCGTAGCTCTGAAGGTGCCATCCGGTAAGGAGCCATCGATGTCGGATGAGCACCGGGCTGCAGGTCTATCCCGAACTCGATATCTCGTCAAGGGGGTAGAGTCATTACCCCCTCAGGAAAGACGTCCATAAACTCAAGGACAACCTCTGGCACCTCCACCATCTCAGCATCTACTGATTTCACTGATATCTCGTCCAACAAGGAGAGGAAGAGTACCTCTTGCCTACTACCCTTCTGACTGCTCCGCTCGCCGGTGAAGATAACACGTCGCCCGCCCAAGTCCGAGAATGCAACCCTTCCTCGGAAACAGTCGATGACGGCACACACTGAAAATAGCTAGTCGATGCCTAGGATGACATCATATGGTTGTATCTGTAGCAGAAGAAGATCACTAACTGACTGATGTGGCCTTATCATCATTCTGCATCCCTAACAAACAAACAACAAGTCGGTCTGACCTCCGAATGGTGTGCTCAACACCAGGGGCACTAGAAGTCTCTTGGCATCTAGGCCCAAGGAATGGGCTAGACTGGGTGCAACAAAAGAAGTGTGAAGCTCCGGTATCAAACAAGGCGTAAGCAAGAGTGATAAACAAACTGATCGTACCTCGAACAACCTCTGGCCCTGTTGGAACTACTGCCTCCATGGTGTGTATTTGTCCACACCCGGCTCCTCTACCCCTCGACTATCGGCCACCTCCCCGACCACATCCTGGTTGAGGTCCCTGAGGAGCTCCCTGAGGTCAGCCCCCTCCTCCTACATCTGTCCTCGGAGGAGCGGGAGCTCGCTGTCCCTGTTGTTGCTGCTGGAAAGGCCTGGTTGGAAGCTTCTACTCGGGCGGGTGTTGGGGCTGTCCGCCACCGCCATACTGTACCCGGTCCAGGAACTGACTCTGGAGATGTCCATGGCTCCTCATCCTCTCTCCTCTCCCCTAGGTAAAGCATCCACCACTGACGCATCGCTCCCCACATCTGGCTGACGTCCCGCGGAACCCAGTACTCGGTCGAGGCCCGAATCAGGCCGAATGATATCACTAGCTCCTCTAGCCTACCTTTCGTCATCATGTCAGAGGTGCTACCCTCGTACTTCTCGAGGGTCTGTCGCTGGAAGGCCCAAAGATTCTTCTGCCACTGGTCGTCCTCTTCCTCTTGATCAACTCTCTGCCGATCGGCCAAAGTAGTCTTCGGGGCCTCGATCGCCTATACCACACGTGGTCGCCTTCCAGGTGCCATAGCTGCAAGGTAAACAAGGAATGCCTAAGCCCAATTAGTGCATAATATTGTTCATAAAATTTCTTAAACTTTTCATTTATTCTTAATTCCCAAGACATCCCAAAAATATGAGAACACAAGTCATTATGATGCATGTACCTTTCCAAGGGTCTCTACCCTGCAATCATTGTGGCCTCACATGGTCGTCCGGTAGGTCCAGAGTCCTTCTATCGGATCACGGGGGCCCTAAAATCCCATGTCCTAGCCATTCTTCCCTATCCTAATTCACACACCAAGGTCACCCAACACTGTTGCCTTACCATCCCATGCAATCCTCACTATGCCAAACTCTAGACTCCATCCTATCTCTCAACCTCCTCTGATATCATTCTGTCATGACCCACCTTCACCAAAAGGAGGGAAGGGTCAGCAAGATGCCAATCCCTTCCTTCTTTAAGTTGAAGGAGAGATAATGACCCCCGAAACCCACCTTCTACAGGTCCCGGAGTGGCGACTAGCACCAAGGGTATGGAAATTACACACAAGTGGAAGGAATTACCCTTTTTGTTTTATAGGATCGGGAGATAAGATGATGAAACCCAACAACACCAAGAGTAAAAGAAAAGTAAATCCAAAAGTAAACCATTACCACATGAATGTTCCAAAAGTAAAATCCACAGGGTATAAAAGTGACTACAAGGGTAAGTACCAAAGAAAGAAAACAGCAACTGCGACTGCCCCAAAGATCTGTGCTAGTACGGTCCTGCGCGATCCCTGAAGTCCTCCTGGAAACCTGAAAGCAGTTTTATATACATAGGGTGAGCATACAAGTACACTCAGTAGGGAAAACCAAAGACTCACCTGCACAAGTGGGGGAACGTACTTAAGTCCCGTGAGAAGCAGACAACCATTATTATGAAGGAGTTCACCCATCCCATTCACCGGCTACACTCACCAAGTAACGCAAACCAAGTAATATATATAATAAGAGCACATAGATGTTTGGGTACCCCGCGCTACTTTCCCACTGGTTATTGAGACATCCTACGCATCGAACCAATCCCGCCATTCTCACCGCAGTCCCACTGCCACACCCGCCCACACACACTTGGGCCACAACCGCACGCAGTACCACTGCTGAATCCCACCCACAAACACCTGGGCCACAAATGTAACACGTACCATGCCTGCAAACACCTAGGCCATAACAACCACCACCACTCCCAAAGACACATGGGATAGAAGATCCACTGCCACGCCCGAAGACACCTGGGCCTCATACTAAAGATACTTGGGAAACTACCTGCCCGCACACACCTAGGCCATAACCACCACACTACCCCACCCAAATATTCTTGGGCTAATAATTGACCTCAGACCATCACAGCCTGACTGAAGGTACTTGGTCTATCCGGGAAAGGGAGCAGAAAAGGATCTAATTACCAGACACTAAGAATAGTGTTGGGAAAAACACCCCCCCCCCCCATGAAATGGGGGTGTTCGTTACTAAGTGCTCAACATGGGTGGGGAGTGAATAAGAAACACAAGACTACAAGTATATACATAGGTAAAAAGAACTCACCCAAAGTTAGGTTTTTCTTCAGACATCCTACAAATAACAACAACACTCAAGTCCGAGTCACGACTCTCGCCAACAAAAATAGTTTGTCCCATTCTTGTTTTCATGTTTAGTAATAATGTATAAATAATTTCATGCACCTACTTGGGCAACTAACACCATAAGAATAACCAAGGAAAGAATCCATCCAAATGTCAATTTAAACATTCACACCTGGTTCTCGTGTAATGTTACAACAACAAGAGGATAAGTGAGATCCCTCAAAGTACTACAACCAAAGTAACCCTCGAGACACTACCTCGTGTCCCCCAAAATGGTTTCTCATCAACAATGGATCCCACCCCAATTCATGATATAAACAAGCCAACCACCAGGTCTTAAAACTCACAACCACCTAATCCATATCAACAGGGGATCATATCCCCTCCCACATCTCCAGCAATCGGCCCATAAAAGAAAACAACCAAACCACTACCACCAACACAAAGCAGGGCCATGCTGGTATTTTCCGATTTATAAGATTTAACACACTCCATGATTTCAATTTCGTGTGCTTTAATCGGGGGTTATCATAGAAGGGTTGATCCTGGTTCTTTCAGTTCATTTAGCCAGGTGTACGTGATTAACCAATTGCCCTTTTCACAACAGGAGTTCACAACCACAAACAAGTCATTTCAAACATCCCCAGGGGTTCATTAGTGCACAGAGAAACACCACCAATGGCCATGATTTTTATTAGGCGTAATCCCACACAATTCAGAAAGATGATCACAACATAAAATAGCATCAATGATCACACCCCCCCCCTTCTTTATTAATATAATCAGTTCATTATCTTTATTTAGGTCTGGCTTAACCAATTCTACATAACTAAAAGCACACCCACCCCACATGATACACAAAAGTGAGAGACGAAGAAATTCCCTACTTGTTGATCAATGATCGACGCTAAGGCCAGGGGCGGAACTTCACGGATAGCGATGCGGTTCTCCTGAACGAAAATTGCCTCGTCTATCAATGCTTAGGCCGGGCGCGGAACTTCACGCATAGCGTTACGGCTCATATGAATGAAAAGTTGCTCGTCTGGACGAAGGGTACTCTTAGCACAGGGTGATCGAGAAAAGAAGAAACCATGACTAACCCTTATTTTATAAGAGCCGCTGACCGTTGAGATAAGAACGCCAAACCGCGTAAGGAGCGGGGGTCGTGGGTTGACCACGCGGCCCCACACGTTATTAAAGGGGTCGGGTGGTTTAAACTGATGCACACACCAAGTTAATTTATTAAATATTTAATTATAACATTTATGGGTGCTACCGGGCTTTAAAACAAGCTTAAAGGGGGTCAAAGAAGGGTTTAAAACTCAATTTGTGCGCGTCACTAGAAAAACCCTGACAAAGCAGGGTGACGCCGATCGGTCGCGCCGATTGGTCGTGCCGATCGGTCCCACCGATCGGTCTCCCCGATCGGTCACACTAGTCGGTCTCACCGATCGGTCGTGCTGATCGATCTCACCGATCGGTCTCGGTCGCGCCGATCGGTCTCACCGATCAGTCTCCCCAATCGGTCGCACCAAGACTCTACCCCTTTAGGATCTGAATTTTTAGCAAAGGAAAGGACCAAGAGAGTCTGGGTCATCACATCAGATACCTCTCAAACTATTCTCTCTCTCGATAATTTAAACAACCCAGAATGAAAGAGCGGGTCCGAACAACCACCTCGAAAGATACCTCTCAAGAGTGAACCTCATTGTTAACTAAGAACACTTTCCCGTCAGGAACCAAGAAAAATATCATGTCAAACTGCTCAGGCATGTGGGGGTTGGGGAGTCTCCTTCCCCATGTCAAGATATTATCCGCTTTGGGTGGCACTGACTCGCCCGCACGGGTTTAATCGCATCCACCTTAATGCGTCTTGATTAGGGGTCGGGTTCTCTCCTCCCTCATAGCCAGGACTTTTCACACACATTTAGAGGAAAAATAAAACTATCATTTCATAGCCAACAAGGTAAAACGTCCTACCACAATAGTTATAACAACAGAACAAAACTCAAAACAACTCTGGGTACTGGGAACGCATCTGTGCTTCCCTCTCCCACATACTCTCCTCAAGCCTACCATGTCTCCACAACACACGAACCAAGGGAATAGTTCTCCCATGAAGCACCTTTTATTTGCGATCCTCGATCATCACTGGTCTCTCCACAAAAGCCACGTCGTCCTCGATGTCCAGCTCTCCCCAGCCGAGGACGTGTGAATCATCGTGCAGATACTGACGGAGCTGGGACACGTGGAAGACATCATGTATCCTCAGTATCGGTGGTGGTAACGCTAGATGATAGGCCACTTCGCCGACCTGTCGTAACACTACGAAGTTCCCGATGAACCTGGGAGAAAGATTACTCCCCTTGCTGAACCTCTATTGATTGTGCCAAGGGGAGACCCTTAAGAACACGTGGTCTCCAACCTCAAATTCCAAGGGCCTCCTCCTGGTATCAGCATACGACTTCTGCCGGTCCTGGGCCGCCGTCATCCTTTCCCGTATGAGCTGAACCTTCTCTATCGCACTCTGCACCACCTCCGGGCCAAGGATGCCTACCTCTCCTACTTCGGCCCAACACACAGGTGAACAGCATAGCCTCCCATACAAGGCTTCAAACGGGGCCATACCGATGGTAGAGTGATAGCTATTATTATAGGCGAACTCTACCAGGGGAAATTGTCACACCCATGATCCTCCTGAGTCCAGAACACATGCCCGCAGCATATCCTCCAAGGTCTGGATAGTGCGCTCTATTTTTCCATCTGTTTGGGGATGGAAAGAAATTCTAAGGTGTAACTGTGTGCCGAAAGCATGCTGAATTCCTTTCCAGAACTGCGAGGTAAACCGTGCATCCCTATCCGAGACTTTAGACCTCGGAACTCCATGCAACTGCACCACCTCATCCATGTACTTTCATGCCAAAGAATCCATAGTACTCGACTCCCTGATCGCTAGAAAGTGGGCCAATTTCGTCAACCGGTCCACTACCACCCATATGGCATCGTATGCCCCTTGGACCTTGGGAAGTCCTGTGACGAAATCCATAGAGATGTCGTCCCACTTCCACTCGGGGACATCTAGAGACTGTAGTATGCCGCATGGAACTCGGTGTTCAGCCTTCACTTGCTGACACACTAAGCTCTTGGCCACAAACTCTACCACTGCTCGCTTCACTCTGGGCCACCAAAACTATCTCTTCAGTCCCTGGTACATCTTGGAAACTCATGGGTGTACCGCCAGGGGTGAGTTGTGGAACTAACTTAGAACCTTGCTGTGAATCACTCCTGGAACAAACAACCTTCCCTAGAAAAGCATCCAGTTCTGACCATCCTATGTACATCCTTATGGAGCATTGCCCTGGTCAACTCGGTCATGCATCACTTCGCACTCTGGGTCTCCCCACTGAGACTCCTCCACTTGCTGCAACAGAGATGACTGCACTTCCATCTGATATAGGTAACCACTACCACCATCCATCCTCACATCCAGGTGTAAGGCAGACAACTCCTCCATAGCCTTCCAGGCGTCCGCTGACTCTCAGACTGCATCCTTCTGCGTCTTCTTACTCAAGGCATCGGCCACTACATTGCCCATGCCATCAGTATAAGAGATCTCGAAGTCATAAACCTGGAGGAACTCCACCCATCTCCGCTTTCGCAAGTTTAGGTCCCACTGGGAGAAGATATACCTCAAGCTTTTTTGATCTGTGAAGACCACAAATCATTCTCCGATGAGGTAGTGCCGCCATAACTTTAGCGCAAAAACGACCGCTGCAAGCTCGAGGTTGTGGGTGGCGTAATTACGCTCATGAGGGCATAGCTGCCTGGACCCATAAGAGATCACCCCTTATTGCTGCATCAACACACATCCCAGGACCTATCCTGAAGCATCACAGAACACCTCATACGCCACCCCTTCTTCTGGAAATCTCAGCACTAGGGCACTGACCAACAACTCCTTTAGATAGTTGAAGGCTGACTCGCACTGCTCACTCCAGACGAAAACCTGGTCTTTCTTGGTCAGGGCTGTCAAAGGGGCTGCAACTCAGGAGAAGTTGGGTACAAACCTCCGATAGTAACCTGCCAGCCCGAGGAAACTATGGACCTCTTCCACATTCTTGGGTGCTACCCAAGAAACAGCTGCCTCAACCTTTGATGGGTCCACCGCTACCCCCTACTCGGACACCACGTGCCCGAGGAAGTGCACTTCTCGTGTCCAGAACTTGCATTTTGACAACTTCCCATAGAGATGATGATGTCGGAGGACCTCTGAACCATCCTCAGGTGCTCTGCATGGTCATCCTCTGATCTTGAGTAGACCAGGATGTCGTTGATGAACACAACTACGAACTGATCTAGGTACTCCCGGAAGATGGAGTTCATAAGCCCCATGAACACAACCAGGGCGTTCGTAACACCGAAGGGCATGACTACGAACTCAAAGTGTCCATATCTACACCTGAATGCCATCTTCGGGATGTCGCCCTCCTTCACTCTCAGCTGGTGGTACCCAGACCGCAGGTCGATCTTCAAGAACCATCTTGTCCCTTTCAGTTGGTCGAAAAGATCGTCTATCCTTGGAAGACGGTAGCGATTCTTGATCATCACTTGATTCAGCCTCTTGTAGTCTATACACAACTTGAGACTACCATCCGCCTTCTTTACGAACAAGACTGGAGCACCCCACAGTGACGCACTCGGCTGAACATAACCCCTATTCATTAGATCATCAATCTGGATCCGCAACTCCCGTAGCTCTGAAGGTGCCATCCAGTGGAGCCATAGAGATCGGACGAGCGACGGGTTGTAGGTCTATCCCGAACTCTATATCCCGTCGAGGGGGTAGAGTCATTACCTCCTTAGGAAATACGTCCATAAACTCACGGACAACCGCTGGCACCTCCACCATCTCATCATCTACTAATTCCACTGACAGCTCGTCCAACAAGGAGAGGAGGGGTTCCTCTCGCCTGCTGCCCTTATAACTGCTCCGCTCGCCGGTGAAGATAACACGTCGGCCGCCCAAGTCCGAGAACACAACCCTTACTCGGAAACATTCGATGACATAACACATAGAAAATATCCAGTCGATGTCTAGGATGACATCGTATGGTTGTATCTTTAGTAGAAGAAGATCCCTAACCGACTGATGTGGCCCTATAATCAGTCTGCATCCCCAAAAAACAAACAACAAGTCGATCTGACCTCCGACTGGTGTGCTCAACACCAGGGGAACTGGAAGTCTATTGGAATCTAGGCCCAAGTCATGGGCTAGACTGGGTGCAACAATGGAGTGTGAAGTTCCGGTATCGAACAAGGCATAAGCAAGAGTGCTAAACAAACTGATCGTACCTCAAACAACCTCCGGCCCTGCTGGAACTGCTGCCTCCGCGGCGTGTAGTTTTCCATGCCCGGCTCCTCTGCCCCTCGGCTGTCGGCCACCTCCCCGACCATGCCCTAGTCGAGGTCCATGAGGAGCACCCTGAGGTCGTCCCCCTCCTCCTACGTCTGTCCTCGGAGGAGCGGGAGCTCGCTGTCCCTGCTGCTGCTGCTGGAAAGGCCTAGCTAGAAGCTGCTGCTGGGGCGAGTGATGGGGCTGTCTGCCACCGTCGTATTATACCCGGTCCGGGAACTAACTCCGGAGATGTCCATGGATCCTCAGCCTCTCTCCTCTCCCCTAGGTAAGGTTTCCACCACTAACGCGCTGCTCCCCACATCTGGTTGATGGCCAGAGGAACCCAGTACTCGGTCAGGGCCCGAATCAGGCTGAAGGCTATCACTAGCTCCTCTAGCTAGCCTTCCGTCTTCATGTCAGAGGTGTTTCCCTCGTACTTCTCAAGGGTCTATCGCTAGAAGGCCTGAAGAGTCTTCTGCCACTGGTCGTCCTCTTCCTCTCGATCGGCTCTATGTCGATCGGCCAAAGTAGTCTTCGGGGCCTCGATCAACTGTACCACACGTGGTCGCCTTCCAGGTGCCATAGCTACAAGGTAAACAAGGAATGCCTAAGCCCAAGTAGTGCAGAATATTGTTCTTAAAATTTCTTAAACTTTTCATTTATTCTTAATTCCCAAGGCATCCCAGAAACATGAGAACACAAGTCATTATGATGCATGTACCTTTCCTAGGGTCTCTACCCTACAATCAGTGTGGCCTCACTTGGTCATTCGGTAGGTCCAGAGTCCTTGCATCGGATCATGGGGGGGCCTAAAATCCCATGTACTAGCCGGTCTTCCCTGACCTAATTCACACACCAAGGTCACCCAACACTGTTGTCTTACCATCCCATGCAATCCTCACTGTGCCTAACTCCAGACTCCATCCTATCTCTCAACCTCCTCTGATACCATTCTGTCATGACCCACCTTCACCAAAAGGAGGGAAGGGTCAGAAAGTTTCCAATCCCTTCCTTATTTAAGTTGAAGGAGAGATAATGACCCCTGAAACCCGCCTTCTATAGGTCCTGGAGTGGCAACTAGCACCAAGGGTATGGAAATTACACACAAGTGGAAGGCATTACCCTTTTTGTTTTATAGGATCGGGAGATAAGATGATGAAACCCAACAACACCAAGAGTAAAATAAAAGTAAATCCAAAAGTAAACCATTCCCACATGCATGTTCCAAAAGTAAAATCCATAGGGTACAAAAGTGACTATAAGGGTAAGTACCAAAGAAAGAAAACAGCAACTGTGACTGCCCCAAAGATCCGAGCTAGTATGGTCCTGCGTGATCCCTGAAGTCCTCCTGGAAACCTGAAAGTAGTTTTATATACATAGGGTGAGCATACAAGTACACTCAGTAGGGAAAACCAAAGACTCTCATGAACAAGTGGGGAACGTACTAAAGTCTCATGAGAAGTAGACAACCATTACTATGAAAGATTTCACCCATCCCACTCACCGGCTACACTCACCAAGTAACGCAAACCAAGTAATATATATAATAAGAGCACATCGATGTTTGGGTACCCCATGCCACTTTCTCACTGGTTATTGAGACATCCTACACATCGAACCAATCCCTCCATTATCACTGCAGTCCCACTACCACACCCGCCCGCACACACCTGGGCCACAGCCGCACGCAGTCCCACTGCCGAATCCCGCCCGCAAACAACTGGGCCAGAACTGTCACACATACCATGCCTGAAAACACCTAGGCCAGAACAACCACCACCACGCCTGAAGACACCTAGGATAAAAGATCCATTGCCACGCTCGAAGACACCTGGGCCTCATCCCGAAGATACTTGGGAAACTACCTGCCCGCACACACCTGGGCTATAACCACCACACTACCCCGCCCGAAGATTCTTGGGCTAATAATGGACCTCAGGCCATCACAGCCTGCCCAAAGGTACATGGGCTATCTGGGAAAGGTAGCCGAAAAGGAGCTAATAACCATCCACTAGGAATAGTGTTGGGAAAAACACCCTCCCCCATGAAATGGGGGTGTTCGGCACTAAGTTCTCAACATGGACGGGGCGCGAATAAGAAACACAAAACTACAAGTATATACATAGGTAACAAGAACTCTACCAAAGTTAGGTTTTTCTTCAGACAGCCTACAGATCACAACAGCACTCAAGTCCGAGTCATGACTCTCGCCAACAAAACTCGTTTGTCCCATTCTTGTTTTCATGTTCAGTAATAATGTTTAAATAAGTTCATGCACCTACTTGGGAAACTAACACCCTAAGCATAACAAAGGAAAGAATCTAGCCAAATGTCAATTTAAACATTCACACCCGGTTCTCTTGTAATGTTACAACAACAAGGGGATAAGTGAGATCCCTCGAAGTACTAGAACCAAAGAAACCCTCGAGACACTACCCCATGTCCCCCAAAATGGTTTCTCATCAACAGAGGATCCCACCCCAATTCGTGATATAAACAAGGCAACCACTCGGTCTTAAAACTCACAACCATCGAATCCATATCAACAAGGGATCCCATCCCCTCCCACATCTCCAGCAATCGGCCCAAAAAAGAAAACAACCAAACCACTACCCCTAACACAAAGCAGGGCCATGACGGTATTTTCAAATTTATAAGATTTAACACACTCCATGATTTCAATTTCGTGTGCTTTAGCTGGGGGTTATCATAGAAGGGTTGATCCTGGTGCTTTCAATTCATTTATCCAGCTGTACGTGATTAACCAATTGCCATTTTCACAGCAGGAGTTCACAACTACAAACAAGTCATTTCAAACATCCCCAGGGGTTCATTAGTGCATAGAGAAAGACCACCAACGGCCATGATTTTCAGTATGCATAAGCCCGCACAATTTAGAAAGATAATCACAACATAAAATAGCATCAACGATCACAGCACCCCCTTATTTCTTCATATAATCAGTTTATTATCTTTATTTAGGTCTGGCTTAACCAATTCTACAGAACCAAAAGCACACCCACCCCACATAATACACAAAAGCAAGAGATGAAGAAATTCCCTACTTGTTGATCAACGATCGATGCTAAGGCCGGGGGCAGAACTTCACAGATAGAGATGTGGTTCGCCTGAACGAAAATCGCCTCATCTATCAATGCTTAGGCCGGGTGCAGAACTTCACGCATAGCGATGCATCTTGTCTGAATGAAAAGCTTCTCATCTGGCCGAAGGGTACTCTTAGCATAGGGTGATCGGGAAAAGAAGAAACCACGACTAACCCTTTCTTTATAAAAGCCACGGATGGTTGAGATAAGAACGCCAAACCACGTAATGAGCGGGGGTCGTGGGTTGACCACATGGCCCCACACGTTATTAAAGGGGTCGGGTGGCTTAAACCGACGCACACACCAGGTTAATTTATTAAATATTTAATTATAACATTTATGGGTGATACCGGGCTTTAAAACAAGCTTAAAGGGGGTCAAAGAAGGGTTTAAAAGTCAATCTGCGCACGTCACTGGAAAAACCCCGACAAAGCCGGGTGACAATGATCAATCTCACCGATCGGTCTCGGTCACGCCGATTGGTCTCCCTGATCGGTCGCACTGAGATGCTACCCCTTTAGGATCCGGATTTTTGGCAAAGGAATGGACCAAGAGAGTCTGGGTCATCACATTATTCATTAACCTCTAATATATCATCCAGAGTTAAACATACAAAAATTCAAAAAAAATTAAATTTTACATAAGATTTTGATCTAACAGTTTATAAATTATGTCACTAAATGTTCAAAATGAACCTATCATCCGTCATTAATCCACATGAAGTATCTCTTTAATCATCACATACAAAAAATGTGAACATGCTAATAAATGGAATTACCAAAAAAACCTTACTGAAAACATGAATTATTCATTATTACTTAAATAAAACATATATTATTGGATAAAAACCTTAAATACAAAAAAAAATTAAACTCCATCAATGATAACATAAAATATTCTTTCAACATATCAATAATAGATTCCAATGTAGTCTGTAATATCCAATATACTTTATCCATATCAATCATATCTATATCCAAATATCATTATCTCAATGTTGAGAACATTTTAATTGTTTTCCTTCACTCAACCATGTGTTTTACAAAAAAAATTAACTTAACTGAATAACATTTCTTTATACCAATCAACATACATTTCAAATACTTAATACAATGTAATAAAGTCCAATCCTTTTATAATTACCATGACCAATACCTTACTAATAAAATACTCAAATAGTGTAATTATTCAATCCAAACACAAGTATATTAATCATTAATCTTCATATATTGTAGTATTAAAATATTTATCATGATCCATTATCAAATTTTGAGTTATATTTCTTTGACACTTGAGATATTGATTTGTGTAGTGTAAAATATTCTTATAGTTGAATAATTATATATTTGAACTCTTTTTCTCACCCTTATAATCACAATCATATAGTCCTTTCTCTTTATAGTTTTACAAAACTCTCATTCCTTTAAATCAAGTTCCAAGGTGACTATTTCAACAAATAATTATAAGTGGGAAAATACTTATTTCCTTTTTCCCTTAATCCATCACTTTTCTAGATGTCATCTTGATCTCATTCTTACCTTTGGAGAAATAATACTAATATAATTATTTATCTATCTTGTGAAAACATGATACTATGTCCCCATATGATGATAATTCTTAGGATACTAGTTCCCCTCAAAATATTGGATTAAGACCAGAAAATATATGAGCCTTCTTAAACATTGGATCGCAATCATTAGTGAGGTTAAAATTCCTTATACTATTCATCATTTCTAAATTATGGTGTACACTATATTAGTTCATACTATTATTGAACATATTGTATACTCTCAAAATTAGTGAAATACTTATCATAAATTGAAAAAAATTTGTGTAGCTAAGCTCGTAATCATAAACATGGGTTCTTTGGGAAGTTCTTTTATAATTATCCTTAAAGTCTATTATTGGGTTATGTTCCCTAATCCATGTTTTACTAAATCTATTTTCTAAGGTTTATACTAAACATCATTTGACACAAATAATAATGAATTGAACCTAGAAATGTGAAACTTATGCCATACATTATTACATTGACATGATTACAAAGAGTAAAATCTCAATGGAAAAAAAGTTTATAGTTTTGGAAAACCATATTACCTACATAAAACCTATTTTACATTGGTGATTTAAAATATTTCAAAATAAATTGAAATATCCACATCCTTGAAATTAAATACAAGAATTAGTCTTCATATCCAAGGTAAAAGAAAAAAATAAGGTTTATCTCAACTACTTAGTAAGGGTAAAGTATAGTGGAAGAAATAATGAATGAATTAACATGATCAATATGCCATGGTAAATAACTAAGCCGACAAGCCATTAAATAATTGTATAGATTGTAATAAAATATGTAAAGAATAAAATATGATTGAATAATTCCATATAATTAATAACATGGTATTGAAATATGACCATGGATATTCTAACTAATCAAATATTTGTAGGTAATAACAACAATGAAGAAATGTGTAATGTTTGATGTTTGAGATTTCAAGATCTATCCTCGAGATAGTTTCTGTCAACATCTATAGTGAAGATGGTTTAAGACTATGTGTATAAAATAAGATGATTTTTTTTCAAGATATATCCCCATAATAAATTAAAACTTATTGGAAACAAATGTGAAGTGTGTGTTTCCAACTGATTTCATCCCATGATTCTTTTGCTGCATCGTGGGTCTTACATTAACAGTAGGTCTTGCATTATCTGGTCACTGACGAATAGGGATTTCATTAACCTATACCATAACCATGTCAAACCAGTCCAAATCATTCCTCTTATATCAAATAATTTATTTAATTAATAAATAATGTGCCTTATAATCAAATATCAATATTAAATGGAAGATACAAATTTATCAATATTTCTCAAGTTATTCAAATACCTATCAATGGAAACATCATATGTAAAAATGGAATATAGTTTTTAAAATAATCATATAAATTACACAAGAATATGGATATTCATGATAAATTTAATGTCAAATGAAAAATTATTACAATAAAGTGATTGTCTCAAGAGAAAGTTAACAATCACAAAATAAAGTGAGATTACAAGATACCTTTTACGGATTGGTAATTTTCAAGTAAAAATACCGTGGATAAAATAATTAAAATTGAAACATAAGATAACATGAAAAATTATTAAATTTTAATATTTCATTCCAAATTGAAAATATATACACTAAATAGAATTGAATTTATAAATAATATCAAATAAGTCTCAATAGATTGTAAATTGAGATGAAATCCCTTACCTTACACTTTTGTCTAGTGGAACTCTATTTACCTCATGTATAATGATTTTAGGAATTTTATTAACTTATAATAGATTATTATTAATATTTATTCTATCATATATAATAATTTTATAAAATATAATAACCCATTCATTAGTAATCTTTCATCATTTTCAAGGATTTGTGTGTTAATTGCCTTGTTTTTAGTGTATATTTTGACTTGTTATTTTTGTTCATATTAAATTGATAATGATTTAATCATAAAAATAATGTAAATAAATATATAAAAATTATATATATTTAGTATATATGTATTTATAGTAATCCATAATGTTTTGAGATAAGAAATGAAATATGTCGTTCATTGAGACGGTAGGTCGTATGTATGCATTAAAAGTGTTTCCATTTTCCTGTCATATTAAAATAGTTAAATATAAATGATATATATGTATATTATAATTAAAATAACATATTTATTTCATATATATCATATATTCTTATTTAAACTATCCTTAATATATTCCATGTAAAGTGTGAATGCATCAAATCGCTATGAGGATGCGGTAGTCCACACGTCCACAAATGATTTTATCGAATTCCCACAAAATGGAAAGTATGGGGATATGTGTTATATAATAATTATATAACCATAAATAAATTATAAGTATCATATATATCTTATATTAACAATAAATCTATCATTTTTTCCAATAATTACAGGTGTTAATGAAAGAATGAACGACATTAGTTTGTGGGGTAGTAGTCTATCATACACACTAATGATGATTGTGTATCACATTTGATAGAAGTGCATGAAATTGAAGTTCATACCCTTAATATAACAATAAATAACTATATTTAATATATTTATATTATTATATAAGCACAATATGATAATAATTGAAGTGGTGGAGAAAGAAATAAAACTAAAAAAACTCTTTGAAGAATGTTACCTCTTCTTCGGGTAACTCCTTTTAGTTTATACCAAAAATCTTCCACGGTTTTTTTATGACTAAATTGAGGTTTATAGGATGATGGGAGATATTTTTGGAAATTATTTGGGTACAGTTTATATGATCTAAAGTGTCTTTAGAGGTGTGAGTAAGTGAGGGGGGTGAATTCCCTTTTATAGTGGAGGGGGAGTGGAGTTCTTGTAAAAATAAAAACGTAAACACTATTTAGAGGTATTTCCTATATAATGTGCCTAAAAATTAAAAATTAATGTATTAAAGTAAAATTATAGTCTATAAAACCTCACAATACACAAATATAAAACTTATTTTGTTATTTTTTTCCTTTATCTTGGAGTTTTTTTTATTTTTTATTTTTGTTTTTCGTCTAGGTAACTAGTTTTATAACCTATGAAATTCATCCATTAAGACTAAATTAGTGTGATACATATTAGATAATTTAGTCTCACTGATTATAAAAATATTAAATCCAATTTATAAGATGAAAATACTATATGTGTTAGAAATTAATTCAATAGAAGCATACGTGACAGGATAAAACACTGCTTTAACCCAAACCATGCCCCCAAAGTTTTCACTATTAAGGGGTCAATGTGTTAATTACATAAGATTAATTGGTAAATTAATATACCATAATTGACATTTATTAAACTTTATAAATCACTTGGAATAAGATAGGATTTTTAGTTATTTTAAATATTTTAATAAAATATCATTTATTGTAAAATAATAGTAATGTCAATTTTAACATTATTTATTTCATTTTAATTTTAAAATATCCAAACAAAATTTTAATTAAAATAAATTAATTTCTTAGTTTTTTAACATTGTATATTCATCTAAAATAATATTTTAACATAATAATTCATTAAATTTACTTCAATTTTAATGTTTTTTGAAACATTTATTTTTTCTAATTATGAACTAAATAATCTATGTATTGGTGTTTCTAAGGAATTAAAATAATTATTCCATAAAAAATAATTAAGGATACATTATTTTGGAAACAATAAGTCATTTCCATTTAAAATTATATATAACATAAAATTTGATGATTTCTCCATATCTCAAGGCATCATAAATGATAAAGGTAAGGAAGATTCTTTTTTTGTCTTTTTTACTTACTAAGAACATTATATATGTCACTTTCATGGAATAATATCCAAAAAAACACAAAAAAAATAGATACAATATGGTATATGGTCTTAATTTATTAATCCAATGGTTTTTTGATAAGTTTGTAGGTCATTTGGCTACTAGTTTTAATGTTTAACCACCAAATAAACTCATTTTCCCTTTAATCACTTTAATTAATTATAATTGCTTTCACAAATTATTATGGTAAAGAATTAAGTTTACAATATTAGACTATAAATATCAAACTTATTCCAAATATTTATATCCAGTATTCCAAATTCAATTCACATAAGTGGAAAAATTAAATTTAAATCTAATCCCATAGACGTGGTGAGAAAGCACGTTTTTAAAGTGAAAATTTCCATAATTTAACTGTGTTTTTATATCTAAATTCAATATAAAAATGATTCTATTTACCAAAATTGGATTGATATATGTAAAATTGAAATAATTTGACTTTAAAACTAATTCCAAATATCATTTAAGATTAATAATTATTTAAATCAAAAGGCATTTTTTAATTAAAATGTAGTATTTTTCACTATTCATAAAAAATGAAACTTCTCATAAAAATACAAAAAATCACCTTGGATATTTCTGAAATTCTGAATTAAAAATGATTTCTATTTTTATAAATAATATTTATAAAAGGGTTAATTTTTATTTTCAAAATAAGTGCACCATTAAAAGGCGGGAAAACAGCCTTTAAAAAATACAACTTTTAATGCATAAAAATAGGTTTGTTCTTATCATATGTCTATCAAATATATTTGATGAATGTAAAAAAAAATAAATATATCACAATGTCTTGGGATGTTATATACACATCTAAGTTTGGTATTTCATGTATTATATGCTGTCGAAGGAATTCATTATTGTGTGTAACACATAACAACATAGATTTGCATATAAAGAAATCTTGAAACAAAATTAAAATGTATTCTAAAAAGAAAATATTATAAAGTATTTTAGTATTACACTGAGGATTTCATGAAATAGAATTATCCTCAATTTTTTGTATTAGTGTGATGGAATTTCAAATGATAAACTCATATAATGTAATATTATGTAAAACCCCTAGATTTTATGACATATTACAATTTAAATAAATTTTAAGTGTTAAATATCTTTTTTAAAAGGAAACACTGAGCTTTAAGAGAAAAGTGATATACTATAAAAACATATTAGTATTTAAATTTTATTTTTGTATTATAGATATTAAAATTAGTGTTATTAAGAGGAATAACCACATTATAGAAAATATGTATAAAGGTTTTATATAATGAAATTTTATTTATTGATTCATAATAAATAAGTACTTAGTTATTAGTAAAGTCATTTTATGCTTCAAAAATACATTAACTTCAAAACAAATTCTTCATTGTGTGAAAATTTATGATAAATAGTTTCATAAAATTTTAAAAAAAATATTTGATAATATGGATATCATTTCATTATTTATCCTATAAAAATTATCTTAGGGTGACTTTTTTGATTTTTCTAAAATAGTTTATCTTTTTTTAAATGGTGTAAATACTTGTTTTTTATATACTGTAACATTTGTGACAGTAATATGATATAAACATGAATTAATATATATTAATAAAATATCAACTAAATATATGTTAAAGAAGTTCAATGATGTGTTTTGAGGAATTATTTTGAATTTGGGAACCCAAACATAACTTTTGTAAACATAAGTTTCAAATAAAAAAAATTTAGAGCATTGAATTTAATGGTATGGTTAAAGGTTATATTTGATTTTGGGTTGGTAAAAAAGTATAAAAAATTGATTATTTATTAAATTACAAAAAATATCATATAAATCATCCTTTTTACTTGATTTTAATGTAAAATGATTTTTAAACTTAAATAAGGTATTTTCCTAAAAATTTGTTTCCATTTTCTTTTTGTTCATATATTAAAAATAATTTTTACCACCTAATGAAATTGAAATTAATAAAATGTATTAAAATTTTTGAATTATAATTTCAAGTTAAATTTATAATCCCTCTTAATTTTTGGTTATATAAATATGTTATTATAATAAAAATTTATGTTATCATGGTTAATGTTACAATGGTTTAAAGTGGTTTAACTATAATATAAGGATTATGATGTATCCAAAACATGTCTAAATTTGATTGGTTGAGTTTATTTCAACCATATATCAACTTATATTAGAATATGTGGGTCTTTGGTACCATATTATTTGATTACTATAAATATAAATTATTTAATATTTTAATTAATTACAAGTGTGTTCTTCTCCAAACACAAACTCATTTCAACCAAAATTGAAACATCCACTTGACAATGGTGGGTTCAAAATCATAATAACTTCAACCCACAAAGAGAATCCCACAAAAACTAGACTTACCATATTATATCTACCCAAATTAAGCCATTTTTTCTCATGATCATGATATTTCCCTCTCCTCTATCAGTGAGGATATTCATCTTCCTGACAACCTATTTCAACCTGAAAGTAGATATTGAGTAAGGACTAGAATGCCCCTTCCTTATTTCCCTTTAATTTTTAAGGGTAATGTTTACGAATCTAAATATTAATGTCCTTCAGAGTTATATCCCCTTGTATGGAATAGGGTTTGATGAATTAAATTGGGTAAATTATAGAGGATGTGACCATTGTCAATGATTTACTAAATTAAATCCAACATCTTGAGGAACGTGAGAATCCTGCACTAGAACCATATCTGCTTCACACTCAAGTGAAATGTCACAATAAGTTGTGATATCAACTAGATCACTAGATAAACCATGTTGATCAATACATACCACATACATATCATCATCATCCACATGCATGGTTCCATCAACAAAGAATTAAATCAATCATTCCTTAGATAAATGATTGAGCCTAATATAATCAGAGGAGGACGCATTGGGGAACCCAAAAATCCACTAATATGGGTTGGCTAAAACACCTTGAATCAAATCCATCATCTCCCTAGATATTCAGAAATCATATGGAATATCTTTAATATGAAGAGTGGGATCACTGAAATTATTATTGAACTATTGCATGTGACATCTCTTTACTTGAGAATAAGTCAACCTCAGTTCCTATGGCTCCACATTTACCTTTTCACTTCCAATAACATTGTGAGTCATATCCATATAATATTTAGCATGGATTAATTAATAAAATATTTTGAAAAAATTATCTTCATTATGTTCTATTCCATACCATAGGCAATGAGATACATTAAGATCGAGTTCTTCCAGAAGATACCAATCATCACCTTTCTAATCCCATGGTTCACCATTAATGATGTTGTAATTCCATTCATCGGGAATCATGAAGTGACTAGAACCAGAAGAAATTAAGATGATAAATAACAATGATCTATTAATTACATTAATAATTTATGTGCTCATGTTTTATCAGTAGTAAAACATAGTCATTAAAAGGGATATGATAAAGTTGGATAGTACAACTATGCTCGGAATGGGATATTCCTAATAGAAATGGTCTGAGTGGGTCTCTGTGAAACCCCATGGAAGAATAAAGTGCCACATTCCCTAACTATGTCTCATGGTTACCTAATTTTCCTATTGGGTATTCTCAAATCCTTTAGATATACTATGAGAACCATGACTCGGAGATGAGGGAGTAGTCAAGTGGTCCGCTAACCCATGTTTGATCTTATCTCACATGTAAAAGGTCACATCATATCCTCCCTAATTCAAAAATTTTAAACCATATCTCTAAGAGAATAAAAACCTTAATAACATACTATATTCCTTCATCATGTCTTAGAGCATTTGTTATTTCATAAATATCATCCTTTCAAGTCTTAAGTAGCATGACAAAGGAGGTTTTTCAATGAAGAGGTATGGATCTTAAATGAGTACTTTCAATTTAATTTTTTTTATAAATCCTCTAAACCTGTAGAACCAAATATAAAATAATTAAATACTTATATTCAATATAATTAATTGTTATTATGTTGATGGAACAATCATTATCCACCTCATTTCTATCCAATTGGAAAAGAAAATATTGCCTGTATATACATGTGGATCACCACCTCCACGAAGCGATGCATTTCATTTATCATTTCCACTTCACAATGATGGTTCATTAATTAATTTAATGAATATATATTATATATATGATATTTTTATTCTTCTATAAAGTTAAATTATTATTTAATTTTCCTTCATTCCATCCATTGAAAAGTGGAAATATCACTCGTGCATATATATGGATTGTCGTCTCCACAAAGTGATGTAATTCATTTTTCATCACCACTTTCTATGAATAGTTATAAATGTTTATATAATGATTAAATATTATAATCATTAAATGATTAAAATTATGGATATTATGGAACCATGATCAATGTACATGTATTGGGACTGCTAAACTGAAATATGCATGAAAAATGAAGCAGTTATCAATAGAATATGTGATTTTAATAAAGATTTGTTAATAAACTTGTGGTGAGATGTTATAAGTGAAGTGTATATGTTATTATATATATTATTACAGTTTTTTAATAGATTTATAAATAATATATATTTATTATACAGTATTTAAAACTTGTATGATGTAATATGAGACTTGAGGTTAGGGATTAATATTTCAATCTCATTTTAATCAGTATTGTATCTGATTGAGTTTCCATTTCGGGAAATTATATAATAACAATATAATAAAAAATTATATTCTCTCATCATCTGGTTATTCATGGAATTTTCATGTAATTTTTTCACATTCCTTGTATTGTTAATTAAAATTATGAGGGAAATGTTTTTATGGAAAAAAAGACTTTATTTCCTCATTAGATAGTAATATTTTTATTCCATTTTAATATTCTCTTTAAAATGTTTTCATGAATGTTTTTATTATTATTGAAAGATTTATTAAAATATATTTTACTCATATTTTACTTTATATAAAAAAATTCAATGGAATCTTCTTTCCATTTTGAAATGAGTTATGTTTACTAACACTGTGAACATAATCATAATTTTAATGTATACTACACGAATAGATTTTATTCACGATGGGAACACTCTTTTCGTTATATATTCATTTATAATATTACATGGTTATTTTCAAAGAAAATATTTTTCTAAATATTTTGGATTTTTTTTGATTTTAAATAAGTGATTTCAAAATTTAAAGGGTATTTTCCTCAAAACATTTTTTTAGTAATCCTTTAATTGTATTTTTATCTATGATAAAATTCATTGATGTTGCATATGTTTCCTTGGGGAATTAATCCAATGATACCATATTTAATTTTCACTAGATGATTACTAATTATGATGATAAAATCTTTATGAAACTTGTTTTAATTTCCATAAGTTAAACTATGGTGAAATAATGACTATTTTTTAACCTTATGGATTACATATGAATGGATTATGATTATATGGTGGTTGGGTTCATTATAGACATCCAATTCATTGGGTAGTGAAATATTTATATTTCATGTGATGATGATGATAAGTGTATACATTATTTTGAATAGCACTGTTCATATATTGAGGTGTGAGTATGAATTCTTCTAGTTACACTTACATGATTATAAATAGACATTATTATGAATAGCTTTGTTCACATTTTGATGTGTGACTATGATTTCTTCTATCTTTTCTCACTATATTATGCATTGAAATGATTTTGAATTACTATTTTCACAATATTATGATTTCATATGCATATGATGCCACGTGCTTATGTAATGACTCTTGAATTATGATTACTAGTTTGAAACCTTTATTGGTCATAATTTTTTATATGAATTGATTTTTTGGTGTTTATTTTCTATGTTCTTCAGGTATGAATCTATTAAATTGAGAACATTCACTTTATTATGTAATCATTCCCTTATGATTATCTTATGATTTATTGTGATTGATATCTCCCATGTTTACCCTTACTATGCATCTGAGATAACCCTTTATTATGTTTTCCATCCCTAGGGTTTTATGGGAATCTTAAAGTATGATACATTTATAAGGGTACTAATATGAAAAACTTTATGGGATATATTGGAGATATTTTATGAAATAAGTTTATTATGTATCTATTTACAAAATAGACTAAACATTTACAATCCACGAGAATGTATTATTTTATAATATATTGAATATTTATCTAGAATTATGTAATATATATGTATGTTATTCTCAGGTATCCATAAGATATAGGTTGTGAAATAAGAATTTTGCGTGGATGTATCTCTGGACTTATTTTATAGTTATTTATTTCATTTTCATTTTCATTATATAATTTTGTTATATAACATTATTTTTTACTCCCTTCATAAAGAAGGATAACTTTCTGTGGTTACTCTAAGAGAAGAAGGTAGTAGAATTTTATGAGTACATGTTTATGAAATTTTGATTCCTTCTTATTCTATTGTCTTACTCTGAGAATCATTGTGGAGTATTTTGGGTAGTATATGATTATAAATTTTCATTTCACTTCATTGTGTCTTATTTATATACTATTGGTATATGTAATGTTTTCCCTCTCATGATCATCGATTTTAGTGAACTGGGTTGTTATAAAGACAATGGTATGTGAGAGTATTCATGTGACTTGGACTGTACACTTCAAACTCAATTTCTTGATGCACACCTCAATAGTGGATGTACTTAATGTGACCCAAAGTACCTCTATACACCTCAGAAGTTTAGTCTATCCCACATAGAAATGAAATTAATAATTTTACATGATAGAGTAATACACTTATTCATACATCGTGAATAATATATGAGGTTAATTATAAAAGGTAATCCATTGAGGATAAATATATTAATATTATCATAAAGAAATATATGTGGAATAAAATTATTTATTTCTCAATGAATAATCCATAGTTCACCTAAAAATTGATTTTAATTTCATTTAGTTTGTATCCTTTTACGAAACATAGAAAAGAACTAATATACATTTTTCCAATTTTTATCATAAAAAATAGAAAACATAAAAAAATATAATAAGTGGCACAGAGAACTACTATGTGGTTTGTGGATTACATGAGAGACAAACTTGTGGTCATCCATAGTTCACCTAAAAATTTTGAGGACTCTTTGACCAAGTATTTCACTAATAAATCATCAAAAATGGCATATAAATATTATTTTACTCTGATAATTGATATTTGAGGTATTTCAAACAGGTCCATATGAACCATCCATAATGGTTTAGATGTTTAGAGTTCATTTATTAATTTAAAATTAGTATTATGTTTCTTTTTTATTGGATGACATCATAAAATTTAGAAGGATCTAACCTAATCTCGGTAAGTCTTTCACTAGTTATTTCTTAGAGGTATTAGTTAATGTTTGGAGGTTATAATATCATATCCATATATTCTAATTACAAGAAAACTTTTTCAATTACACTAATTAATTTAATTTCCTTACATGATATGTATTTTATATTTTTAGTATAAATATTTACATGTTGATTAGAAAAGAATATTGGTACACACCTAAAATTGGTTATAGTAAATGTTTTATAGTTGATTCTTAAAGAGCATCCTTCATCATATCACTCAGTGATGTTCATTTGGTTGTTTCTAAATCATTTCACATATAAAACAAAATAAATTAATTAATTACCATGGATAGCTACATTACCTAGACTAACTATCAGTCCATTTATGTTATTTACAAATATATGGTTTATACCTTCGACATTTGTTGAGTTTAAAAATTATGATGAATGATACTCTATTGAATCAGGTCATACATTAGCTAAACATTCATCCATCAAATCTATATACAATCATGTGTGGTGGTAACATTCTGAGTTCCAGTTGTACAAAATGTCACAAAACACTTTTTCATACAATTCTAACTCAAACATCTATCTCAAAAAAAGAAAGTTCCTACAGATGTTGATTCTTGGTCATTGCAATATTTATCTCAATAATCATCATTAAACCCTAGAAATTTCATATCTTCACTTATTAAGTACTTTAAAACATATTTTTATGTTCCCCTGATGTGCTTGGTAATCCCTTAAGCATATTATATGTTTAATTCCTTTGGATCACTTTGATATATAGTGTACAAAGATACTATGGAAACAATATTCTTTTTTGGACGTTATAAGATAAATTAATCCTATAATAAAATTCCTAATGTATTTCTAATTCACATTTTTTTCAGAATTCATCTTTACTCAACTATACACAAATTATAATGGGTAAAGATACTTCTGTTGAATCTTAAATTTCAAACTAATTCGAAAATTACTTGGAATATTTCACTTGTGATAGAAATATGTAACCTCCTTTTTTGATAAATTGTAATGCCATGAAGAAATTCAAGTCTATAAAATTTGACATCTCAAAATGAATCTTCATTTATTTGTAATATTCTTTATAATATTCATCCATATCACTTATGAAAAAATACTTAATCAACATAGACAATGAAAATTAGAGTATATATTACTATATTCTTCATATATAGGTTTTTTCATCTTTATCTTTACAAATGTTCAATTATTTTTTGAAACTATCATGTTTTTTAGTACTAGGATTGTGGGGTCTGGTTTAAACCATACAAGTATTTAGTCAAATTACACCTTATAGTTCCATCACTATCAAGTATAAAACCATAAGTTTTATCAACTAACACTTTCACCTCATGATTTTAATTTAGAAAAGTAGATTTCACATATATATGATAAACCTTATAACCCATGTTAACTAAAAAAACAAAAACATCCTGAAAGTTTCAAGTATTGAAACTGGTAAATAAATCATTAAAATTAATTACTTTTACCTATGAAGACCCTTTGAAACCTAATCTTTCTTTGGTCCCTAATATCCCATATTTTTCATCAAGTTAAATTCTAAAAACCAACTTGATTCCAATAATTTTATTTTTGTCTTATATAAGAACAAAATACTAGGTTTCATTTTTCATAAAATGATACAACTATTCATTCATCACATTAATATACTCCCTGTACTAAATGTATTCTACAACTAATTTTCATTCAAACTTTCATATAACGTTCATTATTTTTTCAAGCCTCAACTTTATTCTTATATAAAATGAAATTTTAAGATTCAACATGCTTCTATAAGGTCTAGAAATTCCACATTTTAACTTTATAAATGAATTCATCATCATTATATTGATTAGAATAAATATTAACCTAGATAAGTTAATGGTCTTATTCTATTTCTTTTACTTTTTCAAAATTTATCATTAATTATTCAATATTTTATTCACATTATTCCTTCGATTTGTACTTATTTTCAATGAATTTCTCATCATAGGAATCAACCAACTTATATAGTTATTTTTTCCAATACCTCTATCTTCTTTCATTAGATGAATATCTCATTTAGTCACCTTCCTCCAGTTTTTCATCAAACCTATATGAGTTTGGATGTTTTATATTCTTATGAAAATAAATCTAGAAAACCATGATTTATTTCACTATAGGTTTTTATTATACCACCTCTCAAAGGGATTCATATTTGATTTTATAATTAATTAGCATGTGTTATGAACATGAAAATTTATGATTACATCTTATATCAAGAATAATTTTGTGATTTTATATTCACCAAGCATATTTCATCCCATATGAACTAATATTATATTGTTTTATTCTATGAATCCATTATACCAGTGAGTATTAGTGACATGTGTATATCATGGGGCATAGAAGAAAAATATTTCATAAGTTGAAAATTAATTAAATTGGTCAACCTTGTTTGTATCCATAGTGGAGTGCACAAAAATCACGTCATCACCTTAAATTAGATAATGTAGTGAGACTTGTTTTGAGATTATTAGTTTTAAAAAGAAGAAAGAAATAAAACATAAAGTTTCAACAAAAATGGATGAAGAGATTGATGGGGTTTGGGTAGGATTACCTTATTCAATGTCATCATGGTCATAATAATCATTCAAATTATCTTTCTATTGATTGATTAATGAAATACTTCTCGATCGAGTTATCAGTCACCCTTGGTTGAACAAAGAAATGGAAACCACTCCTGTGTGCATGAAAATTCATAATAAATTACCAAATAACTAAGTAATTTTCTAATCATGAATTATCTCAACTTATACGTCTATAAAAAAATTCACTTATTCTGAAAATGTGCCAAGGATCACTGGACACTCACCACATAACACAATCTTATCGATTAATGTAAATTACACTAGGAGAAGAGAATTTAAATTTCTCCAACCAATGTTGTAAACTTTGAATGACTCAAGAACCATAAATATGATCGCATTAAGAGAATTGTTCACCAGTGAAAATAGAAATAATTCAATAGAAAAATAGATAGCTTAAATTAATGTGAAAGACTCTGACATTACAAATGGAAAACTTACACTTCCCCAATCACTCAAAATCATTACCACTTCATGTGAAGAGTAATATAGTGTAATAAGAAATAATATGGCATTATGAATTTAAGATAATAGAGAAAAGAACATAAAAAATATCTTAAAGGTTCCAATAATCCATTATAGACCCTCTTTAAACTTCTTCTACACCTTTTAATTGAAGTGGATGCACAAATTTATAGTCTTAAGGTGTGGAAAATTTTCCCTTCAATTTCTATCCATTGAATGTTTGAGTTTAATTATCATTGTAAATGGCTGAATCATGGAAAATTTTATTCATACAAGTTGTTCGGATATCCATTTTGAATTCTTCCTCTATGTCTAATATTATTTGGGAAAGTGTAAAAAAAATTATGCCCATGTTACTAAAGAATACATTTTCTTCCTATAGAGACTCCTCAACTCTCTCTACTTTAGAGCATTAAATGGATGTCTTAATGACCACAGTTCTCCATGAAATTTAAATTAGACATACATATAGGTGTCCTACTTATAATACATCTAGAATAATCTCATCTTAAATTATCTAGATAGATATATGCATCAATTACTAAGGTGATGTACATTCTACTATCAAAAAACATTTTTCCACTTGTTTGATTTTTTGGGCCATTTTACTTCTAATTAGATCTAGGTACTGAAGACAATGTCAAATACCATAAAAAAAGTAATCCTAAATAAATAAATCACTTCCATTGGATAAAAATTGTAAAATTTATTTTGAAATATTGAAGATCCAGAAAACTATTAAATTTACATAATTAATAAATTTTCACAATTATTCCCAAAATTCACCAAAAATACTAAAATAATGAAAATCAACTCCAATTGATTATTTTGAAGGGATTAAATCATTGAAAAACACATGAAGAGTTATGAAAATATTATATATATCAATAAAAAGAACTATATTGATGGTAAATACCATGTTTAGAAAGATATGACTTAAAAGAGTTACTAGTAAACACCTCCCTCTTATCTTTTCTCAACTTTATAATATATACTCCCTACTCTTACTTGAGTTCACTTCTGAATATTATAAGTAGATCCATAATTTTAAATTTTATTTCATGAATATAAAAATTTTCATTAGAGTAAAATAATAAATGAAAGGAATAAAGTAAATATACCCATTTTTGATTAATTCCTCATCAGTCACGACCTGTCCCCCGGGGCCCGTATCGTGACTACCCCAAGCCCGCCTTCCATAGGCCAGGGGCTGGCGACTAGCACCAAATGCGTAAATCCATAAACTGGGAAGGCATTTCTTTTTTAACAATAAACAAACACAATAGAGTATACAACTGGAAGTAAAACACTAAGTAAAACTGTATACAAAAGAGTGTGTTGATGGTAAAGGGGCTGGAAATTCAAGCCCAACAGAAAAGTACAAGACAACTAAAAGGCCAGTACAACTGAAGAAAAGAAGTAAGCGGCTACTTGGTCATCCTATGGCATTCCCACATGAAGGGTGGGTACATATGGCCTCCTCCGCATCCCAAGTTTGTTCGTCCGCTCACTGTACATCTTGTTGAGTGGTCCACCTCCCATTACCATCCAGTACTGCTACTCTCTTCCCCGATCAGCATTATCCATCGTCTGCAACCAACACAACGAGATGCGAGCATAGCCCGTGCAAGGGTGAGTATAAAGATACTCATTAGAGACCCCAAGACCTTCAAGGTCTCACAAAATCCAATAAGAATAACCGAAAAGTAAAGAATAAATGGATAAACCTTACTTAGGTATATGCTCATACATATACCTAAGTTATCTAGTAACCCATATCAATCATGAGGAAACAAAAAATTCATTGACTTATCTCAAACCAGGATTTTTAGTGTAGCATAGAAGTGAAGATGATTAGTCGCAAATCTAGATCATCTAATCCTGACAATAGGCACTGCTTCTGACCATACGGAGTCTGACCCACACATGATCTATAGGTACTAACTCCCCAAAATAACCCACATAGGATCTGACCCACATATGATCGATATGTACTAACCCCGGCAATGCCCACATAGGATATAAACCACACAGGATCGGTATGCGCTAACCCACACAGGATCTTTGAGAACTGACCCACATAGTATCTGACCCACACAAGATTGGTATGCACTGACCCACACAGGATCGTTGAGTGATGACCTTCGTATGATCTATCTCCAACCTCCGCCTCACTATTAGCCACTGGATTCCTCACACCCGGTGCGCTTGAGTTCTATAGAATCTACCCTCGAGATATCAGTCGTCCCTCGACCACCACTAAACTCCACCAAGGAGAAACCCAAAGGACCATCATGTCGTAAGGGTTCCAACGTGACGGATGGTGCGTCAATCAGACGCCCGGTCTATGAGTTATTGTCATTTTTGTTCCAGGGTCCCAGTTGGTTTTTAGATTCAAACCAACCCGACCATACTCCAACTATGTCCAAACCACAAGTGGGTATTCCAAAATAACCGTCTCACTCCAAGCCTTCCATCATCGTAGGTGGTTCTTCCATCATCAACAAGTAGGATTATGCTCAATAAGTTATATTTAATACCATCAAAAAAATAAAACATCTTTAGATTTCTGTTTCTAAGATTCAATCTCAGTCATATAGATTTCTCTAATTACAAAATAAATATTATTTCAAAGGTTAGTTCTCATTTATAATATTATTTAATGTTAATAAAAAAATCAACCCCTTTTTTTAGAGTAATAACCACTTTCAATTATCTACAACTTTATTTTTCCACTAGTATTCATTGAAAATTCAATAAGAATTTTTGTTCATTCTTCATTTTCTAAACTTCCATTACTTTTTCATCATAAGGAATATTTGTTATAAGATTATTTATACACTCTTCAGTATTGTAAACCTACTGGTCACAAATTCTATAAATTTCCTCCTGATAGTCTTGTAGAGTTTTTTATCAAACAAATTTTCCTCATTAAATTTTTCTTTGTCTTCTAAAATTTTCTTTTTTTTTTATTTACTCCTAGATTCATGATTAATCTTAGTAAGTGACATGATTTTTAAATAGTTATATCCTTTATTATTGAGGACTAAAAAATACCAATAATAACCTTTTAATTCTGATCTTCTATATTTATATGGTTTTATTTAGGAAAAATTCATTAAGATCCAATTATATTTTCATCCTTGATTTCTTTTAGAATGGGGAAATATTTCATCATTTTTTCCACTTTTATGACTTTAATACATAAGAAGATTTCTCAGAATTAATATAAATTAAAACATTCATAGTTTTAGTTATAGAATCTACTCATTTAGTAAAAATAGATTTATTTCTAAGTTTATAATGAGTATATTTCACTTGGTTTTTATGGAAAATATTCTCAGTATCATGAGATGATTCAAATTTAACTTCTATAGACCTATTCAAATATTAATTTTTTTATAGTATTCTAATATTAAAGAAGCCTTGATTATGTCTTACATAACTAATCTTTATGAATAGAAAATTTTTCAATAATATAATTCACTAAATTATCCTAATATGAAACCTTCAACTTGAGTTTTTTAATCACTTAAATATAAGAATCTTCATTTTTAAGAACCAATTAATTTCCTTATCTCTTATTTTCACCTTCTTTATTCAATATCTTAAAATATTTTTTAATTTTTTTCAATATTTTCCTCGATTTTTTTCTTCAACACATGTTCCAAATAAGTCTCATCACCTTGTTCTTCTTCACATCTGGATGTTTATTCACATTATTCAACATGAGCTATAAAGGTTCTAAAATTTTCTAGAATTATTATTTCGATATACTATATTTAAGGGATTAGTAATCCTATTATTTTATAGACATACTTTTTCTTTAATTTATAGTGAACTTATTCTTACCTTTATCTAATTTTTTACTTCTTTTGAAATTTTTCCCTATTTATTTATCTAAGGATTATCTTCTTTCAATTCATCCACATACTCACTACCTTTATTTCTATGAAAATTTATTTCAATGTTCCCAATACCACCACACTTAAGGAATTTTATGGGGAATTTAACTTTTCACTTTCCTTTTCCTTTTTAAATATTAATTGAGATAATTTACATAATCATATAATACTTATCATCCACATATTCCTCATAGTATAATTCATTAGAGTACTTATCTTTCCATTCTTAAATTTTAAGTTTTCTCATGGATTAAAATTATTTATACCCTTTATCTTGTTCTTAAATGACATATATTTACTCATCTCATTAAAAAATTATGTTATGAAATTTATCTAGAGATTGATCACATATATGTTACAACCTGTTAATTCTTTCCTCATAACTATCAAGGAAGGTTCTCATCAATTTCATAATGATAATTGAATCTCACAATGTTTCTATGAAATCCATGATGTTGGTTCCAATTACATTCACTCAAGTTAAGTAATAATTGATGTATTATTATTTTTATATACAAAAATATTTGAACTTAATTCCCTAAATCAGGATCTTTTCTTCTTTAACATTCACATTCCCTACAAATATGTTTTCATGTTTGTTATCAAACTCTATAGTAGTTTGGAAACACATAACCTTTTTATAAATGTTTTAAAATAAGGAAATTAGGATAAAATTACTTTCCTATCATCAACCTTTATTTTTCTATAATCATTAAAATTTATGCGATCATATTTCTCTATTAGTAGAAGTCCCATGGTAACAACATCAACAACCTATAGAAAAATTTAATGAATACAAGTGGTCATCATATTCTTCTATCCATGAAATTTTTTTCCACCAAAAGTTGTAATAACAATACTATTGAATGAATTAAAATTATCCATCACTACTAATTTAATTATCATTCAAAAGAAAACTATGATAATCTGATACCACTTGAAGTGTCTAGGAATTTAATGTCCCACTAAGGAGGGGGGAGGTTAATTAGATGTAATTTTTATAATTTCATTTGAACTGAAATTAGTCTATATAACATTTTATAGTCTCAATCCTCTCAAAATTTATATCTCAGCCTTACCCATATATAATAGAAATAATATTAAATACAAGTCACACATGGTTTATAAATGGATTTCCTCTAGTGTGGGTGACTACAACATTATTGTTTTTAGGTCCAACTAGAAATATAAATTTTTTACTAAAATCAATCAACAATTAAATGTGATATGGGAAGGTATCGTCATATGTCTAAAATTATTCCCAAAAAAATCTATCATGATAAGTTATTATACGAGTTTCAACTAGTATACAATGGTTCTGACCAGTTTAAAATATTACGACTAAACGAGGTGAGTAAGATGACATTTGATCCTATTTTATTCTATAATAAATTTGATCTTATTTAAACCATTTTAATGAAGAAATTCATATTCATATCTTAATATCAATTTTCATAATGAAACTATATATAAAATAAAGTACCTAAAATTTAGCTTCTGGTATTATCAACTCAGTAGTCTCATGGAATTTAAACTCTTCCACTGCTACACTGAATTCTATAGTATCACTACTCTTATTATTTAAACCAGAAAATATTCTAGAACTTATAGGTCAATTTATCAAAAATAATTATATCACATTATTAGAATTGATTTATAAATTATCTATCCCTTTTTATAACCTATCTTTGATAAAATCAATCTTTGAGTGTTTTGTCTTCCGCCTTGTCCAAGTCTCAACCAATGGACTTCAATGCCTATGAAGATATCAGAGTCTATATTCATAAAATATCTCACAAATAACAGAATTATCTATCTTTAATTCTTATAAAAATCTTTGTTTCAATAATAAAATATACTTATTGAATTTTTTATCATTTACATCCATCTCAACATCATCACAATAATTTGACATCACCTAAATACTATGTCAAATCACTTGAATCATTTTCATCTTCTAGTTCTTCAAATTAAGAAATATTTTTAACAAAAATAACTTTTAATTTATTTTATATTCTATATTTTCCTTTAAAAATATAGATTATGAAAACTTTTTAATTATTTGAACTAATTTTGATAATCATCCTAAGATTTGAGTGTTCCTATTTATTTTATACAACACATCATTCAAACCCAAGATTTTGGCATCTCAGCTTCCAGGAAAAAGTACTTATAATTTTTTATTATTATATCCTTTTTTTATTCTTCACATATAATCATATCATCTTAAATTCATAACTTATGACCTTATGGACTTAGAAAATTTCTTATTTCAGAACACTTTATTGATAGTACAAGACAACTCTCTTTCATAACATTTAATTATTAGAGTTATTAGAAAATTAGTAAATACACTAGACTCCACATAACTCCTAAACTTCTTTATAATAAAATTTTGTAACTTACTATTCTTAGAATCATACTTATTTTCTTCCCACTATTGATTTTTTAATTTAACTAATCTTGAATAACAGTTGATCTATAAATCATTGTGATGTTGTCTCTATGAAGGATTAGTGTAACATAATCTGACATAACTTTCAGACTATCTTCTAGAATATATTTAACATTTCACTTTCATCTAACCAATATACTCTTACTCTTATTCTCATAGACTTTTAGATAATAATTTGTCACTCTAATTTATCTTAGTACATTTTCATTTTTTTAAACAAAATATACATATTTACGATATATTTATTCTTACAAATTACATAAGATATTTATCTTTTCCACATTTTCAAATTCAATATAAAATATCTTTCAAATACAATGATTATATTTTGCATTACAAAAGGTAATGTATTTTTCTAATTTTCAATGTGTTCTTCATTAATTTTTTTATATATTAATAACATTGTACGCAATTCATGTATTTTATGCCTTTTTCAAATCTAACATACACACCTCAACTCCTCTAATTTCTTGAATCCTTGAATTATTATCCTAAAAATTCATTAGATTTTGAATATCGAGTTGTATTAAATCTAAACATATATGTCACTTAAAATATTTTCTGGATAATAAATTTCAAATATCTTCCTAAGACTTTACTTATTTTATAAATACAACTCAATTTGTAACTCAATATGACTCCTATGTTTGGGATAATGAATATTACATATAAAAACATTTCCAAAACATGAATCATATAATGAGTTTGAATTCATTAAAATTTATTTCATGTCTATGTAAAATCTAGAGAAAATAATCTTCATCAGCAATTTAGTGGTCAAAGTTTCACCTACCATCCATGAACAAAAATTTTGGTTCTGTAACGTGTATAACATTTGAATATAGAATCATACCACTACAACTTATAACAACCAGATCAAAACTCTAAAATTATATCTTCAATATCATTTATTCCTTAAAAAAATATCTCATATAATTTTTTGAGTAAATATAACACATTAAACAATTAAATTGGGTTCTTTAATAAGAAGTTTGAATGAATGGGTCTATTCAATACCACTTTTAAAAACATAGTATAACATTTATCACATATGATAAGCATATTGGAAAGTAACTAATGTTTTTTCTATAATTAAAAAAAATTGGTTTCTCTTGAGAAAATTAATGAAAACAAATTTTAGTACATTCAATATGTCATATCAAAAGGACCCCATATTTTCTTGAAAAAAATCACCAAAAATTAGTAGTAAAAAGTGGTAGATAAAAAAAATTTCTTATGATATATGATCTCATGTTCGAATGTCTCAATTCTACCACTTAAATAATATAAAAAAAATTTAATAAAATTTGATGATATTTATAGGATCTTAATAAATATTTAAGGTGTTCAAATTCATAATTGGTTTCGTGAATTTATATTTTTCATCACCAAAATGGTAATGATTAAATAATTTTTAAAACACTTGAAGTATTCATTTGACCACTAAAAAATCTAAGATATATTATAAAAAGGATATTAAATGAAAATGTTTTATGTATAAAACTAGTTTATCTAAAGTTAAATCACTCTTTCCTACTCATAATCTTGTAATCTAATGTTCTAGATAGTCAAAGAGTGAAGGAGAACTATTAACAATATGATTTCCTAGTAAATCACCTTTATGTAGATACCTTTAGAAGATGGAGTCTATTGGTTTTTTCCAACTAATCTCCCTTAACCAATATGAATATCTCCTAGCCTAATTAAAATAATTTTCTTCATTTATTTTTTGTAATCTTCTAAACCTCTCATGGTAAACTTTATGGCTTGGGTTTTCTAAAAGTTTTTCATTGTGTTTTTTAGAATAATGATGTCATTAAAAACCCATATATTGAATCAAATAAATTTTCATGAAATTTAAGATAGTTTTAGGAGTTTTATTAAAATTAATATTTATATAATAACATTCATAAAATCAAAAAAAAATATGAATATATCATTGTCCATGATATAAGAATGGCTGACATGGCGTATTCTGAGTCATTGATTACTGTGTCACCAACAATGATATGTGATATCATTGTCCATGATAATAATCATCATTCACATGAAATAGAGGTTTTCAGTGCAAACATGATATATGTATATCTTTGTACACATTAAAATCCAGACATGTGTTTTTATTAAAACAATACTAGTGACATAAGAATATTGTTAGTTTTCATTCATAACAAAATAAATAATAAGACAACAGTCTATAAATGTTGTGTCCCATGGTTCACCAATGATATAGGGATATAACAACCCATGTTAAACCAATTATGTATATCATAAAAAAAATTATGTGTCTAACATTGTATGTGATGTGATTTGTTTTAAAAATTTGTTTTATTTATCTTTATGAAGTGATTTTATAATTTAAATTTTTTTATTAATTAAAATAAAGGAATTTAAGAGATTTACTTAATTTATAAAAGGTTTCATGAATTAATTATTAATTAATCCAGATTATTTATTAAATTTAAATAATATATTTAATATAAGAATGTTTAAATTTTAATTTTAATTTTAAATTAGTTGAATTTAAATGGTATTTTCTTATAATTTTATTGTAAAATATTTGTATAAAATTATTTAATAAGTGTTTATATAATAAAAAATTAGGAAAAATATAAGAGTTAATATTTTTTACTAAATGATCATAAATTATAAGATCGAGTTTTTTTATTATATGTATTATTATGGAATTATTTAAACCATGCCAAAATTATTTGTGTGGATGTGATAAAAAATTTATATTAATTAGACTAATATGATATTTTAAAAAAATTGTATACATTTTTAATAAATAAAATATTTTAAAATGTAAAAATTTCATGTTTTAATAAATCATATGATTTTATATAAATTAGTGAAAATTTATCTTTAGTAAATGAGAAATATGAGAAGTTAATATTTTTTTATAAAAATATAGTTTTTATATTTATATTATATGGATGGTATATATTTTTTCATGAATTATAATTTTTTTATGCTTCTTTTTTAATTTAAGGTTCATAATATCTCATAAATAAATATATGAATTATCCATTTATTTGTTTTTTATCCCCATATTGATGATCATATAAAATTTATATTATAAATATATGCATGTCATGTTTAAATTGTTTAAATTTATTTTATTAAATGTCATAACTTGAATATAAGGAGTTTTATTGCAAGGTATAATATAGGATTTGTAATGACCCAACCTGAATACCCAAACCACTTGTCCCAAACTAGATTTCCTCATGGTATCAAGTGTATTCCAGGATATCTAGAGGGTTGAAACTTTTACTAAGGGATAAAAAATCATCATTGGTAAATGATTTCCTCTCACAATATAATAACAAACTATATGAAATAAATATGTAGGTTTATATTAAAATGAAAAATTACAACATTAAAATTAATAATTATTAATTTAATGATAAAATCTAATAGAGTGTAAGGTAAAAAACAACATGTGTGCCACATAATACAAAAATTAAAACAAAAAATCATATCCACAAGAGATAGTACATTATATCTAATAATGTATTGTAGAACACCTCTACATCGACTATGTACATAACTCCTAAGATTCACTTCTAATGAGAATCAGAACCTTTATCTTTACTAAAGAACTATAAAATACATCTACATGGACAATGAAATTTTTTTTTGGGGTGAATAGGTAAATACCAAGAAGAATTACCTATAAATATGTCATGAATTCTTATGCAATATCTATTTACAACCATGTAATTAATTTCATTGAGCATAGTATAGAATATTTCAAGGAAAAATTTGTTATCACAAAATTACAACTAAATTCAAGATAACATATAAAAAATCACTATAGTATCATACTAATTAAATAGTAACCCTTTTTAATTCACCCCAAACATCAAACCATTTTTAGCAATAATAGTTCTAGGATAAATGAGACACATGAAATATATGTCACAAAAACCTATGTATGATCAACACATACATCCATTTTGGATCTTCACCCACATAAATATTACCTATAATTATGTCCCTAACCATATATATCACATATCATAGAAATTCCAATCCAATACAATAACACAGACAACCTATTCATTTCTAATACTTCCTAAACATTACTCATACCCAAATTTATTTAATTTCAAAAATCAGTTTCCCGTATAAAGAATGTTTATCCAAATGATTATATCTAAAACTATTATCTTAAATTTAAATCAATTTATGATATAAAACCATTATTTCCTAAAAATGATCGATTTTCCCAAATACCATGATTTTAATAAAATTTCAAATTCTATGTTTCTAAAATTTAGAAAATTATTTAATATAATTTCACTATATAATTAAAAAATTGAGAAGTAAATCAACACATAATAAGGAATCCTAATCACCTAATAAAGTAATAATATCCACCTATTTTAGATTATATATATCTAAATATTCATGAAACAATAAATCCACTATCATTGATCATAATCTAATCCATGATAACTTAGTATTAAAAACATGAGCTCATGATTCTTTCATTTCGGATTTGAAGTCTATAATTTCATTACATTGGATATAATATTCTTTGATAAATTCATTTATAGATATTTATTTAATTATATTTATATATTTTAGATCTGGTGATTTAACAAAGATATAACCTTTGATTTTATGTTAATTTAGATAATTCTTGAAAGAATCACATTGTTCATCTATAGAGAAGCCCAAAATATATATCAAATAACCCTTAAACTTCCAAATGTGTAATAAGATGTTAATTAGGGTTACATGATGCTAATGTGGGTTTTAAAAATTCAAAACAAAAAACACATTCTAGACTTCATAGTCTAGTTTCATAGCACCTAGGATTGTGTGTCGTGTCATGCAGGATTCTCTACCTAAGAAGCCTAGAATGTGTGGTCTTGTTATATTATCCCATGGATCATGAACCTAATCTTTAACTCACCTCTACCTAAAAAGTATTTTTGATTAGTTGACTCACTTGTTCTGATATACTATGAAACTCTACTGTGCATTCTTAAATACCCTTTCAAAACATCAAATTTTATCTTGAAATACACTAACACTCAAAGAGGGATGTCCTACCATGTTTGGGTGTGTAACAATCCTCATCACTACAAGAATATTCATGCACAAGAATTCACCATGATATATTTTCCATGAATAAATTATTTAATTTTTTTATATGTTATTTACCCTCACTATGGTGTGAAAACACTCTAACTAAAAGAGTACTACATCCTCTCAAAATCCTCTTCTATATGCAATAAATATTTATTGTCTATTAAAAAAAGGTCACATCTTGTTAAAAATACAATATATCACAAAGGAGAAAATGATATAAATTTATTTGATACGTCATTAGTTGAGAAACATAAAACATTTCATGTACTATAAATTATTTGGCAAAAGTCTATATGATAATATGTATATTTCTATTCTGTTCAATAATCTTAAATAGATCCAAAAATAAGGCTTCCAAATTATCTTGGTTCATGAGACCATAATGACCCACCTTTTTTGAAAGTTGAAAAAAGACTCTAAATCCTATAGAAAACTCCAATATTCCACTTTTATGGATAGTATAATAATTATACTAAGCTCATACTATCGTTAATTTCTTCCAAATTTAATGAACACAATTTTTTTCCTCTTGCACCAAACTAGTTTTCAAGAGAGATCAATCTCTCATTTCCACCCAATAGAATGTTGATTGATATAGTATTTGATATTATGATTTAAATATATCCATATGAATTAAAACTAAATTTTTATTATTGTAAAAAATATCTACTAAATTGAAATGTTCTTCCCATGATCTTCTAAATTATATCAAACATTCTTAAAGCATTACCTCTAATGTATGTCTAGTTTATTTCACTTTCCCATTTATCTGATTATAATATGGAATACTCATTCTCATTTGAGTACTCATTGACTACTAAAATCCTATTTAAAACATGATGTAAAACAATAATATCTATATGTAATTATAGAAGAATTAAATATATAAGTTCAAACCATTTCATTCATATAAATCTTACAAAGATGTTATATTAATAAAAAATCTTAAATAGGTAAGAATTAGGATGAAATCATGAAAAAATGAAAAAATACTCAATTAAAGTCATTATTTGATTATGATATATGTAAAATGATAATAAAATCCATTGTGATATCTGCTCATTTATAATTTGGAACATGAAAAGGTTGAAAAAACCCATGGGTTATGAATAATCTACATTTTCCTATTGAAAAGTTAATCACTAAAAGTCAAAACTAGTTATCTCTCTCATCATTTCTACTCCCAAAATTACTTCATGATGTCATGATATATCTTAATTAAATATATATTAAATACCTAATTTTATTTATAAAAATTATTCATAACCAATTTCATTAATCTCATTTTTTTCACTACCCTATCTTTAAAATATGTCATTATTTCAACTATTATTAACCACTCGTTAATGGTTTATTCACTATTTAATGTGTTAATAATCTCCACTCATTCTTCACAGATCATTGTTACCTCATTTAATCTATCCAAAAATATAGAATTTACATCAATATATTGTGACACTATAATATAACTCTCTTCATAAGCCTTGAGATTAAAATATGCCATCAGTCCCATAATCTTCCACTAAATCTCTAATTCACATTGGATTTGAAATAAAATTATATGCATATGATGTATATATATTATGGATAAGTTTCAGTAAAATTATATGAATGTGATTCATATAGTTTAAGGATACATTTTTCCAAGATATACTTAATTAGGATCCAAATCATACATTGGTTCTAACATAGTTCGGTGTGCATACGATTCGACTTGAGGCTACATTGCAGCAAATGTAGTGTGTTATTTTAGGTACTAATGCATCTCTTATATGATTCTTTATTTATAATCAATTATTAATAGATTAAATAGAACTCGTAATATTCATTAAATGAGTTAATTAAATGAACCCAGTTGTAATTAATGCATGGATTCCATGATATGGGACCCCATACATTTCATATAGTCACACTTATACATTAAATGAGGATAATTTAATATGTATGTATAATAGAACATGATTCCTCTTATTGTGCTTGATCAGTAAAGAAATGTCTATCAAATATCTCCTCCTTCCCATAGTATTGTCAATAATGAATAGTTAAGGTATTAGAAACCATGTTGGTGAATGGGAATCCTCATGTTGCGAACTAAGATATGAAGGTTGATGTACTGCCTCAGAGATAAGAAGAATTTATTTTTAGATTAGATTATCTCGATAGACTGTAAAATAAATATTAAATGATATATTGAATAAAACTATAAATAATATTATGTTATTATCTATTCCATTCATATTGATTTATGAAGAAATATCAGGCATCATATGGGTTTGTTTTTCATTTAATGATCATGAAATGATCCCATAAAATCAATCTTCTTAAAATAATCAACTTGTTTATTTCATTTTTTTATAATTAAATTTTTTCATAAAATATTTAATGGAAGTCCCCAATTGATATTATGTTAAAAATTAATGTAATTCTAAGAGATACCATTAAGATACACTTACAAGATAACGTATCTTATTATGTCTCTTTGATATTATGTTTTTTAGATAAATGTAATAAACATTGGGACTCAATATTATGTTAAGTAGTAAATGTAAAATCTATATTGGAAGTTTCATATTACATTTAGGGATAAAATATCCTATTTCATGTACCATATAAAACATAGTATCAATTTGGTCTTCTTAACATTAATTTTAGTGTCAACATAATGAGTAGTGATCCCTCTACATTACATTGAGTATTAAAATATTATGAGGTACTCTCTATTACATTACCTTGACTGTTAATGTAATGTGTGGCACTCAATCTATATCATATTTAGTGTCAATGTATTGTGAGGGAGTAGTCTTGGAATTATGTTGTGACCCAATGTATTGTCAATATCATATTTCACCGTGAAACTATATTGTGATACAATTTATTATGGGGATCTAAATTGAAATTATATTGAGGTTTGACATATTTTCAAGTGGAAATAAAAAAATATTTTTTATTTTTTATTATCTTTATAGTTTATAAATTTTTTGTAAATGATAGGTGATATTCATTTTAAAATTTTATTTTTGATGTTGAAATAAAATATGAAATTTTTATATTTGCTTCTCAGGTTTTTGTAAATAAATAAAAGGTTTATTTATTTTTTAATTATTTTAATATTAATTCGTATAAATGTTTTATGAATTGTGAATAATGTATATGATTTATTTATGTGATAAATTTATTCCAGGTGATAGAGACTTTTATAACATGCTAGGTGTGATATCATAAGATTTAATTTTTATCTATATTTACCATAGTTTTTTTCTATAGTTATAATCTTAAGAATTGAATTTTAATATAGTTTTTTATATTATATTTTAGAGATATCATAAAATAAATTCACTCTTGAATAAATTTACCTCATGGAGAGGGACTTGTGGTTTGATTACCCACTATCTTAGAGGTTTATCCATTATTCTAGAAAAGTAAGGGGTTAGTAATATGTCACTCATGGCTTACTCATATATATATTGTCAAAATCATATAGATATTAAACTTTATATGAAAATTACATATAACTTATGCATGATATTCATTTACATATTTGTGAATATTTTTGGCTTCTATTTTTTAGTAAGTAACATAGACTTATGGGTTATGTAAAGTTTTTCACATTAATGTGGTGTGAAATCATTAATTTGGTTAATGAAATAGGATTAAAAAAATAAATCATTATAAGAATGAAATCCCAAAAGGATAAAACATGAGATAATAAATATTTGATAAGATAAAATGGGTTTAATACACATGAGATGTATATTAAACTGGTGTGACTTTTAAAAATCCCTTTAGGATACTAAGTGTGAGATTCCTTCCAAAGAAAAACATATCATGACGCCAGTAATTTTGTATGGGTGACCCTAATGGTTAGATTCCCATGAATTATCATTTTTAGGGAAAGAAATTAATAATGTGACGCCAATGGTTAGGTGCCTTTTTCTTGGTGTTTTCATTAAGTTAAAATAACTGGGAAACCCTAATTAATTGGATTCAATGGGAATAAAGTTGAGTGAATCCATTCAATGGATTTAGATAAAGTTTTTATCTACTCATATATCTAAGTATCTATATGATATGATTAAAAAATTTATTCACTACAAGATATAGTTATAACGTATTAAAATGCACAAACAAATTTAATCTCTAATGAAATATAGATCTTGGCTCACTAAATAGTTACGATTTATGGGGTCATCATTTCATGTATGAGTAATTTTATTAATATTCCTTGATGAAAGGATATAATGAATAATAATATCCTATATATGTCTACGTTATAGGTTATTTATTATTTCAAAATAATAATATGTATATCCCTCATAGGTAATAACTATGGAATAATTATAGATTGATATCTATGGTTGAAAAGTGTTCTTAGGGAGAATAATTTATAACATATTAATTTTAATGTTATACAAATTAATTCCATTATATATTTATCATGGGTATTGAATACCAAGTGTGCATCACACATTTATGTTAATTAACATAGACTTAGATAAATGAGTGATTTAATGAAGGGAGAAGTAAATCTTTCTATTTTTAATAGAGAAAGAGCTATTAAATTATAATTCATCAATTTTGATATATGCCTACCTAGTGGATTATTCCTAGAATTGGAAAATTGTAATTAAATTCTCAAAATTTATAGGAAGTTTATTTTTCTATCTTGTTTGGATAAGATTGGATTTTTTTTAACTATTATGAATAATAGTTGTTTTATATATTAGAATGAAATCTATTACAGAATCAAGAATATGTTATTTTTATATATATTATAGATCAAGTTAATCTTGTATATAATTATTAGAAAAAAAATTTCGGGGTTGATTATAATCATATATACTTTTGGCATTGTATCCTTGGTTATATAAAGGAGAAACACATTCAAAGACTCCATAAATATGGATTATTAGAACCCTTTAATTATAAATCTTTTTAAAATTGTGAATCTTATTTATTTTTAAAGATAAATAAAGAAAACTGTATTAGAAATGGTAAAAGATCTAGTGGATTATTGTATTTTATACATATTTATGTATCTGGGACAATTAGTTCTCAAAAAATCGGTGATTTTAGGTATTTCTTTACCTTTACTGATGACTTTAGTCAGTATTGATATGTGTTTCTGATGAGACACAATTTTAAAACTTTTTAAAATATCAAATAGTTTCATAAATAAGTATATAATAAACTATAAAAGTATAAATATCCTTTGACAAAATAAAATTGGTGGATAATTTATCTAGAAATTTATTGATAATATAAGGGGTTATACATTTTTTTCTTAGCTCACTTCTCATAAAACACCAAAAATAAATGGTTTGTTTGATGGGAGAAATCATACCTTGATAGATATGGTTTGTTTGATTATTATCGAGTGTGATGTTCCTATATCATTCTAGGGTTATCCTATAGATGATTATATATTTATAATAAAACTTATTTCATTTAAATTATATGTAAATAAACCTTGTGACATATGGACTTCTAAATTTCTTATTATATATTTTATAAATATTTTGAAATGTAAAGAATTCATACATAATTTGGATTATGATATGCTTGAATAAAAATTTGATAAATTCATATTTTTTTGTTATATCAAGTATGTTGTTGGATATAATTTCTATAATACTACTAAAAACAAAGTTTTTATGGCCCAACATGTAGTTTCTCTTGAGCATTAACACATAAGTTGACGATTTACCAGGATTAAATTTTAACTTGAAGAAGTTCAAGGCCAACAAATAGGAATTGTTCCTGAGATAGTTGTTGAGGCGATTCTGCATAGAGTTGCGAAAAAAACTGAATTAAGACACATAATAGCATCAAATATCTAGTAGGATTCATTAATATATCATGTGATATTGATTTCTCATAGCTCATTATGATGTGGTAATATTCATAAGATATGGAACTATGAATTACAAGAACCCCATATATAGTATGGATTTAATGACATGGTTAAATCTCATGAAAATTAAGATAGACTCTAGGTACACTGACCAAATTTGGAATATTGAGTATGCTCTTAAAGGGGTGGAACCAATATAATATAAGAGGGTTTTTTAGAATAAAATTTAATTTTATGGAGTTGTGTCTACCTATAAAACATGTCTAGTTGAAAAATGTGATAATAAAATTCATTGTATTAACTATAAAGAAACCTTTTCACCTATTGTGATGATAAATTCCATTCATATATTTCTAAACATAATAGATTAATTTTATTATGAGATATAACAAATATATGTCAAAACCAATTTTCATTATAATAATTTATTTGAAGAAATATCTATGATATCGTTTAGATGATCTAATGTGAAAAATGATACTGTTGTGGTATACAATCTATTATTTTCCATTTATAGACTAAAATAAGCTTCTAAAAGTTGGAATATATAATTTAATGAAGTAATCAAAGATTTTGGTTTCATCAAGATGAAATATGATTCATGTACATACATGTAGACTAATGGGAAGATAGTAGTGTTTTTGATATTTTATGTAGATAACATACTACTTATCAAAAATGATATTGCAACTCTTTGCTCTATGAAGATAAGGTTGTGTAAGTTATTATTAATGAAATACAAGGGTGAAGTAGCCAATTTAATGGGTATGAATATCTATAGAATTAAATCTAAAAAGTTTATTAGCCTAAGCTAGGAAACTTAATTTGGAAAATTTATAAATTGGTTAAGCAAGGAATACTCCAAAATGGGGACATTAACAGTGTTTCACTGTGTGAATATTATGAAGATTTTAGATCCCTCTAAATATTTTAAAGTTTTTATAGTAATACCTCTGTATATTTCCTATGTTCTATCATGGATTCCATGTTGTGTACATGGTCTAATGTTAGATATTATCTTAGAATTAATTATACATACTGATCAAGTCTTAGTAAGAGTTATTGGATTACTGTACAGAACATCTTAATTTACTTGAGAATTACTAAGGATTTTTTCTAGATATTTATAGGATAATATGAGCTCTATATAAAGGGTTACATGGATATAAGTTTCCAATCCAATGAGAAATGATATGAAATCTCAATGTATTTTTGTGATTTTTCGAAATTTTGGTGCTACTAGTTAAATATTTCCACACAATCCATTATATCTGGATCAATAATAGAGTAAGTGTATATCACTTAATTGGATGGTTTGAAGTAACATGTTTTTATTAGGAATTTAATCTCTAAAATATAATTGCTTTTTAGTATGGATGAAGAAATCAAGATTTTTAGTGACAAAAATGGAGTAATTACTCTAGAAATGGAATGCTGGTCTCACTGAAGGATCAAAAACATTCTTCACATGTACCATCATATATGATAGGTCGTGGTGAGGGGTGATGTTAGGATATATAAGGATAGTATGGATGAAATTATAGAGGATACAATAACAATACCATTGGGGTATAATAAGCATGAGGTTCTTATAGTGTCTCTTGGTATATGATGTTATTTTTTAGGGAAACTCTGACATATTTCCATGAATGTGACATTTAGAGTCAATGCAGTCCAACTTTTCAAAGAAAAATAGTCATTGATACTACCATTACCACATTTAAATACATGTTGGTCGAGAGGATGGGAGGTCAGACTCATTTCAACCATTATGGGTAACTATTTGAAACTCTTGGATTATATTATACATTTAAGATATGTTTCTGAATTATTCCCAATAATATTTGTAAAACTACTGGTTACCCTTAAGAAATTTATTGGTTTATAGCATGAATTTAAGTAGAAAATATGTGTTGGAATTATAATACCTCTTATTTGATCTAAATATTTGGACACTCTACATTTTAGGACCATATAAAAGCTAAATTTGTATTTTAACATTATCCAATATGGAATTGGTCTCATATTAAATAGAATAAGTTGTGTTATATAATTTGGATTAGGCCAATGAAATTAGATCATACATATCCCAATGAAGGGAATAAGAACCCACATAGTTCATGCCACTTTAAAAGACACATTTTACTATTTAATGTCATGTTTAAAGGACTGTAGTGGGTCATGTATAAATTCATGCATCCATGACTGCTTCTAAGTGGTTTAAAGTTCTTAAGAATTGAGTATTAGGTAAAGGCTTCCTATAAATGGTTAGTGTGGGACTTACTCATGAGATTACCTTTTAGGTTCATCGTGTTTGTTAATAACAATATAGGATAAGGTATGGTTGAGGATTAATCTTTGTAGGAGGCCTAGATATAGATTTTAACCTCTTATCTATGGGTGACAAGGTGAGGAGGGAAGACTGGAGAGGCTGGGACTTACACCTAGTTGGAGGCCCATATCTTAGTAAACCAAGAAGAGTATCTCAACTCAAGGTGTATTTGAGTAAACTAATTGGAGTATCTTAACTAAAGAAATTAGCATATGTTCCTCACATTAAGAATTATATGCTCATAATTTAGGGAGAATTATGTTTCAGGATGTTTGGGTTAAACTTTATAGAGGTTTCCTATGTATTTGGGTTAATAGAAATCAAATCCCATATAGTTCTAATTATAATTTTTAAGGTCATATAAAAGGATTGGGAAATGAATATTAACATTGTGAGGTAATCAATTGAGTTATGAAGTATAGAGTTATGCAGCTAGGACTATATTGTTATCTTTTATTTTAACTATGATTTGTCTCAAACATGCTAACAAAATGATCAAATAAAACCTCTAAGACCATGGGATTCATAGTTGGTGTGAGAAACAAGATATAATAGAATATCAATTGTAATGCATGAGAGTTCATAACTAGGGATTAAATAGTTCTTATGCATGGGATTCCATATGAGTATACTCTATTTTTGGGAAATTTAGAAGAGTATCTTGATCCATGGTGTTTGTGTGGGGATTATGCATGAGTGCTTCCATTTTTTCTTAATCTTGTTTATTGGAAAATAATTAGAAGAAGGTATGTTTGGGGATTACACCTTATAGAAGGACCATATAAGAAATGTGTGAATTAAAAGGTGTGAAAAGAGGATATTGAGTGGGTATTACACATTGGTTTCCCTTGTAGATTTCTAACCTTGTAAAGGACTTAGGTGAATGATTATTTTAGGGATTATTCATAAAAGGGTCTATATATGTAATGTAATAATCTTTGATGTTAGTGTAGGGATCATATTATCAATGAGGAATCTAAGAATAGTATCTAAACTCAAGGTATACGATATAACCAAGAGGGTATCTCAACTCAATGTATATAAGAGAATCAGTAAGAGTATCTCAACGCAATGAATTACTAGAGTAAAAGTTAGGGTTATAAGTATTACAACCCAAATTTTTCTTAAAAAATCCTAAAACGTTCATGGTATGTATCTCACTTTTTTATGAGGGTTAGTGATAGAAGTGAAGTGACTAGGGTGGAGCCCATATGGTATGGTCCTTTGGAATGAGGCCAAAATGTACTTTAGAAATCCACATTTCAAAGTAGAATTTAAGTATAATTTATTTGAAAAGGGTTTTCACTAATTGGTACTCATTTAGGTATAAATGTGTATGGGTGACTTCAAATGGGTCTTTCTGAAGGGAGTTTTGCATAGACATATCTACATAGGGGTGGAATTGAAGGGTAATCTTTGAAGGCGTATCATTGAACGGGAATCCTCATATGGGAATCCACATAAGTTAATCCACATAAAAAACCCAAAATAGAGGAATAGAAATATGGGTTTATATTAATGGGAATTTTCATAGGGGTTTCTATGAGACCGTTTCCATATAGGTTGTTTACAAAGGGGTTTGAAAGGCCAGAATCATGAATAGCCTTTGTGAGGTCGCTTCAAGAATGACTTTAATGAGGTTGTTTAATAAAGGGGCCTCCAAGGGATTATTTTATAAAGTCCCTCCCATCTCACTATTTCAAACTCAATGATTACATTAGGGGTATCTTGTAGTCTATTATTACCTTATTGATCTATATGAGTGTGTTTCGGAGGCGGTTATGGGGTGTTTCTAGGATATGTGAGATAACTTCTTCATCAAAATAAGAAACTACATAGGGATTTTTGGGTCACATAGTGCATTAGAGTATAATTAATGAATAAAATTATAAATGTGAATAATGTTTATGATGTTAAATATTTTTTAAAAGAAACATATTAAACCATAAAAATCTACACCTTAGTGTTTTAAATGGAGATTCTTTATAAACATTCTCTTTGGAAATGGTCGGGGTGCTTTATGTGTGTTGAAATATTTCTTTTAATTCAAACACAACATGTGTAGTTTGAGTGAGGTCCATATCATGGATTCCATGGTAAAGGTCATGATACAAAGTCTTTGATGCCAAAAAATACTTAAGATAATGATTTAATAGTCTCATAATGTATCATGATTGTATAATAATGAAAATATATATTTTTCATTCATTCATGTGTGCTAAAATATATATTACACTAATGGTGGAATGATAATATACCATCTAAGTATATCTTTTAGTTATACCTAATCAATAAACAACAAAAATTAGTATGGGTTATGATAATATCTCAATATTAGCTTGAGTAGTGAACTCATGAAATAATAAGTTAAGAATTATTATTAGGACTGACCCACCAAGTATAACCCATGGAATTTCATAAAATCATCAATATATATAGGGGTGTTTTGTATAGTAAATACTTATCACCTGAATTTTTTGAGATACCAAACATGATAATGTTCATACATTGATACCTTTCTTGAACAATTCATTGAGAATTAGATAATCGGGGGGGTGGTTGGGTATATTGATAATCATGTCATCAGTTAGAGCATTACCAAGATGGTATTTTTTCACTCATATGATGAATGTATAAATATATCCCCTGATTGAATTAGAATATGGAAATTCAATTACATGCTTAGTTGTAATGGGTGAATTTTATTGAATAATCTATTAGGTAAATTACATGTGATGTATTCATCGACTCAGACAGTCTTTTTGGGATAATCAAGAAAAGAAAAAGTGGTAAATATTAGATTAAAATTATTATATATATATTGGTCACATTATTTCATGGGATAAAAGATTATATAGGTATTAATATTATTTATTTTTTATATAATATAGTGAAAATATTTTAATAAGATATTCATTTTTTGTATAGATTACACCAGACCCCTTAGTATCAGGATTTTCACTAATACTTTTCTTAAGGATGCTCTTTTCATACATCTATGAAATGGGAATTTTATATTTTAATCAATTTTAATAAGTTTTATAGGGGCACATAATTAGTCATTTGGATAATTATTATGTTTTGGAAAAAACAAATCAAAATAATGATACTTTGATATAACTGTATTTATAAAAAAATTGATGGATTCATAGAGTTGTGATGTTTTGCATAAAGTCATTAACGATTTTAGCGAAAGTGGGAGATTATTGAATGTTCACTAAAATTATATAAATTTTATGAATATATCGTAAGGATACATTGATACCAACTTATCTATAAGTGGGATCCCAAGATTACATTGATTCCAACATATCCTAGTGTGCATGTGATATAACTCAAGAATATGTTATACCCTTCATGGTGTGTAATTTCCGCTACCACCACATATATATCAATATTATTTGGTTGTAAAACATTATGAATGGATTAAATACATATTTTTAAATTCATTAAATATTTTTATTAAATTATTCTGATGAGAAATAATGCACTATTTATATGATATAGAATTCGATATGTTTTAGATGGATAACTCTCTTCGTTAACTAAAGAGTGTCGAGGATGGTTATATAATGGTATGCGATCCCTATTTTTTTAGAAAATTTACATTAAAATGTTATTGAATCTCTATTCCACCTTATATAATACCCCTATTGATGTTTAGAAATCATAAAATTATGAAATGGGATTTTAAGTCATGTGTACCATCTTTGATATAGGAATCATTCATTTTCTCTAAAGGTGATCTGTATTGAGTAAAAAATGAAAAGTAAAATATGTATTAATTGTAACTTCATGTGTTCTTATGTTATAAACTATTCCATGTTCATTCAGGGATATAGATTTGGAATCATAAATATTTTTTCTACTACTAATGATCACGAAATAATCCCCTCAAACCCATCAATTCCTTCACTTCTTGAGTCTTCATACACAAGGAATTCACTAAAAAAATACTATATCCTTGGGTATATGGTAACTCAATGTATAAATTCTAAAGATATTTTACCCATAATTGGTTCCTAAATTTCAAATCCAAATGAGAATAATTATACTTCAATGTTTTGTGATCTAAATACACTATGAACATCTTACCAAACACATAATGTCTTCAACTCTTCAAATATTTATAAAATTTTTCAATATTTATATTTTTTGTGATATTTAATCTTTTTTGGTCATCATTTTCCCAAATAATAAACCAACACAACTACTCCAAGTATAATAACAATTACTAATCCAACTCTATATGTGTAATGACCAAAAAAAACATTAATGAAAATTCATCTTGGTCTATTTAAATGTATTCTTATGGTTACATAAAACATACGCACTTATTTGGTTATATGTTTTGTATTTTAAAATACCATTAAGAATTGGGACCGTTTCTAATATATTCGTTGAACAGTGATCCCATGATTAGTATAAATAAAGGGCTTTAACAAATCCAATTTACTCAGATAAAGGAAGTGATGGCCTCATTAAGTATACTTTCCCCCATACAAATCCCATTTTTCGGAGATCAAAAAGGAGGTGGTGTTATTGGGATTCGCTCTTGACCAAGATCAAGACAAGCTTGAATACATGAAGCTCGAGTGGAACCACCTATGAGAGAAGTGGACATTGATAGATATTACCACTCGAGTAAAGTTATCTGAGCCACCCCAAGAGTCTGTCACCATCGCGCACCTTGCACTAAGGTCTTACACATGTATTTTGTGGGGTTATGTAACAATACACTAGTACTACGATTATGTACATTATTATTGTTTAGAAAATATATATTCTTTTTATTATTACTACTTTGTAAATAGTTTTTAAAGCGCAAATAATATTTTTAGTTAATATTCAACCAAGAAATATATTTTGATTAATTAAGGGATTTTTGAATTAAATAATATTTTAATAAAATATGATTATTATTATTAAATTAAATTTTATTAAATATAAATGATCATATAAATTTATGAATGCAATTGTAATTTTTATTAACATTTAAAAACTATTTTTGTCAAAACCCACAAATTTTCGATAAATGTCAGTTTTTATTTTGAAACTAAAAATTCACATAATTAGAATATTATTTAGATAATATTAATATTATTTTTGGAATTAGGATTTTGAACTTATCCAAAGTTGAATTTTTCATAATTTTCTGGAATAGTCGAATGTTTGGGTAAAAATTAAATACCATTTAAATATACAATGTGTTTTATGACATCATAATGATCCAATAGTGATGTAATAAAATACTATAAACATTTTTTTCGGACAATATATGTTTTTCCATTAAAATAATGTGATTTTAGGTTTATTTTATTTGTTTTACAAGGCCTTAGTGGACCCTCTAAGACTTTTAAAACATTTTATCTTTTTAAATTATTTTCCTTAAGAGTGTGACTCACCTCCACATGAGAAAACCTATTATTTTAAGAAGTTAGGCCATTGGAATTATAAAATATTGTATTTCAATCCCTTTTGGAAATGACCATGGGAAAAAATCATGGGCTGGTTTGTGGGTTTGATTAGTTTAATGTGAGGTGTCCCGAACCTAAATAATAAAGAATTCCTTCTCCTTTCATATATAAACTCACCCAAGCTCCCACCTCCTCTTCACTAAAAGACTTTAGAGTTCATCCAACCTCTTCCCTTATCTATCTAGAATCTTCCCAAGGGTCTCCAAGCTTGCAATAAGCCTCTCTCAAGCCTTTCCCAAGCCTTTGGGATCACATTTCCAAGTAAGGGATTCCTACCTTTCTCTTTTTATCAAAGTTTCTTAATATTGTTAAGCCCTTTTATTGTCAATTATAAATGTTGGGGTATAATTTTTCACCTCTCCCATAATTCCCTCTTTATGTTTGAATGCTGATAGACCCATTTCTCTCCCATTAAATTCCTCCCATGTACACCCATTACTATGCCAAAATTCTGAAAGGAATTTCTCTCTCCTCATTTACGTTCAAGAAATTCTTTTGCATCGTGAATCTAAATTCCATTACAATTGTTTGGAAATGTATCTATATTACCCCCATTACTTTCCATTTCATGTAAATATGATGAGACATCCCTCTCTCTCATCAATAATTTTTTTATGAATTCCTATGTCATGTCGTTATGGTGCCGAAATTGCACCATGTTTTTCCAAGACAAAGTCATTGTGTAGTGAATACCATGCCCATTTCTCTATCAAGGGTCTTAAACTTTATAAACATTTACTTATTTATTATAGATTTTCATATATGAATTCCACATTCCTTTATCGTGGAATAAATTGTGATATTTAATGAATCCATGTTTTATGATCCTTGTGGCACACTTATGCATGAAATGAAATGTTTAAGAAAGGGTGCAACCTAATAGTGCTCCAATGCAATGGGTAAAGTATAGTATCATGATACGTCATGTGAAACAAGTTTTGAATCATGATAAATCAAGTGAAACAAGGTTTTACTCATTCTTCATGTGCAATGAGTATTTACTCATGATCCATGTGTAATGAGCCTTGGCTCATGCTAATTCAATGTTAAGTGTTGTTTCCACATCTCCATGTTATGATTTTCATGCTTTATCATGACTTTATGTTCATGTTTATATTGTGATCCATTGATATTTCTATTGTCTAACGTGTATTGTATTCCTCATGTTATTCCATGTTTATTCCCTTACTTGGATTTATAGCTCACCCCTTTCTTGTATTTGACCTCATCTTATCCCATGCAATGCTAAGTACGAGGTAATTTAGTGGTTATGTAACGGAAGTTTTCAATAAAGATATTGTGTTTCATGTTTCAAGTTGTTCTATAATTTTCTTAATCCCCAATGACACCAGACCTCTCGATCTTCTATGTTGTATCAATTGACGGTTTTATATAATAAATTGTGTTTAAGTGTGAAATAAATACAGGGTTGTTATAGTTGGTATCACAGGATAGGTTTAGTTATTTTTGGGATTAGGATTAGAAAATGCTAGTGAAATCCTTAGGGATAAGACTAAGTATAATAAAAACATCCCTATGTTTTCTTGAGTATTGAGTAAGTGGTTTATCAAGAAAATACTTCCATGTATTGATATGAGCAGATAGAGGCGGCTCTAGCATAGATGTACCTTGGGATGAAAACCCCGACAAGGAGTTTCGGGCTTGACCCAGGGTATCCTGGTACATGACAAAGGGATTTGTTTTACTCTTGGTTATGAAACTCCTGGGGGATATTCTTTGGTAAATTAACAATCTTAGTATGAACCATTATTAAGGTAATTTAAAAATATTTCTCTAATAATACATGTTAGAAATTAGATCATGAATAGCATAGACTGAGGCCTATATATTCATAAGTTGAGGAATAAAAGTAATTTATAATTCATCTGTTTTTGTCCTTTGATTACCCTTTATGTGTTACCCCTAACTTTCCTTTCATTAAGAAATAATAAATTGTTATACTTCAAGTAGTTTAATATCATAATTTTATCATGTCTAGAGGGTAACTCAAAATTTGATATGTTTCATCGCGAGGATAAAGGATAGTTTTGAGATGGAAGGGGAAGAATGTCATACAACACTCTTGTCCCTTCCTGAGGAATTAATAGCTATAATTATTTCGAAGTCAAGATCGCATAGTATAGAAACCTTTTCCAATGTCCAAATTTTTTTCCAGATGCTCTACGACATATCAAACACCTCCTCCATACCGCAGAATAATCAAGGATCATGGATCACTTGTGATCAAATCTTAAGCTCCCAACTCTCTCACCTTTATTGAAAAGTGAGGAACTATAAGGATATTTTCAAATACTTCACCCTGTATAAAGAGTATGATGCACTATTTGATTTTAGGATAGCTGCTGAAGAGGGAGACCTCCGAGAAACCTATATGTATATAGTCATGGATTCTGGTCTTTTTGGAAACATAGGCTATATATTAGAAGAACCATATTTTGAAAATTTCAAAGGTGACTCTATCAGACTATTTTACAAAAACCTGGTACATGGTGATGCTTTGAAACTGTATGTTAGAAACAATAATTTTTGAAAAGTGCATCTTATTTTCCATCAGTACAATCCAAGTTGCATGGACTGTGTCTGGACTAAGGAAGTGGAAGAATTTGAAAGTGCATTGAGGTATTGTTGTACGAGGTGTGTCACAGCCCGACCTAGATGATACGTGACTTGCGCGAGAGTTATAAAACAGCACGGAAAGCACGCACCTTAACCATGTATGTGGTCAGTGCTGGGTGGCACAGTCCGAGCGCGGCTCACCCAACCGCGTGCTTGGCAGCACACGAGTCGTGCAGTTGAGCGATGTTTCAAATAAATAAAATATTTTGTTTTTAGGGTCGTTAAATTATTATTACTCTTATTTATATAGTTATTTATATTTGATTTGTATTGTTATTATTATTTTTACGATATTTTTTTTATTGTTAATAAATTTTATTAATATTATCTTTATTATGGTTGATTTTAATATTATTGTTTTTTTTTGTTTTATTATTATTATTATTATCATTTTTATTTTTTTATTGTTATTATTTGTATTATTATTATTTTTACTATTACTATTAATATTGTAATGATATTATGATTATTAGAAATGAAAAAAAAGGAAAACCCTAGCAACCCGAAGCACCCCCCCACCTTCCCACTTTTGCAGCGCTGCCCCAACCAACCCCCCCCCCCCCCCCACTGCCCCTCAGTCTTGCCCCCCCCCCCCCGACTTCATCCTCTATGCTCCAGCCCCCTTCACCCCAGCCTCTGCCTGCTTTTCGCCTCTCGTCCCACGTCGCGCTGACCTCACCCTCACGTCGACCTCGCACCGCCCAGCCACACCTAGTCCGGCGACCTCCTACGCCTCCTCCGGCTGCTCTCCATGATGACACTGCCCTTCCCTTCGGCCGGCTACACCGGCCAGTGACCGGCGACCTGCTCCATCACCTCCTCTATTTCTGAATAGCCGCACCGCACTACACCACCTCTTCCTGCTAGACAGCCTGCGCACATGACCTCCCCCTCAGTCCGCAACCACCACACACCTACCTTCAACGGCCGGACTATCTCGCCGGTGTCCCCTCCTCCTACCGGAGCATTTTCCGGCGCCTCGCTTCCCTACTCTGGTACGGTTTCCCTCCAGGTAAACCTGCATCCTATAATTTGTGGTTTTGATTCTTATTCATTGGGGGTTTGGGTTTGAGTTTGGTTTGTTTATGGTGTATATGTTTTGATTGTTTGATTTGAGGGTTTATTTTGATCACTGTACAGTGCGGTTGTGCGGCAATTGGGGTTCTGCAGAAATATTTGGGAATTTCGACACCAAAGGTATTCAGTTCCATGCATAATCTTTTTTTTGTGTTTTAATTTTCTTTTTTGATCAATTTAGTATGTTATTTGACTAGTATGCTTGGTGTGAATATAGTGTTGCTTGATGTTTAATATGATTTGGATGGGTTTAGGAACGTGTTTATGTGATATGAATGTTTTGATTTTATGAAAACTTTTGTTGATCCATTCGCAGTGTTTTCTAAACTGTACTATTGTTTTGATATGGTGCGCATGGGCTGAAAATTCTATTTTTCACATGTAAGTGGTGTGCGTTTGGCCTCAAAAAGGGTTTTCTTGGGTGGTCTATTACGTTCAAAGTCTTGGGATACTATTTGGAGTTGCTTCAAAATATTTTTATGTGGTTTATTAAATCTTATAAAGTGTGTGCACCATGTGTAAGAAAATATTTTAGTGTGTGTTTAATTTTAAAGAGGTGAGTTGAAGTATGTTTTCTTTTAGTGAAGCTTTGTTATGCATCTTGGGAAAAGTTTTATTAATTATGTAAATGATTTATTAAGTGGTGAGTGTGATGAAAATTATCCTTGTGACATGCTTTTCCATGAAGTTTTATTTTTCATTTGTTTCTATTAATTAATAATATTCTATGGGAAGTGAAAAAAAATTAGTTGTTTTTGATGCCTTGGGTAGTTATTGGATTCCCTTTCATCGTTGTAGGGTGTTTTGCTCATCGCGGTGTGGGTTTTGGTCATCAGTGACAAAGACCTATAGGTATATACATGGGTAAGCATGTATATATGTATATCAACCTTGTGCATATTCCCTCATGGCGTGGGGAATATGTACTTGAGTTAAAGGGTGTATATATATATATATGAAAATGTATATGCGTATAGGTGAAGCGGTTTCGAATTTTCATCTTCAAGAGTAGCTGTTTTTAGTTAGAAAGTGTCAAGAGTCGAGTGGACATCTTGGTTCCACCTTGAGGTAGGTCCCCCACTGCACTCACCTTTAAAATTAGAATTTATTAATTGCTTGATGTTTTATTAATTTTAATAAATGAGGAATAATATAAGGTAATTAATTTTTAAATGATTATTTGGTGTAAAAATAGCCATTTATTTTATACACGACACTTGGAACAATTTCTTAATGAGCGGACACCCAGTATTGAAAGAATGCTCGTTTGGCCTTTAAACATAATTCGTAGAATTTGAAATGTAGTTCTAGTTTTAAAGAGAAATTATTTCTTCTGAACAAGTGTTTTGGGTTTTCTCGTGAAAAGTGGTTTTTCAATAAAATTGGTGAAGGCCCGTTTGGAACTTTAATAAAATAAATTATTTTGGAAAACCCACTCAGGGGTGATCTTTAGTGTGCGTTAATTTTGTGAGCTATATGTGATTTTTTTGCATCGTTACTGATTGATTTACATTATGGACGCACCCCTTTTTATTTCATGTGTTGACATGGGCACCTGGAAAAGTGAGTGAATCTTTTGAGAATGATTGTTGCACTAGTTTAGATTACACACTGGCTAGTGGCCCCATAGTAGGGGAATACTAAGTTATTACTGCTATGGGGATTGGACCCCTCAGTTAGGCCATGTAGGGCTATCCCGAGCATTAGGGCGTTATTTCGTCATCGAGTTAGGGCATGCCTTCATGATGAGTCACATGTATAGTATGTTCTGGATTTTTCACGATCTCCTAGGTTTGACCCATGTTTTTATTGAGTGTTTATTTGTATGTGGCGGACGATTGAGAGGTCTTGTTCAGTTGTTGGCCCATGTGTTCTACTTTTTCCATTGCCCTTAGTGTTTGTTGTGTGTTGTGTGTAGTTTTTCTTTTTACTAACAACAAAAATTTGGATTTCTAAATTGACTCACAAAAATGTTTTAAAATGAAATGCACCTGTTCTTTCAAGAACTAGACTTGTTTTTATATTATAAAGGGCAATGGTTTGTTACTTGTTTTAGAAATGAAAGTGTGTGTGGAAACCAATATTTTATATAATTTAGTTCAAACATGGAATTGATAAATTCTTTATTTAGTGGTAGTGCATTGGGAATAGATTTATCGGGCGAGCCTACTGATTTTAATACTCACGCCTATAGTGTTTTCAGGTTTTTAGTTCTTTTGTAGGTTATATATTCAGTTTTTCTCCTTGAGCAACATTTGTTGTGGTATTGGAGAGTGACCCACAGGGTCACATGGAGTTTTGGTCGTAGTCAGGTTAGTAGCGTTGTTGTTTGTTCTTTATTTATTTGATTTTGTTCTATTTATTTTTCACTGATTAGTTTATATTCTTTTGGTACAAATCGTTCTTACCTATTTAATTTGATGCCCAAAACTAGTTTCCAGCCCATGGGGATCGGGAATGCCCCTCGGTCCATGTCGCGGACCGGGTCGGGTGACCGGTTCAGGGTCGACCTAGGTTGGTTTGTGACAAAATGGTATCAGAGGCAGGTTCTTGTTATTTGGGGTGTCTGGTAGATAGAGATTAGGATTGTCGGTACTCGAGAGGTAGGTACAAGAAGGACGTCATGAACCCTCGCCCATTCCTCACCTCGAGTCACCATGGGATAGTCTGGGAATTGAGTCTTTTTTTTTGTTCTGGTTTGTTTTGGATTGAGGGATGACAATGGAGGTAAACCGATGTTACATCGTGATCTCACATGGAGTAGTGACCCATGTGGAGTCTGGGTACACAGTTTGAATTCCTCTTGGTTGTTGACGCTTACTTGGGGTATGGCCCACTACCATGTCACCAGGTTAAGTGTGACTGCTAGTCCCTCACTCCGGTGGGTTGATGCAAGTTGAGTGTCTTTTTCGTTTTGGTTGGTGTAAGTGCATTTTTGGAAAATAAAAAGGGTTTTTTAAAATGGGTCTAATTTCTTTTAAATGACTTTAAATTTATAAAATGGGTTTTAAAATTGAAAGCCTTTGGTTTGTGAAACTGGTGTTTACTTGGAAATGGGTTGAGAATGGTTTGGGGTGAAACCTCGGGTACTTCTTATGAACGTTTGCACATGCGAGAAGATGCGTGGAAAGTGTGTGTTGGTGCGTATGAATGAAAGTGGATGAAGACATGTGCAATGGTTCATGGTATTACCTGGGTGTGTTTGAAATTAAAGGCTTGACCTTGTTTTCTAAATTGGCTTTTAAAGAGGAAAATGGTTTTGGAAAGTGATTTGGGTTTGAAAAGTGGATTTGGTATTTGGAAAGTGGTCTTGAAAGAAAGCAGTTTTGAAAAAAAAAAGCAGTTTTAGAATATAAAATGGAACGGGAATTTTGGGTCGTGTTTGTGGTTGTTTGGTTTTTTTTTTGAGCTGGTTGTTTTTGGATGAGGGCGCTTTATTGATTTTTCTTCAATTGATATCAGTTTCATCTTGGTGTTATATATTTTGTTCAGAAACACTGCCCAGAAAGGTCCCCAAAGTTTTGATGAGTCATGACCAGTTTTTGGTCTTTATCAGACATTGTCTATCCTTCATAGTGATTAGATTATGTTAGAGACAATGGAGTGGCTTGAAGAGGTCGAGCGCATCTTCAGGGTATTGGGAACTCCCGAAGTTGTTAGAGTGCATGCTGTTTTGGGTCTGTTCGAAGGTCCATCTCTAGATGAGTAAGAGTTTTTTGCCCTGCCATTACTGCAAGTTGGGATGATGTGGTGTGTCTTTAAATCCATATTCGTTCAATGGTTTATACTTGTAGAGGTGAAGACGAATAAAATGGAAGAGATAATGCGTGTTCAACATGGACAGCAGATGGTTAAAGCATATGTTGACCATTTCAAGGATCTTGTGTCTCTTTTTTCAGGGGTAGTGTCGCAGGACTAAATGAAGACTTCTCCCTTCATCAGGGGTCTTCATCCATAGATCAAGGAGCGAGTCCTCCCTTTTGGGAGCATCACTTTTGAGAATTTGGTGCATGAGGTGTTCTTAGCTGAGTTGGTTTCTGAAGCACAAACTATTGGCAATCCACCCTATCCAGTTGCTCGTGAAGGTCCCCCATGTGATGAGCAGAGTGTGTCAGGTAAATTTTCTTCTAAAGAGTTCTCTACAGTGGATCCAGCTTCCAGTTTGTCGGACCATCTAATGGTGTACGATCAGTATGGATGTTTAGGGCATACAAGACGTCATGTCACACCCCTCCGAAAACCTACCATCATTGTAGGTGTCTAGGTCATCTAGATAAGTTTTGTAGGAAGCGTCATCTGAGGAAGACACTGCGACCAGAAGATCCCAGTGCCTGACTGTGAGGCAGAAGATGCTTCAACCATCATAGCCCCAGTCATAGGTCTTGGGGTGAAGCTTGCGCGCAGTCAGTAGTTTTCAAGGGTGTGATGCCTCAATTCGGGTTTCGTGTTCCGTGTTGGGAAAGAAACATTTAATGTCCTTTCATTCTCTTCCTTCCACTGTTAAAGTTTTGGCGTTGTTTTATGTTCATTGTTTCGTCGTGATGTTGGGATGAACATGTTCGTTTGTAATCCAAACAGTCTCATTTGTCTAATTATGGTATTCTGGATCGTGCATTTTTCTTAAAAGTATGTTTGTACCTTGCGTGGGTTAATCTTGGTTTAGTAGTGTTCATTTGGAGATATAAGTGCACGCAGAGGAGTCCAGGTTTGCGGTTATGCTCAGGATTACCGCTTGGGTTAAGTTCTGCTTGGAGTTTTTCTCTAGTGTTTGGGATTTCTTTGGTCCAATTCGATAACTCCATGTTTGGCAGAGGTGTTGTTTCTCTCGCTGTATGGAGGTTAGTCTGGATTGGGTGGGAGTTCCCGTGTCCCCCCCATCCTTCCCGAGGTGGTATGTTTGAGTGTTAAAATTTCCACACTAATTGAGTTCTTGTGGTGGGGAGAACCCTCTCATGTTATCCCATTCTCTAATATTGTGGTTTCTTTTAGTTTTATTTGTGAATGGACTCTTATTTTGTCTATCATTCGACTTGGTGACTTTCTGGGGGTAGAAAGTGTCTATGATGGGGAGAAATGTCACACCCCAACCTAGCTGATACGCGACTTGCGTGATAGTTATAAAACAGCACGGTAAGCACGCACATTAACATTGTATGTGGTCAGTGTCGGGTGACACGGTCTGAGCACGTTTCACCCAACCACATGCTCGGTGACACACGATTCGTGTAGTTGAGCAATGTTTAAAATAAATAAAATATTTTGTTATTAGGGTCGTTAAATTATTATTATTCTTATATATATTATTATTGATATTTGATTTTTATTGTTGTTATTATTTTTATGATGATTATTTATATTGTTAATAAATTTTATTAATATTATCTTTATTATGGTTAATTTTATTATTATTATTATTTTGTTTTATTATTATTATTATTATTATTATTATCATTTGGATTTTTTTATTATTATTATTTGTATTATTATTATTTTTACTATTATTATTAATATTGTAACAATATTATGATTATTAGGAATGAAAAAAATGGAAAACCCTAGCTACCCAAAGCACCCCCCCCCCTTCCCACATTTGCAGCACCGCCCCAACCCCCCCCCCCCCCCCCTGCTGCCCCTCAGGCCTACCCCCCCCCCCCCGACTTCTTCCTCTGCACTCCATCCCCCTTCACCTCGGCCCCCGCCTACTTTCCACCTCTCATCCCACGTCGCGCCTACCTCGCACCGCCCAACCACACCGAGTTCGGCGACCTCCTTCACCTCCTCCGGTTGCTCTCCCAGCCGACACCACCCTTCCCTTCGGCCGGATACACTAGCCAGCGACTGGAGACCCGCTCCGCTGCCTCCACTATTTCCACACAGCCGCACCACACAGCGCCACCTCTTCCCTGCCAGACAGCCTGTGCGCACACCCTCCGTTTCGGTCCGCAACCGCCACACACCTCCCTTCGACGACAGGACTATCTTGTCAGCATCCCCTCCTCCTACTGGTGCATTTTCCGGCTCCTCGCTTCCCTGATCCGGCACGGTTTTCCTCCAGGTAAACCCTCATCCTATAATTTGTGGTTTTGATTCTTATTCATTGGGGTTTTGGGTTTGAGTTTGGTTTGTTTATGGTGTATATGTTTAATTGTTTGATTTTAGGTTTTATTATGATCATCGTACAGTGCAGTTGTGCAGAGATTGGGGTTCCGCACAAATATTTAGGAATTTTGACACCAAAGGTAGTCAGTTCCGTTCATAACTTTTTTTGGTGTTTTAATTTGATTGTTTTATCAATTTAGTATGTTATTTGACTAGTCTTCTTGGTGCGAATATAGTGTTTATTGATGTTTAATATGATTTGGATGGGTTTAGGAACGTTTTTATGTGATATGAATGTTTTGATTTTTTGAAAACTTTTGTTGAGACATTTGTAGTGTTTTCTAAACTGTGTTTTTGTTTTTCTATGGAGCACATGGGATGAAAATTATGTTTTTGACATGTAAGTGGTGTGTGTTTGTCCTCAAAAGGGGTTTTTTTGGGTGGTGTTTTACGTTCAAAGTCTTGGGATACTGTTTGGAGTTGCTTCAAAATATTTTTAAGTGGTTTATTAAATCTTATAAATTGTGTGCACCATATGTAGGAAAATGTTTTAGTGTGTGTTTAATTTTAAATAGCGGAGTTGAAGTATGTTTTCTTTTAGTAAATCTTTGTTATACATCTTGGGAAAAGTTTTATTAATTATGTAAATGATTTATTAAGTGGTGAGTGTGATTCAAATTAGCTTTGTGACATGATTTTCCATAAAGGTATATTTTCCATGTGTTTCTCTTAATTCAAATTATTTTATGGGAAGTGAAATTGTTTTAGTTGTCTTTGAAGCCTTGGGTAGTTATTGGATTCCCTTGCATAGTTTTAGGGTGTTTTTATCATCGCGGTGTGGGTTTTGGTCGTCAGTGACAAAGACCTATAGGTATATACCTGGGTAAGCATGTATATATGTATATCCTCCTTGCGTATATTCCCTCATGGTATGGGGAATATGTACTTGGGTTAAAGGGTATATATATATATATGAAAATGTATATGCGTATAGGTGAAGCGGTTTCAGATTTTCATCTTCAAGAGCAGCTGCTTTTAGTTAGAAAGAATCAAGAGATGAGTGGACGGATTGGTTCCACCTTGAGGTAGGTCCCCCACTGCACTCACCTTTAAATATAGAATTTATTAATTACTTGATGTTTTATTAATTTTAATAAATGAGGAATAATATAAGATAATTAATTTTTAAATGATTATTTGTTGTAAAAAGAGCCATTTATTTTATACATGACATTTGGAACATTTTCATGACGAGTGGACACCCAATATTTAAATAATGCTCATTTGTTATTTAAACATAATTCACATAATTTCAAATGTAGTTCTAGTTTTAAAGAGAAATGATTTCTTCTAAACAAGTGTTTTGGGTTTTCTCGATAAAAGTGGTTTTTATTTAAAATTGGTGAAGGCCCGTTTGGAACTTTAATAAAATAAATTATTTTGGAAAACCCACTTAGGGGTGATCTTTGGTGTGTGTTGATTTCTTGAGCTATATGTGATGTGTGTGCATCGTGACTGATTGCTTTACATTGTAGACGCACCCCTTTTTATTTCATGTGTTGACATGGGAACCTAGAATATTGAGTGAATCTTCTGAGAACGATTGTTGAACTAGTTTAGATTATGCACTGGAAAGTGGCCCCATAGTAGGGGAATACTGAGTTATTGCTGCTATGGGGATTAGGGTTCTCGGTTATGCCATGTAGGGCTATGTCGAGCATTAGGATGTTATGACGTCATCGAGTTAGGGCATGCCTTCAGGATGAGTAACAAGTATAGTATGTTATGGATTGTTCACGATCTCCTAGGATCGACCCATGTTTTTATTGAGTATTTATTTATATGTGGAGGACGGTTGAGAGGTCTAGTTCGGTTGCTGGCTCATGTGTTCCACTTTTTCCATTGCCCTTAGTGTGTGTTGTGTGTCGTGTGTAGTTTTTCTTTTTACTAACAACAACAATTTGGATTTCTAAATTGATTCACAAAAATGTTTTAAAATGCAATGCACCTGTTTCTTTTAAGCACTAGACTTGTTTTTATATTATAAAGGGCAATGGGTTGTTACTTGTTTTAGAAATGAAAGTGTGTGTGGAAACCAATATTTTATATAATTTAGTTCAAACATGGAATTGATAAATTCTTCATTTAGTTCTAGTGCATTGGGAATAGATTTATCAGGCTAACCTGCTGAGTTTTAATACTCACGCCTATAGTGTTTTCTTGTTTTTAGTTCTGTTGTAGGTTCCATCTTCAGTTGTTCTCCTTGAGCGACGTTGGTTGTGGTGTTAGAGAGTGACCCACGGGGTCACATGGAGTTTTGGTTGTAGTCAGGTTAGTAGCATTGTTGTTTGTTCTTTATTTACTTGATTTTGTTATGTTTATTTTCCACTGCTTAGTTTATTTTATTTTGGGCCAAATCATTTCCACCTGTTTAATTTGATGCTCGACACTAGTTTCCAGCCCGTGGGGATCGGGAACGCCCCTCGGATCATGCCGCGGGCATGCTTGGGTGACTGGTTCAGGGTTGACCCAAGTTGGTTTGTGACAAGGTGGACCCTCTCTCTCCATGATTGATGTGATCATGGGGGTTGGGGAATGCTTAATGGTGGTGGGTAAGGAACACTAAAGTCGTGTTTAAATTTCAAAGTTCTTTTTGTATGTAATCAAATTGCGAGGACACCGTTTTTTTAAGGGGTAAAGATTGTAACGACCCAAAAATTCATTAATGGAAATTATTCTTGGTCTATTTAAATGTATTCTTATGGTTTTGTAAAACATATCCACTTATTTGGTTCTATGTTTTATATTTTAAGATACCATTAAGAATTATGACCATTTTTAATATAGTCGTTGAACAGTGATCACATGATTAGTATAAATATAGGGCTTTATCAAATCCAATTTACTTGGACAAAGAAAGCGATGGCATCATCCAGTAGACTTGACCCATACAAATCCCATTTGTCAGAGCTCGGAAAGGAGTTGGTTTCATTGGTATTCTCTCTTAACCAAGCCCAATATTAGATTGAATACATTAAGCTTGAGCGAAACTGCCTACGAGAGAAGTTGAAGTTAATAGTGATTATCACTCAAGAAATGTTATCTGAGCCACCCCAAGAGTATGTCACCATCGCGCACCTACCCTAAGGTCTTATGCGGGTATTTTAAGAGGTTATTTAACAATACCCTAGTACTAAAATTATGTACATTATTCTTTTCTAGAGAATATACATTATTTTTGTTATTGTTACTTTTTAATTAGTTTTTAAATCACAAATAATATTTTTAGTTAATATTCATCTAAGAAATATATTTTTATGAATTAATGGACTTTTGAATTAAATAATATTTTAATAAAATATTATTATTATTATTAAATTACTTTTTATGAAATATAAATTATCGTATAATTTTAGGAATGCAATTGTAATTTTTATTAAGGTTTGAAAGTTGTTTTTGTCAAAACCCATGAATTTTCGATAAATGTCGGTTTTTATTTTAAAATTAAAAATTCACATGTTTATAAAATTATTTAGATAAAATTAATATTATTTTTTCAATCAGGATGTCAAAATTATCCAATGGTGAATTTTTCATAATTTTCCGGAACAGTCAAATTTTTGGGTAAAATTTAAATACCACTTAAATATTTAATGTGTTTAATGACATCATAATGACACAATAGTGATGTAATAAAATACTATAAACATTTTTTCATCCAATATTTGTGTTAACATTAAAATAATGTGATATTAGGTTTATTTTATTTATTTTACAAAGCCTTAGTGGATCCTCCAAGACTTATAAAAAAAATTATATTTTTAAATTATTTTCCTTAAGAGTGTGACTCACCTCCACAAAAGAAACCCAATTATTTGAAGAATTTAGTCCATTGTTTTTATAAAATATTGTTTTTAACTCCTATTTGGAAAAAATCTTGGGCAAAAACTATGGTTTGGTTTGTGTTTTTGATTAGTTTAATGTGAGGTGTCCCAACACTAAATAATAAAGAATTCTTTATCCTTTCCTATATAAACCCACCCAATCTCTCACTTCATCTTCACTCAAAGACTTTATAGTTTGTCCAAAATCTCCCCCCCCCCCTCTCTAGAATCCTCCCAAGGCACCCCAAACTCCCAGAACCCTCTCTTAAGATTATCCCAAGCATTTGGGACCACACTTCCATGTAAGGGATTCCAACCTTTCTCTTTTTATCCAAGTTTCTTAATATTGTTATGCCCTTTTATTTTCAATTATAAATTTTGGGTTATGATTTTTCACCTCCCCCATACTGCCATTTTTTTTTGAATGATGAGATACCCATTTATCTCTCATTAAATGCCTCCAATGTACACCGGTTACTATGCCAAAATTCTGAAAGAAATTTTTCTATCCTCATTTATGATCAAGCAATTATTTTGTATCATGAATCTAAATTCCATTATAATTGTTGGTACATGTATCTATATGACTCCCCTTACTATCCATTTCATTTACATATGATGAGATTCCCTTCTATCTCTCATAAACCATTTTTTTATAAAATCTTATTTCATGTTGTTATACTGCCGAAATTGCACCACGTTTTTCCAATCCAAAGTCATTGTGTAGTGAATACCATGCCCATTTCTATATCAAGGGTATTAACCCTCATGAACATTTACTTATTTATTATAGAGTTTCATTTAGGAATTACACAATCCTTTATTGTGGAATAAATGATGATATTTAATGAATCCATGTTTTATGATCCATGTGGCACACTTATGCATGAAACAAAATGTTTAAGAATGGGTGCGCCCTAATAGCACTTCAATGCATTGGGTAAAGTATAGTATCATGATATGTCATGTGAAACCAGTGTTGACTCATGACAATTCAAGTGTAACGAGGGTTTACTCGTGCTTCATGTGTAAGGATGATTTACTCATGCTCCATGTGCAATGAGCCTTGGCTCATGCTAATTCCATGTTAAGTGTTGTTGCCACATCTCAATGTTATGATTTTCATGCTTTATCATGCCTTTATGTTCATGTTTCTCTTGTACTATATTGATATGCCAATTTTCTAACATGTATTATATTCCTCATGTAATTCCATGTTTATTGACTTACTAGGATTTATAGCTCACCCATTTCTTATGTATGTCCTCAGGTTATCCAATGCAATGCTAAGTACGAGGGAATGTAGTGGTCATGTAAAGGAAGTTTTCAATAAAGATATTTTGTTTCACGTTTTAAGTTTTTATGAAATTTTCCTAAGCCCCAAAGACACTAGGAATCTTGATTTTCTATGTTGTATCAAGTAAAGGTTTTATGTAATAAATTGTGTTTATGTGTGAAATAAAAGCAGGGTTGTTATAATATGCATCACAATAAAATGAATACCCATCATCAAGTTTTTTTAAGATCCACACTAGCATGGAATTCAACCTCCTATTTAGATAATTAAAAACCCTGGTAAATTAAAATTATATTTAAGAATAGATTCCCCCAAACTCATTCTGTTATCAAGAAACAATTCAAGAAATACAATTCACACATTAAATGGAAACACCTTAATCAAAAACCTATGATCATGATTATTAAAGGAATAATATTTTACAAAAAATAAATTAAAACATAAACCTAAAAAATCGTCATAAAAAATAAAAAAAAACTAAAAAATCAATAATCCTTAATTAATAGTTCTCAGTTAAAAATATGTTTACCCCTCCATTTTTTCATAAACACTCATGAAAACATTCATGTTTGATGTGGAAGAGGTCTATTCTTAATCATATCTACCATTAACCCACTATCTTCAATATCCAAATAAATTAAAGTCAAATTATATCTTAAATTAATCATTTTATCTATTGGTGTCATTCAATATTTATAAATATTTTCCATTAATTAAAACAATTAAATGGACATAAAAACTATGTAATGATTTCTAAGTCTTTCCTATATAAATTAAAAATCACCAAAAATCATAATTTGATATATTATCTTTCCAATAATGATTTTAATTTAATATCTATTATTATATATAAAACAACATTGTGTTTTTATCCCTGCATACCATGTTCATCTCAAGTATCCAACTACAACTTAACATTAATTCATGATTTTGGTTCATTTTTTCTAAATGTAATTCTTTTTCCACTACAAAATGGTTTTATCCCACGGTTTATCCTTCTTTGATAGCTTCACATATTTCCAACATTATTAGGACATTAAATCATGTCTTCTATTGAGTTCCTCATTTTATCTCTTAATTCTCAAACCACTACATGTTTATTACAACAATGTCATGGATTTTCAAATCTAAAAATAATAATTACAAAATGGTTAAACTTTTATTATTAAAATTAATACTTTAAAAATACTAAAAACACATAATTTAGTATAAAAATTTTATAATTATTTTATAAAACTAATATTTGTTAAATACATAATACAACACCAACAATTAACCAATAAAGGGTTAAAACTATATAAATTTGATTAAAGGAAAAAACATTAATTAAATGACATTATATATATATGTATTTATTTATTTATTTATTTATTTGATCAATATATATATATATATATATCAACCAATGATATTAAATTATTTTACATATGAGTGTGTGATGATTTAATGTTATATAAATCCAAAAAAATAGTCTCTATGTTATTAAAACCTTTTGGGTTTCAATATGATTTAAAAATATATATACACAAGCTTGTTTGATTTTCTTTTCATTGGAATAATCAAAAGTGTCTCATCGATATCATATTAAGAATCATTATCTACCCCTATATATCCACATCTTATGAACATGTAACACCTAGGAATTCTAAAATAATTACATTGTATTATATATCTAGAAGAACACGCAACCTCGAGTCTTAATGAATCGTAATTTGGTACACCATTATAAAAAAATCATTAAATTGGAATATATGAATATTACTAACTAAATTATGAAATTTATATTTTTTACACAATAAAAAACAAATTCATTGGTTATAAATTAATTAAGAATAAAATAATAATCCTTTGAGGGAAAAGGAAAGGTATTTTCTATATTTTCTAAAAAGGGTCTAATTTCCTTATGTGTACATAATTTGAAATTAATTTGTAATAATTTTGGATAATTTATTTTAAAAAAACATAATTTTTTATATCCTAATATAAAAACTATCTTATTTTTAATTATTTTGATTTTTCTAAAAATATTCATTTATTATGAATAGTGAAAATATGGAATTTTTATTAAAAACTGACTTTTTAAAATAATTTATAATGGAGAAATATATTTTATATTAGTTTTAAAGTAAAATTGTTTCAATTTTGTATAAATTACTCTAATTTATTTTATTTCAATAATTTTCATATTTATTTTTTATATAAAAAAATTGTAAACTTTTGGACATTTTCTATTTAAAACATTATTTTCTTGTCACGCCTGGGGGTTTAATTTTAAATTAAATTTTTGCACTTATATGAATTGAATTTTGAAAATTGTATTGATTTCTTAGAATTATAATAATTTAATATTAAAATTTAATGTTTTTAACAAAATAGATAGTAAAAAAATATTACGATTAATGTAAAAATGGTTTTACTGTGGGTTAAACTAAGAAGATAATGGTAAAAATTACATTCCATATTTTCCAACACCCATTTACAGGTAATATTTCTTCCATATATCTTCTTGGTTCGGTAATGGATTATTTTGGAGGTTTTTTCCATGATCAAAATGTGGGTATGAATGAATCTTTTCAAAAAACAATTACATGTGTGCCACTCACCCCACTTGTAAAACACAACACTCTATGCTCTCTTATTTACACATTCACACCCTTTTTTTGAACAATACCTTCCAAAATAACTTCCCAACTTACCTATCATAATCCTATAATCCTTATTTTCTTTGTAAATACATCCTTTGGATGATATGGTGCAATCCTAAGGAGGATACTTGAAGAAGATGTAACATTCTTTAATGAGTGCTTTTATATTATTCCTTCCTCCACCTTATTTAATTATACTTAATCCATTATGATATAATAACCTCCATATGTTCAATATACATAGATTTTTTTATGTTATGTTAATTACATACAACCATATCTGATTTCATCAAATTGGTTATGAAATCATCATTCGTGTGTATGGCGAACTACCGCCTCGTGAACCGATGTCATTCGTTATTCTATTACTACCTACCATGGTTGGGTATAATAGAAAATATGAATTATATATATGATATTTATAACATATTTATACCTTTTGAGTCATTTTATCATATATACCTTTATATTTTCCATTTTTAAGAGGATATGATAACATCACCCGTGTGTACAGTAGACTTCTGTCTCGCGAAGTGATGTGATTCGTCTTTCATTAACAGTTTACATGGGAGGTGATAAGGATAAATTTAATAAATATATATGATATAAAGGAAATAATTATTATATTCATGAAATATTTATCATTATTAAATGATAATATATCATTTTCTTTCTTATGCTTAAATATGATAACATCATTCGTGTACATGTAGACTACCTCTTTCATGAAGTGATTTGACTCTATTTTCATCACTACAACACATAGATGATGTGTATAACTATAATTGAATAATTAATATTATATGTATGATATTATGATCACTATGTAAAGAAAAAATATTACTTACCCCCTTTACATGATGATTATTCAAAAATGGAAATATTACTCTTGTGTATGTATGGTATATTGTCTCCATGCTCGTAACGTACTTCATTTTCTTATATATAACATTCACGACTGGTCTAAATTGTAAAATTGGTATAAAAAATTTATAATTATATCATATTTTTTATTCTTAGTATTATATAACTATATAATATATACAAGAACATGATCTTTCATGATGAAACACGTATGAGAAAACAAGGTAATTAACACATGAATTAATGAAAATAATGAAATATTATTAATGAATGGGTGATAAGATGTTATAAAAGGATAATATATGTTATTATAAAAATTAATATGGTTTTTTAATAAGTTAATAACATGTTTCAAACCACTATTAATGAGGTTAAATCTTGTTTAACAAAATTAATCATGATGTAAGGGATTCTGTCTCAATTTCCTTTCATTGAAGAACATTTGTATATTATGCACCAATTTCTTTTATAAAGAGTATATACTTCCCATTTTACATTCAATATAATTATTCCATAATAATTAATTTTATTTTAAGTTTAAACTTGAATTATTTTATCCAATGGGGATTTTATTTTGAAGTTACCAAGACGTAAATAATTTCATAACTCAATTTCATTTCATTAGGTTATATTACTTCTTCGTCATCTTTTATATACTAAGATTATATGTGAAATGAATATTTTTTAACTAATTTTATAATTATACTTTTTTATGTGGATTTACAATTTATACTGATAATAAATCCATTTTTTAATTATCACTTCAATGTTATGAACATTGTAAGAGTTTATTTCATAATCTTATTCTAATCGAGATTGTTTATTTTTGAAATTCAATTGAGAGGGATTATTTGACCATTTCCTAATAAACCATTTTAATTTTATTATATTATGGTTATAAATGATATCTTAATGTAATAGGACCATTCTACCACTCTATGGTACTTTAAATCTTTGATAAAAAGATTTTAATAAAATACAACTTCATTTCTATTTGCGTTTGGAAATGAAATTTATTCCAAAACCGTATTTTATGAAAAAAATTTGAAAAGTGTTTTTAAAATTTTTAAAATAGTTTATTAAATATCTTTTACCATTTTATAATTTTTTTAAAAACTATTTTAATGTAATATTCAGGATTTTTTTAAAACAATTCATGTTTCTATTTTACTAAAAAAGTGAAAGAAATCATTATTTTAAGGTGCACAACATGAACAGAATTTCTAACCATCATAACCACTAAAATGTTTAAAATATTATTTTATAATTTTCAATAGTTATTTTCAAAGGAAATTATTTATAAAATGTTTTCTTATATATTTTTTTAAATGGTTATTTTTAAATTAATGTATTTTAAAACTATTCTATAAACTTTTAGTTTAAACAAAAGGGATTTTCAAAATGTAAAGGATATTTTCATCATGAATTTTTTTAATGATCTTTTTATTGTATTTAAATCATCAAAGAAAAAAACATCATTCTTACTCTGATGTTTATATGTTTTATTGATACCACCATTACTATTCCTCTTGATTGTTTATGATCATTTTAACCATGGAAAGTATTGACATTAACTTTCTTGAATCATTTTTTTAGTTATTAACTTTCCCTTGAAATATTAATTTTATTATCGTTATTGGACATTACATTTACACGTAATATCAATATTATTTATAATTTAAAATCATATTTCATAACCTGTATCTCGTTTTTACATATAATTTTTACTTTCAAAGTTATTTGATAGACTGAGTATATATATATATATATCAATTTATCAATGCTGATATTTAACGATAAGTAATATTGAATCATGAATTAAATTGGTTATTCTATATATGAGAAATTATTTGGTCATGTATTAATGGGTGGGGACCCATATTATATATACCCTTGATGCACCGATGGGTCCTATGAGACAAATTAATAAGTTAAAATTAAACTAGTTTTTAGCTATTGTTTTAAACCATATTGTGAAAGGTCTTGATGATATAGGTATCAGGATGCATGATATCATGGCGTCTAATAAATAGAAATTTACTTAATTAATAATTCATTTATTATTATCCATGATTTTTTCACAATGATATTATCTCTTTCTTTATTTCATTCTCAATTAATCGATAAAATGGAATGTGTTTCTAGTTATTTACCTTTATAAATTGATTATGAATTATCTAATTATGATAGTTAACTTATTTATTAAATGGAATGTGAGTTAAATTATTTCACTTTCAATATTGATTACTTATTATTGAGTCACAATAGCTTTTGTTGTACTTAACCCTTACTAAACACTTGAGATCACCCTTATTTTTTTCTTCTCCCAAGAATCCATGAAGTGTACTACAAAATATATGCAAGAATATGCTAAATTAAATAATGATATTCTCAAAAATATTTATTTTTGTAATTTTTGTATTCAAATGTAATATTAGAATCATGTATGTATCTATTTTACCAACATTAATAAAATATTTGGTATTTTTGGATGTGATTCCTTGTATCTTATACCAATGTACTAAATCAAACACCAGCTCTAGGAAACTATGGTTAGAGTTACTATAGAACATGTATGTTATGTTCCTAAGTTTTAGGTTTGATGGTAGACTTATCATAGTATTGTTCAATCATTTTATGTGACCATTATGATGACCGCTACTTTGGAGGCTAAACCCTAAGACCTGAAGTGAGAATGGAATGTTTCGTTGAATACATTTATCAATCTCTAGAGGCTAGAAACTAGTAACGATAGATAAAATGAATCAAGAGGGAGTGATTATACATTAAAATAAAGAATAAAACAACATGGGACAAAAATTTATTTTCCTATAAATATCCAAAACTGATACATTAAATAAAAAAATTAAAGTTAAACACAACCAAAAAATTTTGAATATAAATAAACGTCCATTTTTCCAACATGACATGGATAACAAAGAAATAATTCATATCTATTATGGATAGTACAATACTTATTAAAACAAATGAAAAACTCCAATATGTCTCCCACATAAACAACTTATTATATCAATCACCAATAAAAATCAATGTCTTTCCTTTTATTACATCAAGATTAATGGCATGTACATTCACACTAAGGTGTGTCCATCTGTGTGTATGAGTGAATATGGGAATACCTTATAGTATTTCATGATATAACAACCATTATTTCCCAATTAAGGTTTATTTCAACCTGTTTAGTCAATTTTATAAAAAATAATTTATCATATTTTGAAAAAAATATTTTATCATGTAATCCATATAATGGAAAGTCAAATCATTGAAATAACTCATGCTAGTATTTTCCAAAAAGAAAAGGTAATGTGACACCCTGAGATTTTGTGGACCTCTTTTTTTGAAAAAATTAATTTTCATTGATTTTTTGAATTGCATACTACACTAATTATAACATTCATTATATGTTACACCTATATAAGCTTGTGTTACACACATCACCGACTTGGATTGCATTACACGCAACACCAAGTTTCTATGAAACATCACTTTATTATTATAGTTGTTTAAATGAGATAATTATAAACTATCCATTAAAATTACTAATATGAATATAAATAAATAATTATTAAATGTTATTTATAATTTTTTCATATAAATAAACATATTGATAATAAAATATATAATTTTTGGAAACGTCTTTAGATGTTTAAAAATACTATTTTCTTAAAGGAACTGTGTTTTATATCCTTCTATGAACAATAATAAAATTAATTTTCTATACTATTAGATATTTATTTCATAAAATAAAATTCATTTTTTAATTCAAAATATCAAATTTATCCTAGGGTTATTTTTTTTATTTTTCTAACAAACTTCATTTTTAGATGAATAGTGAAAAATACTGAATTTTAATTCAAAACTACTTTTTCATATAATTTATTTATATAATTTAATTATATTTTAAGTTGGTTTTAATGTTAAAATAGATAAATTATATATATATTAAAATAATTTATTTCATTGGAATCATTTTTGTATTGAATTTATATATAAAATCATAATGTTCTTTTGAACATTCTCACTTTAAAAATTTGCTTTCTCGACTTGTTTATAGGATTAGAATTATACATAATTTTTATTCTTCTATAAAATTAATTTCTAAAAATTGATATAAATGGTTTTAATAATTATAATTTTTATAGTCTAATAATATCAACTTAATTTATGATAAAAAATATTAGTGATAATTATTAAAATTAATTATAGTGATTAAGGAAAAATAAAGCTTAAAAAGCTACTAAACCCTAAAATTAAGTGCCAAAATAACCTATAAAATTGTCCAAAACCCATTTTATGTCAATATTTATTCCATAATCCAAATATTTTTGAGTTTTTTGTTTTTATATTAATTGTTTTATGTAAAAACGTGGTTATACCTAACTTTTTTTACAAAAATTTCTTGTATGTCCCCTCCCTTCCTTGTAAAATACCACCACATATCCCACTTCTTTACAACTATAAAAACACTTATTTTCATCCAAGATATAACCAAATAACTTATCAATATCCCTAATTTCCTCTTTAAATCCTCCCATTGGTCATATATCCATCCATGGAATCCCTTTGGTGCAAACCAAAAGGAGTTACCCAAAGCAGATGTAACATCCTCCCTCATACTCCTTTGTTTTATTTTCATTATCCACTGCCAAAATTATTTTATTAATGATTATATAATAAAATTAGTATAATAAAAATACTTATCAGTTTTAATTATTTTTTTTCAACCTAAACATACACACACTTCCATCTAATGGGTAATTAACTTAGAATTCTTTTGTATGGTGAACTACTACCTCACGAAATGATGTTGTTTGTGTTTTCTATAACACATATCATGGTTGGATATTATGATAGAGACTCTATATTTATATTATATATATGATATTTATGATTTATTTATACTTATTTAATTATTATATAACACATACATTCATCCTTTCCATTTTTTTAGATACGCTAATTTCATTTGTGTAAGTGTGGACTACTACCTCCTCAAAGCAATGTGATTAATTCACACTCTACATCGAATGTATTAAGGATGAGTTTAGTGAAATTATATGATATATATGAAATAATTATTAAACATTCATTAAATTATATATATATATATATATATATATATATATAATTTACTTTATTTCATTCAATGTGATAATAAAATTGAAACAACGCCCAAGCGTACGTATGACCTACCATCTCCATCAAAGATGTATTCCATTTCATATTTATATATTTTATAGAATATTATAAAAACATATATACTGAATATATGTGATATCTATAACATTATTTAAATTATTTAAATAAGTAAATCATGATCTAAGTAAAAGGTTCAAGAATAACAAGTCAAAACACGTACGATAAATAAATCAGTTATTACCTAAAACGTCACTATAACATGATTTGTTAATAAATGGGTAACATAATGTCATAAGAGAGTCATATATTATTATATATAATAATATGGTTATTTTTTAGATTTATTATAAACTTATATTTTTATATGGTATTATTAACATGTACAATGAAAGTCAATACTTAAGGTAAATGAATTTCATCTCACTTTTTTATTTCCATGAGATACATGTCTTACACACCACTCATTTATTTTTTATGGTGTTTATACTGAACATGTATGTATTATATGGTTATTATACTTGAATTTATGGGTCATTACAAATCTATTTTATTAAATTTATTTCATTTGGTTTATGTTTCAAATGTTACCTAATTGGTAAAGTAATTTTGTTTCAAATTGCCTTCTTTGAGACACATACATGTTATGCACCAATATTTTCTATGAGGTGTATATACTGAACTTGAAATAATATATCATGAATATACTTATTTTCAGGATATTTTAATATAAAATTAATTTTATTCTTTCCATTAAATGATGAATCAAAGTTACCAATGTGGTAACAATTTATATTTATTATCTCTTTGTTTATAGAGATTATTTATGATTATGATTCAGTTGATGAAATATTATGATATATCTCTCAATAAATATAATGAATTATCTTAAACTTTGGTTATTCATGTATTGGTACCATTTTTTCACTATTTGGTACTTAATATAATTAAGAATTTTTTTTTATGAAAATCCAACTTTATTACTTGTTTCGGTTGTAAATCGGTGTTCTTTTCAAACTGTGTTTTACAAAAAAAATCAATTTTTTTACTATTATCATATGATTTTTAATGAAATTGTTTTTCCATGTAATACCATTTTATAAATGAATTTTTAAATGAATATTATTTTTTCCAATGAAGTTAATTTTCTATAGTTTTAAGTTAAAAAAGGAAAGTCCGGAATATATGGACTTACCAGCCATTATGATCATCACTTCCTTGATTCTTCCTTTGTAAGTATAAAAGGTTATTATTTTTTAAGAAAATGGTTTTCCTAATATTCTGTAAAAAAATTTATTTTAAATTTTTTTTAAACAAAAAGGGTTTTCAAAAATTGGGTTTTGTTTAAAAAGTGTTTTAAATGATTTTCATGATTACTTTATATGTTTTAAAAGTGTTTTTAAGGAAAAGGATTTAGAAAATGTTATATGTTTTAAAAAGTGATTTTGAAAGAAAATTTATGTTCCATGTAATATTTCAAGATCATTTTCTATCTAATGTGACATCCTTGGTTATAGTTTATGGTTTACTAGGAATATGATCCAAGGATACCATTCATATTATTTCTATGAATGGTCTATGTTTTGATGGCTTAATGCTTATTAAAATCATTTCTCTTCAACGGGTTATACCATGATAAATACTTATGAAACCCACTTCATTTCATGGGTTATTCTAGGATGAACTAATTATGAAATCTATATATTTATAATAGGTTATGATATTATATTTATGATACCCATCTCTTTTTAGGGGTCATGATAAGATGCAAGTTTTATTATATTGTGGAACATGTATGTATGATTTTATTATCCAAAATGTGGGACCTATATATCCCTTCAATGCATTGGGTCATTATAGGTGGTATATATGCTCAAAGGTTAAATGGGTGGTATCCCAAGCCTGAAAACAAGCGGATACATGGGTTGTAGCCCAATCTAAAAAACAAAGTAGTACATGAGTTGTATCCAAATCCCAAAAAACATGTGGGTATATAGATTTTATCCCAAGATCGAAAATAATAGGGTACATGGGTTGTATCCCAAACCTAAAAATAAGAGGTAACATGGGTTATTATCCCAATCTTGAAGTAGGTACATGGGTGTTAGACTAATCATTACTTGTTATGAACGTCTTGGTTGGTAGACTTTACAAAGTAATTTCAATAATTATGAATATTCCAGAAATTATATCTCTTATTCCTCAGTTATGATTTCACAGATTATTATCTTAATAACCTTATGATTCATGTATTATAAACTATCAATATTTATTCCATGATTCATTTTTATGATCTTTTATATCTAGGGTATGATATTATAATGATATGATCACGTTCTCATACCCTTGTGATCTTGTTTATGTTTACAAATAGCCCTTGTTTACACTTACTGAGCACCTGATCTCACTCCTTTTTATGTTTCCTTTCCAATTTTGTGAAGATAAAATTTATGTATGATATTTATAAGAGGGTTTCTAGTCTTTGAGAACCTAATGGGAGATAATTTATCTCATTCATGAACCATTGTTTACATTTCCATGTTTCCAGAGGCACTAAACTAATAAGGTATTTGGGAATCTACTCGTGTAATGTTTTATATATTACAAAAAAACATGTAATGTTATGTATGTTAATAATGATTTGTTATATTTAGTATGATATAAAAGGTTTATTAAATCTTTTTAAACTAGGATGAGAAGTATTTCTTGATATCCCTTGGGATATTTCTAAGGATATGTCTTGGGATATATCTAAGGATAATTATAAGGACAATGAATAGTATATGAAAATGTCTAGGAATTTTGGTAAAGGATAAAGTGAGTGGTTTCCGATAAATACATCCTTTTATAGATACTATAATTGAACATGGTTATCTAATAGATGTACATAGGAGTAAAAACTATGACTAGGTGCATGAGGCCTGACTCAAGCATAACTCGGTACATGAAAATAGGCCATACTATGCACCTAGGTTGACACTCATAGGGGGTATTATTTGGGAATTCACAAACTCTTTACAGACCATCATGAATTATTTAAATATAATATGACTATAAATAACCTAGGATAAAACTAAGGTTTCATAGATTAAATATGTTGGTGTTGTGATTTAAACATCTTGTATGTAATTGTTTTCATGATTTTGAGGTTTTACACTATGATAAGTGATGCACACACTACGATTTCTAGTTTTAGTAAATGGTGGGAACTAAAAAACTTTATTAATATTAAATGTGATGGAAAATTTACTGATGAGTAGTCAGATGGTATGATCACCGGAGTGAAGGATGTTGTAGTCACGCCTAATCAATTTTCACAGAACATGATTAAAAAATTTACCTTAACCAACTATCGGACTCACCAAGGAAGTTAATGAAGGAGTCTACTAATATTTCAAGTAATGGATTCAATAGATAAAACAATATTAAATTTCATTTATTTCAATAATTTGTAAATAATAAACTAACTAAATGTGTTAGAGGAACAAGTAGATGTTTTGACAATGGAAAAGAAGGACACAAAGAAAATAACTACAGAGGAAAAATGAAGGGTTCAGTTAAAACAATGGATAGGAATATTTTCCTCCCTATGACATCAAATAAGGTAAAATTATTTATGTATGGAATACATGGTCATTATTTAAATCAATGTACTAAGTGGAAATCTACCCTAGAGAATCTGAAAGATGGTACGAGTAATGGTTATATTGCTGATAATGATGATACTATAGATGAAATGTGAAAGGAAATATGTATTAAGTAATAGGATATAGTATCCTTCTTATTGATTAAGTATAAATTGGAATAATTGAATTTTTATGTATTTGGATTCAAGAATTATGTTATATATATGGTGAAATATATAATTATTATTCAGTTTATTATTATTTTTGTCTCAAGATTTACAATAATATGTATGATGGATTCGATGGATGATAAATATTATTTAATAGAGAGGTAATGTCCATTTAAAATAAATGATTAAGGGAAATATAACTCTTAAAAATTTTCATATGTTAAGATATTTTTTTTATTAAGATATGTTGGATATGAATAAGTAAATTGGACAGTACTAATTACCTTGGAACTAATTAAGCACTTTTTGATAAGTGGTTTATGCTCTTATTGATGAAGTTTACAAAATTTTTTGATTTATGAAATGTATCAAATAAACTTTGGAATAAAGAAAAAATATGTTTTTCAATAAGAATGTATTGTAATTTAGGTTATTACCATGTCTCAGAAGAATACATGATAAAAATATTCACATGTTTGGAATGTGATCACCAATAGATACTTTTGATATGAGGGATAAATGTTAAACTAATTTAGTGACCTCCATTATAAATTTTAATATTTTCATCTTCGAGAAGGGTTATAAGTTTAAACATTTATTGAATTTATTCAGTTAATCTTTGGATGAGGTTTGAGAGATTAAAGTATTATCTCTCTATATGTGGATTTATGCATATTAGATAACTTGTGATAACCTTTTTGTTGTGATAGATGTGATGACCTATTGTTCTATTTATTGATCTTAGGATCTGATAATTCTTTAAGAATGAAAAATTCACCTTGATTTATTAAAACAAGAGTTGAAGTGGAAATTGATCAAGGAACAACAAAGGGTGAGACTATTCTGAAATCATGAATGTATATCTTTTCATGAAAATTCTCCAACTTTAGGAAAACAATATATAAATAAAATATTTTCTTAATACCTTATTTTTTGTTGAAATAATGTCCTTCTAAATACTGATATATTTATGACTTCAAGTCCCTAAACATTTCATTGACCATTCATTTTTTTATTGATGACCTCAATCTCTCCCTATAAATATTTACAATTTTTTTCCAAGTCTATATTTTCATTTTCCACCAATGTTCTCCTATGTGGAAAACTAGTTATGTATTAATCTGGGTAACCATTAAATTTACAACTTTTATTATTAAAAATATGTTTTAGTATATATTTTAATGATGTGGTTTTCTATGAAGGTAACTTTCAGGTATTGAGCCTTTAATAACCCAAATAAATTTCAATGGTGAAATTCATTTTAAGGGGGGTAGAATGTAATACAATATGTTTTTATTAAAGTTTTCATAATATAAATTACTTTTATTTTATTTCTTAGGTTGAAAACTACACTAATTAAAACATTAATTAAAATCTACTCTAATATTATATTTTGAAATACGCAACACCAACTTCGCTTGTGTTACACGCAACACCGAATTTCTACAAAACATTACTTTATTGTTATAATTATTCAAATGATATAGTTATAACCTAGTAGTTAAACATAATAATATAAATTTTAATAACTAATTTTTATGTTTTATTTATAATTTTTTCATATTAATAAAAAAAGATTTATAATTAAATATTAAATTTTTGGTAAATTCTTTATATATTTAAAAATATGATTTTTTTAAAGGAACTTATTTTTATGTCCTTTTGTGAAAAATAATAAAATTAAATTAACACACTATTATAAATAAAAAAATTTAAAATAAACTTCATTTTTTAATTCATAAGGACAAAATTATATTATGGTGAATTTTTTGTATTTTTCTGAGAAACATTATTTTTTATGAATAGTGAAAAATACTAAATTTTAATTCAAAAATGTTTTTCATATAATTTTATTTTATAGTTATATTATATTTTTATTTGGTTTTAAAGAAAAAATATATCAATTATCCATATATTAATCCAATTTTGGTCATTTTAATCATTTTTATATTGAATTTAGATATTAAAGCTAAATGAGATTTTGAACATTCTCACTTTAAAAAAAACCTCTTTATCGCCACATCTACGGTATTATCCTTAAACATATTTTTTCTTCTATGAGTTGAATTTTTAAAAATATACATGGTTTTAATTTTTATAATATTTATATTATAATAATATAAACTTAATTTTTGATTAAAAAGATAAGATAAAGTGATTAAAACTATTTACATTGATTAAGGATAAATTAAGCTTGATAAGGGGCTAAACATTAAACTTAAAGGAAAAAATGACTAATCCACTTGTAAAAAACCCATCGGATGGACTTATTTAGGCCACAAACCTCCTATTATTTATCTATTCATTGTTTTTTATGATATTTTTTAGGTGAAAACATGGGTACACCTAATTTGTTTTCAAAAATGAAAATTGTGTCCCTCCCTCCCTTATAAAAGGACCTCCCATATTCACACCTATAAAACCACTTATGTTCATAAAATATCATCCCAATTAAATTTAAAAAATACCTCCTTTACTCCTTGAATCCTAACTTTGGGAATCAATCTATCCAAGGAATCCCTTTGGGGCAAACTAAAAGGAGTTTCTGAATGAATAGGTAACATCCTTCCTCAAGATCCTTTATTTTATTTTCATTATCCACCACCTCAATTCCTTTTATTCCATTATTATATAACAACCCTAGTATCATAAATATAATTAAATTTTTTTATTATATTGTGTTGGACTTCACTTACACGCACTTCCATCTAATGGGTAACAAACTTACCATTCTTGTATATGACAAACTACAGCCTCATGAAACGAAGTTGTTCATTTTTTCTGTTACCACATCTCATGGTCATGAATTATGATGGAAGATATGTTTTATCTGATATATATGATATTTATGATTTATTTATTCTTTTTAATTATTAAATAAAATATACCTTCATTCATTCCACTTTTTGTGAATATGATAATTTCGTTTGGGGAAGTGTCGACTACCGCCTCCTCAAAGCGATATGATTCATTCACACTCTATATAGAATGTATTAAATATAGATTTAGTGAAATTATATAATATATATGAAATAATAATCCTATTGTAATTATATTATATATATATATATATTTCATTTTCTTTCTTTCTTTTAATAAGATAATAAAACAGAAACAACGTTCTTGCATACATACGACCTACTATCTCCATGAACGGGGTATTCTATTTCATATTTATATATTTTATATACTATTATTAAAAAATACATACTGAATATATATGATATTTATATCATTATTTACAATATTTAATTAATTAAATCATTTTCTAAGTAAAAGGATCAGGAAAAACAAATCAAAACATGTACGATAAACAAAGCAGTTATTGTGTGAAACATCCCTTTAACATAGAATTGTTAATAAATGGGTAATATAAAGTCATAAGTGATTAATATATGGAATTATATATAATAATATTCTTTATAGACATATAAAATAATATTATATTTATTACTCATAATTATTTAACATGTACAACGAAAGTCAAGACTTAAGGTATGGGAATTGAATCTCACTTTTTATTTTCATGAGATACATGCCGTATTCACCACTAATTTATTCTATGTGGTGTGTACACTACACATGTATGTAGTCAATGGTTCTTATAAATAAATTTATTGGTATATAAACATCCATTTTTTGATCTTTCTTTCATGGGTGATATGTTTCAAAAGTTTCCAAATCGGTAAATTAATTTTGTCTCGATTTTCTTTTATTGAGAAACATGCCATGTTTTAAAGATATATTTTTCTATGAGGTGTATATACTACTTTTGACATATTATTTCATTAATATACTTATTTTCATGATGTGTTAATCATTATATAATTTTATTCTTTCCATTTTATTATGATTCAAAGTTAGAAAAGTGGTAATGGTTTATAACTATAATATCAACGTTTATTGAGATTATTTATGATTATTCATCCATTAATGAAATATTACGATCCAAATATCAATAATTATGATGAATTTTACGACCCAATTTTTATTCATGTAATGGTGACATTTTTCCTCTCTCTAATAATTAATATAATTAAGATAAAGAATTATAAAAATATAACTTTATTTCTTCTTTCAGTCAAAAATATGTGTTCTTTCAAAATCAAAATTTTTAAAAATGTTTTCAAAAATGTTTTAATTTTATCCTATTATGATTGAAGGAATTTTTTACCCATGTATTACCTTTTTACAAAATAGTTTTAAAACGAATATTCTTATCATTTTCTGATCAAGGCACTTTTATAAATTTTTAAGGCACGAAAGGAATGTTCAGAATGTATGGACTAACCCACTATCATGACTATCATTTCATTGATGCCTCATTTGTAAGTTTACAAGGTTATTTTTTAAAAAGAAATTTTTTTCTTAATAGTCTATAAATTTTTTTGTTTTAAAATGGTTTTCAAATAAAAAGGGTTGTTAAATGTTGTTTTCTGTTTAAAAAGTGTTTTAAATGATTTTAAAATCATCATTTATATGTTTTCAAAAGTTTGATTTCAAAGAAAAAGATTTTAATTATTTCAAATATTATTTTATATTTATTCAAATTATTTTCAAATAAAAATTTTTTCAAAATGTTTTCAATCTTATTTATAAGTTTTTAAGGTTATTTTAAGAGAAAATGGTATTCAAAATTTTTTAGGGTTTAAAAAGAATTTTTTTTAAATTGTAAAGGATATTTTCATGAAGAAAGTTTTTAAATGATTTTTCTTGATTCATTCATATTTTTTAAAAGTGTTTTCAAGGAAAATGATTTTGAAAATTTTATATGTTTTAAAAGCTATTTTTCAAATAAAGGTTATGTTCCAAGTGATATTTTAAATTCCTTCTCCAACTAAGATGATATCTTTAGTGATAGTTTATGTTTTACTAGGGATAGGATCCAGGTATATCATTTATATAATTTCTCTAAATGGTATATGTTTTGATGTCTTGAGTTTTATGAAACCTGTTTCTGATCAATGAGTTATACCATGATAAATTTTTGTGAAACCCGCTTCCTTTTACGGGTTATTCTAGGATGAACTGATTATGAAAACAATATATTTTCCATATTTTATAATATTTTTAAATTTTTATGATACCTATTTCATTTAATGGGTTATGATATGATGTTTATAAAACCCATCTCTTTTTATGGGTCTTGATATGATGAATTTTTTTTCATCTTGTGGAACATGTATGTATGATTTTATTATGTGATGGGTGGGACCTATATCTCCCTCCAATTCATTGGGAAATGATAACTGGTATATGAGCTCAAAGGGTCCATGGGTTATTGACCAATCCAAAAAACAAGTGGGTACACAAGTTATAGCCAAAGCCTTAAAAAAATTGGGTACATGGGTTGTAGCCCAAGACTAAAAACAAGCAAGTAAATAGGATGTATCCTAAGACCAAATAGAAGAGGGTACATGAGTTGTATCCCAAGAAATAAAAAAAGCGCGTACATGGGTTTTTATCCCAAACCCAAAGCTGGTATACAGTTTTTAGCCCAAGCCAAACATGTTATGAAGGTCTTGGTAGGTATCCTTAACATAATATTTTTTATGCTTATGTGTATGCTACAAATTGTATGTATTATTCCTTAGTTATGATTTCATGGATTATTCTCTTGATTTCCTTATGATTAATGTCTTATGAACTACCATTATTTATTACATAATTCAAGTTTATGATCTTTTATATGAAGGGTATGATCTCTTAATGATATTAGCATGTTCTCATACCACTATGCTAATGTTTATGCTTACATAACTCCCTTGTTTACCCTTACTGAGCATATAATATCACCTCTTTTTATGTTTCCTTCCCCATGTTATGAAGATATATTTTATGTATGATATGTCTATGAGTGGTGATAGTCTTGGAAAACCTAGTGGTAGATAATACATCTCACTCATGTACTAGTGTTCATATTTCCATGTTTCCATATGCACTAAATTAATATGGTGTTTGGGCTTATGTTTGTGTAATGATTTAATTATTCTAAAAAATTAATATAATTTATATGAATGTTTATACTGGGTTGTCATAGGTAACCCTTCCAGTTTTCCTAAAAAATCAAATCCAGGAATTATATAAAAAATCAAAGGGTCATAAGAAATATCACATATTTACAAAAAAAAACTTGCCTATAATCAGAGTATACAATCATTGTGGATTCTCACCCACTCAGTTATTTTTATAATCTATGGTCCTTCCATATATATCATACACAATACAAATTCCATCAAATAAATCTAAATAGTTCATTGATATAGTCTCAACACTTCCTAGTCATTCTCCATAACCAAATTTAATTAATTTACTAAATCCACTTTTTATTCTATTTTTTTCCAAATATCCATCAAAAAACATTATCATAAATTCTACCAATTTAAGATAATAGTTTTATATTTTATAATAATTATCAATTTAAAATCGAATCAGATGGTTTTATACAAAAAATCATGAAATTCGTGATTTTTAAATTTGATAACCCCTAAATTTTATCAAATTGATATTATAAAATTATTTGATAAAATACCACTTCATGTAAATAGATTAAAATAAAATAAATAACCAAAAAAAGAATCATAGTATACCCAAGAATGGATTTTATATATTTTCTGTATATTATTAATACTCAAATATTAATTAAATCCAAGATCATGATTCAGTAATTGTGATCTTATCCATCAAACCAAAGAAACATGTGATTAGAACATCATAATTCATCTATTCAAGATTTGAAATGTATAATTCTAATATTTTATATCTATTTTATCTATATTGATCAATATATATATATATATATAGATAAGAAAATAATGATATAATAATTGAAAATATTGATGAGATTTAACCTTTTATTAATTATACATCTAAACAATCTTAGAAAGAGACGTGTTGTTTGTAAATATTGAATCCTCAAAACCACTATCAAGAAGATCTCAATCCATTCAAATCTATAAAAAAGGTATTAATAATGTTTCAAGAGGATAATCAAGAATTTTAAAATGGAAATCATAGAACTTGTCATGATATTCACAATTATCCATATTGGTTTATGTGAATGTTCTCTTGGTTATATAGAATTATATAGTTACTAGATTTGTTTAATCACTATGAGGGGGAGGGGTGACTCAATGATCTCTTTTATTTTTACGAGTGACTCTATTTTAACCCAAAATTTACAAATAGTTATGGGCTTGATCTACACTCAAATAAATATCTCATCATTACTCTCATATATGCAGATAAAAATCTAAAAAAGGAACTTAATGATTTACATGGTTAAACCTTATAGAACTACACCTAGTTGGGATTATATAGACACCTAAATCATGGATTAAGAACTATATATGAAAAAAGTTACAAAAATAGTTTGTTATAAATACCAAATACAATCATTCAGTAACAATTTATAAACCCTAGTCATAAATATCCTCTTTAACAATTTGTTATATAGTCTAATTTAAAACTCCACTTTAGTGGTTGGTTAGACATTTTAATCATAGTATCCTTCAATTTTGACCCATAAATTGAAATATTTAATCCATGATTCAAGTTTATTTTTCAACACTTGATATGATATTTCTTTCAAATCTCACTCGATCTAGTTCACTTGTGTGCACCTTCAACTACTTCGACAGCCACTTGAAGAGTTCTTAAAATCTCAATCCACATTCTAGATTCTGGTTAATCTAGTTCTTGATCGAATATCATATAAATATTCTTCTTAGAATTTATTTTATGGAAAATATTAAAATCATTACATGATTATTGTATGATTATCAAGATATTTTTTTATAGAAAATATTATATAATCTTCTATTTGAGGTAAATTTGGATTCTTGATTCTCTTGTTTCTTTTAAAATAATGGCAAAAAAATGTTATATCGCCTCATCACAAATCGTAGTTCAATCCTAATAAATATATCCATGATTTTATCCAATTACAAAATCATTTAATTATACATGAAATGCACTATTTTTAATTCCCAAAAAACCCAACATTCAAGGAATCAATCTCAATTGGAAAGTTGACTTCTTGATTTTAGATTAGAAATCCCCATTCAGGACCTCCAGCAATAAGGGAAATCAACACTGTCACTGATAAGATACCACAATGTGGTAAAACTCTTTATTTCACACAATTTATAATCTATTTTGAAATTTCCACTAAATCATCCATATAATATACACCACTATGTTGTATGAGTCTTATTTATACTTTATATATACCGCAGCCTTTGTCATGGTGTGTCTTATTTCGTCTTTTTATTTTAGGATATTATTTATTAATTTAATGTATCCTTCCTATTTATGGTGAACCATGATTTATTAAAATAATTTTTATTTATATTTATAGAAATAATATCTCATATACATAAGGAAATTTAGTTTCCTCTTATTCTAAATATTCTACATATTCTCTACCAAAATTAATCCTCTCAAAGTCCACTTTAGTATTTATTTTTCAATAAATTTCTCTAATTGTGAATATAATATAAGTATGTAAATATCATATTGTATGTAAAACTTTTATACGCATTGTAAATATTTTATACGCCATATGACACTTTCCATTGAAAAAATCCAGAAAACTCAAATATCATACAGGAAACTGAATTCTCTTAGGCATAGATAAAATTTTCACTATGTATATCAATTCTTATACACTAACAAAACCTTATATGTGTGGTTACCAAGTAGATGGATTGCCTTTCACATTTTTATAAAAAATGAATATGCATGTCAAATATCATTCATGATTTCTCACATAGGATAATTCATTTTTTCATTTTTCAAACTCCATCCAAAATGCTTAAAGTATCATACATCTTGTTGGAATTTCATATTCCATATGAATTTTTCCTTATTTGAATTTCCATACACTCAAATGTCATATGATCTTAAAATAATATCCTATATATTGCTTCTATATTTGATATATCATATGTGAAGGATAGAAAACTTTATCATTTTCTAAAACCTTATTTCCAAATTATTAATTGAATTCTTCAAATAAATATTGAACCTCTTGGGTTTCTCTCAAGGTATCTATAATTATTAAGATCTATATCAAAAAAAATTGAAATAATAAATTAATAGGATATTATTCTCTACTCATAGTAGCTTCAAAACTCACCATTATTTACTTGATTTCATCAATCTTAAATTTAGGCTCCTCCTAGCTCTTTAAACACCTTCAAAACATGTTGTATACAATACTCTAACCACCAACAATTATCTTTTACATAATTAATAATACAAAAAATTGGAACAAATTAATTTTATGCCATTACATGAATCATTCTAGGGTATATTCTAATGATGCGACCTCAAATCCCATTTCTATTTAATATATAAGTACCTATAAAAATTTATATCTACTCAAAAAAATTGACATATTCTCAATAGTAATGAAATCCTCCTTACTAAAAATAAATAAAATACATCCAATGACCCAAAAAATCTCCTCCTTTTTAATTTTTATAAGACCACCAAACACATTCTATGTTAATATGTTTGATTATTATTTTTCTACCCCTTATTCATAATAAATAAAAAATATTATGTGGGTGTATTCTTATTACCTATTTTCTTTTAAAATATTAAAAAAAAATTCATCTTCTCCCAATTTTATTTAGAATCATATCATGAACCACTTTTGAGTGAAGGATGGAACCACATGGTTTTTTTAGCAAAGATCCTTTAGTAAATCCACTATTAATCTACATTAGAAAACCTTGTGTTGAAAATAAGAGCGATTTAACTAAGAAATCAATGTTTTCCATAAACATATCATCTTGTGATACCATGCCCAGATATTCTTTTTTCTCAAATTAGAGGATATATAAACAATATATTTTTCAAAAAAATATTTAATCATTAATATCTAAATAAAATCACTAAAAGGTTTAATTACAATACATATGCCTCCTCCTTTTTATCATATTTTCCTCAAATAGTGCCCCCTATAAACATATTTGATACAATAAAAAATTAGGGATCAAAATGTGATTGGGTACCTCATTCTCTATTTTTCATAGGACTATCCAGAAATTTTATATTCACATATCTTATGATTTTTTTTATATATCCTTCTTATGTTTTATCCCCATAAAAGGGTGCACCCATTTCCTTTAAAATATGGTAATTGAGATATTCCTTGAAGAATATATCCTTTTTTCAATAGTTACATCTCTAAATTTACTTATTCAATTCCCTACATGTTAGTGAAAGAAATATGATAAAAGGGAATAATCATGGTCCAATTAGTTTTTTATAAGAAACACAGATATTGATAGTGTCATATTAACCAAGGCCATTATTTTCTTCAAACCTTATCACTTCTTTTCCTATCAATAGTCTTTGAAAGTTTCTGACTTATCTTTTACTCTATTTCTTTGGGTGATGTAGTTTTCCTCTTCATAAATTACAAGGTATATTCATTGAATTTTTCATTCATCATCGTTTTTATACTCTCTTATTAAGATAATCATACTTCAATATAATCTTGTCTTCCATTCCCCCACTGAAACCACTTTTCACATAACTTTTCATGAATTTTTAGATCTTCCATAGTGGACAGCTACTAATGTACTTGTACCTCTTCTTATGAACTCACTTGATTTCCTTTATCAATTTCACTTATCTTAGCTCTCTCTATTTTATTATAGTTCAAAATGACCATGAAAAAATATCATGAATTATTTATTCAAAATACATGTAACCTAGTCATGCATGCCTCTCCTTTATGACCTTCTTGTCCACATCTTTCACACACTTCATCTAAAAATCCAAATCTATTTTGGGTAGAAATATTATATTATATCTTGGTCATTGACTGATTTCTATAAGAAGATGAAAAATATTTCATAGTTTAACTACCCTTTTATTCTTCTCACTTCCCTCATAAGGATATATTATTCTACCAATTGTAGTATTTGTGTGAAAAGCTTCCACAAAACCAGAAAAATACTTTAATTATTTTTATTCCAAAAATCATTCTATAATTTTTTTTTTGTATTTTTATTCTTTAGACTTGAGCCTTCATTTTACTAGGGGTATTGGTATTATTGATTTCCATAATTACTTTGATGGTTAAGTGTATCTCCTAAATTTTTTAATGATCGAAATATATTCAAACTCATTTTCAATACCAATACTATTATAAATAAGAATTTATTTTCAAACCGGTTGTGTGAAAATTTACCTTGTTCTCTTGAACCTTTATTCTCAATGACTTTAGAAGACTCACTTTTAGCTGTAATTGACAAGGAAATGTAATTTATACTATTCTTTAGCTTATTTTGGGTAGCTAGAAATATAGTTTGTGTCTCAAATAGATCTTCCTATTTATGAGCCAATTTTTTTCAAGATTAATTTCCATGTTCTCAAGATCATCGACTTTCAATTTGTTATTATTACTATCATAAAAAAGAGTTGTTTCTTTTATATCATACTCATACTTTATAGAATCTAAAATTTTATCCTTTTTCATGAGTTTTCTATTTTGTTTCTTGATTTGTGTATTTTTCTCAAGATTTAATTCAAAATACCATTTTATTATCTATTATAGATTTATCCTTTCTTCTGCATCATCATCACTTCTTGAAGAATCAAATCCATTTTCAACATGGTAAAGGAAAATTACTTCATATTATGAAGATCTACATGATGATGAATTTTCTTTCTCAAACTTTTTCATCAAATTTCTATTACATATATTGATATCTTCTTTTTCTTATCAATTTTTTTATTTACTGCTTCTTTTCTTCCTCATTTTGTATAGAATCTAGGGCCTTATTATTTAGATAGTCATAGTAAAAGTTTACAATTCCATCATAATTCTTGAAATTTGGTGATTTTGTTTCCTTTATTTTCCACTTTCTATTTTTGAATCATTTTTAAATAAGAGAAAAATATTATTCAATTATTCATCATCATTTCATTTATAAAAATAACTTGATTCCGCAACTTTATAATTTAGGAATTTCCCTATTCTCATGGACTTAAAATTCATATCATCTTTTTTCCTTCATTTTAAATTTAGTTTCACTTATATTTTCATATGATATTAGAGTATTATGATGTTTATCTTGGGGTAGATATTTTTCTATCTTCCAAAGATAAAACCATTGGAAAAATATTTCTAGGAAATTTCTCATAATCTTATTTATGATTATATAATAATATAAATTCTCACCAAAAACATGAATATTTATATCAATATAATATATTGTTGTGAATTATTCATAAATATTATATTAATATATCATTTTTATATCATAAAACATCTCCTCCAAACTAGTATCTTTTTTACTTTAAATTAAACATTTCATTTATAATTGTTTATCATCTTGTTCAACATTACCTTAAATATTTTAAGTTCCATGAATTTTGTTCATAATGTTTTTAAAGAAACAATAAAATTTCCTTCTTAACATTATCATCATTCTCAACATTTATCTTTTTAGAAAATTTCAATGAAACTTCCTTCATAATGGGTTGAAAACCAACTATTGTTGTATCTCTCAATTCCTTGCCAAGTGAAATGAGGTAGGATAACAACCTATCTCTTAGGATTTGATAGTTACTTATATATAACGTATGTTAACCTCTTCTATTAATATAATTTATATTATTCATCCTAAATAACTCTATGGATCACTTATAGGGAACCTTCTTCCAATTATAGTTCCCAAATCTGGTCGGATCACTAAGAGGGGGAGGTTTGAATCAATGATATCTTTTTCTTTTTACAAGTTACTCCACTTTTACCTAGATACTATGAATATATAAGGTCTTAATATAAATTAAAATAAATATCTCAACCTTAATCACATGTAGATAGATAAAATCATAGAAAAGTAATGTGAGGATTTATAATGTTCATCCTTATATAAAAACATTATATTGTGATTAGTTAGACACCCCAATCATGGATTAACCCATATAAATGCAAGTGGTTACTGAATTAGTTTTTTAGAAAACACAACTAAAATACTCCAGTAACTTCTTATACACCAAATTCAAAAATATCCTCTTTAATAATTAGTTATAAATGCCAATTTTAAAATAAACTTTATTGACTGGTTAGTCAAATCAATCACAATCACCTTTAATTTTAATCCATAAAAAGATCACCTTCAGTCTATAGAATTATTCTGCAATACTTGATATGATCTTCCTTCACATGATAACTAGATATGGTCCTCTCATGTACACATACATGAACTTAGACATTCTCTTAAATATATCAAGTGGTCTCAACCTCACTCTAGATTCTGGTTAATCTGGTTATTTCTCAGCCTTCTGAATACTCATGGATGTAGGAATTCCCCTTTTATGTTTAAACTCCTAGATGAAAACTCTTCTCTTCTTCTTGATACCCTAGTGTATCAATCTCTCATGATGTATGTAACAAAAAATTTATTCATCATACATATATATTATATATTTAAAAAATATCATATAAATATTTTTCCTAATATTTCATTTATAAAAACTTTATAAATCCTTCTATGATAGGTTCATTATTATCTATATATTTTTCCTTCCAGTAAATCTTATATAATATTTTATTCAATGTAAAGTCATTTATTTTATTCCCTTGCTACTTTTTAAATATATGAAAAAATGTATTCTATATTCTCATATCAATTCATAGGTTAAGTCTTTTCAATATCACCATAAATTTTCCAATTTTAAAAACTCATTTAAATATATTAGAAATATAATATTTTCAAGTCCTTGAAAATATCTACATACATGGAATCATTCTAAATTACCAAATGGAAATCTAGTTTATGGCATGGAACTCTTAGTTCTAGACCATTAGTGTTGAGAGAAAATAAAAATTGTCACTAAGAATGGACAACAACATGGTCCAACTCATTGTTGCTCACATGTGGTATTCCATTATGAAAGAAATACCAATAATACCATAGAAAATACACCATGACATGGTGTGATTCTTTTTCCCACTTTACATACACCAAAACCATCAATGTGGCGCAAATTCTCTAATCTTCCTATTTCAACATCTTATTTTTTTAGAGTGTGGATATTTCCTATTTACCTTGAATCAAAGTTTATTTGAATCAATATTATGTATATTTACATAAATATCAATTAATTTTCATTGTATAATTTAATTTCTTCTTATTCAATTTATTTATTCTGAACATTCCTTATATTATTCACTAGAATTTATCCACACAAATCCTTATTTTGTCTTTATTTTTTATGAAATTTATCTAAGTAAAAATATCATATGTGTAGATAAATATCATATATATTGTAATAATATCTCAAATAATATAAAAATATCATATTTTTTATGAAATTTTCCTTTGAGAACTTCCAAAAAACTAAAATATTAAATGAACACCTCAGGTCTCCTATATGGTGAACATATTTTTCTTCATATATCAATTCTCTTATGTGTAAAAATATTTATAAACATGTATATTTTATAGATAAATTCCATTTTCTATTTTACCAAAAGGTAATTCATTTTTCAAATATTGTAAATGCCTTCTCCACATATAATTATTTCATTTTCCATTTTTCAAACACCAACAAGAAAACTCAAAATTTCATACAGCTAGTTAAAATATTATACACTGCATGAATTCTTCCTTTTCTAAATTTAATGAATTCTCAAATTTGATATGGTCTACACAAAATATCTTTTATATGGTTCACATAACAGAAAACCCATACATGTAGAATAAATTCCTTTTCAATTTTCCAAAAATGCATTTCTAGGACATTGATTCCGAAAGATATTAAAATAAATTCTGAACCTCCAAGGATATTCTCAAGGAATTCCTAATTATCAAACCCCACCAAAAAATCCTAGAATAATTAACTAACATGTTCCTATAACATGTTAATAGTTTCTTCGAAACTCACCATTATTTTGGTCATTTCATTAACCATTAATCTATCCTCATTCTAAATTGTTTCTATTAATATCACCATATTTCCATCTCTTCAAAAACCATTAAAAAAATTTATATACAATATTCTCACCATCATAACTTTTATTTAATATGATTATCAATACACACAATTATCAAATATTAATTATTGTTTTTTCTTGAATCTGTCAAAGATAGATGTCTAATATTCAATGTCAAATCCCTTTTCCATTAAACAAGGAAATACCTCCAAAATGTCATATATAATCAACAATACATTTTTACATTTTCTCAACATCAATTTATTCATTCTTATTGGCAATATATTCAATACATACAATGGGAAGAACAAATTCCCTACTGGAGATTCTAGATTTTATGGTTAGTCTGCATGGTCTCTTAGATGACATACCTAATTATGTACATATATATGGATCATTTTTCCCTCGTATAGTTATATTTAAGAGTATAATAAATTAGTTTTATAGAAATTACCTTTTATCTTCTTTCCCAAAACTCTAAATTTTATAAAAACCCTACCAAAACAAAAAAAGTAACTTACCTACCAAGTATGTGGTGTTAGAATTATCCCTAGTATGGGAAGTTTTCATTCAAAATTCACTAGGATCTATTTTCCATAAATAAATCTAGTCATTAATATCATATTTAATCATATTCCTCTCTAATTTCACCTCTTAAATTGATCCATGCTACCACAAAATTCAAACTAAAGGAACACTCTATCATATCATGATCTTCTCCTATAAATCAATAATTCTCATTTTCATTTCAATAAATTTTGCATTTAATTCCAAATCTATCCCATCTTAAATAACAAAATATTATGGATAAAGTTGTTATGTCCTTAGATAAGATATATAAAACACATCATGGGTTGTGAAATACTAGAGTGGAAACTCTAAACAATAAGTCATGTCCCCAACCTGCAGTTGGGGTGGTTCCCAAGTAGTAGTAACCTTGTTATATTTCATAAAATACCCAAATTCAAATATGGGTTGGGGATTATTTCGGATTTTACTATGGTATTACTATATTTGGTAGTATATTAGTACTATAGAAAAGGAATTATTTACCTAAATTCATGTTTTGGACTATATAAATGGGAATATGGGACACAATGCATTTAGACCATCAATGGGCTTTGGGATATAAGGCATTCAGTCCACCAGTGGACCTTTAAGACATAAGGCCTCGGAGCCACCATTTTTTGGACAATAGTTGGAATGAAATGGCTATAAAAATGACTTGATGCAAAAGAATGGTGGTGCAGTAGGGAAACAAGTAGGAACCATTGGTTGGGTGGCCTCAAAATTGGGATAGTCATACTAACACAAATCGTCTATCCATTTATCCCCATAGATTCACAATATGAAATAAATGAGTTCCCTACCAGTGGGTATCATGTAATGAAACTAGTTAGATGATATGGGACAACTAGAAGGTGATAAAATAGGGAACCACACAAGGGATTGTTGGATGGTAGGGTCAAAATGGAGATGGGTTTCCTAGAAACTATCATATGCCCCTCTAACTGCATGGTTGATGTGATTAGAGGGGTTCCCCTCTATGTTGTATCGAATTCCAGCATGATTCATCAATTTTAAGTGGTGGTGAAACAAAATTCAAACTGGTTACAAGATTTGATGACTACTGGAAGGGGGGAAATCTTTCAACCGGTGACATGACATGATGTAAGATACTCTATTAGGCCTACAATCCACATATTAGACCATCAGTCCACTGGTCCTTCAAGTCATGTAATGGACTTCTTGAAAATGGGCCTCCAAACCATCATATGTAATAAAATAGATCTTTGGGTTGCTTTAAATTCATTATGGGGAGGGATGAGTCTTGAACCATTGGGGTTCCTAGGTGTGTTATTTATTTGTTTTCTTATAATCCCCTCTACCTACAGTAATAATGATAATAAGTTTCCCCAATCTAATCAATAATCTAAAATAAACCCCTATATTGGGGCACCAACTTCTATTTCTTTTGGATTCAATAATTTTCCATCCACAAGGAAATTCATAAAAAGACTTTATCTATAACCAAAATCTCCATCTATCATTATTTGAAGTGATCATAATACTTATACCATGTATAATATGTAATTAGTTTTATTCTAATTATATAAACATGGTTAGTTATATCATATACCAAACTAGGTTTCAAGAGTGATCTTTCTCCTCTACCACACAATACAGTGGTGATTTCCATGGTCTTACATATTTCTATTTAAATATATCCATCTAAATATATTATCGGTATCTATTTTTATAAACAAACTAATGCAATGAAACATGACCCTCCCATGATCTCCTAAAATCTATTACACAATCTTGTAACATTTCCTCCAAATTCTGTATAGATCATTGTAATTCCTTGTTTATCTTAAGATGATAGGACATACTCATATCTAAATAAATAATCATATCACTCTCTCTAAAATCATAAAATGAATTGTGTATCTCTTTATGAAATGATAGATATAGTCTAACCAATTCCTTTATATACATCTTACCTAGTTATTTCACCAATAACATCTCTTGAATTGGTAAAAAAGGTGATAATATTGTGAGTCAATTAGTATTCATATAGATACCATCATGTTTCTAGGAGGATATAGTTAAACCATCTACAAAATCTATCATAGAATCATATAATTTTCAATTCAACATAAGAAAAGGTTGAAAAATTTCTATAGTTCATTAATGGGTTTCCTTCACCTATTGAAAAATAAATCATCAAGATACATAATAAACTATATATATCTTCATCTGTACCAAATAAAACTACCATATAATTTCATTGTAAAACTTTTAAACACCTAGATAAACATACTTATTGGATTAAAAAAATCCATCCATAACCTTATCCTTCAATATCAAGGTAACCATCATTCTATCTAGAAAATAGAGCATCAAGTCAACTGGTAGTAACCTCCCATCAATAATATCCCCACTATTAAATTTCTTAGTGATATTATTTCATTTTTAATCATCCCAATGTCCCTTATCTGCATGGAATACAAGTTTAAAAGTTAAATACATCTGATGTGACACATATTACACCTCTCATCATGAGCCACAAGAAGCAAATTCACCATTAGCCTCATCATTTTCCACTCGATCTCTGATTCCTTCACCAACTGAGTCTTATTACTGAAGGAATACACTACCACATTACCTATACCTAGTGTATAGTAATAAAATCCAAAATTGTGGGGGTATTTCATTCATCTCATTTTCATTAATTTCAAATTTGAATAAAAAAAATTAACTCAAAATTTTCTAATTTAAATAAACCATGAACAGATCTCCAAATATGTAATGTCCTTAACTCTTAAATGTATAAACAAAAATCACTAGCTCTAAATAAGTTGTGGGATAGTTTTTATTGTGCGTCCATAACTGCCTCGGTCTATATTCCACAAAATTTCCCTCTTATATAAGAACACATCCTAGTCCTTTTCCAATTGAATCAAAATACATTGAGAACCCCTCATTGGATTCAGTAAAGTTCAATAATGACATAGAATTCAATATCCACTTCGACTCATTAAAGTTTCTCTAACACTTCTCATCCCACTCAAACTTCAAAAATTTATGAGTCAATATTTTCATTTGTTATACTAATTTTTAAAATTATCAAATAAAGAATCAATATTATCCTATTAGTTTAAGGAAACTTTAAGTCTCGAAATATTTATAGAAAAATCCCAATATATCAATACATTTAATTTCTCTAATATATAATAAATTAGAATATCATAAAAAATACCATATTAAAAAAATCTAGGTATTAATGGAATATAAAAAAACATTAACGAAATAAAAATATAAATATCATTAGAAACCCCAAATGGTGTCACTAATAACATAAAATGTACATACCAACTCTATAAAGTTATTTATTGAATTTTCATATGCTTTGACTTGAACTGGTGATATCATGGCCTCAATTTAGTCTTCAAAAACCACTTATCACCTTTCAAAAAATAAAAAATATTATAAATTTTTAGTAAATAGTATTTATTGTTTACTATCACTTGATTCAATTTCTCAAAGTTGATACATAATAGCAAGTTACTATCAACCTTCTTCGAAAAAAGAACTAAAGTTTCCCAAGGAAAAAAACGCAATCAATTAAATACCTTCTCCTCCAAATCATCTAATTAAATCTTTAAATTTCACAAATATATAATTATCATGTGGTAAGAGGGAAATAATGATAGATATTTCACATGAAACAAGTTAATGGAGTGTTATAGGCCTCTCTTCAGTGATAGTCTAAAGAAACCTTCTATAAATATATTTAAGAATTATTTTACTACAACTAAATATTAGAACTAATTTCACAAAATTAAAAATCCATATAACTAACATATAAAATCTCCACGATCTTTAATAACTAGTCTATATTAACTTGCATGAATTTTACACTCTCCATGAAAAGTGTAAACACTCCCTTTTGGTGAAGTAAAGGAAAATCTAGGTATATAGTTGATAATTTGAGCCTAAACTACACCGTACAATCCATTCCAATTATAATTATATATATTTTTACCTCTAGAACTAAAAATTCCCATGATATCTTCACATAATTGATCATAATGGACAAATATGGGAATATAAGACCTTATTCAACCCTTTCTCCAAGATATATCTCAATATTTAAGTAATAATACATTGTATACAAATGAAAACTCAACTATTATATGACTAATGCATATATAAATGATTTATATGAACCCATATAAAATATAGAAGAAACTATAGAATAAATAATAAGTATAAAATCTCTCACCATTGTAATACCTACCTCAGATTCATTTGTGGCATGCTCTACTATAAATAATTGTCATCGGTTCTTCTCGTTCTATCCATAACAAGGATTACCACTAGTCCTCAATTTTGACTCATCTCCGAATATCATTAACTTATTTATATAATTATTATATCCACATGTGTAATTAGAACCTCTGATTCTAGAATCCTGATAGAATTAACTATAAAACTTCTTTAGAGGCTAAGATTCCCGCATTTATGACATATCCTAGATTCATTTTTACAGTATCACTTAATGTGTGCAGTTATTCCAAACTAGTACCTCCAAATTTATATTATAAATTTATATAAAACCAACCTATATGATTTCTTCTGAACACATTCCAATTGGGAGTCATCCCCCCAGCCTACTCTTATAATGCAGGTCTAACTTTCTTTGACTTCTCTATAAGCATATTCAATATAACATCTGGTTAGAACCTCAAATTCTAGAATCCCAAGAAACCTAACTACAAAGATTCTTCATATATTCTAGATTCCAACACATACTAAATTCCCTATTCTCATTTATACTATCTCACTTTATGTTTCCATCATTTCCACACTTGTAACACCCAAGTTGTATCCTCCCCTAAGATGATCCTAAGGTACCAAATTTATTCTCACCACATACTTGTATGGATTCATCCCACTTCCTCTTATTCCCACTTGAAAAATTATTTCCTCTTTCAATTTTGGGAAGAAAATATTTTATGCCCTTACCATCCATTAAATCTATTTATGTTATAGCTATCTTATTCTACACCATTATATGGGTGGTTAAATTAAGAAAAAACACATTAAACTGAATCTCATGTCAAAGGATCATCTCAAACCTTTATTCTTTATATTTTTATTGGTTTTTAGTTCTAGAAAAAAATAATCCATCTCCATAAAACATCCATCATGATCTTATCGAACCATGTTCCCTTCCTCTTACTCTAGGAGATCATAATTATTTTTTAACTTAAATGTATCTAGGTAATTTTTTTGGCTAAACAACCTCAAGAATATATCCCTTAAAAGATCCTCATGAAATGTAACTTCAATTGTAATATCACATCACTTATGAGAAACTCCCTTAAGTATCTAATTAGAAAATTCCTCCATAAATTTTTCTGGAGCACAAGGAAATTAGAATGTTTTCTTGATCCTCTATGAACATTCCTTGACTTTCAGTACTCCACAATCACCTATAATACTAGAGGATTTTTTTTCTCTAGAACTATAATGCCTGATCTAATTCCATAGTTATCTCTTGATCCATACCCTTTCCAATAATTTGGATTTCTTTGATAAATTTTAGAAAAACATTCTACATGCATAGCTCCTTCATCATGAATAGTCTCTCTATGCAGACGCATTTCATTATTTCTATAAAACCAAAAATATTGAATGATGAACTATATTGAAATTACATCTACCTAGATCAAAAGGTTCTATAACTCTAATATAATATTTCAATTCAAATTATTTTATCTCTATTCATCTTTTAATGATTAAATCCTTCTTAAATCAAGTATAAAATAAGAAATCATAAGTAATTTCAACAAAAAACTTTTCAAAATTAAAAAAAAATTAAAAAATAATTTGAAATATATTTTAGAAGTATTTCTATTAAATAAAAAAAATTAAAATACAATATACATGCATGTAATCTATACAGATTCCTACCGTTATACATGAAAATGATTTGCATCCTAAGGTGTCATAAGTGTATACACTACAAGTTACAATAGACTAACTTTCTATTGGGGATCCTTTGATCACATATAATATTTAAACACATTAGAAACACGATTATCTCCATAAATTAGTATTCTACACATTTTTAAGGGTAACTATTGAGTTTCATCCATTATAATATTAAAATCCACCTTAATTTTTAGACCCAACTTCAAAACCATTATCTAATATCATTTTGTGATGACTCCAACCCAAGATCATAAACCTAGAGACTTGTTCTTGGATCTCCCCATATCCTTAAGTGCATTTTATGATATCTAGAATCTTGAAAAAAGTGTCTATAGATAAAAAATCCTTATGAAATATTTTTCATCATAATAAAGAAACTAACTACCTAAGATTACAATTTTTTTATTTAAAAAACTAAAACAATTACATTAAAACTAAACCATTTAAAAATAAAAACAACTAAAAAAGTGTATATAAAATAGAAACAAAAATATCTGACATATAATGAATAACTAATATATGATTTGTATCCATAAATGAGAGTTTAATACATCTTTTAACACATGCAAAAACATTATTACATCAACCATAAACATAGCTCCTAAAATCTATATTTAGTGATAATAAAATCATTTCCCATTCTTGTATCATGGTAAAATACATTTATACATACATGAAAATGTTTGGGTAGAGGTGGGTGTGAAAATATTTATTATATTAAAATTAACTATATTTTTAAAGTAAAATTAAATTAAAATATACCCTTAATTATTATTTTCTTAGTAAATATATTTTATTTTCATTAAATTTATAATTTTAGACATTTAAATACATAACTAACTTAAAATATGAATTTTAGATATTTATTCATATTTTTAATTTTACTGTAAATGTGGAGATTTTGTGGGATGTTTTTTATGATTAATGGCTGGATAAGGATGATCCGATCTCATGAGAATATTAAAAATTAATGATATAATAATATAATATGTGACTGTTATTAAATTTAATCAGAAGGTAAATAACTACGACACATGAATTATAAAAAAATAGAATATCATAGGATAATGATAATTCCATTCCATTTATCATTCCACTAGCAAGGTTTATGATGAAAAGATATTGTTTTCCATGATAAAATTTAGTCTCTAAAACACAGGGATATTGGTAACTCCCATTGAAGCAGATAAATGTGAGAAAGGCCAATTTTCCACAATGAAAATACCAAGTCAGTGCTAACTATTCTAGCATATGATGTGTTACATTATTTTCACTACCTAAAACCTTGTAGAACAATAAGATATTGGGATATCACTTATAATACAAGGTTATTCATTTTCCTATTTTTGAGGAGAAGTTCCATGTTGGGAATTGTATTCTATGATACCTAGTTAGAAAGACAAAATGATAGACATGGAAATATAAATTAAAGAATAAGATCCTAAAAATTTATATAATTGGTTATATTTATAGCAGTGACACATCAAACCAATGAATTATAGCCTAAAACTAAACTAAATTCTATTAGGTGAATGGTATAGTTAAAAAGGTTTCAAAATTTTATTAGTATGGCATAACTATGTCATAAAACATAGTAAATTCATCAAAACATCACCAACTTATCATCTACCATTCTATAAGATGATTCATGGAACGCCATATTCATATGATGATAAATTTAAATGAAATGAATAACAATGATGGTGAATAAAATATATGTTCATAGATGAAGGAGGGGTTCTAAGTAAATACTATACATAATCTATAAGGGATAAAAAGAGGCTCTGTATGATCTTCTTATATAAATTGTCAAATGGGAGAACAATATATCCACATGGTGTCTATTTCAAGAATGATTAGTAAGAAAGAGATGGTGTATCTTGAAACTGAAAACCATGGTTCTTATATCTTAGTATGAAAGGATGAGTACCATGAAGATTATTCTTTGATAAGTAAATATCATAAAGATGAAATAAATATCAATATAATGGAGATCTAATAACCCAAAATATGATACTAGTGCTATAAAAGGAAAAATAATTTTGGGGAATAAGGGTTCCTACCCATAGGATTAAATTTTGGAACAGCTGAAGATTTATTTTTCTATTTTCATTTTTCATTTTATAATTCTATGTGTTATGCTCTGTTTGATTTGAAATCAATTTCTATAGAGTTTTAACCCATTTTGGTAAGTTTTAGGGAGATGCTAATGTAATTTCTAATATTTATTTTAATATTTCTATCTTTTTGTTATAATTTTTTCTTACTCTAAAGATTCAATTTGTAGAGTGATAGGGGGATGATGATAGTTTTACATCATTTCTCTTCACCATAAATCCTCATTATTATTGTAACTCTCAAAGATCCCTTCTATGATCATCTTGATTAATTGATTTTTGGGTGTTTATAGAGTGAGTGGTCTATGAAAACATCTAGGTGCGCTGAATTGTACACTGGTTCTATTCCTAATTAGTGTATACCTAGAGATATAATGCAATTGATTAAGAAAAGGATGCCACTACACACCTCAAGAGTGTAAAACAAATTAATTGGTAATAAGTACTAGTTTAATTATGAGATAATTATACTAAATCTTTTAAAAAAAATGGTGGTGGTGGTCAGAGGTGATAGAGGTACACATAGGATAAATATGTTAGGATAAAGTTCTTTAGATAAATATTGTTGAATAATATTAGAAATAAACCAAGAAATAATCCATGGTTTATTCCTAACATCTATATAAAATTCTAGCTACATGCAATGTTTTTTCATTTATTCAACCCATAACCCACTTGTTTCTCTCTTTCAAATATACAAAAAAAATAATGTTAAGTTACAATTGAGAATGACTATGTGATTTACAATGTTCTTGGTTGATAAGCCTAAGGATAACTCAATGTTTCATTAAAATGAGTTTATAAATTTTAAAGTGTGTAGGAATATAAAAATTTCCAACCAATTTTGTTTCCATTCCCAAGGAGGAAAAAATATCACATTTTTTCATGTTATATTTTCTTTTGTTTATTTTCTATTTTTGAATCAACTCCATACCATCGATACTATTGGAAAATCGTATGGTTGGGAAATTTTATAATGTTTTTTTAATATTAAAGAAACAAAAGATATCCATGGGACTATGGGTATCAATAAAAAGGATTTCACACTTACCAAGAAAAATAAGTTCATGTTTGGAAAAATAATGATATAGATTTTATTTTAAATAAATTAAAAGAAATGGATCAATGATAATTCAAGATCAATGTAAAAATAGAACAATATACCCAATAAAACCCTGTAGAATTCATAGTACCAAATATTACTCTAAAAATGAATGTTTTCATTCATATTTTGATGATATTGCTGAAGTGATTATAGTGAATCTAATGGAATATTTCCCATTTCATAAATATAAATCGGGATATTTATCAAATACATTATAGAAAAGAAAATAATATGCATGAAAAAACAATTAGGGGATAATTTATAATGTGAACTCATTTTTCTATAATTTTATTGAAACCAAACTGTCTTCTGACTGATAACTCCGCCTATTTTCAATCAATATATTCAAAACCATGGAAGAATTTTGTTGATGGTGTTAAAAAATCCATATAAGATGTGGGCATTATTGAAGAAATTATGGATGATCCAATTTAGTTTTATATTGATATGTACAAGGTGGATGGTATAAAGATTCAAGTATATTAAGAATTCCCTTCACAATATAGATAAGTAGGTTCACTCTACATATTTAAAGACAAACCAAGACATACTATTCCTCCATAATTTGTTGAAGAGAATACCCCATGCATCCATATTTCTCCCCCAACATATAATCTTCTTTGTATTGATTTTTTTTTCACACCATATCTTATACAATGATACCATAAAAAATATGGAATGGTTATATTTCCACCAATATATGATGGTTGATGTAAATAAAATTATATCCTCTTCTAGGTAATGGATGAATTATTTTATTATCTAGTTATAGATAGTAAAAATATGCCACCTCTTGTGAGTTTAACCCACACTCTTCATTTCTTTTTATTTTTTAATTTCATTTAACTTTATTTTTAATTAATATATTATATTATTTATTTTATCTATAGGTATATAGAAGCACAAATGGAAAGTTATTATTCTCATGTCATGGTTAGAGAATAACCAGTTTGTATTCATCTTTAATATTTTTTAAGAAACCTTAATCAAGAATTTATTATCCCATGATTATTCTTAGGATATAAAATCAGTTAGTATAATATAGGTGTGAGGTGAAATATATAAATATGTTGATAGGTTTTGTGTGTATTTTTTTCTTTTATTTTGGAGTAATTTTCAAAAAAAATATTTAGCTTAATGGAATGATAATATTTTTAAATTCCATTAATAAATATATTATATTTATTTTATTTGAATATTAAAAACTATATAGGATTTCAAATATTATTCTTTATTTCCTAGTTAAAATTTTTGAGTGTTCATGTAAATTACAAGCAATATAGGAACCCTGGTAATGGGAATTGTCTTTTTCTAAATTTTATAGTGCTAAGAGGTTTCTGAAAATTTTAATTATTATAATATTTTTCTATATGTTAAGAGACTTCATCCATTTCATGTTAAATAAACTCTTTCTTTTTCAATATGAAATATTTTTTGAAATTAAGATTATGTGTCAAAATAATTAATTCATCACTTTTTAAAGTATTTTTTATAACTCTTTTGGAACAACCATTTACATCTGACCTTTATTTGATCTCTTTATCACTCATGTACATCCTTGTATGTTTCTAAAATATTGGCCTTATATCCCCACATACCATACCCTTTATAATTTTTTTACATTGTTATTATTGAAAAAAAGTGTAAGGGATGGTTTTTTCATGGGTTTCAATGGAAAATCACTATTTGGAAATATATGGATGCATTCCATCTTTTTCATAGAAATTGTGTTCAAAAAATTCATTTAAATTTAATAATTCCTTTTTTATATAACAAATAGAAGAGAAAATATTTTTATAAAAATAATATATAATTAATAGAGAGAAGAGGATGTGTATTCATTCTCATCATTGTTTTGTAAACCTCTAAAACAAGAACAGAAATATTGTAATGGTTCATAATTTGTAATGGGAATGAGGGAAAATATTATTTGATGATTCAATTAAAAATATGAATTATTATTTTAAAAGTCAACCTCTTCATTCAAAATTTATTTTTCATTGAATCCCACCCATCTCAATGTATATAACTACCATGAAAAGTCCTTAAGAATCATATATATCTTGATTAATTTATATAGAAATAATAAAAACATAAAACCTATAGAGATGCATGATTATGTTTGAGAATGAGAATAAACATACTCAATATTGTTATGGGTGATGAAGAAAAATATTTTTAGGATAGTGGGTGAAAGTTTTCATGTGTGTAAATTGTAGGATTGAATAACATCAATGGGGAACAATGGGAAACTATGGAATATAATATTATAGAAGAGGCATGATGAGTATATAGATAATTTGAGTAAAAAATTACTATCATAACTATATATTGAGATTATATATAACATAGGTATATCAGTTTCATTTGAATTATATGAGTATCTCCTAGTACTATAAAAATTTAAGTGTGGGGAGGAAGTGATTTCACTAAAATTAACTATATTCTTACACAAATATTTAATAAAAATATCCCATTAATTATTTTAATTTCTAGGAAATATATTTTACTTTAATTAAATTTTAAATTTTTAGAATTTAAATTTGAAACCAGCATAAAATATTAATTTTAGTGATTTACTCATAATTTTTTATTTAAATTTATTGGAAAAGATTTTATTAGATATTTTTTATGATGAACACGTGGAGGAGGTCATGTAAATCCCATGGGATAATTGGAAATCAAATATCTATTGTAGAAGTGAGTTATTTGTATTTAATGACATGAGGGGAGACAATATCCACAACATTGTAATTATAAAGAAATCGAATATCATAAGGTGGTGAAAATAAAAAGTCACTATTTTTATCACTACTGAGGATTATGATATGAATATTTCACTATTTGTGATACAAATTACTCCCTATGATACATGTATATTAGTGAATCGTGTTGACTTAGATGAATTGGGAAAAGTATAGTCAACTCTATCAAAACCCTAATTCAATGCCAATAATTTCAATGTAAAAAGTTTTATCTACCTATCACTTTCCATAACTCTATCACATTGTATATGGGATATCACTAGAAATATAAAATTTGATATTTTATGGGTGTTGAGGAACAATGTGACATAATGGAGCATATCCTGCAATACTCAATCAATAACACGGTAGGATAGTCATGGCGAGATAAATCAAATGACAATATCCTATCATATTCTATGAAAAGTGATATCAATGGAAGTTGCACATCAGACTTAGGAATTGTAAGAAACAACTAAACTATATCATAGTAGGAGAATGGGAAAGTTAAACTGAAATGCATCATTTCATCAGTGTGATATAATTATATCCTAAAACATAAATAATTCATCAAAACATCTCAATTTCATCATTCATCATGCCAACAGATGGTCCATGGAACCTCACATGCATGTGATCATCATTTTGGAAGGAAAAATAAACAATATGGGTATAAATATCCAAGATTATAGATGAATGATTAGTGTTAAATAGATCCCATGCACAAACATTAGAGGAAAATGATGCTCCATAAAAATTACCTAACTAAATTAGGAAAGGGGGAAAATAACTCTCTATGTAGAGGTTGAACTTTGAAAACGTTCGAGGATGGAGATAATTTAACTTGATAGAAAAATACATGGTATATATAGATTCATAGGGAAGGAAGCGTACTCTGAAAATTTCAATTCTAGGTAGAAAGATCAGAAAGAAGAAGAAAATCCCCCACAGAGATAATCACATCACCTGAAGATGATACTTGTGCTATAAAAGTAATAATGTGGCTAGGTAATAAGTGTTTCCACCTAGGGGTTGAGTCAAGAAATAGATTATTATATCCTTTTTAATTTTTATTTTATATTCTATAATTCTTCTTTTTCTTCTCTCTTTGTTAAGAACTATATTTCTATAGAGTTTTAACCCACTATAGATGGTCTACATGATATGAATAATGTAATTAATGAGTATGATTTTTAATATTTTCATTGTTTCCATATTTCTTTTCCTTGATATGAGGATTCAAGGAGTTTATTTATGTATTTTATGTGATAGTTTCCCACCATTTCTCTTCATATTGAATCTTTCTATATATTACCATAACTCTTAATGATCTCGTCTATGATCATCTAGTTCAATTGATGATCTGATCGTGATGGATTGAATGGTATTTGAAAGCATATAGGTGGCCTAGATTTTACATTTATTCTCTCACTACTGGATATATACCTTAATAGAGGATGTTATTGGGTGATAACTAGGGTTTGAATATAGACCTTATGAGTATAAACTAGATTTCCCAAGAACAAATAACTAGTGTATCTATGAGAGAAATTCACTAACTCTTGTAACAATAATAGTGGAGGTGAACAATGGTGATAGTGATCCATAAAGGATAAATATTTTAAGGTAAAATTAATCTGATAACTATAACGGAATAACATGGGTAAAAATCAAGAACTATTCCATAATTCCTTCCTTGATTTTATTTATATTTTTATTTTCATGAACTGTGTTTTATTTTACTCACTAAATACCCCATATTTTTCACATTGAAATATTAAAAATAGTAAAACTAAAATAAAGTGACAATCAATAATGAATATATAATTTTCAAATTCATTAAGATATGATCTTGTGGTCATCCCTATGCTACATTATTAAGTGTTAATAAATTTTTTAATGTATAGGATAATAGAAATCCTTCAACCAAATACGTAATAGTGTTAACCTATATTATACCCATTCATTCCCATGTAATATTTATTTAAAATAATGTAAAACATTTCATTGGAAAAAAATCACATTAATGTTTTCCAAAAAAAGGAAACCCATTATAGTTCAGCATAAATATCAAAACTATTAGTTAGACATAAATAATCAAGGTTTCATGAGAAATGTATAATATTTGCCAACAAATACATGAATATGATTTTAGTATACACCTATTGTGGAATGTCACTCATAAATGTGTTTTTTGAATGTATAGTATTCTTATTCATATCATACATAATTTCATTTCCATCCAACACAATTACTTAGTTATTATATTCGGTCTTGAATATTTTCAATCATTGCTTATACAGAAAGTCATTTAATTTCCTAAATTCATTTTTATTTTTGAAAATATTTATAAAAAATAAATCTATCAAAATACATTATATCATATTAAACTAATTTAATTTGAAAAAAAATATTTTTATTAATAATTAGTAATTTAAAACCAAATCCCATTGGTTTTAACAAAATATTGAAATCTATGTTTTTCTATTTCTAAAAACTACAATATTATCAAATCAATTTCAAGAACTTATTGAACAAAATATAACATTATTAAAATATCATAAAATAAAATCAAACAGACAATATAAAATTATAATTCAGTGATGAATGAATATGAGATACCTGCCTCAGACGATAAATATCATAAGATTCATGTAACCTCAATTTTGATTTCAAAATCATGATTTAATCTATTAAACCCTATTCAAACATCATCACAAGATCATGATACTTATATTAATTATTTTAAATACACAATTCCATCACTCTGAATTTAAATTGACAAGATATATCAATCTAGAGAGAGATGAGGGTAGAAAGAGAAAGAGAAATAATCCAATAACTGATTAGATAACTAATATCTAACCTTAGATTCATTGTCAATCTGATTGATCCTAAAAAACCATTTTTTTCATTAGTGGAGAGTCTGAAAAATTGCTCTAAAGAAACCTTACCATCTAAATTCATAATAGGGTGTTAATGTAAAGTTTTGAGAGGCTAATTGGTGCATTATAATACAAATCATGGAACTCATAGAGAAACCCAATATAAACATGCCTTTATTCTACATCATTTCCATAATTAAAATAGTACATTGCATAATAAAATAAAAATTCAAATAATATATAGGCTTATTGTCTTTAGTGACTAGTTATATAGGAAAATTATTTTACAATACCTATAAACATTTCCCCATAATTTAATCATACTAAATCTTCTTCTAAACAACTCCCAAGTTAAAATTATCCTCATTCCTTAGGAAATGTAAACATAAGAAAGGGGTGATATCAAACACCCTGTAAGGGAAAAATAAACATATAAACATTTTAAAAGGGATATTTTTATTGTCTTTGGTGGATAGCTATATAATAAACATATTTTAGATTTCTTGTGGACGTTTCCCCACAATTTAATCAAAATAAATCTTCTTCTAAAAATATCTGAAGTAAAAATCATCCTCATTCCTAGGAGTATGGAAACATAAAAATTGGGAGATCTAAAACACATTATAAGGGAGAAATAATCATATTAACATGTTACCTAGTGATAGATCATAAGTATACATTAAAACATAATTATGAAATAAATACACTATTTAAAGATCATATAATCATAAAAATATGTCATATAACAAGATAAGAGAATAGGTAATCCCATATGAGTAAACATATAACATGATTTTAAAACTATAAAAAACATGACAATTAAATAATTAGTGAGGAATTATAAAATTTTCTAATATCAAAGAAGTGTGGAACCAATATAAGAATAGAAACATGAAATTTTTTATCAAGAATCACCACCAGTTTCTCATAGTAAATCAGGTATTATAGAATATTTCCCATGGTAAATTAGGCATTAAAACCTATTTTCCACATTGTATTCGGTATCACTACCTAATTAAAATTTTGGATTAAGAATTACTAAAATTTTACCCATTATCTCTTGATATATAATGTTTTACCAAATGGACCAGAGACCTATATAGGGCCAACTCATTATTTAAATATTAAATATACACTTTTGTGCCATAAGAAAACATCTAACCATCACATCATTAAAACCCAATAATAATAATATGTTTCAAATTAAATTTCAAAATTTATCACATAAATAACCATATAAAATATATCAATTGATACCAAATTCAATCACCCAAAAGCGGAATATCATAAAATCCTTTAGTGGGTGATATATAGAATAGGGCATCATAAAAAATAAATCTACTTTTAGATAATGAAGAAAATGAAAGGTAATTTATAAAAGAGATTAAAAAATATTATATTTAAATAAAAATTACGAAGATAATATGAATTGATATATATTGTTATTTCAATATAATGTGGGATAACTTTTGTGGTAAGTGAAAACATGAACTTCAAATGAATATCCATTTATGGGAAATTAACACTTAAGGGGATAAGAATTATTTAAATAGTATTATAATTTTAAAGAAAATAAAAAATATCCTCGAAGGGGAATTGTATTAAGAACTAGTTTTCCCCGGTGATATAAAATATGAAATAATATATAAATATATATCATTGAATATGGGGAAAAGTAAAGGTTAATTTTTAAAAGAAACTGTATAACTCAAAGAAATAGATTTTAGTCACCAAAGTCCCATACGACTCAAATAATTCTTGAATAAAAATGATATAAAAGGGAGTAATAGAAAATATCCTTAAAATTTCTTTAAAATTATTATTATTACCACCTAAGAAATAAATAGAATTGTAAATATACCATACAAAAAATTATGTGCAACATCAAACATGTCTCATGGAATGGAAAATCGAGTCAAATAACCCTTATATTTAATATTGCATTGCTCATATGTACTCTAACATTCTATATAGAAAACATAAATATATTAATAACTTATTTCATATCAATATTTATACCAAAAACAATTTATAATTTTCATTTTTAATCATTATATACATTATTTAGTTTTTATATATTTTCCCACATCATGTGTTTATAGTTTTGACCGTTTATACTAGTTGTAGAGAAGTGATGTCAATGTTTTTTCTTCTTCCAAATATCATCACTCCAGTATCTTTGAATATACTATAATTAATTAATTATAATTATTTATAAAGTTTCAATTTCCTTGGATGAATGTTTCATTCTTTATCCTTGAAGATGAAATCGATAATAAGTAAACTTTATTGATTTTCTTAACCCATGAAATGTGTTTTTAAAATTATTTATTTGAATATTGATATATAATTTCAAAAAATATATTTAAAATTTTATATCATATTATACCATTAAATATGTTTTAGAATTCACGCATGATATAACTTCATAGCATTATTCAAATAGGTGGTCAAACCGAGGCAATATTCAACATACCATAATTAATGGATGATTATGAGGTGATTTAGTTTCTTTATCATTATATCATTGTCATAATTATATCATTGAGTGTTTATTAGTGTGATTTATTATAATTACAAAAAATTAGTTGAATAAATTATTGATACAGAATAATTACATTGTATGACTAAATTGTTTTTCCTTATTAGTTTTATTGTTTAAGATGGTTAATTTTATAATGATTTTTTATCCTTAAAAAATTATAGGTTGCTAAATTATTATTAAAAAACCTTATCCATGTCATATTTATCCTTTAAAATAATTCATAGAACCATCCACTAAATATAGTAATAAAAAACGCAATGCATCCATCTCTGGAGGTGGTAGTCCACACATACGCATGGATGATGATTTCTTTTTCATAGAATAGAAGTGATGAGTAATCTAGATTATCATTTAATAATAATAAATAATTCATGAATTTAACACCCCAAGCTTCCACGGTACGTTTCCCTTCGAATAATGCAATAGCGTGTGTTGTACGCAACCTCGAGCTCTAACACACACCACAACTAATTAAACTAGCCGTTGTGAATAGTAATACCTACTTTTTGAAATTTTATAAATTTTATTTATCAAAATGGACTTAATTTTTGGATTCGGAATATCGAAATTAGCCTATGTTGAATTTTTGGTATTTTTCTGAGAACTTCTAATTTTTTATGAATAGTGAAAAATACTTAAAAACAACTTTTTAAATCAAAATAATTTATAGTGATAAATTATACTATTTAGTGGTTTTAAGTTATAATTAGAATATATTTTTACCATTTTATCCAATGGTGGTCATTAGAATTAATTTAACATTGAAATCGGACATAAACAATTGCCAATCTTTTGATATAAATTGTTTCTTAGAAACACGCTATTTTTTGTAACAGCGGGAATTAATTATAAAATTAATTAATGAAACTTATATGTTTGAAATTTTGTAAAATAGACATCATTTTTGAATTCGGAATATCAATTATATCTTAGGGTGAAATTTTGGCATTGTTCTGAAAAACTTCAATTTTTGATGAATAGTGAAACCACTAAGTGGTAGTTAAATAACTGATTTTTCATTTAAATGAAATATTACCACTTCTGTGATTTGATTTTCAAAAATCTGACATACATGGTTTTCATTAAAAAGTAAAATGTGGTTCAATGAGACTAAAATAATTTTTTGGTGAATAGTAACTTTTAAGTTCTTAATCGCGATTAGAGGTAATTAGTATAGTTTAAGGTACAAATGATGTTTTAATAATATGAGATGAGCACGACACTTGTCCTACTCCTATTGGATGAGTCATGGCCGACCAAGACAACCCATGGGTCAACTTGGGGACCCCATGGAGCCACTTTAGTTGGAAAATGACATTAATATATATTTATTTAATGTTAAAATTAAATTGATACAAACATGAGTTGTTTTACTAAAACAGTTTTTAAGTGGGGTTACACAAGTCCAAATTTTGACTATAAATATTAATTAGAAAGCTAAAAAGATTTCCTACATCATAGTAGTTTTTTTTATAATTTTTAGACATTAAATAAATTAAATTATTTATGACATCATTATGATGCAGCGATGACCTCATTATTTAACGATTTAAATAAAATGAGAAGATAATGAAAGATCCAAGGCTTACACTTGTCCAAAGCCTATTGGATGAGGAGATTTAGAACCCTTATCACCTTATCCATGAATTATATAAGTGTGGGACCTTTAGAATCCGAAAATCATTGTGTAATAATGTAACATTTCAATCTTTCCAAAAGAGCCCCTCCTCTCCTCTTATAAAAGGCCCCCACCTCTACCACCTTATTCACACTTTCAAGCCTTTTGGTTCGGCCAACCTATGCCCAAATACTCTCCCAACTTCTCTACCTTAATCCTAGAAGCTTTACTTTAGTCAGAAAGCCATTCTAAGGAGTCCTTTTGATCAAATCAAAAGGAAGAACCCGAAGAAGAGGTAACATTTTCATCACCCTCTTTTATGTTTCTTTCTTCTTCCACTCCCTCTTTGTTTATTATTTCAATTCTAAAATTATAACTCCAGTATCTTCTATATACTATGATGTTATTATAAATATGGAACAACCATATTCAGTATTCTACCCATCATTTGAATGACATGTCACCATACGTGTGTACGTACGGCTTGCCGTCTCCACGTCGTGGTGTAATTGTTATTCAATATATTATTATTTAGGTGGGTATAATAATGATATGTAATTCATGTAAATAATAAATATAACATGATAATGATTCTGTATATATGATATACTATCCAATTATATATTATTTTAATATCAAAATAATGATATTGTCACTCGTGCGTACGTATGGACTACCGTCTCCACGAACGCGATGAGATTCATTCTCCGTCGTATCCATTCAAGTATAATTATCATTTTATGATTTAAAAATAATGTTTAAGTACATGATATCATTCTGGATATGAATAAGATACAACCTATCCATGAAAAACACGACTTACGTAACAAAATATATAAAAGAAAACGAGTAAGTTAACACCTGAAACAACGATAAATCCAAGATATTGTTAACAAAGCAATGTTAAAAGATCATATATGATATCATATGAATGTATATGATTCTTGTATAATTTAATAACAATTATTTCACCATTATATAGGAGGTTAACCTACCCTAACCAAGGAAAAGTACAAGGTAAGGGTTATTTCACAATCTCTTCATTATCCGAGGTTGTTTATACGTAATAATCTACTGGGATCTCTTTATCATCCACATCCATGTTTCTTCAAAATGTATTCCAAAACATTTTTATTATTTACAAGAATATGGGTTAAAGTCATTTATACCCTTTTTTTGACTTTTTATAAGAGGAATATTTCTGTCGTTTTCAAAACAAAGTCCTTTTTAACCTTTTCGACAGAATTAAGGTAAGAATGTTTTTTTATACGGCAGGTGTGGTTATTTCCGCCGTTATAAAATATTCAAATCTTTCCTTACAAGCTTATAAGAATATTTTCAAGAAAATTTTTTATTTTATATGGATCTTAAATGATTTCAAAAATAGAAATAGATATTTCTCTAAAAAGTGTTTTGATTTCATCTATGTCAACATCCTTTGATGGATTTTACGCTTATTTGAAGTTGATTTATTATGATACAAAACTTCTATATTGTATTGAAGGTTTTGTGATATGTTTGACTGTGGATGTGCTATTTTTTATACCATTCATAGTTTATGGTAAAATATTGACATTTCGTATGCTAGTTTTAATACGAATGTTTATGTTATGTTTAAACCTTTTCATATGGGAATGAATTAGACTTAATATGTGACGGGTGGAGCCCGTTATAGCTCCTCGATGCATCAGTAGGTATCATGAGACAAACTAGTGTCTTGGAACAAGGCCTTGACAAAATATTATTTGTAGTCTTGGCACGAGGCCTTGTCTATGTGGTTATGATAGTCTGGCATTATGCATTCCAACATTATGAAAGTGGTTAGTGATTTTGCATGTGATTATTTGATTAGTAGAATATCCATGTGAATGAGTAAATGGAATTATTTAATTTTATTTATGCCATACAATGTTGAAAGTTAATGTTTGAAAGGCTTTTGTTTTAGATATAAATTACCTTAAATTTTTATTCTTATTTATGAAAGTTTCCGCTATATTGTTATCCTTACTGGGCATTTGAGCTCACCCCTTTTCTACGTTTTATTTTTCCCAGGAAGTGAAGAAGTAAATTATGAATGACCTGCAGGGATATTATGAGGAGATAATAGTGTGGACTATGGAGACATTATGTTGTTGTAGTAGTTTTTCATTTTATGATGTAAAGTAAAACTTATGGATATATCTAGTGTTTCCAAGGCTACTAAACCAATCGGTCTTTCGAGATTTGATCTCTCTTGTGATCATTCCAATTTTATGTAGTAATGCACTGACTCTGGGTAGCTGGGGTCGGGGCGTTACAGTTGGTATCAGAGGAAGTTTAGTACAAACCTTGGAAGCTAGATTTAGATAAACTCTGATTAGAGCACGTAGACCTAAGATGAACTTTGAGGATTAGTATAGAAGAACTTCCTAGAATTTTGGTATTGTAGAGATTTTGTGGGTTTTCCGAGCAATACATCCCTGTCTGGATACGAGCAGGTAGAGGCGGCTCTGGCACAGATGTTCCTAGGGGTAAAACCCGAAAACACCGCTTTGAGCTAGACTCGAACGGGAACTAGTGCACGAAAACGGGCCTTGCTGCACTCTTGGTTACGACACTCCCGGGGGATATGCTTAGGATAACTCTCATTTTCTTTACAAATCATTATGAAGGGTTTATGAGTATATACTTCCTCAAAGAAAACATTTTTATGATTATGGATTATATCCATAAATAGTTCAATTTATGTTAAGTGTTTTATAAGTATGGGATTATGTATTTTGATTCATAAACTGATCTAGTTTATGCCATTGTTTAGAAATGGCACCTAGTGGAAGAAATGGAAACTGTATCAATGCACGCACTCCATGTAGGGATTGCCCTCCTGCTCAAGATAATTATAGTGGGGATGGTGATGCAACTGGTGCCGATCAGCTAATCACCATACTGGGACAACTTACTCAGGTTATGAATAATAACCTTACCCGTATGGAGCACCCTGATCCACAGCGTGGAGGATCAATGTTAGATCAATTCATGAGGCAACAACTACCAACGTTCAATGGGAGTACAAATCCCTTAGTAGCCGAGCAATGGATAAATTCCCTAGAGAAAATATTTCAGGCTTTGGGGAGCAGTGAAAGGGAAAAAGTTATCATGGCAGTTTACTGCCTCACTGGAGATGCTGATCAATGGTGGTCATTGATTCAAAACATGAAGGAAGATAATGAAGTATCAAATATGGAATGGAGGGAGTTCAAAGATCTGTTTTTAGAAAAAATACTTTCCTCGCGACCATCGAGCAGATATGGAAAGGCAATTTCTGAGTCTGAGACAAAAGGAGGATGAGAATGTCACAAAGTATGAGGCTAACTTTACAGGTTAGCAAGGTATGCTGGAGATTATATACGTAACCCATGAAGTAATATTGATCGTTTCTTTTATGGGTTAAAACCATTTCTTCGTCGAGCATTAGTCTCACAATCCTTTTCATCGTACGAAGACATTGTCTCATGTGCTATCAAGACAGAAAAGGAATTCTCTAAGTCTTATGACTTTAAAGCAAAGAAAGAGAAGAAGAGACCTGCTGATCAATCTGGGAATGGAAATAAAGGGAAGAAGGGAAAGTTTGAATATCCATCTTGTAGTAAATGCGGGAAGAAACATCCTGGTACTTTCTTGAAGGGAATGGGAGTCTGTTACAAGTGTGGTGAAAAAGGCCACCAAGCTCATGATCGCAAGGGGAAGAAGGAAGCTACCAACGTTCGGTGCTACAATTGCAGGGAGGTGGGGCATTATGCAAATGAATGTCCTAAGCGTCAGGAGAACTTACCTCAGAAAAGGCCAAGGGATTAAGGCCAGGCTTATGCTATCACTACTGCTGAGGTAGAAGCTCCGAAAGACGTGGTGGCAGGTAATTTAATGGTTTCCTCAAGTTTAGAAAATGCATTATTTGATTCTGGATCATCACATTGTTTCATATCTTCCCAGTTTGCTAAGAAAATTAGATATTTCCAATTTGATTTAATAAGGGAGTTTTCAGTTAAAACTCCTAAGGGAAGTATCATTGCAACAAAGTTTTGTGAATCAGCCCCCATTAGAGCACATAAATGTTCTTTATCTGCTGATCTCATCGCCATACCTATGATTGAGTTTGATATAATCCTCGGTATGGACTGGCTTTCGGACTATGATGCGAAGATTTATTGTAAGAAGAAAGAGGTTACGATTCTTGATGATAATGATAAGGAACACCTTATCTTTAGAGAAGAATCGTCACCACCTAATTCTTATTTAGATCCACCCTCAATAGCTCAACTAAATTCAATTATTGGGGAGGAAGATAATGAAACAACTGTCGGTGAGGAAAGGAATGTTCAAATAGAGGATGTACCTATTTTGAAAGAATTTGTAGATGTATTTTCGGAAGATTTACCTGGACATCCTCCAGAACGAGAAGTTGAGTTTTCCATTGATTTAATTCCTGGATCAAGGCCTATATCGAATACCCCTTATATAATGGCCATTATAGAGTTAGTTGAACTAAAGAAACAACTAGAGGAGTTGAGTAATAAAGGATTTATTCTCCCTAGTGTTTCTCCATGGGGAGCCCCTGTTCTTTTTGTTAAAAAGAAAGATGGATCTATGAGGTTATGTATCGACTACAGGGAGATCAATGCTATAACGATAAAGAACAAGTATCCCCTACCTCGCATTGATGATTTATTTGACCAACTGCATGGAGCTCAATACTTTTCAAAGATTGACCTTCGATATGGATACCATCAGTTGTGTGTGAAGAAGGAAGACATTCCGAAGACAGCATTTCGAACCAGGTACGGGCATTACGAGTTTATTGTAATGCCGTTTGGATTGACTAATGCACCCTCTGTATTCATGGATCTGATGAATAGATTTTTCAAGGAGTATCTCGATGAATTTGTGGTGGTATTTATTGATGATATCTTGGTATACTCTAAAACCTACAAAGATCATGAAAATCACTTGCGCATTATCTTAAAGACTCTAAGGAGGCATGAATTATATGGGAAGTTTAGCAAGTGTGAATTCTGGCTTCATGAGATTTCTTTTCTTGGCCATATTGTCTCTAAAGATGGAATCTATGTTGATCCTTCTAAGACCAAGGCAATCCAAGAATGGCCAGCACCTACGAGTATAACTGAGGTACGTAGTTTTATTGGTTTAGCAGGTTATTATCGACGTTTCGTCCAGAATTTTGCCAGATTGGCTAACCCATTGACAAAGCTCACACGTAAAGGGATTAAATTTGTCTGGACAAAAGAGTGTGAAGAGTGTTTTGAAGAACTGAAGAGAAGATTAGTCAATGCCCCTGTGTTGACTCTACCATCGGGGAATGATGAGTTTGTTATTTATAGTGATGCATCGAAGAAAGGACTTGGTTGTGTCCTTATGAAGAATGATAAGGTTATTGCCTATGCATCACGACAGCTAAAAATTCATGAGCAAAACTATCCAACTCATGATCTTGAGTTAGAAGCTGTGATCTTTGCTTTGAAGATATGGAGGCAGTACCTCTATGGTGAAAAATGTGAGATTTATACTGATCACAAGAGTTTGAAGTATATTTTCTCACAAAAAGAACTCAACATGAGGCAAAGGAGATGGCTTGAACTACTCAAGGATTATGATTTCATGATACATTACCACCCGGGGAAGGCAAACAAGGTGGTAGATGCTTTGAGCAGAAAATACCATGAAGTTTTGAATGTGATGAGAATTGAAAGGGATCCAATTTTCATGGATCTAGTGAAGATGGACATGGGAATAACTAGGGAAGGTGAAACGTCAATGCTTTTTCAAATGGTTGCCAAACCATCATTACTAGAAAGGATTAAGAGTTCTCATACCAATGATGAAGAATTTCTGAAGAAGATTAAAGATGTGAATGATGGAAGATTGAGGGACTTTGTGTATAAGGATGGAATTTTGAAATTCGGGAAGAGACTTTGTGTTCCCGATATACCTGATCTAAAAAGGGAATTGCTGGATGATGCTCATAGTTCCAATTTCTCTATACACCCTGGGAGCACCAAAATGTATAGGGATTTGAAGGAACATTTTTGGTGGGACAACATGAAGAGGGAGATTGCTGATTTTTTGTCAAGATGTATGGTTTGTCAACAAGTGAAAGCTGGAAGGCAACAGCCTGGAGGAGTCATGCAACCTCTTCCCATACCGGATTGGAAATGGGACAATATTACGATGGACTTTTTCATGGGGCTACCAAAGACTCCTATAAGGAACGATGCAATATGGGTTATTGTTGATCGTCTTACCAAGTCAGCACATTTTCTTGCTATAAGAGAAGATCTACCCCTAGAACGTCTAGCAAGACTATATATTAATGAAGTTGTGGGACTTCATGGAGTACCCCTATCGATCGTTTCTGATCGTGATCCCCGTTTTACTTCAAGATTTTGGAGAAGTCTTCAGAAATCCTTGGATACTGAACTTCATTTGAGCACTGCTTACCACCCTCAGACAGACGGAAAATCAGAACGGACTATTCAAACCTTAGAAGACATGTTGAGATCTTGCTCACTTGACTTTCAGGGTATGTGGGATCAATATTTACCACTGGTAGAATTTTCCTATAACAATAGCTTCCATTCGAGTATTCAGATGGCACCATATGAAGCGTTATACGGAAAGAGATGTCGTACACCAACCTGTTGGGATGACGTTGGTGAAAGAAAACTTGTAGGCCCAGAACTGGTGGAGGAAACGGTGGAAAGGGTGAAAGTAATCCAAAATCACATCAAAGCAGCTCAAAGTAGGCAGAAGAGCTATGCCGATAATCGAAGGAAGGATTTGGAATTTCAATTCGGTGATCATGTTTTCCTGAAGGTATCTCCATGGAAGGGAGTCATACGTTTTGGTAAGAAAGGTAAATTGAGTCCCAGGTACATCGGACCTTTCGAAATTCTAGAACGAATTGGGGTTGTAGCTTACCGATTGGCAATGCCGCCAAGTCTCTCCAAAGTTCACGATGTGTTCCACGTATCTCTGTTGAGGAAATACATGCCTGACCCAATGCATGTACTCACCTATGAGGAATTAGAACTGGAACCCGATCTTTCCTATTGTGAAGAGCCCGTCAGGATTCTTGATGTGAGGGAGCAGGTGCTGAGAAACCGGACGACTCGTCTGGTAAAGGTTTTGTGGAGAAATCATAAAATGGAAGAGGCAACGTGGGAACCTGAGGAACTTATGATGAAGAACCACCCAAGTCTTTTTATGCAGTAATACCCCAGAAATTGCGAGGACACAATTATTTGAAGGAGGGGAGAATGTAACACCCCAAGATTCCACGGTACGTTTCCCTTCGAATAATGCAATAGCGTGTGTTGTACGCAACCTCGAGCTCTAACACACACCACAACTAATTAAACTAGCCGTTGTGAATAGTAATACCTACTTTTTGAAATTTTATAAATTTTATTTATCAAAATGGACTTCCTTTTTGGATTCGGAATATCGAAATTAGCCTATGTTGAATTTTTGGTATTTTTCTGAGAACTTCTAATTTTTTATGAATAGTGAAAAATACTTAAAAACAACTTTTTAAATCAAAATAATTTATAGTGATAAGTTATACTATTTAGTGGTTTTAAGGTATAATTAGAATATATTTTTACCATTTTATCCAATGGTGGTCATTAGAATTAATTTAACATTGAAATCGGACATAAACAATTGCCAATCTTTTGATATAAATTGTTTCTTAGAAACATGCTATTTTTTGTAACAGCGGGAATTATTTATAAAATTAATTAATGTAACTTATATGTTTGGAATTTTTTAAAATAGACATCATTTTTGAATTCGGAAAATCAATTATAGCTGAGGGTGAAATTTTGGCATTGTTCTGAAAAACTTCAATTTTTGATGAATAGTGAAACCACTAAGTGGTAGTTAAATAACTAATTTTTCGTTTAAATGAAATATTACCACTTCTGTGATTTGATTTTCAAAAATCCGACATACATGGTTGTCATTAAGAAGTAAAATGTGGTTCAATGAGACTAAAATAATTTTTTGGTGAATAGTAACTTTTAAGTTCTTAATCGCGATTAGAGGTAATTAGTGTAGTTTAAGGTACAAATGATGTTTTAATAATATGAGATGAGCATGAAACTTGTCCTAATCCTATTGGATGAGTCATGGCCGACCAAGACAACCCATGGGTCAACTTGGGGACCCCATGGAGCCACTTTAGTTGGAAAATGACATTAATATATATTTATTTAATGTTAAAATTAAATTGATACAAACATGAGTTTTTTTACTAAAACAGTTTTTAAGTGGGGTTACACAAGTCCAAATTTTGACTATAAATATTCATTAGAAATCTAAAAATATTTCCTACATCATAGTATTTTTTTATAATTTTTAGACATTAAATAAATTAAATTATTTATGACATCATTATGATGCAGCGATGACCTCATTATTTAACGATTTAAATAAAATGAGAAGATAATGCAAGATCCAAGGCTTACACTTGTCCAAAGCCTATTGGATGAGGAGATTTCGAACCCTTATCACCTTAGCCACGAATTGTAAAAGTTTGGGACCTTTAGAATCCGAAAAGCATTGTGTAATAATGTAACATTTCAATCATTCCAAAAGAGCCCCTCCTATCCTCTTATAAAAGTCCCACACCTCTACCACCTTATTCACACTTTCAAGCCTTTTGGTTCGGCCAACCTCTGCCCAAATACTCTCCCAACTTCTCTACCTTCATCCTAGAAGCTTTACTTTAGTCAGAAATCCATCCTAAGGAGTCCTTTTGATCAAATCAAAAGGAAGAATCCGAAGAAGAGGTAACATTTTCATCACCCTCTTTTATGTTTCTTTCTTCTTCCACTCCCTCTTTGTTTATTATTTCAATTCTAAAATTATAACTCCAGTATCTTCTATATACTATGATGTTATTATAAATATGGAACAACCATATTCAGTATTCTACCCATCATTTGAATGACATGTCACCATACGTGCGTACGTACGGCTTACCGTCTCCACGTCGTGGTGTAATTGTTATTCAATATATTATTATTTAGGTGGGTATAATAATGATATGTAATTCATGTAAATAATAAATATAACATGATAATGATTCTGTATATATGATATACTATCCAATTATATATTATTTTAATATCAAAGTAATGATATTGTCGCTCGTGCATACGTACGGACTACCGTCTCCACGAACGCGATGAGATTCATTCTCCGTCGTATCCATTCAAGTATAATTATCATTTGATGATTTAAAAATAATGTTTAAGGACATGATATCATTCTGGATATGAATAAGATACAACCTATCCATGAAAAACATGACTTACGTAACAAAACATATAAAAGAAAACGAGTAAGTTAACACTCAAAACAACGATAAATCCAAGATATTGTTAACAAAGCAATGTTAAAAGATCATATATGATATCATATGAATGTATATGATTCTTGTATAATTTAATAACAATTATTTCACCATTATACAGGAGGTTAACCTACCCCAACCAAGGAAAAGTACAAGGTAAGGGTTATTTCACAATCTCTTCATTATCCGAGGTTGTTTATACGTAATAATCTACTGGGATCTCTTTATCATCCACATCCATGTTTATTCAAAATGTATTCCAAAACATTTTTATTATTTACAAGAATATGGGTTAAAGTCATTTATACCCTTTTTTTGACTTTTTATAAGAGGAATCTTTCCGTCGTTTTCAAAATAAAGTCCTTTTTAACCTTTTCGACAGAATTAAGGTAAGAATGTTTTTTTATACGGCAGGTGCGGTTATTTCCGCCGTTATAAAATCTTCAAAGCTTTCCTTAAAAGCTTATAAGAATATTTTCAAGAAAATGTTTTATTTTATATGGCTCTTAAATTATTTCAAAAATAGAAAGAGATATTTCTCTAAAAAGTGTTTTGATTTCATCTATGTCAACATCCTTTGATGGATTTTACGCTTATTTGAAGTTGATTTATTATGATACAAAACTTCTATATTGTATTGAAGGTTTTGTGATATGTTTGACTGTGGATGTGCTATTTTTTATACCATTCATATTTTATGGTAAAATATTGACATTTCGTATGCTAGTTTTAATACGAATGTTTATGTTATGTTTAAACCTTTTCATATGGGAATGCATTGGACTTAATATGTGACGGGTGGAGCCCGTTATAGCTCCTCGATGCATCGGTAGGTCTCATGAGACAAACTAGTGTCTTGGCACAAGGCCTTGACAAAATCTTATTTGTAGTCTTGGCACGAGGCCTTGGCTATGTGGTTATGATAGTCTGGCATTATGCATTCCAACATTATGAAAGTGGTTAGTGATTTTGCATGTGATTATTCGATTAGTAGAATATCCATGTGAATGAGTAAATGGCATTATTTCATTTTATTTATTCCATACAATGTTGAAAGTTAAAGTTTGAAAGGCTTTTGTTTTAGTTATACATTGACTTAAATGTTTATTATTATTTATGAAAGTTTCCGCTATATTGTTATCCTTACTGGGCATTTGAGCTCACCCCTTTTCTATGTTTTATTTTTCCCAGGAAGTGATGAAGTAAATTATGAATGACCAGCAGGGATATTATGAGGAGATAATAGTGTGGACTATGGAGACATTATGTTGTTGTAGTAGTTTTTCATTTTATGATGTAAAGTAAAGCTTATGAATATATCTAGTGTTTCCAAGGCTACTAAACCAATCGGTCTTTCGAGATTTGATCTCTCTTGTGATCGTGCCAATGTTACGAAGTAATGCACCGACTCTGGGTAGCTAGGGTCGGGGCGTTACAATGAATATAATAATTATATAATAAATTTAATTTTTAACTATCCATGTTAGGCGATGATGAAAAATGATCTTGTTACTTCATGGAGGTTGTATTTTACACAAACGCGTGATTCACATCATCCATTTTCATAATAGAAAATAGAATGGGGTTTTAATGCTTCTAACATAATTATAATAACATATTAATATAATTTTTATACTTTTTTTATAATTTTAATATGGTTCAATGGAATTTTATGGAGAATAAGTGCACATAATGAAATAGAAATGATAAAGGTGCGGTTACTAATTTATAATTCACTACTTGGATTATCTCTTATGAGAAGGGGGTTTAACATTTAATAGATAGACTTATGAGAAGAATAAAACCCCATTTAAGGTGGATCTAGGGTCTTAGGTGTGGTTTTTGTAAGGCCCCAACCTTAAAAATTACATAATATTGAATTAAGTTAATAATTCACATTTTGGATCTTTTCAGGTTTAGAGATTTAAATAATTAGGTCATAACTTATACAAAACAACATGGATATTACATGTAGACACTTCTACTCATTATACTTTTTTTTATAAAATAAAAAATCTTAAAAAATGAAACATGTCTAGTTTTATGTTTTAAACAACATGAATTTTCCTTGATCTCATCCTTGACCCTATTCATCTTTAAATCCAATGGAAAACATTTAAAAACGTGGGATGAACATAAAAATATCAATAAGGGATATAAAATAAAGAAAGAAAAAATTAGTTCATGAATACATACAAATTAAAGAAATCATACTTTTCAATATTAAAAAAAATCTCTTTAACATACCTCAAAAAATTATATTATTTATGAATAACACATAGAAATCATAAATCATAAAAGTAACTTGTGGCACCAATAACATTATTATATTGTACCATTTATAGCTACATAGGGAGTTACACTTAAAATAACCATCACAGTATATTCCCTAAATCTCTTAGTATAAACATTAATGTTTACCTCCATCATGTTACCCAATGCATTAGAGAGATATCTCGGGCTCACCCGCCTTAGGTTTATCACAGAACCACCCATATATGTAAACAATGTCCAATAACCATAACATATTCATAACACATAAAAATAATAAAGAAAATATAGAATTTCCACATTTCAATCACAATATATCATTTCAAGATATTGACATAATCAGTGATTTATCAAACCATTTTCAAACCCATTTAAAATATTTAATAAAGAGATTTTTGAATCAAAGTGTCACATACCACTTTGAATCTTTTGAAAGAAATTTTAATTTCAAAAAATTCATTTACATATAAATAAATCCTTAAAACCATTTTTAAAACATGTACATTAATGTGTAAGATTTAGAATAATAAATCTCTAAAACATTTAAAATGATATTTTAGTTAAAGAGTTCCTAACCAAATGAGAGGTGCTTGAATACAAATAATTGAGAAATAACATTAATCAAAGTTTATCATATCATGATAATATGTATATTCATAATATAATATGTCAAAGTGTAGTATATACACCATATAAAAGTAAATTTGTGCATAACAACAAATAAGTCTCAATGGAATGTAAATTGAGACAAAGTCCCTTGCAAAGATCATATCCTTAGATTAAGGACAAATCAATGACATAATTCTGTGTGAAAAAAAATAATACACCCTATATAATTGGATATTATTTGTAAAACAATCATAGTTCATTAACACATATTCATAGCATGACATAATCAATAAGTAGAAGTTTGATGCAAAGAATTGAAATTGGGTTAATAAGTTCTCTTACAGAAATTCAACAGACTAACGGTGTCACTATAAAATTTAGAAAATGAGTTGATAAAAGAGAAAATTGTCTCTCATCACATGGACATAAAATTTACAATAATAATTACATATAATTACATATCCCAAAATTTGAAAATGGAAATTTGAAAGGCATAACATAAAAGAAGTCTTCGACTAAAAGGGGACGGTGAAAGATTCACTTACCGATTTGGTAACTTACAAAACATACACAACATGAAAGAAGGATCATACAATGAAGATGTAAATACCCATAAATTAAATTATATTACATAATTAATATAATCATGGTCAGTATATACACCACACAAAAGAAAATAGTGAAAAATATAGCATGAATCTCACGGGAATAAAAAGTGAGATGAAAACACCTAACCTCAAGTCCAACTTGTCTTGTATGTTCCTTGTTCTTCCTAAATAATAAACTTTAGTTAATTTATAATTGATTAAGAACCTTTTTCATTTTTATTATTCTATTTATATCCCTTATCACCTTGCTATAAAAATTATTTAATTATTTGAGTTCAAATCAGACATTTTGTCGATGTTCGGAACTTGCGCCAAAAATGAACTTGTTATAATCACAAATTGTCCATGGAGTCAAAAGTACATTATATCCAGAATGATATTAATTATTTAGATATCATATATATCATATATATACAATATATATTTATTTAGCATATTCCATATCATTTGGATATATGAAAATGAAATGCACCGTTCATGGAGATGGTAATCCATACCTACGCATGAACGCTGCTTTCATTTCATTTTTTTTCATTTTTAATGGAATGAAAACAAAATGATACATAGGTATATTATTATTACAGTACAATATCATATTTTATATAAATTAAATATGTTCATTAACACCTTCATTTATATGTTCCATTATGGTATGAATGAGTCATGTCACTTTAAGGGGGTGGTAATCCACACTTCCTCAAATGAAATGATCGTATTTATACAACATTAAATTCATAAAGATATGTTATAAATGAGAGTTACATAAGCATATATATATATATAAAATAAATATCATAGATATCATATATAATTACATTTCCATCATAATTCCCACCATGAGAGGTGGTATGGGAAAATCAAAAAATCGTCGTTTCATGAGGCAGCAGTTCACCGTACACAGAAACAGTATGTTCTATACCTATTAGATAAAGGTGTGTGTAAGTGTAGTAAAAATACTTATAATAAAAAAAAATATTATAGGATAATAGTTTTGTTTTGTAAATAAATTGTAACACCCCACCCCTACCTCATTGGCTTGAGGAGTCGGTGAGTGTTACTTGGCCTTAAGCAACGTTCCCAAGGCGCCAAAGGCAGGCAATAAATGCCGAGGGCTCTAAGAATAATTTGGGGAACAATTTTCCCTTTAAGACAAAACCAACCAAACAATATACTAACCCCCACTATATGATGCATGTCAATATAACAGCCAAACATGCATTCCCAAAATATAACTAAGTTGCACCACAATACAACCCAAAACCAATTCAACCAGACATGTCTACACTACATCAGAGTACAAGCATAAACCAAACAACAAACCCTACGAACCATGACACCACCATAGCTCCACACCAAGCTCCAAGATCCAAGTTCCACCAAGACATCACAATGCACCACTAAAGGAGGGAGATGCCTTACCTTTTCCCATGTCACGATACACAACAATTGAAAAGACACCAACGTGACAAAGTAGGGGGTGAGTACTAAAACTCAGTAGGTTTTCCCCAATTGACTTCCCAACACACGCCACTAGGATAAAACTGTTAGCACATTTATATAAAACAATTTATATAAAATAATCACAAGTGAAACCATTTCCATAAGCCAAACACACCTTTACCAAGCCGTCATACCCAACCAAGAACCCAATGGAAAACCAACAAACATGCCACAATCCATTTCATCATTCACACACTATCACAACAATTTCCAATTTGCAAACCAACGCACAAAAATCAACCAAAACAACCAAACGGTTGAGATTCCATCCAACCCGTTCATCCATTCACACCTAGTGGCTCTTCTCGTCCACTTATCCTTTGATGGTGGCCCTTCCGAACACTATCCATCCCATTTTTATAGTGGTACTTCTCGCCACTTCCACACAACATTCCAATCAATAGAAACCAAGCATATAACCCATCAAGGCCACAACATCATGCAATCAACAAAATTCAATAGCATATCAATCCACTTCAATAAATCACTCATTTATAGAAAATCATTTTCCATGCCAAACCATATTTCAATAAAACAACCTCTTTATTGAAAACCATTTCCATCAATCATTTTCCACAATCAACCATATCATCCCATTTTAAAATCTCCATTTTAAAATCCACAACAAAGGCATTCCACCATAAAACCCCCTTTTCCCCAAAAATTCCCAAAACATCACCTAAGGGATTTTCAACCAATTTTGCACAAAAAATCACAATTAATTTTTCAGCACAAAAAATTAATTGTAAACAAATAAACACTAGTTCTAACCAAGTGGAGTCAATAGAGAAGTCACCTACCTTTAGGGTTCCTGAGAAATCGACCCACGAGTGACCACACCTCCAATCCGGCGAACGAATCACTGAAACCTCTATAGATCCCCTTCCCTAACATCCACAATCCTTAATATTAACATCCAAGGAAACCACAACCCTATATCTACACAAAACAAGTGTATATCTAGAAAACCAAGATATAGAGGGATGTATATCCAGAGGAAAACACAGGGAAACCAAGAGGAGAGACTTACCTGGGAGAAACCACCTTCAAACCACCAAGAAACCTCTTCAAAATCCTTCCAAATTGAGTGGTAGAGCCCCTCCAAACCCTGAGAACCCAAAATCCCGAGTGAGGCTCGAGTGGGAGGAATATTGGAGTGTTTTACGTCAATCCCGAGGGGTCTCAGACTTAAAAACACCGACTTTAAGTGGTTGCATGGTTAGCCCGCACGGTTTGGCAAATCGTGGGCTAACTTTGCGCACGCTACTGCCTATAGAGCAAGGGTCCTCACGGTTGCCTCACACGATTTGGAAAACCGTGTGTAGGCCGTGCGAAGCCTACTGTCTCTCCTGCATGGTTTCCAAGAGCATCTGTATGGTTTCCCTTAACCGTGCTCAAACCGTGCACCCATTTAAAAGCCTCCAAACTCATCTGAAACCATTACAAACTCTCCCAACCTCTTCCCAACTCATCCCATGAACTTTAAACACATAAAAATGCATAAACAAAGGCTATATACCACAAAACAGAGGTACTACATTCTCCCCACCATTGGAATTTCCATCCTTGGAAAGTAGTGAACCCGCCCTCTGCCGAAAGTGCTTGGGCCACTGCTCGATCTTCTCTTTCTCCCATTCCCAAGTCTCCTCTTGAATCTGACCATGTTATCACAAAACACAAACTAAACCGATGTTTTTACCATTCAAGACTTTCTCTCGCCTATCCATAACCCGCACTGGCACGTGCACCAACGAAGTATCCGGTTCTAGTTCAACATGTTCCCATCGAATAACATGGTCACGACACGGATGATACTTTCTCAACTGTGACACATGAAACACATTGTGCACTGCACTAAACCTAGGTGGCAAAGCCAAACGATAAGTTACCTCACCAACCCGTTCAAGAATCTCTAAAGGCCTAATATAACTCGGAGATAACTTTCCCTGCTTCCCAAACCAACAATGTACAAAACTTGGAGAGATCCTCAAGAAAACATGATCACTCACCTCGAATGACAACGGTCATTTATGATGATCCGCATATGATTTTTGATGAATCTGATCCATCTCCATTCTCTTCCTGATCAAATTGATCTTCTTCATAGTCTCCTGGACAAGGCTCAGTCCAACCATCGAGGAATCACCTGTTTCCACCCAACATAGTGGAAAATGACATGACCGCCCATAAAACGCTTCAAACGAAGCCATATGTATGGATGCCTGATAAATTTTATTATATGAAAACTCAACCAACGACAAGTGATCCTCCCACGAGCCACCAAAATCCATGACACAAGACTGCAACATATCCTCTAGAGTTTGTATCGTCCTCTCAGATTGACCATCTTTCTGAGGGTGATACGCCGTACTCATCGTCAACTTAGTTTCAAGGTCTTGCTGTAAGGATTTTCAGAAACGAGATGTAAACCTTGGATCTCTATCAGATACGATTAAAAATGGAACACCATGCCTCTTTACCACTTCCCAGATATAGATTTTGGATAGATCCTCCACCATATGAGATTCAAAAATCAGGATGAAATGGGCTGACTTCATTAGCCGATACACTATCACTCAAATGACATCGTGCTTCCTGACCGTTCTTGGGAGAATTGTGAAAAAATCCATCACTATCTGCTCCCACTTCCAAATAGGGATTGGTAAAGACTTCACCATTCCTACTGGCCTCTGATGTTCTTCCTTGACCTGCTGACAGGTCAATCATCTCGAAACAAACTCAGCCACTCTTCTTTTTATACCAGCCCACCAGAAGTGCAATTTTAACACTTTATACATTTTCTAAATTCTAGGATGAACAGACCACCTAGAATGAGGATACGCCCTAAGAATATCCTCCTGACAAGCAACTGGTACAACCATCTAATTCTGAAAACATAAAACTGAATCTTCATTCAGTTTCCAACCCTCAATGGTCACCCCACCATTGAGTCTCAACCCCATGGTCACACACTCAGAATCGAATATATGTGCCTCTCTAACCAGGTTAACCAAGTCAGGAATCAACAAAACTAGAATTAAGACCTCTCTATCACCCTGGTCCTCACATTCCAACCGCATATCGGCTATAACTGACATCAACTGCCACTAGTCTGATGCATGTTTCACCATATGAGCATATGATTTTCTACTTAATGCATCCGCCACCAAATTTCCCTTACCTAGTGTGTACATTAAGTCAATATCAAACATTTAGAGATATTCTATCCATCTATTTTGCCTCAAGTTCAAATCCATTTATGAGAAAATGTGCTTCAAACTCTTATGATCTATATATACTATGAATTTCTCACCGAAGAGATAATGACGCCACACTTTCAAGGAATGGACCACTGCTTCCAACTCCAAATAATGAGTTGGGTAGTTCTTCTCATGCACTCTCAATTGCCATGAGCCATATGAAACCACATGATTACCTTGCATGAGAACGCACCCCAACCCTGATCCTGATGCATCGCAATACACCACGTACCATTTTCCTGGTTCTAGAAAAACCAATATTGGTGCTGATGTAAGATGACCCTTTAGATCTTCGAAAAACTGCTGAAACTATTCAATCCACTAGAATGGAACCTTCTTCCTTGTCAAATCTATCATCAATGAAGCCAAACGTGAAAAATTACAAACAAAATGTTGATAATACCCATCTAGTTCAAGGAAACTATGTATCTCAAACACATTCTTTAGTGGTTTCCATGAGATAATAGCCTCTATCTTTTCTGGATCCACTGAAACACCCCTTTCAGAAATCACATGGCCAAGAAAATGAACTTAATGTATCCAAAAGTCACACTTTTAAAATTTGGCATACAACCGATGATCCCTCATGATCCCCAGCACTATCGTCAAGTGCTTCTCATGTTCCACCCTTGTCTTTGAATACACCAGAATATCATCTACAAACACCACCACAAATGAATCCAGATATCTCTGAAATATCTGATTCATCAATGCCATAAACACTGTTGGCGCATTCGTTAGACCAAAGGGCATAACCACATATTCATAATGGCCATATCTACTTCTGAAAGATGTTTTAGTAATATCATCTTTCCTCACCTGCAATTGATGATATCTCAACCTCAGTTTGATCTTGGAGACCCACTTGGCTCCCCTCAACTGGTCAAAAAAATCATTAATTTATGGAAGTGGATATCTTTTCTTTATCGTAACTTGTTTAAGTATATGATAATTAACACAGAGTCTCAAATTTCCATCTGCCTTTTTCAAAAACAACACCAGTGATGCCCACAGAGACATGCTAGGCCAGATAAACCCTTTGTTTTCTAACTCTTCTAACTAGACTTTCAATTCCTGCAATTCATCTAGTGCCATCCGATAAGACAGAAGTGAGATAGGACTGGTCCCCAGAAGGAGACTAATTGTAAACTCCACTTCTCTTAAGGGAGGTAACCCAAATAATTCTTTAGAAAAAACATCCATGAACTGATCTACCACTGCCGGAAGAACGCTCTGCTCAACACCCTCTACTGATTCCAACGACAATACCACCAACTGATACGATAACGTACCCACTACCGGTGCCAACAAACCCGTTGCACCCTGCCTTTCATGCCTCTCTCCTCTAAAGAGATGTATAACACCATAATGTGTCGTAAAAGCCATTGTTCTCTCATCGCAGTCGATGTGGTCCTTAAAAGCAACCAGCCAATCCATTCCCAGGATTACATCATACCCATCTATCTCAAGCATTGAGAAATTTCATATTAGATCAACCTCGCCCACAACGATACAACATGCTCTACACAAGAAGGCTCTACACTCTCTTCGACCCAGGGTAGTTTGAAGTTTTAAAACCGTGGGTATCATTTATACCCATAAACCCAGCAAATCAACCACATGTGAAACAATAAAAGAGTGGGAAGCACCTGTATCAAAAAACACTTGCATCAAGGTATAATTTAAAAGAATAGTACCTTGCATTGTGGATGGTCCAGAATAATCATCCACCACAACCTTCTCAGCTCCAAACACATGTTTTATTGCCACGCTCTGGTCTTTATTGCCCTGTTGAGGTGTTGTGGTATTCCAAGAATCACCATGACCCACTTTACCCTACTGTCGAGGGGTATGCTATTGCCCCAGTCCCATCGAAGCATACGACGTCTACGATCCCTAAGAAGTGTCACGTGCACCCGACCTTGGAGAATTCTGACAATAACACTGCAGATGCCCCATCTGTTTACAATTATGACATGCTCGAGGTTGTGTCGTACAATCTCACTTGATGTGGCTCGTCAAACCACACTGAAAACATCCCGGCTTGGTCTGGGGCTTTGGAGGAAGATTCACTGATCCAGTCGTCGGATTATATGTCATACTCTCACCCTAGGAATAAGTGTCCCTCCTCCTCTTGAACCCAGCATTAGAGTTCCCACTATTCCTCATGGGTACCACCATGCTTCCTCCTCCTGGAGTGCCCAACAGATCCCACTCAGCCACCGAGGCTCTATTCACCATCTCTGTGTAATAATCTATACACAGTACCACTATCTTTGAATGGATTTCTTGCCTTAACCCCAATTCAAAGATCTTAACCTTCAACAACATGATACTCTCCACCTTGGGTGAAAACCTCACTAAGTTCATAAATTTATTTGCATACTCCATCACAGACATAAGATCTTGCTTCAAACTAAAGAAATTAGTCGTATGCTGAATTCTGAACATATGTGGGTAGAATTATTTATTAAACAATTATTCAAAGACTTCCCACATCATACCCTGGTCCATCCCCTTTTGGACTACCAACTCCCGCCATTTAAGGGCAAGATCTTTCAACATATACGTGGCCAACTTCACTTTTTACTCTACCGGTGTTCCCATGAAATCAAAGATCTTGTTCATTCTATTCAACCATGCTTCTGCCCTCTCCTGATCTGAATCACCCCTGAAGATGGGTGGATTATTCTTTTGAAACTGAACTACATTATCCACATGCCTTCGTTCATCCATTTTATTTACACTTTCCATATCTTGGAATGCTTGTGCTATGCTTTGCACTAGCTGTTGGTTCACCTGAAGCTCAGGTGCAACCATGTTCTCATCAGCCACTTCCGGTAGGTCTCTATGATGCCTACCCGGTGCCATTTCTATAAACAAAAAACAAACAACAATGAGTCTTACTTTGGTAGACATCATGAAATACCATTTCAAATCACATTACACAACACTATCACACAAGGCTTTCCACAAGTTCACATTTTCCATGTTTCGCCATTTTGAAAACCAACCCATTTTCAAAATACCAATTTATTCACATTACAATTTCAGACATTCGTATCACATCATAAATCATTATACCACAATGAAATATGTATTGTAGAGGGAAGTCATTTCTACCATGCATGTCATGCTCATGTCATTGGCTACACCCATGACAATGATATTTCCAATGCCTATAAGTGTCTCTAAACCACTTATGTACCCAACTCCCTGGTAACATAAATTTCAGCATAAAATGGTTAGCTACATCCTTTTATGCTATACATTCCAAGTTCCGACATTCCTACACCTTGTTACCATCCCAACTCAAATAATATACCACAACGAATGTCAACTCCAAAACCAAGGTGCCAAAGCGATCGAACAACTGATCTCACTTGAAAGCTAAGGACCAAACAAACCGATACCACTTATAACACCCTGCCCCTACCTCATTGTCTTGAGGATGTAGTGAGGGTTACATGGCCTTAAGCCACGTTCCTAAGGTTCCAAAGGCTGTAAGTAAATGCAGAGGGCTCTGAGAACAATTTGGGGAATGATTTTCCCTTTAAGAAAAAACCAACCAAACAATCCACTAACCACCACTACATGATGCATGTCAATAAAACAACCAAACATGCATTCCTAAAAGAAAACCAAGTTTCACCACAATAAAACCCAAAACCAATTCAACCAGACATGTCTACACCACATCAGGGTACAAGCAGAAACCAAACAATAAACATTATAAACCATGACACCACCATAGCTCCACACCAAGCTCCAAGCTCCAAGCTCCACCAAAACATCACAATGCACCACTAAAGGAGGGATGTAGTACCCCTTTTTTGAGGTATGTAGCCTTTTTTATGCATTTTTATGTGTTTAAAGTGCATGGGATGATTTGGGAAGAGGTTGGGAGAGTTTGGAATGGTTTTGGATGAGTTTGGAGGCTTTTAAATGGGTGCATGGTTTGAGAACGGTTAAGGGAAACCGTGCAGATGCTCCAAAAAACCGTGCATGGGGAGACAGTAGGCTTCTCACGGCCTGTGCACTATTTTCCAAACCGTGCAAGGCAATCTTGAGGACCCTTGCTCTATAGGTAGTAGCGTGTGCACAGCCTGTGCACGGTTTTCCAAACCGTGCAGGCTAATCGTGTGGCCACTTAAAGTTGGTTCTTTAAGTCTGGGATCCCTCGGGCTCGACCTAAAAAACTCCAATCTTCCTCCCACTCGAGTCTCACTCATGATTTCAGGTTCTTAGGGGTTGGAGGGGCTCTCCCACTTGGTTTGGAAGGATTTTTAATAGGTTTCTTGGCGGTTTGAAGGTGGTTTCTCCCGGGTAAGTCTCTCCTGTAGGATTCCTTGTGTCTTCCTCTAGATCTAAATCCCTCTCTTTCTTGGTTTTCTAGATATACACTTTTTTTTTTGTACATATAGGGTTTTGGTTGCCTTGGATGTTAATATTAAGGCTTTTGGATGTTAGGGAATGGGATCTAGAGAGGTTTCGGTGGTGTGTTTGCCAGATTGGAGGTGTAGTCACTCATGGGTCTATTTCTCAGGAACCCTAAAGGTAAGTGGATTCTCTCTCGACTCCACTTGGTTAGAACTAGTGGTTATTTGTTTAAAATTAATGTTTTGTGCTGAAAAATTAATTGTGATTTGTTGTGTGAAATTGGTTGAAAATCCCTAGGGTGATGTTTTGAGGATTTTTGGGGAAAATGGGGTTTTATGGTGAAATGGTTTTGTTGTGGATTTTAAAATGGAAATTTTAAAATGGGATGATATGGTTGATTTTTGAGAATGATTGATGGAAATGGTTTTCAATAAAGAGGCTATTTTATTGAAATGTGGTTTGGCATGGAAAATGATTTTCAATAAATGGGTGATTTATTGAAGTGGATTGATATGGAATGGAAATTGGTTGATTGCATGATGTTGTGACCTTGATGGGTTATATGCTTAGTTATGATTGATTGGAATGTTGTGTGTAAGTGGTGATAAGTACCACTATAAAAAGGGGATGGATAGTGGATGGAAGGTCCACCATCAAAGGATAAGTGGACGGGAAGAGACACTAGGTGTGAATGGATGAATGGGTTGGACAGAAGCTCCACCATTTGGTTGTTTTGGTCGTTTGTTGTGCATTGATTTGCAAGTCAGAAATTGTTGTGCTTGTGTGTGAATGATGAAATGTCTTGTGGTGTGTTTGGTTGGATTTCCCTTGGTTTCTTGGATTGGGTGTGATGGCTTGGTAAGGTCATGTTTGGCTTTGGAAATTTTTATACTTGTGATCATTTTATATAAACTGTTTTATATAATTGTGCTAGTGGTTTTATCCTAGTGGCATGTTTAGGGAAGTAATTTTTGAGAAAACCTACTGAGTTTTAGTACTCACCCCCTTCTTTGGCATGTTGGTGTCTTTGTAGATGTTGTGTATCTTGACATGGGAAAAGTTAAGGCATCTCCCTCCTTTAGTGGTGCATTGTGATGTCTTGGTAGAGCTTGGAGCTTGGAGCTTGGTGTGGAGCTATGGTGGTGACATGGTTCGTAGTGTTTGTTGTTTGGTTTCCTCTTATACTCTTATGTGGTGTAGACATGTCTAATTGAATTGGTTTTGGGTTGTATTGTGGTGCAACTTGGTTGTCTTTTGGGAATGCATGTTTGGTTGTTTTATTGACATGTATCATATAGTGGTGTTTAGTGGATTGTTTGGTTGGTTTTTTATTAAAGGTAAAATCATTCCCCAAATTGTTCTCTGAGCCCTCGGCATTTATTGCCAGCCTTTGGTGCCTTGGGAACGTCGCTTAAGGCCAAGTAACCCTCACTGCCTCCTCAACACAATGAGGTTGGGGCGGGGTGTTACAACTGGTATCAGTTTGTTCGGTACTTAGCTTTCAAGTGAGAGCAGTTGTTCGGTCGCTTTGGCGCCTTGGATTTGGATTTTACATTCTTTGTGGTATATTCTTTGAGTTGGGATGGTAGCAAGGCATAGGAATGTTGGAACTTAAAATGTATAGCATAAAAGGACGTAGCTAACCCTTTTATGCTGAAATTCAAGTTACTAGGGAGTTGGGTACATAATTGGTTTGGAGACACTTATAGGCATTAGAAATCTCATTGTCATGGGTGTAGCCAATGAGATGATCATGGCATGCATGGTAGAAATGACTTCCCTCTAGGATACATATTTCATTGTGGTATAATGATTTATGATGTGATACGAATGTCTGAAATTTTAATGTGAATAAATTGGTATTTTGAAAATGGTTTGTTTTTCAAATGCTAAAACATGGAAAATGTGAACTTGTGGAAAGCCTTGTGCGATAGTGTTGTGTAATGTGATTTGAAATGGGATTTCGTGATGTCTATGGAAGTGAGACTCATGGTTGTTTGTTTTTTTTTATAGAAATGGCACCGGGTAGGTGTCATAGAGACCAACCAGAAGTGGCCAATGAGAACATGGTAGCACCTGAGCCTCAGGTGAACCGGAAGCTAGTGCAAAGCATAGTGCAGGCTTTCCAAGCTGTGGAAAGAGGAAATAAAATGGATGAACCAAGGAATGTGGATCATATGGTTCAATTTAAAAAGTAGAATCCATCCATCTTTAGGGGTGATTCAGAGTCATAGAGGGAAGAATCATGGTTGAATATAATGTACAAGATCTTCGAGTTCTTGGGAACACTGGTAGAGTTAAAAGTGAAGTTGGACACGTATATGTTGGAAGATCTTGTCCTTTAGTGGTGGGAGTTGGTAGTCCAAGCGAGGACAGACCAGGGTATAATGTGGGAAGGTTTTAAATAATTGTTTAATAAAAAATTCTACCCACATATGTTTAGAATTAAACGTATGACTGATTTCGTCAGTTTTAAGTAATCACTTATGTCTGTGACAGAGTATGCAACTAACTTTATGAACTTAGTGAGGTTTACACCCCAGGTGGCAGGTAGCACTTAATTAAAGGTGAGGATAATTTAAGTGGGTTTAAGGCAAGAAATCCATTCAAAGATAGCGGTACTTTGTTTAGATGATTACACAGAGATGGTGAATAGAGCCTCAGTGGCTGAGCGGGATCTGTTGGGTGCTCCGGGCGAAGGAAGCATGGTGGTAACCATGGGGAATAGTGGGAACTATAATGTTGGGTTCAAGTAGAGGAGGGACACTTATTCCCAGGGCGGGAGTATGACATATAATTTGATGGCAGGATCAGTGAATCATCCTCCAAAGCCCCAGAGCAAACCAGGATGTTTTCAGTGTGGTTTGATGAGCCACATCAAGCGAGATTGTACGGAAGAACCTCGAGCATGACATAATTATAAACAGATGGGGAATCTGCAGCGTTATTGTCGAAATTCTCCGAGGTCGGGTGCACGTGATACTTCTCAGGGATCGTAGATGTCGTATGCTTCAATGGGATAGGGGAAGCAGCAAACCCCTCAGCAGTAGGGCAAAGTGGGTCATTGTGATTCTCGGAATACCACGACACCTCATTAGGGAAATAAAGAGCAGAGCATGGCAAGAAAACATGTGTTTAGTTCTAAGAAAGTTGTGGTGGATAATCAGTCAGAACCATCCACAGTGCGAGGTACTATTCTTTTAAATTCTACCGTGATGCAAGTGTTTTTTGATATGGGTGCTTCACACTCTTTTATTGCTGCACGTGTGGCTGATTTTCTGGGTTTAAGGGTTGAAATGATTCCCTCGGTTTTAAAACATCAAACTCCCCTGGGTCAAAGAGAGGGTCTAGCCTTCTTATGTAGTTCATGTTGTATCGTTGTTGGTGAGGTTGAGCTAATGTGGAATTTATCAATTCTTGAGATGGATGGGTATGATGTAATCCTTGAAATGGATTGGCTGGTTTCTTTTAAGGCCCACATCGACTGTGATGACTCAAAAATGGCTTTTATGACACACGATGGTGTTAGACATCACTTTAGAGGAGAGAGGCAAGAAAGGCAGGGTGCAACGAGTTTGGTGGCACCAGCAGTGGGTATGTTATCATATCAGTTGGTGGTATTGTCGTTGGAATCAGTAGAGGGTGTTGAGCAGAGCGTTCTTCCGACAGTGGTAGATCAGTTCATGGATGTTTTTCCTGAATAATTCACTGGGTTACCTCCTGTAAGAGAAGTAGAATTTACAATTGATCTCTTTCTAGGGACCAGTCCTATCTCACTTCTGTCTTATCGGATGGCACCAGCTGAATTATGGGAATTGAAAGTCCAATTGGAAGAGTTAGAAAACAAAGGGTTTATCAAGCCTAGCATGTCTCTGTGGGCAGCACCAGTGTTTTTTGTGAAAAAGGTGGATGGAACTTTAAGACTCCGTTTTGGTTATTGTAGACTTAACCAAGTTACGATAAAGAACAAATATCCACTTCCATGAATTGATGATTTGTTCGACTAGTTAAGGGGAGCCCAGTGGTTCTCCAAGATTGACCTGAAGTCGAGATATCATCAATTGCAGGTGAGGAAGGACGATATTCCTAAAAAAAGCTTTCAGAAGTAGATATGGCCATTATGAATATGTCGTTATTCCCTTTGGTCTAACGAATGAACCAACGGTGTTTATAAAATTGATAAATCGGATATTTCATGGATATCTGGATTCATTTGTGGTGGTGTTTGTAGATGATATTCTGGTGTATTCAAAGACAAGGGTGGAACATGATAAGCACTTGGCGATAGTGTTGGGGATCTTGAGGGATCATCGGTTGTATTCCAAATTGTCAAAGTGTGACTTTTGGATGTAGGAAGTTCATTTTCTTGGCCATGTGATTTATGAAAGGGGTGTTTCAGTGGATCCAAAAAAGATAGAGGCTGTTATCTCATGGCAACCTCCAAATAATGTGTTTGAGATACGGAGTTTCCTTGGTCTAGCTGGGTATTATCAGCATTTTGTTCATGATTTTTCACGTTTGGCTTCACTGATGATAGTATTGACAAGAAAGAATGTTCCATTCCAGTGGAATGATCAGTGTCAGTAGTGTTTCGAAGATCTAAAGGGTCGTCTTACATCACCACCAATCTTGGTTTTTCCAGAACTAGGAAAAGGGTACGTGGTGTATTGCTATGCATCGGGATCAAGGTTGTGGTGTGTTCTCATGCAAGGGAATCATGTGGTTGCATATGGCTCATGGCAGATGAGAGTGCATGAGAAGAACTACTGAACTCATTATTTGGAGTTGGCAGCAGTGGTGCATGCTTTGAAAGTGTGGCGTCATTATATCATTGGTGATAAATTCATGGTATATACAGATCATAAGAGCTTGAAGCATATTTTCTCACAAAGGGATTTGAACTTGAGGCAAAGGAGATGGATGTAATATCTCCAAATGTTTGATTTTGACTTAATGTACACCCCAGGTAAAGGAAATTTGGTGGCGGATTCATTAAGTGGAAAATCATTTTCTTAGATGGTAAAACAGGCATCGGACCAGTGGTTGTTGATGTCGGTTATAGCCGATATGTGGTTGGAATGTGAGGACCAGGGTGATAGAGCGGTATTCTTTCTGGTTTTGTTGATTCCTGACATGGTTTTCCTGGTTTGAGAGGCATAGATATCTGATTCTAAGTGTGTGACCATGGGGTCTAGACTCAATGGTGGGGAGACCATTGAGGGTTGGAAACTGAATAGATATTTAGTTTTGTGTTTTCGGAATTGGATGGTTGCACCAGTTTCTTTTCCGGAAGATCTTCTCAGGGAGTATCATCATTCTAGGTGGGTTGTTCATCCTAAAATTCAAAAAAATTATAAAGATTTGAAGCGCACTTCTGGTGAGATGGTATGAAAAGAAGAGTGGTTGAGTTTGTTTCGAGATGCTTGACTTGTCAGCAGGTCAAGGCAGAACACCAAAGGCCAGCATGAATGTTGCAGTCTTTACCAATCCCCATTTGGAAGTGGGAGTAGATAGTGATAGATTTTTTCACAGGCCTCTCAAGAACGGTCAGGAAGCACGATGCCAGTTGGGTGATAGTGGATTGGCTAACGAAGTCGGCCCATTTCATCCCAATTAGTGAATCTCATATGGTGGAGGATTTGACCAAAATCTATATCTGGGAGGTGTTAAAGAGGCATGGTGTTCTAGTTTTGATCATATCAGATAGAGATCTGAGTTTTACATCTCGTTTCTGGAAATCCTTGCTGCAATCCCTTGGGACATAGTTGACTATGAGCACATCGTATCACCCTAAGATGGATGGTCAATCCGAGTGGGCGATACAAACTCTGGAGGATATGTTTCAGGCTTATGTCATGGATTTTGGTGGCTCGTGGGAGGAGCACTTGTCGTTGGTTGAGTTTTCGTACAATAAAAGTTATCAAGCATCCATACATATGGCTTTATTTAAAGCGTTGTATGGGTGGTCGTGTCGTTCTCCACTATGTTGGGTGGAAACAGGTGAGTCCTTGATGGTTAGACCGAGCCTTGTCCAAGATACTATAGAGAATATAATGTTGATCAGGAAGAGAATGGAGATGGCTCGTAGTCATCAAAAATCGTATGCGGATCATCGTCACCGGCCGTTTTTGTTCGAGGTAAGTGATCATGTTTTCTTGAGGATCACTCCTAGGTTGGGACATCGTCGGTTTGGGAAGCAGGGAAAGTTATCTCTGAGGTATATTAGGCCTTTTGATATTCTTGAGTGGTTGGTGAGGTGGATTATCGTATGGATTTTCCACCTAGGTTCAGTGCGGTGAACAATGTGTTTCATGTGTCACAGTTTAAAAAGTATCAGCCGGATCGTGACCATGTGATTTGATGGGATCATGTTGAACTAGAACTCGATGCTTCGTTGGTGCACGTGCTAGTGCGGGTTATGGATAGGTAAGAGAAAGTATTGCATGGTAAGATCATCGATTTAGTTCATGTTTTGTGGCAATATGGTCAGATTCAATAGGATACTTGGGAATGGGAGAAAGAGATGATCGAGTAGTGGCCCGAGCTCTTTCGGCAAAGGGCGGGTTCACTACTTTTCGAGGGCAGAAAGTCCAATGGTGGGGAGAATGCAGTACCCCCGGTTTGAGGTATGTAGCCATTTTTATGAATTTTAATGTGTTTAAAGTGCATGGGATGAGTTGGGAAGAGGTTGTGAGAGTTTGTAATGGTTTTGGATGAGTTTGGAGGCTTCTAAATGAGAGCACGGTTTCAGCACGGTTAAGGGAAACCATTCGGATGCTTCAGGAAACTGTACTGGGGGAGACAGTAGGCTTTGCAAAGACTGTGAATGGTTTTCCAAACCGTGCGAGGAAACCGTGTGCACCCTTTCACTCTAGGCAGTAGCATGCACATAGTTAGCGCACGATTTGACAAACCGTGAGGGCTAACTGTGTAGCCACTTAAAGTTGGAGTTTTTAAGTCTGGGCTCCCTCGGGGTTGACCTAAAACCCACCAATATTCCTCCCACTCGAGCCTCACTCGGTATTTCGGGTTCTCAGGGGTTATAGGGACTCTCCCACTCGTTTTGGAAGGATTTGGAAGAGGTTTCGTGGCGGTTTGAAGGTGGTTTCTCCCGGGTAAGTCACTCCTCTTGGTTTCCTTGTGTTTTCCTCTAGATCTGCATCCCTCTCTTTCTTGAGTTTCTAGATATAAACATTTTTTGTGTAGATATAGGTTTTTGGTTGCCTTGGATGTTAATATTAAGTCTTTTGGATGTTAGGGAAAGGGATCTATAGAGGTTTCGGTGGTTCATTCTCCAGATTGGAGGTGCGGTCGCTCGTGGGTCGATTTCTCAGGAACCCTAAAGGTAGGTGGCTTCTCTCTTGAATCCACTTGGTTATAACTAGTGGTTCTATTTTTACAATTAATTTGTTGTGATGAAAAATTAATTTTGATTTGTTGTGAGAAATTGGTTGAAAATCCCTTGGGTGATGTTTTGGGGATTTTTGGGAAAAGGGGGGTTTTATGGTGAAATGCTTTTATTGTGAATTTTAAAATAGAAATTTTAAAATGGGATGCAATTGTTGTTTTTTTTAGAATGATTAATGGAAATGGTTTTTAATAAAGAGGTTGTTTTATTTAAATGTGGTTTGGAATGGAAAGTGATTTTCAATAAATGGGTGATTTATTGAAGTGGATTGATATGCAATAGAAATTGGTTAATTGCATGATGTTGTGACCTTGATGGGTTATATGCTTGGTTTTGATTGATTGGAATGTTGTGTGGAAGTGGAGAGAAGTACCACTATAAAAAGGGGATTGATAGTGGATGTAAGGTCCACCATCAAAGGATAAGAAGATGGAAAGATCCACTAGGTGTGAATGGATGAACGGTTGGACAGAAGCTCCACTGTTTGGTTGTTTTGGTTGTTTGTTGTGCATTTCTTTGGAAGTTGGAAATTGTTGTGCTAGTATGTTAATGATGAAATGGCTTGTGGAATTTTTGGTTGGATTTCCCTTGGTTTCTTGGTTTGGGTGTGATGGCTTGGTGAGGGCATGTTTTTATTATAGAAATGGTTGTACTTGTGATCATTTTATATAAACTGTTTTATATAAATGTGTTAATAGTTTTATCCTAGTGGCGTTTTCAGGGAAGTCATTTGGTGAAAACCTACTGAGTTTTAGTACTCACCTCGTGCTTTGGCACATTGGTGTCCTTGCAGATGTTGTGTATTGTGACATGGGAAAAGGTAAAGCATGTCCCTCCTTTAGTGGTGCATTGTGATGTCTTGGTGGAGCTTGGAGCTTGGAACTTGGTGTGGATTTGTGGTGGTGTCATGGTTTGTAGTGTTTGTTGTTTGGTTTCTGCTTATACTCTGATGTTTTGTAGACATGTCTTGTTGAATTGGTTTTGGGTTGTATTATGGTGCAACTTGGTTGTCTTTTGGGAATGCATGTTTGGTTGTTTTATTGACATGCATCATATAGTGGTGGTTAGTGGATTCTTTGGTTGGTTTTATCTTAAATTGAAAATTGTTCCCCAAATTGTTCTTGGAGCCCTTGGCATTTATTGCCTTCCTTTGGTGCCTTGGTAATGTCGCTTAAGGCCAAGTAACTCTCACCGCTTCCTCAATCCAATGAGGTAGGGGCGGGGTGTTACAAGGGAGATCCCTTACCTTTGCCCATGTCACGATACACAACATCTGCAAAGACACCAATGTGCCAAAGTAGGGGGTGAGTAAAAAAACTCAATAGGTTTTCCCCAAATGACTTCCCTACACACTCCACTTGGATAAAACCATTATCACATTTATATAAAACAATTTATATAAACTAATCACAAGTACAACCATTTCTATAAGCCAAACACGCCCTTACCAAGCCGTCATACCCAACCAAGAACCCAGGGGAAAGCCAACAAACATGCCACAATCCATTTCATCATTCACACACTAGCACAAAAATTTCCAACTTGCAATGAAATTCCCAACAAAAAACTAAAACAACTAAATGGGGGAGCTTCCATCCAACCCGTTCATCCATTCACACCTAGTGGCTCTTCTCGTCCACTTATCATTTGATGGTGGCCCTTTAGTCCACTATCCATCCCATTTTTATAGTGGTACTTATCACCACTTACACAAAACATTACAATAAATCAAAACCAAGCATATAACCCATCAAGGTCACAACATCATGCAATCAACCAAATTCCATTACACACCAATCCACTTCAATAAATCACCCATTTATTGAAAATAATTTTCCATGCCAAACCATATTTCAATAAAACAACCACTTTATTGAAAACCATTTCCATCAACCATTTTCACAAATCAACCATAGCATCCCATTTTAAAATCTCCATTTTAAAATCCACAATAAAGGCATTTCACCATAAAACCCCCTTTTTCCCAAAAATCCCCAAAACATCACCCAATAGATTTTCAACCAATTTTGCACAACAAATCAAAATTAATTTTTCAGCACAGTAAAATTAATTGTAAAAAAATAACCACTAGCTCTAACCATGTGGAGTCAAGAGAGAATCCACCTACCTTTAGGGTTCCCGATAAATCGACCTGCGAGCGACCGCACCTCCAATCCGGCGAACGCACCACCGAAACCTCTATAGATCCATTTCCCTAACATCCACAATCCTTAATATTAACATCCATGGCAACCACAACCCTATATCTACACAAAACAAGTGTAGATCTAGAAAACCAATAAATAAATGGATGTATATCTAGAGGAAAACACAAGGAAACCAAGAGGAGAGACTTACCCGGGAGAAACCACCTTCAAACCGCCAAGAAACCTCTTTAAAATCCTTCCAAACCGAGTGGGAGAGCCCCTCCAACCCCTGAGAACCCGAAATCCCAAGTGAGTCTTGAGTGGGAAGAATATTGGAGTGTTTTAGGTCAATATTGAGGGAGCCCGGACTTAAAAACACCAACTTTAAGTGGTCGCACGGTTTGGAAAACTGTGCGCTAACCGTGCGCACGCTACTGCCAATAGAGCAAGGTTCTTCACGGTTGCCTTGCACAGTTTGGAAAACCATGAGCAGGCTATGCGAATCCTACTGTCTCCCCCTTCACGGTTTCCTAGAGCATCTGCACGGTTTCCCTTAACCGTTCTCAAACCGTGCACCCATTTAAAATCCTCCAAACTCATCCAAAATCATTCCAAACTCTCCCAACCTCTTCCCAACTCATCCCATGCACTTTAAACAAATAAAAATGCATAAAAAAGGATACATACCTCAAACTGGGGGTACTACATAAAGAATAATAATATCATAGGGAGTGAATAAGTAAAATAAAATAAGAGAACTTCAAGGAAGACATTTCCTTTAAATCGAGTAACTCCCTTTGGTTTGAACCAAAAGGCTTTCTTGAAGTGCCTTATGCCTAAGGTCAGGATTCTAGGAGGAAGAGAGAGATGTTCAGATCTTATTTGGGTAGAGTTTGGATTATCCAAGGGGCCTTAGAGATGTTAGTAATGGGTTAGAGGTTGTGTCCTTTAATAATAGGGAGGAGGGGCTCTTTAGGAAAGTTTGAAAGTATTATTTTATTATAAAATGATTTTAGGTTTCAAAAGGTCCAAAAATCATTAAATTCTAAGATAAGATGAATATAATTTTAAATAAATACATCTAATGAGAATTGGATAGGTTTTGGATCTTTTTTAATCCTTATCCTTTTTATTTAACCTTTTGTTAACTTATTTAACCTTTACCATGTCTTTTTTTATATTCATACTATATGGTTAATATATTTACTATAAATTCCCAAACGACCCAAAATGGAACATTAATGACATTTGTAACATCATATATGTAGGAAATATGTTTTTATTTATAATTATTATTTATATTCAATGATATAAATTATATAACCCCACATTAAAATTGTTTTAGCAATAAAATATATTTTTACGATATTTTTATTTTTACTTTAAATAAAAACTTATTAATGTCATTATATTACCCAAGTGGTATTCAAAGGCCAAAAGTCTCACCCAATGTTTTTCTTGGTCTTAAATGACTCATCCAATAAGGTTAGAGAAAGTTTTAATGTAATTTTACAATATTATAATATTATTTTTACCTTGAATTACCCAATTTACCTTTAACCGCAGTAAATAAAAATCAATAATTACAATTCAACAAAAATTATTTTAATAATATTGAACCAAATATTACTTAATTATGACAACCATGTATGTCATATTTTTTAAATTCAATTCATAGAAGATATAAAATTTTATATAAATGAAAAATTCGATTTTTAACTGTTATGCAGTGTTTTTCACTATTCATCATAAATTGAATATTTTCAGAAAAATACTAAAAATTCACCCAAAGATAATTTTTATAATCCAAATTCAAAAATAATTTATATTTTACCAAATTATAAACATATAAGTTTCATTAATTTATTTAAAAATAATTTTCGTTGTCAAAACTAGAAAACGTGTTTTTAAGAAGTAAAAACTAGAAAAAGATTGTCATGTGTTTATGTAGAATTTCAAAGTGAAATTACTTACAATGACCAAAATTGAATTAAATGGTAAAAATATAATCCAATTACACTCTAAATCCATTTAATAAGATAATCTAACCATATAAATAAATCAGATGAAAAGACATTTTTGACTAAAAATGCAGTATTTTTCACTATTCATTAAAATTGAACTTTATCAGAAAAATACCAAAAATTTACCCAAATTAAATTTTGATATCCTAATTATAATTAATAATTTTATATTTTCAAAAGAAAAATATAAAAGTGAAAAAAAGTATATTTAAAAGGGGTTTTTCATCAAAAGGTCGTAAAAATACCTTTTAAAAAATATTAGATTATTGATTCTTAAAATTGAATTAATTCTAATTTTAATCCTCTAAATTTTATTGGATAAATGTAAAACTATTTATCAAACATGTATAATCATATTGTAGTTTTTTCTTTTCATTCCCACTAATAAAATAGATAGGAGTTAACTACCATTAAAAATAATATTATGTTATTATTTTTTAGTATGACTCAGCCTTTTGTGCAACATGAGATTTTAGAGGAACTAATTGTTGTGTTTCGGGTATGCCATCGAACATAACATACCCTTTAAATTAAAATTATTATTTAATTCAAAAATATGAATAAATATGAAAATTTCATATTCTTTATTTACCCGGGATGTTATATTCTTCCTCTTTTTTGGAAATTGCATCCTCGCAATTTTAAAATTGGGCTCGGAAACTTCATTTAAAGCCCCAAATCAGAAAAAGAGTTAATAAAACTATCACTTTAAAAGAAATAAAGAGAAGTAAAAAAGGTCACCCAAGATAACACATACTAGGATTATTTGAAAACATGGATATGGAGGATAAATTAAGTTTCAAGTTCTGATGGATAGTGATAGAAAACATGATCAGGAGAAAGTTAACCACCAGAAAACCACAAACATGTGATAGGTTAAACAGTCTTTGATTTCCCAGTAAGAAAAGTAAAAGACAAATTTTTTTGCATTAGTTTTCCTTTAATAATGGTGTATAAATTTAATTATGATAATTACTAAGAACATAAGGATATATACTTACCTTTTAAGTAGAGTTTCATCCTTTAATAAATTTCTACCAAAAACTCATCTTTTCTCTAAATGATGAGTATTCATGATGACATGGTCACACCTGAAGTGCAGAAATAAACTTCTATAGAATCAAATATATCAAAAAAAGATAAATTATATATTTCCCCTATCTTTAGACATTAACCAAAACCAAAATGGTTAGTAAAATATCAAATAATCCCCAAAAAGAATAATCTTTTATAAAAAGAAAAACTACTCTTAATCTCCAAAATTGAGAAAACAATACCAAAAGTTCAAAAAAGACAATTCCATAAATAATTGTCCTTAAAATCCATAAATATAATCCAAACTAATATTGAAACCCAAAAATTCAGAAGAATTCGATCACCTAGTCTACCACGATAAATCTTAACATTTATCTCCAAATAACATTGGGTACTCTTAAAGTCTCATATTGAAAATTAATTAACCTAATCACATATTCTCTATGATAGGTTAATCATTTCCATAAATAACCCAAATTTCTATAATTCCACAATAAAAAACATAGATTCTTCCAAAATAAAATTCTACCATTACTCCTAAAATTAAATCTCATAGTATTCTATTTTCCTTAGTCATATAGTATTCCCAAAAGAGAAAACTTCTTCCCAAGTAACATTTATCTCTTAATCACCAAATCATTTTCATGTACTAAGGATATCCATTTGATAAAAAATAAGTTCCCAAAATCAACTTATTCTTGATCTATAAAATCATTTTACTAAAAATAATTAGTCATACTAACTAGGGACATCACGTAGTCTAGTGGTAGGTGATAAATCCCAATCCCACTTTGGTTGTGGGTTCGATTCCCACAGATTTGTTTGATGTGATGGGTTGTCAAATGGTTTCCATGTTGCCATTTTTCTAAAATTATATAATTTTATAACATTCCCAAAAATGAGATAAATTACTCAAAAATAATTATAACATATTTTAACCACAAATGTTATCTAATACCTTGCATTTTCATCCCAAAAACTATTAACCTCTAATTTCCCTAAATTCAAGGATCATAAACCCAAATGGTACTTTATAACTATATCCACAAAAGAAAAGATAATTCTTCCTTGAATAACATTTTCACATATTAAACTTTAGAGTTATACAAACTAGAAAAAGTCTTCCAAAGTAATCTCATCATCAAAAGAGCCTTAATAATTTTAAGCATTTCTTCATCCTAAAATTTACCATAACTATTGAATACCTTATATTTAGATTTCTTACTAATTCAAAGTTATTCATGATCCATTAACCATTATTTTCCAACTTATTAGGTAATACTTATTTCCTACAAACAAAATCATGAATCATTTCCTAGGATTCAATAATGTCAAAACATCAGTTATGAAATAATACATACCTTTCATTGGTCATTGTCGGTTTCCTCAACATCAATTAGAATGTAATTAGGAATTAGTAAACATATATTTTTATGATCCTTATGATCCCATTCCCGAGCCTTCTTCATAAGAAATCTATTTGTGTAATGACCATGCACACCATATTTAAAGCATTCAATTGATCCTTCAGAAAGAACTTCTTTCCCTTTCCTGGATACAACTGGATGCTTCCTTTTTCCATGGAGGGTTCTTACTTTATTACCTTCATTAACACATTTGAAACATCTTCCTATACCTTCGAAGCATTTTCCTAGGTGTTTCTTTCCACGTCATTGACATATAGGTTTTTTAATATACTTAACTTTATGATTATCACCAGAACCTCCATAGGGATTATTTTCTTTCATATACGATGCCTTATAAAAATCACCAAGGTTCAGGTATTCAATCATGGCTCTAGATAGTTATTTGAGAATAATCACAAGAGTTCTCATTATAACTCCTATTTCATTTGGTTGTTTATTCAAAAAACCATCACAGTTTGTTTCACATCCATTGTCACATTGGTGCCTCCTAGATCAATCCATTTACTAAAACCAAAAAGGTTAGTGTGATTATATCATAAAAACATCATATAATATCTTATGAGGAGGGTACACACTAATATATATTTATTCATGTTATCTTAAACTCATTTGATTTATCAAAAATAACTATGACCCTTTATAATATGTTAACAATTATGGTTATGTCACTTACGTTTAAATAACACCCTAACCTCTAAATTTATCTAAACCGACCTTCGATACCAACTATAAGGCCCTAAACATAAACATTACATAATATTAAATTATGTTAATAATTCACATTGAGGATATTTTCAGGTTTAGAGCATTATAAAATTTGGTCATAACTTATACATAACAACTTGAATATTACATGTATACACTTCTACCCAGTATCCATTTTTTATAAAATAAATAATCTTAAAAAAGAAACATTTCTAGTTCTATGTTTTAGACAGCATTACTTTTTCTTGATCCCATCCGTGTCCCTATTCATCTTTAAGTTATATGGAAAACATTTAAAAAACCTAGGATAAGCATAAAAATCTCGGTAAGGGATATAAAATAAGAAAAGAAAGCATTAGTTCATGAATATATATAATTCAAATAAATTATACTTTTCAATCTTAAAACATAATCTCTGTAACATACCTCACAAAATCATAAGATTTATGAATAACACATAGATATCATAAATCATAAAGGTAAATTGTGGAATCCATAACATACTTACATTGTAGCATTATTAGAAACGTAGGAAGTTACACTTGGAATACCCATCACAGTATATTCCCTAAATATAATAGGAGAAACATTAACGTTTACCTTCGTCACATTACCCAATGCATTGGAGAGCTATCTTAGTCTCACATGCCCTATTTTTATAACGGAACCACCCATATACGTAAACAATTCCCAATAACCATAACATATTCCTATAACATAAAACAAGCATATAGGAAATATAACATTTCAACATTGCAATCACAATATATCATTTCAAGATATTAACATAATCAATTCTTTATCAAACCATTTTCAAAACCAATTAAAACATTTAATAAAGATATTTTTGAATCAATGTGTCACATAACACTTTGAATCTTTTGATAGAAATTTTAATTTCAAAACATTCATGTCCACAAAAATAAATCCATAAAACCATTTTTAGAACATAGAAATTAATTTGAAATATTTATAAGAATAAATCTTTAAAACATTTAAAATGGTATTTTAGTTAAAGAGTTCCTAACCAAATAAGAGACGCTTGAATATAAATAATTGAGGAATAACATTAATCAAAGCATATAATATCATAATAATAAGGAGATACATGATATAATATGTCAAATGTAAGTATATACACTATATAAAAGTGACCTGGTGTATAACAAAGAATAAATCTCAATGGAATGTAAATTTGGACAAAGTCCCTTACAAAGATCATATCCTTAGATTAAAGAAAAATAAATTAAATAATTATGTGTGAAAAATTAGAATACACTCAATATAAGTGGATATTAATTGTAAAAAAATCATATTTTATTAACACATATTCATATCACGACATAATCAAGAATTAGAAGTTTAACCCAAATAACTGAAATTGGGTTAAGAAGTTCTCTTACAAAAATTCAATAGCCTAACGACATCACTTTAAAATTCAAAAAATGAGTTGATAAAAGAGAAAATGGTCTCTAATACCATGGACATAAAATTTAAAGAAATAAATATATATAAAGACATGTCCCAACACTAGAAAATTGAAATTTAAAATACATAACATAAAAGAAGTCTTCAATGAAAAGGGGAGGGCGAAAGATTCCCTTACCGATTTGGTAACTTACAAAACATACACGACATGAAATAAGGGTCATAAAATTAAGATATAAATACCCATAAATTAAATTATATTAAACAATGAATACAATCATGGGAAGTACATACACCACACAAAAGGAAATAGTGGAAAATATAGCATGAATCTCATGGGAATAAAAAGTGAGATGAAAACCCCTTACCTCAAGTCAGACTTGTCTTGTATATTCCTTGTTCTTCTTGAATAATAAACATAAGTTAATTTCTAATTGATTAAAAAAGTTTTTCAAGTTTGTTAGTATTTTTATATCACTTTTTAACTTGCTATAAAAATTAGTTAATTATTTGAGTTCATATTGGACATTTTTTCGATGTTTGGAATTTGCGTCAAAAATGAACTTGTTATAATTACAAATTGTCCAGGGGGTCAAAATTCCATTATCTCCAAAATGATATTAATTATTTAGATATCATGTATATAATATATATCCATTATATATTTATTTAAAATATTCCATATCATTTGGATATATGAAAATTAAATTTACTATTCATGGAGACGGTAAGCCGTACGTACGCATGAACGCTACTTTTATTTAATTTTTTTCATTTTTAAAGGAATTAAAACCAAATGATACATAGATATATTATTATTCCAGTATAATATCATATTTTATATACATTACATAAGTTCATTAACACAATCCTTTATATTTTCCATGTATGGTATGAACGAGTCATATCACTTTGCGGGGGCAGTAGTCCGCACTTCCTCAAATGAAATTTTCATATTTATAAAACATTAAAAGAATAAAGTTATGTTATAAATTTGAATTAAAAAAGAATATATATAAACTAAATATAATATATAATTATAGTTTCATCATAATTTTCACCATGATAGGTGGTAGGGGATAATCGAACAATCGTCGTTTCGTGAGGTGGTAGTTTGTCGTACAAAGAAACAATATATTCTCTACCCATTAGACGGAGGAGTGTGTAAGTGTATTTCAAATAATTTTCATAACAAAAACCTAATATATTGAGGATAATGGTTTTTTTATGTAAAAATAATAATAAGAATAGCATAGGGAGTGAAGGAGTAAAATAAAAGTAGAGAACTTGAAGGAAGATATAACCTTTAAATCGGGTAACTCCCTTTGGTTTGAACCAAAAGGTTTTATTGATGTTCCTTATGAATAAGGAGAGGCTTCTAAGAGGAATATAGGGATGTTTGGACCTTATTTTCCAAGATTTTTCATGAGAAAAGGGTCTTGATAGGTGAGTGTAATGGGTTAGAGGTGGTGTCCTTTTATAAGAGTGAGGAGGGCCTCTTTAAAAAAGTTTGAAAGTATTATTTTATTGTAAAATTATTTTCGCTTTCAAAAGGTCCATAACTCATTAAATTAAAATATAATATGAATATAAGTCTAAATAAATTCATACAATAATAAATGTACAAGTTTTGGATCTTTTTTAATCCTTATCATTTTTATTTAACCCTTTGTTAACTTATTTAACCGTTACCATGTCTTCTTGTATATTCATACTATATGGTAAATATATTTACTATTAAATTTTAAAAGACAAAAAATGGATCATTAATGACATTTGTGACATTATATATGTCATTTGGCCGAATATTATATTTTTAGTACTATTTTATCATTTAATAAAATATTAATTGATTTTAGAACTCATTTATGTCAATTTTTATACTATTCATGTCATGACTTTTTAAAAATCCCTAACAACATGATAAATTCAAAAAAACTCATTAATTATAATATAAAAATTCATAATCATCCATAAAATTAGTTTATGTAATAAAAATTTTCAAAATAAATTTATTTTAATATTTATAATCTCATTTATTTAAAACATTCATTAATGAGGTAATCATTACATCATCGTTGTGTCATATATAAATTTATTTATATGATGTCTAAATATTTAAAATGAAATACCATGATGTATGAAATCTTTTTATCTTTATAATTATTATTTATAGTCAAATATATCAATTATATAACCCCAAATTAAAAAAAATTAGAAAACAACACATGTTTATGTTATTTTTATTTTTACTTTAAATAAAACGTTATTAATTCCATTATCTTACCCAAGTGGCATTAAAGGGACAAAAGTCTCACCCAATTTTTTTCTTGGTCTGAAATGACTCATCCAATAAGGTTAGAACAAGTTTAAATGTAATTTTATATTATTATAATATTATTTTTTTCCTTGAATTAACTTATTTACCTTCAACTACGATAAATAAAAATCCAAAGTTACAATTCACCAAAAATTATTTTCATCTTATTGATTCAAATCTTACTTAATGAAGACAACCATTTGTGTCAGATTTTTAAAATTCAATTTCTAGAAGCAGTAAAATTTCATTTAAATGAAAAAGTCGGTTTTTTAACTAATATACAGTGTTTTTCACTATTCGTCAAAAATTGAATATTTTCAGAAAAATACCAAAAATTCACCCAAGTCTAATATTTTTATTCCAAATTAGAAAATAATTTATATTTTGCCAAATTAAAAACATATAAGTTACATTAATTAATTTAAATTTAATTTTTGTTGTCAAAACTAGAATGCGTGTTTTTAAGAAGTAAAAAACTACAAAAATATTAACATGTGTCTATATCCAATTTCAAAATGAAATTACATACAATGACCAAAATTAGATTAAATGGTAAAAATATAATCCAATTTCAGTATAAAACCATCTATAAAGATAATATAACCATATAAATAAATCAGATGAAAGGACAGTTTTGACTTAAAATGTAGTATTTTCATTATTCATTAAAAAATAAACTTTATCATAAAAATACCAAAAGTGTACCCAAAGTAAATTTGGTATCCCTATTTTAAATAATAAGTTTATCTTGTCAAAATAAACATATAAAAGTGACAAAATGTAGATTTATAATGGGTTTTCCATCAAAAGGCGGTAAAACTACATTTTAAAAAATATTAGAGTATTTATGATTAAATTGGATTCATTCTAATTTTAAGCCTCTAAATTTTATTAGATAAATGTAAAAACATTTAACAAACATTATTCATCATATTTTAGTTAGTTCTATTCATTTCCTCCAATACAATGGCTAAGAGTTAACTACCATTTTAAATATTATTATATTATTATTTTTCAGCATAACTCAGCCCTTTGTGCAACATGAGATTTCAGAGAAACTCATTGTTACATGTCAGGTATGCCATCAAACATATCATCCCCTATAAATTAAAATTCTTATTTAATTCAAAAATATGAATAAATATGATATTTTCATATTCTTAATTTACCTGGGATGTTATAGTTTTGGTATATTTTGTTCTAAAATAATGGGGTTGTGGTGTGAGGGGAAGTGAGGAGAGGAGATCCCCTTTTATAAGTGAAAAGTAATGATATTTTGGTATATACGTGTATCTTTATAATAATTGGAGGTCATATTCAAGGAAAGTAGATATAAAATTGAAAAATAATGGAAAGGATAACTGATAAGGCTGAGAAACTCCTCAACCAAATATTCACACAAATGTTTTAATCATGTTTGAATTCATTTACTATTTGATTTTTACTTTTACCATTTATGATTTAACCACGTTAAATAGTGTTTACCTAATTAACTTATACTTTATAATATAAAATAGTCCTTACTATATAATTTAAACCCAATGATTCCAAATTTTAAATCCATTTAATTTTTTTCAATTTCTTAAAGTGATAGAGATTAATTTTAAAATAACAGGTTTATAATGTATTAAAAACAATTTCTTGATAAAAATATTAATTAAGTTATAAAACATTAAATATTTGTTTGTAAATTAGAACCAATATTTTAAATTAATAATGTAACCTATAAATGCACATTTTTCAAGAAAAGGATGAAGTGACCTTAACTCTAGTAACCCAGAGTTAGTGTATACATTATTACATTAGAAAAAAGATACAAGAATTGTATCCTGAAAGACCAGATAGTTTAGTAGTCTTGGTAAACTAGATATAATCATGATTAACACATTAAATTTTAATATAAAAATAAAAACATATTTTTTTGATAATATCATTAATCCTTGTAAAATATCCTTTCGTATCATTGATAGTATACTTCTCAGATTCCTGGAAAAGGAAACAAATAAGGTTAAGCTCAAATTCTCAATAAGAGTTATGTATAGTGGAAGTTATCCTAAGTAAATAAAGTATAAACAAGATGGAATAATAAATATTTCAAGTCAGATATCTTGAAACACGTTATATTTAATAAATAACTTAAATATCATGATTATATAAGGAATAATCAATATGGAAAGGTAAATAATTGAAATCAAACTCCATTTAAATAACTTGACTATCTTTAATAGATAAGGAATAATCAATATGGCATGATAAAAAAGATAAAAAAATGAAATTTAATCAATAAATATTAATTAAATGCATCTAAAAATAATATCATGGTATAAATCCCATGGATGATACTAACTTGATTCTAAATTAATGAAAATATTAATTATTGGATGTCATGATCTCACACAACATGATACCTCTACTGTCAAAACTTTTCATAAGACGGTTTAAAACTACTAGTAGAAACCAATTTAATGACGTCTTACTGATTCACCTCAATATACTACTGATGAATCAATGGGATATATATTTTTTCTCCCTAACCATCACTTTATGTCTAAATAATTCATCATATATTGAATAATCGTTATAATTCATAACCAATTTTACTTATCATAAAATATCTGTATTGAGTATAGGATACAGATTTATATATATTTCCCAAATTAGAAAATAACATTAAATGTTTAAAACCATATGTATAAATGATATACAATTTAAGAAATAAACATATCGAGTAAAAATAATATGGATATTTAGGGAAAATTTAATGTTCAATGATTACGAGAATGTGAATATTTCAACAAAAAGATAAGAACTACAAAAATGAATCAAGAAAGTGAATGTAAATATTTTCCTTGTCCAAAATTGAACATAAATTATCTATAGAAATAATAATTATGGTATCAATAAAACTTATCCTCAGTGGAATAAAAATAAAAGTTTGTTTTCATTTGATGAATAGAAATACTGTAAAAATATATTTTAAAAAAAATTCTTGAGGAGAATATCCTTTTAACGTTGAAAATATTTTTAAAACTAAAAGTTCATAAAATGTTTTTAAAATACTTTTTTTAAAAACATGTAATATAATATTTAAAACATGTAGTGTTAATGACGGTGTTAAATTCCATACATGTCATGCATGTTAAAAAAAATATTTTTTTACATTTTTAAAAAACTTTAAATGGGCCTTGTTTGGAAAAAGACATAAAGAATCCTTTAAAAACATTTTAAAAAAATTAAAACGTAAATATAAATGTATTTAGTAAATAATTTGGATAATTTTAAAAAAAAATTAAAACATTTTTATAAAACATGGTTGTGGAAGAAAATTTATTTTTAATTAAACAGAAAAATTAAGTCATATTTTATTAAAAAGTTTTTATCAATCATTTTATGAACCAAATAGTGGTAAAATGTTAATATTAATTGAAAACATAATGAATTACTATAGGATACTAAAATTAAATTATTTTATTTTCTTATGATCAAATAATTTCCTTTAATGTATATTCAAGCATAAACAATCATAATTAAAATGCGATTATGAAATTAACACTTATAAAGTTCATAACATTGATGTAAGAATTAATAAATTAATATATTATGTGTATTATAGGTAAATATTTATAAAAAAGTGGACATAAAATATAATATATTAAAAATTTAGTATACACATAATCATATAATATCAATGACAATGAATAAGTAATATAACCCAGTAAAAAGAAATTGAGTTATGAAATTCATTACAACTTGGTGATTTTCAAGCCAAATATCATTAGATAAAATAATTAAATTTGAAAATTAAAATACCATTAATTATTAATTAATAATGTTATTATATTTAAAAGGGGTATTATATACACCATATAAAACAAATTGGGTGAATACCATTACAATATACCTTAATAAAGGGAAATTGTGATGAAGTCTCATACATCACACATTCTTTTGGTTGAACATTAATTAAAATTAATTATAATGGTTTTAATAATGTTATTAATTTATAAAAAAACCATATACATATTTATAATATCAAATATTATCCACTTATAACATTTTAATACTTATGTTTTAATTATATTTAATTATTTTCATTGTTTCATGTGTTAATTGCTTTGTTTTCTCATACATTTTTTGTTATGAAAGTTCTTATTATTTACCACATTATCTAGTTACATAATATCCAAAATTATTTTAATGTTATAAATATAATTTTTCATTATATTAATTTTTAGAATCATTATTGAAATTTTAACATTGTTAATGGATCACATCGCTTCGTAGAGATGGTTGGTCATATGTACAAACGAGTGACATAATCATTTTCTTAATAGGTGAAAGGTTAAGGAAGTGGGTGATATATTAATTTTATAGAATCAATAAAATTTCATATATATCACATTTATTCACTAAATTTACCTTTATTACCTTCCATATAAATCGTAAGTGAAAAATGAATCACATCACTTACTGAGCCTATTGTTCAACGTACACATGAACGACATTATCATATTTTAAAAGAAATGGGACATAAGAAGGTATATGTGATATTTAAATTTAAAAATTATAATAATATCATAAATATAATATAAATATATTAAGTCCTTCATTATATCCATACTTCAAATGTGGTGATAGAAAACAAATTACATTAGTTGGTGGAGCGGTAGTCCGTCATACACATTGTCGATGGTTTTTTCCCATTTGATAGAATATGACATGGATATAAGTAATTCCCTTAAAATAATAACATATATGTATATGGAAAATTTTGTGGTTATTTTATAATAATGTTTTAATCATATTTTATATATGTGGAAGAATAAATAAAATAAAAATGATCATTTAAGAACGTTACCTCTTCTTCGGACAACATCTTTAGGTTTGCACCAAAATCCATACTAGGTTAAATTTATGATCAACCCAAGGGATATATTATATTTTTAGTGGAGTAATTAAGTTATTTGGGTATGTTTTGGATGATATAAATGGATTTTTTAAGTGTGAAGAGTGTAGGATAGGTGGTGGCCTTATATAAGTGGAGGAGGGGCTTACATTTATTTTTTGGAAAGAATAAATTACATCCACTTTTTTATCATGAAAAAAGTCTCAAAATTGGGTCATTATTGAATATTATTGGTTTTAAAGTCTAAATATTTACATAAAATTAATTTTTTACAAGTTATTAATTCATTTTAATGCTTATAAATTTATTTTAACCCCCCGGTAAATCAGTTTTTACCATAACCATAGTAATTAATTTTTACTAGTTTTACTATTCATACTGGTCATAAATTAAGTCATGATTATTAGATAATATAAATTATGATTATTAAAAATATCCAATCATTTTTTAAAAATTAAATTCACATAATTGGAAGAATAAAATTTAAAATTATACCCACAAACACGATGAAAATGCATGTTTCCAAAGAGGAAATTATCAAAATAATAAAACATTTTAACATCGCAATTAAATATAAAATCAATTATAATAAATTAAATTAGTTAAATTGTAATATAATTTAACTAATATAACATTTAAAACAAGTTAAAAATATAATTTAACCTTGTAAATTATTTAAATGAAAAGGGAGCTTTTAATGAAAATCGTTATTTTTCATTATTCATTGAAAAATGAAACTTTTCAGAAAAATATCAATTATTCACCCAAAGGTAATTTTTATATGATTACTTAAAATATGAATTTAATTTTTTAAATAAATTTTATAATATTGTAAAAAATAAATTTTAAATTATGTTCTCAATGGGTGACTAAAACGTTTTTTGGAAAAATACAGTTTTTTTGAAAAAAATTAATATTATTTTAAATGATTATTATTTTATTTATAATCAAGAGATAACAATAATTTTCATAATTTTGTTACTAATATTATTTCAAACTAATTTAATGGGTTGTTTATATAATTATACTATAATACGGTTTATTTTGGAATGGGGTCTCGTGTTCCACAAGCTATCAAGGATATCAAATTTAAACAAATATATTTCATGGGTTTTTTAAGCTTGGTGTTACATGTCACATATTGCATAGAATAAAATGTTCTTATTTTAAAATATAAGTGTGTTACAAATTATTTCCTAAATTTCCTAATCATTATTATAAACTAATAATTTCATAAAAATTATGGTATTTGTAAAAACATTATATTACACTATTCAAGTAAAAAACATTTTTTTTAAAATAAAAAAAATCATCATAAGCTAATTATTCATGATAAATTTAAAAATGAAGTTAATTATTGAAAATTCACATTCTAAAATATATAGATTTTATTTTTAACTAAAACATAACATGTATTGAAAATATATTTCTATAGGAAAAATACTTTTGGAATAATAACTATTATTTTTCCAATAAATTGCCAATTAATTTAGTGTTAAGTTATTATTTATATGATAAATATGTCTTGTTATTATTCAATCATAATAAAATTATTTCCTAGAAATAAAACTCCAATTTTTATAAAATTTATTTTTTTAAAAAAAGTGAATTGAGAAAAAATGACCTTTTTAAAAGTATAAGAAATCATGAGATATATAAACATATAAATATGTCATTACTTATTTATGTAATTATAATTTCTACTTAAATAACCCCTTATGTTCTCTATATAAGACGTAAATATCATGTAAGCTCTTGTTGTTGTTCTGGGTGGCGGTTTAGTTGGAATAGATCTTATAGAAGTTTCCACAAGCTTGAACTTATCTCGTATTTGGTTTCTCTCAAACACTAATTTCTCAAGTTCTACTTGGGATTGGTCCAGTAAAAACCCTAGAAAAAAACTAAAAATAACTTTTGAGCTCCAAAAAATGTAATTCATAATATAGTCTTTATCTTCTGGATATCATTTCTCTATACTCTATTTATATATTTTGTAATAAAGTTTCTTCAATCTATACCATCTAATTTAATAGATATGTTTTAATAGTATTATTTAATATTCAAAATATATCGTGGATTTTTGTTTTATATTGGTATAGTGTGTAAAATATTCTATTTATTATATTTTTTATTTAATAATATTATAAAGTGAAATCATGGTTTGTTTCATTATCCCCCTTAAATTAATTGCATCCTTTTAATTTTAATTATTAAATAGTAAAATAAATTAGCTAAGGGTATCTATAATATGGCTTGAAATTTAAATTTTTTAATGAGGAATATATCACATCGATTCAGTTATAATAATGATAACCTAAATATTCTGTTTCTTATTAACCATTTGAGTTAAGTACCTCTCATGGTTTGTTATTAAGACATGTTTATTCATGAGTTATTATTCATAATTTTTGTGGTAGATTATCATAAATTGGTTCAAGGTATAAAATTTGATTCTATATTTTTAACTTAGATACACCACACACACCTTCCTCTCATCCCTCATGCTTCTTCCATGTGGTAGTGTCGGTAAAAATTTGATGACGACCAATCAAGTAAATGAAGAATGTTTCTCTTCCTCATAATGTTCATTGAGATCCATCTCCATACCACTCTCAACCATTTCTAGAGTATCCACCTCTACCGTAATAGCCTAATGCCTCTATAAATTATCTTTTTCTTACATCACAAGCTTCAATATACAACCACTAATCTCCTCCCCCATTTTTTCACCAGTCCCTACACAACTTTCTCCATGAATCCCTCCTAGTAAAAACTTAGTGGGGGATGAATTATCCACCACATCTATTTCAAGTGGCTCTTTAAGTTCCCAAATAGGGAATTCTATGGCTTAAACTATTTCCCACACATGTTTCATGGGATATTATGCTCTAGGGTATCAAACCTAGTTCTCAAACTACTCCCATCACATAGGTCACTAGGCAGCATTCCCCTTTTTATCCCAACAGCCTTGTCCTATTTATCTAGTGTTGAAGGATGGGTTTGTATTTTATATGCACCAATGGAATGGTGCTTTCAAATTCTATAAAAACAACGGGGCCTACATATATTGTTGGTGTATTAATGGATGATGATGAAGATAATTTGTTGTTATCGTTTCATTTTGTAGTGATGTTAAGATCTCTCAATGTTGTTAGTTGGTTATGGTATCTTTCCCCATCCATTTATTTTCCAATAATGATGACTTTGTAGGTAATATTACCATGGTTTGTGAATATTGGGTCTATGTTGAAATAGTTTATCCATTACTAGAATCATTCCAAAATCATCTATAGGGCTCACACTATGATTCATATTCCTATAAACATAAATTTTGAAATAAAATCATTATACCAGAATATATTTTATTTAATAAAATACACTAGGATGGTGCACATAGAAAAAATATAGGAAACATAGAGTGGATAAAATAAATATTTCATATTCAAAATTCTCAAGTAGAGTAATTAGTTATCAAAATCAATACCATTGATGGTCATTTAAAAGGATCTACCTTGTTCCCTTGGTTGTGATGGTTGTTCTCCCCTATCATATTTTTCATCCTTGGGATTATGGAACTAAGTTAGATAATGTCCATGTTTTCCGCACTTAAGTCATTGAACCATTAGTAGTGCTTTTAGATGCACATTTTTCACTCCCATCATGCTAACCAACCTACTAATATTACTATAGAAAATTAATTCTTAATGACCTCCTCATCCATAATAAAAGAATATTTCAATCCCCTTTAGGAAATTCCCTTAGCGATTATTCCAATATTTTTAAAATATTGGTGGTTTAATATTCCTTTTTTCATCATCTTCATTGCTTGATTTCTCAGGAGTCTCTATACTTCTCTTTTTTATTTCACTTGATATTTCTACTATGGTTATATTGTTAATTATATTTAATGATGGTTATTTTGAAATAATTACAATATTTCTCAATTCATTTCCCAATCTAATGGATTGATTAATGTGACAGTAACTACATTATCCCTCACATCCAATGTTAACTCGACTCCTTCTAGTTCTAGCTATAACTAAGACCAAAATGGTTAAGATGATTGAAAAGACGTTAAAAATATGGGAAAATTTTCATAATAATAAAGTTAATTCTGCCTTAAAATGTATTGTTCTTTGACATTATCACATTGGATTATAATTCTTTTAGTTTAACCTATATCATTCTTATTTTAACCTAGGTTTTCTAAAATTGGGTTTTCTAATTATTATTAACCTTATACCTCAATATAATATGTAAATAAATTAGTCATAGTTCTTTTTAAAGATAATATAATCAACCCAAGAATATCCCATATGAGTTTCTAGATAGGTGTGCAGTCTTAGTTTCACTCATTAGGCATCGTAGTGATAACTAATTCAATTATCAACCATCCCTTTTCAAGATGATTACCCCTAGGTTAATATATTCCATAGTTGTATCTAATTTTCCTTATCTATAAAGGGATGTATTTCTAGTAAACCCACCTACTCAAGACTTTAACAATATTCTAGGATATTATCTTATACTTAAGATAACATCTAGGGTTTTTATTAAGGTTATCTAAACCTAATATCCAAAGTAACTAAAATAATATCCAAAAATAATGAATCACTTAAACTTATACAAATTTAGGAGACCCATGCTAAACATGCATTTATTCTGTATCATTTTTATAATTAAAACATTATATTATATATTAAACCCAAGATCCCGAGAATTGATATTTTTAGTTTCATTAGATACTAGATATATATGAATCTTATTTTACAATTTTTATGAGAATTTACTCATTATTTAATTATATTAGATATTATTCTAAACATATCCTAAGTTAAAATCATCCTCATGCACTGAGAAATAGAAACATACGAAAGGGTGAGCTCAATTTCCCAATAAGAAAGAAATAAACATATCAAAATGTTACATAGGGTGAGATCATAAGAATATGAGAAAACATAATTAGGATGGAAATATATAATTAAAAGAACATATAATAATAAAATTGGTTCATATGACATGATATGAGAACAAGTAATATCATATGATCAAGAATATATCATGCTATGAAGACTAGGAAAAAACATGAGACTTAAATCATGATCTAGGGATCATAGCATAGTCACGTATCAAAGGAGTGTGGCACCAACATGAGCATAAAAACATAATATTGTAGATTAGAAATCACCACCAATTTCTCAAAGAGGATAATGTTTCACAAACTATTTCCTATAGCAGATTAGGAATCATAACCAGTTTCCCATAAGGAATTAGGCATCTGAACTTCTTTCCCATTTTAGATCGAGCTTCACTACTCATTTCACCATTATCTAATGAGATGTAATGATTTACCCAATGAATTGGATGGATATATATGGTATATCCATCACTTAAATATTAACCATACGCATGTTTTTTATAAGAAAACATCTAATCGCGTCATTAAAACCTAAGAATAAGAATGTGTTTCACATTACATTTCAAAAGGCATTAGATAAATAACCACATAAACTAGATCAATTGATACCAAGTTCCATAAAACAAAAAAAGGAATGTAATATACTCAATTTTTACTCATGATGAAACATTATTTTTTTAATAATTTAAGAGTGTATCTATTTGAAAAATGTAATTTTTCAATAAAAAAAGCACATTATTAATTTTTTCTTTTGAAGTGACTTCACATAAGGGTAGAAATCATGTTAATACTTTGAAACATTATATATAATATTTTCAGAGTTAGACACTGAGTTTATAAGTTATTCTGAGACTGGTAGAGCCTAAGTAATGATATAATAAAAAATTTAATATATTTATTCACACATGCATGTTTGTTTTAGAGAAGTTTATTAAATATAGAACAAACCTTTGACCCTAGTCGGGATCTAACCTTTTTTTGTGTCAGGTGTTTGGTTAGATATCATGTGACAATAAATATATTATATTACATACATGTCTTTTTTTCAAAATAATGAAACAACACCTGAACGGTGTCCCGTATGAAACATTTAAGACCACTATTAGTTCTGGAATGTGGGGTTTACCATAGGTGTGACATAACATTTGTGCATGTCGGGTGTTTGGTTAAATCTCATGTGAGGATAAGTTTTTTAATATTTTAATTATATTATTATTAATTTAATTATGGAATTAATGTTTTCCATCCCCATCCTCAAGAAGAAAACCACCACTTTCATGTGGAGGGCAATCAAAAACCTTCATTTTCAAACCATTTTAACTAATTTTACTTTCCAATTCCTTAATTAGAAGGACATAAAGATTTAAACATAAAATTTTTATGGAAATAGTAGGTTGAATTGGGGTTTTTATTTTTATTTTAGAAAAAAATGCAGATAGATACATGTTTGGGGTTCTTAAAATAGCTAAATATCCCATTCATCCATGTTAAGTCTTCCCAGAAACTCTGAGAGACCTCAAATTTTCATTGAATGCATTGGGGGAGTCGTCGATCCAATTCTGTGTTTACCTTTTTAGGTGTAGTGGTGTCACTTACTTCTTCCCTGGAAAGGCATTGCGCAAGGTGGAAGAAGCCCTGTTTTTTATTTTGTTTTTTAATTATTTATTTATTTTTTAATTCTCCATAAATTATGAAAATTAGTTGTTCCTAATTTAAAAAAAGGGTAAAAATAGTATTATAAAATAATAATTGTGAAAATTTAACAATGATATTTGTGGAAAATTATCATCGATGATTGTGTGAATTTAATAGATATGATTGTGGAAAACTATCAAATGATAACTATGAAAATTTGTAAAAGAAAATTATAGACAGTTATAAAATGATATCCTCTCAAATTTTATATGTATAATTATATAAAATTAACAAATTATTATTGTGAAAATTTAACAAATATAATTCTAATAAATTATAAAATGATAATTTCACAATTTTTCCAAGGATAAATTTAGAATGTTATCAAATAATAATTGAAAATTGTTAACAAATAAAATTATGTAAAATTTCCAATTGATAATTATGTGAAATTAACAAATATAATTTTTGTAAAATTATAAAAGGATAATTAAATCAAATTATCAGTTTTAAGAAATTATCAATGGATAATTATAAAAGGATAGTTTATAAAGAATAGTAAAAATATTATTATAAAAGTATTATTTATAATAAATTATTAAGCGATAAATATAAAAGTATAATTTATAATAAATTATCAAGATATAATTAAAAAATGATAATTTATAATAAATTACAAAGAGATAATTATAAAAGGTTTATTTATAAGAAATTATTAAAATATAACTTTAGAAGAATAATTTATAAGTAATTATCAAATAATAATTTTAAAAGGATAATTTATAAAAAAAATTATCAATGTATAATTATAAAAGGATAATTTATGATGAATTATAAATTGATAAATATTCTTGAAGGGAAGATTTATAATGCATTTTTTCGCATAAAATGATAATTTGGAATTATCCAAGAGAAAGAAAGTATCATCTCATGTGATATTTTATTTCATTTTGAAATAAAATGGTTGGTTCTACTTCTAGGATCCTTTGACAAACCTCAATCATTATTTTGTTTGTGACTATGATAATGAGTACTAGGAGTCTATGTTATTGAGTGTTAAGGTTTCAAATCCAGATTTCAAACCACATATGGTGTTTTATCCTTACCACTGAATTCAAAAACATTGAGGATAGAAATTCCTTACCTCTTGGGGTTTTGTTAAACATGTTTCCTGAATATGAGTTTCGTGGAGTCATATTTGATGATTGTTCTATATTATGATCACATGTGGGTGTCTTCATATCCCTAGGAAAGTTGTGTGAAACATTTTTCTAGGAGTAATTCATAGATTATTATTCATGTTTGATGTTGATCACATGTACTGTATGTTCTACTTTACTTGTGATAATGTGCTATGATTTCTCAAGTATCCTACCCTATTATCTATTTTTTTGTACTTTTCTTGGAGCCCAAGGGAGGTGTACCATTGTGATATCTTTATCCCTTAGAGGTGTATTGAACATGACTTGTGAAGATAGATATGAGAGACTTATACATAGGGTACATATATAGAGATGCCTCATGGATTTCATGTGATTCACTTGATGTGTAGTGGATTCCAAGTGTTATGTTACTCTATTCCTAGAGAATGTCGAGTATCTCTTGATTCCTAGTGGATGATGAGAACATTACTTCCTTGATGATAAGTGTATGTTGAGTTTCACGATCTCATAATTTTTAGAAGTGTGATTAATTATCCCTATGGCTAGTCCTTGATTACTTTTGACACCATGATTATCCTTTTGTCATCCAGCTAAAGTATGTATGGTTAGGCATTGTGGAGGCTTGGATAGTGTATGACCACTTAGTTTTGAATTGTGGGTTATTATTCTTATTAAGAAATCATTATTATTATGGAATATACTTTTATACTTGAGAAACTTAGGTAATTAAAATCATTGGTGGTGTCTTATTAAGTCTTGTACTCACACCTTGCATGAGCATTTTGATGTGCTTATATATTTCATGACTTCAAATCCAGTGAAGGGAAAGGAACCTATAGTGGATGGCTAATTAGATTAGTATTGATCTATTAGAGTACCATGATGGAATCCATTGGACCCCATTGCTTATTTATTTATTTATCTATGTTTATTTACTCTGATCAACATTCCACCTTGGGAGTTGTTTTAGTACTTATGTGGCATGTATGTCGTCCTTTAAATTTCAACATATATTCTTTTATATATATATATATTATTATTATTTTCATCCAATAACATTATACTGATGGTATAGTCTACCCATTGATGGTATTAGACCCACATTTCTAGTCGTAAGCCTCTTACACGTGGGGATACATGTATAAGGTCATGTGACCTTCCATCTTGGACCTGATGGTTCAGTTTAGGATGTCACAAAATGTTATTAGAGGTTCTATATTCACTAACATGTTATTATCTTTATAATGGGGTGGTACATGATAGAAATGAGATAATATGGTTGGGACTTGGGTAGAGAAACTATGATAGTGTCTGGCCAATACTATATAGTAGACCTCTAAGTTACCATAGAGTTTGGAATTGTGTTTTTTATTATGGTTTATTAAATTCACCTCGGGTGATGCACATGATGTTAATATATGATTTATGATATTTTAGGTGCATTTATGCATCCCGACTAGGAACATAGGTTTAAATTCCATATATATACATATTTTTGTCCGGTATAGTAATTCATTAATTAAAATCCTAAATTTGTGATATCTTTTTAGGATGGTTTCTCTTTATGTGAAATATTTGTGTTGAAATGTTATTGTGATATATCATTATTAACATTTATTAGTTAAATTAATCATGTTGTTGTGTTTTCATATATATGATTATTGTGAATAACTAACAGGGTTGGAGACCATGGTTAGTGCTAAGAGGGGCATACCTTGGGTTAAGGGTAGACTCTTAGGAGAACCTTGTGTGGTCCCATAGACTAATTAGTTTTCATCCTAATGACGTTATGTTATTTTTTGAAGTATTTCCATCATATTATAGAATATATTTACTCGACGAAGTCTTATGGGACTAATTGTGAAGCTATTCATAATACTCCCACAAGGGAGGATGTTTTTTCATTATAACTAAATGTGTAGGAGAATGTAGTTAAGAATTATCATATACCTTATTTGTGGATTGGGAAGTAGGTCCAATTCAATAATATGTCTTTCAATTAGGGTATGTCATAAGAAAAGAAGTTCAGAACTATGGTCAAATATGAACTGAATTCAACTCAATAATTACTCATCCTTCCAAGGAAGTAGAGGCCCTTAGTATTCTAAGAACTAGTAGAGAATATAAAAGGATCTCTAATTTAAGCTGATATTGAGCTCATGCCAAGTGCGTAGCCAATTTTGATACCCTTGTATCATATGGTACCAACCAAACTGAATGAGTTCAAGATACAGCTTGATGAATTATAGAGAAATAGATTTATTAGGCCATGTACTTCATTATGCAGTGCACCTGTGTTTGTCTCTAAGAAGGATAATGGTAGGATTTGACTTTGTGTTGATTTATGAAATCTAAACCAGGTGATAGTAAAGAATTGATATATATTTCCCATAATTGATAATATTTTGATCAATTATGGGAATACATATGGTTTTATAAGATTGAAAATTGATTAGGTTATCGCCAGTTGCAAGTTGGATAGGATCATTTTCTAAAAATTCCATTTTAGAGAAAGTGTGTGTGGTACAAGTACTTGGTATTGTCATTCGAACTAACAAACATTCCAATAGTGTTTATGGATCTCATGGAAAAGATATTATACCCATACCTAGAATATTTATCAATGGTTTCTATCATTGACATCCTCATCTACTCTCTGACACCATAGCAGCATGCTTGGATCCTCGAGATAGTTATGAGTATGCTTTGAGCACATCATAATTACATGAAGCTATCAAAGTGTGATTTATGGATACAAGTAGTGATGTTCCTAAGACATGTCATTTTTAGATAGTTATACCCATGTACTTATATAAATTATAGGAATTAATTTCCTTTACATGTCCCCATAATTTGTTTTAGACTAGGAGCTTTCTAGGTTTAGCAGGGTATTACTGATTGTTCATCCAGGACTTCTCCCGACTATCAGCAACCATGAATACACTAGCTAAGAAGGTAGTAAATTAAAAATGGTTGGATTAGTGTTAATATGTTTTTTATATATGAAGATAAGGTTTATGATAGCTATGATACTGACAGTCCCCAATCATGGTATTTTATATTCAGTGTACCATGATGCATCAGGTGTTGGATTGGGTGTAGTAATAATGTATAGAGGGAAGGTAGTATCCTATGGGTAACATAAAATATGAAACCATGAGCATAACTACCCTAAAAATGAATTTTTTATGCAAAAATATTCCACTATATAAATTATTGTAAACATTATCTATTCGGTGAGAGATTTGTTGTCTATACGGATCACATGAGCCTTTGTTGCATCATCACATAGAGGGACTAAACCTGATATAGAGGCACTAGGTTGAGTATCTATAGACATTAAATTTTGATATGATGTAATAACTTGAAAAATGTAACTCCATTTTGGATACACAAAGATGTTAGACACAAACTGCATAGGATCTTGTAGAGAGGCCTTCAGAGGAGAAGTGGTGTTTGATGAGCTTATTGGATGATTGGTGGTTGGATTATTTGAATGATAAAGGATCTATAAAATTTTCCACTTTAGTGGTTATATCTTCTCTTATAGACCGGGTGAATATTGTTCATGAGTTAGACACAGAGTGTGTTGTGATGAGGGAATAGTTGGTTGAGGTGATCCAATACCTAGGTGGACCTTGGGTTACAATGATGTGATTATAGTACATGGGTGAGTAGTGTACCTTGCTTCCATCATAGAAGAGATGATGAGATATTTCCATACCTCTATATAGGTAGCTCATGCTAGTTCCTCCAAGATGTATCATGACTTTAGTTTACAGTTCTAGTGTCCATGTATGAAGAGGGATATTACTAGTTTTGTCTCTAGATGCCTTACATGTCAATGTTTGAAGGTCGAGCACCAGTGGCCTGGTGGTTTTCTCCCACCACCCCCCATACCCATGTGAAATTGGTAGAAATTCATGATAGAATTTCTGAAAGGGTTACCTAGGACCTTGAGGAGTCATGATGCATTCTAGTTGATTATCAATCAGTTAACAAATACTACTCACTTTTTACAAAATTAAGAGACTCACTTAGTGAATGGGATGGGAAAGATTTACATCCATGAGATAGTACGCTTACATGGAGTACCCTAGAGAATTATTTCAGATATATACACATTTTTTATGTCAAAGTTTTGGTCAGGTATGTAGAAGACTGTAGGGGCTAAGTTGGGGTTGAGAATAATGTACCATCCTCAAACAGGTAGACAACCCAAGAAAATGATATTCATATTGGAGGATATGTATAGATCATTCAATATATATTTTGGAGAGGGATGGAATGATCATATATCCTTGGTTTAGTTCACATAAAATGACAGTTACTAATATAATATTTATATGGAACCAAATTAGGCTCTTTATGGGGGACCATGTCGATCAACACTTTACTAACATGAGGTGGGTGCAGTAGTAGTTTTTGGCCCTAGCATAGTTTAGGCCACCTCTAAGATAGTGTGGTTGATTCATAAGAGGTTTATCACCACTCATATTATACATAAATCATATACCAACTATGGGATAAGACCATTCAAGTTCACTATAAGAGATCAGGTTTTCATGAGAATGACTCCTTTGTTGGGAAATCGACGTTTGAGGAAGTAGGGAAAGCTAAGAACATGATTTTTGGGAAATTTCATGATCACCAAATGGGTTGGGACAATGACATATCGCATGGACCTTGCTTCTCACTACAAATTTATGCATGACATATTTCATGTGTCGTGGCTCCATAGGTACATGTCTAATCCTACACATGTCATCAACTTCGAGGATGTGGAGTTAGAGCCTGATGAATCTTATGAGGAGCACCCAGTGAATATTATAGATTTAAGTGAGAAATTCCTATGAGGGGATACAATACAACTTTTCTATATTTAGTGGCAGTATGTAATGTTCCAAGAGGATATGTGGGAGTGTGAGACTAATATTCAAGCATTGTTGCTTTATTTTTTTGATAAATACAGATGGAGTTACTTTGTAGGGATGAGAAGTCTATAGAAAATGATTATTGTATTTTCTTCAATTTTTATTGATAATAAAACCATCTTTGAAAATAATTTATGAGTTTTTTAGGTGAAAAAATGTCATTTTTCAATACACACTACTGGAAAAACAGCCTATTCCCACGGTTCAAAACCGTGGGTATAGCCCCCAAAACCATGGGTATAGCCTATACCCACGGTTTTGGGAACCGTGGGCTGGAACAGCGTCGGTATGCGTCCCCAACCTATACCCACGGTTTTCCAAAACCGTGGGTATAGGTGTTTTGCCACCGTGTCAACAAAATATACTCAATTGCCACGGTGTCAAAGGTTTTTCCCCACAGTTTCAAAACCGTGGGTATAGGTCCTAAAATAATGCGGCCTGAGGGTTTCGAACCGCAACCTCTCCGCTGCAGACGAAGCACCTAACCACTACCCCAACACCATTTTTATGTATATATATTTTTATTTAGTTAAATATAGTTATATAAACCGTTGGTATATAGGGAAGAACCGTGGGTATAGGACTCCCACCAAAAAAAATTCCTTCCCGTGGAAAAAAAAAATTTCCCGCGCACACACGGGAAACCTATACCCACGGTTTTTCAAAACCGTGGGTGTAGGTATTTCAACCCTGACCTATCCCCACAGTTTTCCCCAAAACTTTGGGGATAGGTACCCCTATACCCATGGTTTTGGAAAACCGAGGGTATAGGTGATTTTTCAGGACCTATCCCCACGGTTTTGGAAAACCGTGGGGATAGACCCCCTTAGACCCACGGTTCTTCAAAACTGTGGGTATAGGTCTTGAAAATTGACCTATTCCTATGGTTTTCAAAAACCGTGGGTATAGGGGTACCTATCCCCATGGTTTTGGGCAAAACCGTGGGGATAGGTCCATTTTCCGGTAGTGACAAAATCACCTTATTACTGTTTTCATTTAAAGTGGCTTCATATAAGGTTAAAATTCATGTTAACACTTTGGGATATTTTCAGACTTAGTCATTGAGTTGACGTGATATTCTAAGGCTCATAGATCCTCGATAATGATATAATAAAAATATTAAATATATTTTATCACATGTGTATAGTTTTTTCAAAATAAAGGAATATCTCTTAAATGGTGTCTTATATGTGAAATTTGAGATAGCTATTTAATACAAAATGTAGTATTTTCCCAAGATGTAATATAACTTTTTTTACGCCAGGTTTTTAGTTAAATCGCATGTGAGGGTAAATATTTTATATTACAGGTGTTTATTTTTCAAAAAAAATTAAATATATCCTAAATGGTGTTATGTACGAGAAATATAAGACCATTGTTATGTTATGAATGTAGGTTTTACCCTAGGTGTTACATAACATTTTTGTATGTTGGGTGTTTTTTTAAATCATTCACAAGGATAAAATTTTTAATATTTTAATTATATTATTAATAATTTAATAATGAATTTATTTTTTTCATTTTCATCCTTAAGTTCACAGCCAACATTTTCACCTGAATAAAGATCCAAAACATTTTTTTCAAACTATTTTTACACATTTCACTTTACAGCACATTAACGGGGATTAATTATTGACTTTGTCTTAAATTTTATATTGAAATGGTGGAATGAATTGGGGTTTTGATTTGCGGTTTTGGAAAAAAATGGAAAGGAATGTGTTTGGGGATCTTAAAATAGATGAATCTCTTAGTCCTATTTGTTGAGTCTTCCCATCAAGTCTGAGAGACCCTAAAACTTCCTTACAAGTGTTGGTGAAGTCGTCAATACAATTTTGGGTTTCTTTTTTTAGGTCCAGCGATGCCGCTTACCTCTTCCCTAGTGAGGTGTTGCTCAATGTGGAAGAATCCTTGTTTTTAATTTTTTTATACAATTATTTCATCCTTTTTTTATTCTCCCTAAATTATTGAAAGTGGGTGTTCCTAATTAAAAAATAATAAAGCCACTATTATCAAACAATAATTGTGAAAATTTAACAAGGATGGTTTTGGAACATTAGCAAATGGAAATTACAAAAAAATTAACAATGACAATTGTGGAAAATTTCCAATTGATAATTGCATAAATTTAACAAGTATAAAATTATCAAATGATAACTGCATAAATTTAGTAGGGATAATTATGGAAAATTATCAAATGATAACTACACATATTGAATAAGGATAACTGTGGAAAATTATCAAATGATAATTGACCAATTGTTACAAAGATAATTTTTCAAAATTTTCAAGTGATAAGTGTGAAATTTTAACAAAGATAATTGTGGAACATTATCAAAAAAATGAATGAATTTACCAAAAATAATTTTGGAAAATTATCAATGGATAATTACATCAAATTATTAGTTTCTATGAAATTATCCAAGGATAATTATAAAAGTATAATTTATACAAGTTACCAAGAAATAAATATAAAAGGATAATTTATAATAACAATCAAGATATAATTATTAAGTGATAATTTATAATAAATTATCAAGAGATAATTATAAAAGGATAATTTATAAGAATTTATCAAAAGATAATTATAGAAGAACAATTTATAATTAATTGTAAAATGATAAATATAAAATAATTGTTTATAATAAATTATCAAAATATATTTTTTTAAAGTATAATTTATAACAAATTATCACAAGATAATTATTCTTGAAGGGAATAATTCTAATGAATGTGTTGGATAAAAATGATAATATGGAATTATCTAAGAGAGAGAAAGTATCATCACATGTGATATATTAATTTATTTTGAAATACAATTGTTGGTATTTGTTATAGGAGCCTTTAACGAACCTCAAATTTGGACATGTCTATGACTATTTTAATAAGGCCAAGGAGAGCGTGTTCTTGATTGTGGAGGTTTCCAAACTAGATTTCAAAAAACATGGGGTGGTTTATATTTTCCCCTAACATCGATGGATTTGAAGTGGAAATTTCCTTACCTCTTGGGTTTTTTTTACACATTTTTCTGTAATATGATTTATTTGTAGTCATATATGATGATCTTGCTAGATTATAATCTCATATGGGTGTATGTGTAGACTTAAGAACCTTATGTGACACTTGTTTCCATGATTAAATTGTTGATTATTATTCATGTCTGATTATGATAACATGTATTTTATATAATTCTTTACTTATGTTAATGTTCTATGCTTGCCTGTGTACCCTACCATGTTATTTTTGACTTTTGGGTATTGTTCTTAGTGACCAAGGCATGTGGAAAATTATGGAATATTTATCCCTTATAGGGAGAGTGTGCATGACTTGTAATGATGATGATGTAGGACCTATTTAAAGGGTAATGATATGACGATGCATCATAGATATTGTGCGATGCACTCAATTCTTAGTGTATGTTAATGGGTATGTCACCTGATACCAAGATAATTCCAAGTAGATCTCAATTACTAGTGGATTTTGATAACATGACTTCCTTGATGACTAGGGTATTTTTAGTTTCACGATCATAATATGTCATAAAGCATGGATAATTATCCTCATGACTATTCTTTAATTATTTCTTACACCTTGATTATCCTTCTATCATGGAGCCAAAGTAGGTATGTCCAGGGGTTGTGGAATCTTGGTTAGCACATGAGTACTAATTTTTTTTATTGTTTTTTATTATTTTTCTTACACATTTAATATTATTATGATATACACTTTTATACTTTTTCATATCAGGTTAATGGTTCATTAGTGTAATCCTGATGAGTCTTTTACTCACACCCTACTTAGGTATTTTAGTGTTCTTATTGATTTCAATACTATATATCTAGTGAAGGGAGTGTTCTATGTGGTGGATGGCTTAGTGAAAGAGTCTGGAGCTGCTAACAGAATGGTATGGGCTTTGGAAAACTCTACTTTCTATTTATTTATTTAACTAAATTTATTTACCATGGGTTGGATTTCCCCCTTGGGAGCCATTTTTGTACCTATGTGTCATGTATTTCATCCTTTCAGTTTCTTTAAGTATTCTAATTATTATTTATATTTATGTTATTATTGTTTTATAACCTATGACATGATATTGAGGGTATATTTTCACCACTATAGGACTTAGACCATCCCAGCTAGTCGGCAGACACTTGCATATGGGGAGGCATGCATGAGGTCTTGTGAACTTCCAACTCAGACTTAGTGGTTTGGGTTATGATATTATAAGGAACTTAATAAAATCATTTATAGGATAATTTATAAAATATAACATCATGGAAAATATATACTTTTGAGATAAAGAGAAAATGAGAATCCAAATAGTAAATAAGGGTAATGATTCTTATCATTAAAAGGAAAATGTGAAGATCGCATGGATTCATGCATATTTCAATTTCCAAATTATAATGGATAATCTTGGTGGTAATTTAAAACATATACTTTAAAGGAATATCCATTTAAGTTAAATAAATACATTATAGGATGGGAATTATTCAAAAAATATTGTAGTTTTATGGAAAAGAAAATCATTCATGGATGGTTGTTTTAATTAAGAGATAATTTTAACTAGAGATATAAAATTGGGAATCATAAGTAAAAGGAGGTCATATAATATAAAGAAAACTATATTTTAGAGTTCAAATGAAACTATATAACTCAATGAAATAAATTTGAGTTGTCAAAATCCCTTAGGACTCAAGGAATGTTTGAATTAATAGAATGTGAGAGAGAGGTATTGAAATGGGTGTTAATATCTCATTAAAAGAGATATAATTATCCCACATGAAATAAATAGGTTATTGAATACACCATATATAAAAAAATGGCGTGCAACATCAACATGTCTTGTGGAATGAAAAATAAGGACAAATAACCCTCACCTTTTATTTTTTATTCCACAAATGTGATCTAACCTCTAGTATAAGAACATAATTATCATAATAACTTATTTTAGAACTATATTCTTAAATAACACTATTTATAATTTTCATTTAAAACCATTGTTTATATTTTTTAATTTTTATCAATTCTTTCTCATTAGGTGTTTATAGTTTTGACCATTTGAACTTGTTTCGTAGGTATGGTATCTTTATTTGTTATTATTGAAAATTTCATCATTCCAATATGATTATATTTAATTTAATAGGTAAATTATATTTATTTATAAAGCTTAAATTTCATATCATTGGTGTTCCATTCTTTATCCTTGAAGATGAAATAAAAAATAATCATGCTTCAGTGATTTTCTAAACCAACAAAAGGTATTTTCTTAAATATTAAGTTAATTATTGATGTATCCTTTCAAGAACTAAAAAAAATTATTTAAATATTTATATCATATTATAAAATTAATTATTATTTTATATTCATCCAGGCTATAATTTCATATCTTTATTCAAGTGGGTTGTCAAACTGAACCAAACATGAACATACCATAATTGATGGATAATTATGAGATTATTTACTTGAAATATAATTATACCAATAGAATAATGATATCATTTAGTGTTTATTATATTTATATATAATAATTATATATAAATAGATGAATAAGTTATGGATATGAAATAATTACATAGTATGAAAAAAAAATCTTTCTTGGTTCGATTGATTAAGATGGGTAATTTTAAAAAGATTTTTCATCATTTATATAATTAATAGGTTATTAATTTTTTATTAAGAGAACTTTATTTATATAATATTTATCATTTAAAACTATTATTATGACTATCCATGAATGGTGTTATTGAAAAACAGAATACATCATTCCATGGTGATGGTAGTATGCACGAACATATGGATAATGATTTCATTTTCATAGAAAAAAAGAGAGGAGTAATATGGTTTATAATTTAAAAATCCTTGATAAGTAACAAATATAATTTTTATACATTAAATCCCATTTCTTACTATCCATGTTGGGTGGTGATAGAAAAAAACATGTTACTTCTTAGAAATGGTATTCAACAAATGTGCACAATTCACATTTTTTTTCTTAATAGAAAAGGAAAAATGTGGTTAATTTTTGTATCATTATTATAATAACATATCAATGTAATAGTTATACTAATTTTATCATTAAAACATATTGTAATGGAATTTTAGGAAAAATAAGTTCACATAATGAAATAGAAATGAGAAATTAGCGATTAGAAATTTATACATCACTACTTGGATTATCTCTATTGTGAGGGGGGATTAAATCTTTGAGGGATGGTATTTTGATAAGACCAAAACATCATTAAGGTGTATAGGAGTGTTTATTATAGGGTATGGATGTTTTTTTTTATACTAATGGATTTTTTTGGAGTGGATGTGAGCGGAAGAGATCCCCATTTATAAGTGAAACAAGATGGAATTTTTGTAAATAACAATAAATTTTTAATAATGGGAAGTCACTCTCATGTAAAATGAATAAAAAATTAATGAATAATGGATATGATAATTGATAATGTTAATAAAGATCTCAACCACTAATTCCCACACATTTTGAAATATTTTTGAAAATTTTTAATCATATATTTTTAAATTTGAATATGTATACTTTAACAGTAGTAAATAGTATTTTACTTATGTAAAGTATCATTTATGATTAAATAATGGTCCTTATTATATAAATTATACCTAATTATTCCAAATTTTAAATAAAATATATTTTATTCAATCTATAAACTTGATAAAAATTAATGTTATATAATGTATTAAAAATAATTTCTTGAGAAAAACATTACTTAATTTCTGAAACATTAAATATAAGTTTTTGAACTAGAATAAATATTTTAAATTTATAATATAACATATAAAATTCATATTTTATCAATAAAAAGGTTTCATAAATTTTCAAAATTTTCTTATAAACTAATAATGTTATAAAAATCATTATATTTGTAAAAATAGTATATCAGAGTATTCAACTAAAAATAATTTCTTAGGAAAATATCAAAAAACATATTAGGATAATATTTTCATGATAAATATAAGAAATTAATTTTTTTTCAAAATTACATTCAAAAATTTATAATTTTTATTTTTATTTATAACATAATATATAACAAAAAGTTGTTTTTATAGGAAAAATTTTTTTGGTATATTAATTATTATGTTCACTATAAATTACTAATTAATATTGTGTAAAATTATTATTCATATGATATATATATATATATATATTATTCAATCATAATAAAATTATTTTCCTGAAATAAAATTCCTATTTCTGTAAAATACATTTTTGAGCAAAAAGTGAATTGAGAAAAAATAACCCTTTGAAAAGTATAAAAAATCATGATATATCCATAAATAAAGATATTATATTACTTGTTGATATAATAATAATTTATAATTACATAATCCATTATTATATCTACATATGTTCTAAGAATCAAATATGTGTTTATTAAGGTTTTGGGTGGCAGTTCACCTAGCATGGATTTTTGGAAATCTCTATGAGCTTGAGCTTCTCCCTTATATGATTTTCTCAAACCATAATTGCCCTAGATTTTCTTGGGATTGGTCTAAGAAAACCCTAGTGAATCAATCTTCTTTTCTAGAATAGACTAATGGGATTCAAAAGGAATACTTCCACTTCCAAATTCCATTTCTTCTTACTTTTTTATTGATTTTTTAATATGGTTACTTCAATTTATACCAGCTAATTTAAAGTATATATTTTAATGGTCATATATAATATTAAAAATATATAAAGGTTTTTAATTTTATGTCGGTATAGTGTGTAAAACATTCTACTTAATTTATTATTTATTTAAGGATAATATACAATGAAATATTACTTTATCACACACACCCCAACATACACAGTTAGCATGTATGAACTACAAGACTCTGTACCTAACCTGAAAGAATTCCCTTCTTAATAATACATGTTTTAGGGTTATTAACCATGGTCTTTCAAACTCTGTGATAAATCTTATGCATATACCTACCTCGTTTTTACCCTCAAAATATAATCCAGCATGGTTCCAGAAACCATGTGCCTAACCCTGAACATTTCTCTATTTCTCCCAAAACTCTTAATTTAAACCCAAAAAATGACCAAGTATAAGGTAAATACCTATCAAGTATAAGGTATTACAACCTAGTGGTACTCTAATTTTAATAGATAAATGATCCCATCAATTTCTTGAGAATATTGGAAACTTTTCAAAGGGGGGAAGGAACCCTCAATGCCCATCTTACTTCCCGCACAACTTTTGAAGGCACTACATTCCCATTCTATAATGCATTATGTTTTCTATGTGCTTCTTAGTATTTCATGGACACTCATTCCCAAAATTGTTAACATCCAAATTGTGCACTCTGGTCATAGGAGATGGGTTCCTCAAGTGGTTAGTGGTGGTTAAGTATGAACCCATATCTTGATGACTATATGAGGACCCCCATAACCTGGTTTTGACATGAAGTTATACTAGGGGTGAGTTGGGCACAAATTAGAACACCCAAAAATACCTTGGTGTAATAAATCCATGTCCATCTACTTCAATTTCCCCCTTGGTGAGTTTCCACTACAAACTAAGTTTTAGATGATGTAATGGAAGGATATTTGTGTCTTTTAATGGTTATAATTATTGAAATACCACTTCACCCATGTCACCTAAAAGTCCAAGGTGATGGAATCTCCTAAAGAGGTGTGCTTAAGTGATCAGTGCATGCCATTTTGGAACCTTGTTCATCATTAAGTGGGTAATGACCAAAACATTCCATAAGAGTCAAACCCAATTAATCCTAATAGGGATCTATACTAGAGTGTTATATTTTATATGGTCACAAGGTTGTGTCTACCCTCATCAAGTTCAACAACATGGGAACTCCATTCACCCAGTCCATCTACATGGGTTCTCAATTCACCCAGGTCAGCTACGAGTGTTCTCTATTCTCCCATTTTACGTACTTGTGTCCTCCATTTTTATATCTCACTCACCTTTTTTATCTTTTACCCAAGCCTCTAAAGTACCCTAGGTCACCCTAAGATGGTGGGTGAATCAGGGTGTTAACTTTTTCTCCTGTTTATTGGATCGTGTTCCCATGTTGGTAAGAACTTAATTAAACACGTATGATAGATATGTGCAGTAATTAAAACATTCACATGAATAAGGATAACACAACACTTTTACTTGGTTCACCACTAAGGGCTACATCCAAGGAGCATAAGACAATAGGTTGTCGGTCGTACATAATTCCACTAATCTTCACAAGTTTTTGATTACAAGGTTCGGGTACAGTCACTCTGTCCCAAGAACAATTCCTTTACAAAAGTTTCGAGATAGCTCACTGCTTCCCTCATATCACTTCTATTGACTCCCCTAGCTCACTGCCTTGGAGAGGTCACACTCAATTTATGGATGCCAAGATCCCTTCAATGGATAGTCTTGAAAGTCTTTTTCTCCTGTTCAGCATGAGACTTTTCATGCATCGAGGTCCAGAGTTTATGCTCTTTAACATTCAATGTTCTTCTCATGTGAAAAAATCATATGTGCTAAGACTTCTTATTCTTATTGAACATAATCACAAATTATATTGTGATTATTCGAAAACTGAAAATTAGTTCACTAGGAATCATCAGAATCAACTCTTCTTATTCCATGTACGCATGTGACCATGCATGTGACAATATAGATGTGATATTCCTCTTCACTTCATTACAAAAGTGCACCCACGATTGTGGATCTTTCTTTAAATGTATTCACATTTTCAAGAGAGCATAAAAATTATCTCCACTATCTAATTATTCTTTATATAAAAATTTACTCACATGCTGCCTTGAATTTCTTCAAATGAAAAGTGCATGCAAGTACGTACTTTAATTTGTCTTCTTATCAAGGGCACCCCCAAAGCCTTATTTAGTTCATTAAATTTTATGTATCATGTATATGTTTATCCATGAATCTTCCTCAACTACCCTAATGGGGGTATTCCAACTGTTTGGTTTATTCTTGCACAGTTGGGGGTCTCAAATCATTCATATGATTTTCATGTGCATCATGCATGTGATTTGCACTTGTTATCTTAACACACTCACTGCCTTGGGTTTATTATGTTGTTTATGTTTTCCCATTTTTTCACACAGAGGGTATGGATTTCTTCTTTGTACATATTTTTCAAGCCTCCTTCGCAAACCAGGATGGTTCGTGGATCCTCACTCACAGGATGTGTGAGCTTCTTTCGTGTACCAAGTGACACATGGTTCTCCTGCAAAAACTGAGTGGTACACGGGACTTCCCCTCATGGGACACTCTTAACCATGAACCAGAATGGTACGTGGTCGATCTAGGTGGTATGTGGGAACTTTTCTCCACAAATTGAAAATGGTACATGGCCTCTTCTCTTTATGAACCAGAAGTGGTTCATGGCTCCTCTTCTTCGCAAACCAGATCAGTACGTGATTCTCCTCTTCATGAACTTAAAGAGGTTTTTTAATCATGCATGATCATTCTTGAACATAAATATTGAAGGAACTCTGTTTCTCATAACATGATCTCTCAAAAGTTTTAGAAGTATTAGATACTTCTTGAATTAGTGGGTCACTTTTTATATGTATAGATCAGATCTTTCCACATCCAAAATTCGCACGATACACTCTTCAAGATTCTGCTTTGAATAAATGATATCTTTAGTTCTTTAATACCTTCAAACCCACATTGAGATATGCCACATATCTTGGATGTTTCCTTTATCAAACTCAAGGCCTTTTCTCTGGTCATTTATTCTTTCAAGATGGAATTTTTCACTTTTTGAATCCTTGCTCGAATCCGCATAAACTTGGAAACTTTGTTTGCCTCGGCCATTCACTTGTTCTTTATTTCATTTATATGCATGAAAATATAATTACATGATTGTGATATTATCATTTAGATGATCATTATGGGCTTCAAATGAGCTCAATTGATGACTAGAGTGGTGAGATCATTGTTCATCTCGAGCACTAGTTCGTGGGTGCATGCAGGTGTTCGAAGGTTGAATACAACCTCAATGGAGATATCGAACAACACTGGTTGAATCCAAAACCACATGATCTGATGGACGGACTTGATTATAACATGGGACGTGAGATGGATCATGCGGCTGAGATCGGTCGTGAGATCATATGGATGGAGTGGATCACATCTTTGTTTTTAAAATGTAATCCCACATCAAAACACCATGATTTTTTCTTGCGGTTTATCAATAAATTCACGGTAGTAGAAACTTAGAATTATCCTTCTCCCTCCACAGTACTACCTCGTACTATGTTCACCCTAAGGTCATGCTCTTGGCACCCACTCTTCTCATTGGGAATGCTCCTAGCACCCACGCTACATGGGTTCACCACCATGTGGCACCTGTGAGCTTATACACAGCCTGCGCACATCCTGCCTCTGTGGGGCTGGCCTTGAGGGCTTCCCTCAAGAGTGGTTGACCCCTCGGGTCCCACATGTTCTTGAGGTGAGGAACTCATCTGGCCTCCATGGGTGGTCTCTTTCTTTTTGGTAAATCCATATAAATAAAATAACTACTTAGTTTAAAACTAAGTGTTTACAAATATAAAATTCCAAACCACCATTCCAAACCTCCTCCACAACATATTCTTCTACTTTTCTTTTACTCCTTCCAAAGAACACTCCAACCATCCTTAATCGTTTTATAAAATGTATCACTCTTGATACACATATATGAAACTTAGGATTAATCTCAACCAATTTCTAGTTTCCATTCTCCATTTTACTTAGGAGAGTTCCTTCCTTCATTTTTCTCATTATTGACATCCATTGATACTCATTAACAACAAATACCATCTTAACATACTAAGTGGTCCTAACAATATCCCTCATTGTGTTTTCTTTCAATACATCAATATTCTATAAAATGAGCTTGTCAATGTTAAAATGAGAGTCTTCTATCTGCTCTCTCCCTTTCACTGTTCAACATTCATTTCACTTTCTCTCCCCCTTATTGACAAGAAATACAAATATTATGGTAGAGAGGGTATCAATACATAGTTAAGCAATTGTTCTATCAATAATTTCACTCTAAGTCTAATTGAGCAATGGTCAGTGTTGAAAACAAGAGGATTTGATCTAGATTACAAAGCTTTCAATTATCCCCTGATCATGATACCTCAAGTGATGAGAACTCAGGTACTTGTCTTAAAGACCCTTCCCAATATTCTTATGTCACCAATTGATTTAGTTAATCCACCTTTGTAAAATAATTTTTATTTTGAGTAACTGAGGATGAGAGATTTCAAAATTTCATACCCTTTCCAATGACATGATCTTCAGACAATCTTCAGAGAAATTGAATTTGATACCAACTAAAGTTGATACTAATTGAAATAATAACTCTAGAAAAATTCTTGACATGTCTCTCCCTTAAGGTAACACTTATTAGGTTCTCCCCCTAAGTGATTTATTCACCTTCAATTCCCAATAAATTTAGTAAAATACCCAAAGTGTTAGGGGAATAAGGTGGATCCTCCTAGCTTCTTCAATTTGAGCTGGAAGGCTGAGATGATTTTCTCAACCAAGATACTCTGTTTTCTTCACTCCACGCACTTGAACATTTGATATTCAATTATGACTTTGGTTGTGTTTATCTAAATATTTATTCCATATTATTGTGTGTGATTCTTATTTCTTAAATAGAATTCAAAGCACTTGAATCTCCTGGTGTAAAATTTATCTTCTTGAGGAATTCTTCTTGATATGGAATAAGTGAACTTCAATTCTTAACAGTGTGACCAGCCTTATTGCACCTCACACAAAGTACTTTTCTCTAATTATGTGGAATCTCCTTATTTCCTATCGCACTAGTCTTATCATGTGTATCTCCTTTCATTATCATACTTTTCAAATCTTCAGGCCAAATAACCAATATGTCACTGGGAATAATGGTAGTAAGTTTGTATTTTCCACATGGACTCTTCAGAGTGTCTTCATTTTTAGAAATTCTTTTGGATGTATCACTCTTAAACTTCTTGTTTTTGGAATCCATGGACTTCTCTCCTTTCCTTCTTGGAGTCTTCTTGGGAGAATTTTCTTTTGAAACATTCTTCTAATTTCTTCCCAATGTAGATTCTTCTTTATTAGCTAGCTTATATGATCTTTTGTTCTTATCATCTCTAGACATATGTTGAGATAATAATTCTCCATTCTTGCGACCACTCCCATTACATACATCATAAATTTTGTATAGCATTCCAAATATGTTTGCGGTATACAGATGCTTCTGGATCTATTTATGTTCCTTTTTCTTCTCTGTTTTTCTCCCTTTTGACACCATCTTTCTCTATTATTTTCCATTTAAAGGATTTCACTAACAATCCAGTGTACAATGCCTAAATTTGTTGAAGCACCAAAATTGACCCACAAATCTTGTCTTCTTGATATCTTCTGTATAAGGTTGTTGGGCCATTTTCTTAATGGGTTGTACATTACTGGGGGAACCATCTTTCTGCTTCTTCTTCTTGTACACCCTATCCATGGTGGTAGGTTTCTTTTCCTCACCTTTCCTCATCCATACATGTTTACAATTTTTCTTCCAACCTGTAATTTTAGTAGAAACATATTTAGAAACAATAGTACAAGTTGGTATAGATGTTACCTTTAATTTTTTAGCTGCTTGTAATAGATCAATGAGTGAAATCATGATCTTCTTATCACATGTTGGAGGTCTTTTGGCTTTATAATCCTCCAGTGAACATTGAGTACCAACATCAACTGTTTCATTATTTTTTGAACTCTCAATATATGTATTCTCAAGATTAGTCAACTGGGCTTCCAATTTTAGACATTCCATATTGAGTATCATATTCTAATCTTTAATCATGATCATCTTCTCATCACAGGCCTTTTTTCAATATTTCAATCCCATATTCATGAAACTTGACTTTGGTTTTTAACAATGAGTTAAGTTCCTTGAATTTCTTGGAAGTTTCTTCCAAATTTAGAACATTGACTCTAGTGCTCTTTTTCAGATCATATTTAAGTGCATGGATCTTTTTTCTAGATTCTTATTGACTACCTCTTTATATTAAAAGGATTAAATTTATCTAAAGAGATTATAACATTCTGACATGTTCTTTTCTAAGACTTCCTCTATATTATCAGCTTCTTTTCCCAGTCGGGTGATCTCATCCTGCATATAATGAAATATTCTACAAATAATAGCAACTCTTTCTTCAGGAATATCATGCAGATAGGTTCTCAATTTCTCATGATCAATTGAAAATGGGTTAGATGGGTCTTTCTTTATTACCCAAGACTAATATTTCTTCATTATTGGAAGGGCATAGAGAACCGAACACTAAATCTTCTTTATGCATGAGGGACTTCTTCAACTGCTACTTCTCTTTCCTTTTCCAATTCAGCATGGTCGTGCTAGGTATATACTTCTACTCAGAGATAACCATGCTTTGATAAATATTTCTCTTCATTATTGACTCAGGAAATAAAAACACAAATCCTTTTTTGAAAATAATTACTAAATAGTATCAAATATACGTAAACCTTTTCTCTATGGTACCAATTGAGGGACCCTAGGTCACCATGATAGGGGTTGAATCATGGTGTCAACTTTTTCTCCTGTTTATTGGATCTCGTTCCCTCATTAGTAAGAACTTAATTAAACATGTATGATGGATATATGCAGTAATTAAAGCATTCACATGTAGAAGGAAAACACATCGCTTTTACTTGGTTCAACACTAAGGGCTACGTTCAAGAAGAATACGCCGATAGGTTTTCAATCGTACCTAATTTCAATAATCTTCACAAGTTGTGGATTATATGGTTTGGGTACAGTCACTCTATCCTAGGTACACTGCCTTTACAAAAGTTTAGGGATAGCTCACCGCTTCCCTCAGATCACTTCCTTTGAATCCCCCTGGCTCACATCCTTGGAGAGGTCACACTCATTTTAGGGATATAAAGGTCCCTTCAATGGCTAGGCTTGAAATTCTTTGTCTCCTATTCATCATGATACATTGATTTCATCAAGGTCTAGAGTTGATTCTCTTTAACGTTCAATCTTCTTCTCTAGTGAAAAAACCATATGTACTAATACTTCCTATTCTTCTTGGATAGAATCACAAATTATTTTGTGATTATTCAAACATTGAAAATAAGTTCACTAGGCATCATCAGAATCAAATATTCTTATTCCATGTATGCATGTGACCATTCATGTGACAATATAGATGTGATCTTCCTATTCACTTCCACACACATGTTCACTCACGATTGTGGCTATTTCATTAAATGTCTTCACATATGAAATCAAGCATACAAATTATCTCCACCATTTAATTATTCTTTCTTCACAAATGCACCAACATGCTGCCTTGATTTTCTTCAAATGAAAAGTGCATGCACGTACATACATTCATTTGTCTTCTTCTCAAAGGCACCCCCAAATCCTTAGTTATTTCATTCAATTTTATGTATCATGTATATTTTTATCCATGGATCTTCTTCAAAAAACTGAATGGGGGTTGTCCACTATTTGGTTTATTCTTTCACACTTAGGGGTCTCAAATCATGCATATGATTTGCATGAGCATCATGGATGTGATTTCCACTTTTTCTTTAAACACACTAACTACCTTGGGTTTATTATGGTTTTTATGTTTTCCCCTTTTTTCACACTGAGGGTATAGAATTATTCTTTGAAAATAGTGTGAATGCCTCCTTCGCAAACCAGGATGGTTCACGGCTCCTCACGCACGGGATGCGCGAGCTTCCTTCGCATACCAATCGACACGCGGTTCTCTTGCACGAACTGAGTGGTACGCAGGATTTCCCCTCATGGGAAAATCTTCACCACGAACCAGAATATCACACGGTTGATCCAAGTGGTACGCTGGAACATTGCTCCGAAAACCCAAAATAGTACGCATGATCTTCTCTTCACAAACCAAAAGTGTCTCGTGGCTCCAATTCTTCACAAACCAGATTGGTACGCAGTTCTCCTCTTCACAAACTTAAAGCAGTTTGTGGATCATGAATTCTTTTTCTTGAACTTTAATATCAAAGAAACTCTATTTCTCAAAATAGGAGCTCTCAAAAGGTTTGGAAGTAGCTGCTGCTTCTTGAATCGGTGGGTCTCTTTTTATAAGTATAGATCAGATATTTGCACATCCAAAATCTGCACGACACGCTCTTTAGGATCCTACTTTGAATAAATGAGATCTTCGATTCTTTAATACCTTCAAATCCATGTGGAGATATGAAGAATATCTTGGATGTTTCCTTTTTTAAACTCATGGCCTTCTCTCTGATCATTAAAACATTTAAAATGGTATGTATCACTTTTTTAATCCCTACTCAAATCCACATGGCCTTAGAAACTTTGTTGGCCTCATCCATTCACATGTTCTTCATTTCATTTTCATTCATGAAAATGTAATTGTATGAATCTGGTCGTAGAATCCAAATGATCATTGTGGGCTTGAACTAAGCTCAATTGATGACCGGAGTGGTGAGAACTTTGTTCCGCTCGAGCACTGGTTCTTGGGTGCATGCGGGTGTCCAAAGGTTTAAGACAACCTCGGTGGAGAGATCAGATGGCGTTGGTTTAATCTTGATCTGCACAATCAGGTGGATGACCTTTATTAGAACGTGGGATGTGTGATGGTTCGTGCGGATGAGATCAGATGGATAGCGTGAATCGTATCTATGTTTTTAAAATTCCATACCACATTGAAATGCAATGATTTTTTCTCATATTTTATCAATCAAGTCGTGATAGCAGCCACTCAGAATTCTCCTCCTCCCTCCACGGTACAACCTCATACCGTGTTCACCCTGCGGGCTCGCTCTTATTTCCCACTATGCTCCTTGGGCGCACTCCTAAAACCCACACTGGATGGGTTCACCACCGTATGGCACCTATGGTCTTATGCACGACCCGCACATGCCCTACCTCATACAGGGATAGACTTGAGGGCTTCCCTCGAGCACAGTTAACCCCTCGGGTCCCATATGTGCTTGAGGTGAGGACCTCAGCTAGCCTCCATGGATGACCCCTTTCTTTTTGGTAAAGGCATAAAAATAAAATTACTACTTAGTGTAAAACTAAGTGTTTAAAAATATAAAATGTCAAACCACCCTTCCAAACCTCCTCCACAACCTCTTATTCTCATTTTCTTTTAATCCTTCCAAAAAACACTCCAACCATCCTTAATTGTTGTAGACAATGTACCACTTCTGAAACACATATATGAAACCTAGAATCAAGCTCAACCAACGTCTGGTTTCTATTATCCCTTTTACTTAGGAGAGTTCCTTCTTTAATTTTGATCATCATTGACATCCATTGACACTCATTGACAAAAAATACAATCTTCACATACTAAGTGGTCCCAATAACCTCTTCCATGGACTCTTGATATACAATATTGGGTCATGCATGTAAGATTGTTTCCCTTCGATCATGTATTCATTTTATAATATACTTTTCTAGATTTTACTCCTTAACTAATGGGACTCTCAGGGTTTTTTCAATCATGTATTAACTTGAGAATGAGGTTCCCTATCATTAGGTGATTGATAAAATTCATCATCACTGAGAATTATCAACCTGAATGCCCCAAAATAGCTTCCATGTCCTTCAATCATCCTGTTAGTCTTATTTTTTTAACCCAATGAAGGATGCATATAGGCCTTTGATCTAGAATAATCTCAGACCCTTCTTCAATGATCAGTATCCCTTGTGATTAAAGTATTATTTGGTCAAATATTTATTAATAGACATAAGTTATACCTTAAACTATGGTCCTCCCATCATATGTAATCCCTAGTTATACCCAATATTTTATAGTAACCAATATATGGGATGAACCAAAAGGGGTTGGACACATGTAATCCCCACACAAACCATCATTAATAAACTTTATCTTAGTATTCCTAGAATCATTAATTTAAATTTTATATCATATATTACATTCCACAAAAGTTAGACTGCTTAGAATATGTCCCTGACACTTGAACTTAAAAGTAACTTCAATTGGTCCTAAAAACATAACCTTAAACGAAATGTTAATGGTCCTAAACACCTAAATTTAAATGGACCTTCAATTTTTCATGGTTTTACGAACATAAAAGTTTCTACTAGGGCCATTTTTACCCAACCATAAAATGTATGACATGTCCCTTTTAGTGGCACTAAACTATATGGGTTTTAATTCTCTTTATAGGGATATGAAGTAATTCCCTCTCATGGGATTAATACCAACTCCAAAAAACCTACTCCCCCCTGTCCTATGTGGTGATAAATTCTAGATCACCCAGTTGTGTAGCTTCAAACCATTGCATAAACAACCAAAAAAATAAAAGATATATAACCTCTAATATATACATATGTTTTCATCGATCCATGGTTTTGATCGATATCTTTCATAAAGGTAACCAATATTAATATTATTAAATAGAAGGATTAATGTTCATATTTTAAATCCATAAGGGAATCCAAGACTAGTCATCAAGACCCCTTTAGGGATTAGTTAACCTCTCATTATATTTACCAATGTGATACCATAAGTGTCAATGGTATACGCCAACAAACACCTAACTTTTAAAACAAGGTGTGTATTAACTCAACATTCATAGGCATAGGGGAGAATTTCAAAAAAGAATGTTGAACCCAATGTGGATCTTTAACTCATATAAGAGTTCAATAAACAATTAATTTTATTACAATGTTGTATTAATTGGTACATTTTTTGTGGTTTTTCTCTCTTAGAATCCCCAACACATCTAAATACACTATCTCACCTAAATATCCTAAAAAATCCGAGTAAAAATCTCAAAGAACATAAGTATTCTACGCATCATTAGTATAATCTAGAAAACATATGCCTCTTCTACTATAAAATTCAAGGACCTAGAGGCCATAAATGTGACGTCTCAAACCAAGTGACTCTATCACTAATTGGTGAATTTCTTAGTTTAAGAGTAACATCTCAATGGATTAATATAAACTTTAGAGGTGGTCTTTAAAATCCTCTTGGAAATGAAAACCCAATAGTGGTCCTATCAAAAATGGTCTATTAAGAAGCAAGTGGCCCATTTGTCCAGATCCAACTATTTTAGGAGCTTGTCCCTAGAGAGAAGAAACACATACCTCCCTTACCTTAGGGAGGTAAATTTGGATATCAAATATAACCTCATAGATTCTAAAGATCTTCCAAATAGGGATATTATCTATTTCCGCCGTCACCAACACCATAAGAACCCATCTTCTGAGCTAGTACATCTAGTAGGAGGGTCCATCAGTGGAATCTGGATAGAGAATATTCTAAATAAGCTTATATACCTACTCCCATCAACACCCAATAGTAGTATTATATCCCTTATCCCATCCATGAGGTTCATCAGTATATTATGGTGGTAACCCATGAGAAAGATCATATCCCTTATTCAATCATTGAAGGCCATCACCATATTCTGATAGTAACTTAGTAGCGATATCGTATCCTTGATCCCATACAATAAGGTCATTATAATATTTCATTAGAAACACGGGATCGAGTTTATATATGTACACCCATCCATTAAGGTTATTTTTAATTCCATTAGTAACCCCGGAGTGAACTCATATTTGTACTCCCAATTATGAAGGCCGTAGGTATGTTTTACTGGCAACCTTGGAGTGAGCTCATAAACCAAATGCTACAAGAATTAAATGAATTATATTTTATTTTTATTCTATTAATTTTATTCCATATTCTTTATTAATTAACTAATTCTTGGGATGTTTTTGGATTACAATTCCATTTCCTTGTATTTTATGAATATTTCTAAAAATTGAAAAAAATTATGAATTTAATTTATTTTTTTAATTTTTTGAATAAAATGGATTGATAGATATATATTATCCTCTATTATTTATTTTGATGGAAAAGGAAATAGTTAAAGTATTTGAAGATTACAATAATGAAAAAATTAATCTATCCAAGTCTATACATAATAGTCACTTTGGAATGTAGAGGACTCTACAGTAAAAGTCACAAAGATGTAGGTAAGGAAAATTGATAAAGTGTTAGGATGTATAAAAGTAGATATTTTCATTCATAAGAGTCGTTAGGAAACTCACTAGAGCTTATAATATCCATTATAACTCTATACTTTAGAAATTAATAAAGTCACAGAATGCATTATATCCTTTCTATTTTTAATTGAGGAAAAAATATGAGCCTCATAGTATATATATGAGTCATCCGTAATAATACATATCATCCATTTTGGAGTATCTTAGGAAAAATATTCTAATTTCATGTAATGTATAGTATTCATTTTGACTCTACTAAAAAATCATCAATGTATGGTGAAAAAATAATAGTAAAACCTAGAGGCCCTTGTGATGCATAAGATTGATTTTAATTTCACATTAATGATATTTATATTAAGAAATAATAATAATATAAGGCAATGAAATGAAAAATATAGTGATTCAATAAAGCTATTTGTTTGAGTTTTAGTTAAAATATAGATTTAGAGGTTTCTACACTATAAATAAAACAATTATGTTATGATGTTTCATAGAAAAAATACACAAGGATTAATTCAAAGAATAACCTCATTATGATAATGGAAGTAATGTGTGGGGATATATGAATGAAAAAATTTAAAGATCTATGTCATGGCCAATCATCTATCATGGAGTGTCACGTATTCAAATTGTTGAAACCATGAGGCATCTATCCTAATACGATTGACCATTTGAGTAATTTCCATATCTTTTGTTTATTAAGAAGAAGGAAAGTGGATAAAGGAAATTCAATCGGAGATCTTAGGGAGGTTATTAAGATTCAAATAGTAGAGGATATTATAGTTGTTGGACAGGAATGAACGAAAAAAGGAAGAATCATAAAAAATAAGTACAGGTTGAAGGTGGAAGGCGGATATAAATTTTTTTTGAGTTTTGATTATTTTTCCCCTATTAATATTTTTTTCTTAAAACTATATGTCATCTCTAAAATGGAGTGATAAATACCTTTGGGATATTTTTTATAGGAAGGGGAACCTTTTTCAATTTATTGAGTATACTGAATTAATTAAGAAAGTTCTTCTTCTATTAATTGATTTCAATGTTAAATAGTTGGATAGTATTTTGATTGTGATTATGTTCAAGTATATTAATCATGTTATTTTGTCAATACATTGTTTGATAATAAAAATTCTACCACCATTTATATTATCATATACATGATGAAATAGGTTAGGATAAATGGTTATTATCTAGTGATCGTCGATATATGTGTGAAGGTAGTGAACTTTCCTATTATTTCTTAAGATAAAATTTACCCAATTGGGTTTTTCATGTGTATTTTATGATTGATTTATTATTTTGGGAATAATTTTGTATCTTTTAACATATATATAAATGATTTTTTATCAGGTAAATATTAAATCTATATCAAACCTCACCATTTTTTACAACCAATGGTTAATGATAAAGTAATTGTGAATCCTTCCATTTATCAATTAAATAAGAAGAATAGTGGATTATTTTAAAGATTATGATATCATTACAACTGGTAATATTACCCTTGAACCCATAACCTATCATATATTTTTTAAACTCTCTTGTTCAAACTTTTTTCAAGATAAATTAATCTTAATTCATCAAAACCCATTTTTAATAATTGTGAAAATTGAATTTTACACCCCTATATAGAGAAAAACTATGGTTTTCACTATACTATATATATAATAACCTTTTGTTTTAAATATATTTTTTAAAACCCATGAAATTTGTCTCAAAATCATGTTTTTTACAAGAATATTATTCTAAAATTACTAACTATAAATTTTCATGACCCATTCTAATACTGAAAACATTGTCTCTCTTGATCTAGAAATTTATAGAACTATACTAAAAAATAAATAAATTATATTTTAAAGGAAATTTTTTAGGTATTTCCTTATTAGGATCTAGTAAAACTTTTATTGTTTATTATTATCCTAAAAATAGTAGGGGACACTATCCGAACTTTGATAGACCTTTGTCCACCTCACTTCATTAACCAGGATAACCAAATTTTTATGTAAGTATTATAGACTGGTTTTCAATTAAAAATTGTCTAATAGAATTATTACCAAGATTCCATGGTCTTATAGGTGAATAACATAAAAAATATATCATTTAATTTACCTTTTTATGTTCCATAATTAAGCCTAGAGAAATAGTATAAGTTAAAATGAAATAGAGAGCCTTTGCATTCTTTTTAGAAGGATAATCTATGGAATGGTTGTAAAGCTGATATCCCAAGGACATAAATTATTGGGATGACTTGTATAGGAGTTTAATCTAGATTTTATTCCATTATTAATGTAGTATAGATATTTTAATATATCTTTTTTTATAATATGTACATCGATAGAGAATGTTTTTGAGAATTGGGAAATATTTAAGGAGTTGTGTATCATTTTTCTACACCAAGCCATTGAGGAGCATCATTTTCTAGTCTTTTTTATTAATTCAAAATTGAAAGTGACTGAACCTGTATATTTCATCATTAGGCTGGGGTTCAATATACAAGTCACTAGAATAATTAAAATTACTAATTGATAAAATATCTTATAATTATAAACAATTTGGTACAAAAGGTATTAGTACCAAAGGATTTCATGAGGTAAGATCATCAAAAACACCCCTTCTAGAGTCAAAACATAGGAAGTTACTTGTATAGTTAAAAATGGATCTAAATAAATCTAGTGGAAAAACATACAAGAAAAGTTATATGGTCTATGTTATTCTCTAATCCATTATATTGACCAAGGTGTTAAAGTGTAGAGAACTGAAAGTCATGTAACTATCTATCAGTAAAGGAAATTTCAATATCCTAATAAATGATATGGATACACATACCAATTTCAATATGGAATTTAGAATCAATAAAATCGATCCATAATACCTTTTTAGTAACAATATCAATAACCTCCATTATTCCAACAACTATATATGCATACATGCAACTAATAATCTCTCTAATAAAAACCATTTCAACAAATGAAACCCTTTGAGAATCCCCCAACCAATTTAATAACTCTTATGTATTATCAAAAATAATTATCATTTGAGGTTTTTAAGAAATTTGGGGAAGTAATTATATAATTATCTCACATGACATATAGAAATATTGTATTAAATCCTAAAAAAATTACCAACTCAACCAATTATTAACCCCAAAGGTAATGTGATCTAGGTGATAATTATAAGTTGGAATAAGATTCACTATATTAAAAAAAATGATCCCAAAATGAACCAACCCAACACTAAGGAAGAGTAAGTAGAGTAACCTAAAAATAAATTGAAAACCCCACCAAAGTGAAAAAAGAAGAAAATGAATAGGAATAAATGTATGAAATGAATCAAAAAATATCCAAAATACCTATACAGAAATAGTTGATGAAAAATAATTTCCACTAACATTTCCCTCAAGAATGATTCAATAAAATAATATATTTGAGTAAGAACTTTAAAAGTAATTTTTATAACTGTTTTTAGAAAATGTAAATGAGTAACTCTTTACTGAAATATCTTTAAAAATTCAAAAATATTTTAATTTCCCCAAGGAACTATGAACCCAAAAAATTAGGATTCAAGGGAATGAGAGAGTAAACATAAGATGAAGTGTTTCAACCCCAGTCACGCCACAACTATTAATCAAATTTCAAGATCCAATGATATTTTTCAATCCCTTATACAATTGGATCTATATCTTTTAAAGATATATTTTTTGAGCATGTAGATTCAATTAATGTAATGCCACATTATTTTTTTACTTCTTTGGCTATGGGAGAACTAAAACCCATAAGGGTGGTTTTTCAACTAGGAAACAAATCCATTTCATTCTCAGCTATAGTACTTTATGATTTCCTGGTCAGTGTATAGAATTTTATTTTTTTCAAATGATTTCTATGTGTTAAACATGGAGGGGAATAAGACCCCATCTCAGTAACATATTATATTAGGAAAACCCTTCTTTAAAATATCTAAATCAAAAATATATGTCCATGAATGACCTCTAACTACGTAATTTTGTGAGAACATTTTCATTTTCAATATTTTTTATTCAATGAAGTTTATGTCGGAAGATCATTTACTCTTCACACTTTCACACATTTATGAACATAATCCCTATAAATAATTTAAAATGTTTCAAGAAATTTCAAACATGGAAAAATATTTAATATTTTAAACATTTTTTAAAAAAATGAAAGAAATGTGATAACCATATACAAAGATGTGAGGATGATGTGAATTTTGAAATCTTTGCTGGTTTTAAGATTATATTAAATGAAGAAAGATCTTGAATTTCCTATTTAATAAAGTAATCCAAGGTTATAGATGTAAGTAAACCAAAAATGTTTTTATCATTAGTATATCCCCAAAACCTAGAGTTAAAACCCTTTCCCACTAATTTAAAATATGTTTTTTTAATTAAAGAAACGTGTTTACAATGACCATTTCTATAATCAAATATCCTAACAAAAATAAAAAACTTATGAATCTTTTGAAATAAAAATTTTCAAGTAATAGATTGGAGTTTAGAAGACATGCCTAGAATTATTTTAAAATATTTTCATGTAGATAATTTTATTATAAGGAGATGAAAAATATATTATAAATACTTAGAGATGAATAAAACCAACTATTAGGAAGGTTGTTAAGAATTAAATTAAAAAAATGTTAGAATTAGTTATAATCTACCCCATTTTTGACTCTCAATGGGTCAGTATCATTCATATAGTGCCCAAGAAATATAGATTGGCTATAGTAAAGAATGAAAAAATTGATTTAAATCATTTAAGAGTCCAAAATAGTTAAATAGTATGTGTATACTATATGAAATTGATCGTGGTCACAAGAATATATCATTTTCCCATTCCCTTTGTTGTCCAAATTCTAGAATAATTATCAGAAAAAATTTATTAACTTTTTCTAGATGGATTTCTAGGTTACTTTCTAGTGTTCATTCCCAAAAAAAGCATTCACATGTATTTATAATACCTTTTCTTATAGTATAATTTAATTTGTACTGTGAATACACTGGGTACTTTTAAAATGTGAATGGTAATAATTTTCTTTAACTTGAAATTGGTCTTATTGGAAGTATTACAGGAATAATTCAATGTTTTTGGAAAATAATTTTATCACTTATTGGGAAATTTAGACAATGTTTTCAAAATCCTACATTGAAAAGAACCCGGTTTTTAATTTCAAAAAGATTCCTTTTATATAGTAAGGAGAAATTGTTCTTGGGAGTGTAATTTCACAGCCTGTGATAGAGGTTGATAAATCTAAAATTGAGTTTATCAATGAATTTAACTACCTAACTTTATTAAAACATATTAGATCTCTTCTAGGATATGAAAGGTTCTATAGAATAATTATCAGAGATTTTAGTAAGATTTCTTTTCTACTTTCCAGAATTTTATTAAAATATACTGAATTTATGTTTTATAATTATGTATGTAAATTTTTTAATAAGTTAAAATTTAAGCTAACCCCACCTAAAATCATAAAACCATCAAATTATGAGAACCATTTGAGTTGATTTATAATTATTTAAACAAATATATTGTTGAATTTTTGTCTGAATGAATTTATGGAAGACATCAAGTCATTTCAATTGATTTGAGATCACTTCATACATCTAAAAACCATTATAAAACCATTGAAATGTGTTTTTAAGAGTTGTTTTTTTGTTAGATAAATTTAGATTATATATTCTTGGTACTATGGTACATAATTTCTCTAATCATACATCCCTTATAAATCTAATAAATAATTAATAATTTTATCCAAGGATGGTTATATTATTATTTCTACTCTAAGAGTTTTACTTAGAGGCATAATATCAGAAATTATTTGAGAATAAAGTAGGACACTTGAGTACGCTTCCTAATAAGAAATATATATATATATATATATATATATATGCATTTTAGAAACATTTCATTAATTATTAACCATGTTTTATTTGATATTTTACTAGGTATTGATGTGTTTTCATAGGAATTAAGAATTCTATACTTATAGGAGAAAAGTTTGAAAAAAATAAAAAATGCACATTTCATTAATTATTAATCATGTTTTAAACCCTTTTCTTATTTCTCCTCCCATTTATAGTGGCTAAAAAATTGTTTATACTTATGTGAGCTCTCATACCTTTCAGCCAAGGTTCTTTGATATCTCTCACATTTGGACACTGAATCGAGATCCGTCAAGGGCATTGGTTAGCTAGAGGTATGATCTCAAGTCCTTTCCCTTATAATCTCAGTTTATCTCTAGATCTTCTATTCTATTTAGCTGCAAGATCATTTACCCTATTTTCAAGGAATTTTACCGTTTCTTCAATTTATTACAACATACTTCAAATATGAGGCCTCCATCAGATGAAGAGTCTTCAGCAGCCCTAAGGTAGGTGGTATAATCATTTTCCCCAAAAGTTATAGTGTTTTGGTAGTTTCATTATTGTCCCGCACACCATTATTTTCTGCACATCACCTTAAAATTATTATTTTTTATATTAAATTGGTATATGCAGCTAGATATTTCATTTTGATATTTGTTTTTTAAAATTAGGATTCCAACCTCAAACACAGACACTCCTAAGTTGTGATGATTTGAATTTACCCTTTATAATTAATTATTTGAATGTCCAAAATGCCTCATAAGTGATTTTCCTAGGTTGTAATTTAATTGGTTCACTTCCAAATAAATATTTAATGACCCCAAGCACCTCCTAAGTGCTTGGATTCCTTTGACTAAAAATTAACATTTTTATGTATTTTTGAAAAGGTAAACATACAAAAACCCCAAGAAAACAAAACCTTATAGTGTTCAAAAGTAATGTAAATCCATATCATCATTGACAAAAAATTCCATCCCCTCCTTTGGAAAAGAAACCTAGCAAAAGAAAGAAAACACACTTTGATTTGATGATTCCATAGATGCCAAAAAATATGCAACTGTGTTCCCCTCCCACCATGGATGAGAGACCTCCATGTGGTTAACCATGAGAGAATTGCACTTTTTGATAGTATATGTGATGTTCCAAGGGATATCACCCTTACCCAACAAAGATTTACACATAACCATGGAGTATGTCTCCACCATCGTAAGATTGATCTTCCTTTGCTTGAATACCTCCAGCCCGGTCGCCATGGCCATTACCTCTTCCTGCAATACATATCTTCTTCCATAAGAGGCAGCAAACACTGCAATGATTGAACCCATCTGATCTCACATGACCCCTTCCCCTTACATATCCCCCACAAGAAGTGACCCATCTGTATTAATCTTGAAACCCTAACATGGTGGATGCCATCGAACCCACCTTCCCTGCCCTAGAATATCCACCTAGTTGTCATTTGAGAGATTTGAAACAATAGATTTCACCAACAGTGTTAAATAACAATCTGGGCACAGACAAAACAAATTCAGCATGATGTTTTTCACTCGAAAAATAACACTTACCTGAGACCTCATGTTGTGGTTATGGTGCACTGCGTTTTGGGCCTGCCAGATATTCCAACAACCAGCAACAAGGATGATAGTCCTGGCCTTCTTCTCAGCCCCATGGGTATCCATATCCCTGAACCACAAGCTTAAAAAAATTTCATGCACCCCTCTAGACGCATCCTAGCCAAAGAACGCCCCAAAGGTCTTCCAAATCCCCCTATACCACTCACTATCATAATCGATATAACCCATTGTTTCATGATTTGGGGACCTTCAACACCAGCACCTATAGACCATATTCACACCCATACATTGCATATTTTTATCAATAGGCAGTTCTTTATTCCTCACACGCCACAACATAAAATTAAATTTGGATGGAATCTCCTTGCACCACAAAGTTGCTCCCCATAGGTCTTTATTTGACATGTCCCATGTCACATGAATGAAATCCTTAATAGGAACAATACCCAATGTCGAACCTATGAAACTAATTTATCAGGATCATCACTGGTAACAATACTGTTAAAAACAACAAGTTTATTCTCATCAAGGATGTCCTAAATAAAATGAGGGTAACCACTATCCTCACTAAAAGAAATGTCTGGGGTGGGGAATCCTAGTAAATACATCCTCCCCACCCCCCAATCATGCTTCCAGAAATTTATGATCCTTGTTCCCACTAACCACCAAGAGTGATGATGAAAAACCTCCATGAAAGATGAATCATATTTCATATCCTAGATGAACTCGGTCTCTAATCCCACATATTCTGGTCGTATATGTCTTACATTTTCCTTCCCCAAAGGGGCCGACATTCCAGAACTTCCCAAGAAATATTTTCATGAATCCCCTGCATGGTTGAGGAGACACTCCTTAGGTTGATACCCCATTCGGAGAGAGGTCTTGCAAGATGTTTCCCTGAAGCCCAATGATGTCCGCCCTCTATCTGCCCATCCCATATAAAGGACACCATAATATTGTCCAGTTTGGAAATTACACTTTTTGGAACCTTTAGGGTAGAGAGAATATTCATGGTAATAGAGACAAAGACACAATTCACTAAAGTTATACGACCTCTGAAGGATAGGAATCTATTTTCCTAGTTATAGATCTGCCCAGAGATTTTGCTGATGATTTTATCAAAATGATGGATCCTAAGAGAGGAGGGACTAACCAGAGCCCCAAGGTATTCCATGGGAAAAGAGCCTCTCTCCATACTCAAACTAGCCCCCACATACCTCACCCTCCTATCAGAGCAATTCCTGGTTATATAAAAATAATTTTTCTCTATGTTCATCACCTACCCACTCCACTTACAGTATTCCCCTAGAAGACAATTCAACCCCTGAATAGAACATCTACTTCCATTGATAAAGAAAATTGTGCCATATTCAAGAATCAATTGTGAGATACCCCTTGTAGCATACCTATTATTGTAAGGGATAATTTTACCCATGTTGAGGCCTTGATTAATAAATTAGCTAAAAGTGTTTTGAGAGAGAATGAAAAGAGTGGGAGATAAAGGATCCCCTTGAAGGAGACCATGACACATCTTAAAAAAACCAAAATGATTACCCATAAAATAAGTTGAAATCCACATCGAGCTAAATTAATGGAAAATGAGGTCACTAGTCTAAATAGAGAATCTCATGCTAGTCAAGACTCTGAGAACAAATCCCCATTCAACCCTATCATATGTCTTGATCATGTCTAGCTTAACCACCAAATTTCTCCCTAAACGACCTGTTGTTGATGCCACTAACCATTTCCTAGACCACTCCTATTACACCCAGTATTGACCTCCCTTTAATGAACTCATACTGCTCTAGGGCCATCCTAGAATCCATGTGAATATCCAGTCATTTATTTAGAATGATGGACATGGTCTTTTATGGTATATTGCACATAAAAATGGGTCAATACTAATAAATAAACTAAGTGTTACCCAACTTATGAATAAGAACCATCTTGGTTGCACAAGAAATACATGGAAAGTCCCCACCCTATAAGAAATCTTGGACATCTCTCACCAGATCCCCTTTAACAAAGTCCCACATCACCCTGTAAAAAGATCCAGGGAAGCCATCGGCCCCTAGTTCACTATTTGGGTTCAAATACCAAATTGCCTCATGAACTTTAGCCTCATCTAGATTCCTCCTCAAGCCCTCATCAATGACCTCCGAAACACATCTTGGAATACCCTCAAATATTTCAGCAACACCGCTCAGATACCCTCTACCATACTTGAATTGGGTGCAGTCAATAGGGATATGAGGGCCCAATTAACCATGGACCCTACCTCATCATGATCACTAGTGAAGGATCAATATTCTCTACAAATATTTGGTCACTGAACATGGAGGTGTTCTCTAATGGATGCGTGAAAATAGCTAGAGTTCCAATCTCCCTCCCGGATCCATAGGACTCTAGCACCCTCTCTGGCCAACCGCTCTTGTCTCAGAATAATATCAGTAAGAAGATCCTTTTTAATTATCAGTTTGTTAAATATAGATTCATCCCAGTCTTGTTTCAGGTAATTCTCCAAAAGTTCTATGTCTTTACTAATCTCGACTAGGTCGTGATCACGAGAAGGGATCTTCTTTTTCCAGGTGCGGAGAAGTTTTTTGAGTCGTATCAACTTGTTATAAAGAGTGATCCATGGGATTCCCCGAGTATTAAGATCCCAATATTCCCTGAACACAACTGAGAAACCATGTTCCTCCATCCACATTTTGGAAAATACAACACAGTCTTCCCTACTCTGCCCTGCTCCTGAAGAAACATGGAGCAGAGAGTGATCTGATAAACAAAGGACCAGATGAATGAATCTGGAGTCCTAGAACATTGAAATAGAGTCCCCATTCATTAGGAATATATCAAGATGACGATATTTACATCTCCCTCCACATTGGTTATTGCACTAAGTATATCTATTTCCCTCAAATCTAGCATCCAGAAGGCTATTCCTAGATATGAAGGAAACAAAAGCATGACTAGAATTCCTGGGAAAATCACCTCCCTATTTCTTCTCCTTTTGACTTATGCTAATATTGAAATCACCCCCGACAAGCCAAGGAACATCATCTGGGTTAACTTCATCTAACTCATGCCACAAATATTCTCTAACCTGAGCATCGCACTTGGCATAGATGAAGGAGAAAATAATCACTTGATTCCCAACTAGGATTCTAGTGGTCAGAGAATGATTCGGTGCACTCAAAAGATCAACAATAACATGATCCTTCCAAGATAGCCAAATATGGGAGTTAGGAGGATTCCCATGCAAAAATACACGAACCTTGAGCCTCTGTGCATACTCATTTATCTTGCTAGAAACCTGTTTTGGTTCCAAGATAGAGACCATAGAAACCTGATTATTACCGATCTCATTGATGATGAAGTCATACTTTTCCCTAGCCCCGAGACCATGAGTGTTCCAAATTAAAACTTTAGACATTGATTCGGGCATGTCTAGATTTTCCCCCAGACTCCTGGTCCTCTTCAATATGATGTGAGATTGCACCTACCATCGCACCTGATTATTGCGATATTGTTTGAACACCAACATGAAACTGCGAGGAAATTTCTCCTGAAGAGACCACTCCTCTGAAAGACACCTTGATAGTAACTTCTGGAGAAATAAAATCATTTCCTTCCATTGAAACATCAACCAAATTCGAAGGCGATGAAGTAGAGTGAGGAGGGGAAGGAGATGAAACTGGTGCTGTGGAAGAGGGAGGGGAGGACCCCACTTGAGGAGAGCTCCAGGCCAGAGGAGGAAGCTTCCTATTCAAATAGAGTTATTGGTCTTCAAGATCACTCAATTCTGACTCCAACATGGTGATCTCTGATATACAAATGTGGGATGGAACCCAATCCCCCACAAACAGTGATCGCAGACAAAAAGAATTGTTGAGGGGCATCCCCATAGGATAGGGAACCTTCTCTGGAACCTGAACCCCAGAGACATCACCCCTTCTACTATATATAGGAATCAAATCATAAGAATGGGTATCTATCCCATCACCTAAGACAAAAGTCCTGGAAGAAGAATCCTCCAACATCTGAACAGAGGGAACCGAAGCAATTCCTTTTCTCTGATCACTTCCCTCGAGACCTGAAGGGACCCGCGTGAGAGAATGCTGAGGGAAGGACCTCAGAATCCCCCTATAATTGAAATCCTCCTAGTGAGCTTTGCGGAAAACCTCTAAGGTATGACCAGATATATGGAAAAGAGGACAAAACCTAGGAAAAGATGGATAGAACAGAGGGTGGAAATGACACACCTCATCCCTTGTTTCAGGTGTTGGTATGATAATGCACCCACCATACCTATTTTTGAGATTGATGTCTCTCACACTTCATGGGATTTAGGGAATTAGCCCTTTTTCTTTATCTTATTGTCTTGTTTAGACTGGTTATAGATGTCTGATTTACACCCAGGTCTAGCTAGCAATTAGTATTCTAAGTATATGGCCACTTACATCTGCATGTACTTGGTTTATACCAGTGGATGAAATATATAACTTTATTATATATATATATCATAATATATATATATATATATATATATATACTTACTATTCAAAAAATCATTTTATCCATGAGTTGAATAAAGTAGAGCTTCCAAGTGTCCTTTATGAAACAGAGCGGTTTGAAATTTATTCATTTTTCATTGTTAATTATATTTTATACCTATGAACTATTTAGCTATGATAACTACTTGTATTACTTATAGACACCATTTTTGGTAGCCTACTAGGATTTTATCTCACACCCTACTTAGGCCACCTTTAGTGCTCGATTGGGTTACTTTTCTGTAGGTATGGAAAAGGGAAAGCACCCTACTATAGATTTTTTACTTGTTTTACATATATATGGAGCATAGTAGTAGAGGAATTAGAATATGCTCGAGATACTAGTGAAGAATACTTTTTTTATTTTTTCAGTTTTTTGTATAGAACGGTTGTACATACTTATCCCTTGTTCCCCTTTTGTATACCATCATGTCATATATCCATGTATATTACACTACTTACTGGATTTTCATTTTATTATTCATATGTTTAGTTATTTATTCTTCTATTTCTTATTTATTATTTCAGTTTATATATGCTTCCCTTATTGTATGTTTTTATTTTTATCTATTTTCCACTCTTATAAGAGGGTATAGTCTCCCCATCCTTCCACCCTCATTGCTAGTCAGCGACCACTGGTATACAGGGAGGTTCTCTTGAGGCTAGGTGACCCACCAGCTCGAGGCATGGGTAAAGTAGACCCTAGGTCATGACATTAAAATCCCTAACCAATACAAAAAAATAAGTGGATCAAAGAGGGTCACACATATATCATAAAAATTCATTATAAACTTCTATCTAGGAATTTATTTCCAAAACCAAAATGGGGTACCAATATGTTTTTCCATATCATTTAAAATTAAATTATAAAATTACACTTTACCTTGAAAACACTAAGAAACATTCTTTCAATTAAATTCATAGTAAATCACATATAAACCCATTTAAAACTATATTTTATTTATTTTAAAACCATTTAATAAATCTAAGTAATTCTTTTATTTCAATAAATTCCATGTCAAATCCTAATTTCTATTTAATCATGACCTAAATAGGGTCAAATTCATTTAATACACAAATTACTTTGAAATAATCTCTTTGATAATATTTTAAGGAATTTGGAATTCTAAAAAATACTTTAGAAACTAATAAAACCATTTAATATCTTTATACAAAGTGACCAAACCCCTAGAATATTTAGTAAACCCATGAAAACTTTCACAAGTAAATTTTATTGGACAAAAAAAGGAATCAACCAACATCATGAATTCCATGAGATTTCATTTAAAAGAAAATCACAAAAGCATCTAGCTTAGATCAATCAAAAACTCATTACAATAAGCTGCAATGAATCACTTCCAATGGAAAAGTATAAAACAAGCAAGGTGGTGTCCTATAAAAGAGTTAAACACCAAAAACCCTTAATTTAGAACAACCTTGAAAGTATAATATCATCCAAAAATCACCTAGGGTTTATAGGAGGAGAAATAAAAAATAATAAATGGGTATGCGAGAGTAGAGAATGGAATAAAAAAAATATAAAGATGGATTTTTAACTCAATAAACCTATCTAAAACTAATAGAAATAGTCAAGAATTGAAGAAAGTGGGAGGGGATAACCTCCCTTTTATGTTCCATAGAATGGTCAAATAAAAATTGGAAGATGTGAAGATAAAAATTAGGTTAAACATTCAAGGGTGAACTTATAACATCTTGTTTTACTAAAACTAGGAATCTTTCATGGTTAGGATTCATAGTTTACCAAACTATATTCAAACTGTGAAAAATGCACTAGAAAAGAACCTCATACTCACATGGTTTTTTTACATAGTTTACCAGACCATTCATTGACCATGAAACACCCCACTACTAAAAGTAGAAATTATATTGCACGATCACTTCCATGGTTTCTCAGAACCATGCACAAGCCATGAACAAACACTCTAATAAAAAAAGGATATTCATGGTTTCTATAGTATTTATCATGATTTAGACCCAACCATGCACTTCTCATTCACCTTAAACCTGCATTAATAAAAATATCTAGTAATACCCTTGTATATTAATTCACACCCATTCACATTAATCATAAAATGGAAGAACAATTCTCAAAAATCTTATATTTCAATCCGAAAACTTTTAAAATTTTAAAAATCCTGAAAATAAAAAAAGGGACATGTGGGTGTCTCAATTACCATACTTATTTGTTCCCTATGTTATTGATTGATAAATGTATAGTAAAAGTATAGTTGAACATCTCAAGACCTCTATCATAGGTGGGAGGGTCAGGAATGTCTAAAGAGGTCCAATGAAAATGGAACAATAATAAAACACACAACTCCTCAAAACCGTGGATCTAATCCTACAATCACTGAAAAAACATCTCCAAGTACAAACCAACTCATTAATACAAGATATAAATCTCTAAGAGTATAGATACCTATTATAGGTCCCATTCTATTTATAATTCATCTAAAATGGTGAGATATGGGCTAATAATTCCTAAGAGAGACATATCACCAAGAACCTAATGGAAACAATTATCCTCTATAAACTAAAATAAACATCTGAGAATCAAACTCATATCTGTAAATGAATCATAATAGAAGGGAAATTTATATAATCCCAAGGTAACATCATCTAACCCACTAAATCACATATCACCCAAATGGTAAAAGATTCCCCATAAAAAACATTCCTCAATAAAAATCTACATATGCACTAACTTGGGGATATAAAAATGAATCAAATGGGTTTCTAGAACTTTTTACCCATAACACAGACTTTTAGTTAACCAAGTAAGTTCAAAACCAACAATATCCATTGAAAAGTATCACTTGGTTCTATTTTCATCCTAGTCACTAAAAACACCACTACATAATCACAACTGGTTCCACGTTCATCCTAGTCAACAAAAACACACACCAAATTCCTTCCTATGTCCAAACCACAGAAACTTAACCATAGAAATATTCCACAAAATCATAAAATGATAATATCATACAATAAGGAATAATCCCAATGACAACAACCATCACTTCATAAATGATAATTTACAAAAAAACATCACGAAATATATCCAACTTAAATCACTTTAATATCCTTAACCCACTCTAAATAGAATGATTCCAAAATAATAAAACACCTAAACTACTATGGGAGATTCAAACAATGAAATTTATAAAAAAAACCTAACCACTTCATAATAATAAAATAACCTTGATCACAATAGAAGAAAATATGGTGAATCAATATGTATTGGAGAAATAAAGTTTCTTTCTCCACCACTCCCTTCAAAGTTTGGGCAGAGCACAAAATCAAAATTGATACACATAAATGAAAAGAGGATCCCCCCTAAGGATCAACCTCAAAAACATATTATCCATATTCCCTCAAGGCATTTTTGGGATTAAAAACCAAGAAACACAAAACATGAATCTGGCCTATTCATATTTCCAAAACCAAATCAAATAGTGCCAATAAGCACTGAATTACAAACCCAAATACACACATCCACTAGGGAAACAATATAACAAAATATCTTTAAAAGTGTTCATTTTTTTCAAACCATTATCCCTTATCAGGGTGTCTGTTGGTAGCTCCTTACTTTAATGCACATAAATCATATTTACTATGTCTCTAATGAGGATACTATTTCATGATATAATTTAATTTTATGACAAAATATGATGAAAATTTGGGTAAGTGTTGGAATGAGACATATTTAGTACAAAATGACTCACAGTTAGACATGAATCACTCCCATCATGAGTCATTATTTGTTCAAATGTATCACTACCATAATTTCTACCCATGAGAGTTAAGTTGTCGCTAGACATGAGTTGTCATCGAAATGTCTTTCCACCAAACATGTCTCACCTTTTGTACAAATTCCTCACGGCTAGAATGAATGACCGTCAGACCTGAGAAGCCACTAGACCTGACACATAATTATTTCAAATAAATCACCACTAGCTTGATTCACCACTAGTTTGAGATGCTATTAGGTCCAATGATTAACATCTAGACTAAATCACCTATAGATGTGTCTTTTCACTACAATTTCTTGTCACCAGGATGTCATTCCACCAGAGTTTCTTACCACCAAATGAGATATCATTATTGTTCTGTATATTTTTAATTAAATTCTTAAAATTAATATATTAATACAATTAATTAAAAGGTTTATTTTATGATTATATTATTAACTATTACAAGAATTCATTAAAAAAATCATATCTCAGTAATAGGATCAAGAATATTTGGATGATTATTCCTCAAATGAACACTCCTTCGTATAGTGATTTATATTTTATGAATCCTCCCTTATGCGATGATGATGTGTGATGAAGTAAAATATTTTCAGAATACTAAATGAATCATCACTTGAGAGATTATATGATACATACTTTGTTGAATTAAACTATGAAATAGTGGAGTCCACTAAACAATCATATCCTATCCTACAGTCAAAACAAAGAGAGATTTACAACACTCTATTTTATTGCCACATTTAGAGAAATATATAAAGCTCCTCACCAAGACATATTTGGGCACACTCAAGCATCTGAAACACTACATACTGAGAATCATTTCCTTTTTTATATCTTATTTCTAGATCCTTTTATCATTTTCCTTTTATATTTGATCAGTGTGTTGTTTACTCTATTTAATAACACACACTAACTCGTGCGCTAGAACTAGATAATAATTTATATTCTCTTAAATATCTTTTTATCTACATACTCACAATGTTTGTGGAAGAGGTACGTGTGTGGTATATGATTATTTTTCTACCCACACATGACTATGGAAGAGGCCTTTGAGCCGGGACATCTTGTGAGTTATTGTGTGTATACCCGATCAAGGTTGTGGATTATATTATTATATAATCTTCTTGGAAATAGGTTATTTTCAAGTGGAGGTGATTGGGTCTTTTCTTGAGGCAATACCTCCTATTTTATTCCATTACATGATTTTTTTTCTTTGTTTTAAATATTTAAACTATATTTAGTTTTAAACTAAAAAAAACTGTTAATTTGATGGTTAATCTTATATAGTGTTTATATAAGTATTTGATTGAGTAAATTTATTTAAAAAGTTAAATTAATTTATAATATTTTTTATCTGAGTACTGATAAATCTTTGAGAAATATTTCAAAGTAAAAACATATATAAAAATACACTTTTGATTAATTGGGTGAATTTTTTTATTGGGTTATTTTATTTGAAATTGATTTTAAAAATAATTTTTATTGGGAACTCAATTCACCCCCTCTTGATATCACTCTGAACAACAATTGGTATCAAGGGATTTAAAATTTATTATAACTTTGATTTTATTTATGTTTTAAAGATCTCATAATTTTATTAGTTCTAAATTTAATTCTTTATGGATAATAAAAAAGACGGTTCTGCTACTAATAAGTCTCCTTATCTTAATGGAAAAAATTATGATCAGTGGAAAATTAAAGTGAAAATGAACCTTGAAAGCATGGGTTTTGATATCTAAATAGTAATATAAGATCAATATAAATTACCTCAAACTACTAGAATCACCTCGAGTGATGATACAAAAGATTCTTATAAAAATAACTATAAATCCATGAATATTATTTACTATGATTAGTATTATGAGTAATTAGATAGAATTTCTACATGTAAAACTACATTTCAAATCTAGGACACTTCAGTTGTTTCTCATAATGGAATAACTAATGTTAAATAAATGAGGTTTGATAATTATACAATTAAATATGATACTTTTAATATGAAACCTGATGAGATTATTTTTTACATGTATCTCAGGTTCCATGAGATTGTGAACATAATGTATTCATTAGGGAATATATTATATGATAAAGACCAATTCATGTGACTATTGATATATCTTCTACAAATATGGGGAGGAACCTCAGTCTCAATTAGAAAGTTGTGTGAAATTTGTTATATACCTATTAAGGAGCTAATTTTAAAGTTAATGATATATGAGAAAGAACATAAATTTAACTGAGAAGAGGATGATTAACCAAAAAGGAAGTCTATAGCTTTCAAATCCACTACCTCAAAAAAAAGGAGAAAGTTGAAGTTAAAAGTTCAAGTGATGAAGTGTCACCAGTTGATAGCGTTGAAGAGATAGCCCATCTAGAAATAAGATTTAAAATGTTTTAAAATAAAAATAAATTTTTTAGGAAACTATACTAGAAGTTAAAATATGAAAACATGGTAAATTGGAAGAAAAAATGGCCAAGATTTGATTCTATAAATAATATTTTTTTCTATTAATGTAAGAGGAAAGGGCATGTAAAAGATGAATATCCTAAGAAGAAATATAAAAATAAATATGATGAAAAGGGTAAAAGGTATAATAAATAAATGAAAGAAACATGGATTTATTTTTAATACATCTCAAGTAATTCAGGAACTACCCAATAGAAAAAACATTATTTAACAAACATGTGTTTATGAAAAACACATCTGAGGTATCCAGTGTCTTTTTTGCTTCTTCTGCAAATATTTCTAATCATTCTAGAGATGACCATGATGATGAAAATATATAAAATGAGGATATGTTTGAATATTTTGTCATTTTTTAAGATACTTTAATTTATATTAAGGATAATTATAAAATTATAAAGAAACAACATTCTTTTAAAGTTAATTTTAAATATGATCTTGCTGTAAAAAAGAGAAAAATGCTCAACTGGTGAATAAAAATACTGAGTTGAAATTTTCTATTGAGAAATTGAAAATAATTTAGAAATATTCAAAAATGGAACAAATAATATCAAAAAAATACATCTAAAATGGATATCACCTAAGTACATTACTGGATTAGGTTATTAACCTAGACAAAAGAAAACTTTCAAGAATAATTTTATTCCTACTTCAATTTCTGGAAAATATGCCACTAGTTTTTATTCAACTAGACTTAACAAATTATTTATTTTAAAATGTTTAAAATATTATTATAGGAAGACTATTAAGAAATTATTGGATCATAAATCCTTTATTACTAACATTTCTAGACCCAATAAGATTTGGGTACAAAAATCATTTCTGGTGTAAAATCTATTTTGAAGGGAACATGCTTAAAGAGATCCCAAAAGAACCTATGGTACATAGAGAATGATTATTCCAAACACGTGATTGGAGATTACTCAAGCTTTAAAAATTTGATAAAGTTGTACGGTACACATGTCCCTTTTAGTGAAAATTCTAAAGGGAAAATAATTTTCCTTGGCCAAGTTGGTAATTCTAACTTAGTTTTAATTTTTAAATTGTTATTTTTTGATGGTTTGGAGTAAAATATTCATATAATTTCAAAACTATGTGATGATGGTTTTTATGTGAAACTTGAAAATAATTCTTACAATGTTTTTTATTCTAAAAATTCTTTAGTGTTTACTTCCTTAATAAAAGACAATGTTTATGTAGTTAATTTAGATTATTTATTTTCTAAAAAATTATCTTGTATAAGGGTATTTCACAAAGAATCTTGGATTTAGAATAGGAGTCTAGGCCATTTCATTATTCACTCACTTATAAATCTCACTAGTAAAGGGTTAGTCAAATATATAACTAAACTTCAATTCCCAAATGGTAAAGTCTCTAACCCCTATCAAAAAGTGAAATAGCATAAGATATAATTCAAATCAAAGAATAAACTTTCAAATTATCAAACCCCTGAGTTAGTTCACATGGATTTGTTTTAACTATCTATAGATTCTAATTTAAGTAGGAAGAACTATATTTATGTTCTTATAGATTAATTTTCTAGGTATGTTTGTGTATTCCTTTTAGCTTACAAAAGTGAAGCATTTATTTAATTTACCAAATATTTTAAATCTGTAGAAAATCCATGTGGACTTAGGATTAAGACCTAAACAAGTGAACATGGTCGTGAGTTTGAAAATCAAGACTTTGAATCCTTTTTCTCACAAAATTACTATAGTCATAACTTTTCTACTCTTATAACCCCACATCAGAATGGTGTTGTAGAAAGAAGAAATAGAACACTTTAGGAGATTTTTGGTGTTATGCTTAATGAATATGTACTTATTTATTTATTATAAGAGGTGGTTAATATAGTCTACCATATAATTAATAAAGTTTTTATTATACCTCTCTTGAAGAAAAATACTTATTAATTATTGAATAGTAGGAACCCTAAGTTTAATTAGTTTTTAGTTCTTGGTTAAAAGGTATTTTTTCTCAACACTAAGGAGAATATTTACAAATTTGATTCCAAAAGTGATGAAGGAATTTCCCTTGGTTATTCAACTTCTAATAAATCATATAGAGTATTTAAAAAAAATAACTGGGACTATGGAAGAGTCTTTATATATCAATTTTGATGATATGGGTACATGTAAACCTAAAACCACTTTAGAAAACCTTGAGGGTGATTTTTCAATTTTTCAAAATAAATACCAACCCTTATAACACTTAGTGAAACAAGAAGAAAAATCATCATGTTTTGAGGAATATACAAAACCCAAAAATGAGTCTCTATAGGATCATGATTTGACAAACCCTTCTTTTAAAAGATTTGTTAGGACTCAAGGATACCATTCTCTATATGTTGTAGTTAGATTCCTAGATATAGGTACATAAACTATATCTTCACTTAGAAATCAGGTTGAACATCAATCATTCTTATCACATCTTGAACCTAAGAAAATAAATTATGTTATTAATGATGAATTATGGATAATAGAAATACAATAGGAACTTAATAAGTTTGAAAGAAATAAATTTTTTGAACTTTTAGTTGGACCTAAATAAACTCACTACAGGAACTAAGCGTGTGTTTAGAAACAAGGTTGATAAATCTGTAACTATAGTAAGAAATAAAGAAAGATTGATTTCATAAGGGTATAGTCAAGAAGAGGGTATTGACTATGAGGAAACATTTTCACAAGTTTCTTAACCTGAAGATATTAGAATATTATTTTCCTATACAGCACAATTGCATTATAAAATATATCAACTGGATGTCAAAATTTCATTTTTTTAATGGTTATATAGTTGAGGATGTTTTTATTAAATACCCCTATATTGTGAAATCATAATTTTCAAAATAATGTTTTTAAATTAGAAAATTATTTTTATAGTTTAAAACAAGCCCCTAGATATTGGTATGATAAGCTCAGTTCTTTTATAATTTTAAATGTTTTTATTAATGGTAAATATGATCCTAATCTTTTTATGAAAATAAGTCCAAATATATATTATTTGTTCAAATTTATGTTGATGATATTATCTTTGGGTCTTCTAAAAATTATTTTTGTATTTAATTTTCAAAAATAATGCAAAATGAATTTGAAATGAGTTTAATGGGTGAACTTAAATTATTTCTTGGTTTTCAAATTTTCCAAAATAAAGAAGGAATTATCTTAAATAAAATTAAATAAACTAAATTCCTTTTAAAATGTGTTTTTTTATATCACTAAAAGCAGTGATACTACCATGAGTACCACTTGTATGATGGATCTTGATAAAGCTAGGAAGTCAGTGGATTAAACCAATTACAATGGTATTATTAGAATCTTTTTATACTTAACTTCTAGCCAACCTTATATTATGTTTAGTGCATGAATGTGTTCTCATTTTCATGAAATCCCTAAAGAGTTAAATTTTATTTTTTTTAAGTATTTTTAAATACCTAAAATATACAACCAATTTAGGATTGTTCTACCATAGAGTATAACCATTTAACTTAGTGAGTTATTCATATACTGATTTTGGTGGTTGCATCTTATATAGAAAAAGAAACTCTGGAACATGTGATCTTTAGGGAAAGTATCTAGAATATTGGTATAGTAAGAAACAAAATTATGTTTCATTGTCTACAGCTAAAGTTGAATATATAGTTTCATGAAGTTTTTCTATCAAATTTTGGGGATGAAACACACTCTGGTAGACTATGGATATTGATTAACACATGTCCCTATAAATCGTGACAACAAAAGTGTGATAAAAATTTCTAGGAATATTGTTTCTCACTCTAGAACAAAACATATTGATGTAATACATAATTCATTGAGGGATAATTTTCATAAGGGTGGTATAAATCTTGAATTCAAAGAAAAGAACATTATCTTGCTAATATTTTCACAAAACCATTGAATTATAAGAGATTAAACTACCTCAAAAAGGAATTAGTAATGATAAATTTTGGGTAGTCTTGAAGTGTTATATGAGTCACCATTAACAAGTCACTGTTGGAATGTAACCATTGGACATGATGATGTTGGTTAGTTACCATTGGTGAGTCACCATGGGTTAGTCATTGTTGGATGATTTTCCATTGGTGAGTCTCTATTGGATGAGTTGTTTTTAGCGAGTCACTGTTGGACGAGCTGCCATTGGCGAGTCACTGGGCTCTGTTTCAAATGTTGTTATCATTACTAATTATCATGACTAAATTTTTATTCAATTTTATTCATTTATTTTTATTATATTTTATGTTTTTATAGTCTCTAAATGATATATCAATCTTTAATATTGAATCTGAGTCACTCTTTCTTTTGTGCCTGCTCCTGAACCACTTCACCTTCCTTTAGAACATGTGACTCCATAAGCTTCTCTATCTTCTAGAGAATGTTTGTTAAGTGAGAGAGATGATGATGATGATGAGACATAGGTTTTAGGTGATGATAATATTATAATATATTCTTTTAAATCTTATAAATAGTTTTTGTAAGTTTCTAAATAGTATGATGGATAAGATGTAAATGATGGTGGGAGTCGATATGGTGATAATAATAGAAGTAGTGATTGTAACACCCAGAGTTTTTATGAACAATTTTTTCAAATAAATTAATTTTATTAATTTTATTTCATTTTATACTACACTAATTAAAACTTTATTCATACACTATACTAATTTATTCTTTCACTACATGCAGCACCTACGTGGATTGCATTACATACAACACTAAGTTTCCATGAAACAAAATTTAATTATTATAATTATGTAAACAGGATAGTTATAAAATAGGCATTAAACATATAAATATTAATAGTAATAAATAATTTTTAAATATTATTTATAATGGTTTTATGAAAAATAACACATATTTATCAAAATACATATAATTTTTATGTAAAACCTTTATAGTTTGAAAATATTATTTTCTTAAAAGAACTGTTTTTTGTATCCTTCTATGAACAACAATAAAAAAATTAGAAACTTCTATAAATTGAATTTGATAAAATAGAAATATTTTTTAAATTCATAATGTAAAAATTATCCTAGGGTAAATATTAGGTATTTTCTAAAAAACATTATTTTTTGATGAATAGAGAAAAATACAGAATTTTAATTCAAAACTGATTTTTAATATAATTTATTAAAATAGTTAAATTATATTTTAATTTGTTTTTAATGATTAATGATGTTAATTTTAAATAAATTATTCCAATTTAGGTCATTGGAAGCAATTTAACAATGAAATTGGATATCCACATTCCAAACTTTTAAACTTTTTTGTTTAAAAAGCCAGTTGTTGCTACCCATTTACAGGATTAAATTTAAATTAATTTATACCAATTATGTGATTTTTATTTAGAAAAATAGATTCCATATTTGGAATCAAAATAATTTCTAATTTCTAATAATTTCAACTTATTTTCTTACCAAAAATATTAGTGAAACTAATTAAAATTAATTACAGTGATTAAGAGAAAAGTTACCTTAACAAAGGACTAAACATTAAACAAAATGCCCAAAATAACATATAAACTTATCTAAAATCTTTTTTACTTCCAAATTTATACCCTATACTCTATTTTATGGGATTTTTATCATTATATTAGACACTTTTGATACAAAAAATGTGGGTGTACTTCGCTTTTCAAAAATTTACAAGAATATCACTCCTCCTCCACTATAAAAAGGAAGTCACCCCTCCCACTAATTCACAAATCTCAATACCATTGGATCAGAAAAACATATACCTAAATATCCCATTATAATACCTAAATCCATCATAGAATCCTCCCTTTGGGATGAAATCCATCCAAGTAATCCCTCTAGTGCAAACCAAGGGAGTTACCCAAAGAACAGGTAACATCTTCCCACAAGATATTTTTTATTATTTTAATTATCCACCCTCTCAACTCTTATTATTCCTTTCTTATATAATAACCTCATTATAATAAATATACTGATATTTTTTTATTCTAATTTTTTGACCTACAGTTAAACAAACTTCCATCTAATGGATAATGAACTTACCGTTCTTATGTACGATAAATTATCCCCTCATGAAATAATATTGCTTGTTTTTACTTTACCACATATCTTGGTTGGTAATAATGATGGGAAATATATTTTTATATGATATTTATGATATTTATGATGTTTATGATGTTTTTATACTTATATAATTATTATAAAACACATACCTTCATGTTTTCCATTTTTTGTAAACATGATAACTTTGTTTGGGGAGGTGTGGACTACCACAACCTCAAATCGATGTGATCTGTTCGCACTCTACCTAGAATGTGTTAAGGATTGTTTTAGTAAATGTATAGAATATATAAAACATAATAATTATACTGTAATAATTATATTTAAATATATATATATATATCATTTAATTTCTTTCTTTCAATACAATAATTAAAAGGAAACATCATTCGTGCGTACGTACGGCCTACTGTCTCCATGAACGATGCATTCCATTTCATATTTATATCTTTCATAGATTATTATAAAAATATATATAGAAAATAAAAATTATATTTATATTATCTTTTATATTCTAGAAATCCTTATATAAGTATGTGAACAAAAAATATAACAAATTAAGATACATGCGAAAAAGAAAGACAATATTACCTGAAACGTAAGATTAACATGGAAGTGTTAGTAAGTGGGTAATGTAAATCCATATATGGTATTATATATAATAATATGGTTATATGGTATATGTAAAATAAACATATATTTATTATACAAAATTTTTTAACTAGTACAACGAGAGTAAATACAGAAGGTAAGGGGATTTCTAGTCTCGCTTTTATTTCTGTGAGATCTATGCCTTATTGACCAATCGTTCCTTTTCTGTAGTGTATATACTACCAATTAATATATTATATTATTATTATCATTAAATTTATTATTTATTACATATAAATTTTATTATCACTCTTTCATGGGTTTTATGTTTCAAGAGTTAACAAATTAGTAAGGTTTTTTTGTCTCAATTTACCTTTTTTGAGACACATGCCATGAATTTCAAAAACCATGATTTATAAAATGTTTTCCAAATTTTTTAAAAAAAAATTTAAAAGATTATATTTTAATATCATTTTAAAGGAAAAATTATTTTAAAATTATTTTATTTTTTCCCATCTTCCTTTATAAGTTTACAATATTATTTTCAAAGAAAAAGGTTTTGAAAAAAGTTTTATATTTTAAAAAGTATTTTTCAAAGAAGAAAGGATATTTTCCTCAAGAAATATTTCTACAAAAGATCTTCCAAAATTATTTTCCATATAATATGACATCCATTTATGTTACTAATTACTTTATATGAAAATTATCCAAAGGTTCCATTCATGTTATTTCTCTAAATGGTTTATGTTTTGATGGCACGGTTTTTATGAAACATGTTTCTCTTTTACAAGTTATATTCTTATGAAACCCATTTATTTTTTTGGGTTATTATTTGATGAAATGATTATAAATCATTCTTTTTCCAAATATTAAGATATTATTACATGTTTGTGACACCCATTTCATTTCATTGGTTATGATTTGATTTTTTATGATTTTGTGGAACATGTGTGTAAGATTTCATTAAGATATTGGTGGGACATGTATCTCACTCCAATTCATTGGTTAAAGATTAATATCTCATGAGATAATTAAGGGATTCAAGTCGATGGTCCTGATCCACTATGGTAATATGAAGAAACTTGATCCACTATAGAAAGATAGGGAAACCTGGTCCACTATGGAAAGATGAGGAACCTGGTCCATTATAGGAAGATGGGGAAACCATATACACTATGGGATGATGGGGAACATGATCCCTTTTAAGGAAAGGACTATAAATTTGGATGGTGATGTGTGTCATCCAATAGTTTTAGTCCCCAAGAAGTGGCTTGTTATGTTTTAGCAATGAGTATTGACTTATAAGGAATGATATTACATCTTTATGTGTCTGACAAAATTCAATGTCTTATTCCTATATTATTCTTTCATAGATTATGATCTTGATTCCATTATGATTCATTTCTTATGAACTGCTAAATTTTATGTCATGATTCATTTTTATGTTATTTGATATGTAATGTATGATATCATAATGCCATGATCACATTATCCTACCCTTATGATCATGTTTATGCTTACATAGCATCCTTAATTACCCTAAATGAGAATCTAAGCTCGCCCATTTTTATGTTTTCATTCCCCAAGTTATGAAGATATGTATTATGTATGATATGTCTAAGAATTATTCTAGTCCTAAAGATCCTATTGAAAGATAATGTGGCTCACTTATGTTCTAGTGTTTATGTTTCTATGTTTCCAAAGATACTAAAATAATAAGGTTTTTGGGAATATATTTGTGTAATGTATTCAATATTATGAAAAAATGTTGAAATGTTAATATATGAAAAGTGAGGTTCTTATAGTTGGTATTAGAGAAAAAATTTAGTTAACCATTGGAAACTATGATGAGAAAACCTTAGTGAGAACTCTAAGGACATGTCTAAGGATAAGTAAAAGTATAAAAAAATGTCATGTACTTTTAGTAAAGGATAGATTGAGTGGTTTTCTAGAAATATATACATTTTTGGATACTATAAGTAGACATGGTTTTGAAATAGATGTACCTAGGAATAATAACTCTGATAGGGTGTGTCGGCCATGACTCGAGCATTATTTGGTACACAATAATAGGTCTTACTACGCACCTACTTTAACACACCAGGGGGATATTTTTTGGGAATTCAAAAAATCTTTATGAACCATCATGAAAATTTTAAAAATATGTTGGCTATAAATAACCTAGGATAAACCTAGGGGTTATAGATTAAAGAAGGTGTCATAATTTTTGCATCCTGTAAGTTTTTTCTCATGATTATATGGTTCCTCACTATAAAAAATGTTTCTTAATCTTTGATTTTTTGTTTTAGTCAATGGTCGTAACCCAAAGGAACGGTGTTAATGGTGAATGATACAAAAAATGAAATGATTTTTCTCCTAATAATTTGAATTATATGGGGTCTAGAATGAAAAACCTCAATGTTATGGTCGCACAACTTTCTCAAGCTATTAATCATGCTGAGATTACAAAATAGAAAATGAGGGAACAACATTCTGTTGATTCCTTCATGAGGCAACGTCCAAATTCTTTTATTAGTTCTTCTGGTCCAATTATTTATGAACATCTGATTAGTACCACTAAAAATATATTTTCCATTTTCTAGTTTTCAGATCATGAGAAATTCATTCTAGTTATTTTTCAGTTCGAAGTTGAAGGAGACAAGTGGTGGACCCTAATAAAGAATACAAGGAAGAAATATGAAATTGAATCCATGGATTGGGACGAGTTCAAGAAATTATTATTCAATAAATACTTTTTTTATGTTCTTTATAAAAATATATAAAAGTAGTTTCTTGATTTTAAGAAAAAGGATGATGAATATGTTAGTACCTATGAGGCTAATTTAATAAGACTTATTAGGTACGCTTCTGGAATTATCATCCAACCCGAAAGTAAATTTGACAGTTTCTTAAGTGGCTTAAATCCAAGTCTCAAAAGGGTGTTGGACATAAGACACTTTTGTAGCTATGAAGATATTTTTCATTGCATTGTAAAATCAAATTTGAAATGGATGTTGGAGTTACATATCAATTTCATGGTTTAAAGGAAGATGGAGTTCAAAGGAAAATCTAAAAACAATGAAGAAATGAAGATAATCCTTATTTTATGATCCAAGTGTAGGAATAATCATGGAGTAAATTTCATAATGGTGTTTACTAAGTGTTTTAAGTGCATAAGGTAAGGCCTTCAAGAAATTTATTTCCACACTAATGGGTAGAAGTTAGTAAATGATGACAAAATAGGAAAAGCTTCATAGAATAAACCTCCAACACTTCAGTGATTAAATTATAAAGAGGATGGGATTTATAATCACCAGTGAATAATATCAAGATTTGGTGATGGTGATTGGAATCAACAAACTCTTAAATCATGGGACAAAGGAAAATCTCATGCGATTACCATTTCTGATGATGGGTGAAATAACAATGTGGTAAAAGATACACTTACCATCCACTCTAAAACTGATAATGTCTTATTTGATTCTAGATCAACCCAATCATTCATATCTATAGAATTTTATAAGGGTATTAAGATTCCACAAAAATTAATAGATGTTGAATTATTAGTTCAAAAATCTAATGGTAATATGATTTCATATCAAGTCTATGATTCCTCTCTTTAGGCATGGGTTAGATTTCTCTATATAAATACCACATAAATTATCACAAAAGGGAAGTTAGGTTTAATATTTCAAACCAACGTATGATCATATATCAATGTAATGATAATTATGAACTTCCTATAAAGATTAAATCAGGTGTAATTCCCCTTTAGAATGCATTTTTGTCTCAAATGGTTGGGTAGAAACTCAGCATCTATGATATGCCAATTATTCATGAATTTGAGGATGTATTCTTAGAAGAGTTTCCTTGTCTTTGACCAAAACATAATGTTGAGTTCTTGATAGAACTAATACCTAGTTCCAAACCAATTTCAAAGACTCCCTATAGAATGTCCCCAATTGATTTGTAGGAATTGAATAATAATCTCTAATAAAAACTTGATAAGGGATTTATTCAATAAAGTGTGTCACCTTGGGGTTCACCTGTTCTCTTTTTGAAAAGAAAAGATATATCAATGAGATGATTAATTGATTATAGATAGTTGAACAATATCAAAATCAATAACAAGTATCCTCTTCCCTGTATTGATGACTTTCTTGATCAACTACGCAGAGCTCAATACTTTTCCAAGATTGACCTTTGTTCAGGGTATCATAAATTTAGGCTAAAGAAAGAGGATATACCCAATATATAATTTTGTACAAGGTATGGACACTATGATTATATATTTATTCCTTTTTTTATTAATTCCCCTATTATCTTCATGTATTTGATGAATGGAGTCTTTAGAGATTACGTCAATCAATTTTTGGTATTCTTTATAGATGATATTATTATCTATTTAAAGTTAACGGAATAGCATAAAGACCACTTGTGAATTGTGCTAAAGACCTTGTATAAGGTGAAACTTTATGAAAAATATGAAAAGTGTGAATTTTGGAAGTAAAAGGTTCCATTTTTAGGTTACATTATCTAAAGATATGGTCAAGTAGTAGATTCATCAAATTCAGAGGCTATTGAATGATGTCATAGACCAGGCATAGTGACTGAGATCTATAATTTTCTTATATTAGTTGGATATTATCAATAATTTGTGGATAATTTCTCATGAATATATAATCCTATAACCAAGTTAACTTTCAAGGGTGCTAAGTTCATCTTGACAGATGAATGTGAGGAATATTTCATGTAACTTGGGAGAAGGTTGGTTAGTGAACATCTACTTACATTATAATATAGTGGAGAAGGGTTTATAATCTATAGAGATGCATCCAAGAAAGGATTGGAATGTGTTATTATGAAGAATAACATGGTTGTCTCTTATGCCTCATGAAAATCGAATATCCACTAAAAAAATTATCTAACTCATGCTTTGGAGTTATTAGTGGTATTTTTTGAATTAAATATATGGATACATTATCTTTATGAAGAAAAATGTGATATATATACTGATCATAAATGTATAAAATATATATTAACATATAAGGAGTTGAACATGATCCATAGAAGGTGGTTATAACTGATAAAAGATTATTATTTCTCAATACATTACCACCCTCGGAAAGTGAAAAAGGTGGATAATGATTTGATCGAAAGGATAAAGCTATATTATCCATGATGAGGATCACAAAAGATCCAATATTTCTATATTTTCAAAGGATGGATCTAGAAATCATTAAGAAAGGGGTTAAATAATATCTTTCTCAATTGAATGTTCAACTGTCTATCCAAGTGATGACTAAAGAGGTGTATAAGGAAGATGTAGAGCTGAGAAAGAAGAATAGAAAAGTTCTTGAGTTTAACCTTGATTAGGATGAACTGATAAGGTTTAGAAAACATGTATGTGTTCCTACCATACCATATTTGAAGAAGGATCTATTATAAGAAGCTCATTGTTCTTTATTCTCTATTCATCATGAAAGTATGAATATTTATAGTGATTTGAAGGAATACTTCTAATGGGATGGAATGAATAGGGATATCATAGAGTTTGTATCTTGGTGGTTGGTGTTCTTGTGTGTTAAACCAGAAATAAAAATGTCTAAGGGGATGTTTCATCCATTACCCATGCTATAATGGAAATGGGAGAAAATAATTATGTGTTTTTTTCATTGTAATCCTCAAAACCTATAAAGGGTTTAATGCTATATGGTTTGTAGTCAATCGCCTTAAAAATTTAGTGCACATCCTTTATATTAGATAATACTTCTCTTTGAATTTGATTTCTAGGATATACATTAAGTAAGTTGTAAGGTTTCATGGAGTACTAAATTCCATTATATCTTATTGGGATCCAAGGTTTTCCTCAATGTTTTGGTAAGTATTCAGAAATCACTTGATACAGAATTAATTTTCAACACTACTTACCATCCTCGGATATATGGTCAGTCTAATAAATAATTTAATCCCTTGAGGATATGTTGAGATCTTATCTGTTGGATTTGAAAGTTGGTTGGGATTAACACCTTCCTATACTTGAGTTTTATTACTACAATTACCTTTACTCAAGCATTTACATGGCTACTTAAGAAGACTTATATGGTAATAAATATAGAGGTCCAACTTTTGGGGATGAATTTATAGAAATAAATCTATTGAGACTTGAGATACATGAAAAAATGGTAGAGAAGGTTAGAACCATTAAACAGAAAATAAAGGTATCTCAAAGTTGAAAAACAATTATGATGATAACTATTGATGTAACCTAGAATTTAAAGTTGTTGAGAAGGTGTTTATATGAATTTCTTTATGGAAGAAGGTTATGAAGTTCAGGAAGAAAGGTAAAATAAGACCTAGGTATATCGGACCCTTTTAGATTATTGATCATATCGGAATGGTATCCAATATCTTGGAACTTTCTCTAAATCTATCTCAATTCCATGATGTTTTCCATTTATCTCTCCTAGCGATATACATATCTTACCCTTCACATGTACTAAACTCAAAAGTGATACCATTGGAGCAAAATCTTTCTTATGAGGAAACTAGTTGAAATTCCATATCTTGTAGAGAATGTTATAAAAAACAAGTCCACTCATCTGGTAAAAGTTTTGTGGATAAATCACTAGTCAGAGGAAGTAATGTGGGAACTTGATGATATGATAAGGTAGAAGTAAACTCATTTTTTGTATCATAATAACAAATTTCGAGGATAAAATTCATTTTAAGGGGGTAGAATGTAACACCCTGAGTTTAATGAATCTTTTTTTTCAAATAAATTAATTTTATTTTATGTATTTCATTACACACTATAGTAAGTTAATATTTTTTTATACTCTATACCAGGTTAACCTTTCACTACACACAACACTGACTTGGCCTTCATTACACGCAACATTGAGTTTCTATGAAACAACATTTTGTTATTATAATTATTTAAATGGGATAGTTGTAACATAGCCATTAAACTTAGTAATATGAATAGTAATAAATAATTTTTAAATATTATTGTTAATGTTATTATATAAATACACATATATATTATAAGTCATACAATTTTTTTTAGTAAAATCCTTATATGTTTGAAAATACTATTTTCTTGAAAGAACTGCATTTTATATCCTTTTGTGAACAATATAAAATTAATTTTAGAAACATTCATAAATTTAATTTGATAAAATAAACATTATTTTTTATTTTTTATTTTCAAAATAATATTATGGATAATTTTAGTGATTTTTCTGAAAAAATATGATTTTTTTATGAATAGTAACAAATACTGAATTTCATTTCAAAACTTCTTTTTCATCTAATTTATTTAAATAGATAAATTATATTTTAATTTGGATTTAAAGTTTAATGAGATTAATTGTACATAAATTAATCCAATTTAGTTCATTGGAATCAATTTTATATTGAAATTGGAAATCAAAACATTCAAAACTTTTAAACATTTTTTCTTAAAAAAACATGCATTGCAACCCATCTATAGGATTAAGCTTAAATTAATTTCTATCACTTATGTTATTATAATTTTTAAAATAAGATTAAATATTTGTAATCAGAATAATTTATATTTTATAATAAGTACTAATTAGTTTTTGACCAAAAATATTAGTGAAAGTGATTAAAATTAATTACAGTGATTAAAAGAAAAAATTTCTCAATAATGGACTAAACATTATACTTAAGGCCCAAAATGACCTAAAAAAATTTAAAAATTCCTTTTTATTTCCATATTTTAACCCTATAATCCCTTGTATCATATTTGGGCCATTATGGGAGCCACGTTTCATATGAAAAACATGGATGGGATTCCCTTTTCAAAAATTTACAAGAATATCACTCCTCATCCACTATAAAAAGGCACTCACCCCTCCCACTTATTTACACCTATAAATCCATTTAGGTTAGAAAATAAATTCCTAAATATACTACCAAAATCCCTAAAGTTATCTTAGAATCCACCCTTTTGTCATAAATCCTTCCATGGAATCCCTTTGGTGCAAACCAAAAGGAGTTACCCAAAGAAGAGGTAACATCCTTCCTCAAGTTATTTTGTTTTATTTTCATTATAAAACCCTTAAAATATTGTTATTACATGCTTATATAATAACATAATAATAATAAATATATTTATATTTTGTTATTCTATGATTTTTACCTTCACTTATACACAATTCCATATAAATGGTAACAAACTTACAGTTCTTGTGTACAGTGAACTATCACCTCATGAAATGATGTTGTCCGTTTTTCATTTACCACCTCTCATTGTTAGGAATTATGATGGGAAATATATTTTATATGATAGATATGATATTTATTATTAATTTAATATTATATAATTATTATATAACACATACCTTCATGCTTTCCATTTTTTTTAAATACAATAATTTCGTTTGCGAAAGTGTGGACTACCACCTCCTCAAAGCGATGTGATTCATTCACACACTACATGGAATTTATTAAGGGGAGGTTTAGTAAATTTATATGATATATATAAAATAATAATTATTCTGTAATTATTATATAAATGCATATATTTCATTTACTTTATTTTTTTCAATATGATAATTAAACAGAAGCATCGTTCATGCGTACATACAGCCTACTATCTCCATGAACGATGTATTCCATTTCATATTTCTATATTTAATATATTATTATAAATAAATATATAATGAATAAAAAAGATATTTATATCATGATTTAAATTCTATTAATCATTATATAAGTATGTGGACAAAAAATATAATAAACTAAGACACATGTGGAAAAATAAAGCGGATGTTACCCGAAACATAATCTTAACATGGAAGTGTTAATAAGTGGGAAATATAAATCCATATATGCTATTATATATAAGTATATTGTTATGTGGTAGATGAATAACAAAATAATATTTCTTATGTGGGAAGTTTTAATGATTATGATGAGATTTAAGACATAAGGTAAGGAGATTTCTAGTCTCACTTTTATTTCTATGGGATTTATGCCTTACTCACCGCTCATTCCTTTGGTGTGGGGTAAATACTATCCACGGATATATTATTTGATTATTATCCTTACATTTATGGGTATTTAAATATCCATTTTATTATATCTATTTTATAGGGATTTTTTTTCAAGAGTTACCTAATTGATAATGTAGTTATGTCTCAATTTTCATTCTTTGAGACACATGTCTTGAATTTCCAAAACCATTTTTTCTAAAAAAAAATAATTTTTTTAAATATGATTTTTAATATCATTTTCAATGAAAATGTATTTTAAAAAATTTTATGGTTTCCAAGATTCCTTTATAATTTTTAAATTCTATTTTCAAATAAAAAGGTTTTCGAAGATTTTTTATGTTTTAAAAAGTATTTTTCAAAGTAAAAAAGGATATTTTCCTCAACAAATGTTTTTAAAAAGAATCGTCCCAAATTATTCTCCATCTAAGATAAAATCCATTGATGTTAATAGTGAATTTATGGAGAAATTATACAAAGGTTTCATTAATATATTTTTCTAAATGGTTTATGTTTTGATGTCATGATTTCCATGAAACATGTTTCTCTTTCACGGGTTATATGAAAATCGCTTCTTTTTAGTGGTTATGCTTTGACCAGATGGTTATGAAACTTGCCTTTTTACAAAACTTAAGATATTATTACATTTCTAGGACACCCATTTCATTTAATGGGTTATGATATGATTTTTTATGATTTTTTGTCACATGTATTTATGATATCATTACAAGATGGGTGGAACCAATATCTCCCTCCAATTAATTGGGTAAATATTTATATCTCATGAGATAATGATGGGATTCAATTTGATAGGGTTGATCCACTATGGGAATATGGGGAAACCTAATCTAATATGGGAGGATGGGGAAACCCAATACACTATGGGAATATGGGGAAACCCGATCCACTCTGGGAAGTTGGGGAAACCCGAGCCACTATGGGAAGATGGGAAAACCCGATCCATTATAGAAAGATGGGGAAACCTGATCCCTTACAAGTAAAGTACTACGACTAGATATGGTGGTGTGTCCCACCCTATAGGTGTATTCCCCATAAAGTAATATGTTATTTTTTGGCAATGCTTCTGGACTTATAGAGAATGTTATTACATGTTTATGCAGCTACCACAATTCCCTCCAAATATCTTTTTTTCATTTTCTAACTAAAACCTACTTTTATATTTGAGTGAGAACCACACAAATTACACTATACCAAAGTTACGCACACCATTCCAAAATAAAAGTAAGCATAAAACATCATAGTACAAAAAATATTTAAATTCTTGTCTGCCACAATTCAATCTCTTATTCTTATGTTATGAATTCATGGATTATTCTATTGATTCCATTATGATTCATGTATTATGAACTACATATATTTATTCCACGATCCATGTTTATGATCTTTGATATGTAGAGTATGATCTTTTAATGTCTTGATCACGTTCTCATACCATTATGCTCATGTTTATGCTTATATATCACCCATGTTTACCCTTAAAGAGCATATGTGCTCACCCTTTTTTATATTTCCATTCCCCAGGTTATCAAGATATGTATTATATATTATGTGTCTAAGAAGGGTATTATTCATGAAGAACCTAGTTGGATATAATGTAGCTCACTTATGTTCTAGTGTTTATGTTTCCATGTTTACAAAGGCACTAAATAAATATGGTCTTTGGGCATCAGTTTTTGTAATATATTAAGTATTCCACAAAAATTATGTAATGTTAATATATGAAAAGTGAGCTTTGTAATAGTGATGGTGGAGGACCGGATCATGATGCTGATGTTATTAGGATTCAATCACCTCATCCATCCCATGTTGGTTCTGTTTCTTAAACTAGGTATATGGAGAGACAATGCTCACCTAGTCATACACATGTAAAGTGAACTAGTTCAATTGGATCTAATCCCTTGGAGAGATTAGTTATAGAGCACTGAGCTGATGATGTTTCTTCTAATAGATGATAAACTCGAGTATCTACAAAGGGGGAGCATTACCTATCTATTTTAGAGTTTCTTCTACTCATGATAAATGGAAGAAATTATTAGGATATATTCATCTTGTTTTGGATTATTCATATTTCAAAGATGTTAACGATGAAGTTCTTGAAGGGCATAGAGATACTCAAGAAGAGGGTGAGGTATCCTCTAAGGGGGAGCCTTACCTCAGTTCCAAGATTGTTGGTCTAGCATATTTTGATTCTTGTGATGGTGATGGAATCCCACCAAAGGATGGTGGACCTACTATCTCTAATGGATATAGGATAGATCCTAAGGAATATTTGGGTGAGATTTAGACCATACTTTCATGTGTGCCTCCTTCCAGACCAGAGTCTATAGATGTCGTTGTTCCTAGTGATAAGAGGCATGCTACTTCTTCACTACATGTTTATCCAATGCCTATAGATTCTATTTCCAGGATAGATTTGGAGTCTTTTATATAGATACTCCTTGTTAATTTTGGTATATTCTTGAGGTATCAGGAACCTCTGGTCACTTAGATGGGTGAGGATGATGTGAGACACCTGTTTGAGATTATTTTATGCCATATATAGTCAAAGATGAATCGTCACATTAAAGAGGATGAAATTGAAAATGTAATTTTATCTAGTGAGATGGATGTCATGTGGTCTATGATGGAGGATATTTAATCCTCCTTTTCTTTTAGTCAGGTTGCTATGATGGAGAGGATATAGAGCTTTCCTACAGTGGATTATACATATTTTGATCCACCTCCCTCAATTTCCTTTAATGCAGAGTAGGTTCAGTCTATCGTGACATAAGAGTTGTGCTCTACTTTGGAAGATATTCATGCTACTCATCAGGAGCATCTAAGATAGATTCTTCAGCATGGTTATAACATATACAAACTATTAATGGGATGTTTAAATGAAGCCCAAAGTGGTTGGTAAACCATCACAAAGGCCATAAAACATTACCTTTATAGTGTTTATACCTAACATGAGTTAAATTATAATTTCACTTTTTTGGTTAAGAATCATAAGATGCCACCTATAACTAGGGAATTTAAAGATAAGGTTGATAATTTGAAGGTATTGGTGCCTCTACTTAATCTTTTTATGAAGGAAAATAAATACTTTTTTAGTGTTATGAGGAGATGATTCAATATTATCAAGGATTTTTTCAATCTTATGAAGTCATTTATATATGTGTATGGTATTTCAGTAGTTACTACAAAGTCAATTACTATGGAATCTTTCACAGCTTCTATTTATTCTAAACCTTTACCTCTATGGTACCAGCCATTTAGCAACTCTCCCATATAAACTGTTAGGAATCTCAGGCCAGTGATCATCATAGAACTGCCTCAACCAACATTAGAACCTTTAGTATGTCCATCTATTACAATAACCCCCTCGCCTATGAATCTATCCATTCTACCTATGATAAGGGAAAAGGCCTTGTTGATCTTGCCTCTATAGCTGATAGTGAATTTTATTAACATTAGTCTTTGATAGGTATTTTTTGTTGTATTTTACTTGTATCTCTTTGGGTTGTAATATCATAATTATTTATTCTTAATTACATATCTCTCTTATTATTAATCACTTATATTGGTTCTCCTTTGATACTATGTTTATCATTGATTCTTCTTATTCATATCTTTATTTTTCCAATTTCTTATTTTACATTTTTGTTAATCCTAAAAGGGGTAGAAAGTTGGATGATGGTGTTTCCTTTGAATTCAAACTTATTATTTGATTCCTTTTTTATTTATACTTGATATGTTTCCTTTGATACATCATTAATATATTCATTGTTGTGTTACTTTTAATACCAATTTTATCTTTGGTACCTTACTCTTTTTTTGATGTTGTTATCCTAATCATTCCTTTGATACCATATATATTTGGATTCATCATTTAATACCATTAATATTTGTTCTTTGATACCATTATTTGGATGTTAATTACTTTACCATTGACAAACATAATTACCCTTATCTTTGAATTATCTTTGATATAACATCTCTTTATCTTTTATACCACTTTTTTTTATCTCGCATTTGGTATTAGAAATGTTTAGAAGATTGTTATCCTTTAAATTAAATTCTGTATATCTAAGTTTATCTTATATCTAGTTTATGAAAATTCCATGATTTGTGATCATCAAAAGGGAGAATATTATTGGAACCTCCTTATTTTAATTATAAAAAATTATGTTTAATATGTCTCTAGTGAGATTACTATTTTATGATAGAATTCTATTTTATAAGTTATTCTAATGAAAATTTGGATAAGTGTTGGAATGAGTCAACATAAGTTCAAAATGAATCACTTAAAGACATGAATCACCACCATCATGAGTAATCATTAGTTAAAATTTCTCACCGCTAGAATGTATGACGGATAGAGTTGAGCTACCACCAGACATGAGTTTCCATCATAATGTCTTACGCTAGACATGTATCACCATTTGTACAAATGTTTCACCACCAGAATATCATACCGCCAGAGTTGATCCACTACCATACTAGACTCAACATTTTTTCAAATGACCCACCACTAGCTTAAGTCACCACAAACCTAAGAGACTATTAGTTTAAATAATTTACCTCCAGACTGACTCACTTCTATAGATTCCTTTCCACCAGGATGTCTTTCCACCAAACGATCCTTCATCACTATTTTTATTGTTTTGAATTAAATGCTTCAAATGGATATATTAGTGAAATTAATATAGAGGGTTATTTTATGATTATATTATTAAATATTTCAAGAACTCGTTAAATACAATGTTAGATATCAGTACAAGGATCCATTATATCTAGATGATTATTCTTTAAACAGACACTCCTATATATAGTGATTTATATTTTTTGAGGCCTCCCTTGTGCGATGATGATGTGTGATGAATTGAAATATTTAATGAATACTAAAAGGATCATCACTTGAGATATTTCATGTTTCATACTTACTATAATTCAACTATGAAAGAGTGGAGTACACTGAAAATTCATATCTATTTTTATAGTCAGAAAAAAAAAGATTTGTTATTCTCTTTTTTACTACTACATTTAGAAAAAAACTCAATCTCCTCACAAATACACATCCAATGACACTAAATAATCTTAAGTACTATATACCAAGAATCATTTACTTTTATATATCTTATTTCTAGATCCTTATATTGTTTTTCTTTTACATTTGAGCATTGTTTTATTTAATCTATTTATTAACACACAATGACTTCTATTCTATAACTGGATAATACATGATATTATCTTCTATATTGTTGGTTAGAATATATGACTCAAGAGGGGGATGAATTGAGTATCTATAAAAATTTCTGTTAAAATTTGGTCTTTAAACAAATATCCCCCAATTAAAATAAATATAACCCAGTTAATCCAAGTAATACAGTTATGAATGTTTTACTATTTAAATAACTTCTTAGACGATTGATTAATTATCAATAATCTTAATATCAGTTATTAATATTACTTTTGAAGCTATTCTAATAAGGAAAAATAATTATAACTTCTTTCTCAGATTAACTATCAAAGTAAAGTTTATGATTTCTGAACTATATAGTAAAACAGAGAAAACTAAATTAAACAACACATTGGATATAAAACAAGTGGTTCAGTCTCAAGCCGAGACCTAATGCACTCCATTTGGTGATCACCCACTACCAAGTAGTTTATATTACTAAACATGATCCACACCCTGGATCGGGGTAAACAATAGTACACAGGACTTTCCAGGTCACATGACCTCTTCCATAGTTCTTCGTGGGTATAAACTAATAGGTCACATATGGACCTCTTCCACACTTATCTGTGAGAGTAAACAAGTGTAAAAATATGTGATAGGAAGGATATCTTGTATCCTCTAGTTTAATGCAGAGATAGTGTGTGTTTTTACATAGACATACACACACTGATCAAAAGCTAAAAACAATACAAAACAAAAAAAGATGATGAGATAAGGTTAGTAGTGCTCTGAGTGTTAGTCTATGCAGCTCTAGACTTCTAGGATGAAGCATATGTCAGAATCGAGTCTTCTTATGAGAAATAGAGTATCTCAAATTTGGTGCTCTGGTTTTGATCTGGCTCATGTTCTTCATGGAGTCTTTATTAATAAGTTTTTGTTGACTCTAATTAATGGTATCTCATCTTTTGAATTCATGATTTCTTCGTGTGTTCTTTAGATGTATTGTTTTTCATGTGTCGGTTCCTTTCTACAAGAATGCTCGTGCTACTTTCACTAAGTGATATTTCGATTCTGGGCACACTTTTATTTTTATTCTTGGAGTGCATGAGTTGGATCCGACAAGATAAATGTATTTTACACCTAGAACCTCATAATGTTAGGTGACATGTCTACAAATAAATAGTAATTATGTCAATGCATTTAAATACTCAAATATGACCATTACAAATTAAATTGAAAAACAACAAAACAGATTAAATAACAGTGTCACAGTCTATCTGGAAATAGTGTCTCCATAAAATGGTGCATATTTGAAATGGTTTCTCCTTATTTGACTATGAGTGGTGAGATAGTTATGATGACACAGTTGTATAGAGATCAAGAACTGGTATCACAGATGTGGTGTCTGGTCACGCTGTCTGGTCACGGTATCTGGGTCATGGTGTCTGGGTCAGGGTGTCTAGGTCACGGTGTCTGATCATGGTTTCTGGTCACAGTGTCTTGTCATAGTGTCTAGGTCACGGTGTCTAGTCATAGTGTGTGGGTCACGGTGTCTGGTCACGGTGTCTGGTCACGGTGTTCGGGTACTTTTCCAGAATAGCATAACCGGTGGCAGACTCCTGATTTATTAGACTTATCCAATTATCTATAAATATACTTAAGCAGTAATATCCATAGAATTAATTAAACTTAATCATTCATAAAATAAATTCATTATAAAACAAATTAAATATAGTCTACACAAATCAGACATGATTTTATCGATTAAGATCGTAGGTATATTTATTTAAATTATAAAGAAACTAACCATCTGTACACATGATTTGAGATAGATTAAACGGTATTAACAATATTTATAGAATCTATATGATTTTTGGTCATTAAAACATGATTAACACATGAGGAGTCCAACAATCTCCCCCTTTTTTATGATCACAAATCAAGTGAGTGAGATATATATTCTTATTGAATGTGTTTTCTCCTTTTTGTGCATGTATCTCCCCGTTTTGGGATTATTAAAAAGAGTAAAAAAGTAAATAAGAAAATAAAAAGAGTTCATAATGCATTATATAGATATAAAAGTGTCAATACAAATAGTAAGCAATAAAAATACAATGGATTTCTATCAAAAGATAGTGGTCACTGTTCTTCAGCACTAACCGTCTTCTCTTTTCCCTTGAAAGTAGCATCACTAGAAGCCATGGGAGTAAATATAGAAGTGGAAGAAGGAAGTGAACCAACATATAGATAAGGTAAATGGAGTCCTTTAAAAATAGCGGGGAATAAGGTAGGTGTATTGGAAGACCAAGGTAATTTCTGGTCAAGGATAACAGGTCTTATCTAACTCCAGGACCGAGATACAGATATAGAGGTATAGGAAAGGGAAGTGGATGAGAAGGTAGGAAAACTAGGTATTAAGGGTGCAGTGGTAGGAGCCACAATAGCAGTGCTCTGAACATGAAGAGAAGGCCTCAATAGCTTGATGAAGTCATCAATAATCTCACCACCATATTGCATGGATTTCTCAAAGTCGTCCTTGTTCTCCATGAACTTGTCCAACAAGGGAATGAAATCCTTCAGCTTTTGAACCTGAGTTTCAAAGGCTTGAGTGGCAGGAGGGATTTTCAGATTCTCTACAAGGTACTTGAAATGGTTAGCCATATAATTCTTAGATAAAATCTTGTATAAGTAGAAATACACCTTCTTAGTAATTTCTTCTTGAGCATCATTGTAAATCTTGGGATGAATTCTCACCATATCAAGCACTGTTTCACTGTTCTTGACAACCATAGATAGAGACTCTTTTTCAAAACCATTAAGCACAGACTAGTGTTATTCTTTAATAATTGTTTTGAGAAGATCACTGTCCAAGGAAGGTTGAGATTATTGTATAGAGGCTATAGAAGTTTTAGCAATTTGAGTAAGAGACTTCAGTTGATTTAGAACTTTCTGGAGACAACCCTTATACTCATCAGTCAACATGTGAAGACCAATAACAAGCTCGCGCATCTCTTGAACAGTTTTATTATTTCTTTCAGCCACATTGTTAGCTAATGAATCTAGATTAGGTTGAATCGGGGAGGCAACTTCCTGTGGAATCTGACCACTAACATCCTCAACGGGATGAGAAATAGGTTCTAGTCTTGAGTTCTTTACTCTCTGTATATCTTCGACCATACCTTTGAGAGACTTTACTTCATTACTGATCCATTTGTTCTCAACTCGGACTTCTTGAATTTCATGAATCATTTTTGGATGAATATTTTAAATGATCTTTTTAACATTAGGGTATCATCTCTTTCACTCAAGTTTGTCATAGGAGAAGGTTGAGTATTCATTATCTTTTCAAACCTAGCCAATAGGGTTTCTCCAAATGCTATCAAATCATCCTTACTCACCAAGGTGGAAGGTTCTTGTGAATATTCAGTAATAGGAGCTGAGACAGGCTTAGGTTCCTTGTCAAAGAAAATATTAGAGACTGATTTCAATTGAAATACAGTAGATAGGTCTATACCTTTAATTGAGACTTCTTGGGAAGAATTCACATCAAAATAGATAGGTAATTTATACCATGTATCCACATATCGTGGATCAACTAGATTTGGCACTTCATCACTTTCCAGATTTAGGTGATGCTCCCCCTCAACATGTGAATCTTTCTTAGGACTAAGAGATTTAGTTCTTTGATCTACTTCTAGGATTTCATACCCAATAGCCTCACCCATTTCTTTTCTAGAAAATTTAAAGGCTTGCTCCATTCTCTCCTTATCAAATGGGATAAACTCAGTAATAGCTTGTTCCTATAGGTGTTCCTCAAGAGAAATAACTTCTTCTAAATGTTCTTCTAGAATAGGATTTTCCCTTCCAACAACAACAAAATTTTCTTTAGAGGTAGGTTCTTCTTTCAGATTAAAAATTTCTTTAGGAAAAGGAGTTTTCTTATCAGTTAAGTCTTGAGTAGTAGGTTCACTATCTTTCTCATCAAGGAAAGTTTTCCCTATAGGTGCAACAACCTCTTTTTCTTCTTCCTCATCATAATAGACAACGATTTCATTTGGTTCCAAACCAGGATAAAAAAATGTCCTTAGGTCTTGAAGAATGCTCAATCGGGTTGAACTTTTCATATACCATCTCATTATCCTCTTCCCATGCTTTTATCCATGGATTCCAACTGATTTTCAATCTCTTAACTGTAACTTTTGAAATAAAAAAATCATAGTCCTTAATGACTTCTTCATCTGGTCCCACCAACCCTTTTGTATGAATCATAGTTGAGATTAACCATGAATAGAATAGGGAGGTTGACTTTAAGGTTGTATTTATCAACTCACACATATAGAGTATAACATACTTGCATAAGTTGATCTTGTGTCCATTCTTCATAAGATGTATAAAAATACATCATGATACTTGAGTGTTGAAAAGTCTTCTTTTCTTGGACTGATTAGATTCTGAAAAAATTTAAACAAAAGTCTTATTTCACAATCTAGCTCAGTAGCTATAACTCTTCTCTTTGTTTCATTCCCAATTAAGTTTCCCAAGGCATTTTCCAAAACAAAGAACTCACATGGAGGAGGAGGACCTCTCTGATAGTCCTAAAAAATACCCTCATGAGGTATCCTTAGGCATGAAACCCATAACCTCAAAGAAAAGGTGCATCTCTGGCCATTTATCTAGCTTCTCAAAAAAACCATCTTCTATATCAAAATAAAATTGAATGAACTGATAAAACTATGCAACTAGATTTAGGTAAATCGATCTATCCTCATTTATGAACTAATCTAGCCATCCTTGATCTTTTAGTACTTTCAATAATAATGACTTACTTGACAGCAACCATTTGGGGAAAATTTCCTTTTTGGGTACCACTATTCTGTTCACCAGTTTCAGATTCAACAGTCCTTCGGGTGCTAGCTTCATTGCTATTTTCATCTTCTTCTTTGATCTTCACTTCTCATGAGTTGAAGAGGATGGGTGTTTCATTATTGGAATTCAATGAAGGTTTGAGAGAAGGATAAAGATTGATGGAGGGGTTACGGTTTGAGAGAAGAGATCACGGGTGAAGAACGAAATGAAACTTCTTTTGTTTTTATCATTTAGGGATATCAAGCATCGTAAAAACAAAAGTGTTATAAATTAAAAGAATAAAATTATTAATTACCGTGATACTTGTTATAATATGTAAATAAAACAACAAAGTGTCTTTATGGTGAGACCGTAACTGGATTTCATAGTGAGACCGTAACTAGCTTTCACAGTGAGACCATAACTGTGTGATTTTTAAACTGTGTTACTGTATTGTTTGAGACAGTAAGTTCTAGATAGTAACTGAGTGATAGAAACTGTGAGACCGTAAACATGAAATAGTAGGCTTTGAAACAATACACTTACTACTAAATATTTATCATTCCCAATTCATATATGATGTAATCTATTCTTCCAAAATTTAATGGTTTGGTGAATATATCAACAAGATGATATTCATTTCCAATTAATTCCAAAGTGATATCACCTTTTTGATAATGATCTCTCAAAAAGTGATGTCTTACATCAGTATGTTTTGTCCTAGAGGGTGAAACAACATTTTTTGAGATGTTAATAGCACTTGTATTTTCACAATTTATAAGTGCATTCCTGAATTGATATCCATAATCCTGTAATGTGTATTTCATCCACAAAATTTTTGCACAACAACTACCAGTATCTATGTACTCAGCTTTGGTAGTAGATAGTGCAACAGAGTTTTTGTTCTTACTACACCATGATACTAATGACTTTCCTAAAAAGTGACATGTTCTGAAGGTACTTTTTCTATCTAACTTAAAACCACTGAAGTCAGCATAAGAATAACAAACTAACTCAAATGATTGTCCTCTAGGATAGAACAGTTCTATATTGGGTGTATGCTTGAGGTATTTGAAAATTCTCTTCACATCATTAAAATCATATTCCTTAGGGTTTTCTTGAAAACAAGCACACATACATACACTAAACATAATGTCATGTCAGCTAGTAGTTAAGTATAGTAGGCTTCCAATCATTCCTCTATAAGTGGTTTGATCAACCGATTTTTTATCTTCATTAAGATCCAACTTACAAGTAGTACTCATAGGAGTGTCACTACTTTTAGTGCTATCTAGGACAAAACATTTTAGAAGATCTCTAGTATATTTTCTTTGATTTCAAATAACACTATCATTATTTTGAAAGATTTTAAATCCAAGAAATAATTTCAATTCACCCATTAAAATCATTTCAAATTCCTTTTGCATCATTTTAGAAAATTCAATACATAAAAAAATTTAAGGTCCAAAGATAATGTCATCTACATAAATTTGAACTACTAAAACATAATTGGAAATTAATTTTATAAAAATGGTAGGATCATCTATTCCTTTTGTAAAGCCTTTGGAAATAAGAAAAATACTTAATCTATCATAACAAGCCCTTGGATCTTGTTTTAAACCATATAAATATTTTTATAGTTTAAAAATATTATTTGTAAAATGAGGGTTTGTAAAACCAGGGGGTTTCTTCACAAATACATCCCCATCTATATACCCATTTATGAATGCACACTTAACATCCATTTGATATTGTTTGAAATTCAGATGTGCAGTATAAGAAATCAGAATTACGATGGCTTGAAGCCTAGCTACTGGTGAAAATGTCTCTTCATAGTCAATTCCTTCTTCTTGACTATGGCCTTTTGCAAAAAATCTAGCCTTATTTCTAACTATGTTATCAGCTTCATCTACTTTATTTCAAAACACCCACTTAGACCCTATGGTGAATGTGTCTTTGGGTCTATAAACAAGTTTCCAAACTTTGTTACTTTCAAACTGATTAAGTTCTTATTGTATATCTATCCCCAAAAATTCATCATTGATAACATCATTAATGTTTTTAGGTTCAAATTGTGACAATAAGACTTGATGTTCAACCTGATTTCTAAGAGAAGATCTAGTTTGAGTTCCTTTATCTAAATCTCATACAATAGCATCTAAATGATGGTTCTTAAGAGTTATAACAGCTCTAGAAAAATAAGGACTAGAAATTTCAGGTTCTTCAACAAGTTTGGGTTCATTGTGACTTGAATATAAAGAATTTCTAGAACTAGAAGTTTTCACAGATTCCTTTACAAGATGGTTAGTGGATTTTTAATTGATGTTCAGATCTGACACATCATCCTATAAGTTCTCTAGAGTGGTCTTAGGATCATGTGGATTTGTTTCATTAAATTTGACATGGATATATTCTTCCACATATTTAATTATTTTATTAAACACTCTACAGGCTTTACTAGAGATTGAATATCCTAGAAATATTTCTTCATGACTCTTGGATGCAAATTTTTCAAGATTTTACTTAGTATTAAGGATATATACTTTGCAACCAAAAACTTTGAAGTGGATTAATTTGGGTTTTTATTGTTTCATAACTCATATAGAGTTATTTTAAGAATAAGTCTAATCAATACTCAATTAATAATATAGCATGTTGTATTTACAGCTTCAGCCCAAAAATAAATAGGTAAGTCATATTCACTAAGATGGTTCTAGAAATATCTTGTAAGGTTCTATTTATTCTTTCTACAACTCCATTTTTTGGAGGTGTTCTAGGGGAAGAGAAATTATGACTATAGCCATTTTGAGAATAGAAATATTCAAACTCTTGATTTTCAAACTCACGTTCATGATCACTTCTTTAGGATTTAATTCTAAGTCCACTAAAATTTTCTACAGTTTTGGAATATTTGGTAAAATGAGAGCAGGATTCACTTTTGTGAGCCAAAAATAAATTCCAGGTATATCTAGAAAATTCATCTACAAGAACATAAACATAGTGATTTCCATTTTAACTAGAAACTCTAGATGGTCCAAACAAATCCATGTGAACAAATTCGTGAGTTTGATAAGTTGACACTTATTTCTTTGGTTTGAAGTAAATTTTGTGTTTCTTTCCCTTTTGATAAGGATTATACACTTTATCATTTAGAAACTCAAGTTTGGGTAGGTCTTTGACTAAGGTTTTTCATGTTAACTTTATAAGAGAGTGAATATTAAAGTGTCCTAGTCTCTTGTTCCAAATCCATGACTCTTTGTGAAATACACTTAAACATGATTCCTTTTGAGAGAATGAAGAATCTAAGTTAACAGAGTATACATTTTCATTTCTTAATTCAGAAAACACTAATTCATTTTTAGAATTGAAAACATTGCAAGCATAATTTTCAAATTTAACATGGAATCCATCATCACATAGTTCTGAAATACTAACCAGATTATATTTCAATCAATCAACAAATAGTACTTTGGAAATTAAAAATGAGTTAGAGTTACCGATTTGGACAAGGCTAATGATCTTTACTTTGGCATTGTCACCAAAGGTGACATGTACACCATCGATTTATATTAAATTATTAAAGCATGAATAGTCTCCTGTCATGTGTCTTGAACATCCACTGTCCAAGTACCATAAACTTTTATAGGATCTCTTTAAGAAACTTTCCTACAAAATAGTCAAATAAAAACAGATTTTGGTAACCACATTTTTTGGGTCCAGTAATATTAGTGACTAGTGCTTTAGGAACCCAATCTTCCTCATAGGTTTCCTATAAGCATTATGTAAAGTTCTTGAAAAATAAACTCTATTTGGTCTAAAAAATATTGAAGCAATAGAGAGTGTATCATAATTTGAACTAGATGAAGTTTTTCTAGAACTAGGAGTAAAGTTGTATGCCCTAGACTTAGAAACAAAACTAGTTCTTCCAAAATTTATTTTACTAGGTTGATAGCCAATACCAGTAGTATATTTAGGAGAAATATGTTTACCTAGAATTTGTACTAAAGTACCTTTATCATTAGTAAACCTTTCAAGGTATTTTTTCAATTTATTATTAGATAGCTTTAGTTCATTGTTTTCTTTGAGTAATTGAGAATTTTTCTATCTTTCTATAGTAAGTTTAGTTTTAATAGTTGAGATAAGTGAATTTTGTTTCTTTAAAGACTTTTATTTATCTTTTAGTTCATTAAATATATCTTCAAGAATATTACAATACTCAGAAATTTCTTCATTAAACATTTTCATAATCACTTTCATCTCTAAAATAATAGGAATTGTGTAAAAGGGATTCCAATGTTACCTCAGATGTGTTTTTTATAAAACACATATTGGCTTTGTTATCTTATTCATCATGTGATGATTCTGAGTCACTTGAACTGTCCTCGAAAGCACTCCACGATTATTTAATTTCCTTTTTATACTTTATATCTTTGTCCTCATACTTCTTTTTGTACATGAGATAGGGATAGTCAGTCTTTACATGTCCCTTTTACTTACATTCATAGCATACTATCTCATCAAACTTGTCACGTCTTTTCCAATCTTTCTTCCAGCTTACTTTTTGATCATATCATCCCTTGAGGTTAGGCTTTCTGAAAAATTTCTTCTTCTTTTAAAATCTATTAAAACTTTTGTCTAATTGAGGCATCTCCTAATCACTTTCAGGTGATGATTTTTCACTACTGAATCTTTCTACATAGGCTTCCAATTTTCATTTTTCTTTGTGTTTAGATGCGGTGGTCTTAAATGCAACAGATTTTATTTTGGGTTCATCCTCATCTTCCTTGTTGACTTTCAAATCCTCTATATACATAATCAATTTCCCAATGAATTATTTTATAGGTAACTTGATAATGTCTCATGATTATCTAATAGATCCATAGGTTCCTCTCTATCTATCAGGTAGGCATCTCAGAATCCTCATAATTTTTTCTTTGGTAGTAACTTCTCTTCCAAGTAAAATCATTGTGTTGAAAATTTCATTGAACCTCATATACATGTCAGAAATAGGATCATCAAGTTTAATTTTAAAGTTATCATATTTAATAGTATAATTATTAAGTCTCATTTATTTCACACTATAAGTTCCTTCATGTGAAACAGACAATGTATCCAAAATTTCATGGGTAGTTTTACATGCAAAAATTCTGTTAAATTCCTCATCTCCTAAATAGAAATATAAATAATTCATGGCATTGAAATTGTTATTATAGGCAGTCTGGGTTTCGTCATCCCAGGGGATTCTATCAGTAGCAATAATCTTATACTCATCTATAATTGAAGACCAAATTTCAAAACCCATACTTTCTAAATGAATTTTCATTTTAATTTTCTATTGGGAATAATTGGTTCCATTAAATAATGGTGGTATGTTTGTTACAGAACCTTCCAATCTATTATCCATAATAAATAAATACTTTTAAAGAGTTGTAAATTTAGAATTAACATAAATTTATAGATCTTTAAAGTGCAACTAAAATCACAGTTTAAAAGGGTCAAAAATAGGGTCTTAATAAGAATAAAAAACACCCTTTGATACCAAATTTTTGTCAGAGTAGATGAATCAATAAGGGTGAATTGAGTATCTATAAAAATTTCTATTAAAATTTGTTCTTTAAATGAATACCCCCAATTAAAATAAATATAGCCTAGTTAATCCAAGTAATATGGTTATGAAAGTTTGAGTGTTTAAATAACTTCTCAAAAGATTGATTAATTCTTAGTAATCTTAATATCAACTATTAATATTACTTTTGAAACTATTATAATATTGAAAAACAATTATAACTTATTTCAAAGATTAACTATCAAAGTAAATTTAGTGATTTCTGAATTATATAGAAAAATAGAGAACACTAAACCAAAAAACACAGCGGATATAAAACAAGTGGTTCAGCCTCAAGTCAAGACATAATCTACTCCACTTGGTGATCACCCGCCACCAAGTAGTTTATATTAATAAACATGATTCACACCCTGGATCGGGGTAAACAACAATACACAAGACTTTCTAGGTCACACGACCTCTTCTACAGTTCTTCGTGGGTATAAACAAACAGTTCACACAAGTACCTCTTCCACACTTATCTGTGGGGGTAAACAAGTGTAAAAATATGTGAGAGGAAGGATATCTTGTATCCTCCAGTTTAATGCAGAGACAGTGTCAGTTTTTATACAGTAATAAAAACACTGCTCGAAAGCTAAAAACAATACACAATAGAGAAGATATGATGAGATAGTATTATAAGTGCTCTGAGTGTTAGTCTATGTAGCTCTAGACTTCTAGGATGAAGAAAATGTTATAATTGAGTCCTATTGTGAGAAACAGAGTATTGCAATTCTGGTGCTCTAGTTTAGATCTGGCTCGTGTTCTTCATGGAATATCTATTGAGAAGATGTTGTCGACTCTAATAAATGGTATCTTAGCTTTTGAATTCTTGATTGATTCATGTGTTCTTCAGATGTATCGTGTTGTATGTATCAGTTCTTTTTTACAAGAATTTTCGTGCTTCTTTCACTATGTGATATTTCATTTTTGGGTACGCTTTTTTTATTCTTGGAGTGAATGAGTTGGAGCTGACAAGATGCATGTATTATGCACCTCATACCTCATACTATCAGGTGATGTGTCTTTGAATAAATATTAATTATGTTAGTGAATTTAAAGACTCAAATATGACTATTAGAAATTATATTGAAAAATAAAAAAATAGATTAAAGAACGGTGTCACTATCTATCTAGAAATGGTGTCTCCATGAAACGGTGTCTCCATAAAATAGTGTCTCATTGAAATGGAATCTCCTTCATTTCCTTTGATTGGGGAGACAGTTATGATGGAATAGTTTTATAGAGATCATGAATCGGTAGCACATATGCGGTGTCTGGTCACGATGTCTGGTCATGATATCTGGGTCACGGTGTCTGGGTCACGGTGTCTGGTCATGGTATCTAGTCACGGTGACTAGTCACGATGATTGGGTTCTTTTCCAGAAAAACATTATCAGTGGCACACTTTAGGTTTCTCATACTTATCCAATTATCTGTATATGGACTTAAGCAGTAATATCTATAAAATGAATTATACTTAATCATTCATAAAATAAATTCATTATAAAACAAATTAAATATAGTTTACACAAATCATACATGATGTTAGTAATTAAGATCTTAGGAAGATTTATTTAAAGCATAAAGAAACCAACCATCTGTACACATGATTTGAGACAGATCAAATAGGATTAATAAGCTTTACATAATGTATAGGATTTGTGATCATTAAAACATGATTAACACATGAGGAGTTGAACATATCTCTTTTTATCTTCATATTTGTAGTGTTTGTGGAAGAGGTCCTTATGTGGCATGTGGTTTTTATTCTTACATATAACTATAGAGGAGTACTTTAATACTAGAAAGTTTGTGAGCTATTGTGTGTATACCCGATCAAGTTTTTGTATCATATTTTTGTTATATAATTTTCATGGTAATGGGTAATTTAAAACTAGAGGGGATTAGGTATCAGCTTGAGACTGAACCTCTTGTTTTATTCCATTGTGTGATTTTATTTTATTTTTCCTTATTTCAATGCTTTAAACTTTATTTGGTTTTGAACTATAAACAAAACTGGTACTTTGATAGCTAATCTTAACTAGTGTTTATATAATTATTTTATTGAGTAAATTTATTTCAAATGTTAAACTAATTTATAATATTGTTTTAACTATGAAACAATAAATATTTGAGAAATATTTTAAAAGAACAAACTTATATCAAACTACTCTTCTGATTAAGTGGGAATTTTTTTTTTGATTGGTAAAATTTATTTAAAGTTCTTTTTAATAGAAATTTTTATTTGGAACTCAATTCACCCCCCCTCTTGAGTTGCTCACTCTAACCAATAGAGTCCCACATTAATTTTTCCAAAGACACATATTCTTTGAAAACAAACCACACTTCTTTTATAAATACCTAAACTCAATTTTATTATCTACTAAAGTCATTTTCTTTAAAATTTACACATTTTTAAAGGAGTATAGAAAATCTATTCACCAAATAACACACCTATTTTAAAAATCATCAGCTTATATAGAAACAAACTCACTCAAAATTCAAAAGGTTCAATTTTATATTCTCTATAATTTTCATTATAAAAACAAATCTTCCATGAAAATCACTTATATTTTAAAATATTTCAAGAACTCCCACTTTCATTTCAAATTTTTTCCATCAATTATAATTATTTTTTTTAGAAATCCCAAATTTCATAATAAAATCTACCAATTTCAAAACAATCCACGATATGCAAATATCCATTATAAATAAATTATGACACATGAATTTTAAACCAAGACAATTTTTATAATATCCCCTTTTAATTGAAAATAAATCATCAAATGCAAAAAAAAGTAAAACTAAACACTTTTAAAAATATTTTATAATAATTATAATTTCTTTCATTGTATCACAAAACTATTTTCAAAAATCATTCAACCTATAAAATGTAACACCCTGATATTTTAATATATATTTCTCTATTAAATGGATATTATGTTTTATAGCTTGTGATATATGAAATATCAAACTAAAATTAACTATGATCATTTTATTGAGATAAAATATTATAAATAAAGATAACAATTAACACATTATGAGGTTATTATAATAATGAATAGTATGAAAAATACACTTAGAATGAATAGAGAAATATATAAAAATTACATGATCATATAATATTTTATTTTTGGTCTTTAATGAAGATCATAACCCCAATAAAAACTATGGATAAAAGGCTAATAAGTAGAACTATTTTTCAAATAAGGAGAGATGAGTAATAATTTTTGGGATTTATGTGAAATTATATAGGAAGGTAATATAGTCATTGAGATTATATATTCATTGGGTTTATATTTTTTAATGGTATTATATAAGAATATGAACTATATAACTATTGGGATTATATATTTATTATTTATAATACCAAGAAACTTATTTTAAAATGAAATTATTTGATTGAATTAAAATTATATTTTTTATGAAATATTGTTAAGGTGTTGTGTATTTTATCATAATAAAGTAACCACTTTCAAAAGATTATTATAAAAATATTTGATATTACAACATATTAACTAGTATATTAACATTTATTCAATTGTGGTTACTATATAAGGAATGAGTATAAATTTATTTTATGCTTCAAAAATATGTTTTCTTCAAAAATGGCTTTTATTGAATTTTGTGTGCGGATGTTATAATTAATTTTTAATATTTTTATAAATTTTATATTATGAAATTAATATAATTTTTTAAATCATAATTTCAATATTTTCTTAGAGTGAGTTTTTTGGATTTTTGTAAAAATATTTATTTTTCAAGAATAGTGAAAAAATCAAATTTTGTAAAACTAGCATTTCTTTTCTTAAAATAAAGAATTTTAAAAGTATCATTCTATTTTTGATTTGGTATTAATGTTATATAATATCCATTTTATTTGAAATAATATTATGAATGACATTGGGATCATCATTTTACATGATTTTTATATTAGATAATTTTTAGATTTCAAAATGTATTTTTCATAAAATTGTTTTTAGGTGCATAATGTTTTCTAATTTTAATTAATTAAAATAATATATAATAATTAATGATTTAAATTTAATTTATATATGTTATATATAACTATATTAATTTAAATTCATATAATGATTATTACCAGTCATATAGTTAATGTAAGATCATCTGATGCTTATAAAATGCATTTCTATGAAAATCTCTTTTTCATCAAATTTTGAGGGTTTATGTAATAATTAAATTATACCACCTGTAAAAATTTAAAATTGATAAATTTATTATATATTTTTATTCCTAAGGTTTAAATATGGTATATATGTCACTTTTATCTTTTCTTATTATAAATTGTAATTATAGTGAATAGTTATAACCACTATAAAGGGTAAATTGGGTTACTTAAGGTTAAAACTAATGTGAAAAGGATTTAAAATGTACATAACACTTTATTTTAAAAGGTTTTATGACTTATTTTCTTACATAATCATCTAATTTTTTAATTTAAGGCCAATTGGATCCATTTTTATTTGATAATGACCAATATAATGTTTTAGGTGATGAAAATACAAAATGTCACTCTCTTACTTTTAAATTTATAATATATTTTCACATATGGATTAAAGTAATTTGTCAATGAATAATAAAGTTTTTTTATTATAATTATATTATTTTCATGATGTTAATTTATTTTTAATTTTTATTTATTATATAATTAACATAAGTTCTTATACAATGTTGACATAGTTCTTGTGCAACCAGTAGAAAAATAAAAAATAATAATTTTAAAAACATTAAAAGTAATTTATTTTCAATTAACTATTATTATAAAATATTTTTATATCTATTAATAATGTATTATTAATTAATAAATATATTATATTTCAATTCTATTACATTTTTGATGCCTTCAAGATCAAATTATGTGAATAGTTCTTAAAATGACTTTAATATTATTTTATGTGAAATAATATTTTATAAAATTATTTAAAAATAATATAAAACTTACAAGGGTGGAATTTTAATGATAAATGGTCTAAAATTTCATTCTTTTTTCATTTATTAAAAAAATCCTTCGAAGTTAAATTATAAGCCTTTAATAATGAAAAAGGTGTCATTATGGTTAAGGTTAAAATTTATTAACAAAGGGGTTAAACCAAATGATAAGGTTTAAAATGCCACTTAAACCTATTAAAATTATATTAATTAATGTATTTAAACAATATCATATCTTATATTTTAAATTATAGACACATGGTCTCTTTTTTACATGAAACTGAATTTATCATATTTAAATTATTTTGTTAATTCCATGTTTGTCCTTTCCTTCTCTCTAAAGGGACACCACCTCTCCTCTATTCTTTACACAACCATGAGTGTCTTAGCTCAAAAAAACCCTAAAAACCTATTATTAAAATAATTATCAAATTTTTATAGTTTCCTTTATTCCTAAAATACTATCCCTAGGGTCCTTACTAGGATATCTAAATGAGCTCTTTCAAAGAAGTGGTAATCATCTTCACCAAACACTTTCATTTTTTATTCTTATTTTACCAACTTAAATTATTTCATAATCATACTAATATTCTAAAACCATTATATAACATATAATTAGATGTTATTTTTTTATGGAATAATATTTATCTATCTCCTTCACCATGAAATGGGAAATAAAACCATTACTCATGTGTATGGCGGAGTATCGCCTCACGAACCAATGTAAATTATGTTTCATCACCACATCACATGGATAGTCATAGTTATGGAAATAATGAATATATTTTATAATTATAAAATAATTATGATATTAGAAATATAATATACTATTTACCTTCTTACCCCTCTAGTCGTTAAAAAATGATATTGTCGCTCATGAATTCGTGTGTACTACCACCTCCACGAAGCGATGTGATTCATTTTTCATGTATGAATTTCATAGATGAATATAAATATTAATATAATTAATATATATGTTATTTATATCTAGAATAACATTTTTTATATACTTTAACAATTATTAAGATGCAAGTACTGAATCTATTGAATTGAAACATACCTAAAAAACAAAACATTTAAGACATGAAAATAACTATTTTAATAAATAATTATTAACAATGGATGTTTAAGTATTTTAATTATATAATATATGATATTATAATTATGATTATGATTATGGTTATATTATAAAATTATAATAAATTTAAATTTATTATACAATAGTTTAAAATCATATAATAAAAAATCGGACTTCAAGTAAGGGTCAATTTTATAATCTCATCCTTATTCAAGATTATTTATGTTTAAGTTTTCACTGAGAGAAATATATAATATTTCTATCTTAAACCTCATATATTTTATTATAATATATTTATTTCTATAAATTAAAAAAATTATTACATTTTTCTCTTTTTAGGTACTCAATATATTGAAAATATTTTTTAAGGAAACCCTACTTTTTTTCAATTTAGTAGAGAATATTTTTCACCAATGTCCAATATTTTCATTAAAATATTTTCAAGAATTTTTTTAATATTATTCAATGATTGATTAAAATCATTTTTACCCAAGTATAAATTTTTATAAAAAAATTTTAGATGGATCTTATTGTCTTTTTCTAAATGATACACTTTAATGAAGGTTTGAACAGAATCCTTGTTTTAACATACACCACATGAACAACTTTTCCTATTATCAAGAATACTCTTTATTTAAAGATTCGTTTATAATTTTCCATGGTTCTTTTCTAATATATTTTTTTTTCCAAATATTTTGGAAATTCTTATATTATAAATAGGTTATTTCAAAAATGAAAATGTTATTTTACACATGAAATATTCCAATGGTTTTTTAAAAATATTTCCATCTATATCAACATCATTTGATTAATATTATGATTTAATAAGGTTATAAAATAATTATACCATCCAATATATTTCTCTATATGAATTAAGATCAGTTTGAATGGGGGAGGTATTGAAATTATTTGTTCTAGTTCTTATAATACTAACGATTATTGATTATTAAGGCTTTTTGATTAAGTTATATTATTTATTCATATGATTAATTCATTAGACTTATTACGTGAATATTGGGGCCTGAGATTACATATCCCCTCGATGCATCAATAGGACTCATTAGAAAAAAAAATGTTTGTTATTTGGCCACATCACTTCCTATTAATGTAATATGTATTTGCATGAGGCCTCAAGGGTAAGTTTTTTATTTTTGACATTTTTCATTACATCATTATGAAATAATTTATTGATGTACATGTGATTATTAGAATTGTTATGTTATACATGGATAAGTTTCAATATCATGTGGTTATTTTTGTGTAATTATGTGATAATTATTTATCCCTTTCATATTATCCTTACCTTATTTATTTGATGATAGATTTCATTGTATGTATTCCCTTACTAAGCATCTGATTTCACTAATTTAATTTATTTACTTACCCCAAGATGCTATGAAATTTAAATTGATTAATATATAAGGATATGATATATAGGATAATAATGTTCTCAAAAAAAATACTATTTTGTATTTTATGCTTGAAAAAGTAATATAAGATTCAATCATGTGTCTAGGTTACCAAGGATACTAAACTATTAGATCCCACGGGATGTGATCACGTATACTCATTGACAATGTAATAAAGTAACCACCTATTATGGGATACTAGGGTCGAGGTTTTTATAGTTGGTATCAAAAATAGTTTATTAGAAACCTAGGGAACTAGATTTATAAACAATATATAATAGAGAACATAAACCTATGATAGAATATGAGGAGAATTATATGTATATGATAATATTATAAAGCGTTATTAAAGTAGATATTGTGTGGTTTTCCTATAAAATACATCCCTATCTAGATACTAGTATGTGGATGTGGTTATGGAAAAGATGTGCCTAGGGGTAAAAAATCTGAATGGAGTGGATTGGGTGTTAACTTGTTCATAACAGGTGTATGATGAGTGGGCCTAAGATTGTACACCTTACTAGATACTCTGGAGTAATGTGATTGCATTAATTCACATTTTCATTACAAACCATAATGATGAATGATAGGATAGAACCTGTGGAAACCTATGATATCTCATAATGATATAGGATAGACCTATTGTGTCATGGGTTAATAAGTCTATGGTTGATCATATGTTTAAAGTCATTGATACCACTTTTTTAGTTTTATATGATGTTATTTTATGACTATTATGTATAATTTTAAATTCATTAAGTAATTTAATTATAAGACTCCAACCTTAAACATTACATAATCTTGAGTTAAGTCAAGAATTCACATTGAGTATATTTTCCAGTTTAGAGTTTTAGAGAATTAGTCCATAACTATTACATTACATATCATATATTATGAAGTATACAATTCTACACTAACTAATTTCTTCAAAAAAATTATACTCATTAAATAAAACAAAAATTCTTTTCTTGATAAGATCTTCTTAAATTCTTCCTTTATCTTACCCTTCCTTATACCCTGAGAAAAGAATTTCAAAAACTTAAGATCAGCATAAAAATCCTAGTAAGGTTTTTATAATAAGGAAAGAAAACATTAGCCCATTAATACATACAAATCAATGAAATCATACTTTAAAATCATAAAACATAATCTCTTTAACATACCACATTAAATCATAATATTTTTTAATAACACATCGAAATCATAAATCATAAAGGTAACTTGTGGAATCTATAACATACTTACATTGTATATTTCACATATACATAGGGAGTTACATTTGGAATACCCATCACAGTATATTTCTTAAATATCTTAGGAGATACATTAAATTTTACCTCTATCATGTTACCCAATGCATTGGAGATCTATCTCGGGCTCACCCACCCTAGGTTTCTTACAGAACCACCCATATTTGGTATATCACATAACCACACTACCAAAAAACGGGCCAAGGCCAGCACCACCCTTTATCAGCACTAACAAAAAAGCACTGATAAAGGGGGGTACCTTTATCAGTGCTAAAAAAAGAGTTGACAAAAGTACCCCTTTACCAGTGCTTGTTTAGTGCTGATAAAGGTACCCCCTTTAACAGTGCTTTTTTTAGTGTTGTTAAAGGGTACCCCTTTATCAGCACTTTTTTTAGTAGCACTGATAAAAGGGGGTCTTTATCAGTGCTTTTTTTAAAAGCGCTGATAAGGGGTCTACTTCCAAAAAAATTAATTAAAAAAATATATTACTATTTAAATATATAGATATAGTTATATTGATATAAATATAATAAATATTTTTTAAATATAATTTTAAATATATTTTAGATAAGTATAAATATACAGTTACACTTAATATATAATATATTTAGTGAAAATGGCTTATAAAAAAATTAAAAAAATATTTTTAATTAATAATTTTCTAATTATTATGGAGTAATAGTCATTTAATAACAATTTTAAGAATAAAAAAATTAAAAAAAGATCCAAAATATGTTGAAAACGCAACTCGAACTTCAAACGGCCATAACTTTTGATCTTGGTGTCCGTTTGAGCTCTACCATATATCAAATCGAAGTCTGCGATGAGATCTACACCCTTAAGATTGACGGAACCTCTTTCAAGGTATTTTCGAGTCCAAAAAAGGCCCATAAGGCCTCCAATACTGAGTTTTTATTTGGGATACCCTGATTTTTTAACATTTTGTAGATTTTCAGCCTCATTTAAGGGGGTATTATTGGATTTTTTGGTGAGGAATGAATTTATTCAAAGGTATTACATTTATATTGATATTATGTGTTTGAAATTTTATCGTTTTTTATAATACACTTCTATTTATAATCAAATATGTAACAATATATACATATTTTTTTATATATTCACACATAAAAAATTAATTATAAATATAAATAATAAAATATATTTACATATAAAATATATTAGCTTTATCTAAATAATAACTAATATCCATTTTATCTAAAATACAAATATATGAATATTTTTATACATATATATTATTCTAACTATATAAATATATTAATATAACTACATATATATAGTAATATAACTATAAATATATATATTAATATCACTATAAATATATATATTAATATAACTATATATATATTAATATAAATATATATATATATTAATATAAATATATATTACTATACGAATAAATATAACTAAATATATAGAGAGAGAGATATATATATCATGAAATGGAAAACAAATCAAAATAAAGGAGTGGTAAGGGCTTAGGTGCGCAGGGGGGGAGGTCTCGAGTTCAAAACCTGGTGGAGGCAGGGGCACGCGCACATGGGGGAATATGGGAGCTAGTGCTGATAAATGGGTGGGGGATAGTGCTGATAAAGGGTGGACGGGGGTGTGTGGGGGCGTTGGAGGTGCGGGAAGGTGCTGATAAAGGTGGTGCTCAAGCACTATAAAAATCCCCCCCCCCCCAAGATTTCCAGGATTTGTTTTAAAAAAAATTAATTTTTTTTACTTTTATCAGCGCTAAAAACAAGAGCTGATAAATGGGGTCTTTTATCAGTGCTAAAAATAAAGCGTTGATAAAGTACCCTTTTATCAGCACTTCGTTTTAGCGCTAATAAAAGACCCCTTTTATCAGCTCTTTTTTTAGCACTGATAATGGGGACCCCCCCCCCTCCTTTATCTACACCGGCTTTAACAGCACTTTTCTAGCGCTGTTAAAGGCCATTTTTAGCGCTGATAAAAGGGGTATTTGTAGTAGTTCCATCAGTCAAATTTCCAAGTACCATTACATAATCATAACACATAAAAGATCGATGTTATCAACATTTCACTCATCAAACACAATAAATCAATTCAAGATATTAAAATATTCAATCCATTTTCAAAAAAAATTAAAACATTTAATAAATAAATTTTTGAATTAAAGTGTCTCATACCACTTTGAAACATTTAAAGGAATTAACATTTTAAAACATTAATATCCATATAAATAAATCCTAAAAACCTTTTTGAAAACATGGAAATTAATGAGAAATATTTATAATAATTAATCTTTAAAACATTTAAAACAAAGTTTTAGTAAAAGAGTCCCTTGCCACTTAAGAAAATACTTGAATAAAAATAATTACATAATAACATTAAAAAACATATAATACCATGAGAATAAGTAGATTAAAGATATAATATGTCAAAGGTAATTATATACATCGTATAAAATTGAATTGGTGTATAACAAAAAATAAGTCTGAATTGAATATAAATTAATAAAAAATCCCTTACAAAGATCATATCCTCAGATTAAGGATAAATCAATGACATAATTATGTGTGACAAATATAAATACACCCAATATAAGTGGATATTAAGTGTAAAACAATCAGAGTTAATTCACACAGATTCTTGGGAAAACAAAACCAATAACACGGATATTTAACTCAATGAATAGAGATTGAGATAATATTTCCCTTAAAATGTTCGTATAAATGATGTAAGAATTTATAAATGGGGTGATTATGTGTTTCAAAAGTATATCCACACAAAGGGAAGTGGAAATTAAAATATAAATAAATAAACATTTATTCCACACATAATCATTTCATATTATAATCAACGATGTATGTGTAAAATTCAAATATGGAAATTGAGTTTAGAAATTCCCTTACGAAAATTCTACAACCTAACGGTGTCACTTAAAATTTTGAAAATGAGTTAATGGGAGAGAAAATGGTCTCTCATCGCTTGTAAATTAAATTTATAGCAATAAGTATATATAAGAACATATCACAACATAATAAAATGGAAATTAAAAGACATAACCAAAAAGAAGTCTTTGACTAAAAGAGGAGGGTGAAAGGTTCCCTTAAAAATATCATTTTTTAAATAAAATAGATCGGTTATGGTTATTTAATATAATTACACATAAATAAAGTATAAATACAAGATATTACATCAAAATTTATTTCTCGCATAATCATTGAATTACATAATCAAGAAGTATAATATTATCCCAAAGAATGGAAATTGGGTTAAGAAATTATCTTACCTTAAGTCCGACTTGTCACGTATGTTCCTTGTTCTTCCATAAAAATATGATTAAGTTAATTTATAATTGATTCAAAACCTTTTTAAATTTTATTATTCTTTTAATATCACTTATTAACATGTTATAAAAATTATATAATTATTTAAGTTAATACCAGTCGTTTTTTCGATATTCGGTACTAGAGTCGAAAATAAACTTTTTTTATATAAATTGTACATGTTGTAAAAATTACATCATCTCCAGAATATTATTAAAGGTTTAATTATCATATATATTCATTATATATGTATTTATAAAAGTTCATAATATTTTTATGTAAGAAATTAAATGCACCATTTTTGGAGAAGGTAAGTCGTACGTACGCATGAACACTACTTTCATTTCTTTTTCAAATTTAAAGGAATGAAAAATAAATGATACATAGGTATATTATAAATCCTTAATAATATCTTATTTTATATATATTACTTATTTTCATTAACTCCATCCTTTATATGTTCCATGTATGTCATGAACGAGTCATATCACTTTGAGGGGCGGTAGTCCGCAGTTCCTCAAATAAAATTATTGTATTTACACATTATAGAAAGCATAAAGGTATGTTTTAAATGAAAAAAATATAAGAATAGAGATAATATAAATATAATATATATCACATATAAATACATTTCCATCATAATTTCCACCATTATAGGTGGTACGGTCAAATCAAACAATCATTGTTTTGTGAGGCAGCAATTCGCCGTACATAGAAACAGTATGTTCGTATCCATTAGATGGAGGTGTGTGTAAGTATATTTTGAATAATTCTCATAACAATCCTAGTATATTTAGGATAATTGTTTTTTTATATAATAAAATAATAAGAATATCATATGTAGTGGATAAGGAAAATAAAAGGAAAGAACTTGAGAGAAGATGTTTCTTCTAAATCAGGTAACTTCTTTTTATATGAGCCAAAAGGATTTATGGAATTTCCTTATTCCTAAGGTAAGGCTTATAGGAGGAAGGGATGGATATTTTTAGATTATTTGAGTAGATTTTGTATGATATAAGGGGCTTAAGAGGTGTGATTAAATGGGTAGAGGTGGTGTCCCTTTGTAAGATGGAGGAGGGGAACTTTAGGAAAGTCTATAAATATTAATTTACTATAAATTATGTTTCAAATACAAATGAATCCAAATTTTGTTAGTTATAATATAAGATCAATATAATTATAAATAATATCATACAATAATAATTAGAAATGTTTTGAATATTTTTTAATCCTTATCTTTTTTATTTTACACTTTTTTACTCTTACTGTTTTATCAATCATTTAACACTTTGAGAATCAAAATATTTACCAAGACAAGAAAAATGTCCAATTAAAGAGTCCTTAATAAAATTTTAGACTTATCATAACCATTTGGACAAATCTTTGTTTTTTAGGAATTTAATATCATTTAATAAACTATTTTATATTTTAAGTTATGAATTATGTCAATTTTGGACACTATTCATACTTGCCATTTATACAAATTTATAACCTGATTCCTTAAAACCAAAGGTATTAACTCCAACCTAATATGTCAATATATTATAGAAAATTTATTTATGACATCAAAATAACCAAATTAAATTTATTTTAACATTTATAATATCTTTTATTTGAATCCTTTATTAATGAAGCAATCACTACATCATCATTGTATCATAATTAAATTTATTTATTTAATGTCTAAAAATTATAAATAAATTATTGTGATATAGGAAATAATTTTAGATTTATAATTAATATTTATAGTATAATATATAACTTATATAACCCCATATAAAAATTATTTTATTAAAAGATACATGTTTATGTTATATTTTTCTTTACTTTAAATTAATTCTTATAAAATGTAATTTTCACATTCAAGTGGCTCTATGGGGTAACAAAATCGAACCAAGGATTTACATGGTCAGAAATATCTCATCCAATATAATTAATACACATGTTATGGTAGCTTATTAATATTATAATATTATTTTTTTACCCTTATTTACTAGATTTACCCTTTAACCATGGTAAATATAATAATTACTAAAGTTACTATTCATAATATCTAAAAATAAAAGGTACTTATTCATACAATTTGGAAACCATTTTTAAAAATTCAAAACACATAATTTTTAGTAATTAAATTAAAATAAATTCCCATGGTTAAAACCAAAAAGCAGGTTTTTAAGAAATAATAAGTATCAAAAGATTAACATGTGTTTATGTCCAATTTAAAAGTGAAATTACTTACAATGAACAAAATTGGATTAAATGATAAAAATATAATCTAATTAAACTTTAAAACCAATTAAATTACAATCTAACTGTATAAATAAATTAGATGAAAATGCAGTTTTGACTTGAAATGTAGTATTTTTTCACTATTTATTAAAAAATGAATTGTATCGTAAAATTACCAAAAATTTATCCAAAGTAAATTTTGATGTTCCGATTATAAATAATAAGTTTATTTTTTTAAATGGAAAATATAAAGGTGTCAAAAAGTATATTTAAAAAGGTTTCTCCATCAAAATGTGGTAAAACGACCTTTTAAAAATATACAAGTATTTTATGCTTAAAATCAGATTCACTCTAATTTTAAGCCTCTAAAATTTATTCTATAAATGTAAAGATATTTAAAAAACATGTATAATCATATTGTAGTTAGTTCTGTTTAGTTCCACCAATAAAATGGCTAGGTGTTAACTACCATTTAAAATATTTATATTATTATATTATTTTTCGGTGTAACTCAAAGTTGTGTGCAACATAAGATTTCAAAGAAACTCATTGTTGAGTATGGTATTGAAAAAATCATCCCATTTAATGTAAAAATAATATTTTATTCATAAATATCAATAGAAATTAAAAAATTATTATTCTATAAATACTTGGGTCGTTGTTGAGTATGCTATTGAAAAAATCATCCCATTTAATGTAAAAATAATATATTATTCCTAAATATCAATTGAAATGAAAAAAGTATTATTCTATAAATACCTAGGTCATTACATCCTTCCCCCCTTTCGGAAATTGCATCCTATTAATTTTAAAATTGGGCATGCAAACTTCATTGAAAGTCCCACATCGGAAAAAGAGTCAATAAAACTATCAATTTAAAAGAAAGAAATAGAAGTAAAAAAAGGTCACTCGAGATAACATATACTAGGATTCCATGTAGGAAAACATGGATATAAAAGAGAAACTAACCATCAAGTTCTGATGGAGATTGATTGAAAACATTATCAAGAGAAAGTTAACCACCAAAAAACCACAAACATGTTATTGGTTAAACGGTATTTGATTTCCCAGTAGGAAAAGTGAACGGAAAACTTTTTTTAAGTTCCTTTTCATAAATTTGAAAATTTTATTTATGAGATTGACTCATAATATAAAAAATATATACTTACTTTTTAAGTAGAGTTTCATCCCTTAATAAATTTCTACCATAAACTCATCTTTTCTCCAAACGATGAGTACTCAAGATGACTTGGTCACACCTAAAGTGATAGAATCAACTTCTAGAAGATCACATAATCCAAAAAAGAAAAGATAATTCTTTCTCAAATATCATTTTCACATAAAAAACTTCAGGGTTACACATACAAGAGATAATTCTTCCAAAGTAATCCCATCAATAAAAGAGTATTAATACTTTTAAACAATTCATCACCTAGATATCTAACATAACTCTCAAATTTTCTAAAATGTAGACATCGTAATCATCCATCATTATTCATGATCCCTTAACCATTTTTTCCAACTTATTACATAATACTTCTTTCCTAAAAAAAATTATGAATCATATCTTGAGATTCGATAATATCGAAACATTAGGTAAGAAATAATCCATACATTTCATAGGTCATTGTCAGTTTCCTAATCCCCAATTGGAATGGAATTAGGTATTGTTAAACATATATTTTTATGGTCATGTTGATCCCATTCTAAAACCTTTTTCGTAAGACATATATTTACGTAATGACCATGCACACCACATTTAAAACATTCAATTGATCCCTCAGAAATAACTTCTTTCCCTTTCCTGGAGTCAACTGAATGCTTCCTTTTTCCATGGCAGGTTATTGCTCTATGACCTTCATTACCACATCAAAAACATATTCTTTTCCCTTTGAAGCATTTTTATAGGTGTTTCTTTCCACATCCTTGACACATACACTACTGTAAAATAAGGATTTACCAACGGTTCAAAACCGTTGGTAAAGGCTGGATAACCGTTGGTATAATATATACCAACGGTTATCCAAACCATGGGTAAGTAAGGCGTAGGGAAAGAGATATGCCAACGGTTTGTGGAAAACCATTGTTATATCTTAGTATATCCACCTTATACCAATGGTTTTACATAACCATTGGTATAAATTTTTCACCAACGGTTTGAAATCATTAGTAAAGAGTTGGTATAAAACTCCCTATGACAACGGTTGTAAACCGTTGGCATAGGCCATGCTAGGAAATTGCAGTAGCAAGCTGCTCTGAGCTGCTACTGTGAGTAGTGAGCTACTGTTGTCCAGGCCTATTTGAGTGATTTCCAGGCCTGCATTTCCATGCCTGAATTGAATACATACATAGAATGAAAACTTATACAATGAAAAACATAATTCTAAATCAATTAGTTTCCATCTTCCAGAAACTATACACATATAGAATGAAAACATAACTCATAAGGCAATTATAAACATACATAATTGATTTAGAATTCAATTATGAGAGATAATTACATGTGCAATCCTAAATTCAATTCATAATTGAATACTGAATTGAATAAATACAAAATTTAATTATCAATTATGAATATAATACATAAAAAACTGAATACGTAATTATATGTTTTATACAGAATTAAGAATACATAAAAAATTTCATTTTATATAACACATACACTATTGAATAAAGAAATTAGAAGCTAATAACCCCAAAATAAGGAAATGGATAAATGACTTCAACCAAACACAAATATAATGTCTCATGGTTTGGGGCGGGTGTCTTTGAACTTAGTAATGATGATAATGGGTGTGTATTAATGAGATTGTGTGACTTAGGGAATGTAGTTGTCCTTGGAATAATAAATTACATGTTTTTTAGAATAGGGGTAGGAGTTCCTCACATGAGAAGTGGATTGTGTGAGGCTGGACCATGGATCATTTTTCTCAAGTATCAACACAATCTGAATACGTTTGGTCGTTTTTCTGTATGTTAGTTGTTTTTACTTAAAATGATGTCCATTTTAAACAAAAGACAGACACTTCGAGTGATACAGGCCACACCATGCCTTACATTGAGGTGGGGTTGACACGTACACATCACAAATGACCCATGGATCATTGTCCTAAAGTATCAATAGAATCTGAATGTGTTTGGTCAGTTTTTCGTATGCTAGTTGTTGTTTTCACTTAAAATGTTGTCCATTTCAAACAAAAGTTAGAAACTTTGAGTGGCACCAGCCACACTATGCCTCATATTGAGAAGAGGTTGACTCGTACACGTCACAAATGACCCATGGAACATTGTGCTAACGTATTAATAGAATCTGAATACGTTTGGTCGGTTTTCCGTATGTCAGTTGTTTTTTTCACTTAAAATGTTGTCCATTTCAAATAAAAGTCAGAAACTTTGAGTGGTACCAGCCAAAACATGCCTTGGATTGAGGAGAGGTTGACTCTTAAATGTCACAAATGATTTATGGATTGTTTTTCTAAAGTATAAACACAATAAAAATACATTTTCTCAGTTTTCCATATGTCGGTTGTTTTTTCTTAAAACAGTGTCCATTTTAAACAAAAGACAGACACTTCAAGTGATACCCACCACACTGTTACTCGGATTGAGTCAGGGTTAACTCTTACACGTCAAAAATGACCCATGGATAGTTTTCCTGAAGTATCAAGAGAATCCAAATGCGTTTGTTCAGTTTTACATATGCTAGTTGTTGTTTTCACTTTAAATGTTGTCCATTTCAAATAAGAGTGAGACACTTTGAGTGGTACTGGCCAAACCGTGCCTCAGATTGAGGCGTGGTTGACTTTTACACATCACAAATGACCTATGAATCGTTTTTCTAAAGTATAAACACAATCAGAATACATTTGGTCAGTTTTCTATATGGCTGTTGTTTTTACTTAAAACAGTGTCCATTTTAAACAAAAGACAGACACTTCAAGTGATACCCACCACACTGTGTCTTGAATTGAGTCGGGGTTGACCTGTAAACATCACAAATGACCCATGGATCGTTTTCCTAATGTTTCAACAAAATCTGAAGGCTTTTGGTCAGTTTTCCATATGCCAGTTGTTGTTTTCACTTAAAATGTTGTCCATTTCAAATAAAAGTGAGACACTTTGAGTGGTATCGGACAAACTGTGCCTCGAATTGAGGCATGGTCGACTCTTACACATCACAAATGACCCATGGATCATTGTGCTAAAGTATCAACACAATCAGAATATGTTTGGTCAGTTTTCCATATGGTTGTTGTTTTTACTTAAAACATTGTCCATTTTAAACAAAAGACAGACACCTCGAGTGATACCCGCCACATAGTGCCTCATATTGAGTTGCAGTTGAATCGTACATGTCAAAAATTAACCATGGATCATTTTCCTGAATTATAAACAGAATCTGGATGCATTTGGTCTGTTTTCTTTATGCCAGTTGTTGTTTTCACTTAAAATGTTGTCCATTTCAAATAAAAGTGAGACACTTGGAGTGGTACCAGCCAAACCGTTCCTCGGATTGAGGTGTGATTGACTCATACACGTCACAGATGACTTATAGATCATTTTTATAAAGTATCAACACAATAAGAATATGTTTTGTCAGTTTTCCATATGTCTGTTGTTTTTACTTAAAAGGGCGTCCATTTTAAACAAAAGACAGACACTTCGAGTGATACCTGCCACACGGTGCCTCAGATTGAGTTGGGGTTGACTCGTACAAGTCACAAATGACCCATGTATCATTTTCCTAAAGTATCAATAGAATTTGAATTTGTTTGGTCTATTTTCTGTATGCCAATTTTTGTTTTCACTTAAAATATTGTCCATTTCAAATAAAAGTGAGACACTTTGAGTGGTACCGGCCAAAAAGTGCCTCATATTGAGGTGAGATTGACTCATACACATCACAAATAACCTATGGATCGTTGTACTAAAGTATCAACACAATCAGAATATATTTGTTCAGTTTTCCGTATGGTTGTTTGTTTAATTAAAACAGTGTCCATTTTAAACAAAAGACAAACACTTCGAGTGATACCTGGCACAATGTGCCTTGGATTTAGTCGGGGTTGACTCTTACACATTAAAAATGACCCATGGATCATTGTCCTAAAGTATCAATAGAATCTGATTGTGTTTGGTCAGTTTTCCGTATGCTAGTTGTTGTTTTCACTTAAAATGTTGTCCATTTCAAATAAAAGTGAGACACTCTGAGTGGTACCGGCCAAACCGTTCCTCATATTGAGGCACCGTTAACTCATACACGTCACAAATGGCCCATGGATAGTTGTGTTAAAGTATCAACATGATCATAATATGTTGGGTTAGTTTTCCATATGGATGTTGTTTTTACTTAAAACAGTGTCCATTTTAAACAAAAGACAGAAACTTCGAGTCATACCCGTCACACCATGCCTCGGATTGAGTCGGGGTTGACTCGTACACATCAAAAATGACTCATGGATCGTTTTCCTAAAGTATCAATAGAATCCGGATGCGTTTGGTCAGTTTTTCGTATGCCAGTTGTTGTTTTCACTTAAAATGTTGTCCATTTCAAATAAAAGTGAGACACTTTCAGTGGTACCGGCCAAACCATTCCTCGGATTGAGGCGTGGTTGACTCGTACATGTCACAGATGACCAGAATGAATATGTTGAGATTCTATAGTGTAGGATAAGTTTCACAAAGGTACTACCTTGGTTTCATTCAATAAGATATGTAACCATCTTTTTATCATAAAACTTAACACGTGTAAAATACTTTGGAGTTTTTAAAGTTAGAGAAAGTGAAGCGTACTCTTCTAGAGTTCTCCAACCACTTTGTTGAGTTGGTGAATCTTGCACTAGATATTTTCAAAAATGATTACATAAAAGCTTTTAGGTTTGAGATGGGACTAAGGGATGATGTTTGGTTGATGCTAGTTCTTTTTAGCCTTCCAACCTTCCTGGAGGTATTAGATAATGTTTATTTTTCTAAAGAAGTCATATTTGGAAGGATAGACTTGGAATGAGATTTAGTGGATGCAATAATTATTCAAAGTTCTTATTTTGGTTATAAAAGGAAGTAAAAAAGTGTCTAGTGTTCTAAGGGACCTATTCCAGGGGCTTCTATAAAGAACCAACATGTTATTTTCTAACCGTGAGGCATAGTGTTTTTCTAACTGTGAGGCATAATGTTTTTCTATGCCGAACAGGGTTCTGAGCTCCAAACAAGCCCCAGAAGACCCATAAACCATTATAACATCATTATTCTTCCATATTTGGTCAAAAATAAAGACTTATATTGAATTCAAAAATATCCATACCAGAGTGAAAAAACCAGGTTTAAAAATAAAGAGTTATATAGAATTAAAAAATGTAATGGATCAATCTGCCCCTGATCACCATCGCCATCACCACTTTCATCATCATCCTCATCCTCACCTCCATATTTTTCCTCACTTTCATCCTCATCATTGTCCCCATGCTCATCCTTGGCCCCATCCTCGCCCTCGGCCCCATCCTCGCCCTCGCCCTCATCCTCATCCTCACCCTCATCCTCTTCAGCATCCTCGTCATCACCAGGAACATCATCATCTCAACCGCCACTAGAACTACCTCCTGGTGCATTGGATAATGCACCCATTGACGACATATATGTCTGACAAGCCATGTTGGCCTCTGGTGGAAGTGATGAAGATAAATCTTTGATTGTTTTCATAAATTCTTTCTCCCTCGTTTGAACTTGTTCTTCCAACTCTGTGACCCTTTTATCAGACTATCTTGAATGCTCCTTGACCTGTTCAAACTCGATGGTACTATAATGGATACCTCGAGAGGACCAATACCACGTCAAGAATATATTCTTACCAGGTCGGCAGCGTACTCGACCAGAGTGCTCATTTCCCAAAACCTAATATAAATGATCGTGTGGCCCTAAATTGTTAGGCTCCTTGGAATCAACGGCCTCTAAAGCAGCCTGTTAAAAATATTAATGTATTATTAAATTTAAAAATAGATATTAAACTTTTAAATAAACAAATTAAAACTTACAATCTTTTCTTGTGTCATTTTATTAACCACAGTTCCATCTTTTTTCCTTCTACTCGAGCAAAACAGTTTTGCTCGAGGGATACATCCTTCAATATTCAATTTGTGCTTCTATAATGAAATTGAAACAATATAAAGTGCAAGTATAATCATATATTCAATATTCAATAAATCACATTATTTAAGTAGGAAACAATAAAAATGGCAAGTCCTAAAGAAAAATTATAAAAAACTATATCGTACCAGCTGCCTCTCATGATCTGACATAGTAGTACACCCCAAATTGTGGAGGTATTGCTTTGAATCAATGTTTCTTTTTTTCATAAGATTCCTAAATAATGTTTAATAATAAATAAGATAATATTAATGCAAAATATGAAAAACGTCATTTAAATACCTCAAATGAGATTAATACCTTAAATTTGGAAGTTGCCCAATGGGTAATCATTTGTCGATATTGCTTTATCGGGTAGTCATCCATTATAGGTAATGTCTCCAACTCTGTGCCCACTCTAACACACCATCCAATATACATCTCATGCTTATAAGCTCCCCAAATCTCTCTTATCTCCTTTAAACACGCTGGTCCTGTACCTTCACCATCAGAGAAGTTAAACCGAAGCTGACACCCAATAGATTAATTCATATAAATACAAAAAAATACTACATTAAATCCAATAGATTTTTTACCCATATTTGTGGACATGCATTATCCTTGACTTCGTGTGGTAGATGTCTCCAAGAGAGAGGGATAACTGGAATGATGTCGGAGTATTTGGCTAGCGTCGCCAAAAAACCCCGACATTTCTGCCCAGAATTATCAATCATCTATCCATCATCATTTTATTCAACCATCAACTATGTCTGGAGGTTCCATACCACACGCAAGAGAGTATGCCCCCTCCCCCACCTTCTATCAGTAGATAAATCTGTTATTAAAGAAAAAAATATCAGTACAAGTTATAATAAAAATAAATTTTGGTATAAAAATTTGTTTGAGTTATATAAATATACCTATGGTAGTAAGATCAATGGGAGTCAATGGATGTGAAGAAGATGAAGGAATATCCTGTATAGGTGGAGTGTCCCTCAGTGTATGCTCCTCAGCCACATACTGTGTCAGATCAGGAGTCGAAGAAGGTGGAATATAATAGCTCGTAGATAATGAACTAGAAGCAAAAGATGATGGCACAGACGTCTGGCTAACTGGTAGTGTAAACATCGGAGGCCTAAATATCCCGTGTGTCCCTAAAGAAACACCAAGATCAAAATGGGGTGTAGAAGATACATATGTGGTAGGGGCATAGTCCAATCAGGTACGACCAGTGTATCGTCTAACTCTCGCACCATGAGTCCTTGTACCACCAGCCTCAGTACCAGGACCACCAAATGATCGTCTAACTCTGACACCACCCCCTCCTACAACTATCCTCTATATTGGGAGCAATATCAGGCTCCTCGTCGGATATCGATCATCTAGGGGTGTATCCTAAAAAAAGTTTAACATAAAAGTAAACACATGATATTATAAGTTATTGAAATATATATATTTGAATAAAATATTCACAACAGGGATGGGTGGAGGAATTCCCATCTGTGTCATGCGATGATTATTTTCTGTTATCTTTTTCCACCACCTCTCTTCAATGGGTGTCATTTCCTGTAATGAAAACAAATATGGAAGTAATTAGAAACAGATAACTAATGTGTAACCCAAAAAAATATAGAAAAACCATTCTGATAAAAAAAACATAAATAAATAGAAGATTTATGGTGGTTTTAAGGTAAGTACTAGGATACACACTCTAAATGATGTAGGTAAAACATGTAGGTGAGAACATGATTGTATGATTCTATATATTTCCCACCACAACTTTAGGTTCACAATTAACTCTGACAATTGAGCTATTGGATTCATCATAAGTAATAAACAGATTGCTTCCAATTGCAGTAGGGATAGTGTCAACTTCATCATCACCATCATCAAAAACATGTATGGGATTTACTTCAATAATTACACCGAATTTAGGATGAAGATGATATTTGACATAAAAACTTGTTTCACCATTGATGCCAATACATATGGTTCATCGGTGGAAAGAGTGCGAGTCATGTCAATAACTCAAAATCCACAATCATCAATAAAGGTGCCTTTCCTCGTTATTGAATCAAACCATTTACATTTCATCATTGTGACTCGACCATGCGAGTAATAATCCAAAAATTATTATTTTCTCTACGAATCCATAATAAGCTACATTTTCATAACGAGGTCCATTATCCGATGAACTAGCATAACAGTCTATTGTGGCAGTTAGCATAACAACATCATGCTGTGTTCTCATGTTTCTTTCTCATTCAGTGATAATAAATTTGTATCCATTGATCACAGGTGATTTAAAAGTCGGAACCATGGTATTTGGACCAAAATCCAAAGCTCTTATTTCCTCAAAAATAGATTTTGCAGGAAAAATCGATACCTAAAATATAAACAAATGGTAAACTTAATTAAATATTATTTTTATTTAGTTATTATAGAAATATTTTTTACTTCAATTTCAACCAAGAAGAAAACCCTTTTCTATGCAATGTCTCTTTCCAACTCAAAGATAAATAACGATGCTTTCTATATATCAATTATTTATGTTCCCTGTAGATAAAACTAATAATTTTTTAACAAATATTTAAAATTACAAGAGATAAGATAAGAGATACATGTACAATTTACTTACTTGATATACTCATCGAACAAATCACAATTGAACAACACTGTGTGATGTGCCATCTCTCGCTCTTCAAGGCTTAATGTCGTCAATGTATATGATCCTGGAATTCCTCCTGTCTGAGGAAGTGATGAAAAACTGGGTTCAATTTTCTCATACTGTTCTTCTTCATTTCTCATTAGTCTGTTTATTCTCGTAGTAAGATCAGACAAATACATTGAGCATAAATCCATACATTCTTGAGACAAGTAACCATTCAAAATAGAACCTTTAGGATAATTCCTATTCCGAACATATGATTTCAAAGTGTACATGTTTCTTTCATTTGGATACATCCAACGGAAATAAATAGGTCCTCCAAGATGTATTTCAGTCGGAAGATGGACAGTCAGATGCAACATGCATGTAAAAAATGATGGAGGGAATGTTTTCTCTAACTCACACAAAATTAATGGTGTCTTTGCCAATAGTTTTTTCAAGAAGGATTTGGACAACTTCTTATCACAATGATCTCTAAACAAATAGTACAATCGAATAACTTAGACTCTTACATTATTGGACAAGAGATGACGGATTTCTATTGGAATCAACTCATGAAAAAGGACGTGATAATCATGAGTCTTCAAATATTTCAGATTCAACTATTTTCTATTGACCCATTTTGATATATTGCTTGAATATCCATTAGAAACTTTAATAGTCTCTAGAACTTCCAGAAATTGATTTTTTTAGCAAGTGTCATCACATAATAATCACGTGGAACTTTCCATTTATTTTTATTGATACAAATAGGATGCAATTCTGGTCCCCTAATCTACCAATTCACGTCGAGATCGTAAGTCATCTTTTTTCTTCCCCATGCCATTTAGAAGAATTGAAAGAAACATTTCAAATATATTTTTTTCAATGCGCATTACGTCTAAGCAATGACATAACAAGTTGGTCGACCAATACAACAACTCAAAGAATATACTCTTCTTCTTCCAATTGTAATAGGTATCATTGGAAACATTTTTCCTCTTTCTAGATTTCATTACACCCTTCCCAAATGAAAAAATGAAATCTTTCAATTCATTAATCACATCAGTTCTAGACATACGCTGAGGTGGATCGTCAGTCTCCATGGTATTGTCAAATCTTCGACGATTGTTTCTATATGGATGGTTCATTGGAAATAATTGTCGATGTCCCATAAAACTAAAACTAAGATGATATTTCAGTCTTCTCGATCAAGTATTCTTCATACAAGCAGGACATGATAATTTTCCTTTTGTGCTCTATCCAGACATCATTGCATAAGTAGGAAAAACATTTATCATCCACATAAGCGCAGCATGCATCTGAAATATGTCTTTCGAACATGCATTGTATGTGGGCACACCCACATCCCAAATAAGTTTCAACTCTTTTATTAAAGGTTTCATGTATACATCTATATCATTTTCGGGATCAGAAGGGAAAGATATCAGTATACTCAAGAAAGTGTAAGGATTTTTTAAACACAACAATGGGGGAAGGTTATAAATGTGTATGAAAACTGGCCATGTGCTATGCAAAGTAAGCATCTTCCCAAATGATTAAAACCATCACATGAAAGACCTAGTCTCACATTACGCACATTAGCTGAAAATTTAGGATATCAAGCATCAAATCTCTACCATGAAATTCCATCTGTAGGGTGAACCAACTTTTTATTATTCTTTTTTCTCTCGGTGTCATGCCATCACATTTTTACTGATATTTCATCAGACATGAAAAGGTTCTGTAATCTGTGGATCAATGGAAAGTGCCACATTACTTTTTTTGGCACACGAGATGGTGTTTCATCATCTTTTGGCTTCCATTGGGAGGTTCCACATTTGATACAATCATTTCTTTCAATAGTTTCCTCCCAAAATAAGTTTCAATCATTCAGCCAAGAATGAATTTTTTTTTTGAGAATTCAATTTCATCAACTAACTTCCATGCCATATAGTGGTTTGAGGGAATATCTGCATCATCTGGAAGTAAGTCCTTCAAGAAGGTAAGAATGTAATCAATTTTAGTATTTAAAATCCCATAAATAGTCTTCCCATGAAACTATCGGATTAAAAATTCCAACTTTTTCATTTTTACCACATTGCCGATATACTGGAGTCATCGCAGCATCATTCAATTTTTTCACCCTATCAACATCATAATTTTCATTGGATGCATCATGTGTGCTTGTATCGAAATCTTGTTGGCTGGACATCCTTTCCTTCTCATGATGCTGAATAAATGGAAACCGATCATATATCAAACTCTCCAATTCAGTCATATCATTTGGATCATCAACATTTTGAGATTCCATTTTCTCTCTATTATGATACCACACATAATAGTTTGTTTGGAAACCATATTTGGTTATATGATAGCTAACTGCTTCAGGACTCAACCAAGGTATTCCAACAAAATTAGAACATGGGCAGTGTATGTGACCACTATCTAAAGCCTTGTCAAATGAAAAATCTAAAAAGCTGTTCAAATTATTTTAAAAATCGGTTGAAATCAGATCAGTTTTGTACATCCAACTTCTATCCATTCTGTAAAAAATTACAATAAGTCATTTCAAAGATATTCAATAATATTGAAGTTCAATCAAAAAAATATTTAGGTAAATGAAAATTTTTTACTTTAAATAAACGCATAACTGACACATTACTCTATATGAGAATCATATTAAGAAATACAACAAAATACAGTGTATATAAGAAAATAAGATACAAAATTTCTAATAAATATATTCAAGGATTTCCCAGTAAGATATTGGAAGTGGATCAAGGAATACATAATCCATAAGGGTCTTGTTGGGAGTACATGAGTTTTATACTTTAACTTCTTCTGGGAGATTAGGATGAGGAGTAGGATAAGGATCACATCAAAAGTAGTTATGGCCTCATCAAATTTCACCTTAACCATGGATTAAAGGATCCTAGGTTTGGGGCCATAGATCATAGGTTGGTAGGGTGTATTCATAGAATCGTATCCCAATTGATTTTGGAGAGGGACCTTCAATAGTTATAGGTATGGATTTGATTAGAAACACCTATAAAAAGGATATCCAGGAATTGTGTCGTCCCAAACCAGGATGCCACTCATTAGTGACCCGAACCCAGATGGACACTCATTGGAGAGGGATCTTAAAGTTCTATTGGTTTTTATCTCACATACGAATAATGATTTTTGGGTTGTACAGGGTCCAGGGAGGAGGGTGGTGGGTTGTCCGGGGTCCAGGGAGGAGGGTGCGGGGGCTGTACAGGTTCCAGGAAGGAGGGGGGCTATCCTAGGTCTAGAAAGGTGGGTGGGGGTTATCTGGGGTCCAAGGAGGAGGGGGGGATATTCAGGGTCCAGGAAGGAGGGTGGGGGCTGTTCGAGGTCCAGGGAGGAGGGTGGGGGGTTGTCCAGGGTCCAGGAAGGAGGGTGGTTGTCCTGGGTCCAGGAAGAAGGGGGGTTGTCCTGGGTGGACCTCAAAACACCGAATGGGGTTCCACTCTATAGTTCTGAGAATATATTATCCAAATCTACAAAGATTCCACCTGTAAACATGAAAACTTTAAATCAGTTCCTATTGTAATTCCATGACATTTAAGGGATATGTGTTTTGTGAAAAGCATATACATTACAGTGATGTTTTTGAATGATTTTTTTTGCCCAAATGTGTATGGAATTCAGTAATGAGGATGATTTCTTCCATTTAACCAATGTTATAGTGTACGTTTAGGATGAATTCTTGCATTTAATGAGTGTTCTAGTTTATTTTTAGGTGAGGTGAGTTAGAAACTATGTTAGGCATGTCATTAGAACATGGGTTCTTCCATTTAACAATGTAGTCTTGAATTTTAGGGATTAAAGTGTTTTGACTGAGCTAATTACTACCTACTCTATAGTATGGCCAACACATCATGTGGGCATACCCATGAAACAAATCCATGTGTAAATGGGATGTTTTAAGCACCCCATTTGGAAAAACAAACTTTTCCTCATAAGGGATTGGCCATGTATATTTACATGGCTAACAAAGTCATGTATTGTGTGTACATTCCCATGTACATTCCCAGGACACTATATTATCATAGACACCATGTCAATCGTTATACACACCATGTGAACCCTTATACCATATAATCATTATTACAACTATTAATAACAACTTATTAAACAACATAACTTGTAAAAGATAATCAAATTGAACATAAATCAATAATAATATTGGATATATCAAGTAAAATGAAGTCATACAATCTTACATCCTAAATGACCACCCACGACCATGATTAATGACTACAAAGCTCCCCTTTTGGATAAATCAAAAGTGAAAACAAAAACACATACTTGTAGAAAACAACTTCAATTGCGTGAATAATAATAATCCCATGGTACTCTTGATATTTTAACCATGTAGTCATGATTTTCGAGATGAACTTGTATTCATGAAACCATATGAGAAGCATGATTCAATACATGTGTTTTTCTGATTTTCCCAGGAATTTTAAGGAACCCCAAATTAGTGAAAATTTTCATTGTGTTTTAAAAAGGTGATTGAATAACTCATGTATGATGTTGAAGACATAATTATTAATGGTTATATTAGGAAAACTAATATTCATTAATATTGCAAATTTGACATTCTGTGAATTAGTTTCATGAAGAAGGAAGAAGTACTACATGGGAAAAAGATAGGTCCCACCGAGAGTTCACTTTGTAGATATTTTATTCATAAAGAACATTGGATTGTATGGTTAAGTATTTCTTATTTCTTTTGTGAAGAATAATTAGGGACCACATACTATTTTACAAAGTTCAAGAAGATACTCCATATGTTCTATTATGCAAAGGATAAGTGAACAGTGTTTCATTTTATATATATATAGTTTTTGAAAGAAACATGATACATACTTGTTATGTAATACACATAGTGTACAAAAATTAAGATGAATAAGATCTTCATGTTTGACATGATCTTAATGAAATGAGTGATTTTCATGAAATACTATGTATAAATATTACAAAAAATTTCTTATGAGTTCATATACATGAAGCTGTAATATTTGAAGCATTGAGATTTAAAAAAATATGAATCTTTAAAATTAGAACACCAGAAAGAGAAACCATGCCCTTATAAATGTATATGTGTAATTAAAACATTAATTGGACAATGTGTACACCAATGTAGTGATTTGAGTACACAATTCATGGATGTAGTGATTTGAGTACAAAATTCATGGAGTAGTGAATCATAAAATTTTCCAAAATCCCTAGAAATATGAAATAACGATATACTTGAGAATAGAAGGATATACTTGAGAAGAGGTGGAAGGATATCCTTGAGAAGAGGTGTAAGAAGTCTAACCTGGCAGCTGATCAGATGGAAGAGGTGCACCCATGCTGGGGCTTCTGAAGGGCTTCTGGGAGTCGGGCAGCGCTTTTGGGAGTCGCGCAATCTGCTTTTAGAATTGTGGGGGGGTCGCCTGCCTTAGTCAAATTTGGGGCATATTTTCCCAATGGTTATTAAAAACCATTGGGAAAAAATTATTTCCCAACGGTTTCATCAAACTATTGGGAAAACTCCATCAAACTCCATCTTTACCAACGGTTTATGCAAACCGTTGGTAAAGAACACCTATACCAATAGTTCAAAAGAACCGTTGGTATACAAGTGTTGGGAAAAGAATTATTTCACGTAGTGATAGGTTTTTTATTATACTTACCTTTATGTTTATTACCTGAACTTCTATAGGGATTCGTTTTTCGCATATACAATGCTTTAGAAAATTCTCCAAGCTTCAAGTAGTCAATCATGAATTCATATAGTTAGTTAAGAATAAATAAAATAGTTCTAATTGTAGCTCCCATTTCATTCTTTTTCTTATTTATAAAACCACCATAGTTTCCTTCACATCCATTATTACTTTGGTTCCTACTAGATCCAGCCATTTACTAAAACCAAAAAGGCCAGTGTGAGTATATCAATAAAATAATCATATACTATCTTATGAGGAGGGTAAAAACTAAGATATAATTATTCATGTTATCTTAAACTCATTCAATTTATCTAAAATAATTGGGACTCTTTCTAATATGCTAACCATTATGGTTATGTCACTTATGCTTAAATAACACCAAAACCTCTAAAGATATCTAAACCGACCTCTAATACCAACTATAAGTCCATATCCTTAAACATTACATAATCTTAATTTAATTCAACAATTCACATTGAAGATCTTTTCAGTTTTATAGTTTTAGATAATTAGGCCACAGTTATTACATTACATCTCAAATATTAAAAAGTAGACACTTTTACACTAACCAACTTCTTCACAACAATTATACTCATTAAATAAAACAACAATTCTTTTCTTGATAAAATATTCTTGAATTTTCTATTTCTCTTACCATTCCTTATACCCTGTGAAAAACATTTCAAAAACATGGGATGATCATAAAAATCTCATTAAGGGTTATATAATAAGGAAATAAAACATTATCCCTTAAATAAATAAAAAACAATGCACTCATACTTTTCAATAATAAAGCATAATCTCTTTAACATACCTCATTAAATAATAAGATTTACAAATAACACATAGAAATCCTAAATAATAAAGGTACCTTGTGGAATCCATAACATACTTACATTATAGATTTCACAACTACATAGGGTGTTATGTTTGGAATACCCATCATAGTATATTCCCTAAACCTATTAGGAGAAACATTAACATTTACTTCTTTCACGTTACCCAATGCATTGGAGAGCTATCTCAGGCTCACTTGCCTTTGGTTTATCATAGAACCACCCGTATTTGGTATATCACATAACCACCTGTAAAATGTACAAGTACTATTACCTAATCATAACTCATAAAATACTGATTGTATCAACATTTCACTCATCAAACACAATAAATCAATTCAATATATTGAAATATTTTATCTATTTCCAAAAACCATTTAAAACATTTAATAAAGAGATTTTTGAATCAAAGTGTCCCATACCAATTTGAAACTTTTAAAGTAATTAACATTTTAAAACATTAAAGTATATATAAATAAACCCTCAAACCAATTTTTAAAACATTTATATTACTGAGAAATATTTAGAAGAGTAAATATTTAAAACATTTAAAACACTATTTTAGTTAAAGAGTCGCTAAGCACTTGAGAAAATACTTGAATAAAAACAATTAAAGAATAAAATTAAAAAAAGCTTATAATATCATGAGAATATGAAGATTAATGATATAATATTTCAAAGGGAAGTATATACACCATATAAAATTAAATTGGTTCATAACACCAACTAAGTCTTAATGTAATTTAAATTAAGAAAAAATCCTTTACAAAGATCATATCCTTAGATTATGGATAAATTAATGACATAATTATTTGTGAAAAATATAAATATACCCAATATAAGTGGATATTTAGTGTAAAACATTCATAGGTCATTCACATATATTCTTGGTAAGAAACCAATGACATGGATATTTAACTCAATGAACGGAGATTGAGCTAAGATTTCCCTTACAAAGTTCGTATAAATGACGTAAGAATTTATAAATGGGGTGATTATGTGTTGAAAACGTATATCCACACAAAGAAAAGTGGTACTTACAACATAAATAAATAAGTAGTTATTCCACAAATAATATTTTCATATTATAATCAACGAAGAATGCGTAAAATCTAAATAGTGTAAATTGAGTTTAGAAATTCCCTTACGAAAATTCGGCAGCCTAACGGTGTCACTTAAAAATTCATAAAATGAGTTTATGAGAGAGAAAAGTATATCTCATAACTTGGAAATAAAATTTACATTAATAAGGGTATAGAATAACATATCCCAACATAATAAAATGTAAATTAAAATACATAACATAAAAGAAGTCTTTGACTAAAAGAGGAGGGTGAAATGTTCCCTTGAAAATATCATTTGGTAAATAAAATAAATAGATTATGTGTATTCACTATAAGTACACATAAATCCATTATAAATACAAGATAGGAAATAAAAATTTATTCCTCACATAATCATTTCATGACATAATCAAGAAGTATAAGATTAACCCAAAGAATGAAAATTGGGTTAAGAAGTTCCCTTACCTTGAGTACAACTTGTCACGTATCTTCCTTGTTATTTCAAAATAATAAACTTAAGTTAATTTAAAATTTATTCAGAAAAATTTTCAAGTTTATTATTCTTTTTATATAACTTAATAACATGTTATAAAAAATATATAATTATTTAAGTTAATATCGTATGTTTTGTCAATATTCGGTACTAAAGTTGAAAATGAACTTGTTTTGATATAAATTTTACATGTAGTCATAAGTAAATCATCTAAAAAATATTATTCATGATTTAAGTATCATATATATCCATTATATATGTATTTATAATATTCTATAACATTTTTAGATAAGAAATTAAATGCATTGTTCATGGAGATGGTAAGCCGTTTGTACGCATGAACGCTACTTTCATTTCTTTTTCATATTTAAAATAATGAAAACTAAATGATACATAGGTATATTATAATTATAGTATAAAATCATATGTTATATTTGTTACTTAATTTCATTAATTTCATTCTTTATGTGTTCCATGTATGGCATGAACGAGTCATATCACATTGAGGGGGTGGTAGCCCGCACTACCTCAAATGAAATTATCGTATTTACACATTATGTAAAGAAAAAAGTTATGTTGTAAATTAAAACTACATAAGTATAGAGAAAATATAAATATAATATATATCACATATAAATATAGTTCCATCATAATGGCCACCATGAGAGGTGGTAGGGGAAAATCGAACAATCATCATTTTGTAAGGCAGCAGTTTGTCGTAGATAGAAACAGAATGTTCATATCCATTAGATTGGGGTGTGTGTAAGTGTAGTTTGAATAATTCTTATAAAAAATCCTAATATATTGAGGATGAAGGTTTTTTTATCTAATCAAAAAATAATAAGATCATAGGGAGTGGATAAGGAAAATAAAAGGAATGAACTTGAGAGAATATGTTACCTCTAAATCGGGTAACTTCTATTGATATGATCCAAAAGGCTTTTTTGAATTTCCTTATTACCAAGGTAATGATTCTAGGAGTAATGGAGGGATATTTGAAGATTATTTGAGCATAGTTTTGATGAGGAAAGGGGATTGAGATGTGTGATTAAATTGGTAGAGTTGGTGGCCTTTTATAAGAGGGAGGAGGGGCACTTTAGGAATGTCCAGAAATATTAATTTATTATCAATTCTATTTTGATTAAAAATGAGTCCAAATTAATTAATTTATAAGATAATATAAATATAACTAGAAATAAAATCATCCAATAATAATTATATAGGTTTTTGGATATTTTTTAATCCATATATTTTTTATTTAACCCTTTTTTACTCTTAGATTTTTATCAAGCATTTAACACTTTGAGAATCAAAATAGTTACCAAAACATGAGAACTATCTAATGAAAGAGTTTTTCATAAAATTTTAGACTTATCATACCATTTCGCCGAGTCTTATACATTTTTTAATTTAATATCATTTTATTAACTATTTTATATTTTTAAGTTATGAATTATGTTTATTTTGAACACTATTCATACTTGACTTTTTTACAAATTCATAAAAACATGATTCCTTCAAACAAAAGGTATTAACTAAGAAATAATATGTCAATATCATATATAAAATTCATTTATGACATAAAAATAACCAAATTAAGTTTATTTTAACATTTATAATATCATTTATTTGAATCATTTCTTAATGAAGCAATCACTGCATCATCATTGTGTCGTAATTAAATTTATTTATTTAATGTATAAAAATTATAAATAAAATATAATTACATATTAAATATTTTTATATTTATAATTAATATTTATAGTCTAATATATCACTTATATAACCCCATATAAATTTTTTTTAATAAAAGATACTTGTTTATTTTGTGTTTTTCTTTACTTTAAAATAATTCTTTTAAAATGTCATTTTCACATCCAAGTGGATTCTTAGGGCCCCTAAATTGACCCAAATATGACCATGTTCATAAATATCTCATAAAATATAATTATTACATGTTTTATGGTAGTTTAATGTTACTATAATATTATTTTGTTAACCTTATTTATCGTATTTACTATTTAACCATGGTAAATAAAATAATTACTCAAGTTATTATTCATAATGTATAAAAAAAAAGGTGCCTATTCACATAATTTGGAAATTATAATTCCAAATATAGAATCCATTTTTAGAAAATTAAAACACATAATTTTCAGTTATTAATTTAAAATTAATTCTTGTTTTCAAAACCAAAAAGTGGGTTTTTAAGAAGCAATAACTATCAAAAGATAAACATGTGTTTATGTCCAATTTAAAAGTGAAATTTTCTCCAATTACCAAAATTGGATGAAATGATAAAAATATAATCCAATTACACTTTAAAACCAATTAAAATTACAATCTAACTATATAAATAAATTATATGAAAAGGCATTTTGGACATAAAATGCAGTATTTTTCACTTTCATTTAAAAATGAACTTTATCATAAAATTACCAAGAATTTATTGGAAGTAAATTTTGATGTTAATATTATAAATAATAAATTTATTTGTTCAAATAGAACATATAAAGGTGTCAAAAATAGATTTAAGAATGGTTCTCTATAAAATGGCGGTAAAACAACCTTTTAAAAATATTAGAGTATTTCATGCTTAAAATCAGATTCACTCTTATTTTAAGACTCTAAAATTTATTGGATAAATGTAAATATATTTAAAAAACATGTATAATCATATTTTAGTTAGTTATATTCATTTACACCAATAAAACGGCTAGGCATTAACTACCATTTATAATAATATTATTATTATATTAGTTTTTGGTATAACTCAAAGTTGTGTGCAACGTAAGATTTCAAAGAAACCCGTTGTCGCGTGTTAATAATTCTATCTGAAAAATAATCCCCTTTAATTTAAAAATAATATCTTATTCATAAATATTAATTCAAATGAAAAAATTATTATTCTATAAATACCTAGGTCATTACAATAACCCTTTGGTTTAGTAAGTTTTTTAGTGAAAATGTTATTTTCGAAAGAATTATTTTATATTTTTTGGACATAAGTTGACAGTTTTTTATAACCTTTAGGTTTAATATTATCTTTGGTGTTATTATTGTTAATTATAATAAAATATTTATTACATTTTCAAAAATATCTTTTAGTATATAGATGACCTTGAGATTAAAAATCCTTTCAATGATTAAGTGATTGATGTTATTTTGAAATAAGTTTACTATATTTTTGGGGAACATGATATGATTAAGGTAAACATAATATTATTTTCAAAGATTGTATTTAATTTTAATAATAAATATTGATTCAACTTATGGAAGCCTATATGTTTTTGTAGTGGTTTTATAGTGATTTGGTTTATTTATGGAAAATATTTGAATATTTTAGAGAATGAATGAATAATATATATTTGTGTGTGTGTGTTGTTTGGAGATAAATACTAATTTTATCTTGGAAAAATATCTAATAAAATCATTATAATATTAGTATTTTGACTTGGTTATGAATATTTAGAATAATTATTTAATTTAACATTTGAGTGTTATTGTTGTGGATTTAGATATTAATTTAGAATTTCTACATATGAAGGTTTATTAATATTGTATATTAACTTAACATGTGCTAACCATTATTTTTTTTTATTAATTGATAAGAACATTAGAAATAAAATTGCATCCTTTGGTGAATCTTATAATCCATTAGAAGTCAAATTTAGTGCTTCTGGCATGAAAAAACATCATGAATATTAATTACTTAGAGTAAGATAAAAGAAATAATTGGAAATTGATCAAAGAAAAAATGAATAATGGAATTCCACTTATGTAGTGAAAATCAATCAAGTAAGTATTTTTTAATAAAATATCTATCTCTATGGTAAAATAATTTTTCAAATCTATTAAGTCTTATGTAGGAAGTAACACTCAACTATTAAGGTACACTTTCAAACTCATCTATAAGTATTATTTTTATAGAGTTACATTACTTCATTAAATAATAATTTTCCTTATCTTAAAATAAAAATTAAATTTCTTATAAAAATATATATTATATTTTATTACAATGATAAATTCATTTTGGAGGGAAAAATTCAAATTGTGAGAATGAATTTTTTCTAAGAGTGGGAGAATGTAACACCACTATATTTCTATATGTATTTATTCATTAAATGAATAATATGTTTGATATATTATGATACAAAAATAAATAATATAAAATTAACCATAATTAATTTATTGAGTTTAAGTATTGAAAATGAAGATAAAAATAAATACATTATGATATTACATTAATAATCAACAATAAGAACAATATAATTTGAATAAATAAAAAATGTATATAAATTCCATAAACATATAATATTTATCCCTATGGTATTACATGAATATCATAACCTCAAAAATAACTATGGATTAAAGGTTAAGAATTATAACTATTATTGGCATGATAAGAGATAATAAAGGATTTTAGGGTCTTATGTAAGATTATATAGTAAAGTAATGTAGTAATTGGAATTATATTCCCATTGGGTTCATATAGTCATTTTAATTATATATACAATATATCTATATGACAATTGGGCATATGTAATTATTGAGTATACTACAAAAAAATTATAAAAAGAAAATTATTTGATATGATTAAAATCATATTTTTTTGAAGAGTTATGTCTATGGTGTTTTATATTTTATCATAATAAATTAATTACTTTAAAAATATTATTATGAAAATATTTTATATTTACATGTATCGACTATTATATAGAAATTAATCTAGTGGTTCTTACTATATAAGGAATGAATATAGATTTATTTTAATCTTTAAAAGTTTGTTTTCTTCAAAACTGGTTTGTGTTGGATTTTGTGTGCGAAAATTGTAATTAATTTTTAAAATTTTTATAAATTTTATATTATAAAATTAATTTAATTTCTTAAATAATAATCCTAATATTATTTTTGGGTGAATTTTTAGGATTTTTCTAAAAATATTTACTTTTTAGTGAATAGTGAAAAAACCAATTTTTTTAAAACTGTCATTTGTTTTCTTAAAATAAATTATTTTGAAAATATAATTCTATTTTTTTGTTAATAAAGTTATATAATATTAATTTTATTTATAATTATCTAATTAATTTCATTAGGATCAATATTTTACATGATATTGATATTTGTTAAATTTTTTGTTTAAAACACATTTTTTAGAAAATGGTTTTTAAGTGCATAATATTTTACCATTTTAATAAAGAAAAATAATCACTAAAAAATAGTGATTTAAATTATATTTATAGAATATATATATAAATATAATTATTTAAATTCATATAATAGTGATTACTAGTCATAGAGTTAATGCAAGATCATCTTATGCTTGAAAAATGCTTTTTCATGAAAAATTGTTTTTCGTCACATTTTGTGGGTCTATGTTAAATATAATTTCATAAACTTATAAAAATTTCATATTGAAAAATGGATTCCATATTTTTATTTAGGAGATTGAAATTTTTTAAGTAGGTCCCTTTTATTCTTTGTCATTATTAATAGTAACTATGGTAAATAGTTATAACTATGGTAAAGAGTAAGTGAGGTTAATTAAGGTTAAAACTAAAGTCAAAATGATTTAAAGTATACCTAACACTTTCCATTACACTATTTAATGAGTTTAGTTTATACAAACTCATATAATTTTTGAATGTATGCCACTTAGATCATTTTTTCATTGATAATGACCTATATAATATTTTAAATATTGAAAAATAAAAAATATCACTCTCCTAATTTTAAATTTATATTATAATCTCACATTGGGATAGAAATTTGTTTTTAATGAATATTAAATTTTATTTTTAGAATAGTAATATTATTTTCCTGATGGTAATTTATTTCTAATATTTAATGATTATTAAATTTCCTTAAATGATTATACAACGCTGACACGGTGTTGTGTAAGGTGTGGAGAATTCAAGTAAATAATTTTAAAAACATTAAAAGTAAGGTATTTTTTATGAATTATTGTGACACAATAATTTTATAGTTAATTAAAATGTATTATTTATGTTTAAATTGATTATATTTTAATTCTATTTCTATCTTTATGTCTTTAATGTCAAATTATGTGAATAGTTTTTAAAATGACTTTAATAATATTTTATATCAAATAATATTTTATTAAGTTATTTAAAAATAATAAAAATATTTAAATAAGAAAATTAGGAATATAAATTGTCTAAAATTTCATCCCTTTTTTATTTATTCGAAAAATTTTAACTAATAGTTAAAATTATAACGCTTTAAGATTGAAAAGGGTGTTACTTTGGTTAAGGTAAAAATTGGTTAACAAATGGGTTAAACCAAATGATGAGGTCTAAAATACCATTTATACCTATAAAAATTTTACTTTTTTAAGTGATAAAAATCATATCCTATATTATTTTAAAAATTCTAGTCACATTGTACCACTTTGACAGGGAAATGAATTTATTATATTTAAATATTTTTATTAATTCCACGTGTGTCATTTCCTTCACAATAAATGGACACCACCCCTCTTCTATTATATACACTATATTGAGACACTTATATTAAAAAAACCTGAAAAATAACTTATAATAATCATTATACATGTTCTATAGGTTTTTATCTTCCAAAAAGACTATTCCTAGGGTCCTTAGGTAGATATCTAACAGAGCTATTTGAAAGAAGAGGTAATCATCTTCACAGAAGCCATTCATTTTTTTATTATTTTACCACATTAAATTTTATCCTAAACATTAAAATATAATAAAAAAATATCTCCCATATAATGAGATTTTATTTTGTTGATGACGTAATAATTATTCATCTCATTCTCTATCAAATAGAAACAAAACCATTTCTCATATGTACTGTGGACTACCATCTCACGAACCGATGTATTTTATATCCATCACCATCTCACATGAAAAGTAATAATGATTAAACTAATGAACATTTATATGATAATTATATTATAATTATTTTTATGTGAATATAAAATATCATTTACCTTCTTACTCTTCCACTTGTTGAAAATGATAACTTCGCTCATGAATATGTGTGGACTACCACCTCCATGAAGAGATGTGAATCATTTTCCATGAATATATTTCAGGGCTGATTATAAATATTTATATAATGAATATATATTATATTTATATCATGATTAAAATTATGGAGATAATAGAACCTTGAGAAATATGCAAGTACCGAAATACTGAATCGAAAATTACATGAAAGTTAAAACAATTAACACTCAAAAATAGAAATTTTAATGAATAATTATTAATAAACAGGTATTAAAATATTATAAGTGGATAATATATGATATTATAAGTATTTATATGGTTATTTTATTGAATTATAATAATTTTACACTTATTATAACATAGTTTATAATTATATATGAAGCAAGTAATACTTTAGGTAAGGGGTTATTTCACAATTTCATCCTTATTCAAGAGTGTTTGTGTTTAAGTTTATATTGGAAAAATTATATGATAATTCTATGTTAAACCCCATCTATTTTCATATACTCTAGTTATTTCTAGAAATTAAAATTTTTCCTCTAATTTTCCTCTTTTTAAGTGCTCAAGATACTGATGAATGTTTTTAAGAAAACCTTTTTTTCTATTCAATTAAGAATATTTTTCTTCTATGTCCATATTTTCTTTAAATTGTTTTAAATAATTTTTTTAATATTCTAAAATTATTTATTAAATTTATTTTTTCTTACGTTTTATTTTTTATAAATAAAAATTAAATGAATCTTATTATTGTTTTCTAAACAAGTCACTTTTTACTAATGGTTTGAACAAAATATTGGTTTTAACGTACTCCACATGAATGTATTTTCCTACTATCATGACTAATCTTTTCTTTTATGATTCCTTTACAGGTTTCCATAGTTATTTAGAAATATTTTTTAAAAAAAATTGAAATTTTTTTATTTTAAATATGTAATTTAAAATTGAAAAGGGTATTTTCTTTAAGAAATATTCCATTAATTTTTTAAAATTATTTTTACTTTTGTAAATATCCTTTGGTGAATATTTTTATTTCATGAGGTTACTATCTAATGATACCATCCACCATATTTATATAGATTACTTATGATCAGTTTGAGTTAGGAAATTATTGACATTTCATATGTTATCTCTTCCAATACTAACAGTTATTTATTATTAAGGCGTGTTGATTAATTTTTATTATTTATTATTATAATTAATGAATTTTAATTATTAAGAGATGGGTGGGGGGAAAATTACACATCCTCTCTATGCATCGGTAGGTCTCATAAGGAAAAACAGGTTTAGTATTTGTCCAAGACCTTACCCATTTATGTTTGGTGTGTTGGAATGAGGCTTTGAAGATACGTTTAAGATATCCAAAATTATGTATTCCATCATTATGAAATTAGTTATTTATATCCATGTTAATATTTTAATAGTTATGTTATCCATGGATAAGTTTAAATCTCATGCAATTATTTATATGGAATTATTTTATCATCATTTATTCCTTCCATATTATTCATGCCTTATTTATTCAATGATGGATTATATTGTATTAATTCCTTTACTGAGCATCTGATCCCTCCCATTTCTTACGTTTCATTTCTCTAGGATTCTATTAATTGTACTATGATTGATATTCAATGATAATTTAAATGGAAAAATAATGTTATCAAATAAAATATTATGTTGTATTTTATGTTTTAAAACCTAATATTATATTCAAGAAAGTATATAGTTTAAAAAGACTAATAATCTATTCAATCCCTTAGGATGTAATAGGATGTATCCAGTGTTAATTTAATAAAGTAACCACCATATCTAGGATACTATGGTCAGATTTGTTACAAAAAATCTCATTTTTCATGAATAAAAAACTGTTTTCCCAAAACACAAAACTAAATTTTTAAAACATGAATCCATACAACGAGGCATAAAGAATCATAAAACATTATCCAATAACATAAATTTACCATAAAACTCCCTCAATTAATCCCACATCAATGGTAGCCACCATTGGGATCGATTCAAAATGAATGGGGTCCAAAACAACAAATATGGTGGAATGCAGATTTTTTCATGGTTTAAAAGCATGGTTTGTTATACCATTTTCCAACAATGAAATATATTCTTAAATTAATTTAAAATAAATCATCATAATATCTAAATGTTTTTATATACCGTTTGAGATGACTGTGAATCTTTCATCCTTCCTTTATTTTTACCCCAAAAACACAAGGAGACCCCCAAAATCATTATTACACTCATTGGAGGTCAAAATACCAACATCTCATATCAAAACACGTAAAAAAATAATCATAAAATAATTAAACTTAAATACTAAAAATATAAATAGCCTCTAGAAACATAAGGACTGGTATGAGAAATAGCTAGCTAGACTCCCCCACACATACCTCTCAAGTCCAAATATTCCTACCTTTATACTACCTAAATTCACAAGTAAAAATCGGGATCTTCAAGAACCTAGGACTTCTAAAAAACATGTCTTTGATAATATTTTTAACTAAATACCCTAGGATGATTCAACACATCACCAAAATTGATTCTCCACTAGGACTAAAGGGTTTTTTTATCCCAAAATGTTGTAAACTAGTGCTTTAGTATTAGGAATGTACACTTGGGAATGATTTAAACCTTGTATAATAATATAAATAAGTTTCTAAAATGATACCAATAATTCAATATTACACATCCATGTGTCAAAATTTTATGCATAAAATACACAGTTTCAATATAAATAAAACAATTAATCAAAGTAATATGAAATAGTACTAATGAAACGACCCATAAACCAAACCAAAAATAAACCTAAACTACTAAAATCCATCTCTTAGTGACCTATGATCACTCACTACACCTCATACCTCCCATCATTGGACAACCCAAAAATAAACCCTGATAGAGACTAGAGCCTGAGCACCTGAAACAAAACATGAGATTTGTAAACACCCATTGGTGTATTCAGGGTGTGATCTAAACATTCCCAATACGATTTCACCAAAGAGTTTGTACAATTTCATTTCCAAACCCATTTCATCAATTTTGGTTTAAAATAATTATATAAAATAGTTTTTTTACATGCATTTATAAGGAAACCAAACAATGTTCCTAAATCACCATTATAAAAATTTCCCTAGAGCCAATAACATTTTATAAATCACTTTTATGCCATAGAAAGAGGATCTGTTATTAAATTTATGTGAAAAAAAATCCAAGATTCCTTTTTTTTCCAAAAAAAAATCTAAAACACCTTATATAAATCACACACCACTATACTTTTTAAACCCCACTTTTTTCTTACTATTTTTGAATCGATTTGAAAGTAAACAAAATAAAAAACTAAAATGTAAAATAAATTGACATAGACATAAAAATATCAATAGAGCCTAAAAAATAATAAAAAAATCAATAGTTCCTTAAAAACTAAAAACCATTTGATAGGAATAATGTATAAAACTGAATCCCAAAAATAATCCTTAATAAGAACAAGGCATTATGGAAAACTCCCTAAGGATCAAGTAATATAGACCTAAACTATAAACTAGAGCTCTAGGTTAGAACTAAATAATCTGTCAATGTCCTGGTAGTCTTGAATAACTATTAAGTCTATATAATCCATTATTGTACCACTCAAGTTATAGTGGGACACATAATCCATCTCATTGGATCTCATCCTGTCTAACTGAGAAACACTCCCAAATCAGTTCACAATCTACACTAAAGCTCTCACTCATTTATTTTGTCAACTAATTTCCTAGGATTCCCATGGAATCAATTAATGGAGGTGAGAAATTAACCAAAACATGAATTCATTAAATGAATTAACAATAAAACATAATTAATAATAACTCACATTTCCCCTCTAACACCCCCACACAAAACAACACATTTTTCATAATTAATCACATTAAAAATTATATTCAACATCCCATTTGGGACCATAATCCATTATAATTATAATTAAAAAATGGGATCATATAGTACCACGCATATATAATAAACAATTGTTAAAAAATTTTAAACAGGTCCTATCTTTCCAAAATAAGCTCAAGAAACCAAGCCATTTTCTATTATCCTTTGAAATTAAATTATAAAATCACACATTCCAGTGAAAAAACTTGGAAACATTCTTTGAATTAAATTAATAGGGAACCATATATAAAACTCCTTAAAACCAAAACCTTCTTTATTTTGAAACCATTTAAGTAATCCAATCAATTCATTTCATTTAAAAAATTCCATATAAAATCATAATTTCCTTTTAAACATGACCCAAATGGTTCTAATGGATTTAAAACACAAATACCTTTTAAATGATACCATTTTACATCTTTAAAGAAATTATAATTCAAAATAATTTTTTAGAAACTATGAAAACCATTAAATAGATTTTTTCAAGTGACCAAACCCAAAAAATATTTAGGGAACCCGTGAAAATTATGAAATATAAATTTGATTTGAAAAAAAATCATTAAAAATAATCAATCATTCCACGAAATCCCACTTAAAGGAATATTAAAAAACACATACCTCAAATCAATGGAAGACCCCCTTCTAACAAGCTGTAATAAATCTCTTCCAATGAAAAAAGATTTAACAAGAAATGGGGAATCCACTACAATACCTAAAAACCAACCCCCCCCCCAAATTTTAACCACCCTGAAACACAAATCTCATCCTAAAAGACCCTAAGGTTAACAAGAGGAGATGAAAATAATAATAAATATGTCTAGGGGAGAGGAGACGGTAAGAACATGGTAGAAAGAAGGGTTTACCATAATAAATTTACCTAAAACTAATAGAGATATCCATGAACTAAAGGAGGAAAGGAGTGAGAACCTCCCTTATATACATTATGGATCAATCAAATTAAAATAAGAATATATGAGGGAAGAAATTAGGTTAAACTCTCAAGGTAAATTTTTAATTTTTTTTACTAAAACTAGGTAACTCACATGGTTAGGTGGCACAATTTACAAAACCCTGTGGTCCACACAAGAAAAAAACTACACACTCACATAGTTTGGCCATAGAATTTACCAAAAAATATTCCAAACATGAAAAATATCACTACTAAAAACTGAAACACCTCCCCATGGTCACTCACACATTGTCTTCTAATCTTGTACAACTTTTGTGCTAACACACTAAGAAAAAAAGGTTATGCACATTTTCCACTATATTTCACATGGTTTGGACCTAATCATGTGCTGCCCATTCACATTAACTATAAACTAAAAATGAACTAGGAAACCTTCTGTGTATGAATTCATACATGGTTTTCCCTCGCCCATGCACACAAACTATGAAAAAGAATAAAATATCTAGAAAATCCAATGTTTCAAGACCAAAACATCCAAAAAAAATTAAATAATAAAAAAACATAATAGTGACGTGAGGGTGTCTCATTATGGTTAGAAAATATTTGATAAATCTAGGATAACTACATAAGAAGTAGTTAAATCTAATCAATAGTAATTGAAAAAGTATGAAGGATATGTACTATATACTTAGAGAGGAAGGAACACTAGTAATCATGGGGACATAAAACAATTATTTCAATGGATCAATTGATCTAATATCATAGTTAATTTAATGAAATGAGAAAGAGAATACCACTGAAGAAATTGGTTTCCATGTCTCAAAATATTGTGTTTGTTTTTTATTCTGATATAGCTAACTAAGTAGATGATCATACCGAGAAATATTAAGTATTGTCACGATTATGATGAACTTTTAATAATGGTATTATCCATGATATCAAGGTTAAGAAAGGGGATAAAAGGGATATACTCTTTGATATAATCACTTTAGGGATTTTTACTTAAAGGGGTGTAATTAAGGATAGTAGAGTATCCATGTAGAAAAATGTGGAAGGACTAATGACTAAACTCGTTACTCAATGGAAACATGATCTTATCATTTTAGAGCTAACAGGATGATGGTTATCAAGTTGACTCTAGTGGAAGTGGGAGCATTGTAAAAGTGGGTTACTTAGACCCAAATTTAGTAGTACTTTTTAATTATCATGTCATGTATATATAGATTTATACATGATGTTGTCTTATTATAATAGTGTTAGTTGTTCTGCATACACTATTTAGATGGTAATGTCCTTCTATTATTTTCCATTTCAAAGGTTATATTAGTTACCATCTATAATGTGAACCTTGAGACACTATGATTTTAATCTTAAAAAATATGTCCTATGTTCTAGATAAATCATCCTAAAGATACATATATGATGCCTAATTGTCCAGTTTTTAGGGCTCATAATCATTGAGACTTCTTCCCATAAAGTTCACACTTATTAATCTCATGTAGAGGAGGTTATATGGATTAACCCTCTGATAGGAACACCACTTTGTTCATGTGTCGTTAGATGTTCCTATATAAAATCATGTGTATTGGTATCTAGACTTAAGATCATTATCAGGGTTTATCATCTGATCTTGTATTTTTATGGAATATGAAAACCATGAAATTTATGTTTTGGAGATGTTGAGTGTGTTGGGTGCATCATTGGTGGTATGACATTGGTTGAATGAAAAATAAATGATTTCTATCTTTTTAAATGAAGAGATCTATTAATCCTATTTTACTAGGATATTAGTAACTTAATTAAATACATGGTTATTTAGAATGAGGTAAGTCCATATAGGATGGTCATTAAAGAATAATTAAACCATTTAAGGATTATGACACAAATTATGAGTCTTTTTTTATAAGATATAATCATAAAAAAAATTATTATGTAGGAAATTTTCATAACTATTTTTCATTTATATTACTAAACCTTATCGTTGAAGTGACCCTGATATATTTCTAGATACCGCTTCTAGTCTAGGAGTATCATTTTATATTATTGAGATAAGGGCCTAGATGGTCACATTCAAAGCATATTTAAAAGCTTTTCGAATAATAGTTAATTGGTGTTTGTGACATGGAGGGCCCATGATGAGGGCTGGGTAATGTCCAAGATTAAATGATCACAAGGAAATGAATAAAATATCACATTACCTATACCTCATCTTGGGGCCCACCATGTCCTAAACTCTAATTCACTTGAACTGACCAGGTTATTGAATAAGGTTTGTGGGTGACCATATAGGACCTTGTCTTGATAGTAGTGAGTGATACTCATAGACCAAGAGTGGTAATTAGTAACACATCAAGTCCCCTAAGAAGATATGGGTTTGACATAGCAATGACAACCTCTTACAGACATGCACCATGTAATATAATCAATTTGTTTGATGATATCTAAAATAAAGAATGCATAATTTATTTCATCATATTTACATGATTTATTTATTCTTTAATGACCATCCTGGATGGACTTACCTCATTTTACCATGGCAGTAGAGTTAATGAAGGTAATACCATCTTGGTCAATTGGTCCTAAGATATCTCTTCCTTTCAAGAGTGAAAACCCCTTTCTTGATCATTCAAATGATTTCATTCCACAAATTAAATACCCAATGAAAGACACTTATATGAAAAATAAATTTCATGGTTTTCATTTTGTATCAAATTATGAAATAAAATGATACGCACATATAATTATCTCAATTCTAGAGAAAAATACATAATATTATTGATGGGAATATCCAATGACACCTGAAACATGTGGTGATCCAATTTGCGAGCCAATCCTCAATACCTCGTATACTCGAGATCACAAAGTGAAAAATTACTGGGAATAATTCTCAATGCTTATGATTCTCTAATGCCTAAATGTTTGACATCATTTGTATGATGTTAGGATGATATATCTAGACCATATAAAATATATTTAAGATTATTATTATAGTATATCAAGTGTAATGACCTAAACTTTCATTAATGACAATTCCTATTGATCTAATTAAATGTCTTATTATGGTTATATAAAATGTGAACTTCATTGGTTTTATGTTTTTGGATTTTAAAATACCATTGTGAATTGTGGTCGTTGCTAATATAGAATTTTACCAGTGATCACATGATTAGTATAAATATAGGGCTTTAACAAACTCAATTTACTCAAACAAAGGAAGTGATGGCCTCATCTAGTAGACTTACCCATATGAATCCCATTTGTCGGAGCTCGGAAAGGAGTTGGTGTCATTGGGACTCACTCTTGACCAAGACCAAGCTGAGCTTGAACACGTTAAGCTTGAGCAAAACCGACTATGGGAGAAGTGGAAGTTAATAGAGATTACCACCCGAGCGATGTTATCCGAGCCACCCCAAGAGTCTATCACCATCGCACACCTTACCCTTCGGACTTATGCGGGTGTTATAAGGGGTTATGTAACAAGACCCTGGCACTATGACAATGTACATTACTTTTGTATAAAGAATGTGCATTCATTTTATTATTTTTACTTTGTAAATAGTTTTTAAAACACAAATAGTATTTTTAGTTAATATTCAACTAAGAAATCTATTTTTATTAATTAATGGATTTTTGAATTAAATAATATTTTAATAAAATATTATTATTAAATTAGTTTTTATTAAATATAAATGATCGAATAATTTTATGAATGCAATTGTAATTTTTATTAAGGTTTGAAAACTATTTTGATTAAAAGCCATGAATTTTCAGTAAATGTCGGTTTTTATTATAAAAGAAAAAATTCACATATTTATAAAATTATCCAATGGTTAATTTTTCATAATTTTTTGAGATAGTTGAATTTTTGGGTAAAAATTAAATACCATTTAAATATATAATGTGTTTTATGACATCATAATGACCCAATAGTGAAGAAATAAAATACTATAAACATTATGTTCGGACAATATATGTTTTATCATTAAAATAATGTGATTTTAGATTTGTTTGATTTATTTTACAAAGCTTTTGTGGACCCTCCAAGACTTATAAAACATTTTTTATTTTTAAATTGTTTTCTTTGAGAGTGTGGCTCACCTCCACATAAGCAACCCTATTATTTTAAGAAGTTCGGTCATTGTCCTTATAAAATATTGTTTTCCACTCCCCTTTGGAAAAAACCATGGGCAAAAACCATGGGCTGGATTGTGGTATTGATTAGTTTAATGTGAGGTATCCCAAACCTAAATAATAAAGAATTCCCTCTCCTTTCCTATATAAACCCACCCAAGCTCCCACTTACTCTTCACTCAAAGCCTTTGGATTTTGACCAACCCCCGACCTCCAATCTCTATAATCCTTCCAAGGTTCCCCAATCTCCCAAGAAGCCTCTATAAAGCCTCTCCCAAGCCTCCAATATCACACTTCCAAGTAAGGGATTTCTTCCTTTCTCATTTTTTCTAATTTTCTTTAAGTTTTTATGCCCTTTTTTCAATTAAAAATGTTGGGGTATGATTTAACACCTCCCCCATACTATCTTCTTTATGTTTGAATGATGGTATACCACTTTATCTCTCATTAAATCCTCCCATGTACACCCGTTACCATGCCAAAATTCCATGAGGGATTTCTATCTCCTCTTTTACATCCAAGTGATTCTTTTGTATTATGCATCTAAATTCCATTACGTTTGTTGGGACAAGTCTCCATATTACCCCATTACTATTCATTTGATGAACATATGATGAGACACCCTTTTCTATCTCATCAAAAAAATTCATGAATCCTTATGTCACGTTGTTATGCTGCCGAAATTGCACCGCATTTTTCCAAGCCAAGATCGTTGTGTAGTGAATACCATACTCAGGTCTCTATCAACGGTATTCACCTTTATGCACATATACCTATTTAATGGTACTTTAATTTATTTTTCCACATTACTTAATCTTGGAATAACTTATGAAGTTGATTTATTCCATGTTATATGATCTATGTGGTGCACTTATGCATGAAAGGAAATGTTTAAGAAGGGTGCACCCTGATAGCACTCCAATGCATTGGGTAAAGTATAGTATCATGATACGTCATGTTCAATGGGTGTTGACTCATGATAATTCAAGTGCAAAGAGGTTTTACTCGTTCTTCATGTGTAATGAGGGTTTACTCATGCTCCATGTGCAATGAGCATTGTCTCATGCTAATTCCATATTAAGTGTTGTTGCCACAATTACATGTTATGATTGTCATGATTTATTATTCCTTTATGTTCATATGTATCTTGTGCTCCATTTATATTCCTATTGTCTATAATTTATTGTATTCCTCGTTTTATTCCATGTTTATTCACTTACTAGGCTTTATAGCTCACCTTTTTCTTATGCATGTCCTCAGGTTATGCCATGCAATGCTAAGTACGAGGGAATGTAGTGGTCGTGTAAAGGAAGTTTTCAATAAAGATGTTGTTTGTTTTATATTCTAATATATTATGTAATGTTCCTAATTCCCAAATAAACTAGACCTCTGGATCTTCTATGTTGTATCAAATGGAGATTTTATGTAATAAATCAGGTTTAAGTGTGTAATGAAAAGCACGGTTGTTATAGTTGGTATTAGAGGATAAGTTTTGTTATTTTTGGTATTAGGATTAAAAAACCATAGTGAAGACTTAGAGATAAAAATAAGTATAATAAAAACATTATTAAGTATTTTTGAGTATTTAGTAAGTGGTTTATCAAGCAAATACATCCATGTCTGGATACGATCAAGTAGAGGCGGCTCTGACATATATTTATCCTAGGGGGAAAACCCGAAAACACCGCTTTGAGCTAGACTCGAACAGGAACTGGTGCATGAAAATTGGCCTTGTTGTACTCTTGGTTACAACACTCCTAGGGAATATGATTTGGTAAATTCATAATCTTAGTATGAACTCTTATTAATGGAATTAAAAAAATACCCCTAAGAATATATGTTATAAAGTAGATCATGGATAGCATAGATTGAAGCCTATGGATTCATAAGTTAAAGAAATAAAAGTTATTTATAAGTCATCAGTTTTGTCCTTGGATTAACCTTTATGTGTTACCCCTAACTTTCCTTTTATTCCAGCCAATGGCCGGTAATAGGAGGACTCAGTCCAACAACCGATGTTAAGATCAATGTGATGCCTGTGCAAATTAGATGCCCAATCTGATGGGAGCAGGAATCACGAACTTTTCCACACTTATCTCTCAATTAACTCAATATTTGAATAGAAACATGGGTCAAGAGGAATGTTCAACCCCCCTAAGAAAGAACAAGTCTCTATTGAGAGCTTCATGAGACAAAGTCCTCCTACTTTTAATGGATCGTCTGATCCCTTAATCGTCGAACAATGGATCAAATCCATTGAAAATATCTTCTCCATCCTTCAATGTTCTGAACAAGAGAAGGTTCTTCTAGCTACTTATCGTATGGAAGGTGAATCCGGTCAATAGTGTACGTTGATCAAAAATACGAAGTTTGAGGAAGAGATCGAGGCGTTGGAATGGAAGGATTTCTGGAAGATGTTTTTTGATAAATATTTTTCGTGCACCCTCTGACTTAAGATGGAAAGGTAATTCTTTTCCCTCAAGCAAAAAGATGATGAATCTGTCGGAGCGTACAAGGAAAACTTCACAATGCTTTCATGATAGAACTCTGTCTTTGTCGTTACCTCTGAATGGAAGGTTGACCGCTTCTTTGGTGGGCTGAAACCTAGCCTACAGAAAGTGCTGGTGATCCGTGACTTTGACATATATGAGGAAATTGTTCGATGTTCCCTCAAGGTAAAAATGGAGACTGGAGAATCTCATGGGTATCATGGGGATAAGAAGTGTAATGTGGAATTCAATGATGGTGGCCCGATGGATAAATACAATGGTGCTAAGAAGATCTAGCACCCCACTTGCCAAAGGTGTGGAAAGAAGCACCCTGGAAATTGCCTGAAGGGGACATGGAAATGCTTTAGGTGTGGAAGAGAAGGGCACCTTACTGTTAACTGCCAATAAGAAAAACCTGCGGCTATAACAGATGAGAGGAATGCTCTGTTCGAACCTCAACATGTTGTTTATTGCTACAACTGCAAAGAACCAGGGCATCTTTCAAATCAATGCCCTATGCCAAGGGTTTTCAGAGGCAACCAACAACCTCTAAAGAACCAAGGGAGAGCTTTTTCCATCACTACTGACGAAGTGAACCCCGACAACGAAGCGGTGATAGGTACGCTAGTTATTCATTCAATAATAGAAAATTTACTTTTTGATTCAGGTTCTATGCATTATTTTATATCCCAAAAGTTTAGTAGAACAATCCCAGTACCACTACAAATCATGGAAGTAAATATTTTGGTGAGTACGAAAAATAGGGCAATCATTGCATACCATGAATATAAATCCCCCCTATCATAAACTGTGGATTGAATTTCTCGGAGAACCTCATCATACTCCCTCTGGTGGAATTTGATGCAATTCTTGGCATGGATTGGATTTCCTTATATAGAGCCAACATAAATTGCTGTGAGAGGGAAATCACTCTCCATGTAGAGAATCGACCCCCGATTCTATAAAAGTGCAAGGAGGAAGATGAATATTCTTTAGCTCCATCATCTCAAGCGTGGATATTACTAACATATGAGCATGTGTATTTAGATTAGATGATTGAGTATAAGGAGGCAACCATCCTTGAAGACATTCTTATTGTGAGGGAATTTGCTGAACTGTTTCCTGAGGAATTGTCTGGTCTTCCTCCTAGAAGGGATATTGAATTCTCAATTGATCTTATACTTGGGGTGTTTCCAATATCCAAGACTCCATATATAATGGTTGTTGTGGAGATTTAGGAGCTAAAGAAACAACTACAAGAGAATCTGGATAAAGAGTTTATACGCCCAAGTGCTTCACCATGGGGTGACCAGTCCTCTTCATCAAGAAGAAGGATGGGTCAATGCTCCTTTGAATTGATTATTGTGAGCTTAACAAAATCACGATAAATAAAAAGTATCCTCTTCCATGAATTGATGACTTATTTGATCAACTGAATGGAGAAAAATACTTCTCCAAGGTGGATTTTCAGTTGGAATGTTATCAAGTAATGGTGAAGAGGGAAGATATCCCCAAGGATGATTTTCGTACAATATATGGGAACTAAATATTCATAGTAATGCCTTTCGGACTCACTAATGCTTCAGTAATCTTCATGGCCTTGATGAATAGAGTATTTAGGTATTAACTCGACAAATTTGTGGTAGTCTTTATAGATGATATTTTGATATACTTTAAAACCAAGGAGGATCATGAGGAGCATCTAAGAACTATACTAGAGACCTTGTGGAAGGAGAATATCTATGAAAAGTACAGAAAGTGTGAGTTTCAGTTGAAGGAGGTCACATTCTTGGTCCATATCATCACAAGTAATGGGATATTTGTGGATCCTTCCAAAATAGATGCAATTAAGGGATGGATAAGGCCAACATCAGTTACGGATATCCATAGCTTCTTGGGGTTAGCTGGATATTATCGACGATTTGTGAGAACTTTATCATGTTTTTTCAACCCTCTTACCAAGATAACTTGGAAGGGAGAAAATTTTGCTTGGAGTGATGAATATGAAGAAGGCTTCAAGGAGTTAAAAAGAAGTCTTATCACTGCACCCGTGCTCACTTTACCCACAAGTGGATAACTTTTTGTGGTATCCAGTGATTCTTAAAATAAGTTCTTGGGCTATGTGTTGATTCAAAATGACAAATTCATTGCCTATGATTCAATTCAATTGAATGTTCATGAGCAGAATTATCTAACACATGATTTGGAGTTGGTTGTGGTGATCTTCGCTTTAAAATTTTGGTGGCATTATCTCTTTGGGGAGAAGTGTGAAATATATACAGACCACAAAAGCCTCAAGTATATATTCACACATAAAGAGTTGAACATGTGCCAATGAAGATAGTTAGAGGTGATCAAAGACTATGGATGCTCAATCCATTACCACCCTGGGAAAGTGAACAATGTGGCATATGCTCTAAGAAGAAAGGACCCAGCAATTCTATCATTGATGAGAATTTAGAAGGACCCAATCTTCTTAGATTTGATGAATATGGACATGGGAATCATAAAGAAGGGGACATTGTCAATCCTTTTACAAATTATTGCTCAACTGTCTCTTTTGTAAAGGTTAAAGGGTGCTCAAAAGGATGATGTGGGAATTCAGAAGAGAGAGGAAGCTATAAGAAAAGCAAAATCCTCAGATGAGAATGTTAATGAAGAATGAATTGTGAGATTTGGGAAAAGACTATGTGTTTCATCAAGTCTGGATCTGAAGAAGGAACTTTTGGATGATGCACATAGTACAAATTTATCTATTCACCTTGGAAACATAAATAAGTATCGAGATCTATGAGAGAATTATTGGTGGGATAATATAAATAAGTATATTTCTAATTATACATCAAAGTTCCTGGTGTATCAGCAAGTGAAGGCAGAGAGGTAGAAGTCTAAGGGGATGATGCAACCATTGCCCATACCAGAATGGAAATGGAAGAACATCACCATGTACTTTCTCACTGGACTTCCAAATACATCCAAAGGCAATAATGCAATCTGGGTTATTGTGGATCGTCTTACAAAGTCTACACACTTCATTGAAATTCAGGAGGATTTCTCATTGGATCAACTGGAATGGATATATATCAGGTAAGTGTTAAGGCTGCATGGAGTACCACTATCTATTGTATCTGATCAAGATCCAAGATTCACCTCTATGTTTTGGAAGAGTCTTCAACAAGCTCTATATACTAAGCTGAACATCAGTATGGATTATCATCCTCAAATCGATGGCTAATCCGAGTGTACTATCCCAAAACTTAAGGGAATGTTGAGAGCGTGTTCTATGGACTTCAAAGGAGGGTGGGACCAACATCTTCCACTGGTTTAATTCTCCTATAATAATAGTTTCCACTCGAGCATCTGAATGGAACCTTATGAAGCCCTATATGGAAATAGATGCCAAACACCAGCATGTCAGGATAAAGTCAGTGAGCGTAAGCCGCTAGGACCAGAAATGGTCGAATAAATGGTGGAGAAGTTGAAAACCATTCAGTAGCATATCAAGGTAGCCCAGAGTCGACAAAAGAGTTATGCAGATAACCGTCGATGAGACCTTGAGTTTAAAGTTGGAGATATGGTATTTCTACACATATCTCCATGGAAAAATATCACAAGGTTTGGAAAGAAGGTGAAGTTAAGTCCTAGGTACATTAGCCCCTTCGAGATTCTTGATCGTGTTGGGGTTGTGGCCTATCGACTAGCACTTCCACCTACCATGGCCAAAGTACATGACGTCTTTCATGTATCCTTCTTAAAGAAGTACATACTAGACCCTTCACATGTACTCTCTTCAGAGGTAGTATAGCTAGAGGATGATCTTTCTTACGAGGAGAAACCAGTGAAAATCTTAGATCGTAGACAAAAATTTCTACCAAATAATACAATTCCCCTCGTCAAGGTGTTGTGGAGAAACCACATGTTTGAAGAAGCAACATGGGAATCAGAGGAAATGATGAAGCAAAGTCACCCACATCTATTTTAGTGTGGGAAAAGGAAATTTCGAGGGCGAAATTTCTTAAGGGGAGAAGATTGTAATGACCCAAACTTTCATTAATGAAAATTCCTCTTGATCTAATTAAATGTATTATTATGGTTATATAAAATGTGAACATAATTGGTTTTTTATTTCTGGATTTTAAAATATAGTTATTAATTGTGAATTTTTCTAATATAGTCATTGAACATTGATTACATGATTAGTATAAATATAGGGCTTTAACAAACTCAATTTACTCAGAAAAAGGAAGTGATGGACTCCTCCAGTAGAATTTCCACGTACGAAGCCCATTTGTGGGAGCTTGGAAAGGAGGTGGAGTCATTGGGCATCACTCTTGACCAATCTCAAGTTGAACTTGAACACGTTAAGCTTCATTGGAACCGACTACGGGAGAAGTGGAAGTTAATAGAGATTACCACCTGAGCGATGTTATCTGAGCCACCCCAAGAGTCTCTCACCATCACACACCTTACCCTTTGGTCTTATGCGGGTGTTATAAGGGGTTATGTAACAAGACCCTAGCACCATGACAATGTACATTATTTCTGTATAAATAATGTGCATTCATTTTTTTATTGTTACTTGGTAAATAGTTTTTAAAACACAAACAGTATTTTTAGTTAATATTCAACTAAGAAATATATTTGGATGAATTAATGGATTTTTGAATTAAATAATATTTTAATAAAATATTATTATTAAATTAATTTTTATTAAATATAAATGATCATATAATTTTATGAATGCAATTGTAATTTTTATTAAGGTTTGAAAACTTTTTTTGTCAAAACCCATGAATTTTCGGTAAATATACGTTTTTATTTTAAAAGTAAAAATTTAAATATTTATTAAATTATTTAGATAAAATGAATATTATTTTTGGAATCAGGACATTGAAATTATTCAACTGTGAATTTTTCATAATTTTCTGAGACAGTTGAATTTTTGGGTAAAAATTAAATACTGTTTAAATATATAATGTGTTTTATGACATCATAATGACCCAATAGTGAGGTAATAAAATACTAAAAACATTATTTTTATCCAATATATGTTTTATAATTAAAATAATTCGATTTTAGATTTTTTTGATTTATTTTACAAAGCTTTTGTGGACCCTCCAAGACTTACAAAACATTTTATCTTTTTAAATTGTTTTCCTTGAGAGTGTGACTCACCTCTATATAAGAAACCCTTTTATTTTAAGAAGTTAGGCCATTGTCCTTATAAAATATTGTTTTCCAATCCCCTTTGGAAAAAACCATGTGCAAAAAACATGTTCTAGATTGTGGTATTGATTAGTTTAATGTGAGGTGTCCCAAACTTAAATAATAAAGAATTCCCTCTCATTTCCTATATAAACTCACCCAAGATCCTACTTCCTCTTCACTCAAAGCCTTTGGAGTTAGACCAACCCCTGACCTACTCTCTCTATAATCCTCCCAAGGTTCCCCAAGCTCCCAATAATCCTCTATCAATCCTCTCCCAAGCCTTTGGGATCACACTTCCATGTAAGGGATTTCTTCCTTTCTCATTTTTGTCTAATTTTCTTTAAGTTGTTATGCCCTTTTTTTCAATTAAAAATGTTGGGGTATATTTTTTCACCTCCCCCATACAGTAAAATTTATGTTTTTATGATGGTATACCCCTTTATTCCTCATTAAATCCTCCCATGTACACCTGTTACCATGCCGAAATTCCGTGAGGGATTTCTCTCTCCTCTTTTAGATCCAAGTAATTCTTTTGTATTATGAATCTAAATTCCATTAAGTTTGTTGGGAAAAGTATCCATATGACCCCATTACTATCCATTTCATGTACATATGATGATACACCCTTTTCTATCTCATAAACTATTTTCATGAATCCTTATGTCACGCTGTTATGCTGTTGAAATTGCACTACGTTTTTCCAAGCCAAGATCATTGTGTAGTGAATACGATACCCATGTATCTATCAAGGGTATTCACCTTTATAAACATATACCTATTGAATATTACTTTAATGTATTTATTCCACATTACTTAATCATGTAATAACTTATGATGTTGATTTATTCCATTTTATATGTTCCATGTGGCACACTTATACATGAAATAAAATGTTTAAGAAGGGTGTGCCCTGATAGCGCTCCAATGCATTGGGTAAAGTATAGTATCATGATACATCATGTTCAATGGGTGTTGACTCATGATAATTAAAGGGAAATGAGTTTTTACTCATGATTCATGTGAAATGAGGGTTTACTCATGATCCATGTGCAATGAGTCTTATCTCATGCTAATTCCATGTTAAGTGTTGTTGCCACATTTACATGTTATGATTATCATGCTTTAACATGACTTTATGTTCATGTTTCCCTTGTGATCCGTTGATATGCCTATTTTATAACATGTATTGTGTTCCTCATATTATTCCATGTTTATTACCTTACTGGGCTTTATATCTCACCTGTTTCTTATGCATATCCTCAGGTTATCCCATGCAATGCTAAGTACTAGGGAATGTTGTGGTCATGTAGATGAAGTTTTCAATAAAGATGTTGTGTGTTTTATGTTCTAAGATGTTATGTAATGTTACAAAGCCCAAAAGAAACTAGACCTCTCGATCTTCTATGTTTTATCAAGTGAAGATTTTATGTAATAAAACAGGTTTAAGTGTGTAATAAAAAGCAGGGTTGTTATATCAAGGTTCTAATTATAATCAGAAACTGATATAAATTTTTTATAAGATAAATAATATAAATGAATTACCATGTAAATTTATTGAACCAAATAATTAACATTATTATAGTAATACAACATCATGCATAAATCTGTATATACATTATATGGTAATCAAAAAAGTACTTCTCAAGTTGAATCTGAGGCACCCACTTTTACAACATTAAGGATGAGGGAAAAACAACATTCACGTGTCCTTATGGAACATTTTATTTTATAATAGTTTCATTTTTATTATGAAATACCCCATATACATTTAAAATATGCATGTTAGTAATTTTCTCATACTTTATATAGGAATTCTTGGAGTTATTCTTGTATGTATTCATTATTTTTGGAAACCCTTTTGATCATTTCTTGGGAAATGTGAAAAAAATGTATTGAAAAGAAAACAAAATTAATGCCCTAATATTTTTAAATATATTTATCTATAATAAAATTTTATTTTTTTAATATCTTTCCTTTTATACAATGTCGAGTTTAAATGAACCGTGATATACTATTAAAATATTATTATTTAATGTTACTTTTATTTCTTAGCCATTGTTTTAACAGGTATGAATAGGAATAAATATATTAGGAAAAAATATAATTTACACATGTGTATAATTAATTAATTGGTTATCAATTAATTATAAATTAAAATAAAAAACATTTTAAAATAAAGGAGATGTTTTTCTAAAAAAACTACTTTAATGTGTGTGATGTGTTTTGATCTTAATTGATCGCTATTGGTGAATGATTTTAATGAAATTTATATATTATATATTCAATAAAATGTTTTATATTTCATATAATATTTTCTCTTGTAATGGGATAAGAATAAATCCAATGTTGTGCTTAAAATATATTTTTCTAAAAAGCGGTTTTTATCACATTTTGTACACTTATTTTAAAAAGATTTTATGTCACTTATAGAGATTGAGTCATTAAAAATAGGTTCCATATTTAGAATCAAAAGGTTCAAATTTTTTAAATTTTCTTCTTTTATTTTTGGTCAATATTAATATTAACCATATAAAATTTGGTCCCTTTGGTAAGGGTAAAATGGATAAAATAGAGATAAAATTTTGGGATAATTCTTTAAAAGATATCTAAAACTTGACTTTATTGTATTTTATGAGTTTATTTCCTCCATTTACATTGAATTATCAAATATTTGGCCACTTTTTATTGTGTTTCTTTGAATATTCCCTTTATATTAATTTAATAAAATAATAAATACAAAATTGAACTCTCTTGAATTTATTATCTATAAAGATTTTAAATAATGATAAAGATATGATAAATTTGGATCTAAATGTTTATTTGAAATATAATTTACTGTTTTTTATCATATTAATTCATATCTAATTTTTATTTATTTAATACCACCACCACAATCCTTTTTTTAATTTTATTGAAAATCCAATTTAAGGGTAAGTGGGAACCTACCACACCATTCCTCCAACATCCAAACACAACCCCTTCAAACACCCATTACATAGATAAATCTCAAAATAAGAAACACAACCATTCAACGCGCCTTGACCATCAGATTCAACCTATTTCAAAATTCAAAAGATACCATGCATAACCCATAGACTCGAAAATACCGCCACCGAAACAACCATATCAAAAATTGAAAATTAAAAAGCAGTTAACAATCATCACGTTGCTATCAAAGTCGCCTTGAGATACACGCACTGACATCAAAGCCATCGGATCATTGTACCACAGCATACCCCCATCATCACTGAGAACACCAAAGTCGTCACCATGGAGCACCACCAGAATCACTGATGAAAGAAACCATTGTAGACCATCATCGCCGAGGAGAAGTCCTCATCACCGCCGCCCAGAAGAAACCCTTAGTCGACATCAAAACCAAACCCGAACCACAACACCACTGAACAATAATGAAATAGATCGACTGCTAGGAAGAAGCATAAAAACCTTCACTAATAGCATAAGGAAGAAAATCTAAAAAACCAAAGCCAATTTTGAGGAGCTCATGCTTGGAACATTTATGGTCATCGAACCACACGTCCCAAAACCCCTTTGTAACCCCCACTCCAAATCTGACCAGGATAGGAGTAGCGGAATGTAGGGTCAAAGCAGTGGTTCAACCGACCGAGGGCTCTGAACGAAGGCATCGTCAATGAGGTGGTAGAACCGGGGACCATCGAAGTAGAAATGAGGAAACCCATGAAGAAGATGGCATCAATACAAACAAGGCCGAAGAACATGTCGTCGATTTGAGGGATACCGAAGAAGATGTTGTTGATTCGAGGGAGACTGAAGAATACGTCATCGATTCGAGGAAGACCGAAGCACCTTCACCGGAGAGAAAGCAGAAAAAGGTAACAAAGAGGAATAAACATGGAGAAGATGAAGGCGATGTGAATAGGAATTGTGGTCGCCGAGAGAGAGAAAATGAGGCCAGGAGGAGAGCAGGGGAATAAGAAGAAGATAAGAGGAGGAGCATCGGATAAGGACCTTCACCGTGAGGGGGGTGAGGGAGGGAGTGGCGGCGGTGGTATAGGGAAGAAACCCTAGAAAAGAGGAGAATAGAGACCCAGGGAGTGGGGGGTTATCCCCTTATTTAATAATTACCTTAAACTTTAATGAAACATTGAGATGGTATTTATTCAATTGATAGAAAAATAAAATAAATTATATCAAAAAAATTTAAAGCTATACAATTTAAGTTAATTATTATGCTTCAAGAATTTTTTAGATACATGTGAAATATTATTCATGTGTTCCAATTTTATAGTTTAATTCCATCTTTGTCTTGGGGTCTTTTAAGTCAAATTAAATGAATAGTTCAAAATTGACATTAATAATATTTTATAATGAATAATATTTTATTAAATAGTTTAAAATTCATAAAAGATATATTTCTACAATTAAATGGAATATGGTTTAAAATATCAACCATGGTTCATTTATGAGTCATTTTTTCATATATTGTAACATTTTTAACCCTTTAAGAATGAAATCGTTGTAACCGTAATTAAGGTCAAAATTAATAATAAAGGGGTTAATAGAAAATATAAGGTTTAAAATGACACCAAAATATATATAAATTTCATTATATGGAGTTATTTATACCCTATACTCTTATTATTTTAATTAATTTCCATTTTTAATAATTTTATCTAGAATAACTTTATTATATTTTAATATTTTAAGAAATTCTAAGTGTATCATCTCCCTCTCTTATAAACGGACACCCATCCTTTCTCTTATTTACAGCACCTTGAGCCTTATATATCAACCAAAACCTAAATAATTCTCTTATAAAATTCCCTAAATATTTTATATTGGTTACTTTATCCCCAAATTACCATCCCAAGGGTTCTTAATAGGATATCTAAAGGAGTTCTTTCAAAGAAGTGGTAATCTCCTTAACCGATCTATTTATTTTTACTTCTTATTTTACCTTCACTAAATCTAAGTTATTTATAATAAAATAAAATAAACTACTATAATAATTATACTAATATTTTATTATTATTATGAAACCATCATTATTCACCCTCTTTTCCATCAAATGGGAAGTGAATGTATCGCTTGTGCGTACGTACGGCTTACCATCTCCACGTAGCAATAAAATTCATTTTCCATCACCATATTTTGTGAATGGTTATAATGATGGATTTAATATTTATATGTGATATTTTTTAAATAACTATTATTATTTAATTATATTATCTTATTTACATTATTACCTTTATATCCATTGGAAAAAAAAATGTCATTCATGTGTACATGTGGACTAACACTTCTACGAAATCATGTGATTCGTTTTTTGTTTTATTTTTAAATGGATGTTAATAAGGATAGATTTAATAAATATATATGATATATAATATATAATAATGATTATATAAAATTTAATTATTATTTACCTTTATTCTATTACATCCTTTGAAAAATGGACACAGTGTTCGTGCATATGTATGGCCTACCATCTCCATGAACTGTGTAATTCATTTTTCTGTCTCTACTTCTTATGGATGACTCTAAATATTTATATAATGAACATATATGATATTAATATCATGATTAAAAAAATTATATTATGGAACCATGATAAAATTATAAGGATTGGGACTACCAAACCAAAAACATGCAGGAAAAATGAAGTGGTTATCATATAGAACAATGATTTAAAAATATTGTTAATAAAGATTGTTTATGATTGAATTTCCATTGAATAAATTATATACTCATTATCCAATAAGTACATTAATTTTTCTTCTAATTTGGTTATTTACTAGTAATACATTTTTTCCTTTAATTTTTCTCTCTCTAAGTACTCAATATATAAAAAGAATATTTTTAAAGAAAACCTGCTTTATTTATCTCTTTGATCAAAAATACTTTTTATTCTATATCAATTTTTCCTAAAAATGATTTTAATTTTGTTTCTAAAATTACCCTATAATATTTTAAATTCATTTTTACCCATTATTTAATTTTTACAAAAAAAATCAAATGAATGTTCTTTCCATTTTTCTAATAAGGTACTTATTTGACTTTTTTACAAAAGTTTGAAAGAAATGTTTTCTTTTAACTTATACGACATTAACATAATTTTCCACTATCATCACTACTTAATTATTTAAATATTAATTTATAATATTTCATGTTTATTTTCAAAGAAAATTATTTTCATTACTATTTGTGAAAAAATTAGGCTTTAAATAAGTGGTTTTAAAGTGAAAAGGGTATTTTATTCAATAAATAGTCTTGTGATTCTTTTAGAAGAATTTTCATTTATGATAACATCATTTGATGTTAATTATGTTTTATTGAAGATATTTTTCAATGATACCATCCCTTTTATTTCTCTATATGTTTTGTTAATATGATAGTGAGATATTTTTTAAACCCATTTATTTTATATGGGTTGTGTTATGATGAAATTGTGAAATTTTTATGGAAATTGGATTTTCTCCATGGGTTATGATATATTGTTATAATGAATGTTTTATGATCATATGACACACATGTGTATGGTTTTCATTATGATATGGGTGGGCCTGTAATTATATATCCCTCTAATGAAGTTGGTAAATTTTTATATCTCATTAGATAATTATGGGAAACAAGTTAGTGTGCTTGATCTACTTTGGGAAACAAATCAATTTTCTTAATCTACTGTGGGAAATAAGTCGATGTGATTGATCCACTATAGAAAATAGGTGGTTATTAATGATCCATTATGATATGAGAAATAGTTTTTTATGCCAAGTACTGTAAGAACCCGGATCTTCGTTTCAGGTATGTTTTTCCTCTTTCTGGAGTTTTAGAGAAAAATGGAGTTTCTGGAAATTTTTGAAGTACACACCGTGTACTTTCTGAGTACATGCCATGTAATATTCTCCCACTCGAAGCCGTATGTTGGCCGTGTCTGGGCCACACACACGGTGTGTAGGGGTGACGTGGAGGCCGATTTTGGCGGAGTACGGAAAAACCCACTACACGTCGTGTACTTTAAAAGTACACACCGTGTAGTTTCTTTTTTATTTCATTAATCGGACTGGGGTCGCACCTAATGCTCATTAACATCTTCTTATCTGCCTAATTCTGTCCAGAGCGTCCGAGGAGGCCGATTTTTCTCTGAGCCACCGATCTGTCACTGGTTGTTCGAATCAAACTCCGTTGATTGTAGAATAATCGCAGCGGTGAGTTCTTAGTTCTTCTTTGGCCTTGTTTCCTGATTCTTCCTCTCGTATGAGTTATATGAGGTTTAATGTTTTAGACTTTTTTGCAGATCTACTCCATTCTAGGCTGATTCACGGGCTGAGGTTCAAGAATATTGATCTTCGAGGATCGAGGTAGGTGTTTTGTTTCCCTACGTTGAAGTTCTTTGAGTTTTGGTTGCAAAAGTGCCAGATACCCATGTATCGGGTATCCTGGGTTGAGGATTTTGATCCTATTGTTTATTTGCCCTATATTTCTTGTTATCTTATGATTAATTGTTGCTAACATATGCTTGGTTGCATGTTTGAGGATCACCCCATGGGTGGTTTCTGCCTGTTTGGATGTTTATCGTCATTCAGCACCGTTTTCCTGTGAGGCAAACCCTATTGCAATTGCTAGTTTACTTGTTATAACTATTTTCTTGTGTTGCCTACTGTTTAAATGATTTTGATGCATGGTAGCTATTTTCCAAGTAGTTTTTGAACTTACTTAGGGCTACTAGCAGTCGATTATGTACGACTGGAATGCTCAGGGCTGTGAGAACCTGGTGCGGGAGATCAAAGAGGGAATAGACGATTAAGTGATTCCCTAGAGGGTCTGTTGGTTTTAGTTTCGTATGCAGGACCTACGAGAATAGGACTTTGTGCTTCCCAAGAGTATTCTTATTTTACACACGCATAAAGACCACAGGAGGAATTATACGTAAGTGCTTCCTCAGAGAGTCGGTAGCTATCGTTTCAAGACCATAGGGGAATTTACGTGAGAGCTTCCCAGAGTGTTTGTGCCTTGTTTGCTTACTGGACTATAGGGGTCTGCTAGTTTGAGCCACCCAGAGAGTCAGTGTGAATTTTGATGGTTGGTTGTGATGAGTCCACCAAGCCAAATAACAAGATTGGTTTTTGCACTACTTGTGTTTAGGTAGTCTTTTGAGATACCTGCTGTGTTACTTGCTTTACCTTGGAATAGAAAGCTTTGCTAGTTTTTCCTGGTTTTTTAATTAAATGAATGTGAATGGTAATTGGTAGGATTATTTACTGGTGTACTCTTAGTCCATTACTGTACTTATTTTCCTTTACTTTTGTTATATTACTCACTGACAGTAGGGCACAAATCTTATGGTGGTTGCCTACTGGGATTATTCTCACACCTTGTTTGGGTCCTACCTTTCAGCTCAAATAGATTATATGGTTGTAGGTGTAGATAGGTATTGTGTCCCTTCTACCTCAGGTACTTGATAACTGGTTGGAGCTGGAGAGCATGGGACCGGGATTTGGCTCGCGATGCTACTGGATTTTCTATTTACGTTTAGTACTTTGGTTTTGGTTGTATTTTAGCATGTTGTTTTGATTACTCCTTTCCATAGACACATGTGTCATGCTGCATCATTATTATATTATACATTGCTTCCGCTGTTCAGTTTCAGTTGTCGTGTGTTGTTTACTGCTTCCGCTATTGTTATGTTATTTCTCTTCCGCTGTATACTTTACCAAATAAGGGCATAGTTTTCCCACTAACTCACCAAGTCCCTCGCTACTATTCAGCAGCCTCTATCATTTAGGGAAACACGCTTGAGGTCATGTGGAGAACCGGGTACGGGGTGCCAGTTTGGTGGCTCCGGATTTAGGTCGTTACAAAGTGGTATCAGAAGAGTTTTCTTCTTTTCTATTTCCTTACTGTTTTGTGACAATAGACAAGGATAGGAAGAAATGGGTAGTTAGTACTTAACTGTGCCCAAGAGTAATTAACCTATGTACAAGGAAAATATATATTACCTCGTAATTTCAATTTTCAGTTTTTGAAAGCGTTACAGTTTATTATATTTCACCATTGGGTGATGAACATGTTTTGTGTTGTTACAGTTTATATGATTGTGGTTCTATTTTGTTGCAACCCTATGAGATGAGGGTGTGCCATCTCATGCATCATATAGGCACTGGGTAGGAAATCACATGTCATGCATTTTACCATTCCATCTAGGGTGCATTAGAATCTCATGTTGTTGTGATAGATGTCGTGATAAATTATGCATGTTGTTGTGATAGTTGTTGTGAAGGACATACTTGTTATGCTGTTTTACTTGATATATGCATTGTTATGATGCCAATATTTGATTCGCGGGGAGTATGGGCCCCCATGGATCGGAATTTGGCACATAGATGTTTGTTTGTCAGTGTTTCTGGCATTCAGTGCAGTTTCTGAGCTACTGCCCGAAAAAACCCAGAATACATTGCGTGTACTTTTAAATACACGCCATTTAGTTTTTAAACCATGTTACTGACTATGTTAACAAAAACACGGGCTGCTGGAGAGTCTTCGGGTACACACCATGTACCATAAGTACACATCGTGTGGTAGTCAACCGTGTACCCAGTCGTGTCACTAACAACACGGGCCAAGGAAACCTGTGTAGTACATGCTGTGTGTTATAAGAACACGCCATGTAGTTTTCTTCTGGGTACCCGGTCGTGTCACTAACAACACAGGTTGGGGAAACTCGGGTAGTACACGCTGTATTTTTTACGAACATACCATGTAGTTTTCTTCTAGGTACTCGTCCGTGTCACGAACAACACGGGTTGGTGTTATCTATTCTTATACACGCCGTGTTTGTTCGGAACATGCCGTGTAGGGGTCAGCCGTGTAGCTGGTCGTGTAACTGCTACACGGGTCGCTGAAACCTGTCTCGTACACGTCATGTCTTTAGTGAACACGCCGTGTAGTTTAGAATTAGGAGGACCGTGTAGGTTAGTCGTGTAAAGAGACTCGGGCAGGGGAGTGGATTTCAAGTACACGTCGTGTTTTGGGACAACATGCTATGTAGTCTGGGATGTTACACAACCAGTGGGGGGTAGATTTATACGCCCATGTGGAAGGCTTAGCAAACACACCGTGTAGTTTAAATACACGTTGTGTAGTATTGTTTTGAAAACTTAATTTTTTCTCTCTCTTGTTCCCGTTTCGTACTGTTGTGTTTTATATCCTTGTTAATCCTAAATTTGAGCTGTGCTTTTGACCTTTCAGAGTTATGGCACCAAGACATCCTCCCGTTGCACGTCAGGAACCAGGCAGTGACCGTACGCATGATACGGCAGACCAGGGACTACCAGTAGTTTTGCCGATCGTTCTGGACATGGCACCTGCAGTGATTTCAGACACTGGTGATGATGCTCAGTTTAGAGATGGTTTCATGAGGTTCATGCAGACCTTCCAGGGAGCTCAGCATCATGTCCCGTCTATGGAAGAGCTGACGCGAGTCTTCCAGCAGCAGCATCCTCCCAATTTCACCAGGGATGGAGGACCTCAGGGTGAAGAGTCATGGATAGAACCATTCTTTACATCTTCGATCATCTGGAGACACCCCTAGACAGAAGGGTGAAGATCGCGACTTACATGCTGTGAGATCCCGCCAAGAGATGGTGGGATGTAGTCTCACAGGCAGGGCACCAACGGACTATGGCTTGGGACGAATTTCAGCATACGTTCTATGACAACTTCTATCAGACGACGCTGAGGGCCGATAGAGCCAGAGAGTTCATGAACCTACAACAGGGTAATCTTTCGGTTATGGATTATTCCTCCCGTTTCACTGAGTTACAGCGTTTCACTCCCGTTCTGGGAAATGACAAGCTGTTTTTGGCAAGGAAGTTTGAGGAAGGCCTCAAACTAGAGATCAGATCACATGTGAACATCTACTAGTTGACTTCTATTACCCTAATAGTCAACCAGGTGTTGATCACCAAACAGAATCTGAGGGAGACTGGAACTTTTGACCAGGGTGGTTCAGCATCCAAGACTGATTCATTTCATACTGACAGCAGGAAGCGCCACCGAGAATCTACTCGAGGTGACTCGAGGAAGCGAGGTATTTATTCTGGAAGAAGGGATCTTCCTTCTGGAAACCAGGTGGTGTGCTATCAGTGTGGGAAGAGAAAGCATCAGAAGCCTCAATGCCCGAGAGATCTAGTGGAGTAACGAACTTGCGGTAAGATGGGTCATCTGCAGAATTTTTGCAGGGTTCTTCTTCTAGCAGCTAGTGAAGGAGGATCGGTTTCTACTCCTCATATAGGGGTAGGATTACCAGTTCTACAGCAGACTAGAGGCTGGAGTTCTTCAGGTCGTTCAGGCCAGGGTAGAGGTCGCAGACGCGGTGGTCAGGCTCAGGGAAGATCAGCTCAGAAATATCAGGCTGCTACATAGGGCCTCAGTACTGGCCAAATGTTTGCGGTAGAGAAGATTCATCGGGAGTAGGATCCTGGACCTTCCATTGTTCGAGGTACGATCTTAGTAGCCTTAGTTTTATCCTCTGCACTTTTTGATACCGGAGCTTCTCATAGCTTTATTTCTGTGCACACTGTGGAGAGCCTTAGAATTACTATCTTTACTTCTGAGGATATGTTAGCACTATACACTCCTTTGGGACGTATAACTACTAGTGTGTGTCATTGCAAGGAGTTCCCCCTTGAGGTTGGTGGGTGTCACTTCTTGTGGGATCTTTATTTCCTTGAGATGAAGGGTTATGTTGTCATTCTCGGAATGGACTGGCTAGTTCTTTTTTAGGCCTTTTTTGATTGTTATCATCGTAGGGTGAGTTTCACGTCACCAGAGGGAGGGTCCTTTCTTCACAAGGTCGAATGGGATGTCCAGGAAAGCAGAGCTGGACCAGAGCATCATGGGTTGGGCAGTGTTACAGCCCAGATTGCTAGTTTATATCTGGATGATTAGGGAACTTCTCAGATGGACTTCCCTATGGTAGTTGACCGTTTTACGGATGTCTTTCCAGAAGAATTTTCAGGGTTGCCTCCATAGCATGAGGTAGAATTCTCTATTGAGCTTGTTCTAGTAGAAACACCAGTATCCATACCTCCTTATAAGATGGATATGCCTGAGTTGCAAGAACTCAAGAAGCAGTTGGAGGAGTTACATGCGAAGGGTTTTATCCAAACCAGTACTTCCCCTTGGGTTTCGCCTGTATTGTTTATGAAGAAGGTGGATGGTACCTTACGGCTTTGTGTAGACTATAGAAAGTTGAACCAGTTGAAGGTCAAGAACCGATATCCTTTGCCGAGGAGTGATGATCTTTTTGATCAGCTTCAAGGAGCCAGGGTATTCTCGAAGACCGACTTGAGATCCGGCTATCATCAGTTGCGGGTCAGACCATCTGATATACCTCTCACAAGTTTCTGAAGCAGGTATGGTCTGTACAAGTATCTGGTTATGCCGTTCGGTCTCATGAACACGCTGGCAGTTTTCATGGCGCTGATGAATAGAGTTTTCCATCCTTACTTAGACTCTTTCGTTGTTGTCTTTGCGGACGATATCTTGGTGTACTCTCACACTCGACACGACCATGCTACCCATCTTGAGATCGTATTGAGTACACTGAGAGAGCATCACTTATATGCTAAGCTCTCAAAGTGCCACTTCTGGATGGATGAGATTCACTTCTTGGGCCATGTCATCTCAGAGACAGGAGTATCAGTAGACCCAGAGAAGGTGATAGCAGTGGTTACCTGGGAGCAGCTGAAGAATGTCTTTGAGGTATGGAGTTTCTTGGGACTGGCTGGTTATTACAAGAGGTTTATACAGGACTTCTCACGCTTAGCAGCGCCGTTGACGGGCTTGACTAAGAAGTGTGTGAAGTACGTTTGGTCAGAAGCTTGCGATTCAGCCTTCCAGGAACTGAAGGGAAGATTGACTTCAGCACCGATTCAAGTTCTGCCAGATCCGGGAAAGAGTTATACAGTTTTTTGTGATGCTTCCGACATCGGGCTTGGAGCAGTGCTTATGTAGGAGGATCGTGTTGTTACGTACGTATCTCGGCAGTTGAGGCCCCATGAGAAGAACTATCCTACGCACGACCTGGATTTGGCTGCAGTTGTTCATGCTTTGCATTGTTGGAGGAACTATCTCATGGGAGAGAATTTTGTGGTATATACTGACCACAAGAGCCTCAGGTATATCTTCACGCAGTGTGAATTGAATCTGAGACAGCGGAGGTGGGTTGAGTTCCTACAGTCTTTTGACTTCGAGCTTTCTTATACGCCTGGGAAAGGCAATGCTATGGCTAACGCACTGAGCAGGAGGAATCAGTTGCAGGTAGTTCAAGAGGCCAACAACGAGTGGAAGCTTATAGCTCTGTTCTCTGAGATGCATTTGAAGGTGCACGACAGACAGGGATAGACAGTTCTTTCTTTTGTAGCTGTTACCTCTACTCTTTTAGATCGAGTTCTAATGAGCTAGCTATCAAAACCAGAAGGCCTAGTCCTACGGGAGGGTGTGTCAGATGGAGACCCTACTCTGGGGTGGACAGTGGACGATGATGAGGTTCTACATTTTCATGGCCATGTATGGGTTTCAGCGGACATATGTGAGGAGCTGATGCGGGAGTTTCATGCTTCAGCTTGGGCGGTTCATCCTGGTGTCACCAAGATGTACTAAGACTTACATCGTCAGTATTGGTGGCTAGGTATGAAGAAGGATGTGGCTGGTTTTGTCATGAGATGTTCGACTTGTCAGTAGGTGAAAGTAGAGCATCAGCGACCAGCAGGGCTTTTACAGCAGTTACCCATTCCTGAGTGGAAATGGAATGATGTCGCGATGGACTTCGTGATAGGGTTACTGAGATCGCCTCGAGGAAATGATGGGGTTTGGGTTGTAATGGATAGGCTCACGAAGTTTTCACACTTCTTGCTGATCAAGGAGACCTTCAGTGTTGATGAGATGGGACGGTTGTACATCTGAGAGATTGTATGTCTGCATGGAGTTACACACTCCATTGTTTCAGATAGGGATGTGTGTTTTACTTTTCACTTTTGGCAGGGTCTACAGAGGGCTTTGAGTACACAGGTACTTTTGAGTACAGCATACCATCTCCAGACTGATGACCAGTCCAAGCGTACAATCCAGGTGCTTGAGGATATGCTCCGAGCTTGCATTCTAGACTTTGGAGGTACTTGGGAGAAGCATATCCCTCTGGTGGAGTTCGCCTACAACAACAGTTTTCAGACAACTATTCAGATGGCACCTTACGAGGCTTTGTACGGTAGGCCATGCCGATCTCACTTATGCTGGCTGGAGGCAGCAGATGCATCTTTGCTGGGACCTCGTCTTGTTCAGGAGACCTCAGAGCAGATAGAGTTGATTCGAAAGAGAATGACGACTGCATGGCCTCGGCAGAAGTCTTATGCTGATCAGCGGAGACGACCTTTGGAGTTCAAGGTTGGAGACCAGGTTTTCCTACATGTTACTCCAAGTTTGGGACATAAGAGGATTAGGAGACAGGGGAAACTCTCACCGAGATATGTCGGGCCGTTTGAGATTCTGGAGAAATTCGGGCTGGTTTCTTATAGGTTGCAGTTACCTCAGAGGTACTAGGCTATGCACGACGTCTTTCATGTTTCTCAGCTTCGACGGTATTTCTCAGACCCGCCTCATGTTTTTCAACCCGAGGAGGTTGAGTTGGAGCAGGATGCATCTTTATAGGAGCATCCTATCAGGATTGTTGATCATAGTACAAAGGTACTTTGTGGCCGGTCTATTCCTCTGGTACGGGTTTTATGGTAGCACGGCCGTATACAGGACGAGACTTGGGAGAGGGAGGCTGATATGCGATCACAGTGGCCAGAGTTGTTCGAGGTTTCTTCTTCTATCCCTCGTTAGGGAAATTTGGGGATGAATTTCTTTAAGGGGGGAAATTTTTAAAAACCCGGATCTTCGTTTCAGGAATGTTTTTCCTTTTTATGTAGTTTTAGATAAAAATGGAGTTTCTGGAAATTTTTGAAGTACGCGCCGTGTACTTTTTGAGTAAACGCCGTGTACTCTTCTCCCAATCAAAGCTGTGTGTTGGCTATGTCCGGACCACACACATGGGGTGTAGGGGTGGCATGGAGTCTGATTTTGACAGAGCACGGAAAAACCCACTACACACCGTGTACTTTAAAAGTACACATCATGTACTTTCTTTTTTATTTCATTAATCGGATCGAGGTCACGCCTAATTATTATTAATGTCTTCTTCTCCACCTAATTCCGTCCAGAGCATCCAAGGAGGCCAATTCTTCTCCGAGCCACCGATCTGTCACCGGTTGTCCAAATCAAACTCCGTCGATTGCAGAAGAATCGCAGCGATGAGTTCTTGGTTCTTCTTTGGCCTTGTTTCCTGATTCTTCCTCTCGTGTGAGTTATCTGAGGTTGAACGTTTTAGACGTTTTTGTAGATCTACTCCATTCTAGGACGATTCATGGGCCAAGGTTCAAGTATATCGCTCTTTGAGGATCGAGGTAGGTTTTTTGTTTCCCTACGTTGAAGTTCTTTGAGTTTTGGTTGCAAAAGTGACGGATACCCATGTATCGGGTATCCCGAGTTGAGGATTTTGATCCTATTGTTTATTTTCCCTAGATTTCTTGTTATCTTATGATTAATTTCTGCTAATATATGCTTGGTTGCATGTTTGAGGATCACGCCATGGGTGGTTTCTCCATGTTTGGTTGTTTATCGTCGTTCGACACCGTTTGCCTGTGAGGCAAACCCTATTGCAATTTCTAGTTTACTTTTTATAACTGTCTGCATGTGTTGCCTACTATTTAAATGATTTTGATGCATGGTAGCTATTTTCCAAGTAGTTTTTGAACTTACTTATGGCTGCTAACAGTCGATTACGCACGACTGGACTGCTCAGGACTGTGCGAACCTAGTGCGGGAGATCAAAGAGGGAATAGATGATTAAGTGCTTCCCAAGAGGGTCTTTTGGTTTTAGTTTCGTACACAGGACCTACGAGAATTGGACTTTGTGCTTCCTAAGAGTGTTCTTAGTTTACACATTCATAGAGACCACAGGAGGAATTATACATAAGTGCTTCCTCAGAGAGTCTGTAGCTATCATTGCAAAACTATAGGAGAATTGATGTGAGAGCTTCCCAGAGTGTCTGTGCCTTGTTTGATTACTGGACTATAGGGGTCTTCTAGTTTGATCCACCCAGAGAGTCAGTGTGACTTTTGATGGTTGGTTGTGACGAGTCCACCAAGCCAAAGAACATGCTTGGGTTTTGCACTGCTTTTGTTTAGGTAGTCTTTTGAGATACCTGTTGTGTTACTTGCTTTACCTTGGAATAGAAAGCTTTGCTAGTTTTTCCTGGTTGTTTAATTAAATGAATGTGAATGGTAATTGGTAGGATTATTTACTGGTGTAATCTTAGTCCATTACTATACTTATTTTCCTTTACTTTTTCTATATTACTCACTGATAGTAGGGCACAAATCTTATGGTGGTTGCCTATTGGGATTATTATCACACCCTGTTTGGGTCCTGCCTTTCGGCCCAAACAGATTATATGGTTTCAGGTGTAGATAGGGATTGTGGCTCTTCTACCTCAGGTACTTGATAGCTGGTTGGAGCTGGAGAGCATGGGACCGGGCTTTGGCTCGCGATGCTGCTAGATTTGCTTTTTACATTTAGTAATTTGGTTTCGGTTGTATTTCAGCACGTTGTTTTGCTTACTGCTTTCCATAGACACATGTGTCATGCTGCATCATTATTATATTATACATTGCTTCCGCTGTTCAGTTTCAGTTGTCGTGTGCTATTTACTGCTTCCGCTATTGTTATGTTATTTTCCTTCCACTGTATACTTTACCAAATGAGGGCATAGTTTCCTCACTGACTCACCAAGGCCCTCGCTGCTAGTCGGTAGCCTTTGGCATTTGGGGAAACGTGCTTGAGTTCATGTGGCGAACCGGGTACGGGGCGCCAATTTGGTGGCTCCGGATTTGGGTTGTTACAAGGACATTATGATTTTATGGTCTTGGTAGTTAACTTTAACATATAAAATTGTTTATATACTTATTATGGTGTCATACATTTATGACATGAACTTATGGTTCATGATGATTTATGTTGATTTATCACTCTTATGATTCATATCTTCTGAATTGATAAATTTTTATTCCATGAATCATGTTTATGATGCATTATATATTGGGTATGAGATTTTTAATTTGTGTTCATGATCTCATACCCTTGTTCTTATCTTATGATTTTAATGTTCATCAATTGATATCTCCTATGTTTTCCCATACTAAACATCTAAGATCACCCTTTCTTAGGCTTCATTTACCTAGGTTGTGAAGAATTATTTAAGTAGTGTATGTCTAGAAATAGTAAAATGTGAGAATATGTTTATGTGAGATGATGAAGATCTTTCATTAAATAATAAGATTATGTATCTAGTCTCTAAATACACTAAACCTTTACAATCCTTAAGCATGTATTTTTTGAATGTATTTATTATTTATTAAAAAAAATTAATATTTATGTATGAAAATTTTGGGCTTCTAGAGGTTTATAATTTCAAAAGGTTTAATGTTAATGTGTATAGAGGAATTTTCTTATGAATGTAATTTTATAGCATGGGATGGAGGTTGATAAATCTAAAGTTGAAGTTATCAATGCATTTCACTTCATGTTAGATAATTTTGAATAAATATAGGTTTTATATAAGATTTATTAAATATATTATTAATAATACATTTACACTATTTAGATAGATTTTAAAAGATAATGTATTCACTTTTTATGATTTTTAATGGAAATATTTTGATGAGTTGAAATGTAAGCTGATCACACCACCAATCATGTAACCACCTAATCGGGAGAACCCATTTGAGCTACTTTGTGGTACCATAAACCAAGATTTCAAATAATTTTTTTTCTTTAATAATTGAATGGAGACATATTTTGATTTCATATGAATTAATAACACTTTATGTAGCCCAAAACCATTATACAACCACTGAAAAATAATTTTTAGAGGTTTTTTCTTTAGATAAATTTAGATCATTTCTTCTTGGTACTAATGTGTGTATTTTCTATAATTATACATACCTTAAATATCTAATTAAGAATAAATAAAATGATCCATGGGTGGTTAGATGGATGTTTCCACTCCATGGGTTTTATTATGAGATAGAAGAAAATATAGGATTTGATAATCAAGTGGAAAATCACTTGTGAAAGTTTCCCTATACAATAAAGGTGGATATTTTATTTATATATTCATTGAGTGACTTTATTCTAGTGTAGAAACTATATTTGATTAAAAGATAGGTAAATTTTCTAGTAACAACTTAATTTTATTCCCTCCCAAACCAATAATATACCCTTAAACTCAAAGTTGATAATATTTTATATTTGGGATAACCCGTATCTTTATAATATTTTTAATGAAAAAATAATCAGGTGATGTTTTTATAAGAGTGAGGGACAATATTCCACTGGATTTTTTAATACCTTAGATTTTGGAGGCCACTTTGGGCCTCAAAGTACTACTATGAAAATTTTAATATTAGGAATATACTATCCCACACTGTTTAAAGATGCTAATGATTTTTTTAAGAAATTTGAGCAGTGTTAATTCACTATAAATATTTATAAGAGATAAGAAATTTACCAAATAAAACTAAACATTGGTGAAATATTTGAAGTATGGAGTATAAATTTTATGGTACCTTTTTACCATGTCCTTTTTAAATTCTTATATCTTGTTTTTTTAGAAAATCATTCAAAATAAGGGGAACCTAAAGATACCAAGGCCGTTGATTCTTCTCTTGTTTGTTCCATTATTTAGACAAATATTTTTTTATATTTAGAATCATAAGTGAAATCGTTATGGACCAAGGAACCTACTTTTTCAATAGGTGTATGGAATCTTTCATGATAAATTAGATGGTGCATCACAAGACATTAACACCTTACCACCCACAAACCAATAGACTAGATGAAGTTTTTAATAAAGATGTTAAATGTATCTTGAAAAATATTATCAAGAAAAATAAGAAGTATTGGATTAATTCTTTAGAAGAAACCTTATGGGATTCTAAGACAACATACAAAAATCTAATTGGAATAAGACCATACCATTTGTTCTATAGTAAAATCATTTATCTACCTATGGATATGGAACATAAGGCCTTTTAGGAATTCAAGGAGGAAAATAAAGATTTCAAAAAACATGGAAAGGGGAGGAAACTAATAATTAAATAATAGAAATAAATCAGAATAGAATCCTTTTTTAACTCTACAAATTACAAGGATAGTACAAGGGTGGAACATGATAAGATGATTCAATAAAAATACTTTTATTCAGGGGAATAAGTGTTTCTTTAAATATCAATACTGATGTTAATTCTAGTTAAATTTCATTCTATATTAGAAGTGTTTTTATTTTCCCTAATGTGTACACATTGGGTTTTTTGTAGATAATTATATATATATATATAATATCCATTCACAATCAATGGGCACAAGCTGAAGTAGAATCATGAGAATTTTCTACATGCACTAGTGGAGGAGATCATACTCCTCTAACCCTCTTACAAATAGTGCAAACATTTTATACCTTTATTTAACACTTTTTGATTATTTTACTTATATTAAATCTTATAAAACATATATATCTATTATAATTAAATGTGGTGATTGTATCATTCTAGTGGGGGGGTCTTTTTAGTTACACGATTTAAATTTTTTGTTTTTGTTTTTAAATTTTTATGAATTTTTTTATTCATTTTGGTGATTTTAAATCTATTGAGGATAAATATAATACCTTTGAAATTTTTTAACCTATTATAATTAAGAAAAAAATATTATTTCCTAAGAAAAAAATTATATGAATGTTAAAATAAACTTATTCTTAAATTCAAATTATAAGGAATTCATAAAAAAGGAAACAAATTTTTGAATAATATGCCATGATATACCACCTTAAATTAAAATCACTTACCTTAGAGGATTCTATAAAATTTATGATTTATTCTTTAAAATTCCCTAATTTTTTCAGAGAACCAATAAATTCTTGAATATAAAAAAAATGAGTAATCTAGTTAAAACCTTGGATCATTGAGGACCTTGTGTTTAAAATTATTTGGGCATTATTTTAGTTAAAAACCCTTTTTCAAATAAAATTTTATTTTTTCCTACCTTCAAATTTGAAACTTATTTCCCCTTAAAATACATGAATTCTTAGGAAATTAGCCATATTACAAGTCTAAAATCCTTATAAACCTGATAAAAAATTAAATTCATGACTATATTTAAACCCATGTTTGGGGTGGTTGTTTGTGTGGAGACCAAACTATGATGGAAGATTTGTTTGTAAAAAGATCTAGAAGAGTATTTTCTTATTATTTCAAGAATGATTTGATAAGAAATTATTTTTTCTGAATTTATATGGAGAGAAACATCAATTTTGAAAATATATGAAAGGTAAAATCCTTCAAACTAGGGAAGGGAAGCTCACAAAATTGCTAGAAAATTAAATATTCCTCTCTACTTTAAACATTAATAGCTAAGAAGATCTGAAAGAAAAAAGTACAAAGATGCTAAATGAAATAGAGAGAAGATATGTTTATTACTATTGATGTGATGGATGTGTGATCTATCCTTTAAAATGAAAAATTTTATAGAGTTGAATCACTGCAAGGGAGAGTGAGTGAGGATTCCATTCTTGGGTGTAAACTGAAAATCATGAATTTAGATCCAATTAGAGTCAACCCTTCTTATTCTACCTCAAAATATTTCAACATCAGAACCTACCAACATTTAGAAATACATAGACCCAAATAATTTCTCATGAAAAGAATAATTAGTTGACTCATTGGGTATAGATTTAGAAACTCATCTAACCTATGGTGAATCTAGCATGACTTTAGAATTAGAAAAACTTTTCTTTGAATTCATACTTTGTGTAATGAAAGAAATAATTTTATTAAGGTATGTATAAATTAGTATGGAAGTATAGAAAAGTTGGATTTTAATTGAATGTACTTCATGGAGAAAATGAAAATGATAAATTTATGAGGAATAATGATTTTTAGTTAGATGGACATTGAAAAGGAAACTAACATTGGGTAGTATTTTGAATTTTTATTTGGAAATATTTTAATGTTCATTTGTCCAAGATTCCTAGTTTTAAGTGTGTTTGAATTAATAGAGGTAATAAATTAATTATATTTTATTGATATTATAATCATTTTATTCTCTCAATTTATTAATAATTTAGTATCAGGATGTTTTGTGATTAAAGTGTTATTTCATTGGTTTTTTTGAATATTTATCAAAATGGAATAAATTATGTATTTAATTAATTTATTTAATTTTTATAATAAATTAGATAGCTAGATATTTATTACCCTATGTTTTTTTATTTTTAAGGTAAAATAAATAATTTATGCAGTTGAAGGTTATTGTAATGAAGAAGTGATCTGGCTAAGTCAATACATAAGATTCACTTGGAAATACATAGGGATCATAGATAAATGTCACTTTGAAGAAGTTGATGAAATTTTTTTGGGAAATGTAAAGGTAAATATATTTATGCATAAGAGTCATTAGGAAACTCCCTTTAGTTTGTAAGAGTCTTTTTTACTTTATACTCGAGAAATAAGAAATTTCATGGAATGTGTAAGAGTCTTTCCCTTCTCTTATGAAGAAATTTTTTGAGACTTCTGATATTCGTATGATTTATACAGACTCATACAAAAAAATTAATTTTCATTCCACTAAGGAAAAATTGGTAAATTCATGGAATGAATAATAGTCATATTGACAGTACACTAAAAAATCGACAATGTATGGTGAAAACATGAGAGTAAAACCCAAAAACCCTTGTGATGCATAAGAGTAATTTCAAGGGAACATAAATGATTTTTCATTTATGAAATTTTAAGAGAATAAGACCAAACCATGGAAAATATATCCATTCCATGAAGAGAATAGATCTAGTTTTAGTGCTACTTACAATTTAAAGGAGCTCGTTCCATGAAGAAAATTGGTGTTTCATAATGTTTATCAAGACAAATATACATGGAGTAACTCACAGAAGAACCATGTCATGTAAATGAAAGTAATTATGTGGATGAGTAAAATAAATTTTTTTAAATCCATGTCATGGACAATACCCATCACGGTGTGTTGTATATTAAAAGTGTTAAAACCACATGGAATTTATCTTGATACTTCCATCATTTTAATCACTTTCCTTCTCTTCTTTTGACTAAGAAAAAGAAAAAAATGAGTGGAATTTAATCAGAGATCTTAGGGAGGATATTAAAATTTAAAGAGGATAGAATCTCATAGAGTATGACTAGGAATGAAGGAACAAGGAAGAATCTACAAAAAGAAGAGGTGGTAGAAGGAAGAAAGTAGAGAGATGAAATTTCTATGTTTTGATTATTAATTTCTATAGCAGCTATAATTTTTATTTTTTTATTCCCACCTTAAGATACCTCTCAAATAAAGGGTTAAGAACCTCTTGATTATTAGGATGGGACAAGAAGAAAATTTTGAATATTCTTGATTCTGGTAATTCAATGAATAAAGTTCTTATTATGTTAATTGATTTATGCATTCAGTGATTAGACAGTAGTTTGAGTATGATTATATTGGAGTCTATTAATACTATTATTTTCCTTCTAACTTGGTTGATAATGATAATTCACCTTTTATTAAATTTAACTAGTATATAATATAATAATCTAGGATGTGTGGTTATTATTTAGCGATTGTTGATACATATGTGAATGTGGTGAATTATATTTGAATTTCTTGGGTGAAATTTTTTTTAAATTGGGTTTTCCAAGGTATTTTAGGGTTTGGAAATTGTTTTGTGTGTTATTTGATATATTTTCACACACATAGTAAGGAGGATAAATCAAATTTTGATTATTAAAAGTTTAAACCTCACCATTTTATCCAACTTAGGGTGAATAATGAAGTGATTGTGGATTATTTCATTTATTAATTAAATAAGAATAAGAGTGAACTATTTTAAAGAATAGGGTAGCATTAAAACTGGTAATCTAACCCTTGAACCCATTATCACTCATCTATTTGATTGCATTCAATTTTTTATGTTGTTTTAATGATTAGTTAATATGAATTCATTGAAACCCATTTTTACTAATTATGAAAACTGAATTTTACACCCCTCTAGTGAAAAACTCTGGTTTCATATATAATATATATATATATATATTAATAATAATAATATCAGGTTTTAAATATATTTGTCACACCCACAATAGTGATTTCACCTTCTCTCATCCATTAAAGTTTTTTAAATGTTTTTTTGGTAGCCCAGAAGCAAGATCATATCCCTACTCCCATTTGTGAGGTTCGTCTGCATATTCCAGTAGCAACCCTAGAGTGGGATCATATCCATGAATGTTGTTAGAATGTTATAGTGGTTGGGATAATATATATACTTCAATAAATGAATTTAATTAACACATTATGGTGGTAACATAGAATTGGGATCATATCCCTACTCCCATCCATGAGGGTCATCATCGTATTCTTGAATTAACCTAGGATTGGGCTCATATCCCTTCATCCATCAATTAAGATCATAAACATATTTGTAAATTATTGAATGAGTGCCCTCATATCCCTTATCTAATCTAGATATATCATCATCATATTATGATGATGACTGAGGAGTCACCTCAGTGGTCTCCCACTAAAGAGGTTCAATGTCCACACTGTGCAACCCTGATTATGATCAAGGTCCCAACCCTGATCACACAGCTAAGAACATCTAGAAGTAAGTCTCATCTATGTAAATATTTAATCCATGATCAAGTCCCTTCACTTATATATTCTTATATTCTTGAGGTTCTTTAGTATATTTGGATAGTATACCAAGAATCTACTAGTTCCCCCGTCAATGGTAGAAGGAATACACAGCCATAGAGGTCCTCTCTATGGTACTGTAATTAAAAAAATTTAGAGATCCTCCCCAAAGTACCTTCCATGAAGGTCCTACCCATAGAAATATAAATATAAACCATTTTGGTCCTCCCCATAGTATAGGATGTAAAGGTCATCCCCATAGCATGAAGATAGAATGGAAAAAAGATCATCCCTTTCATAACTCATCAAAAATTAGTAAACATAGAATCCCTCCTCAGGATAACCAAGACAATATCTCTAAATTTCTTCCCCATGGTATATGTTTTCGAGGCCTTCCCTATAACAAATAAAACATCTGAAGTAGAGATATTCCCTATAACTGTTAATCTGAAATCAACAACCATGGAGATCCTCCCAATGGTTCTCATTATGAAGGACCTCCTTGTGATGATTATTCTTCCCAACATGAAGCTCCACCCCATAATGAAAATATTCTAACTTTTCCCTTACACCAAAAGGTACTCGAGAAATCAAGACCAACTACAACTAGAGTTTTATTACCAACAAGTTATGTTTCATCCCAGTTGAAAGATAGTCTAAGTATATGTTCATCATCTATGTGTCCCTAAAATCATGTACCATTTGATGAAACTTAGTATATTTTGAATAATACTAATCAATTTTAAAAAAATAGATAAATCCCCTTTATTATCAAATTAGTTTGAATGACCCTTCATAGAGGGTGAGGAAAAATCCATGGTCATATGTAAAGAGTTAGTAAACGATAGAATATTGGTCATGTTCTATCCCATATTCTTCCACGGTATGACATTACTGAGTCATTGAAAGGGAAATTCATACCTTAATTTTCTCTAAACTTATTAATGACTCTCCATTTTTTAAGTCTAGAAACATGTATTATGGGGAGTATACTAACCCTAACAAGTTGATAAATTATCTATATAGCTAAGTTAACCTAGAAAAAATTTAAATATTATGAAACCCTAAGGTGGGGAAATAGAACAAGTGCATATAATATTTTTAACACAATAGTATTAAGTTTCTCTTCCAGATATTCCTTGATACCCCACTTAAAATATATATCATAGGTTGGGATGAATATGGAGCTCTGTATATCACTATACTCAATGGATAACAAAGTTCATCATTGATGGTATCCTAAAACATCAATGATTTATTCCAAGCCTTAGGACCTATGTTTTTATATTCCAGTTAGTCTTTCTAACAAAGTATTTCAATTCCACAATCCCAGAAATGACGTACTCAATGGAAATGATCAAATGAAAGTCTCTTGAATGAAGCTAACAATAATGTGAAACATGCCTCTTTTTAAGAAATCAATGCCTAAAACTACATAGAAACTCTCTATGGTGAGAAAATATAACCCTAAAAAGGTTTTGTATCCATATCATTCAAGTAAATAAGCCCAAAAGGCTATGAAATCCATGATAATAATTGCCTCAGATGAATTATAGGAAAAACACTATCCTGTGGGGTTGGGGGAATTTTTATCACCATTATTTCCCCTATAATTCTCAAATTTTTATCAAGTAAAGGTCATAATGGTGGTAAAAAAAACCCACCCAAACCCATAGTACATGGGTTATTGTCAACTCCCCCTCCTCCAATTAAGTGGGAGTTTTCATACTAGGAGTAGATTTACAAGAAAAACCTTCATAATTTGTTTCATTCTATGATATATCTTCTTCATTAAGAGTTTTTTCAATGAAAGATGTTGGGTATTATCTCAAGATCACCCTCCATAAACCACTTCTTAGGAAACATCAAGTAAAAATTTTGAATCCTCATTGGGTCCGAAAGTTAAAGATCTATGATTAAGGATGATCATGATCTATCCCTTGATGGATATTCAGAGGAATATTATTCCCATTACTACTCTAATGTGAATGAGAATATGATCTATTTGGGATGATTCACATCGATGAATGTTATTTACACCAATAATGTGGATACTTTGGTTCATGACACTGACATAAAAGAATGTTGTGAAGAGGAATATATTTGATATGTGCTCCATAATAAAACACAAGAAGAATGTGTGCGTACTCTGTATTATATACATACTTGTGACTTGGGATATTCTCTAAACATATTTATATAAAATACTAAATTATTTTTGTCCAAAGATAAAAGGGAAGGTGTGGATATATTCCACCCACCACCCAAGGAATCCAAGAATCTCTCCACTGAGGAAATGATTATGCAATATGAAATTTAGTTGTGAAAGATAAAGAAAATCAACACCAAATTACTCAAAGAAAGTATATCTACTAAGTGAAACTTGTAGGTTGAGGTTGATATACCCCATATACTAAAGTCCACACATCAGGATGTAATTGATCAATCAACAAGAAAAAATTCATATCATCCCACCAATGTAATTCCAGATATCTAGTCTATCTAACCCCATTAGTCACTCATTATCAATAATTTCTTCACTTCCATTTCAAGTGATTTTTCCAAAGAAAAATAAAGATAGTTATAAATGGTAGGCATAAGATAACTAACCATATTCATATTCAGAGACTACCACCTCTCGAGAGTTATCTCCGGAGACGGTTCCATCATAACTCTTTTACTCCATCGAGTTTCTTACTACTCAAAAAAAATACAAAGAGGTGTGATGTACATCAGTTCAAGTGGAGAGGAAGTAGTAACCAGAGTGGGTGGACTTGAAACCTCCCCAACCTAACTTTGGAAAACCAAATTCTCAATATTAAATTTTACACGACCCAGAGTAGCACCTCGTGTACTTAGCATATCGATGTAGACCTATGATAGGAATGAAAAGGTAGTAAGATGAAAAACAAACTATGATATTTTATGAAGACACGTGCAGGTTCAGTGTGTTTATAGTACAATAACATTCAAGGTGGGTATATTACCAACTAGGAAGATCTATAACAATAGCTCCTAAACTATTTCAACTCTATATTGAGGAATATAATGGTACATAACCTTTTAAATTAAAAACAATGTGAAAATAAGAGGTGTGTTGGACTAGTGTAGCCCAGTTCATTTGGATAGTGTTGGGACAAATTCTAGCATCCCATATTACACACCACGCTGTAACTCTCATGGGTCAAGCTTCATGGTGAGATCATTGGGGGTTATAGGGGGAAAATGGCCCTATTACGAGGGTTTGGGGGATAAAGGCCCCTAGACCAAATTTTTGGGGATTGTAGCAACTCTGACTGACTATAATAGAGTTGACTAGGTGACACTAACAGGGCACTATAGTAGTGAAAACTTTGTAATGGTTACTATATAATCTCGGACATTGAAGATAGTGGTATTGTATTTCCATGGACATATTTCCACTGAATACTATATCAGCTTGGACTTGAGTGGCTATAACACTATAGAATTTCGGACTTCCAACCACCATTATTTGTAGCATAATTGATTTACTATGTAGTTGGTGACATAGTGATTAATCTTGTTTATTAGATCATTAGAGCTAGGGTTTTGGTGAGTGTGAGACTCTGATCTCCTAATAATTGTACTCTTGAATTATAGTGAAGTGATTTTTCCTCTCCATGGATGTAGGGAGTTTTTCGGAACCATGTAAATCATTATTTTCATGTTCTTCTTCATCTTCTTCTTCTTCTTTTATTTCTATCTTTTCTTCATCTTCTAACCTCTATAATGTGACTCCTGAAATTTCCAAAATAGATGGTGTTAGAATTCATATTTAGGTATAAATGTTTGTTTTATTTACTAAATACAAATCTTCCTTATAAACAGTTGTCAAATATATGCATAGAAAACCTTAATGTGATTTATAGACTCCACTTAATCCCTTGAAGTACCCTTGAAGTTTTCATAAGTTTGTAGCCATGTAATAGTGCTTAGAAGATTCCATTATGTGTTTCAAATCGAAGTCTAGGTTGATTCCATCAACATAGATAATCAAATCTTATAATGAGTAGAATTAAACATTTACACTCATACTAGCACTGATGCCAGCTCAAATTCCAAAGACCACTCAATATCATGTAGTGTCTCCTCCTAAAAAATAATGGTTGCAATAGTATCATCTTATGGAAGGTAAAATGAGTAGAATCATCTAATGTTTGAAGATATTAATTACATACTTTATTCCTTCATAAAAGAACAAGTTTTTAAGTTCTTCATCTATTCCATAGAGAAGGACTCGGTCAAGTTGTTAGAGATCAGGAGGCCCAATGAAGTCAATCTAATGATTTTCCCAACTTCTACCTATTCCATCGAATGCTATTAAATAATATCCAAGAATTATTTGTATATAAATATTTACACAAAAATATAACTGACACAAGGTGGGTGAGATTGGTTAAACCCCTAACATTTGTGATTTGTATCTCTGTTACCTCACCTGAAGGGGAAGGAGAGATGAAAGAGGTCCCAAACAAGAATATATATAAATTTGATGACTGGATGATAAGAAAATGAGTCAACTGGGAACATTAAATACTTGGGTCTTGATTGAATCTACTAGTCATGACCCCAATTCCCCTTAAAATAAAAGAGTGACATCTTCAGCATCACATCCTTCCTATATTTTTTGAAATCAGTGCAAATAGAACAAGGTGATATAATAATATCCCTTCTTGGTACCCAAGTTTGTCCAAAAACTTCTAGATTTATTACCCTATTACTAGGATGATGTCTACCACCTCTCCAAATGTAACCTTCATCAGATAAGAAGTCACAATATGAATATATAAATTTCATTCATTAAATAGTCCCATTTTATAATGTGGATGACTCAAATAAACAATAACACCTCATCAATAGTCAGGGAAGAGACAATAGAGTTTGGGGAAGAGGAACCCATGGTGGGATCTGATATTTAGGAGTTATTTTTTAAACCCTATATTCTACTAAAACATAAATACAGGTACTCCAATGATCTCTAAAAGAACATCAATATGATCTTGAATCATCTAGGGCTCATTTAAACCCAATTATATTGTAATATTGAATAGAAGACATACAATTTTCTGGTCAATATTGAATCATTTGAAGGATGGATCAACCCAACCCATAGATGAAAAGGATGTCCCCTACTTCCATCTAAGTAAAGGAGTCACTAGTAAAGTCTAATTAATTCATTAATCCTCAATCCAAGGATAACCCTCTTGATAGGAATCATAGACCCCTGGTCTAGATGTATGACATCTTGAAGCATCCTTTTGTCATTTCGACTAATATTTCAATATTTTATTCCCTTCATCTATCCAAAAAATTTAAGGAATCTATTATTGTGCATCTTTCAAGCCCCTTGTGATTTCAAGACTAAATTTTCTATGGAAAATATGTATCATGTAGGGACTGGTTCCTCTAAATGTCATACAATCATTTCCTTCATGTAAAAAGACAAAGAAGAGTCATTCTTGGGAATATCAGACCCGTGTACATGTCTAATAAGTTCAATGATACTGAAATCTATTGATCCATAATTTATAATGGTTATAGGATCAATAACATCTTGATCCTTACCCTCTGAATTATGGAGTATAGTGAAGTTTACTTGACTCCTTCAAGTATAACAATTCAAAGGTATGATAATATTGTGTATAAACCTCTCAAAGGGATCAAGATCAGAACCCAATTCAAAGACCTTATTTATGATTATGATTTTATGGTTGTTTTTCGCAATATGGATTTTAAATCCCTACTGAAGAGGCTCTAGATTCATATACATTAAATAATGACCTATTTGTGTCAGCAGTGCCTAAAATATCCTATTTATTGGAAAGTTGGGGTATGGTATAGTGATAATTTCCATTCTTAGTCTTGTGAATATCAATAAATATACATAGGATACTAAAAAATTTAAGGGAATTATATAATGGTATATAACTTCATATAGTTCATTGCTTCTAATATCCTAGAAGTCACTCCCATCGATCAACAAAATGAACTTGGTAAAGACTATGTGTTTCCCATAAACCAAATTAAGGTGAAAAATCTATATTTAGGAAGTAATTGGGTAAAATATAACACATTATCTAATAAGTTAATCCAAAAATCATGATATTATAATGTAATGGTCAATAAGATGCTTCTATTGATTCATCACCATGGACAGAGGAAAAGGTATCTAAACATTCCATGCTGATCAATATTTCCCCTAAGCATCTCTATTGTAATGTGAGTCTGATTGATATTCAGTCGACCCATCCAAGAATATTTGATCAGATGGATATAATTCCAAGTATAATATGGGTATGAGGTCTATGAATATTCACTCATGTTCTCATGGTGTCATATACATCAGGTGAACCTGATCATTCAAAAAAATGTTATCATCCCAATAAAGACAAAAATTCCCCTATATCATCTCCCAAATATCAGGATTTTAGTATGAATTCTACTTCAAACAATTATGAACATGAATATGATTAAATAAGGTATGATCCTCTAAAAATTGAGGAAATTTTTCCAATAAATGTTGGTGAAATCAGATAAGTAAATCTACCTAGGGTGGAATATTTGTGGCCTATATTGATCATTGTTCCTAGAATCCCTGAGGAAAATAAAAAGTACATATCTTTTCTAAATAATCGTAGAGATTTATTCTCATGTAACTATAAAAAAATCCAAGGTTGGATCCTTAGGTGTCTACCCATTATTTGGATTCTCTAGAATACCACCATGGAAATAAACATGTAGCAAAGAGAAAGAACTTGATCATTCTTCTAAAGAAGAATCTAAAATTCATAAGATGGTCAAGTACAACTTTATTTAGAAAGTTAAATAACTAAAGTTTCTCAAAAATATTTTCTTCATCAAGGAAAAAATGGGAAGATAATGGTATTAATTAATTTTTTGGATCAAAACTGGCACTACATAAAGGAGTATTTCTTAGTCCTAATAATAAAGATATTAATTAATGAAATAGTAGGTTTCTAATACCTCTCTTTTATGGATTAAAATTTGGGTTATAAAAAATCTAAATGGATTATAAAGATGAATATTACACAATATTTAGGGATCACCAAGGGTTATATTTTTATAGATTAATTCTCTATGGATTGAAGAATATCAGTGGTATGTACCAATATTCCATGCACCAAGTCTTTGAGTCCTTTGTGAGGAAAATCATGGACAGCTATGTGGATGATATGGTAGAAAAATATCAACAATATTGTGATCATTTTTTCAATATTGAGGTATTATTAAAAAAACTATGGTACCAAATCTTGAAGATAACCCCCTTTAAATGGCCATTCATGGTGGCAGTGGGGAAATTCTTTAACTTTGTGGTATGCCACCATGATATAAAAGTCGACCATAAAAAGACCAAGGTGATACTTAATATTCCCCCGTGTAAAAATATCAAGAAACTAAGGAGATTCTAGGGATGTTTTTCTTACATCATATGATTTATTTAAAACCTCAAAATAAAGTGTTTTCCCTTTATAAAGTTTATAAATAAAGGGGTCACTAATCAATCGGATGAATATTTTTCGAACTTATTTGATGATATTAAGAAATATATCCACTTATATTGATGTTGCCTATGGAATGAAAACCTCTCATCATCAATATAAAGACCCTAGATTGATCACTTAGTTCCCTCCATTATCAAAATAATGATGTGAGTAAGGAGAATAATATCAACTTTTTAGCATGACAATGGTGGATGTTGAGGCTTGATATTCTTATATTGAGATGAAATGTCTCAAGTGTATTTTGATAATAAAAGAGTTGAGACTCTATTTTTAACACAATGAGGTCCACCATGTATCTCATATTGACTCTATTAATTACATCCTTAATCACCTAATGTTAAATAGATTCCTAGTATAGTAAGCAGTCATTCTGCTATAGTTTGACATCCATTTCATGACATAGAAATTTTTTAAAGTGAAATTGTTAATTTATTTTCTTGTGGAGAACTCTATTTTAAAGAATTCACTATTAAACATATAATTCTCTGATAAATATGTATTATACATCCATAAAATCTCCCATGCATGGAAAATGTACTTTGATGGAACCTCTAGAAGTCCAACTGATAAAAGGATAGAAAAATCAAATCTTAAGTGGGTTACCTTAAGATTTGTATTCATATCCCTAATAAAAGTAGTTTTATCATATTTCTTCCTACTATAAGAAATATACACTAACAATGAGGTAAAATACCAATCCCTCATTATAGGATTGTATTTTTCACTATAAATATCAGTGGGACAAATGAATATTGAGGTTAATTCAAAGTTATTAATCAAGAAAATCAATGGATGATACGTCGTCAAGAAGGAATAGTTCATTAATTAGTTTATTATATATGAAGGTTGATCGCCTAATTCCAATTTTATCCAACACTTTCTTGCATCTTATGTTCACAAAGTTCCAAAGAATATGTGATAGACAATACAGCTACAACCCTAAAAGATAAAAACTAGGATGATATTTTTATTACCATCAAACATTTTATGGTGGTTTTTCTATTCATCAATAATGATATATAAGAGGTCAATGAGGTTAAAACCACCTTTTATCAAGGTGATCATCTAACCTTTCTAAATTTTACCACAATTGAGTGGATGTATCCTATAATAGAATTCCTCTAAAATATAATTCCCACATTAGATTGATCCAAAAGGAATAAATCCATCATCTGGAAATATTTTTTCCTTTATGATGGTCTGAATTTTTAGAAGGTATTCTAAACATGAGACTTTGATAGATTCATCCCCATATTCATTGGAGGATTTGATACCCATGATATTATATAGGAAGTCCATGTTGGAAATTATGGTACCAACCAATTAGGAACCAAGTTATCCCATAAAATCAAGATACTTATAAACTTATGGTCATAAATTATATAGTACTTCATGGAGTTCATAAATAATTTTCATGCTTGTCAGATGCATGAAAATGTAATTCATCAACACCTATAATTACTGCACAGTTCCAAATAATCTTGTCCATTTTTCATATGGGGTATTGATTGTGTGGGTTCTTAACCTCTAACCATATCTAGGAATTTCAAGTGCATCCATACTGGTGTTTATTTATCTTATAAATAGACCTAAGAGGTTCCACTCAAATAATTCAAAACCAAATCATTCATCGATTTCATAAAGTCTAATATCATCACTAGATTTTTTACCCCTCACACGATATTGATAGACAATGGTACCAATTTATGTTATTATAAATTGAAGAGGTTATACCAAGAATACAATATGAATTCTAACCACTTATCTCATTATCATGTAGTAGAAAATGGTCATATGGAGTCCTTCGGAAGATGGTGAAAACGACAAGAAATATTAGTTCTATAAGCTCCCGGATTCTATATGGGATTACCAAACCATAACCTATACTACCAAAAAAGGTGCTACATACTCACATGAATATGGGATAGAGGTAGTCCAACTTATTGAGGTCTAATTTCCTTCACTTAACCTTACCAAATATAATAAACTATAGATAGATGGGTAGTCACATATATGACATGATGAATTAGAATGAATCAATGATAAAAGGATGCACACACTAAACAACCATTAAATCCATAATAATTAAGTCTCAAGATCATTCAATATGAAATCTATCCATTGTCCATTCATCCAAGGGGAACTGGGGATATCCTTGTGATGTCCCAAACCTGGTTCACTCATAAGTAATCAAACCGAAGGGCCACATAACCTCAATCACACCTACACATATGCCAAAGTCTACTGACTAGCAGTGGGGATTTAATGTTGGTAGGGTGGGAAGATTATACCCTCTCATTTAGTATTAAATATAGTGAAAAATTAAATAAAATGATCATCATGATGATAATAATAAATTGAAAACTCAAAAAGTTCCAATAAAAACCAACTATCCAAGAATGTATTATTCTATAAGTACAAATCACTCAATACATGCATCAGGTGATAAAAATATTGTAGTTTTAGGTGAAAATAAATAAATAAAAATACAACCCAACTCCAATAGGTTGTCTGAGTACATGATCATTCCTCATCTCCCAGGCCAAATCCTATCTCAAGATAAACAATAGCACAGACGCACCAGCCAAGGTCCCAACCTGTAGCCAAGATATCTACTTGGGTACCAAGCGGTATCCTAAATAGGGTATGAGTAAAAATAAGTAGGCCACCACAAATGGTGTTAAATGAATTTCAGTAGGTGGGTATAAAAAATATGGTGTGTATTATATGATCTTAATTAAAGGAGTAAATTAGTGTAAAGTTGTTGATCATGGCCCCACAAGTGGTTCCCAGACGACCATACCTTAATTTTCCTAAACCAAATATCTCTGAACATGGGACCCAAGAAGTAGTCATAATACCCATGTAAATTAGCCTAGGTTTCCAAGAAAAAGCATAATAGGTTAATCAATGGAGAAAGTATGGGAATTCCCATGAAATAAAACTATATGAATCCAAGGAAATCTATATGGAATTATATGTGGTAAATATGGTTATCCAATCCATGGTGATGAATCCATGATCTATAGCTCTACAGTATAATCCCAAGGATAAACCCTTGGCATTCCACTTTCTAAAGGGACTCTAACCAAACCTAAGGATCATGTAGTTGGTAATTTGGGGAGGGGGATTGAATTGGATTTAATGACGTAATGCAAGGCATTCTAGTTCTGAGGACCTCAACACAAATCTAGGAGTTTTTTCATTTAATTTGAATGTCTAGATATTCCAGGTCAATCTATGATGTTAAATCGATGCATTAACTAATATAAGACATTGACTAAATCCAAATCAAAATTACCCATGGAATTCACATAAGTGAATCATATGGAATCCATTAGGCTTGTTTTTGGCATTCAAATCTATAATCCAATGCTTACCCATGGCATGCATCACTTTTAATCCATATCCATTTTCATTATATTAACAAGTCACACCCATTGAATTTATATCAATAAATATTCTAGCATCCATTAGGTTCATTCTTGGCATTCCAATCTAGAATCCAAGGCTTACACATGGTATGCCTTACTTTTAATCCATAACTAGTTCCAATATATTAACAAGGATTATAATAAATAATATCCCTTTATAGGAAATATAAATTTAATTAAGGAAACCAAGCATCATGGATCAAGGCCATTGATTTCAATTAAATCTCTGGACTTCCATTATTCATTAACCCGTTATATTTCATATTCACATTTCACTAACTATTTTATTTAATTAAGGGTGTCACAATTCACCAACACTAATACCTGAGTTTATTTACTTCAAGGAATATCAAAAAATAAACATCCTGTTGTTAATTTTTAATACTCAATGAAATAATTTTATAATTTCTCATATTATTAACTAACATGGATCACAACCTAGATCATAAGGAACATATGGTTACCAATTTTATATTCTGGGTTAAGGCACCAAAATAAAATTATGTTCAATATGATAGATCAACTACCTCATGGTTATCTCTTTACTTACATATTACTCATACACTAGTTTAAATAATTAAATAAGGTAACCCATGGGTGTTGCATTTAATTAGTCAAGAATCTTTCATGACCTTACTTTGGTCCATGGAATGAGTTTAATTAAGTACTTAACCACTCTTAGTGACTACATTTTAATGAGGACCATAGATTATACCATTTTATTTCTAGATTCAAGGTTAATACATTTCTCCCATGGACCATCCTCACTCAATGGGTGGTTCACTCAACTATGGGTGTGATTTAAGGGAGATAAAATTAATCTAATTCCATGAATTAAGGTAATATATCTTTTATAATTTAAATATTACGTTGAAACCCAATGATGGTGAAATGTAACACTATTATGTATTATGAAATGGAAATAATTTAAGGGAAAAAACTTAGACCACCTACCTTGATATTAAGAAGGTTCAATCATTTGGTAATTTCCCTCACTTTGAGAAAAAATGGAATAAATCATAGGTACAAATAAAATCCTTTAAAATCAGTCATGACCCACATAAATGGAGTGAGGTAATGTGATGATAAATGAAATGGTAAAAATTGGGAGTAGACTCTTAGCCTCACCTATAACGACCCGTACTTTACATACATGGTTATTACTTCAGAATTGAAGCATAATTATTACAACATATAACAAAACCATGATAGGACCGTATAGGTATAGTGTCTTTAGAAACTGGGAAACATAAACAATTGGTTCATAAATCATCTACATTGTCTTCTGTTTATTTCATCATATCTAGAGTCCCTTTTAGCATATCCTACTTAGTACCCTTCTTCCTGACCTGGGGAAAAGAAAACATACAAAAGGGTGAGCTCAAATGCTTAGTAAGGGTAAACAAAAGAAATATCAATCATATCATATTCATAAGAACATAACATTTTGAAAATATTAACCTGCAAAAGAGATCATAATATCATAACATGGGATAAATCATAGTAGTGAAATGTAATCCCAATAATCATAACATAAAACATTAAACTTTGTTTCATACACACATAATCATGGAAAATCATTTCATATTAGTCAAGGCTCATTCCTAAGACCATCATAGTGGACAAAGTCCATTACTGAACCGAGTTCACTCCTCGTTTCAGTTCTGTATCACTAGATCGGATTAACTTTCCGTTCCAGCCATGTCTATCTCATGAGATATAAATCTTTACCCAATGAATTGGAGGGAGATATAGGTCTCACCCATCTCATAATAAAACCATTCTTATGTGTGCCAAAAAATCATAAATCATAGCATAACCCATGTAATAAAAATGGGATTCTTAAACATCATGCCATCATAACATAATCCATATAAGATAAAAGGACATCATAAAATTAATTCCATCATAACATAATCAAATAAATGTAAAAATAGGGATAGAAACAAAACCCTATATTATCTTAGATGGAAAATAATTTTTATAAAACACTTGAACTCCATTCTTGAGGAAAATATCCTTTCTACTTCAAAAATATTTTTCCTTTCTTAACATGTCATGCGATTTTAAACTAAAAGAAGTTGATTAAAAATATACTTGAAAACTTGTAAAGGAAGATTAATGGAAATAATGTTCTATGAAATCATAAAAATCCATTCATTCCGTATAAGTTAAAAAAACATTCTTCTCGTACTTTGGCCGGAAAAGTCAAAAAGTACCACGTACTAAAAACGACAAAAGATTCCTTTCATATCTTTTACTAAAAACTCACCAATGGGTAAAATTGGATTTTAAAACTTGTAGGAGGATATAAATAATATTACATATTGAGTAAACATGGATGTGGATGATAAATATTCCCCAGTAAATTCTGAAGTATAAACAATCTCGGATAAAAATGACATTGCGAGATTTTCCCTTACCTTAGGTCCGATTTGCTTCGTACGTATCCGAACCTCCTATATAATGATTTAAATAATGTCATTGACTTATTAATGAATCATATTAATTTTTATGATATCATATATGGTCATATTATTATCTTCTTATTAGTAATATTTCATTGTTACTTGTTATTCGGGTGTTCATTGCTTTATGTTCTTATGCATGTTTTGTCGAATAAATTTTTATTATTCTTTTTAGGTTATAGATAACTCATTTAAATAATGGTATTAGTGTAATATATATCATATTTATTCATTAAATTCATTTATATAATCATTGTAAAATTAAGATCATGTAAAACGAGTCACATCACGTCGTGGAGACGGTAGGTCGTACGTACGCACGAGCGATGATATCGTTCCCATGATCGTGTAATTGTATTGAAGTGTATATATACTATTTCAGAATCAATATCACTTTACAATAATCATATATAGTTACTATTTACACCATTATACCTATCCAAGTAAGGTGGTTGTGGAAAACAGATTACACCACGGCGTGGAGACGGTATTCCATACGTACGCACGCGCGGTGATTTCATTTTCCGTAGGATGGGTAGAAGGTGAAATAGGTTTGTTTCATATTTATAATAAAATATAAGTATATGAGTGATACTTATGTTATTAATTCATAATTAAACAACTAAATAAGAGGAAGTAAAAGAAGAAATAAATTTGAAAGAATCGGTAATGGATATTACCTCTTCTTCGACACGCCACTTTGAAACCTCCTCTTAGGGCACTAAAATTGGTCTTTGAAGAAGACCACAGCCTCTAGTATGTTTCTATGGAAGTTTAGAAGGGAAATGGTCAGGGGTTTTCTGAGCATTAAGGCTCAAAATTTTGTGAGGAGGAGAGGGATTAGGTGCCCTTTTATAAGGGAGAAGAGGGGCACCTTTGGAAATCTAAAAAAATATTAATTTATAATAAATTCAAACCCCACTTAAAAACATCAAAAATTACTTAAATTTAAATATTATATGATATAGGGTTGTAATATCATCAACCAATAAAATTTAGACATGTTGGGAATTTATTTTGAACTTTATCAACTTGATTTATCCTTATTTAATCTATTTAATTTTATTTGTGGTAATAATATTCTAAATTTTAAATCATTATAAATAATTACTTATATGTTTTTAATTGTCTGTAATTGTATACTTTATGAAATTTTCGACCATATAAATTTTAATTTATAATTTTTAAATATTTTTGTGATTTTTAAACAATTTTATAATATGTTATTTTTATAAAATAACAATAGTGTCAATTTTGAAACTATTCATTTATTTGAATTTAAATAAAATCCACACAGAATATATGTTCTAACTAAAAGATTTAATAGATTCATAAAATTTCATATTTGTCTAGAAAATTTGTGGATTATATTAAATAGTTCATATAATAATTATTTTAATATTTTTGAAACCATTTATTTGATATTTCAATCAATAAAATAATTTCAACATTACTATTGTGCTATAATTAATGATTATTATTTAATCCCTAAAAATTCTAAATAAATTCACATGATGTATATAATTTTATTATATTTCTGTAGACTATTCATGTTTGAAGTTGTATGAATTTTATCACTAAATTAAAATTATTATACTTATAAGATTTAAAGAGTGACATATTGTCACTTTCTTTAGTTTTAATTATAATTACATCATTTTCATGGTCAAAGGTCCATGAAATGAATCTATTATGACCCTTAGGTGATATGGTTCTACTTTTATTCATACAATATAATTTTGGAAAGTTTTAGGGTATTTTTAAAATCTTATTTGTACCCTTAATTACCTGATTTACCTTTAACTGTAGTAAATAAAAATTACCGTAGTTACTATTCATAATATAAAATAAATAAAAGTAACCTATTGACATAATTTGGACTCACTGAATCCAAATATGGAATCCATTTTTCAAAATTCAAAACACATAAGTTGCAGTAATTAATTTAAAATTAATCTCGTTGTTAAGCAAACGGGTTTAAAAGTTAAAACATTGCCAAAGATTGAAAGGTTTTTACCTATGAATTCAATGTAAAATTAATGATAATGACATACATTATAATAAATAGTAAAACTATATTCTATTTATACTTTAAAACCATTAAATAATATATTTCAACCATATAAATTATTTTGATGAAAAAAGTTGTTTTCAATTAAAAAATTACGTATTTTTACCATTCATCAAAATATGAAAGTTATCAGAAAAGTATCAAAAATTTATCCAATGTAAATTTTTATATCGTGATTCAAAGGAATAATTTTATTTTGTAAAATTTAACTTATAATCTTGTCAAAAATTAGCTTTAAAATGGGTGAGACATCAAAAGGCGGAAAACTGCATTTTTGAAAAAAAATAATTCTTTTATCTAAAAAATTGATTTTTTTCTCGTATCATATGTAAAATGAATTCTAATGTTATATAAAATTCAAAATATTGTTAATACTATTTATAATGGCTACTTTATACAATGTTTTAATAACATATCGTTGTTTAGTGAAACCCGATATTACGTACAACACACGCTATCGAGGAAGGTTGCTCTTGCGTATAACACAAGCCAAGCTAGTGTTGTGTGTCGTGAAAGATTCCTTTGATGTTGCGTATAAAATAAGACATAAAAATATATAATTCTCATAAACTATAGGGGTGTTACATTCTACCCCCCTTAAAATAAATTTCTCCCTCGAAATTTATCACTTCGTAACAAAAAGATGAGGATACCTCTCCCTCATCATATCCTCAAGCTCCCATGTAGCTTCTTCTAATTGGTGGTTCCTCCATAAAACTTTCACCAAAGCAAGTGGTCTTGTTCCATTAAACTTTTTCGCTATGATCCAGAATCTCTATCGTTTGTTCTTCATAAGAAATATCTTACTCCAGTGGTACAACTTCTGAGCTTAGTACATGTGAAGGATCGGGTATGTACTTTCTCAAGAGAGATACATGGAACACATTGTAAACTTGAGAGAGATTCAGTGGAAGCATCAATCGATAAGCTACCTTCCCAACATGATCCAATATTTCGAAAGGACTGATATACCTAGGGCTCATCTTTCCCTTCTTTCTAAATCTCATTACTCTCTTCCAAGGAGATATTTGTAAGAACACTTTATCACCCATTTCAAACTCTAGGTCTTTTCTTCGGTTGTCGGCATAACTTTTTTGTCGACTCTGAGCTTCTTTTATGTGTTGTTGAATAGATCTGACCTTTTCTACCATCTCATCAACAAGATCAGCTCCTAATAGCTTTCTTACCCCAACTTCATCCCAGCAAGTTGGAGTCCTGCATTTCTTTCCATAGAGAGCTTTATAAGGAGCCATCTGAATACTAGAGTGAAATATATTATTATAAGAAAATTCCACCAAAGTTAGGTGTTGATCCCAACCACATTTGAAATCCATAGAGAAAGCTCTTAATATATCTTCTAGAGTTTGAATTGTTCTCTCAAACTGACCATCTGTCTGAGGATGATAAGCAGTGTTGAAACTCAACTCTGTATCTAAAGTATGTTGAAGACTTCGCCAGAACTTCGAGGTAAAACTTGGATCCCGATCAGATATAATGGAAAGTGGTACTCCATGCAATCTTACCACTTTCTTTACATATATCCTAGAAAGCTGATCCAGAGAGAAATCTTCTCTAATAAAAATGAAGTGTGCCAACTTCGTAAGACGATCAACTATGACCCAGATAACATTATTGCCTTTGGATGTTTTAGGAAGTCCGGTGACAAAGTCCATAGTGATGTTTTTCCATTTCCATTCGGGTATGGGTAATGGTTGTAACATCCCCTTAGACTTATGTCTCTCAGCTTTAACTTGCTGAAAACCCAAGCATCGGGAGACATATTCAGCAGCATCTCTTTTCATGCCATCCCACCAGAAGTACTCTTTCAGGTCCTTATACATCTTCGTGCTTCCAGTATGAATATAGAATAAAGAACTATGAGCCTCATCCAGCAGCTCCTTCTTTAATTCTGGTATGGGAGGAACACAAACCCAATTTCTGAACCTTATTATCCTATCACAATCAAGGTTGAATTCAGGAACATTTCTCACTTTCTTTTGTAACTCTACATCTTCTTTTTGTGCCTCTTTAATCTTCACATGTATAGATGGTTGAACATTCATTTGAGAAAGATGAGATTTTTTCCCTTCCATTATAATTCCAAGATCCATCCTTTGTAAATCCATAAATATTGGATCTTTTGTGATCCTCATCATGGATAAGCTAGCATGGTCTTGTCGACTTAATTCATCTGCCACCTTGTTTGCTTTCTCAAGGTGATAATGAATTGAGAATTCGTAGTCCTTAATCAACTCCAACCATCTTCTTTGGTGCATATTCAGCTCCTTTAGTGTGAAAATATACTTTAAACTTTTATGATCAGTATAAATATCACACCTTTCACCATAAATATAATGCCTCCATATTTTTAATGAAAATATTACCGCTGCTAACTCCAAATCATGAGTTGGGTAATTTTTCTCATGGATTTTCAACTATCATGAGGCATAAGCTATCACCATATCATTTTTCATGAGAACACACCCCAGCCCCTTCTTGGATGCATCACTGTAGATCACAAACCTTTCTCCACTACACAGTAGTGTGAGCACAGGTGCACTGGATAACCTTCATTTTAATTCTTTGAAATTATCTTCACACTCCTCCATCCAAACGAACTTAACTTCTTTTCGAGTCAACCTGGTGAGTGTATTAGATAACCTTGAAAAATCTTTCACAAAACATCGATAATATCCAGATAGACCAAGAAAACTTCAGATCTCAGTTACTATTGTTGGTCTCGACCATCTTTCGATAACCTCTATTTTTGCTGGATCCATAGATATCCCCTCTTTTGAGATTATGTGACCCAAAAATGAAACTTTGTGAAGCCAAAATTCACACTTAGTAAATTTGGCATAAAGATTCTCCTTTATTAGGGTCTTTAATACAATTATCAAGTGATCTTCATGTTCTTCCTTGCTCTTTTAATAGACAATAATATCGTCTATAAAGACTACCACAAACTGATCAAGATAGTTTCTAAAGACTCTATTCATTAGATCCATGAAGATAGTAGGGGCATTAGTAAGACCAAATGGCATCACTATAAATTCATAGTGTCCATACCTTTTACAGAAAGTCGTATTTGGTATATCCTCCTTTTTGACCCTTAATTGATGATACCCTGAATGAAGATCAATCTTAGAAAAGTATTGAGCTCCACGTAGTTGGTCAAATAAGTCATCAATGCGTGGGAGAGGATATTTGTTCTTGATAGTGATCTTGTTAAGTTCTCTATAATCAATGAAAAGTCTCATTGATCCATCTTTCTTCTTAACAAAGAGAATAGGTTATCCCCAAGGTGATGCACTAGGGCGTATGAACCCTTTATCAAGATTGTCTTGGAGTTGCTTCTTCAATTCCTGCAACTCAATTGGGGCCATTCTATATGGTGTCTTTGAAATAGGCATAGCACCCGGTATGAGTTCTATTGAAAACTCAACTTCACGATTTGGTGGAAGACCTATAAATTCCTCCATAAAGACATCATAAAACTCCCATACAATGGGTATATTCTTAATCGTGAGTTTCTCTCCAACCATTTGAGATAAATAACCTTCATTTATTGAAATCAAGACCCATAAGATGGAAGAAATTTCCACTGGAAGGTTATATTCATCCTTGCATCGATAGATGATAGTAGATTGATCGGGAATATTAAATGTGATTTCCCTTATTCGGAAATTTATATGAGATCCATATAAATAAATCCAATCCATGCCAAGAATCACATCAAATTCCACTATAGGAAGGATCACAAGATTTGTAGGAATCACTTTCCCACAAACTTCAATCAGAAAAGAATTGTAAATTTTTTATGCGAATTTTTTGCCATTAGGGGTTGTCACAACTAACTCAATATCTAACTACTGAGGTAATATGGTGATACCCTTAGAAAATTCTTTAGAAATAAAAAAGTGAGTGGATCCAGAATCAAATAAAACATTTTCTACTTTAGAGTGGATGGTAAGTGTACCTTTCACCACTTCGTTATCATACTCCACATCGCCGATAGAAATTGCATGTGACTTTCCTTTATCTTTGGCCTTAAGAGTTTCTTGACATCGATCATCATCAACAACCCTTGGATTAGGGAATTGATTTTCATAATTCCCCATTTCCTTGTACCTGAAACATTGAAGTGTAGGAGGTGCATTCTGTGTATCCCTTTCTTTGTTCGCATCATTAGAAATCTTCGTCCCATTATTTCGACATTCAACTGCCCGATGACCTTCTTTTCCACACTTAAAAAATTTACTTGTCCCTTTAAGAAGATTCCCTCCATGTTTCTTTCCACACTTTGAGCATAAGGGAAAACTCATCTTCTTTTCAATGTGGTCTTTATATTTTCCTTTGAATTCCATTTTCCTCTTCTTATCAAACCCATATGATTGATGGGTTACTCCAATATCCATCTCAACCTTGAGAGCACATCGAACAATTTCCTCATAGCTATTGAAGTCCCTTATGGCTAACTCCCTTCGAAGACTTGGTTTTAAGCCACTAAAGAATTGATCGATTTTACTCTCAGGTTAGATAATAATTCTGGAAGCGTACCTTGCAAGTCTTGTAAAATTTTCTTCATAGGTACCAACAAATTCATCATCCTTTTTCTTCAGTTCAAGAAACTCCTTCTCCATCTTTGTTCGAAGAATATGAGGGAAGTACTTATTGAAAAATAAGTTCTTGAACTCATCCCATTCTATGGACTCAACTTCATCCCTTTGCCTCGTATTCTTAATAATATTCCACCATTGATCAGCTTCACCTTCCAAACGATATACTGCTAAGATGACTTTATCATGTTCATAAAATTGTAGAACTAAAAATATATTTTCAGTGGTACTAATCCATTGTTCAGCCACTAATGGATCAGAAGACCCGCTGGATGAAGGTGGATGCTTGCTCATGAAGGATTCAACAGAATGTTTCTCCTTCCTTTGCTCGTTTGGAAGTACAGCACGATTCATAGCTTGAGAAATTTGTGTGAGCATGGCTACAAGATTTTTCATTCCATCTCCCATAACGTTTGGTTGCTCAGGGGGATAATCATTTCATTTCCCGTCGCATTCAGCATTAACACGGTTCCTTCGAGTTCCAGCTATTGACTAAAACCAAGAAGCATAGTGTGAGAAACACTAATAATAACAGGAAAACCACATAATCAAGAATTAAATTTCACACTTTAGGTCTTATCATTGGTTGTTCATGGCCATTTCTAAAACACTAATATTGTGTTCTATGTTTAGACATATCCTTAGAGTGATTACTAAGGCTTTCACATCCTATTTTCCAAAGGTTGACTATACCTTTCCTCTGATACCAACTATAACGACCTGTACATTACATACATGGTTATTACTTCAGAATGGAATCATATTTATTACAACATATAACAAAACCATGATAGAACCGTATAGTTATATTGTCTTTATAAACTGGGAAACATAAACAACTGGTTCATAAATCATCTACATTGTCTCCCATTTATTTCATAATATCTAGAGTCCCTTTTGGCATATCCTACTTAATACCCTTCTTTCTGACCTGGGGAAAAGAAAACATACAAAAGGGTGAGCTCAAATGCATAGTAAGGGTAAACAAAATAAATATAAATCATATCATATTCATAAGAACATAACATTTTTAAAATCTTAACCTGCAAAAGAGATCATAATATCATAACATGGGATAAATCATAGTAGTGAAATGTAATCCCAATAATCATAACTTAAAACATGAAACTTTGTGGAATACACACATAATCATAGAAAATAATTTCATATTAGTCAAGGCTTATTTCCAAGACCATCATAGTGGACAAAGTCCATTACTGAACCGAGTTCACTCCTCGTTCCAGTCCTCTATCACTGAACCAGATTAACTTTCCATTCCAGCCATGTCTATCTGATGAGATATAAATCTTTACCCAATGAATTGGAGGTAGATATAGGTCCCACCCATCTCATAATTAAACCATTCTTATGTGTGACACAAAATCATAAATCATAGCATAACCCATGTAATAAAAATGGGATTCCTAAACATCATGCCATCATAACATAATCCATATAAGATAAAATGACATCATAAAATTAATTCTATCATAACATAATAAAATAAATGTAAACATAGGGATAGAAACAGAACCCTATATTATCTTAGATGGAAAATAATTTTTATAAAACACTTGAACTCCATTCTTGAGGAAAATATCCTTTCTACTTCAAAAACATATTTCTTTTATTAACATGTTATACAATTTTAAACTAAAAGAAGTTGATTAAAAATAAACTTGAAAACTTGTAAAGGAAGATTCATGGAAATAATATTCTATGAAATCATAAAAATCCATTCATGTTGTATAAGTTAAAAAAAATTCTTCTCGTACTTTTTCCGGAAAAGTCAAAAAGTACCTCGTACTAAAAACGACAAAATATTCCTTTCATATCTTTTACTAAAAGCTCACCAAAGGGTAAAATTGGATTTAAAAAATTTTAGGAGGATAGAAATAATATTATATATTGAGGAAACATGGATGTGGATGATAAATATTCTCCAGTAAATTCTGAAGTATAAACAATCTCGGATAAAAAGAAGATTGCGAGATTTTCCCTTACCTTAGGTCTGATTTGCTTCGTATCCGAACCTCCAGTATAATGATTTAAATAATGTCATTGAATTATTACAGAATCATATTCATTGTTATTATATCATATATGGTCATATTATTATCTTCTTTTTAGTAATATTTCATTGCTACTTGTTATTCGGGTGTTCATTGCTTTATGTTCTTATGCATGTTTTGTCGAATAAATTTTTATTCTTCTTTTTAGGTTATAGATACATCATTTCTAGAATGGTATTAGTGTAATATATATCATATTTATTAATTCAATTCATTTATATAATCATTATTCAATGAAGATCATGTAGAACTAGTTGCATCACATTGTGGAGACGGTAGGCCGTACGTACGCACGAGCGATGATATCGTTCCCATGATCATGGAATTGTATTGAAGTGTATGTATACTATTTAATAATAAATATAAATTTAAAATAATCATATATAGTTATTTTTTACACCATTATACCCATCCAAGTAAGGTGGTGGTGGAAAATAGATTACACTAAGGCGTGGAGACGGTATTCCGTACATACGCACGCGCGGTGATTTCGTTTTCCATAGGATGGATAGAAGGTGAAATAGGGTTGATTCATATTTATAATAACATATTAGTATATGAGTGATACTGATGTTATTAATTCATAATGAAACAACTAAATAAGAGGAAGTAGAAGAAGAAATAAATTTGAAAGAATCAGTAATAGATATTACCTCTTCTTTGGCACGCCTCTTTAAAACCTCCTCTTAGGGCACTAAAATTGGTCTTTGAAGAATAACAGGACCTCTAGTATGTTTATAGGGAAGTTTAAAACGGAAATAGGAAGGTTTTTTCCGAGCTTTAAGGCTCAAAATTGTGTGAGGAGGAGAGGGAGGAGGTACCCTTTTATAAGGGAGGATAGGGGCACCTTTGGAAATCTAAAAAAACTATTAATTTATAATAAATTCAAACCCCACTTAAAAACTTCCAAAACTACTAAAATTCTAAGATTAGATGAGATAGGGTTTTAATATCATCAAAAAATAAAATTAAGACATGTTGTGAATTTATTTTGAACTTTATCAACTTGATTTATCCTTATTTAATCTATTTAATTTTATTTGTGGTAATAATATTCTAAATTTTAAATCATTATAAAAAATTACTTATATGTTGTTAATTGTCCATAATTTTATAATTTATGACATTTTAGACCATATAAATTTTAATTTATAATTTTTAAATATTTTTGTGATTTTTAAACAATTTTATAATATGTTATTTTTATAAAATAACAATAGTGTCAATTTTGACACTATTCATTTATTTGAATTTAAATAAAATCCACATAGAAGATTTGTTTTAAATAAAAGATTTAATAGATTCATAACATGTCATATTTATTTATAAAATTCGTGGAGTATATTAAATAGTTCATATAATATTTATTTTAATATTTTTAAAACCATTTATTTGATATTTCAATCAATAAAATAATTTCAACATCACTATTGTGTCATAATTAATGATAATTATTTAATCCCTAAAAATTATAAATAAATTCACATGATGTATATAATTTTATTATATTTCTATATACAATTCATTTTTGAAGTTTTATGAAGTTTATCACTAAAGTAAAATTATTATACTTATAAGATTTAAGAGAGTGACATATTGTCACTTTCTTTAGTTTTAATAATAATTACATCATTTCCATGGTCAAAGTTCCATGAAATGAATCTATTCAGACCCTTAGGTTATATGGGTCTACTTTTATTCATCCAATATAATTTTTCCAAGTGTTAGGGTAATTTTACAATCTTATTTTTACCCTTAATTACAGGATTTACCTTTAACTGTAGTAAATAAAAATTACCGTAGTTACTATTCATAATATAAAATAAATAAAAGTAACCTATTAACATAATTTGGACCCACTGAATTCAAATATGGAATCAATTTTTCAAAATTCAAAACACAGAAGTTGCAGTAATTGATTTAAAATTAATACCGTTGTTAAGCAAACGGGTTTTAAAAGATAAAACATTGCCAAAGATTGAAATGTTTTTACCTATGAATTCAATGTAAAATTAATTCCAATGACATAAATTATATTAAATGGTAAAAATATATTTTATTTATACTTTAAAACCATTCAATAATATATTTTAACCATATAAATTATTTTGATGAAAAAAGTTGTTTTCAATTAAAAATTTATGTATTTTTACTATTCATCAGAATATGAAAGATATCAGAAAAGTATCAAAAATTTATCCAATGTAAATTTTTATATCTTGATTCAAATGAATAATTTTATTTTGTAAATTTTAACTAATAAACTTGTCAAAAATTAGCTTTAAAATGGGTGCGCCATCAAAAGGTGGAAAACTGCATTTTTGAAAAAAAATATTCTTTTATCCGAAAAATTTATTTTTCTCTCATATCATATGTATAATGAATTCTAATGTTATATAAAATTCAAAATGTTGTTAATAATATTTATAATGGCTACTTTATATAATATATTAATAACATATCGTTGTTTAGTGAAACTCGATATTGCGTACAACACACGCTATCGAGGAAGGTTGCTCTTACATATAACGTAAGCCAAGATAGTGTTGTGTGTAATGAAAGATTCCTTTGATGTTGTGTATAACATAAGTCATAAAAAAATATACTTCTCATAAACTATTAGGTTGTTACATCACCTCTAGCTATCCAATGCATTCTATGGAGGGAAAAAACCCAAGATTGAAAAAGATCCTCTATAGCCAAGGGAGTGGGAGAGGAGAGCTCCAGGTTCTTGGAAACAAACCTTATGCTTTCCATTTTTTTGGTAAAATGAGAGTGGGGAGAGGGTTCTAATGAACTATTTTACCCTATTTAAAAAAAGAACCCAAGAACCCATTGGTTGGTTGATGACTCTCATTGGCTAGCCGGTTAACCCAAGAAGAACCTCCAACCTCTAGGAAGGCCACTGGATAGTCAGTGGCCTCTATTTGACTATTTGGTGGCACTAAAACCCCTTAATTGCATTCCACAACCACTTCCCACTCATCCTGAACTATCTTAAGAACTCCCAAACCCCTATATCACTAAAACACCAATCCAAAATAACTCTTATGAGGGTTTTTAAACATCATAATTTGACTCTTAACCTAAGTGGATGAACTATACACTTCACCAAATAAGAAAACACAAAACTTCCTTCAAAATAGAACCCTCGTATAGAATGTGGGGATTTACAATCTATCCATTATACAAGAACTCATTATCAAGATGTAAACTCAAGAAACAGTGATCCTTCAACCACAAATGAAAATTACACCCTCAAATTTTATGGTCATACCAACAGCATACCAACCATCACTATTGATTAAAAAGGTCCATTATCCCATACACTACAATACCAATTCAACACTCAAAAAATATTGATGACTTTCTACCAGTGGAATCCTCAATTACTTGATTCAGTAATATCACACCCCATGTGGTGATGTCATCAGTCCACACCTGAACTTTTTCACTGAAGTTGCAACCCAAAATCACAGTCTCCCTTTAGAGACCAACTATCTCATGAGGATTCCCCTCAAATATGACACCAACATATCTTCTCAAAACATCGAAGTCTCACAAACCTAGTCACCCCTATCCTAATTTGAAACACACAAGCATTAAATTTGAACATCTAACTATCATCCCATGAAAATTGATCACCACCCTTAGACCAACTGATTTCAACCATAAAAAACAACTGATACACCCACCAAGGTGTTCTATGAGATATTATCCCTCACCCTCTAGGTTCTTTAACCTGTCATTCCCATCATTCACCAAAAACTACTTGAAATAATCACCACACACTCAACCATCCCATGGTATTCTCTCCACTATAGGAAATCCTTATTACCAATCACTAGCATCCTAGATCCCCACTCATGCCACTTAATCAAATTTTTAACTAGAACTTGATTTAGGTTCCCTAACATGGAGAAATCCCACATGACCACTATCTAAACTAAGGTAAACTATATTGATCAATACTTTTCATGCATAGATATTAAATATTATTATATTAATGTTCATTACATGACATAATTATCCAATCCAAAATTGTATAGTTCTAGTATCTTTATAAACTTGGATACATAAATAACTTGTTCATAAGTGAAACAAATAATCTCCCACTAAGTTCATCATAAACTTTACCCTTCTTAGACATATAATACTCCACACCTTTTTTTATAACCTGGGGAAAGGAAACATAATAAATGGTGAGATTGGAAGATTAATAAAGGTAAATAAGGGAGATATCAATGATAACTTAAACATAACATGAGTATAAGAGTCTAAGAACATGATCATAGAAATTGAAAACTATACCCTACATATCAGTAGTAAAATTTTTTAATTATGGCATAAATCTTGGTAGTTCATAAGACATGAATCATAAAGGTATCAATGAACATGATCCATGAGAGTATAACATTGTCATAAGACATAAATATTTTCAATACAAATAAACATAGAAAATAATTTTCTTAGAATTCAAGGCTTACTATAGAGACTATCATAGTGGATTAGGTTCACTCCCCAAACCATTGTAGTAGTTATGGTTAACTCCCAAGACTATCATAGTGTTCATTGTCCCTTATTTTACTAGGTTCACTCCCCATTCTAATCATATTTACCAATTCATTGGAGGACCATATAATTCTTAGTACACCCATTACATAATTAAAATCATATGTATTTGTTCCATAATAACATAAAACTTTCAACATTTCATCATAACATACCCATGTACATAAAAGGGGTTTCATAAAAATCTTTTCATCATAATGATAAAAAATATAGAGAAATAATAAAAATGGTATCATTGGATCATATATTTAGTCAATATTAGAAAACATAAAAGGATTCTATCTTAGATTAAAGTTTCTTTTAAAATATCCCTTTAAACATTTCTTGAAAAAATACCATTTTTACTTTGAAATCATTTATTTAAAATCTAAAAATATCCCAAATATTAAAGAAGACATTTTATTTTAAAATAACCTTGTAAAATATTAAATTAAACTTCAAGTATTTTATTGTTCATAACATCCAAAAAACATTCATGTCGTATATGTTAAGACAAATATTCCTTTCACATTTTCGGCAAAAAGTCAAAAGTACCACATTTGGAAAATGATAAGAAGATTAATTTTAATAAATAATTAAGTATTCAAAACATGGGTAAAAATGACTTTAAAAAATCATTTTATAATAGTAAAAATGGTCTTGAAAACTATTTTAGAAAACATGGACATGGAAGTGAAATTATTTTCAACCGAATAGAGAAATAAATTTGATTTTCCTTAAAAACATTCTTTCAGTATCTTGAGTTTTTAAAGAGATAAAAATGAAATAAAAGCTTTTATTCTACATAAATAAATATATTAGAAGAATATTTATAAGATTATTGATAGTTGGATCATGAAATTACATCATTGAATACATCATCATAAACAATCTCTATAATCAATGAGATTGTATCATAAAAACCTTACCACAGGTTGAATTCCTTCATACATGATTGAAACTAATATATAATAAATATATATTTATTATAATTATATTAAAAAATATAATCATATATATAATACCATATAATATTACTTATAACCTTTTATCATCCATTTATTGATAGTTCTTTGTTAAAATAATGGTTCTGGGTGATAACTTCTTTGTTTTTCATGTATGTTTTGGTTAGGAAGTTTTGGTCATTGTACTTTGATCATGGTTTCATAATTTTTATAATTTTATTCATGATATAAATATCATATATATTAATTATATACATATTTATAATCATCCATAAAATTTATAGATAGAAAAATTAATTATACTATTCATGGAGTCAGAAAGTAATATGTGCACATGAATGATGTTTTCATTTTTTAGTGGATGGAATGGAAGAAAGGTAAATAATAATTAAAATTTATAGAATTTTTATTATATAATATAAATAATATATATTTATCAAATACATCTTGATTACCATCCATGTAAAACATAAATGAAAAACTAATCACACCACTTCGTAGAGGTGGTAGTAGACACATATGTACGAGCAATGTTATCATTTTCTAATGGATTGGAAGGTAATAAGGTAAATTTTATATTATAATAATAGAAGTATAATTATTTCATAAATACCATATATATATATATATATATTAAAACTATCATTATATCCATCCATGAGATGCGGTGATGGAAAATGAATTACATCGGTTCGTAGGGCGGTAATCCATCGTACACATGATCGGCAGTTTTGTTACCCATTTGAGGGAAGATAATATGTATATAGGTCAAAAAATTAACATAATAACATCTTATTATATGTAAAATACTAGATTTATTATTTCATCATGGTTGAATAATAATTTAAGGAGGTAGAAGAAGAAACAAAATGAAAACACATGGTTAAGAACTATACCTCTTATTCGGAAAACCTCCTTAGGTTTATACTTAAATCCTTCCTATGATGGTTTTAAGATCAATATAAAGACAGTAGTTCATGGGGAGGGATGTAACTAGTTTTTATAGGTTGGTTTTTTGTGAGAATTATTTCACTTGAAGTGTGTATAATAAATGATAGGGGTGTCCTTTTAAAAGTGGGGGAGGGGACCCACTAGAATTTTTTCAAAAGAATAAAATATATTAATATACTATTCACAAAAATGGATCCAAAATGGAATATTAATGAATATTAGATTATATATGTTTAAAATATTTCCAAAAAATATAATTTATACAATTTTTTATTTCATTTAAACCCTTATTTCTTTAGTTTAAATCTCTGATAAACCAGTTTTAACCTTAACTGTCATAATAATTTTTTTCTATTTTTACTATTAATTATAACCAAAAATTAATTTTAATTATGCTGATTCCAAATATTTGATCCATTTTACCAAATTCAATTCATATAATTTTTAGAATTTAATTCAAAATTAAACATGTAAATGCGATGAAAAGTGATTTTCCAAAAAAAAAGTTTTCTTATGTATAAAAATGTTTTTATAAAAAATCAACATAAAATTGATTACAATTAAAAAAATCATTAACAGTAATATTATTGTACTGATGTTTATTTTAAAACCATTTTTAAAAAATTATCTTTCTAAATTATATAAATGAAAAGGGTATTTTTTAATAAAAATCAATATTTTCAATATTCATTGAAAAATTAATATTTTCAAAAAACTCTCAAAACTTCACTCTAAGATAATTTTGAAATAATTATTTTAAAAATTATGTTTAATTTTAAAAATACATTGTTTAAAAGTGTAAAAAAATTATTGATATTATTTTCACACAAAATGTAATAATAACTATTTTAAGGAAAAATTATATATATTTTTAAATTATATGAAGACTTCGCTAAAAAATTATTTGCGTTATCTAAAACCTTTAAACATGTTTTTATTTTGTGTTTATTTCTATTCATACCACCCATTTAATGGCTAGGTTATAATGGTATACCATATTACAATTCATTTAGAGTTAGGGTTGGGTGTATCATAAGCTATCAAAAAAATAGATTTAGTTGACAATAAATATACCATAAAATCCCAGGGTGTTATATAAACCAAACATATACACTCAAACTAGGATGGTCTACCAAATATTCCATCCATTTCCTTGACCATGCATTACCCAACTCTCGAACTCAACATTATACAACACCTGGCATAGGTCCTTTCTCCAAAACTTGATTTAAACATTAAATTTCAGTGTCCCCATCAATAGGGGTCATAAATACCAATTTCCCACAAAAATTCAATTTTGATACCGATTCAACCCATCATATTGGACTATCTATGACCACTTAAAAGTAAAAAATCACTTGTAAAATCACTAACTAACCACCCAAACACTCGGTCATACCTTTCAACACATCATCAAGGTGTCCATTTATGATGTATTTTACAATATATACATCCTCTAGCCATCCAAAATAATTAAAATAAAGTCTAAACTAATCTTTAATAAAACTTCATAGTTGATTTTATAACTAAACAATCTCTTCTTTGTGCTCTATTATAATCATCAACACTCCATAAATTAGAGCCACCCTCTAAAAATTTCTAAAATGTTATAAGACAACATCCATGATCAGATTCACTAAGATCATGTCTTAATTTTATCCTCACATTAATCAAGAAATCTAGATTATTCATATCCACCAATCCAATGGATAGTCTCATCACACCATTCACACTTTAAACAAGGTCAAACCTCTCATGACTAATTTGAAATCCCCATACAAATATTATCTTTTATCATCACACAAATAAATAAATTCACAATCTCTATGGAATATGTCCCACCTTTCATCGAAAAAAATTATCATACATGGTCATCCTTCCCAAAACCACACGATAGACATGAAACAACAACCACAAATCATCTCTAGATTACAATAATTTTATCCATAAAGTTCTCTGATACCCCACTCAAGAAGTGTATTTCACCCCAAAAAAATATGTGGATCACTCCCCACAGCATGGCCTTAATTACACCACCCTATAAAGTAAGTCTATAGGCTTAAACAAAAACAATTTAGTTTCTTCTATTCATGCTCACTAGAAACATCAACCCCCAAATCCTCTATTGGGAGTAGTTAGGGTCGATGGTTACATTGCACCTTGATCCTTCACAACATCGCTATCACCTAAAAGGATAAATTTTTGAACCATAAAAAACCTTGGGTATCTATGCCCAAAAACATACATCATTACTCAATCACCTCACTCTAAGAGGAACTTTTCAATCAGAAACATTATGGTTCCATGACTTTCCACCAAGTAGTTGTGAACCCACAATCATCATGGAACTACCATCATCGCATCACTAGAGCTCTTCTTGGACCTGAACGATTTACCACAGAATCATACACGTCCTATTTTATTAACCCAATCATTATTCATCATGCGCAACTAACATGCACCACCATGATCACAGGAAAAAAACAGGTTGTCACTCTTGAGCCACCCAAACCCATCACATCAATGGATCCATGCCCATCTAACCGATGCTTGACATCATGATTACCCTGTAATTCTGAGGATCAAATGTTCTCTTGGTAACCACTTCTAAATCAAGAGTTTCCTCACTTTAGTCATAATATTCTAAGTTCATCTCCAATGCTGGATCATGCACATGACCAAGCTACAACTCATCCCTAGACAGTTGTCACCCAGTTTTCATTCTAACAAAGATCACTTAGCTATGCTCACCTCATACTATAGTGTATCAAGAAGGGAAGGGACCGGCATCACATTGATCCTTCCCTCACATTTATCTAAGACTCTATGTTCCCTAGAACCCAATAATCCATAAACCCCAAAGAAAACATAATTTTAAAGCTTCCTTCATACCCTCTAAGGGTATTCCCAAGGCACTTCCATGTATAAAATTAAAACCTCCAAGAATTCCCCATGCCTTGGTACCAAATGGGAGAATCTCACCATGCATCACTAATCTTGTAACTTCCCATCTAGGACCATTGCCAACCACACTATTGAATCTTCACTACAAGATAACTGAGTAGGAAACCGAATAGTCCTTCCTTCCAAAAAAGGGTCTTTAAAACTAAGGGTTCTAAAACACCAAGATCTTCTTCTAACAAACCCCAAAACAAATAAAGCGCTAAAATATCACACTAAATAGAACCTTTTGTGAATCAATTTCATAGGCTGAATCTTCCATCCAAGACTCGCATAATCAAATAATCATAAGAATGGGTTAACCCCCTCACTGAACATAAGGCATAAACTCTAATTATAGGAAACTTCCTAAAAGTTAACTAAGATCTCTTGCCTAACCTCTTTGTTCAACAAAAAATATGAAAACTGAGAATAATAATTGGTAATAATATTCCCAATGGGTCCATCTCTTAATGAGACAATAAAAATAACCCCTACACTTGGGTCTTTTATAAAAATATCTTTGCAATTGGTTATTTAATTCATTTCATCAGTTCAAATTTATTATAAGTATTAATGATGGATCTCGAACCACAAGTCTAGACATATCTTATTATATAAGAAATTTGGTACGAAGATAATTATTTAGTGATCGGATATTTATTTTTATACATTGGGTGGCATTTCTCTGAATGATCGGTCTCAAGTAATAGAAGTTATAGGATCTAGATGTAAGAACTCGGATCTTCATTCAGGTATGTTTTCCCTTTTTCTGGAGTTTTTAAGGAAAATAAATTTTCTGGAAATTTCAGAAGTACACGCCGTGTACTTTTTGAGTACACGCCGAGTACTCTGTTCCAGCTCGAAGCCATGTGCTGGCCGTGTCCGGGCCACACACACGGTGTGTAAGGCTGAGGTGGAGGCCGGTTAATTTGGAGTAAGGAAAAATTGAAGTACATGCCGTGTACTCAAGAAGTAAATGCCGTGTACTCAAGAAGTACACGCCGTGTACTTCCTTATTTTCATTAAATGGACCGGGGTCGCACGTAACCCCTATTTCCATCTTCTTCTCAAGTTTTCGACTGTCCGAGAGAGACCGTACAGCTGGATCTTCGACGGAGTCCTGCCTCGCCGTCTGTTCTCCGATTTGAGCACGGTCAGTTGCGTTGGGATCGCAGCGGTGAGTTCTTCCTTCTACGTTAGCCTTGTTTCTTGATTCCTCCTCATTTCCAAGTTATCATGGGATGAACGTTTTGTGATTTTTCTCAGATCTACGTTGTTCTAAGAGGAATCTGTCGTCGAGGTTCACGTATATCGATCTCTTCGGATCGAGGTAGGTGGTTTGTGCCTTTCCGTAGAAAGTTGATGAATATTTTGTGAAATTTCCACCAATACCCCTAAACGGGGTATTGCGTGTTCCTTTTTTTCCCTTTTTTCTTTCCTTCTTTACTTGATTGCTTTAGTAGAGGTTATTGCTTTTTATTAGAGTAATTTTTTTGTGCTCAGATTGCTTTTCCATGCTTGTTCTGCCTGTTTGGCATTTTGCCAGTTGCCATGCCTAGTTGTAGGATAGTGGAAATGTTGTTTTATTATTGCTATTGAGCCTTAGTTGATAGCCAAGTAGTTATTTAGGTTTACTTGGATGATATACACGCACTGAGTATGTTTAGTTATACTCAGGACTGTGAGAACCTAGAGTAGTAGACCAAAGGGAAAATTGACGGAAGGGCTTCTCCAGAGTGTCTTTTAATCACTATGCGAGACCAAGGGGAGAATTGACGGAAGGGATTATCCATAGTGTCTTTTAATTACGACGCCGTCCACAGGGGGAATTGACGTTGAGTGCTTCCATAGAGAGCCTTTAGCATGATACAAGACTATAGGGGGAATTGACGGTGAGTGCTTCCCCAGAGAGTCTGCTTACTTGCATAGCTGAACCAGAGGGGTGAGACTGTGTGTGCCTCCCAGAGGGTTGCTAGTACTTAGAGGTTGAACCATAGGGGTTAGATTGTGAGAGCTACCCAGAGGGTTACCTGTTTTCTTCTTGTTGTTGACTTCTTACTTGTGTGCTTTTCTTGTCAGAACTGTGGTTTGTTGTTGCTTGTGCTTTTCTGTTTACTGCTTCTTGTTTTATTACTGTCATGTATTCATTGACTATTAGGCACAAATATTTGGGTGATTGCCTATTGGGATTGTATCTCACACCCTATTTGGGCCATACTTTTGGACCCAAGCAGACTATGTTGTTGTAGGTATAGATAAGGGCAAGCACCCTTCTACTTCAGGATCCGGACTGCATCAGGAGCTGGGGAACATGGGACCGAGCTATGGATCGCGATGCTGAGGAGATTATTTTGTTTTTATTTTGCACTTGGGTTTAGTTGTATTTCAGTACATTGTTGTGTTTTCTGTTTTCCTTAGATACTTATACCTACTACATCATTTTCATCATAGTTATATATCTACATTGCTTCTGTTGTTTGGTTTCTGTTGTTATGCATGTCGTTTACTACTTCCACTGTTTATTGTTGTTTTCTTACCTTGTATACCTTACCGAATGAGGGCATAGTTTCCCCACCGACTCACCAAGGACCTCGCTGCTAGTCGGCATCCTCTGGCATTCGGGGAAACGCGTTTGAGGTCATGTGGCGAATCGGGTACGGGGCACCAGTGGAGGGGCTCCGGACTCGGGATGTTACAAAGTGGTATCAAAGGAGTTATTTTCTCTTGTCTTACTATTTGGAGACATTATCCAGGGATAGGACGGATTCGGTACTTGGCATTAAGCTGTGATCAGGAGTAGCTAACCCGTATACAGGGAAAATCCATACTACCTCGTTAATTAAAATTTTCTGGTTTTGAGATTTTATGGTTGGTATGTTTTCACCTAGAGTGATTCGTATGACTTGTGCGGTTATTGTTTTGATATTTCGGTTCTATTCTGTCACAACCTGATGAGATGAGGGTATGTCATCTCATGCATCATATAGACACTTGTAGGAATCACACGCCATGCATTCTTGCCATGCCATATAGGGTGCATTAGTGATTGCATGTTGTTGTGATAGACTATGTGTAGATTATGCATGCTATTGTGATAGTTGCTTGATATATTCTCTGTTGTTATGTTAGAAAACTATTTGTTTTGTTCTTTGCTTAAACTGAATGCCAAATTTTGGTTCTTGAGGTGTTATGGGCCCTCACGGATCGGAATTTGGAACTTTTAGCCTTGTTTTTGTGTTCTGGAATTCTGTGCAGTTTCTGAGCTACTACCCAGAAAAACCCAGAATACATGGCGTGTACTTTTTAGATACACACCGTGTAGTTCTCAGGCCGTGTCACTAAGCGTGTGAGCAGAACACGGTGTCATGGGAGTAACTTCAGGAACACGCCGTGTAAGTTCGGAGCCATGTACCCGGCCGTGTCACTAACAACACGGGTCGGGGAAGCTCGGTTAGAACACGCCGTGTCCATAGGGAACACGCCGTGTAGTCCTATCCAGGTACCCGGCCGTGTCATGAACAACACGGGTCGGCGTTACCTTCCCTTCCACACACCGTGTTTGCTCGGAACACGCCATGTAGTCTTTCCAGGTAATCGGCCGTGTCACGAACAACACGGGACGGTGTCACCTTCGCCTATGAACACCGTGCTTGTTCGGAGCACGTCGTGTAAGGTCCAGCCGTGTAGACGGCCGTGTACTCAACAAAACGGACCGTCGAAGCCTTGTCTAGTGCACGCCATGTTTGTTTCGAACACGCTGTGTAGTATCGGGTTGAGTCAGACCGTGTGTGTTAGCCGTGTAAGGAGACTCGGGCAGGGGAATAGTTTTCAAGCACACGTCATGTGTTGAGATCCACACGCCATGTAGTTTGAGGTGTACACGACTTGTAGGGTGAGAGTACATGCCCATGTTAGTGGTTTAAGAAGACATGTCGTGTAGTTGTGTTTTGCAATCTTGTGTGTTTTTCTTCCCATGTTCCCATTTTGTACTCTTGTGTTCCTTGTCCTTGTTTTCCTGATCTAAGGTGTGATTTTGATCTTTTAGAGCTATGCCTTTGAGACGTCCTCCGGTCGTACGTCTGTCGTCAGGCAATGATCAGACGCCAGACAGGGCTGATCAGGGACTTCCTGTCGATCCCCCAGCCGAGCCATCCTTGGCACTGGTTGTTGTACCAGTCATAGGTGCTGATACAAAGTTCAGGGAAGGTTTCATGAGGATGATGCAGGCCTTCCATAGAGCACCGCCTCCTACCTCGTCTATGGAAGACTTGAAGCGGGTCTTTCAGCAGCAGCATCCTCCCACGTTCTCGGGGGAGGGAGGACCTCAGGCTGCAGAGTCATGGCTGGAAGCCATGCTGACTATCATTGAGCATCTGGAGACGCCTCCAGAGAGGCGGGTCAATCTCGCCACCTACATGCTCCGAGACTCCTCTAAGAGGTGGTGGGACGTGATCTCACAGGCGGGTCATCAGCAGGCTATGGCTTGGGAGGAGTTCCATCGCGTGTTCTACGACTACTTCTACCTGGAGACCTTGAGGGTCGATCGAGCCCAGGATTTCATGAGATTAGAGCAGGGTACTCTATCTGTCATGGAGTATTCCTCTCGTTTCACTGAGCTACAGCATTTTACACCCCTTCGGGATGGGAGTGGGGTGTTCTTGGTGAGGAAGTTTGAGGATGGACTCAGGTAGGAGATCTGCTCGTAGGTGAACATCTTCCAGCTGACTTCCATTACTTCCATCGTCAACCAGGCACTGATTGCGGAGCGCAATCTGAGGGACTCTGGAGCTGCGATCCAAGGCGGGTCTTCTTCCAGAGCTATTTTTCCTCCATATGATAGCAAGAAGCACTGTAGAGATCCTACACGTGGTGATTCGAGGAAGCGAGACGCATCATCAGGCAACCAGGTGACATGCTACCAGTGTGGCCGGACAGGGCACACGAGGCCGCAGTTCCAGAGAGACCCTGTGTAGTGCCGATCATGCGGCAAGATGGGTCACCTTCAGCCTTTCTTCCAGTTTTTCTCACCAGCAGCAGGTGACCGGGGTTCTTCCATGACTCCTCGTTCAGGAGCAGCCCCACCAGTCTCTCACCAGTCAGGGAACTGGAGTTCTTCCGGCCATTCGGGCCAAGGTGGAGGTTGTGGTCATGGCAGTCAGCCACCAGTTCCTCAGCACCAGTAGGGAGGTTCATCTCAAAGGGGTTATCCAGGGGCGTAGGGCCGTAGCACGGGCCAATCTTTTGTCGTGGATTAGACTTATCATGAGCAGGATCCCGACCCTTCTACTGTTCGAGGTACGATTTTAGTAGCCTCAATTTTATCTTCAGTCCTTTTCGATACTGGTTCTACGCATAGATTTATCTTTGTTGCTATTTTGGAGAGCCTTGGACTCTGCATCTTTTCTTCTGCCGACTCGTTGAAACTAGACACACCTTTGGGAATGATGGCATCTAGTGTACGTCAGTGTAGAGAGTGCCCTCTCGAGATTGCAGGGTATCGCTTCTTATGGGATCTCTATGTCCTAGAGATGACAGGCTATGATGTCATCCTTGTCATGGACTGGTTGATTCCCTTCTGGGCAGTCATCGACTGCTATCACTGCAGAGTCAGTTTCATTTAACCAGAAGGTGAATCTTTCCTTCATAGAGGCGAATGGGACGTTCGGGCGAGTCGGGAAGGACTCAAGCATCTTGGGCTAGGAGGAGTGACGACCCGGATTGCTAGTCTTTATCTGGATAATCAGGGGACTCCATAGTTGGAATTTCCTCCAGTGGTGGATCGCTTCAGGGATTTCTTTCCAGAGGACTTTTCGGGTTTTCCTCCAGAGCGTGAGGTAGAATTCTCTATTGAGCTCGTGCCAGGAGTGGCACCGGTGTCCATTCCTCCATATAGGATGGCCACACCTGAGTTGCAGGAGCTCAAGAAGCAGTTGGAGGAGTTACAGGCTAAGGGTTTCATCTGACCCAGTACTTCTCCTTGGGGTTCGCCTGTTCTGTTTGCGAAGAAGGCAGACGGTACCCTTTGGCTTTGTGTGGATTATCAGAAGCTGAACCAGTTGACGGTCAAGAACCGATATCCCTTGTCGAGGATTGATGACCTTTTAGATTAGCTTCGAGGAGCCCGGGTGTTCTCGAAGATCGACTTGAGGTCCGGTTATCATCAGTTGCGCGTTAGACCATCAGATATACCTCTGACAGCCTTTAGGAGCAGGTACGGTCTTTACGAGTATACAGTCATGTCGTTCGGTCTCACAAACGCCCCTATAGTTTTCATGGAACTGATGAACCGAGTGTTCCATCCTTACTTGGATTCCTTCATCGTGGTCTTCATGGATGATATCTTGGTGTACTCTCACACCCGACACGACCATGCCACACATCTTGAGATCGTTCTGAGTATACTGAGAGAGCATCGTCTTTATGTTAAACTCTCGAAGTGCCACTTCTGGATGGATCAGATTCACTTCTTGGGTCACATCATCTCAGAGGCAGGAGTATCTATGGACCCAGAGAAAGTGAGAGCTGTAGTTTCCTGGGAGCAGCTGAAGAACGTTTTTAAGGTACGGAGCTTCCTAGGGCTGGCTGGATACTACAAATTCTTCATTCGGGACTTTTCTCGTCTAGTAGTACCTTTGACAGGTCTGACCAAGAAGGGGGAGAAATTCTTATGGTCAGATTCTTGTGAGTCAGCCTTTCAGGAGCTGAAAGGGAGGTTGACGTCATCACCGATACTAGTCTTGCCAGAGCCAGAAAAGAGCTACACTGTTTACTGTGATGCTTCGGGTATCGGGCTAGGAGCTGTGCTTATGCAGGGAGATGGAGTCGTTGCGTATGGGTCTCGGCAGCTGAAGCCACATGAGAGGAACTACCCTACGCACGATCTGGAGTTGGCGGCTATTGTTCATGCCCTACGCTGTTGGAGACACTATCTTCTAGGAGAGCACTTTGTGGTCTTCACTGACCACAAGAGTCTCAAGTATATCTTTACTCAGCGTGATCTGAATCTGAGGAAGCGCAGGTGGGTTGAGTATCTACAGTCTTTTGACTTCGAGCTTGCCTATACTCCGGGAAAGGGAAATGTCGTGGTAGACGCGTTGAGTAAGAGAACTCATATTCAGGCAGTTCAGGAGGCCAGTAGTGAGTGGAAAGTGATGGCTCTATTCTATGAGATGCATCTGTAGGTAAAGGACAGATGGGGACAGACCTTTCTATCTTCTGTAGCTTTTACCTCCAAGCTACTTGATCGGGTACGGATGAGGTAGCTATCAGACTCGAGAGGCTTAGTCTTGTGGAAGAGTGTTTCAGGAGGGGACCCTCTTCCTGGATGGACAGTGGGCGAGGATGAGATCTTGTGTTTCCAAGGATGCGTATGGGTGCCAGCAGACATACGCGAGGAGCTGATACGAGATTTCCATTCCTCAGTTTGGGCAGTTCATCTTGGCGTCACCAAGATGTATCAGGATCTTCATCGCCAGTACTGGTGGCCAAGTATGAAGAAGGATGTTGTTGGTTTGTCATGATATGTTCTACTTGTCAGCAGGTGAAAGCAGAGCATCAGCGACCAGCAGGCCTTTTACAGTAGTTACCCATTCTGGAGTGGAAGTGGAACGATGTTGCGATGGACTTTGTGACCGGGTTTTCGAGATCACCTCGAGGGAACGATGCTGTTTGGGTTGTCGTCGACAGGCTTACGAAGGTTGCTCACTTCTTGCCGATCAAGGAGACCTTCAGTATCGATGATCTGGGATGAATTTACATCAGAGAGATCGTTCGACTGCATGGAGTTCCGTGCTCTATTGTTTCAGACAGAGATACGTGCTTTACCTCTCGGTTCTGACAGGGACTTCATAAGTCCTTGGGTACACAGGTACTTTTGAGTACAGCATACCATCCCCAGACTAATGTCCAGTCCGAGCGCACGATCCAGGGGCTTGAGGATATGCTCCGGGCTTGCATCCTTGACTTTGGCAGTTCTTGGGAGAAGCATATTCCTCTGGTGGAGTTCGCCTACAACAACAGTTTCGAGGCGACCATTCAGATGGCACCATACGAGGCTTTATACGGTAGGCCATGCCGATCACCCTTATGTTGGCTGGAGGCAGGAGAGCCAGCTTTGCTGGGACCTCGTCTTGTACAGGAGACTTCAGAGCAGATAGAGCTGATTCGGAAGAGGATGGCTACAGCACAGTCTCGGCAGAAGTCTTATGCTGATCAGCGGAGACGACCTCTGGAGTTCGAGGTCGGTGATCAGGTTTTCCTATGTGTCACACCTAGGTTGGGACACAAAAGGATTTGGAGACAGGGTAATCTTTCGCCACGGTACGTCGGGCCGTTTGAGGTTTTGGAGAGAGTGGGGTCGGTCGCCTATCGGTTGTAGCTACCTTAGAGGTATCGGGCCATGCACGACGTCTTCCATGTCTCTCAGCTCTGACGTTACTTTTCAGACCCGTCTCACATCCTTCATCCTGAGGAAGTCGAGATTGAAGTGGATGCGTCGTTCGAGGAGCATCCTATCCAGATTTTCGATCTTAGTACGAAGGTTTTCCGCGGGCGGTCTGTTCCTCTGGTACAAGTGCTATGGCAGCACGGGTGAGTACAGAACGAGACCTGGGAGAGGGAGGCCGATGTACGATCACAGTGGCCGGAGCTGTTCGTGGATTCTTCTTCTCCACCTCATTAGGGAAATTTGGGGACGAATTTTTTAAGGGGGGAAGTTTGTAAGAACCCGGATCTTCGTTCAGGTACGTTTTCCCTTTTTCTGGAGTTTTTAAGGAAAATAAATTTTCTAGAAATTTCAGAAGTACACGCCGTGTACTTTTTGAGTACACGTCGTGTACTCTGTTCCGGCTCTAAGTCGTGTGTTGTCCGTGTCCGGGCCACACACACGGTGTGTAAGGCTGAAGTGGAGGCTGGTTAATTCGGAGTACAGAAAAATTGAAGTACACACCATGTACTCAAGAAGTACACGCCGTGTACTTTCTTTTTTTTCATTAAATGAACCGGGGTCATGCCTAACCCCTATTTCCATATTCTTATCAAGTTTTCGACCGTTCGAGAGAGACCGTATGGCTGGATCTTCGACGGAGTCCTTCCTCGCCGTCCGTTCTCCGATTAAAGCACGGTCTGTTGCATTGGGATCGCAGCGTTGAGTTCTTCCTTCTTCTTTAGACTTGTTTCTTGATTCCTCCTCATTTCCAAGTTATCGTGGGATGAAAATTTTGTGCGTTTTCTCATATCTACGTTTTTCTAAGAGGAATCTGTCATCGAGGTTCACGTATATCGATCTCTTCAGATCGAGGTAGGTGGTTTGTGCCTTTCCGTAGAAAGTTGATGAATATTTTGTAAAATTTCCACCAATACCCCTGAACGGGGTATTGCGTGTTCCTGTTTTTCCCTTGTTTCTTGCCTTCTTTACTTTATTACTTTAGTATAGGTTATTTCTTGTTATTAGAGTAATTTGTTTGTGCTCATATTGCTTTTCCATGCTTGTTCTTCCTTTTTGGCGTTTTTCCAGTTGCCATGCCTAGTTATAGGATAGTGGCACTGTTGTTTTATTATTGCTATTGAGCCTTAGTTGATAGCCAAGTAGTTCTTGAGGTTTAATTAGACGATATACACGCGCTGAGCATGTTTAGTTATACTCAGAACTGTGAGAACCTAGAGTAGTAGACCAAAGGGAGAATTGATGGAAGGGCTTCTCCAGAGTGTCTTTTAATCATGATGCAAGACCAAGGGGAGAATTGATAGAAGGGCTTCTCCATAGTGTCTTTTAATTATGACGCGGGCCACAGGGGGAATTGACGTTGAGTGCTTCCCCAAATATCCTTTAACACGATAAGAGACTATAAGGGGAATTGACGGTGAGTGCTTCCCCAGAGAGTCTGCTTACTTGCATAGCTAAACCAGAGGGGTGAGACTGTGTGTTCCTCCCAGAGGGTTGATAGTACTTAGAGGTTGAACCATAGGGGTTAGAATGTGAGATCTACCCAGAGGGTTACCTGTTTTCTTCTTGTTGTTGACTGCTTACTTGTGAGCTTTTCTTGTTAGAACTGTGGTTTGTAGTTGCTTGTGCTTTTCCATTTACTACTTCTTGTTTTATTGCTGCCATGTATTCATTGACTGTTAGGCACAAATCTTTGGGTGATTTCCTACTGGGATTGAATCTCACACCCTGTTTGGGCCATGCTTTTAGGCCCAAGCAGACTATGTTGTTGCAGGTATAGATAAGGGCAAGCGCCCTTCTACTTCAGGATCTTGACTGCATCAGGAGCTGGGGAGCATGGGACTGAGCCGTGGCTCGCGATGCTGAGGAGATTATTTTGTTTTTATTTTGCACTTGGGTTCAGGTGTATTTTATCACGTTGTTGTGTTTGCTTTTTTCCTTAGATACTTGTACCTGCTGCATCATTTTCATCATAGTTATATATCTACATTGCTTACGTTGTTTGGTTTATGTTGTTATGCATGTCGTTTACTGCTTCCGCTATTTATTGTTGTTTTCTTACCTTGTATACCTTACCGAATGAGGGAATAGTTTCCCCACCAACTCACTAAGGCCCTCGCTGCTAGTCGGCAGCCTCTGGCATTCGGGGAAATGCGCTTGAGTTCATGTGGCGAACCGGGTACGGGACACAGTGGAGGGGCTCCGGACTCAGGACGTTACACTGGACAAGTTGAATTCCACAAATAATCTATATAGGAAAACACCGTTTATATTATTATTGAAACTTTAAACAAATCCATTTTATATATTCAAACTCCCAAGGATTTAATTACTAAGTCATATAAATATAATATTGACCGACAAGGGTAAATTCATTCCAACTTGGGATCAATTATATGGGTTGTAAATTCCATGTTATGGAGGTAAACATGTGATAATTTTCAATTGGGATCCCATTTAAGTGAAAAAAATTAGTAATTAATTTATCAATGATTTAAATTTATATCTTTAAGGGATTTATCATATAGGCACATAATTCTAATATTTACCTACAAGAGTCGAATCGAGTATATAAGGATTCAGTTATACTAGTTTCCATTCCCAAGTTATAGTAGAAACAGCTTATAAGTTTCAATTGGAATGCCATAAATCTAACATCCATCATTAATCACATGGATTAATTAAGAATAAAATCCAATTACTTTAAAATTTTAAATATTCACATTATAGTTAATTTATTAACTATTTTCTAACTATTTCATTTCTTTAATTAGTTTTCGATCTGGATGGATATAATTCCATCATTAGCTATATGGGAAAATTTTGGTTAGGTTGATATAGAAACTTTATTTAACCAACCAACATCCATAGCTATAAACAAGGCAAGCAATCCTACTAGAAAGTAATAAAAAAAAAATAAAGAATAATTATGGCTTGTGAATCCTATGTGCTTGACATGATGAATGACACATTCCCTCATTTCATATCATCCCATGAGTAAAAATACCATAAATTGGTAACCATACAATAAAGTGCATCAATTAAGGTGAAATGATAATCAATCATTGTAATGAAATTCAATAACAAAAATTCCCAGCCCTAGAAACTTAGACTTTTCCTCATGTGTGGGTTGTCCAATCCCAAAAATGATCTATTTACCAAGTTCTAACACATTCTTAGTATCCTATCTACCATCCCAAAATAGTAATAAAAGGAAAAAAGAATCTATAATATCACTTTGTGATTTTCCCATACAGTTTCACTCATAAGTAAATAGAACTGGAGGGTCACATGGCCTCAAGCACACCACCCCATACATTATAGGTTGATGACTATAAGAGAAGGTTTAATAGTGGTATAGTGGGGAGACTATACCCACTGGATCGGTACAAAATATAGTGTAAAATAAAATGTAATGATATATAGGTAGATAATAATAAACTAATATCCCAGAAAGAGCTAATAAAAACCAATCATACAAGAACAGATGATGATACAAGTACAAGTCAGTCAATACATAGAGTAGGGGATATACATATATCAGGGTTAACAATAAATAAATAAATAACAAGAAAACAAAAATCCTATAAGTATTCCAAGTAAATTATTAGTATGAGAATCTCATGAAAAATCCTAGCCCATGACAAATAGAAATAATGATGCACTATCTAAGGTCCTAACTTGTAGCCAGGAGATCTGTTCAGGCACCAACTGATGGCCCAAACAGGGTGTGATTAAAACTCAGTATTCTACCACTAATGGTGTCTAATTCATTTCCAGATAATGAGTATAAAAAATACAGTTTATATTATATGGTATTAAATAAAGTATTAAAGTAGTGTAAAGGTGTTGATCAGGGCCCTATAGGTAGTTCCTAGCCTAAACTGACTATCTCAAAACATGGGGCCTGAGAAGTAGATATAAGACCCATGGTAATAATCCCAGAATTCCAAGAGTAATAATCATAGGTGAATCCATGGAGGGGATCTAGGTATTCCCTTTAAATTAAACCATATGAATACAAGGATATCTCTAAGGAATATTATGTGTGAAATTTGGAGAGCCATCCCATTGTGATCAATCCATGGTGTATCGCTCTATTTTAGAATTCAAGGGATGAACCCTTATCATTCATTGTTCTAAATGGGATATAACCGAACCCAATGAGCATGTCATTAGTAATTTCAACAAGGGGATTGATTTGGATCCAATAGTGTAATCCAAGGGATTTATGGTCTGAGGATCTCAATCCAAATCTAAGATCTTATCCCAATAATTCTAATGTTTTAGATATTCTAGGTGATTCTGTAATGCTATGTCGATGCATTCACAAATATAAGACACTGACCAGATCCAAAGATGGATTACCCATGAAATTTGGATAAATTAATTGAATGGAATCCATTAGGTTCATTCTTGGCATTAAAATATGGAATACAAGGCTTACCCATGTAATTTATCGCTTTTAATCCATATCTACTACCATTATATTAAAAAGGCTTACCCATTGTATTTATATAAATAAATAGTATGGAATTCATTGGGTTCATGCTTATAATTACAATCTGGAATCCAAGGATTAACCATGGAATACCTTACTTTTAATCCATAAATGGTTCTAATATATTAACAAGACTTACAAGGAATGAAGTCCCTTTTTGGTAAGGTAAATTAAATTAATCCAACCATACATTATGGCTCAAGTCCATTCATTTGAATTAAATCCCAAGACTTCCATTAATCATTAACCCATTAGATCCCATATTCTAATTTCAATAATTATATTTCTTAATTAAGGGTATCACAATTCACCAATACTAATACCTTAATTTATTTTATAACACCCAAAAAATTAACTTAAAATAATAATAAGCTCAATAGATTGTTTAACATGAAACACCGAGCTTTAAGTGAATTGTGATATACTATAAAAAATATTATTATTTAAATGTGATCTTTATAACCTAGTCGTTAAACTGGTGGGTATAAATTTTAGTAACCAACTTGTGAAATATATTAATAATGGACCTACTCAATACAAATTTATTGATAAATTCATAGTAAATAAGAACTTGTTTTTAGTAAAGGCATTTTATGCTTCAAAAATAAATTTTCTTACAAAGTTATTTTATTGAATGTTGTGCATTAAAATTATAATTAATTTATACAAATATTAGAAATTTTACTTTATAAAATAAAAAAATACTGAAATCATCATATCAAAATTAACTTATGGTGAAATTTAGGGATTTTTTTGAAGTGGTTGATTTTTCAATGAATAGTGAAAAATACATATTCTTCAAATACTCTCATTAAATCAAATAATTTAAATGTCCCATTATATTTTATATTTTTTATTAAAGTTAGATATGATAAATTTTAATTAGAATCATCTAATTAATTCCATTTGAATTTTCAATATTCATGATTTCTATATAAGTTAATTATTATGCTTAAAAACAGATTTTTTCTAAAAACTATTTTCCATTTTATTTTAAACAATTACATTAAAATTGATTATTTCCACTTATTAAGATTGAATCTTGAAAAAAATATTCCATATTTGGAATTGGGAGGTGAAAATTTGGTAAATAGTTCCTTTTTATTTTTTTCAATATGAATAGTAATCGTGGTAAATGTTTATCATCTTAGTAAAGGGTAAAATGGGTAAAATAGTGTTAAAACCATAAAATAAGATCTAAAAATCAACCCATCACTTGGCTCAATTTCAATTTATGGGATAACTTTGAGCATAAATATCCCAAATTTGAATATATGGTATTTTGGTTCCATTATCTCTTAATAATTACATTTATATTATTTTTAAGTAAATAAAATTCTAAAATGTCACTCTCTTGACTTTAATATATACAAAAAATTTACATAGGGATATAAATATAATAATTTTAGTTATAAATTTTTACTTACAATATGAATTTTTTTATCATATTATGTTATTTTTATATTTTTAGTAATGAAATAATTACCTTAAATTCTTACACAATGCCAACACAGTGTTTGTGCAAGCATTAGAAAAATCAAGTGAACTATTTTAAAAACTCTAAAATTAATATCTTTTTCAGTGATTTATAATAAACCATAATATTTATAGATAAATATAACATAATAGGGATTTTATAAAGTTTTATATTTGAATTACATATTTTAATTGATTTCTTTAAAGTCAAATTAAATGAATAATGTCAAAATGACATTAATGATATTTTATGTCAAATATTTTATCAAATTATTTAGAAATCATAAAATTATTTCAATAGGACAAGCAGGATTATAAATGATCAAAAATTTAATCAATTTTCCATTTATGATCCAATTTTTACCTTATAATTTAAATAATAACCCATTAATATTGAAAAATTCATTACTACGATTAAGGATAAAATTGGTTAACCAAGGGGTTAAACAAAAATATAAGGTTTAAAATAATGTCTAAACCTATCTAAATTTTATTTTATGATTTAATTAAGAAAATATCATCCTTTACTTAGAATCCATGTAATTTGAAACCATTTCACATGAATTATGAACACATTATATTTTAGTATTTCATGTATTTTAAAATGATTTAAAATTAATAAAAATCATATATTTGGGAAAATTTATGGGATATATTTTAAAATGTAAACCATTTTCCATTGTTTGGAAATTTTTCCTTTTATATAAAATTTATAGACCTCTAAAGAGTAAAAAACATTGATATCATGGTAATTTTCAAAAGGGTTAACAGGGGTTTAAACTAAGATATATGGGTGAAAACACAACTAAAACTTGTCAAAATTTTATTGGGTGAGAACATTTTGACTCATATTCATATTATATTTTAATTAAATCAATATGGATATATTGTTCTATAACAATTAATTTATATTAATTTAATAATTTAGGTATTTCTAAGAGTGACCCTACCCTCACTTATAAAAAGACACCCCTTCTATCTTTACTTTACACCTTCTTAAGAAACCTATATCGACCAAACCCTAATAATTTATCTTATAAAATTAAATATACACTAACTTTATGTTTCTTTTTTCTCTTCAAATATTATTTCAAGGTTCATTAAGAAGGGATCTAAAGAAAGTCTACCAAAGAAGAGGTAATCACCTTTACCGACTCTTTCAAGTTTATTTAATATTAAAATTCATATAAATATTTTGTAACCATAATAAAATAACAAATAAATTATAATAAAAATAATTATATATTATTATTATTATGGTAAATCTAGTTTTCATAGCTATTACTTCTTATGTAAATTGAAAACATCGCTCAAACGTACGTACAAATTATCATCTTTATATAGTAGTGTAATTCATTTTCCATCACCATTTTACTTGGATGGTTATAAATATGGAACTAATGAGTATATATTATATTTATGACATAATTATGTTTTTTTAAATATAATATACCATCTACCTTCTTACCTTTCCATCCATTGTAAAATGATAACATTGCTCATGAATGTTAGTGTACTACCACCTCCATGAAGTGATGTGATTCATTTTTCATTTCTGATTTACATGGGTGGTAATATGGATGTATTTAATGAATATATATGATATATATTATATTATAAGGATTATTTTAAGGTTAATTATTATTTAACTTTCCTTCTTTCCATATGTTGAAAAGTGAAAACAACATTAATGCATACGTACGACCTACCGTCTCCAAGAACAATGTAATTCATTTTTTTATCTTCACCATTCATGGATGATTCTAAATTTATATATAATAAACATATATTATATTTATATAATTATTATAATTATGGATAATATGAAACCGTGATAAAAATACAAGGATCAGAACTACCAAACTGAAACTTTCATGAAAAATGATACAGTTGACACCCAGAAATAATGATTTTAAATATGATATTATAAAAATGAATGTGGTTATTATATAAATTAATAAAAAGGTTAAAACCATTACACAAGAGGTTAAATCTAGTTCTAAAAAGTTTAAGTGTGAGATGATGGGTTTCATTACTCAATTTCTATCCATTGGGTTATATTATTTCTTTATTATCTATATTATTCAAGGATTATTTCTGAAATAAAATCTTATTATTTTATGTTTTATTTTCAATTTTTTTATATGTATTTAGATTTTTTAAAACATAATCACTTCATTTATTAATTTTCACTTCAATGATATTATTTTTTAATGGATTTCATCTCAATTTCAACTCCATTGAGACATATTTGGTATTATACACCTATTTGATTTTATGTGGGGTATATATTTCCCCTAAGATGTATTTAACATTAATATTTATTTGTTAATGATGATTAAAAATTCAATTATTGTTTACACTTTCAAGGGTTTATAATTTAATAGTTACCAAATAGGTAAAAAATTATTTTATAATCTCATTTTTCGGGGATTGCTTATATTTTTCATTGAAGTAATATTATAAAGTAACCTTAATAAAATTAATATATTTTCTCATCCTCTATATATTTAAGGATTTTCCATATTTTCTTCAAATTTTTACTCTCTTTTTAACTTGAATAAATAAATTAAATGTTTAAAATAAAAACTGATCCTATTTCTATTTTGATTGGGTATATTTTTCTTCCATGCCCATATTTTTTCAAAATAGTTTTAAAAAATTATCTTTTATTTTGTCAAATGATTTATTAATAACATTTTAATTTATCCTGGACTTTTATAAGGTTTTAAATGAGCCTTTTTTTGGAAGGTTCGTTTTCAACATTTTTTTACAAAAAGTCCAAACGAATAATTCTTTTTTATGTATACAAAGTTAATGTACTTTCCCACCTCCATGAATGTTTTATGATATTTATCTTATTCTATGAGTTTTAAATGATTTTTCAAATAAATCTATATAATGAAAAATTATTTTAATTTTTCACTTCCATTTTATTTTATTCTCTAAAATAAATGAATTTATTATAGAACCTATATTTCTAATGAGTTGATATTCATATTTTATCTCTTATTAGTTTTTCAGTAATTAACTTTCCATTGAAACATTCACTTTCTTGTGATCATATTTCATTGGAAGTCACATCTTTCTTAAATATCCATATTCTTTGCATCATTTTATTTCTTATTTCCTAAACCATATACCATTTATATATATGGTGTTTTACTATGAAATATATTTGATTTATTAGGGAAAATATTTATATTTTTTATTCTTTACTCGATATATATATTTAGTGATAAGGCATACTATTATGCATAAAATTGATCATTAAATATATAATTGTTGAGTCAATAAGGTTTTCCTTATGACTTTTCCATTCCTTCTTGTTTTGAAAATCACAAACACCTTATCTTTAAGGAAAAATGCTTTCTTAAGGAAAATTGCTTTTATAAGGAAAAATGCTTTCTTAAGGAAAATCGCTTTTATAAGAAAAATTTATCCTTATCATATTTTCATTAATATTTTTCTTAAGTGTGAGATTCGGATTCACTTTCTCGGAGTCATAAAAACTTTGATATAAAAGCATTCTGTTTTTAGGATTCGGTTCTGGACAAGAACTATAAGGAAGTTTCATTCCGAATTCCGGATATGAATTCTGACTTAGTTCTATTCCAGATTCAGGATACGAATTCTGAAGAAGAATTCTCATTACGAATTCTAATGAAGAAATCCCATTCCGAATTCTCATTACGAATTCTGAAGAAGAATTCTCATTACGAATTCTGAAGAAGAATTCTCATTACGAATTCCAATGAAGAATTCTCATTACGAATTCTAATGAAGAAATCTCATTCCGAATTCTCATTACGAATTCTGATGACGAATTCTCATTACGATTTCTGATGACGAATTTCTATTCCGAATTCCTACTCCGAATTCTCATTCCGAATTCTCCTATTAAACAGAATCTGATTATCATTGTTTTATACACTCTGAATTTATTCACTCCGAACCTTCACTCCGAAATTTCTATTCCGAACTTTTATGTTAGAATTTAAAACGATGTCGTACTTTCTGTTACACTTGTTTTGTTATAAAACGATGTCGTCCATTTTGTTATAAACTAACCGTTGTCTAAGTGACACGTGTACAGGCCCCTCCAAACTTTAAGGAAAATATGACCGTTGGAGAGGAGCCGACCTTACCTATAAATAGGAGCTCATTTGAAAGAGCTCGCCGCTGATGAATAGCTGATGGTTGATGCATATGCTGATTGCTGAATAAGTGCTTACATGCTGTTGAAGTGATTTCTAGAGAGAGAGTCTCTTATTAACTCTCAAAGCTTCGTGCGACTCCGAATGTTGGTGATTACATTCGAGGGCTTCCGGGGATAGGAAGACAGAGGTGCCGACTACCTTAAAGATTGAGGGCTTTCTTGCTGAGAAAGACAGAGGTGCCGACTACCTTAAAGATCGAGGGCTTTCTTGCTGAGAAAGACAGAGGTGCCGACTGCCTTAAAGATCGAGGGCTTTCTTGCTGAGAAAGACAGAGGTTGCCAACTACCTTGAAGTTGAGGGCTTGCGGGGATAGCAAGACAGAGACACCGATCTTCATATCGAGGGCTTACCCTGGTGTGGGTAAGACAGACTTGCTTGAAAGTATAAATCAAGGGACCTTTATCCAAGGTTGTTGGATACCCTTCTCTTTGGGTTAAAAGACTATTATCTTGTTACTAGTAGTTTTACTACTTGTTGTTATTCCGCTGCAATTTGTATCTTAAGGAAAGTATAACTTTCTTATACTTCCTTACTTACTCTGATTAGTTTAGATTCTATACGCTTTAAGGTAGAATCTTATATTGTAACTTTTGTTAAGTTTCAATTTCCGGAACCATATTTCCGGAATCAGCTTTTGGAATCTCTTTCCAAGTTTAGTTCGGTGTTAGAGGTGTTGTGAATCTACTTAGTTTAACTTTGTTAAACTTAGTCCTTTCCTTTTCTTAAGGAAACTTTAGTTGTTCATAACTAACTTTAAAGGTTCCAAAGGAATTTTTAAAGTATACAATTCACCCCCCCTCTTGTATATTGAGCATCTCATATTATATTTCGATCCTACAATTGGTATCAGAGGTTGGAAACCTCTTACTCTATACCATTCTTACATTTGGTATCAGAGCCAAGGTTACTGAAATACTTGTACTCACATACAAGTTTTTCTTGCTCAACTTTTTCATTCCGAACTTTGTCATTCCGATTTATCCATTCCGAATTTTTTCTCATTCCGAACTTTTTGATTACGAATCTTTTGCTATTAACAAGTTTGTTTCCAAGTTATTATTTAGTATGGCAGGAATTAATGTTGGATCTATTGACAATCTGAATCCTACAAGACCACCTATCTTTGATGGTAATGATTATGAATACTGGAGAGATCGTATGAAGACTTTTGTTATCAATACTGGAGTAGATAACTTTGTCATGCTTACTGGTGACTATAAAATTCCTGACAAGGAAGTCAGAACCTTTACTAACCAGGAAAAGCAAGAATATCAACTCAACTATAAGGTACGCAATACTTTACTGTGTTCAATGACCAGAAATATATATAGCCAAATTTCTTCTTGTGAAGCAGCTAACTGTATATGGAAGAAGTTAGAGGTTACACACTTTGGGACTTCTAAGGTGATTGAGACTAGAAGAGCTATGCTTAGAGCTGAATATCATGGCTTCAATTTTCCTTATGGAGAACCTATCTGTAAAGTTCAACAAAGATTTATGACAATTGTCAACAGTCTACAATCTATGGGAGAAAAAGGTTTAGATGATGAAGCTCTTGTGGACAAGATTATTGATATTATGCCAAATGAGTGGGAATCCAAGAGAACAGCTATAGATGAGAACAGGAAGGTCACTCAAATTACTCTTGATGAATTATTTGGAACTCTTCTACAACATGAGACTAGAATGAAGAGAGATGCTGACAACATCAAGAAGAAGAATGGAAATGGTACTGTTGCTTTTAATACAACTTCGAATCAGATGAAAGCTAAGACTCCTGAGAGAGTAACCAGATCCAAATCTAAGAAAGTCATTTTCCAATCCGAATCTAGTGAGAGTGAAGTTTCAGAAAATGAATTAGCCAATCTTGCTCGAAGGATGAACAAGATAGATATACAGAGAAACTTTCAATCCAAGTATAAGAAGAAGGACAGGAAAGATAAGAAAGATGGAGAAGTAACTTGTTATGAATGTAAAAGAGCTGGACATATTAGACCTGATTGCCCTATGCTCAGAAAGAAAGAAAGGAAGGAAAGACATTCAGAAAAGAACAGGAAGAAGTATTACAAAGCTAAAGCTAAGAAAGTCCTGAAAGCTAATGACACCTGGAATGCCAGTGGTGGTGACTCTTCAGATGAATCTTCTGAATATGAATCTTCAGGACAGAAGAATCATGGTCTTATAGCCAGATTACCTATTGATAATCATTGTCTCATGGCTAAGGTACGAAATGCTGAATCATTGACCAATGTTTCTTTAAATCCTAATGATAGTAAGTATTATAACTCTTCTGATGAAGAATCATCTTCTGATGAGGAAAATACTTTACCTACTTATGAAGAAGTCTCTAGGTTTGCTGAACTTCTTGAGATTGAGAATTCCAAACTCAACAAGAAACTTGATAAGGCAAATTCTAGGAATTCTATTCTTACTAAAGAGATATCAGATCTTTCTAAAGATCTTGATAAGAAAAATGCTGATTTTGAAAATATTTCAAAAAATCTTGAGGAAGTAAGTTCTGAGAAGAACAAACTTTCTAAAGAATTAGAAAAAGTAATTTCTAATAAAAATGTTTTCGAGCCTAACTCTAGTTCAAAAACTAATGATTTTGAGGATAAAAACTTGGTTGTAAAACTCAAGTCCGAAATTTTTTCCTTAAAGAAGTGTTTATCAAACTTTACCCATGGTAAAGAAAATTTTGATAAGATGTATTCTCAAATACGACCTTTAAGAAATAAATCCGAATTTGGTTATACCCATGCAAAACCAGTTTTCAGTAACAATTATTTTGTTCCTCAAAGTGCCCCATTTTGCACTAAATGTCAATGTGGTGGTCACTGGGCAAGAAGTCGTTCCTTAAACAAAACCCAATCCTTAGGTTTTCATAAAGCTTATTTTTCTAAGAAAATGTGGGTACCTAAAATTTTATTGTCCGAAAATCTCAGATCCAAACAAGTTTGGATTCTGAAAGTCTAAATTTGTTCTTAATTTCAGGAAAATAAAGAAAGTTCCAGCAACAATATTTGGTACATGGATAGTGGATGTTCCCGGCATATGACTGGTAACAAAAGCTTTTTTGAAAAGATTATCAAAACGAAAGGAGGAAAGGTAACTTTCGGAGACAATGCTAAGGGAGAGATTGTTGGTATTGGTAATATTGTTCTTTTAGGTAAAACTTTGATTTCAAATGTTCTTTTTTTTAAAGGTCTTAAGCACAACCTCATAAGCATAAGTCAGTTATGTGATGAAGGTTACCTTGTGAATTTTAGGAATGATAAATGCTTAGTTCACAATTCCAAGGAAGAATTTATTCTCTCAGCCAATAGGCAATAGAATGTTTACACCTTAAACTTAGAAGACCTAAGAAGCCAAGATTTACCTTGCCTAAGTGCAATGGAAGATCACTCTTGGTTATGGCATAGAAGATTAGGACACTGTAATCTTAGAAACCTATGTAAACTCTCTAGGAAGAAACTTGTTAAGGATCTACCGGAGATTAGATTTGATTCTTCTAAAGTTTGTGATCCTTTTCAATATGGCAAGCAACATAAATCTAGTTTTAAGTCGATAGGTGAAGTCTCAACAACCGATGCATTACAGTTGGTGCATATGGATCTTTTTGGTCCAACACAAACTGGAAGCATTGGAGGCAAATACTATGTGTTTGTTCTTGTTGATGATTACACTAGATTTACATGGGTCTATTTTCTAGCAAGGAAATCTGAAGCTTTTTCTTATTTCAAAAGTTTTAGAGCCCAAGTTAAAAATGAGAAAAACCTTCCATTGAAAACTATTCATAGTGATCATGGAGGAGAATTTCAAAATTCTGATTTTGAAACTTTTTGTAGTAAGAAAGGTATTACTCACAACTTTTCAGCACCTAGAACTCCTCAACAGAATGGTGTAGTTGAAAGAAGAAATAGAATTCTTCAAGAGATAACTAGAACCATGTTGAGTGAATATTCTATTGCTAGACATTTCTGGGCTGAAGCTGTAAGTACTGCTTGTTATACTATAAATCGAGTTTTGATTAGACCTTTTCTTAATAAAACACCTTATGAGTTATGGAATGGTAGAAAACCTAGACTTTCCTACTTCAAGGTTTTTGGCTGCAAAGTATTCATCTTGAATACTAAAGATAACTTACATAAATTCGCACCAAAATCAGATGAAGGAATTTTCTTAGGTTATTCCACAACCTCTAAGGCTTATAGAGTTTTTAATAAAAATACTTGTACTGTTGAGGAAACAGTACATGTAAAATTTGATGAATCAGATCCTTTTGTTTTTAAAACCTCCCAACCTACATCCTCGGATGTGTTTTCAAAAACTGATTATCAACCGTTGATAGAAGAACCTTCTGATAAGGAAATTGTTCTAGAAGATACTTCTGAAACATTTACCCCAGAAGACTTTCTACCCTATGTTGATTAATAGGTTTTACAAAACCCAAATCAGGTGTTTCTTAAGAATCATCCCAGTGATAGTATCATTGGTGATGTAAATCAACCTGTAAGGACTAGAAGTTCCTTAAGAAATGAAGTAGAACATCTAGCATTTCTTTCCCAATTAGAGCCTAAAAGCACTGATGAAGCTTTAGGTGATGATGATTGGATCAAAGCAATGCAAGATGAACTAAATGAATTCGAAAGGAATAAAGTCTGGACCTTGGTTGAAAGACCTAAGGAAACTTCTGTTATTGGAGTAAAATGGGTTTTCAGAAATAAATGTGATGAAAATGGAGTCATTGTTAGAAATAAAGCTAGACTTGTTGCTAAAGGCTATAATCAGCAAGAAGGAATAGACTATGAAGAAACCTATGCTCTAGTAGCTAGACTTGAATCTATCCGTATTCTACTTGCCTTTGCAGCATTCTTTAATTTCAAACTATTTCAAATGGATGTGAAATGTGCTTTTCTTAACGGTTATGTTCAAGAGGAAGTTTTTGTTGAACAACCTCCTGGCTTTGAAGATACAAAACATCCAGATCATGTTTTTAGACTTACCAAAGCTTTGTATGGCCTTAAACAAGCCCCACGAGCATGGTATGATAGACTTACTGGTTTTTTGCTTCAAAATAACTATGTTAAGGGAAATGCAGATCCAACCCTTTTTATAAAGAAAGATAAGAAAAATGTTTTGATTGTTCAAATTTATGTTGATGACATTATATTTGGTTCAACTCAGCAATCTTTGACTGACTCTTTTGCTAGTCTAATGAAATCTGAGTTTGAAATGAGTATGATGGGTGAGTTAACATTTTTTCTTGGTTTTCAAATTTCTCAAAAACCAGAAGGAACCTACATATCCCAACATAAGTATATTAAAGATCTTCTTAAAAAGTATGGTTATGACAACACTAAGAGTATAAGTACTCCCATTGGTACCTCAAACTCTTTAGATCTTGATGAAGCTGGGAAACCAGTAGATCAAACATCTTTTAGAGGTATGATTGGAAGTTTACTTTACTTAACAGCTAGTCGACCAGACTTAATGTTTTCTGTATGCTTATGTGCAAGATATCAATCCAATCCTAAGGAATCTCACTTAAAGGCAGTAAAAAGAATTTTTCGCTATCTTAAGGGAACCATGGATCTAGGATTATTTTATACTTCTGGAAATGATTTTGTTCTAAAAAGCTTTTCTGATGCTGACTTTGGTGGATGTAGAATGGATAGGAAAAGTACATCCAGAACTTGTCATTTCTTAGGAGATTCATTAGTTTCTTGGTCATGCAAGAAGCAACACTCTGTTGCACTCTCCACTGCTGAAGCTGAATATGTAGCAGTTGGAAGTTGTTGTGCACAAGTGTTGTGGATGCAACACACACTCACAGACTATGGCTTGAGTTTTACTAAAACTCAAATTTTGTGTGATAACACAAGTGCCATTGCCCTAAGTAAAAACCCTACACATCACTCTCGTGCAAAACACATAGATATTAGGCATCACTTTCTTAGGGATCACACACTCAAAGGAGACATTATTCTTCAGTTTATCGGAACGCAAGATCAACTTGCTGATATTTTCACAAAATCTATGCCTTCTGATAGATTTGAATATATTAAACAAAAGTTAGGAATGATAACCGTAAGGTAATCTTCCTTAATTAACTTTCTGTTGAAAAAGTCTCCTTACAGTAATAAACTCCTTTTCATAGGGGGAGTACATTTGATTGTTTATTTAACAAAGTTTTTCAAAATTTGTTTTCAAACTTTTCGGAACGAAAATTTCCGGAATGGAATTTCCGGAACAACAATTTTCCAGAAAGGATATTTTCGCACAGAATACTTCTGGAATGGAAGTATTTGTATTGAAAATTTCCGGAATGGAAAACTTTCGTACTGGTATTTTCATAATGGAACTTTCGTACTGAATCTTCCATAACAAGTTTTCGTATTTACTTTTTCGTATTGAGTTTTTCGTATTGAGTTTTTCGTATTGACTTTTCGTATTTACTTTTTCGTATTGAGCTTTTTGTAGTCATCTTTATATTACCCATTACGAATAACTTTCCTAAGCTAATCCGAAAGGTATGATTTCCTTACTGAAGTTTTCGTAATCATATTTTACTTGCTGGTAGTTTCTTGTATTTTGTTTTCGGATTATAGTCTTCTTAAATCTTTGTTTTAATAAAACCTCAAAAAGATCGGATTCAAGCTTTCAACCGTCAGATCTAATCGCAGATCATTCTAAACCGTTAGATCAACCGAAGAAGTTGAACCGTCATCCCAATGCCTATATAAAGGGGACCCTATTTTATCGTCCCACATCGATTTCAAGCTTTTGCGTGCTGAAGCTCTGACTCTCTGATTTAAGGCCGTTCCGAACTACAGATTTTCAGTTCCGAACTTCAGTCTTCTCTGTTCCGAACTTCTCAGAGACTTCTAATCCGAATGTCTGCAGAGTTAGCTTCTCAAGAAATGTCTTCAACTAAGCCCATTTCACAGTGGTTAGTCTACAGAGAGAGGTTAGTTCATCCGAATTTCTTCAGCAACTATGATTCTATTATTTCAAAGAATATCAAGATGAATGGCTGGGAAGGTGTTGCGATATCAAAAACCGGCAACCAAGATGAAGTCTACTCTGACTTGCTTGTCGAGTTTTATGAGTCAGTTGCTTTCTTCATGGAAGATAATAGAGAGAAGTTTTCCTTTAAATCGTATGGCAAGACATATAAGCTATCTTACACCAAGGCTGCAAGCTTGGTAGGGTTGAATTATGAAGGTGAAGCTGAGTTTATCTCGCACGTTCTGCCAGACTCCTTGGGTAGTTTCAACAAGGAGAAAGCCTTAGAAATTCTCGGATTGGATGATGACAAGGCTCCGAAAATAGCAAGTCTTTCTACAAACTTCCGGATTCTGGAGTTATGGGTGCAAGGCCTTATCGTACCGAGAAAAGGAGACAAGGACAGCTTGAAGAAAAGTGAGATATATATCTTAGATTTCCTGATAAATCTAAGGAAGTTCAACCTGATGAAGCATATTCTTCTTAATATTGAAAATTTGAAGAAGGGGAATCTGAGAGCTCAGATTGTGATGTACCCGGCAATATTGTCAAAGCTCATAGTTCGGTGCCTAGAATCCTCCAAGGTGGCTTGCAGTTCTAAGCCGAAAGTTTGCAAGATCATGTTGCTCAGTGATGCAACTCTTAAAAGGATGAATATAGCTTTTAACAAGGAGTCAGGGAAGTTCATTGATCTACCTTCTCAAGTAGAAGTGACTCCGAAAGTGGCTGATCCGGAATCATCCAAGCCGGTAAGGAAAAGGAAGCAGAAAGAAGTGGTAGTCGATGCTGAGGAACCTAAGTCTAAGGAAGTCCATTCCGCACCTCCTAAGCCTAAGAAGAAGAAGACATATACTGATGAGGTTGCAGCGAAGTGGAGAGCTGACAAGGAGAAGAGGAAGGAAGGAGATCCGCAGTTCGGATTGGATCCTGCAGAGGCTAAGGCTCTGAAAGAAAAGGCTGCTGATGAGCTCGAGAAACAAGAAAAGGAAAAGAAGCTGAAGAAGAAGTTGTCAGAAGTTGAGGCTGTGCAAGCGTTGTTGAAATTTAATGAAATGGTTTCAGCAACCATTCCCGTTCCGAGATCTTTTTCTCTGGAATCTCTACCTGAGACTCCAGGAAGAAATCTTGTAACTCCGGAAAAGGCTATTGCTACTGAGGAAGTAGAGCAAGTGGAAGAGGTTGAAGAAGCGGCTGAAGGAAGTGGTGAGACAGGAGATGTGCTCAAACAAGTAGATGAATATAAGGGAACTCCTTCGGATCACCTCTCGCTCCGAACATCTGAAGCTCAATCTTCAAAGCTTGCTACTCTTGCAATGGAAGAAAAAAAGGGAGAAGAAGAAGTTACTTGTCAAGAAAATATTTTACTTGATGCTGCTCAGATGGGTAACGTAGAAGTCAATGTTCAAGAAGTTGCTGATGAGGAAGATAAAATTGTTCAAGTCTCTGATAGTGAGAACAGATCTCCGGAACAGGTTTCAATTCCGGAAAAAGATAAGGGAAAGCAAATTCTTGATGATACCCCGAGTTCAGAAAAAAGTATGAGGAAGGAAGCTGGTAGCTCTTCTAAGAGGAAGTTGGAGCTTATTGAGGAAGAAAATTCACCTAGCAAGATTTCTGATTCGGAGTCATCATCGTTGGGGCACGATTTTGTTGTTCAGTCCTTGAAGAAGTTGGTGGGAACCATTCCGACCTTCTCCAGTATAGACTCTAGATGCCAGATGCTTCAACATACGATGAATCAGAAAACCGACTCCGTATCCATGGTTATGGATAAATGTGTTGAGATAGAAGCCCAGTTCAAAAATTTATTTATTGGTTACGAAGCCCATAAAAGATCTTGCAAAAGGATGACTAGCTGGTCGAAGAAGAATGTGGAAGAGATGAGGTTGCTGGATGAGTTTCAGGAGAATGTTAAGGATTCTTTTCAAACCGAGGACAAGAAGTTTCATGAGATGACTACATCATTCGATGAGAAATTGACAGAGGAAAAGAACATTCGGAGTCAGGAAGTAAGAGATCTGAATGGAAAGCTCAATTCTGTTTCTCAGAATTGGAAATCTGAAAGAGATCATCGGATCAATTTTCTAGAAAGGATAAAGTCTCAGGAAGAGAAAATGGAAGCTCAGGAAGAAAAGTTGAAGGCTCAGGAAGAAATCATTGAAGCTCAGTCAGCAAGAATAGTTGCCTTAGAAAAGAAAGCAGAGGAAGATCATAAGGACCTCAAGAAGATCAAGACAATTCTCAAGGGGCTCATGTCGAAAGAGAAAGATCCGAAATGACCAATCCGATCTTTTTGTTGTAATCTGTTTTTGTTGCTGACATTTCAAATATAATGAAAATTGTGCTTGTTGTTTCTATTGCTGTCGTTACTAATCTTTCAGGTACTTTGTTATTTTTTCCATTCCCTCCAAATTCTTTTTGAAAATCACAAAGGGGGAGAAGGAAAAGATCCTTAAGAAAAAGAGGAAATCTAATAAGGGTTTTTTCAAAGGGGGAGAAAGGAAAATACCCAAGGAAAAAGAACTCTAATAAGAGTTTGTTTAAGGGGGAGTTTTTCTTAAAGAAACATCACTCCGGAAATATGAATACGATCCTTAGAGTTTCAAATCCTAAGGGGGAGTTAGTCGTATTCATCTATATTCTTAAACCAAGGGAGATAAGCTTTAATATGTTTCTTTCTTCTTAGAATAGCTTTTTCGTAAGGATGTTTGTGCTTTCCAAAAAGGGGGAGATTGTTGAGTCAATAAGGTTTTCCTTATGACTTTTCCATTCCTTCTTGTTTTGAAAATCACAAACACCTTATCTTTAAGGAAAAATGCTTTCTTAAGGAAAATTGCTTTTATAAGGAAAAATGCTTTCTTAAGGAAAATCGCTTTTATAAGAAAAATTTATCCTTATCATATTTTCATTAATATTTTTCTTAAGTGTGAGATTCGGATTCACTTTCTCAGAGTCATAAAAACTTTGATATAAAAGCATTCTGTTTTTAGGATTCGGTTCTGGACAAGAACTATAAGGAAGTTTCATTCCGAATTCCGGATATGAATTCTGACTTAGTTCTATTCCAGATTCAGGATACGAATTCTGAAGAAGAATTCTCATTACGAATTCTAATGAAGAAATCCCATTCCGAATTCTCATTACGAATTCTGAAGAAGAATTCTCATTACGAATTCTGAAGAAGAATTCTCATTACGAATTCCAATGAAGAATTCTCATTACGAATTCTAATGAAGAAATCTCATTCCGAATTCTCATTACGAATTCTGATGACGAATTCTCATTACGATTTCTGATGATGAATTTCTATTCCGAATTCCTACTCCGAATTCTCATTCTGAATTCTCCTATTAAACAGAATCTGATTATCATTGTTTTATACACTCTGAATTTATTCACTCCGAACCTTCACTCCGAAATTTCTATTCCGAACTTTTATGTTAGAATTTAAAACGATGTCGTACTTTCTGTTACACTTGTTTTGTTATAAAACGATGTCGTCCATTTTGTTATAAACTAACCGTTGTCTAAGTGACACGTGTACAGGCCCCTCCGAACTTTAAGGAAAATATGACCGTTGGAGAGGAGCCGACCTTACCTATAAATAGGAGCTCATTTGAAAGAGCTCGCCACTGATGAATAGCTGATGGTTGATGCATATGATGATTGCTGAATAAGTGCTTACATGCTGTTGAAGTGATTTCTAGAGAGAGAGTCTCTTATTAACTCTCAAAGCTTCGTGCGACTCCGAATGTTGGTGATTACATTCGAGGGCTTCCGGGGATAGGAAGACAGAGGTGCCGACTACCTTAAAGATCGAGGGCTTTCTTGCTGAGAAAGACAGAGGTGCCGACTACCTTAAAGATCGAGGGCTTTCTTGCTGAGAAATACAGAGGTGCCGACTGCCTTAAAGATCGAGGGCTTTCTTGCTGAGAAAGACAGAGGTTGCCAACTACCTTGAAGTTGAGGGCTTGCGGGGATAGCAAGACAGAGACACCGATCTTCATATCGAGGGCTTACCCTGGTGTGGGTAAGACAGACTTGCTTGAAAGTATAAATCAAGGGACCTTTATCCAAGGTTGTTGGATACCCTTCTCTTTGGGTTAAAAGACTATTATCTTGTTACTAGTAGTTTTACTACTTGTTTTTATTCCGCTGCAATTTGTATCTTAAGGAAAGTATAACTTTCTTATACTTCCTTACTTACTCTGATTAGTTTAGATTCTATACGCTTTAAGGTAGAATCTTATATTGTAACTTTTGTTAAGTTTCAATTTCCGGAACCATATTTCCGGAATCTGCTTTTGGAATCTCTTTCCAAGTTTAGTTCGGTGTTAGAGGTGTTGTGAATCTACTTAGTTTAACTTTGTTAAACTTAGTCCTTTCCTTTTCTTAAGGAAACTTTAGTTGTTCATAACTAACTTTAAAGGTTCCAAAGGAATTTTTAAAGTATACAATTCACCCCCCCTCTTGTATATTGAGCATCTCATATTATATTTCGATCCTACAATTGGTATCAGAGGTTGGAAACCTCTTACTCTATACCATTCTTACAATAATGTGTGAAATGGACTTATTAAGTGATGGGAGGGGCCCATTATATACCATCTATGAATTGGTAGGTCTTATGAGATAAACTAGTTTGGGTATTTGGATGAGGCCTTACCCATTTATGTAAGATGTCTTGGTACAAAGACTCAACAGTAAGTTTAAGATGTCTGGAATTATGCATTCTATAATTATGAAATTAGTTATTGATTTCCATGTGATTTTTTGAATTGTTTTGATATCCATGGATATATCTCAAGCTTATGTGATTATTTATATACCATTATTTTACCATCATGTATTCCTGTAATATTATTCTTCATGTTCATGTTATTGGTTAAATGGAATGTGTTTTTAGTTATTTACCTTTCCATATATATTATGCCTTATCTACTCAAGATATATTCCAATGTATGTAACCCTTATTGTGAATTTGATCTCACTCTTATTCAGTTTCTTTTCCCTAAGACATGAAGAAGGAATCTTTAAATGAGTTCAAGGATGTTGAACATTTACTTTCACTATGTTCTATATTTTATTTCCAATGTAATATTGAAATCATATTTGTATCTGGTTTTCCAATACAACTAAATTTTTTGGTCCTCTAGGAAGTGATCACTTATATAAATTGCCAATGTAATGAATTAACTACCGAATATAAGCTACTAGGTTCATGGTATTTATAGTTGGTATCAAAGTAATTTTAGTAGAAACTTTAGGAACTAGATTTTGGAAAACATAGATTTGGCAGCATAACCCTATGATATATATTGAATATGTGTATAATTGTCGAATAAAATCATAAAGTTTTTGGAAATTTAGAGTTTATGTGATTTTTATAGCGATAGATCTGTGTCTGGATACTAAAATTGGACATGGTTTTGGTACAAATGCTTCTAGGGGAAATAACCTTGAAAAAAATTTGGTCAAGTATATATTGACCATCATTCTAGTTCATAAAGAGTGTGCCCTTACTACGCACCTTGTAATGTCCTGGTTTTTATCATGATGTATGGATCCTTAAAATTTTGGTTTAAACCTTTATTTTGATCAATGTTGAAGTGACCAAGAGAATAAGGAATTTTTTGAGAGTGTCTTAGGCTTTTTCGGAGCCTAGAGCCTCAGATTTTGGAGAAAATAGGTGAGTTGCATGGTTTGTTTAAACAATTCACCAAAGGCCACATGGTTTGGGTGAACCATGTGGGGTGCTATAGAGGGTCTCTAATGGTTCACATGGTATATGCATGGTTTTCCCAAACTTTGTGTCTATCCCACATGCTTAGTGCCACTTAGGTATTGGGTGTGCACGGTTAGCGCATGGTTTGGCCAAACTATGTAGCCAAAACGTGCATCCAAACCATAAACCCATTAAAAATGGATCAAAATATCATTTTTCATTGCCTTATTTTATGTTTTAACCATCCTTTCCTCTCACAAATCATGTAACTCTTCCTCTACTCCATTAAAATCTTTCCCATGGATTAAATTAGGCTTTTTGAATCCTGCCTCATACTATGTCTATTTCACTCAACATTAATCATGTTGGAAGAATATTGGTAAGCTATTAATTCCACTTATTTCCTTTCCTCATTTATCTCTCCCTCATGAATGTTATTTCCCATAAATATAATATGCCTTATTTCCAAATCATTTATCTATTTCACTAATTTCACCAGTTTTACTTAAAATTTAAAGATGATATCAGATGAGAAGTTGTATACCACCTTAAGGTAGGTGGTCTAGTAATTTTCCCCTAAATACGGGATATTTTATATCATGCACCATCATGTCACTTTCTGTAATTTCCAATCATTGACTTAAAAATAAATATTTACTTATTTAAATTTGTAACCTTGTTATAGAAACTCTCGTATACCCTTAATTATTATCGTAGGTCAACCACCACAACAATTTCCACTACTTTGGGTGTTCTCATTTAATTTCCTTGACTTATTAAATGTTAATGTGGCCAAACCACTATTTAAGTGGTGTTGGTGACCACCTAATTGACTGGATAATTGTGTTTAAATGGAAAGTGAGTGGTATTTCTACATCATGTGACTCTTATGTAAATAATGGTTTATGAACTTAACAAAATGAGATGTATAATGGTTGGAAACCATCCCTTTTATGACATTAAAGCAAGATTCAAACTATTTATTTCTTATAACACTCAGACATGGAGTCCCTTTTGATTTGTGATACTCGGGCATGGAATCCCCTTGATTATGATACTTGGGAATGGTGTACCTTATGATTTATGATAATCGGGCACAACATACCTTAGGATTTATAATACTCAGGAATGGAGTCCCTTACTATCCTATGAGACTCTTGCGACTATGCATGGACAATTGAGTTATGCCTTAGGACTTGGATAGCACTATGTATCTATATATATATGTCTATATATGTTACTACATATATAGTTCATATAGATACATACATATCTATAAATATATATATATATATATATTTACTCATATATACAAATGGTGACATGTTTTCAGAGATATTCAAACTTAGGTCGAAGTAGGTGGTTTTAGTTGGGCGTCCCATGAGGAACCCTGACCAATGTGGTTTTATTTTATTTGTTGTTATACACTGGTTATTTTTTTCAAATTGTTTATTGTATATGCACTTTTTATATTATACTATACATAGTTGGTGGTGGCCTACTGAGTATATCTCAAACCCTATTCAAGACACTGATTATTACTTGAACCGAACTTATGGATAAAGGCTATGATAAAGGGAAGCATTAAGTTTTGGATGCCTAATTATTTATACTTGGAAGGAGTATGGGAGTAGAATAATGAACTCATGCTCATGATTCTAGTGGAGATATATTTTGGTTTTTTTCATTTTTGTATATTAAGATTTTATGCTTTTTTCTCTGCTTCCATGTATTCCCCTTTTTTATGTCACACGGATATGAAATCATTTTGTATATGATATTGGTTCTGCTTCCGATTATCTACTATATCTATATGATTCATGATTTTTTAGTTCATTTATTATATTGTTTCCACTGCATATTATTATTGTATACCACTATTATACACTATGATCATGAGGGTATATTCTCCCCACTGTACCATTATAGACCCTTGTTGCTAGTGGAAAACCTATAGCATATGGGTAGGTGTGATTGATGCTAAGTAGCTCTTAGGCTCAGTTACCAATCAATGAAGTAGACCCAGGATGCTAAAAAAGTGGTATCAGATTGTTTTTTTACTTTTGTCCTACTATTTGAGTTATTAGACAAGGGGATAAGAATGTGTTGTAATTTGGTAATGAGCTTGTTCCTGGGAGTAAAAAACCCATGTATGTGGAAAATCCAATTGTCTGGGATGGGATTTTTTGTTCTGCTTTTTCTTGTTATAGTTTTATTGAGTTCACTATTGGGTGAAGCACATGATTTGTGGCATTATTATTGTTATTATTATGATGGATTTCTTTTTTTAACTCATCCTAGTAAGGTAAGGGTGTATTGATCATGCATCATATTAGGCACCTGAGGATTCACATGTCATGTATATTCCATACCATATTTATATTATTGCTTGCATTTCCTATTGTATATTACTGGTGCCTCAACTATTATATTCATAAATTTTTATGTTTCTTATAGGGATAAAATAATTTGATTAATTAAAGTGTCTATATCAACCTAAATGGTTTTTTCTCATATAGTTTGATGGTGTAACCTTAATTTACTAATTTTTCCATGTTTAAGCCATGGGCCACTGGTTACATGGGCTGAAATGTTAGTTTATTTTCATTAAATGAAAACAAATTATAATTTATGAAGCATGTACTTCTATAAATTAGGAATGTTGATTCATCTAATCAAATAATTTTATAAGACCTTTTATATCATAATATCATGTGTAAGGGTCAGGTCGTAGTTACATGACATGTCAATCGAAACATATAAATTTTATTCCTTTATAAATTGGAAATAGTGACTCATCTAACTATACTATAATAAATATAAACATATAAATGATTACAAACTAAAATAAATTTAATTTCTTAAATAAAATGGTTATCGTTAAATGGGGATTCCAATTGCAAAGTACATGGTGTTTTCCTTTATACCATGAAATTAACACTCCATGTATGGAAAACTCTACTATGTGATGTGATACCTTAACCCTAACCCAACTGTAGTATTAAGTATTAGGGATTTTCTCTTGTGATCCTGAAGATCTTCCATGTCACTTAGACTTGCCTTTTATAGCAGTCAGATGGGTTGACTCTAATATAATAAATCTTATATCTATCCTTTTCTTGTATCTTGAAATATTTTTTGTTATCTTTGATATTGTTTGTTTTTTAACCTTATCTATAGATTTTTTTTTGGAAATTTTTTATATGTTCCACCATGACATCCTTGAGTCATGTTCTAAGAGGGTGGTGATGACCATGCACTGGAGGTGGTGGGCCTTAATCCACCAGTATAACCTCCTATGGAAAAACTTGAGGAACCTCCTATTATTCCTAATATGGGTATCAATGCTCAGTTATGAGAGATTTTCCTATGATTTATGAAGTTTTTATAGGGATATTTACAACCTCCCCCTACTATGGTAGAGTTGATGTAAAAATTTCAATAACAGCATCCACCCACTTTCTCGGGGGATGGTGTCCCCTAGGATACTATGTCATGGATAAAGGTAATGTTATCTATCATTGAGAATCTTGAGATGCCTCCAAAGAGTAGTTTCAAGATATCATCCTTTTTTTATTATTCCAAGAATTGGTGTCTTTTTATCACCTAGTTTCATTATCATCAGGTTATGGTCTGGGTGGGCTTTCATACATACTTATATGACTACTTCTTCCCTATGATGTTGAGAGTAGACCATTCTAGGGAATTTATACACCTTCATCAAGGAGATATGATTTTGATGGATTAATCATCTTATTTAACTGAGATTTAGTGCTTTTTACTGAAAATTTATAGTGATGATTTGATGATGGAAGGATGGTTTGAGGATAGTCTTGTATACACTATATGATCATAGGTCAATATATTTCAATTGACCACCATTTTTTAAATAGAAAACCAGTCCCTCATCATTGATTGGATCATAAGGGGATTTGATAGTGTGGTCCATGGCACTTCAACACTAAGAAACTGAATTTGTTCATCCAATGGTAGGAAACATCACTTTGAGTTATGTGCGAGGGAAATGACAATTATATCACACCAAATGATAGTTATGTGGTTTGTCACAAATGTGGGAATCTAGGGTATAAAAATCCCCAATGTCCCAAAAACCCTATTAAGTTATAAGGTTTTGGTAGGTTAGGTAATCTTTAATGTTTTTTTTATAATTTTCCATATTTTACTAGTGGTAGAGGATCTGTATTAGCTTCACCTTTAGGAGTGGGATTAGTAGAACATCGCCTGGTAGGTATCTGGGTACTACCATCCATTTAGGTAGAGGAGGGGTCTCGTATGAGGTATATGGGCTTCAGATATATAGTTCCATTATATATAACCTACCCAGGGTAATCAGGTTGTATCTTAGGGATTTGGATTTGGTTACATCAATATAATGCATCCTAGTCTTGAAAAGAAGAGTCTCGAGCCTTCAATAGTTCAAAATACTATTCTAGTAGCCTCTACTTTAGTGTCTACTTTATTTATCACTGGTGCTTCACATTATTTAATATCAACAGAAATTGTGGATATTACGAGCTAGGAGATAAATTAATTCTATGGTGTAATTACTCTTAACACACTTTTGGGAATCTGATTCAAAAGTGTGAACAGATGTAAGGAATTACCCCTTGAGATAGGTGGTTATATTTTTGTATAGAACCTCTTTGTCCTCAATATGAAGGGTTTTGATGTCATAATCAGGATGGACTAGTTAGTACCATATCAAACTCTGGTTGATTTCTGACATTGAATTGTGACTTTCACATCCCCCAAGGGCGTTAATTATATTCATAATGGATAATGGGATGTCCATGCAAGTCGAGCTGGATCAGAGCATCATGGAATGGGTGGAGTGACAACCCAGATTGCTAGTCTTTTTATGAGCGATCAGGGAATGAAACATATAGATTTCCTTCCTATAGTAGGTCATTTCAGGGATGAATTTCCTTAAAAAAATATGGGTTACCCCCTATGAGGGAAGTGGATTTTGTTGTTGAGCTAGTGTTAGGAGTACAACCAGTGTCCATTACTCCTTATATGATGGAACCAACTAATATTTTGGAACTCAATAAGTATTTAGAGGACTTGGAAGTGAAAGTTTTTATATAAACCAATACTTCACCATGGGGTTCACCTATCCTTTTCACCAAGAAGGCATACTATACCCTCAAGATTTTATGGATTATCATCGGTTGTACCAGCTTATGGTTAAGAACTAGTATCCACTACCACATATAGATGACCTCTTTAACTAGCTCCTTAGGGGTAGTGTTTTATCCAAGATCAATTTAAGGTTGGTTTACCATCATGTGTGGTTTAGACCATAAGATATACCATTTATTGAATTATATAATAGATACGCCTTGTACAAGTATTTTTTCATGTCATTCAGTCTTACGAATGCACCCACAATTTGTTTTCATGCATTGGGTATTAGTCTAGGAGAAGTCCCGATATAGGATGAGTGACTCGTGGTGTATGGGTCTCATTAGTTAAGGCCCCACAGGTGGAACTACCCTATTCATGACCTCAATTTAGTATTTTTTGTTTGTTACTTTCGTTGTTGGAAGTATTACTTTCTTGGAGGGTGGTTTATGGTGTTTTAAGATCAGAAAATCCTCAAGTACATATTCACGCATCATGAATTGAACGTCATATAGAGAATATGGGTAGAATATATACATTACTTTGATATTGATCTTGATTATATGCCTGATAAGGGTAATTTAATGGTTGATTCCCTAACCTAGAATACTTAGACACATGTCATTCAAGAGGCTAGTTGTGAGTGGTAGTTAATGGATTTGTTTTTTGAGATGCATCTAGAGGTTTAAGAGTGTCATGAGAATCATGTTTTAGTAGCCTTGGTAGTGACATATTCTCTTCTGGAGTGAGTAAATATGAAATTGATTTCGAATATTGAGTTATTAATCCTAAGGGAGAGTGTCTTGGGTGGGGACCCACCACCTAGTTGGGTTATCAATGAGGATGATATTCTTCACATTTATGGGCGTGTTTGGGTGCCTCCAAACATATGGGAAGAATTGATGTATGATTCTCATGTCTCTAAATGGGTAGTAAATAATGGTATTACCAAGATTTACTATGACATACACTGTGAGTATTGGTGGTAGAGTATGAAGAGGCAGATTGTAGGATTTATTACACAGTGTTCTACCTATCAGCAGGTGAAAGCATAGCACTAGTAGCTAGCTAGACTTTTACAGCCTCTGTATATTCTAGAATAGAAATGGGTTGATGTTACTATGAATTTTTTATGGGTTTTCTAAGATCCCATTAAGTAAATGGTGTGGTATGAGTGATCATCGACAAGTTTAACATGTTCACTCACTTTATACCTATCAGAGAGACCTTTCTAGTAGATGATCTTGGGATGATTTACATCTGGTAGATAATATGCCATCATAATGTTCCTTGTTCTATCATATTGGATAGGGATTATTGGTTTATATCTCAATTCTGGTAGAGGCTTCAGAATGCATTGGGTTCACAGGTACTTCTAAGTATAGTGTATCACCCTTAAACTGACAGTCAGTTGGAATGTACAATATGTGTTTTAAAGGACATTATCTGAGCATGCATTCTTGATTTTAGAGGTTCTTGGGAGAAACACATACCTATATCTGAATTTTATTTCAATAATATCTTTTATGAAAACATTTTTATGGATCCATATGAGGCCATATGCAGTAGTTCATTCTATTCACCTGTGTGCTAGTAAGAGGTGGGTGAGGCAACACTACTAGGATATCTTCTCATTCAAGAGACATTAGAGTAAGTATATCTTATCCAAAATCATATGGATATAACTCATTCTATGTAGAAGTATTATAATAATAATCTCCTCAAACCTTTGGAGTTTTAGGTGGGACATTTTTCTTTCTATGATTTTTTCTTATGTTGGGTCATAGACAGATTCAGATATAGAGAAAATTTTCATCTCACTGTGTTAGGCCTTTCAAGTTCATAGAGAAAGTTGGGCTGGTAACCTATCGATTGGCCTTACCTAAAAATTAATGAGCCATAAATAATGTCTTCCATGTATAACAACTTTAACATTATTAATTTGATATGTTTAATTCTTTTGAACCTAAGTATGTTGAGCTAAACATAGATTCTTATTTTGAGGATCATCTTATTTGTATCATCGATCAGGTAATGAAGGATCTATAAGGATGGTTTTTCCTCTATTTTAGGTTATATTGAATCATGAAAGTGTAAAGGAGGAGACCTAGGAGAGGGAGGAGGATGTATATTCCCAGTGGATGGAAATTTTCTTAGATGTCATTTTACCACCCTCAGAAGGGAAAATTAGGGATGAGTTAGGATGGGAGGTTGTAATAGACCAGTCTTCCTCATGAGGTACATATCCTTTTAATTTCTATCAAAACCTTTATTTTTATTAATTTTGAAGTTACCAAGATAATGAGGAATGTTTTGGGAGTGTTTGGGCCTTGTTCGGATCTTGAATCCTCGAGTTTTGGATGAAATGGGTGGGTCGCATAGTTTTTGTAAACCATGCACTTGAGGCCACATGGTTTGGGTAAACCATGTGGGCTGCTATAGAGGGTTTGTAGAGGAGAACATGGGATATTCATAGTTTTCTCAAACCATTCACCTAGAATATACACTTAGTTCCACTTAGGTAGTGGGTGTGCATGGTTAGTGCATGGTTTGGAAAAACGTGTGGACAAACTATGAACCCTTTAAAAAGGGGTAAAATACCCATTTTCCCGAACCTTATTTTCCCCTCCCAAATCATTCCATACCTCCTATACTCTTTTGGAATCTATCCAATGGATTCAACTAGGGTATTAGACTTCTCCCTCATATGGTATCTGATTCACTCATCCTTTATTTCATTAGAAGTGTATCAGTAAGCTCTTCAATCCTCTTCATTATTTTCCTTATTTATCTCTATTATATGAATTCTATTTCTAGGTGATTTAATATTCCATATTTTCAAGTCATTTTTCTATTTCATCTATTTCTCTCATTCTACTTTAAATATAAAACTGATACCATATGAGGATTCATCTACTGCCTTAAGTTTGGTGGTTTAGTAATTATTCCCTAAATATGAGTAATTTTATATCATGCATCATCATGTTGTATTCCATAATTTCTAATAATTTCCACAAAAATAAAATTTCTTTATTTAAATCATTGAACTTGTTAGAGGAACTCTTTTAGATCCTTAATTATTGTTGGAGGTCATCCACCTTGATAATTACCACCCCTTTGGGTTAGCTCATTGAATTCCCTTGACTTCATAAATGTTAATGTGTTCAAACAACCTTCTAAGTGGTGTTGATGGCCACCTAATTGAATGGATTGTTGTAATTAAATATAAATTGATTGATATAACCACATCACATGACTCTTATGTAAATAGTGATTTATGCCCTTAACAAAATGAGATATATAATGGTCAGAAACCATCCTTTGGCTTATATTAAAGAAATACCAGCACTATTTATTGGTTATAACACTCGGGCATGGAATCCATTGTGATTTGTGATACTCAGGGATAGCATCCCCTTGATAATGAAACTCGGGCATAACATCCCTTATGATTTATGATACTTGGGAATGGTGTCCCTTATAATTTATAATACTTTTTCATGGCATCCCTTACAGTCTTATGAGACTCTTGTGACTATACATGGATGCCAGAGTTATGCATTAGGTCCTTGCCAGCAAAATGTATCTATATATATGGATATATATGTTTATATATATATATATAGGGAATATATAAACATACATATTTTATATATACATATAAATATATGTATATGTATACATGTACTCACATATATATATATGGTGATATTTTTTTAGATATATTTCATCTTAGGATGAAGTGGGTAGTTATGGTCGGGTGTCTCATGAGGAACCTAGACCTATGTGGTTTTATTTTATATATTTTTATACACTAATTATTTCATGTACACTACTCATTTTTTATGCACTAGAAAGACTATACTAGACTTTTTTGGATGTGAACTAATGAGTATATCTCACACCTTTTTCGGGCTATAGATTGGTACCTAAAGAAATCTTATAGATGTAGGTAGGTACAAAGGGAAGTATCAAGTTTTGGATGCCCGATTTTATGTGCTAGGAAAGATTACATGAGAAGAGAACCAATATCATGATCTTAATGCTAGTGGAGATATCTTTTGGTATTTTGGTATTTGTGTTCATCATGTTGTATATGCATGCTTCTCTAATTCCATTTATTCCCTTTTTGTATAGCATGCAAACATCAAATATTTTTATATATGTTGTTGGTTTTTATTTTATTTTTCTACTATATTCTGATGCCTTATGCTTCTGTGGTTCATTTATTATGCAGTTTATACTACTTACTATTATTGTATACCATTGTGATACACTCTTCCCATGAGGTTATAGTCTCCCAATTGTATCATAATACACCCTCTTTGTTAGTTGGAATCCTTAGGCATATGGGGATGCACGGTTGAGGCCAAGTTTCTCTCAGGTTAAGTTACTGATCAATAAACTAGTACCTAGGACATTACATACATGGTTTGACACTCTTGAGGGATATTTAGGGATTAATTTACATCTTATTTATGGACCACTATGAAGGATTTTAATAGATCATTACTATGAATGTAATAGATTAAACCTACAGTGTCATAGATTAAAAAGAATGTGTCAATATTTAGACATCTTATAAATGATTTTCCTGATTATATGGTTTCCCACTATGATTATTGTTTCTCATACTTATATTTTTTGTTTTAGATAAAGGTTAAAACTAGAAGTAAATGTGTTAACACTAGATGTGGTGGACAATGGAATAATTATTTTCCTGAGAAACAATATAAAATGGGATCTAGAGTGAGGATACTTTTTATTATGCCTAATCAAGTATCTCATTATATGATTAATGATATCAACTTTAGTGAGATTATTGACACACACAATATGATAAATATAGAGTTTTATAGAATTTTAGGTGATAAGAACCATGGTAATAAAAGTATTCAGCATCCTAAATGTAAATAATGTTAAAAGATGAACTTGGGGAAATGTCATAAAGGAACAGAAATTTGTTTTACATGTGAAGAAATAGGGCATCGAGCAATAAATTTCCCATTAAGGATTTCATAAAATAAAATATTAGTATAATGATCAATAAGATAATGGGAATAAAGGATTATCAGAGTTATATGCTATATAATTGGGGATGAAGAATCTATAAGTAACATATAAGAGGTGTGATTTATTTTAGTAGTTACCCATAAAAGAAAATATGATTAGATTGAGATTTAGGAAATTTGAGATGTGATTAATATTTATAATTATAAAAATGAAGTATTATAGAATAAAGCAACAAATATTGGTTAGAATTTTATGAAATACGTTGAATTATTTGTGTACCTATGTATTGGGGTTTGAAAATTATGTTGTATTAGTATTAATTGATGGTATTTTGACATCTAAGGATTATTCTAGTAATATTTAATGTAATGAAGTTTTATAAAAGTGTTATAAAATGTCAATTAAGGGAATATGTGTTGAAAGTTATTGATAACATTAAAGGTTAATAAGATCTTTCAAGTTGAGTTAATTATGGGTTATTATAATTTGAGAATATATTTTTTATCGTATTGGTAACCATGGGATTGAAAATTGATTTAGTGACCAAGTGATTAAAGTTATTTTAGAAGAATCTCACTATATTTTTGGAGAAAATTATATGAATAAGGTAAATGGAATAATATTTTCTAGGATGGGATTTTATTTGAGGGATAAATATTGAGTTATATTATGGAATCATGTATTTTTTTTAGTGGTTTTGTGGTGATCTGGTTTATTTTGGGAAAATCTTATTATATTCTAGAAAATATATGATCAAGGTATTCACATGTTTGCTATGTGAAATTATGAGAAAATTTATGTTTGATAAAATCTATTAGATTTTTGGGTTTTAAACTTTTTATGCATATTTTGGAAGATTATTATGGTTAACTATTTATGGAATGGATTAAGTTGAACTTTAGGGGTTATTATTGGGGTTTTAAATATTAATGTATTATATTTATCCATATTGGATAATTATGCTAACATTTTTAGTTTTTTTTAATATTTATAGAAATAAGTAGTGACTTTTCATTCTTTTAAGGAACTTATAACCCATTAAAAGTTAATTTTATTTCTTTAGGCATGAAAAATTCATCTTGAATATTCATTTCTTAGAATAAGAGATGATTTGGAAATTCATCAAATAAGAACTAAAGGATTAAAATTTTCTTATAAAATAGAAACAAATCAAGTAATTATAATTTATCATGTTACATATCTTTACAGTAAAATAATCCCTCAAATTTAGGAAAAGGGTCTTGAAATAAAAATGTTATCATTTTTTCTTTATTTTCAATGAATTGATAGTCCTTTCACTCCGCACTAGTTTATGGTATTATGGTCATTTAATTTCTTAGGACCAAATTATATATCACTCTCTATTAGTCCTTGGATGTAATTTTTCTCTTCTATGTATATATTTTAACATATCACCAATTTTATTCTTATCTAGGAATCTGATTATGTGTTATTTTAGTTAACCTTTATCATTCTCAATTAACCTTTTTAAAATAAGTTTTATTATACCTTCATATTATGTTTGTTTCAAAAATAGTATGTTCAAATATAAAACCTTTTATGGAAAATATAAAATTGTGAGGGTTCAATTTATTTAAGGGGATAATAATGTAACACCCTGAAAAATTATTTAAAAAACAATAAGCTTGAATTCTTTCTTAATACACAACACCGAAATTTATGTGAATTATGATATAATAAAAAAAATATTATTATTTAAATGTGACCAATATAACCTAGTTATTAAATTTGAGGGTATGAATATGATTAACCACATTATGAAATATAATTATAATGGTCCTACTCAATACAAATGTATTGATAAATTATTATGAAATAAGCACTCATTTTTAGTGATTTTATTTTATGATTCATAATTGAATTTTCTTTAAAAGTTATTTCATTACATGTTGTCCATGAAAATTATAATTAGTTTCTACCACTTTTTAAAAAATTATTTTATAAAATGCACATAATTTTTTAAATTTTCCTATAAAAATCAACTTGGGGATAAATTTAGGGATTTTATATGTAGTTGTTTTTTCAGTGAATGGTGAAAAATACCGATTTTTCAAATACTCTCATTAAATCAAGTAATTTAAAAGTCCCATTATATTTTTTATTTGGTTTTAAAGTGAAATATTATCCACTTAATTTATAATATTCAAATTAATTCCAATTTAATCATTAATATTCATGATTTTTATGTAAGTTAATTTTTATGCTTAATTACACATTTTTCATAAAAACTGATCTGCATTGTGTCTATGAAATAATATTAAAATTTATTTATGAAACTTATATAGATTTAATATTGAAAAATAGAAACCTTATTTTGATTCAGGAGGCTAAAATTTGGTAAATATATCTATTTTATTTTTTTCATTATTAATAGTAATTGTGGTGATATATTTGTCATCTCGATAAGGGTAAAATGGGTAAAATGGAGTTAAACCATTGAAATAAGGTCTCAAAATCAATCCAAAACTTCACTTGATTTCATTTAATGGGATAAATATGACCATATACATTCAAAGTTATAATATATGGTATTTTGGTGCTATTTTCCCTTGATAATTACATTTATATTATTTTAAGTAAAGAAAATTATAAAATGTCACTCTATTGAATTTAATATCAATAAAATTTTTATTCATGGATAAAAATAGGATAGGTTAAATTATAAATTTTTATTTTAAATATGAAATAATTTTTTATTATATTATTTATTTTATTTTTAGGGATGAAATAATTACCTTAAATGTTTACCCAATGCTGATACGATGCTTGTAAAAAGAGTAAAAAATCATGTAAATTATTTTAAACTCTAAAAGTAATATTATTTTTGGGTGAGTTATAGTGACCAATGAATTTTTTAGATACTTTTAGCATTAATGGGATTTTATAAAGGATTATATTTTAATTCAATATTAGTATTGATGACTTTAAAATCAAATTAAATGAATAGTGTTAAGAATGACTTTAATGAAATTTTAGGTTAAATAATATTTTATAAAATTATTTAAAAATATTAAAAATATTAATAGTGGAAAATTTGGATGATAAATGTTCAAAAAAATTATACCATTTCTATTTATGATCCAATTTTCACATTATAAGTAAAATTATAACCCTTTAATATTAAAAAATTCAATACCACAGTTATGGTTAAAATTGGTTTACCAAGGGGTTAAACAAAAAGATAAGGTTTAAAATAGTATCTAAACCTATATAAATTTAATTATATGATTAAATTAATAATATATACTCCTTTTCTTTGAATCCATTTCATTTTGGAACTATTTAACATGTGTTAGAGACATATTATATTATAATATTTCAAGTATTTCCAAAAATGACATTAATGATATTTTATAATAAAAAATATTTTATTAAATGATTTAAAATTCATAAAAATACTATATTTGGTAAAATTAATTGGATAATGTTTAAAATTTTATAAATGGTTTATTTATGGGTTAATTTTTCTTTTATAATAACTTTCTTAACCTCTAAAGAGTAAAAAACATTGATATCATTGTAATTGTCAAAAGGGTTACTGTGGGTTAAACTAAGAGATAATGGTGAGAACATATCCAGAACTTATAAAAAAATTATTGGGTGAGAATATTTAAACACATAAAAATTTTATATTCTTATTATATCTATTTGAAACTATTTTTTCAAGAAATTTAATTTTTATTAATTTTTAATATTTTAAGTGATTCTAAGAGTTCCCCACCCTAACATTTAAAAGCACACCCCTTCTCTTTTTCCTTACACCTTCTTGAGAAACCTATCTCAACCAAACCCTTCGCAATTAAATTTTTAACCTCCATGGAAACTATTTATAAGTTTTTTTATACTTAAAATACCGTTACAAGGGTCTTTAATAAGGGATCAAAAGGAAGACTATTGGAGAAGAGGTAATCATCTTTACCGACTCGTTCAAGTTTATTTATTCTTCTAGTTCCTATAAATATATTGTACCCATACTAAATTAATAACTCCATAATCATAGATATATTTATATGTTATTATGATTATGTCAGAACTATTTTCCACCTCTTTTCTATCCAATATAAAGTGATAACATCCCCTGTGCATACGTACGATTACCATCTTCGCATAGTAGTGTAATTTGTTTTATGTCACCATTTTACTTTGATGGTTATAAATATAGAAATAATGAGTATATATGATATTTATGAAATAATTATGGTTCTATAAATATAATATATCATCTATATTATGGCCTTTACATCTGTTATAAATTGATAACGTCACTCATACATGTTTATGGACTACCACCTACATAAAGCGATGTGATTCGTTTTTCATTTATTATTTACATGGATGTTAATAAACATATAATTAAGGAATATATATGATATATATGATAATATAATTATTCTATAAAGTTTAATTATTTTTTATTTTTCTTTCATTCCATCTGTTGAAAAGTGAAAATAGTGTTCATGCATACGTATAGCTTACTGTCTCCATGAATGATGTAATTTATTTTTTTATTTCCTCCTTTAAAGAATGGTTATAAATATGTATTTAGAAAATATATATGAAATTTATTTCATGATTATAATTTAGTATTATATTGAACCATGATAAAAATACAAGAAGTGGAATCTCCAAATAAAAACTTCCATGAAAAATGAAACAGTTGACACCCAAAAATGATGATTTTAAGAGAATTATTAATAAACATGTGTTAAGATATTACAAGTAGATAATATATGATATTATAAATATGAATATGGTTATTTTATAAATTAATAAAAAGTTTTAAACCATTATATAGGATGTTAAATCATGTTTAATAAAGCAGAAGCATGACGTAAGGGGTTTCATAACTCAATTTCTTTTCATTGGGTTATATTACTTATTTATTGCCTATGTTATTATAAGATTATGTGTGTAAAAAAATTGATTATTTTATGTTTTATTTAAACTTTTTTAGGTGTATTTAAATTTTTTACACATAATAACTTCATTTATTAATTCTCACTTCAATGATATGATATTTTTAATGGATTTCATCACTATTTATACCCCATTGATACATATTTGGTATTATACACATATTTTATAATATTTGGTGTATATACTACCACTTATATTTATTTAACATGAATATATATGTATTAATTATTATTAAAGTTTCAATTAAATATTAAACTTTTAAGGGTTTGTAATTTAAAATTTTCTAAAGAGGTAATAATTTATTTTACAATCTTATTTTTCTGGGATTACTTATATTTTTCATTTTAGGAATAATATAATCTATCCTTTATAAACATCATATATTTTCTTATAATCTATATATTTAATTAGTTTAAATTTTTTATTATAACTTTTCTTCTCTTTTTTACTTGAATCATTCAAATAAATGATTAAAATAAAATTTGATCATATTTCTCTTTTGATCAAGTAAATTTTCTTCCCATGCCCATATTTTTTTTAAACTATTTTAAAAAAGTACTTATTGTATACTCAAATAACTTATTAAGAAAATTTTAATTCATAATTGAACTTTTACAAGGTTTTAAATGTTTTTTTATAAAATTTTCATTTTCAAAATTCTTTTCAAACAGTCAAAAGGAATGTTTCGTTTTAATGTATACAGCGTTAACGGACTTTACCACAACCATAATGGTTTTATGATATTTAGCTACTTCTATAAATTTTTAATGGTTTAAAATGAATATTTTAATTTTTCACTTCTAATTTATTTTAGTCTCAAAAATAAATTAATTTATTACAAATCCTATATTTCTGATGAGTTGATAGTAATATTTTATTTCTTATTAATTTGTTGGTCATTAACTTTCTCTTAAAAAATTCACTTTCTTATGATAATATTTCATTGTAAATAACATTTATCTTAAATATAGATATTCTTTGTATCATGGATATTCTTATTTCCTAAACTATATACCATTTATATATATAATGTTTTACTATGAAAATTATTTTATTGAATATGGAAAATAATGATATTCTGTATTATTTACTCAATATGGAATTTATTGATAAGGAATAATTTTATCAATTAATTTGATTATTAAATATATTAGAAATGAATTGTACTTGGTATGTTATGGTTGGGGCTAGTTATATCCCCTAGATGGATTGGTAGGTCTCATGAGATAAACTAGTTGGGTTATTTGGTGGAGGATTTACCCATTTATGTAATATGCCTTGGAACAAGGCCTTAATGGAAAGTTTAATATGTTAATCATTGTGAATTCCATCATTATGAAATTAGTTATTGATGCCTATGTGATTATTTGAATAGTTATTATATTCATGTATAAGTTTCAAGATCATGTGATAATTTATATGGAATTATTTGATCATCATTTATTACTACCATATTATTATTTTTTCTCAAGTTATTGATTAAATATAATGTGTTTTTAATTATTTACATTTCCATATTTTCATGATTTATTTACTGAATATTGATCCTATTGTATGTAACCCTTACCGAGCATTTGGGCTCACCCTTATTCTATTTTCTTTCCCTGAGACATGAAGACGGAATCATTGAATGAGTTTAAGGATAAAGAATATATACTTTTAGTGTAGCTTATATATTATTTCAAATTTAATATGGAAATCATGTTTATATCTAGTTTATAATATTACTAAACTATTCGGTAATTTGGGATGTGATTTCTTGTATCTAGTTCTAATTTAATAAAGTAACCACTGACTTTAAGATACTAGGGTCTAGGTTTTTACATATTTAATTCAAGGAATACCAATGAATAAATATCCTTTGTGGTTTTAAATACTCAAATCATTTCTTTTTATGTTATTATTTTATTAACTGACATCAGTCACACCCTATTTCATAAGGTAAATATGGATACCAGGTTTACATTTTAGGTTTAGGAAACCAAATGAAACGTAGGTTAGATATGATAGATCAACTACTTAATTGTTATCTATTTAATTACATATTACTCATGAATTAGTACAACTAATTAAATAATGTTACCTCATGGGAAAAACATTTGATAAGTAAATAATCTTTGATCACTATACTTACTCCACGGAATGTGTTTAATTGATTACCTAACCACTCCTATAGATTACATTTTAATGAAGGTCGTAGATTATCCCAATTGATTTATAGATTCAAGGTTAATCTATTTATCACAAGGATTATCCTTGGTCCATGGGTGGTACTCTCAATTATGGGTGTGATTAAGGGAGATAAAATTAAAATAAGGCTATGAATTAATGCAATATATATTTTATAATTTAGATATAAGGATGACACTAAATTCTAGTGTGATGCACTATATTTATGTCTTATGAAACAAAAAGACATTAAGGGAAAGTTATTAGACCTCCTAACTCAATATTAGGAAGCTTTACTTGTTTGATTACAACCCTAGTTTTGAGGTAAAATTGAAGATATTGGAGGTGTAGAAAAATTCCTAAAAATAGGGCGTAACCCACATAAATAACATGAAGAAACATGATGGGAAAAGAAATAAATAAAATAGGGGAGCGGAATCTTGAACTCACCTCTATCCTTCTAATGCATCTGATGGTGAGTGATATAGTCCAAGAAAGAAGAATATATTTCATCGCTAAGGGAGATCAAGAGGAGGGCTCCGAGTTTCTAGAAATAGAGCTTATGGTAGTTATTTTTAAGGTAAAGTGGAGAGGGTGTGAGGGTTCTAATGTCTCATTTTACCCTCTCTAAAATAAGGACCTAGGAGCCCATCGACAAGTCGATGGGTCTCACCAGTGAGCCAGTGATCCTAGGAAAAACATCTTATCTCTAGGAAGGCCACCAACTAGCTGATGGCACTACATCCCCTTGACTACATGCTATAGAATATTCATGCTCATCCCAAACTCTCATAAGACCTCTTGAGCCCCTAAAAAGATAAACAAAAGTCTAAAATGGCTCTTTTTATGGGTTTAAAACATCATATTCTGACTTTGAACCCCGGTATAAGAACCATCCCTTCACTAAAAATAAAAACTCAAAATTCCCTCAAAACCAAACACCCATACAAGACAGAAGGCTTTATAGAGAAATCCCATGATACCTGGGAAGAAACCTATGAATTTTGAGCCAAAATGGAAAGAACCTTACACCATAAATAATGTCTACTTTAATAGAGCTTATTCATAGATTTTAATTAATAATGTGTGTGTCACACCAACCACCAATGCAAGGTTTCTCAAGAAATAATTTTCATATATTCACGATGAGTTCATAAATTACTCACTAAATGAATTTAAACTACATGGAATATATTTCTCATTGTATGAATTTAAACGGCATAGCATAAATTTCACTCCCCATTACTTTAAACTACTTAAAAATGGTCTTAGTCATACGACCTAAAACTACATGACATATAAGAGTCTTTATTGTATGATATTGAATTGCACAGTGCATAGTCCATCCCATATGACATTAAAATATTCAGAGTTTTAATCCCCACATTGACTTAAAATTATTTTAGAGTTATATTAATGTGACCTCAAGTCATAAATTCCCCACTTATATAAGAGATTAATCTACGTAAGGGTTTTCTTTCCTCAAAGATTTGAAGGTTATAGCTACACTGGATAACCCCATATCATAGTTCCCCTAAACTATAAAAATACCTATTATCATAACTATATTTGTATTGATTAATGTTACCTTATGATATATAGTAATTCATTGATATTCTATCATAGACCCAACTACAGATTCCATATTCATGTCAAACCTCACCTAAGAAGATGATATTTTCACTAGCTCACATAAATTCTTCCAATAGTTTTGTATTATGATGAGACTGTTTCAATTTTTTTGTGTTGAGAATCCATTCATGTTAGGTTTTCTACTTTACCACACTAGGATAGTCATCCATTTCATTTCCATTTACAATTAACATGAGTCATTTCTATGAAAATTTCATATAATAACTACATTTGGATTGATTCCTATTATCTCAGGATATATAGTAACACCTATATTTCATGACCCAAGTCTAGTTATAAATATCCATCAGCTTTAACCACTTTATATCCTAGTGTTTTTTCTCTCTCATTCATGTTTGATTCCTCAAAATCCATGTATTGGGATAAATCCATTTTCATCGTCTCCCTACATACGATTCATATCTGTGTTGAGACTACTTTCTAGAACTATGTATGGATTGAATATGATTTTCATATTATACCTTGTAATGATTGAATTTCCTACTTTGGTTTCATCTAGAAACCCCATTGTCTTTAGAATGGTGATCAAATTATTACTCATTCACATTGGGTTCATCATAGAAGTCTGACACTAAAGTAAATCCACCCCACTATCTTCTTTGTATGAAATAGATGTGTGAAAAACCTCATTACCCAGAAAAATGTATGGATTGATTCTTATTTTAATGTGATATATAGTGACCCCATATATCTTATCCTTAGAACATCCATTGAGTCACCTTCTCATATAATCCTCAAATTTATTATAGTGTACAAATTCTCCACAATTCACATTGGGTTTTCTTTAATGGCCCCTAAACTATGAATTTTAAATAACTATGTGTGTATTGATTATTTCTTTCATAGGATACATATAAATTACTAGATTATATAACTTGAAATTAGTAATTAGTTTCAACCCTATAAAACTCCCATTTCAGCCTGGTTTTAGAGACTCAATCAATTCATGGTAGGTATTCTCCATTAACTCAAAACTATGAAAAAACACTCCATATTGTGTATGATCCATATCTACACAAATCCATTTATATAAATTCATTTTTCATGTGACCTTATACTGTATTTAATTCAATTATTTATCATATTATGTTAAACTGCACAACATATGGTTTACCCCATATTACCCTTAAACTTCTTGGAGTGGTATGTGTTATACTACTTAATTTTCTTACATAAGAAACAAATTCATGTATGATTCCTTGTTATATTATTCTTTTTCTATTAAACCTACTCTAGGACAAAACGATACTATTTCAAAGGATTGTGTGCTAATTTTTTGTCCCTTTTCAATCACTTCATATTTTCCCTTTTACAACTCAATACTATGACATAATCATCATACCATCCATATGTATATGAGTTGGATCTGTACAGATACTCTTTAAAAAACTATGTTTGGGTTGATTCTTGTTATTTCAAGATACATAGTGGAATATGAAATATATATCTCATAACCAAACAAAAAGTGTTCCTTCATAAAAAATATCTTAGTGTATGGGAATCCCCCAATCCACATCAGGTGAATTACATTAACTATGCACTGAGACATCATATAATAAGACTTGGATCTCTAATATTGGGCATCAAAATAGGGATTACTTCTGGTTCTAACCTAGTACCAAAATAACAATTCCCCCATAAAGAACTATAGGTGACTTGATTCCTATTATTTCAGGATATGTGGTGATGTTTTGATCATCTGTCTTGGGTTCTTCTATAAATCACATCATTATCAAACCCCTATTAGTGTATGGTCTCCTCATTCATGTCATTTGTTTCTATATTAGACTCTACACTAGGATGACATATCTTCAATAAGAATTATGTGTGTCTTAATTCTTGTTATTTCATGATATGTTGTGATGTTTGAGCTATATATCTCGAATAAACCCATAGATAATCATCCACTTCCACTTCCCTTTTACATCATATAACATCCCAGACTTGGTTAGCTTTAGACTGGAGTGTTCTAATCAATTTTTAATATCCTCTCCCCATATACCTTAGTTCATACCTTGAGTGTTTTGAATCACCACAAACCATTTATAGATACTAGTAATGTGTGTATCTGATTCCAAAATGGACACATAATCTTGTTAATGATATACATGTTTAACATTTGTCCTTATAACCATATGCATGTTTTTATCCTAAGGAGAAAGTTCCTTAATCCCATGTTGCTTTAGAAACATTTTAGTGGAACTCGTCACTCAAATTTGGTCAAGGTTCATCCTTAGGATGCTTGTCCCATTTCATCACTTCCTAACTCAAATATATTAGGATATGATTTACATCATTTTCATTCCTTTTTCAAAGGGTTCTAAGAAATTTTATCTCTTGATCCCCATTTGGGTTTTCATTCCCTCTTATCATTAGTCTAATCATTATTCCCTTAAACTATTTTCATTTTTTTGTGGATTCATTTACTGATGTAGGCCCTCACTCATTCATTTTGGGTCAACGTTACTTCTATATTAGACACAAAACATCACCCTTCATATTTTAGTTAAATTTTTATGACCTTTAAAACCCAAAAAACTATGAGTCTAAGAATCGTGACCTTAAACATTTTGTACTTATCCCTAAGGTGGTATACACTAGTATTGAGATCTCATTCATGTCAGGTTTACCTCACCCTTATTTATGTGTAGACTACCTCCTCTTTTGGTCAAATTTTTATAACCTTAAACAATGTATTCATCGATATATCTTTCAGTACCTTAAACTTACAAATTCAAGATAAATAGTTTTATCTAGGTTAAAAAACAATAAATGGAATCCTGTGAAAAATTTGAGTCTCCCCTTTCTAGGTATGCACCTTGAATTTCCTAGAAAATATTTTGACATTGTAAAAAATAAAAAGGAACTAAATTTTTTAGGTTGATAATTCACAAATGGTTTCCTAAGAAAAATCAAATTTTTTTCTCACTAAAACTTTCCCCATGTACATATTATGAAAATGTTAGGGTAAAGAAAAAAATATATAAAGATTTTGTGGACCACCATTCATCCTTGGAAATTCAAGTTATACTCATTGGTTCAATCGGCCTATGAAAAAATTAGAGCACCCTTCTAGACTCCACATATATCAGATCATATGGATGTGTAAAATGAATTAATTTTTAATTTTAGGGTACTTGAGACCTTTAGAGAATTAAAATACCGATTTCAAAATCCCCCTTCATTATTTTCATTATGTTGAGTCATTTAACTCTCTAAAATCTAAATAGACTAACCTTGGATTGCAGTGATGGTATATGTATTTCCATATCTAGTCCACCTATATCCATATAAGAGTAGAATTAAAGGAATAATCCATATCTCATATCAAAATATGCTAACCTAGGATAATAGTGATGGTAAATGTGGTACCATATGTGGCCTGTTTATATCCATCTAAGTGAAAAAAACTCAGGAGGAAACAAAATCTCACTGTCCTTTGATTCATGAACTCACCCCAGCTTATGGTGATGGTACATATTCTACCATATTTAGTCTACCAATATCCATATTAGGTCATATATTTAAAATACATTATAATGATTCACACACATCATTGAATTAAGTGTTTAGGAGTTATGATTCACTTGATCCATTTTTATACAATGTTTAAGTGGATTCTATTATCATGATGTTACTCTTTTTGAGTTTTATAGGTTATCATGAATTTATATTCTAGTTGATATATCAGATCAATGGATTGAAAATGGTTCTGGATAGAAACTTTTTTCATTTATTTAATGAAAAGGGGAAGGACATCCGTAAACTCAGAGCATCTTCCTAATGGATTACAAAATAATAGGAAGAAATAATATCTATAATACACTATAAAAATAATTATATCATGTATTGGTGTTGGATATGTGTTCACTTTGAGCCATAAACATCCCAACAAAGTCCATCTATCCTTGCAATGTTTTTCTCCTCTTCTAACAGTAGTTCATGAGCTCTTATGTGGACATTATCTCTCACCTTTTCATCTTAATTAGTATGTCTTTCATGTTCCTTTATTTTATTCTTAACATCAACCATATACTAATGAATTTATTTCTCAAAGTATACTTATTTCATGTAAATATATCATTTCTCTGTAACCATAATATCATATTGAGGTATCTCCTAAAGTGACATTTCTATAAGCTCAGTGGGATAAATAGAATCCTCATCCCTTGAAATCACTAACAAAGTCTTCTTGACCTACATATTCTCATTAAAAAATTTCTTCACATTGTTTTGATTTATTTATAATTGAATTTTTAATTCAAATTGAACATATATTCAGTCTTCATTAGTTGATGTCATAGCTCTCCAATGGGAATCTTATAGACCACTAGAGTGAAAGGAACTCTAAGTTTGAACTAGTTTTTACTGGGGTGACCATAATATATAGTGGAATCATGTAAATTAATATGAACACAATGACATGTACTAACCCATTGAGACACCTATTAGGTAGTGATAAGCTGAGTGATCCACCCCAATAAAGCCACCACTAGGCCAAAACTAGTGACTAGCATTGAGTAGGAATATCACACAGGATGGGAGGCCTTAGTATAATTCACTAATAAATAATACACACAGCCACACAGGACATAATAATAAAGAATAAATAATAGTAAATAAATATAATATATATATATAATGTATGTTAAAACCACTAAATTCCATATGAATAAAATAGTACATAGACCATAATGAAAAAAGGGAAAATACACACCCAATAACCTAGTCAATAAACCAACATAATAGATGAGGTGGAGAGGTTCCCAAAACAAAAAAGCTCTAGATATGAACATCATCTACTCCTACCACCTCCATGTACCACTAAGATTCACCAAAACCATATCCACCAAGTTCATCATCGAATTTTCTATCATCTACATAAGATACGACATGTTCATGAGAAGATTCACATGCAGTGGTGAGTATAAACATACCTAGTAGGATGCCCTAAAACCCAAAAAGTAATAATAAGAAAACTATTTATCTCAAACCATAAAGAAATGGGGAATGGATATCCCATAAAAACCTAGATATTATTTAAATAATAGAACTCAGGACATAGGATAGAGTCCCTCTCTTCATAACCCATCTACAAGAGGGAACATCACCTGACCCCAAAAAACTAAACCAACCAACTATCATCCTTATCACCTTTTTAGAATATTAATATAGAACTTTTTCCTCATCAAGTTTCACACAATAGAAAAGAGTATCACACAAAAAAATTATGGTAGCACACAGAAGTTGAGAGAGAGGGTTTTACTCCATTACTAATACAGAGGACCCATTCCATGTCGAGTAATAAAAAGCATGCATGGAGAATACCTAACCCCATAAACACTTTGATCTTTATCCACAATCCCCATTATCATCCCTTTAAAGTAATGAGACTAAAATAATCATGTCATCTAGTGTTTCACCTTAGATATCAAAGATAATAATGTCATCATTTCCTATATATAAAAATGATCATGATGGACTACTTTCATGACCATGTACAACTCTTGAGTAAGGAAATATAGAATGAGACTAAGGATAGAAAAGTGCATTGCATGTACCTTGAAGGTACACAGTGTGTAACCCATCATGGGTATTATAGTTATGATCTTCCTCCCATATGGAATGATTAGGTCTAGCTACATAGTGTATGTAATGGGGTACTAAGCATGTGGGGCTAGAGGGGTACTCAATGTGTACCACTACAGCTCATATCATGTGAGAGTCAGTTTATATGGTGTGTCATAATGGTAACACTACATTTATACCCACCCAAATCCCTCAGTATGTACTTATAGGGATTTTTAGTCATCTGACATCAAGAATACATGGTGTTTGGTCATAAACCATATGGCTTGGTCATGTAATCCTTATACACACCATGTTGGTTAGCTTTGGGTTACATAATTTCCCCCTTTTGGATATACAATGTGTGATATTTATCTCTAACTAAAATCCTAGACATCGATTCCTATGATTTACATGGCATGTGTCCTAAGATGACACACCTTGGGTTCATATCTTCTAGCCTAGATTCTGAATATTTCCTATAATCTCACTTTCATCACTATTCCTACTTCCAATCAAGCCCTAAACTCTTCCAAATTCATCATCCAATGATTTCATGTGTTTAATGGTTCTTTTTCAATGCCATAAATGGGGTTTATGGTCACCTTATACATTTCTCTCTCATCTAGTCTATTGTTTCCCCTTTGATTATCTACACCAGTACACCTCCCATGATCCATCATCTCTTAATTATCCAATTAAATTCAATGATATTTACAAAGGAACCCAAATCAATTAAACATAGTCTTGGATTTCAATCGCGTGATAATTTGAACAAAGATTGGTCGAACTTCTAGCCATATTAGTGGAAAAAAATGAATGCATAAAGAATAAGGAAGGTAAATCAAATAAAAATCATATAATGGATTTTATGGTGGCTATTATAAATCCTATTCACCCATCATTTTGTTTGAAATTCTTAGAACAAGAGAAACATAGTGAGAAATCATAAATTATACACCAAAAATAAAATCAAATAATATGCAAGGCCATGAAATTGAGAAATTAATTCATGAATAATTAATCCATGCTTGAACCCAAAAATATAAAATCAATATAAAAATAGAAATCATTACCTTTACAGAAGATCTATCATTGATGAAGAGCACATCCTTGTTAAGTGTCATTGGAAATTTTCAATAAAGAATTTCATCTTTCAGGTACCATGGATCCTGGGGATATATATCACTCACTCCCTCTCTCAATCTAGGTTTTTTTGGAGACTAACCCTAGTAAGATATTTTAGTGATGAATTTAAGGGGTGATTAAGTCTATCATTTTTGATGAATTAATTAATTAATACACCAACAATGGCTTAGCCTTAGGGACCCCAATGTGAATGAATATTATATTTCCCCTAGGGTAAAAATTGTATTTTAGATACAAAAATGATGATGATTCCCCCATAAAATTCTTCTTATAGATGGAAATTCATTTTTCATTCAAATTCATATGTGTGAACTAAAGATAATATATTATTTTTAAAGCTTCACAACATAAAAATTTAAGAAACATATCTATGAACAACCTCAAAAAAATTATTGGAAATATTATAAAGGTTCAAACAAAAAAACTAAGGTCCCTAAATCCAATATTCCTTCAAGTATTTTCTCCCTGAAAGGCTCCACATACTCAAAAATGTGAGTTAATTGAGCCTATATCTAGTTAAAACACTTCCACGATCTCTCTTGATGGTTCTCATTCTTCTAAAGCACACACACTAGTGGTATAGATCATCCATTAAGAGTCCTCTACTATAGTATTTGATCTCTACTAGGTAATTTGAGAAGGTTTAACCATCGTCGATGACTTAATCACCCATTTAAATGAAAAGTTATGGGTTGTTTACATATCCTCTATATTAAAACACTTGAAAGACTATGTGAAAGTAATCAAACTATGGGGGAAACTCTAGGTGGTAAGAAATCTCAGACACCCTATGTAGGATCTAGAATTGAATAATGAATCTCAGGTATAGATTTCCTACTCAATAAAATCTTGGAAAACTGTGTAATTGTATGAACTTTAGGAACATAAGATCTCTCTCCTCAAACTCCATAGGCCTCAATCATCAGTTCATGTAGTTCTTTGATGGATATGAGTAGTCCTCATCTTCTCCTAGATCACATACACCTTATTCGTGTTCACCCACACTAAGTCCAAGCGCATTAGTAAAAAATATTCTAACTAATGGATCTGGATAAAATCTAACACACAATCACTCATCATATCCTCAATTACCTGAATGGTTCACTTGGTATTTCCATTTTTCTGAGGGTGTAATGTTGTACACATCTATAACTGAATCGTGAATATCTCATGAAAGCTCTTTTATGACTGGGATATAAATCTAGTGGAATGATTTGAAAAAATCATTGAGGTTATCCAATGGAGATGGATGATATCTTACATGTACCATCATCCCATGTTTTCCCCAAAACTCTTCTCCCAAATAACTTGGAATTGGGATAACTTGGTCAGTTAGTTGATGATCATCCAGATAGAATCATAAACCTTCACTGGCCAAAGAATCCCCATCATGTACCCATTGATATTCCATAACACTTTCACTACAGTACCTAAGGGGGTTTGGAAAAATATATATTGAGACCTGGTCTTATTCCATCACCCTTTGATAGGTGAGGCACTGTAAGATAAACTCAGCAACACTCCATATCACACCTTCCCATTAAGACATACACTGAAGGTCCTGGTACATCTTTGTCACTTCCAGATGCACCACTAAGGGTAAAGTATGGAACTCCCTCACCACATCCTAACACAGTGTGACTGGCACCACCGCCCCTCCTTAAAATAGGATGACTTTATCCCTACTTTTATAATATCCATATTGTGAATTTCTTAAGTATATATAGTCATGAAAAACATCATGATAAATTTATCGCATCTTTCCTACCATGTGCACTGAAGGATGGGAGGGTCTACCACCATCGATCAAAGATAAGTTACTTCTCCCTCATCCATTAAGTATAACTACAATAAATCAAAATACTCATATGCCTCTCCCAACAACATAAATTTGGACTTCCTACGAAGGGAAGCTGCCACCATGTTACCCTTCAACTAATTATATAGAATCTTTAATTCATATTTTTTCATAGACTCCAACCAACTCTTCTACCTAATTTTAAGATCTCTCTAATTAAATATGTTCATGGTATTCTTATGGTCTTTATAAACTGTAAACTTCTCTCTAGGAAGGTAGTTTCTCTAATCCTTTAGGGTGAACACTACTACTACTAACTCCAACCCATGTTTCATATTGTTCTTCTCATGGGGTATCAATTTACTAAATAAATAAGAAATAATAGTTTGTATCTGCATCAATACACTACCAAGAATATATCCAAAGGCATCATAGATCACCACATACCTGACTCCCTCCTCTAAAAATCTCACAACAGGAGAACTCATCGACCTATACTTCAACTCCCTGAATTATCTCTAGCATCTGTAGAACCAAACAAATGGTTTCCCCTTCAGGTTAAGGGAATTTATGGGGACCTTAATTATATATAATTATACTATGAATATTTATTAATACCCTTCTAACCAAAGGAATTTGTGCAGCTTGAAAATTAACTTAGGTGGCTACCAGCCTATCACTGCCTCAATCTTTGTCAGCTCTAAATATACTTCACCCTCTAAGATGACATTACCTAGTAAGTTGAACTCGCAAATACATAATTGAAACTTTGATATATCTCCATAAATTTTCCACTCATAAATTAGTTCTAGTAAAATCCTAAAATTCATTTTATGCTCTTCCTTAAATGTTGAATAAATTAGAATTACATAAATAAAGATAATCTTAAACTGATCCAAGAAGGGAAAAATTATATAGCTCATAAGTCCCTTGAAAACAGTCGTAGAATCTATTAATTACCAAAAACTCATAATGGATATATAGGCATTAAAATTACATCCTTGGAATATCCTCCTCATGAACCCAAAGTTGGTCATGGATAGACTTGAGATCAATATTTGAGAATCACTATTCTCCCTTCATCTAATTGAATAGGTCATGAATACTCAACAAAGTGTATTTTTTCTTGACTATCAACTAATTAAAGTGGTTATAGTTAATAAGAATATTCAATCACCTATCTTCATTCTTAGATAAAAAAATCATACATGCCCAAAGGGGAAAATTGAGTCAAATGAAACTTTTCTATAAGGTCCTTTGACTGCACCTTTGGCTCCTTGATCTTGGTCGAGTCCATCTGATAAGCTGTGGATGATATCATAGTGTTCATGGGGTATATATCAATGTATATTTTTTCTCTTAATGAGGGGGAAAACCTATAAATTAATTGGTAAAAATGTTCATGTACTTGACAATTGCAGGAAGATGATCATATATGGCATCCACTATACATATAACTGAACTCGCTAACTAGTGGGTGATCAACTACAACTTCTCATGAACTATCCATGATAACCTATTTTGAAGATAACACACATATATAAAGAAAAATATTGATCCATTAGCTCAGAATCACATCACACTTTGATGGTAGCGGTCTATTCAGGAATGCATTTTAGATAGCCAGTCCATATCAAGTATATCATCATATGGATTTATCATATCCATAATGAAGTCCCATAAAAAACTCCCCACTCAAAACAAGCTTGCATCATTGGTAGATTTGAGTGAGTGTGTGATCACCTCCAGTAGGAGTTTTTATCTATATCGATTGGGCCAAAGGGCTCTGTTGAAATCTCTATCTTTCAAATTAGAGATGCAGTAAAAATGGTATGGATCACACTATAGTCTATGAGTATGGGTTAATAAGTCCGGTACACACATGTTATACCTAGGATCATGTAGATATTTACCTATTCATAACCCTCCATTTCCATCATCTGGTCACATCCCTAACTACTAACCCTCTGTGCCTAGTGTGGATCACCTAGGGGTTGTGGTGGTAGAAGTGAATCATATATTTTTCCTCCTCTGTATCTTCCTATGAGTGAACTGTAAACTCCTATACCAAAACCACCTATATAAAGACTACCCTATCCACATATAAGAGGCCCATGATCACAATTTTTCCTATGAAAGATAGATCCAACAGTTGTCTAACTATTTTATACTACACGTCGATTTGGGAACTCACATTCCATATGAACTCATCCTATACAATCATAACAAAGCCTATTCTATGGATGAATGGATCCTCTACACAGCCCTTGATTTTTCAATCAATTTTTTTGATTATACAAAAGAATATTCCTCCAATTTTATAATTTTGATGTCTGAAATAGGTCATCCACAGTTGAGGACTCTGCTTCTAGATGATTAGCACCAATATCTTCTACCTATTTTCTCTATTCTGAGAATCTATCCATCACTAAGTCATGCTAAAAAACCCTGTAATGTGTGGGAATATATAGGGGGATGAAACCTAATAAGATGTTTCTATATAATCTATTCTTAAGCATCCATGTTTTATAAGAACCCATCATAGATTGTGTTGAGGGATTATCTCTTGAAATCAGTGGATCACAATATATTCTCAATAATAGACATGTTACCCTATAAAAAATCCAAAAAATATTGATTATTAACCTTCCTAAATTTCATTAGGAAGCACTCCTCATAGAATTTGTGCTCAAAATTTGTCCATGAAAGGTTTACCTCATTATGGGTCTAGACGATCAAGGTCCACCAGTGACCCACCTCACCATGGAGAAGGCACGATTCCAACACTTCCATCATATCAGTAGGAATATAGACAAGTAAAAAACTAAAAAAATCATACAATCCAGTCATCGACTATCTAAGGGTCATGCTCATCTTAGAACTCAGGAGGTCTCTATCACTAGAACTCATGCAATGAACTTAGGCTATGTACATACTCATCATATCCCATATGATTAATTGACTTCCCTACAAGGGGTAGAATGTTTTTCTTTAATATGGGAGGTGGTTATACTCACTACACAATGTGTAGAGGTAATTCTACTCAAAAAACTATGGAAACCCCTATTGATATAGTCCATAAATGGAATCCACATCGCTCATCTAAGTTGAAAGTGGGTTACCTAGACCCAAATCATATATATACTTTGATCACTATTATATGTATATAGTTTGATATATACATATATTTATCTTACCAAAATAGTGTTAATAATTTTTTTTCTACTATACTTAAGGTAATTTCATTAGACTGCATATTGTATCAAAAGGTTATAGTATTTCCCAGCCTATAATGAGAACCAAGCGATCCATGATATTAATCTTAAACATATATCCTCTGGTCCAGATACATCATAATGATAGGACACAAATGATTCACGGCCATAAAGTTCTGTAGGATCATAATTATTGAAAATTATTCTCAAAAATATCACACTAGGTGATCTCGAGTATATGATATCATGATCATAGACCCGCTAATAGGAACACTACATGTTTTTGGTGTCATTGGTTGTTCTTATCGATGAAAATGTGTATTGGTATCCTGACCTGATATAGTTATCAATGTGTACCATTTTATCGTGTACTTTGATGCAATCCAAAAACCATGAAATTGAAGTTTTGGCAAGTTAGCTTGTGTCGGGTACATATTTGGTGATATGACATTGGTTAAATGATCAAAAGAGAATTTGTTTCTTATAAGTTGAGGAAGTGATATATCAGACCTAGTTACCATGGTAGAAGAAAGTAAGTCCATAATTTTAGCTCGACAAATAATAAAGAAAAAGGGATGATGAAAGTAGTTATACATCCTTCTTTATGAGATATCGCGAGACAAATAGATTATATTATAAAGAGTATTTTTGTAGGAAGGTTGTCACTATTATGACTATTCCTTATCTCTTTAGGAGCCATGATGGGAAGCTAGACTCTACTCCTTGTCTATGATTCCTATTCAATGCTATTGAGATAAGGTACCCTAGGGTTAAACACAATATCATATTCAAGAGTCTAACCTATTCTGGTGAATAGGAATATAGGATATGGTGGGGCCCCACCATGGGATCCAAGATTTTTCCAAGAAATAATCAATTTCCAATGAATAAATAAATTCATTATTATTTGAGTATATAATGTAACATCCCACCCCATATCATTAGCTTGAGAGGGCGGAGGAATGCTACTCGCCTTAAGCGATGTTCCCAAGGTGTCAAAGACTAGTAATAAATGGTGAGGTATTCGAGGACAAATTGGGGAATGATTTTCCCTTAAGATAAAACCAAGAAAGCATGCAATCCACTATAAACAACTACATGATGCATGTCGAAAAAACAACCAAACCCATGAATTATCAAAAGACAACCAACATATCCATAACAATCCCACATGATAAATAAAACAAAGACAAAATCAAAGTACCAAGAAGAAGACTACAACAAAACTCTGACAGAACTAGGACACCATCCATATCTCCTCACCAAGATCCAAGCTCCAAACACCACAACATCACCAAAGCATCATGTCGAACTGCTAGCAAAATGAGATGCTTTACTCTTACCTGTGTCCTGGAATACGACATCTACAAAAGCACCAATGTTCCCAAGAAGGGGGGAGTATTAATACTCAGTAGGATTTCCCCAAATGAATTCCCTACACACGCCACTAGGATAGAATCGTTATTACATTTATATAAAATATTTTATATAAAACATTCAATAGTGAAATGACTTCCCACAAGCCAAAAAAACCCTTACCAAGCCACCTTTTCCCAAACCATGCAAACTAATGGAAAGACAAACAACCATGACATAATCAATTTCACCATTTCACATTAGCACAAAAAAAATCATCTTTGCAAAACCACACACAACAAGGAAACCATTTTGGTAGGACTTCCCCCCATCCTGTTCCCCCATTCTCAACTAGTGGTACTTCCCACCCACTTATCCTTTGATGGTGGCCCTTCTTTCCACTGTCCATACCCTTATTATATTGGTACTTCCTGTCCACTTCCACACAATCAACACAAGCCAATTCCATATCAACCAACAAGAACAAAGCACCAAGGCCACACAAAATCACATCATCATTCCCATCACATGCCAATTCACTTCAATAAATTACCCATTTATTGAAAACACCCTTTATCCAACTTTTAATGCCTAACCAAATTTCAATATACAACATATTTATTGAAAACCATCTTTCACAAAACATTTTTTCATAATCACCCACTAACAATTTTAAAATCAACATTCTAAAATCACACAACAAAGCCCATTTAGCAACAATAACCCATTTTCCCCCAAATCCCCCAAATCACCACCAAATGGGTGTCCAACAAGACTCACACATCATTATATCACAACTAATTTCAAGAAAAACAAAACAATTTCAACTCAAGCCACAAATTCTAACCAAGTGGAGTCGGGAGAGAATCCACCTACCTTTAGGGTTCCGGCGAAATCGACCCACAAGAAAACGCGCCCCAAATCTGGAAAATGCACCACCAAAACCACTCTATATCCCCTTCCCTAATATCCAAAATCCTTAAAATAAACATCCAAGTCAACCCAACCCTAGATCTATATGAAATGAATGTAGATCTAGAAACTGAGAGAGAGGGATATGTAGATCTAGAGGAAACCACAAAGAACCACGATAGGAGACTTACCTGAGAATAACTGACTTCAATCCACCAAGAAACCCCTTTGATTTGCTTCCAAAACGTGTGGGAGAGCCCCTAAAACCCCTGAGAACTGAAAATACTGAGTGATACTTGAGTGGGATAAGATTTGGAGTGAAATAGGTTAATCCTGAGGCAGACTGGATTTCAAAACCTCATCTTTAAGTGGTCGCACGTTTAGTCTGCATGGTTTGGAAAACCGCGCGCTAACCGTGCACACGCCACTGTCATGAGAGGAGGGGTCCACAGGGTTGTGTTGCACGGTTTGGAAAATCATGCACAAGCCATGTGAAACCTACTATCTCCTTCTACACACTTTCCTGGAGAACCCGCACAGTTTTCCCTAACTGTGCCCAAACCGTGCACCCTTAGAAAAGCCTCCAAACTTATTAAAAACCATTACAAACTCTCCAAACCTCTTCCCAACTCATCCCAAGAACTTTAAATACATAAAAAGGCATAAAAGGCTATATACCTCAAACTGGGGGTGCTACATTCTCTCCACCATTGGACTTTCCATCCACGGAATGTAGGGAACCATTACTTTACCGAAAGAGCTCGGGCCATTGCTCAGCCATCTCTTTCTCCCGCTCCCAAGTCTCCTCTTGAATCAGACCATACTACCAAAAAACATGAACTAAACAAAATCTTTTACCATAAAATAATTTCTATTGGCTATCCACAATCCGCACTGGCACGTGCACCAAGTAAGCATCCAGTTGTAGCTCTACATGATCCCAACGAATCACATGGTCATGATCCAGCTGATACTTTTTCAACTACGACACATGAAATGAATTGTGTGCCACACTAAATGATTGTGAAAAATCCAAATGATAAGATAACTCTCCAATTAACTCAAGTATCTCAAAAGGCCCAATATACCTTGGATATAACTTACCCTTCTTCCCAAACCGATGATGTCCCAACCTAGGAGAGATTTTCAAAAACATATGATCACCCACCTATAATGAAAATGGGTGTCGATGAAGGTCCACATATGATTTCTAATGACTTTGATCTGTCTCCATCCTCTTCCTAATCAACTTGATATTTTCCACAGTCTCTTGGACAAGGCTCGGTCTGATCATCGAAGTCTCACCCATTTCTACCCAACATAATAGAGAACAACATGGACACCTATACAAAGCCTCAAACAAATACATATGTATCGAAGCCTGATAACTGTTATTATAGGATAAATATACCAACAGTAAGTGATCCTCCCATGAACTAACAAAATCCATCACACAAGCCCTTAACATATCCTCTAAGGTTTGTATTATCCTCTCGGATTGACCATCCATATAAGGATGATACACCATGCTCATAGTCAACTGTGTTCCAAGTGCTTGCTATAAGGATTTATAGAAACAATATGTAAACCTCGGATCTCTATCTGGTATAATAAAAACTAGAACACTATGCCTCTTTACCACCTCCTAGATATAGATTTTGAATAGATCTTCCACTGTATGATATTCATGAATCGGGGTGAAATGGGCCGACTTTGTGAGCCAATCCACAATCACCATATGGAATCATGCTTCCAGACTGTTCTTGGGAGACCTATCAAAAAATACATTGCTATATGCTCCCATTTACACACTGTAATAGGTAAATACTACAACATTCCAACTGGCTGCTGATGATCTTCCTTGACTTACTGACAAGTCAAGCATCTTGAGACAAACCCGACCACATCCCTTTTCATACCATCCCACCAAAACTATGACTTAAACACCTTATACATTTTCTAAATTCTAGGATGGACATCCCACCTGGAATGATGATAATCCCTGAGAAGTTCCTCTCGACAAGCCATTGGTACCACCATCCGATTCAGAAAACACAAGACTGAATTCCCATTCAGTTATCAGTTCTCAATGGTCTCCCCACCATTGAGTTTTGACCTCATCTATATACATTCAGAATCAGCTGCATGTGCCTATTTAACAAAACCAACCATTTCAGGAACCAATGAAACTGTAAAGATGAACACTCTATCACCTTGGTCCTCACATTCCAATTGCATGTTGGCTATGATCGACATCAACTGCCACTAATCCAATACTAGCTTCACCACTTGAGTATATGGTTTCCTACATAATGCATCTGCCACAGAATTTCCTTTACCCAGTGTGTACATTAAGTTGAAATCAAACATCTAGAGATATCACATCCATATTATTTGCCTCAGGTTCAAATCTCTTTGTGAGAAGATATTCTTTAAGATCTTGTGATTGGTAAACACTATAAATTTCTCACCGAAGAGATAATGATGTCACATTTTTAAAGCATGAACCACTACTTCAAACTCTAAATCATGTTTTGGGTAGTTATTCTCATGAAACCTCAACTATTGTGAGCTATATGCAACCACATGATCCCCCTTCATGATAACACACCCCAACCCTAATCTTGATGCATCACAATACACCACGTACCCTTTCCCTGGTTCAGGGAAAACCAAGATTGGTGCTGATGTGAGGTGACCCTTTAACTCTTCAAAGAATTTCTGACACTAATCATCTAATTGAAATGGGATATTATTCCTTTTAAAAGTTGTCATCGACAAATAAAATCATGATAAATCACGAACAAAACATCGATAATACCCAGCTAGACCATGGAATCTTTGTATCTCAAAAATGTTCTTTGGCGGTTTCCATGAGATAACAGCTTCTATCTTTTCTAGATCAACTGAAACACCCCTATTAGAAATAACATGGCCAAGGAAACGAACCTATTTTATCCAAAAGTCACACTTTGACAATTTGGCATACAATCGATGATCCCTCAAGATCCCCAACACGATCGCCAAGTGTTACTTGTGCTCTAGCCTTGTCCTCAAATACACTAGTATATCATCCACAAACACCACCACAAAAGAATCCAGATATCTCTGAAATATCTGATTCATTAATTCCATGAACACCACTGGTTCATTCGTTAGACCAAAGGGAATAACTACATAATCGTAATGGTCAAATCTACTTCTTAAAGTTGTTTTTGGAATATCCTCCTTCCTCACCCACAATTGGTGATGCCCTGACCTCAAGTTAATCTTGGAGAACCAATGAGCTCCCCTAAACTGGTCAAACTAATCGTTCACGCATAGAAATATATGTGGGCCTTAAACATTTTTAACCAATACATTCCCAGGATTATATCATAATAATCCATCTTAAGCACTGAGAAATCCCACATCAATTCGATGCCATCCACAACTAAACAACAACCTCGACATAGGAAGGATCGACATTCTCTTTGACCCAAAGGAGTTTATAGTTTCAAAATAGAAGCCATAATTTCCACATTTAAACCCAAAAAATAAACAATGTGAGAATAAATAAAATAATGTGAACTATCCATATCAAACAAAGCTTATATCAATGTTGAATTTAAAATAATTGTACCTCGCACTGTGGATAGTCCTGAATGATCATCCATTACCGCATGCTCAGCTCCAAACAATTGTTAACTATCCACACTCTACTCCTTATTACCCTGTTGAGGCGTCATGGTATTCTGAGAATCACCATGACCCACTTTACTTTACTAGTGAGGGGTATGCTACTTCCCCTATCCCATTGAGGCATAAGACCCCTGCGACCCCTGAGGAGTGTCACGGACACCTGACCTCAAAGTATTCCGAAGATAACGCTGTAGGTTCCCCATATGCTTACAATTATGACATGCTCAAGGTTGTGTCATACAGTCCCACTTGATGTGGCTCATAAAGCCACACTGAAAACATCTCTTCTTTCTCTGAGGATTTGGAGGAAGATTCACTGATCCTGCCATCAGATTCTGAGTTGTACTCCCACCTTGGAAATAAGTGCCCCTCTTCCACTTTAACCCTACGTTCGAGTTCCCACTATTTCCCATGGTTACCAACATACTTTCCCCAGCTATAGCCCCTAAAAGATCCTGCTCATCCACCATAGATCGATTCACCATTTCTGTGTAATCATTTATACACAACACCACTATCTTGGAACAAATTACATGGTTCAACCCAACTTCAAAAATTCATGTCTTCATCGATGTACTACCCGCCACATCGGATGAAAACCACACTAAGTTCATAAACTTATCCACATATTCCACCACATCTATATTCCCTTGCTTCAAAATGAAGAAATCTGTTGTACTCTGAATTCTGAATGTATGAAGGTAGAATTGTTTATTAAACAAGTCCTCAAACCCCTCCCATGTTACACTTTGGTCCATCCCAGCTTGGACTTCCAGCTCCCACCACTGAAGGGAAATATCTTCTAAAAAGATACATGTCTAGTTTCACTTTCATCCCTTCCGGTGTTCCCAAGAAGTCAAATATCTGATTCATTCTGTTCAGCCACACTTCAACCCTCTTTGGTTCTGAATCACCCCTAAAGATGGGTGGATTCTTCCTTTGAAACTGAACCTCGTGATCCACATGCCTTGGTTCATCTACTTTATTCACACTTCCTACTGCTTGGAAAGATTTCACTATACTCTGTACTAGATTCTTGTTCACCTGGGGCTTAGGTGAAACCACATTTTCAGCAGCTTCCTCTGGTTGGTCTTTATGACGCCTACCCAGTGCCATTTCAATCAATAAAAAAACAACCATAAGTCCTTCTATTTTAGCAACACTTGATTCAAAAATTCCAATTAAATTACACTAAAACTATCACAAGTAGTCTTTCCACAAGTTAACATTTCCCATGTTTCACTATTTTGAAAAAAAATCCACCATGTTTTGAAAATCAATCCATTTTCAAAATACCACGAGTTTTACATGTTTCAAATCCTTCCATTTTGAAATACAATTCATATTTTTCAAATCCACACATTCATATCACACCATAGATCATTATACCCCCAATGAAATATTCATCCTAGTGGGAATTCATTTCTACCATGCATGTCATGATCATCTCATTGGATACACCCACGATAATGAGATTTCCAATGCCTATAAGTGTCTCCAAACACTTATGTACCCAACTCCCTGGTAACTTGAAGTTCAACATAAAAGTGTTAGATATGTCCTTTTATGCTATACATTATAAGTTCCTACAATCCTATGCCTTGATACCATCCCGAATCAAGGAATAGACCAAGAATGAATGTCAACACTAAGACCAACAATCAATGCCAAAAGATCGAACAACTGTTCTCAATTGAAAGTCAAGGACCGAACAAACTGATACCACTTGTAACATCCCTCCCCATCTCATTGGCTTGAGAGGGTGGAGGAATGCTACTCAGCCTTAAGAGATGTTCCCAAGGCACCAAAGGCTGGAAATAAATGTTGAGGGCTTCGAGGATAAATTGGGGAATGATTTTCCCTTGAGATAAAACCAACCAACCAATCAATACACAATCAACAACTACATGATGCATGTTGACAAAACAACCAAACCCATTCATTATCAAAAGAAAACAAACATATCCATAACAATCCCACATGCCAAATACAACCAAGAAAAAATTAGAGTACCAAGCGGAAGACTACAGCAAAACTCTGACAGAACTAGGACACTATCCATAGCTCTTCACCAAGCTCCAAGCTCCAAGCACCACAACATCACCAAAGTGTCATGCTGAACCACAAGAAAAATGAGATGATTTACTCTTACCTATGTCCTAAAATATGACATCTAAAAAATCACCAAAGTGACCAAGTAAGGGGTAAGTACTAATACTCAGTAGGTTTTCCCCAAATGACTTCCCTACACACGCCACTAAGATAAAACTGTTATCACATTTATATAAAACAGTTTATATAAAACATTCAACAGTGCAATAACTTCACACAAGCCAAACACACCCTTACCAATCCACATTTTTCCCAAACCATGAAACCCAAGTGAAATCAAAACAACCATTCCATAAGCCATTTCACTATTTCATATTAGCACAACAAATTCCATATTTGCAAAACCACACACAACAAGGCAACCATTTCGATGGGACTTCCACCCATCCCGTTCCCCAATTCTCAACTAGTGGTACTTCCCACCCACTTATCCTTTTATGTTGTCCCTTTCATCAACTATCCATATCCTTAATATAGTGGTACTTCCTATCCACTTCCTCACAATCAACACAATCCAATTTCATATCAACCAACAAGCACAAAGCACCAAGGCCACATAAAAGCACATCAGTATTCCCATCACATGCCAATTCAGTTTAATAAATTACCCATTTATTGAAAACACCCTTTAGCCAACCTTCCATGCCCAACCACATTTCAATATAAAACATCTTTATTGAAAACCATCTTTCAAAAAACATTTTTTTATAATTATCCAATAATGATTTTAAAATCAACATTTTAAAATTACACAACAAATCCCCTTTACAACAAAAAACCATTTTCTCCAAAATCCCCCAAATCACCACCAAATGGGTGTCCAACATGACTCACACATAATTATCACAATTAATTTCAAGAAAAAAAATTAATTGCAACCCAAGCCACAAATTCTAACTAAGTGGAGTTGAGAGAGAAGCCACCTACCTTTAAGGTTCTGGTGAAATCGACCCACAAGCAACCGCACCCCAAATCCGGTGAACGCACCACCAAAACCACTATAGATCCCCTTCTCTAACATCCACAAGCCTTAAAATCAACACCCAAGGAAAAATAACCGTAGATCTACATGAAAAATATATATATATAGAAAACCAAGAGAGAGAGAGATGTAGATCTAGAGGAAATCACAAAGAACCATGAGAGGAGACTTACCCGAGAAGAACCAACTTCAATCCACCAAGAAACCCCTTATATTTTCTTCTAAAATGTGTGGGAGAGCCCCTAAAACCCCTAAGAACTGAAAATCCAAAGTGAGGCTCAAGTGGGAACAGATTTGGAGTGAAATAGGTTAATCCTGAGGGATCCCAGATTTAAAAACCTCATCTTTATGTGGTTGCACGGTTAGTCTGCACAGTTTTGAAAACCATACACTAATTGTGCACACGCCACTATCTCAAGAGGAGGGGTCTTCATGGTTTCCTCGAACGGTTTGGAAAACTATGTATAGGTTGTGTGAAGCCTACTATCTCCCCTGCACGGTTTCCTAGAGAACCTATATGGTTTTCCCAAACTGTACTCAAACAGTGTGCCCTTAGAAAAGCCTCCAAACTTATTCAAAGTCATTCCAAACTCTCCCAACCTCTTCTAAAATCGTCACAAGCACTTTAAACACTTAAAAAAGCATAAAAAAGATACATACCTCAAAATGGGGGTGCTATATATAATAATTGAGTTTAATTTAATAGTTAAAAATATTTACAAGTATTTAAGTAAATACATGGAAAAATATTATAAGAATTAATATTAATTTAATATTAAAATTTTATTTAATATTGTGGGAATTAGGATCTGAGTTAAGGACTCAATTTTATCATGTAATTTATTTATTATATATTACAAGCATGAAATAAAATATAAATGATTTTTATGACGCATTTTTTTTATCATAATGAGTCATTTATAGATTATTTAGTGGATGTTGGATATATGGGGGGTTAGGGAACCCTTTCTGGGTATTTTAACTCCCACTAGATAAGAAGAGGAGCTATTTTCCATGAAATATTCATCCATTTGTAATTGAGGTCTTCTATCTCTTTCTATATCCATGAGAGAAAAAGGTAATGTTCAAGCATTCGATCTCTGATCACTGTCCTGAATTGAAGGAACATGATCGTAGTGATCATAATGATGCTGAACGATTCATCGAAGCTCCATGATAGCACCTAGAATTTTATGTTTGGAATTCACAAAGATTCTTGAAGCATGTGTGGATGATCAAGATGGGTTCAATCTGAGATCCTTCAATCAACAGTCACTAGAGAGAAGCAAAAGACAAATTCACCCCCAAATCAAATGATGTGATCATTATTGTTTATTTTTTGTTCTTAGTTAATTCACATGATTTCATTATGCATTATCGAGGTTCATAACACTGGATATAATGATGTTTCATCACTTTGATGATGAAATTTTTTAAATCCCTAGCCCATAAGATTCCTCTGTGTGCCTCGGTACCAGCAATTCGTATCAGAGTGATCATGTAAAACTTATGAGTTAAGAAAAAATAATTTTCCTTATATTTGAGTATAGGTCTTCATTGCATTACTAATAGATCAATCCGCACATAAATCCAATCTCAGATGACCAAGTTAAGGTCATTCAAAAAAATGTGGATAATTTTGGGTTTTTAAGGTATTAAATTTTGAATAATTTATATTTTTATATATTTTAATTTTACTTGTTTCTGATGGATATAGGTGTTTCTGATGACCCCCTAATTTCTAAACAAGTTTCATTTCGAAGTCGATGGATGGAACAATTCTGACTATAAGGTTCTCATTCCACTGGTAGTGGAATCCAAATCAAAAATAAAAAAGAAAAGTTTGTTAAAATGTGTATTGCTAGGTTTTTTATTTTCAAACGCACAAAAAAAGAAAGGAAAATGGAAGGGGTGGCTAGTGGGTCAAATACAAAAAAACTTAAACTTAAAAAAAAGACTTTTAAAATTTAAAAAAGGCAGTGGCAGTGCCATCTAAAACAATAGAGGAAAAAGGTTGATTAGATTCTCTTAAAATCCAAGGATCTTCGCTGCTACCTCCTTCAAGTGATGTCCCACAACCCAGTCATCGTTCTGCCACAACATCTTGGTCGAGCCACCTCCTCCTCCATCTCTCACTGGACTACTGCCATATTTTCACACTATCATCATCACCTAATCATGCTGTTATCATGCTCTAGTGTTCTTACATTGTAGGTATAAAATGTTCACCACACCATTCAGCACCACAACATCTAGTTGACCACCCAACAACTCATGCTCCCTTACCCCGCTTGGGCGTGGCTGCCCCGCTGCCATCGTTGGTTAAATACCCGAGGTTTATATCACTGCCTGAGGTCATCTGACCATGCGCAAGTTCCTCTTCATTGGTTGGATTCCCTTTTTCATCCCTCATGCATGAAATCCTCCTACCTTAGTTAACCCCTACCCAAATCAGGTGACCCATGAAAAAACCAGATCATTTCGACCCAAAATGAGTCAGGGTGGGTATTTCTGACCCAAAACTACCCTACACATGGTTTTCCTATCTTGGAATTACCCAGCATGGGGTCTTCCTGGATAGAAATGGTCCTAGGAGGGTTCATGGGGCTTGATAAAATTTTTAATATATTAAAAAATTAATTTCTTAATTTTTTATTTTAAAAAATAATAATAATAATTTTATTATTTAAAAAATTAATTTGATTTTGGTATAAAATTAAGTTAATTGATTAATTTAATTTTTTAATAAAAATTAAATTAATTATGGAATTGAACTAATTAAATTATTTGAATTTAAAATAATTAATTTCATTCATTAATTTCCCTCGAGCTTAAATTTATTTCATTTTTATTTTTATTGCTCTTTTAATTTACTCATAGATTGATCCTGAGCATTGACTGTCCCCTTGCATATCTAGATATATTTTAATTTAATTAACTATTAAAAATGTGTGTGATGTATGAAATAATTATTTATCTTTCATTTTTTGTGTGTCATCTTTTAGATTAATATGTATAAGGGAATGTGATTCCATTAGTTTCTATTCTATATGTATATTCCACTTCCTAAAACCCCCTAGCCTGCATGCGAGTATGTTTGTATTATTGGTGATGACATTTTAAGACGTAGACCACACCAAGACTAGGTGGTATCCTAGACGATATGTTAAAACACTGGAATAGAGGTGAGTTGTGGTACAAGTCAAGACCCAACTATAGTATTGTACCCCTAGTCATGGTTGATCCATTGAGATTAAATGGATCAACCAATATTAGATTCTCAAGACCAGTTGGGTAATTTATTTATTTTATGAATTATTTATTATTTTATGCATTTTTATATATGTGGTAAATGCATTAAATAATAAATAGAAAAATTCATAAATATGTGATGAATGTTTTCTATTAATGAAAGTTCAGTTGTGAGAAAGACAATATAGTATGAACATAATTAATATAAAAAGGATTACATTTGTCCAGAAATATTAAAAAACTTCCCAAAGTTATATTAAGTCATGAACATCTTTTGTCACCCAAATTTGAATAAAACTAAGTGTACGGGGTTCTTATCAATCTTAGTTGAGTGTGCCTCTTACTACTAGGGAGCTATTATAAGATTAATGGGATGAATTAACTAAATCCATTAGAAAATAAGTATTTAAATCTAGATTGATACCAATTAATAGTAAAATCATTAAAGGAATCAAGGTTAAAATTATAATAAGTTGGGAATTCACTCGACATTTCAAGGAACTGTGAGTTAATGCAGTTGACCACTCTAGTGCCTACCTTGAAAATCTATGAGTAGTGGCATAACTAAAGCATAGACTATGAGAAGATGATTCAAGGATAATTTCCACTATAATACTCAGTCAACTAGGTATTCTAAATCAAGAAGTGAGGGATACTAGGGTTTGATAAAATACTAAGACACATTTAGCAATTTAATTATTTAATCAATAACTTGTAAACAGTAATCAAGATAATGTACTAACTATTAAAGTTTATTTGTTTTAGATAAAAAATGGAAATCACCAACAACACCAAAACATTATCACTATGATCGATACTAGATAAAGAAAATATTTTGACTTGCCATAAATTCTAGGAGTCGTGCAAGTGCTTGCACAAAGTACTATGTTATAAAAGGAAGCTTTATGTACTGGATTCCACCTTTCCTACTAAGCTCACTCTAGGATTAAGAAAGGTGGATAAAGAAAAATATAAAAAAATATATAGATGATGCACTAGAAGTATAGTGTACCATATTTTCATATATTTCCATTCAACTATAGAAAATGCATGAGGATGAATATACCTACAAAATGCTTACTCATCTCTAGCAGTAATATTAGGAGAAATGTATCCATGAAAGGTATTGAGATTTAAAGTGCACTATATAGGTGTATGATAGTATAAGAGAATCAATAAAGAGCTCATGTGCTCAGGATGATCAGGTACATTGATAGACTTTAAGCCCTTGGGTTCAAACTAAACCAAAAACTATATACTGGTCTCATTCTTTCCTCTTTACTGCTAATATTTTCAACTTTTATTATTAATTACAATATGAATAAAATTATAAATTTTATCCATAATATTGTGGATTTAGTTCCCCAAATTGATAAGGATATAGAGAATACTAATTCTTAAGTTTTATGTTGAATAAGAGGAGGAAAGGAAAGGCTAAGGTATCTAAGGCTAAGTCCAAGAAAAAGATATTGATGCACCGTCCTTTAAAAAATACAAATATATAGATGGAGGGAGATGATCAAGAGGATTTTTTCTTTTTTGGGGGGCAAGAAAGACCATTGGAAGAATAATTCTAGAGCTGGGAAGAAGATTCAAGGTGATACTTCTACATTAGGTATTTTTTTCATTGAATGTAATCATTCTTTATCTATAAGTTTCATGTTGGATACACCACGTGGATCAAATATTTTTATTCATATATCATCAACATTTATTTATTTATTATTGAATAGGAATTGATACAAGTAAAACCATGGGTTATGTAGGATCCTAAGGTGGCCTAAAATAGTACATCCTGAGGGAATCCCCTCTAACAAGATTAACCCCCCCCCCCCAGGCTTTAAAAAGTTCATATTTGAGAAGTAGGTAATGTGGGAGTCGTAGTCAGCTAAGGATGAAAGATGGTATACCACTTTATTTCCCTCACACCAAATGTGAACCACTTTTATATTGTTTTTTATCATACCTCTACATTTTTTGATGGTGTAGGATACTGATCATGGGATAGAACCAATGACGCATAAAGAATTGTGCGGTAAGGTGGATCTCCAAGCCAGGAATTGTGTGAGACTAGCAGCCTTAGAAGTGGTATATTATCACCTAACTTTTACTAGTGGTTTGGTTCTTGAACTGAATAATTGTTATTATATTCATTTATTTTCTAGAAACATAATCTTAGTGTCAAGTTTGGACACCATGGGATTTTATTTCAAGTTTGGAAATAAATTGTTTCTCTTTTATAAGGATAAAAACTACAATGGTTTGAAAAATATTAACAACAGATTGTATATACTTGAACTCGAGAACCCTATAATGGAAATCAATGACAAAACTATATAAAATGACTCATATAACACCCTCCTGTGGCACTTCAGGCTTGTTCATGTAAATGATAAGTGTTTACAGAAATTACGTCAAATACGGTTTTTTAGACTCAACTAATTTAAAACCACTAGATGTATGTCATACTTATTTAAAAGGTAAAATGACCAATTCACCCTTTGCATTTGGGGTCCAGCCTAGTGGTAAGGAACCATGTAATACCGTATTAAATCCCATGATCAAATCTTATTAGAACCCTAAATATTTGGGGTGGATGGTTTCTTTCATGATGGAGGTGGCATGTTGGCACAATGTGGTCACAAGGTGAAGGTATAGGGTCTCTATGGTATATTATGAGGTGGAGGCATAGGCATTTAGAGGTGCATCTCATCAGATGGGGGGATCTTTGGTGGTGATGGTGAGAAATCACTGTGGGAAGCAACGATGGAACGTATCATGGTTGGTGGTGGAGGTGCATCATCTAAGATGGAAGAAAGGGTATTGGTGAACATGATCAGGGAAATAGAGGAGTAGTATGACGGTGTTTGGATCATCATAGCATGCGATTGCAGGTTGAAATATCAACATTGTTGGTGATGGAGAAAAAACATGGGCCTTGATTCCTCTAGTGCAGTTTTAGATGGGGGCTTCAGAGCAGCAGCACCTAGCTTTGTAGGGCTACTAGATTGGAAGAATGAGAGTGTATGGAAACTTACAGCAATACTAGGAACCATTAATCTCTATATATGGAAATGCTAGTTGTGTATAATTGGAAATTTAGAAGCTAAGGTTAATTTATTAAATATTTTAGGGAGGTATTATTCTATGGTGTTAGGTATTTGGGGCCTTTAGGGTCATGTATTATTACATATTCCTACAAGTTCTATAAGTCATGTAAGGTTCCCACAAAACCCAATTAAAAATGGTATTATCCATAAAAACATTTAAAAATATAAGGCCTTTGGGTTTTTAGATAGTAACCTTTCTCTGGGAAAGGAGTAAGAGCCACTGAATTACTCAAATTGATTCATAATGATATATGTGGTTTGTTTATAGTAGAGGAAAGGGGATAGTTTTTTTACTATATTACATTTACTGATGAATATATTAGTTATGTATATATCTACTTAATGAGTTATAAGTCAAAATTCCTTTCAGATGTTTAAGGAATACCAATATGAAGTAGAAAACCAACTTGGTAAAAAGATAATGCACTCTGCACAAACCAATCTGGAGAGTAACCAAGATTTCATTGATCATTTAATAGAGTGTAGGATAGTTTCCCAACTCATTCCTCATTATACACCTTAGTGAAATGGTGTGAGTGAAAGGAGGAATCAAACCTTGCTTAAAATTGTCGGACCAATGATGATTCATGAAAATATTCCATTATCTTTTTGGGGATACACCTTGCAGATAGTGGTATATACCCATAACAGAGTACAAAATAAAGAAATTTAATGGATTCCATATGAGTTATTATAGTGACCCTCACTTTTAATAAATTAACATTATATCATTTTTTTGCAGAATACTTAATATATTACATAACTAGATTCCCAAATACCATATTAGTTTAGTGCCTTTGGAAACATGGAAACATAAACACCAGTACATAATTGAGCTACATTATCTTCCACTAGGTTCTTCATGGATATCACCCTTCTTAGACACACCATACATAATGCATTTCTTCATAACCTGGGGAAATGAAACATAAAAATGGGTGAGCTTTGATGCTCACTAAGGGTAAGCAAAGGAGATATGTAATCATAAACATGAGAATAATAGTATGAGAACGTGGTCATAACATTAGAAGATAATACCCTATATAAAAAAGATCGTAAACATGAATCATGACAAAAGGATTTTTAAGTTCATAAGACATGAATCATAAGGGGATAAAGATAATAAGCCATGAAATCATAACATAGGAACAAAACATGTAATTTTGGCAGACACATAAGCATATAAAATTATTTCCATAGTAGTCAAGGCATCACTTCCAACGTCATCTTAGTAGTATTGGTTCACTCCCCATACCATCTTGGTATAAATGGTTCACTCCCATGAAAATATTAGTAGTCAAGGTTGAAATTAAATTAGTATCATAAACATGGAATCATATTGTAAACTATGGAAAAGAGAAAAATTTCATAATCATTTCATCAAAACATAACTCATGAAAATAAGTAGGCTTCATAAGCATATAACCCTTGGAAGAGAAACATGTTTCATAAACATAATGCCATTAAAACATAAACCATTTAGAGAAAGAATATGAATGATACCCTTGGATAATATCCCCAAAAATGAATGAGTAACATGAATGTCATCTAAGTTGGAAAATAATTTGGAAAGATACTTTAAGAATATTTATTGAGGACAGTATATTTTATTATTTGAAAAACTATTTTTAAAACATAACACATTTTTTAAAACATTTTCCATTGAAAAAAACTATAAAAATTTAGAAGGAAGTTTTTAACACCATAAAACATTTTTTAATCATTTTTCCATTAAAATGGGCTTAAAATATCATTTTAAAAACATTTTTTGAAAACTTGGTTTTTGAATAAAATAGATTTCCAACTGAAGAGTGAAATAATGTTAGATGTTATTAAAAACATTTTATTAATTATATTAAGTTCCAAATAGTAATAAATGATAATAATGAATTAATATATCATAAATAACCATAGTATAAGAATATTCATGATTGTTCTTGAAAGATGGATCATAATATTTCATTAATTAAATCATAATCATAAACAATCCAGATAAATTATGGGATTGTTGTAATAAACCGTTACCACTTGGTAACTTTGAATCATAGTCTCCATTTAAAAAAAATGACAATACATGAAGCTTAAAATAAAATGAAAATAAGTAGATTCATGATATAACATCTCAAATGTAATTATATACACCTTGTAAAATAATATAGGTGCATAATAAAATATATGTCTCAATGAATGTAAATTGAGAAAAAAATTACTTTATCGATTTGGTAATTTTTGAAACATAAACTCAATGAAATATGGATTATAAAATGGATATTTAAATACCCATAAATTTAAAGATAATAATAATAATATAATATATTCATGGTTAGTATAAACACCACACAACAGAAATGAGTGGTGAATAAGGCATAAATCTCACAGAAATAAAAAGTGAGATGAAATTCCCTTACCTTGTGTCTTGAATATCATCGAACCCATTTAATCCTCCTGTGTAATAAATGTAATTTTATTATAAATCTACAATATAACCATATGATTATATCTAATACCATATATGATTTTACTTATGGCTTTATATTACCTATTTGTTAACAATTCCAAGATAAAGTTACGTTTAAATAATATATTCTTCGCTTTTCGCATGTGTCTTAATTTTTTATATTTTTTATTCTCATACTTATATCATGATTTTAGGAACACAATATGTTGTGCCCAAGTGAAGTAATTGCATTTGTTGTCAATAACTTGTCATGGTGTGCCATCTGGTGTGCCATCTGATTAAGTACATCTTGAAGATTGATGATTACAGAAGCATTAAATCAGACGATTGCTAAGCTGATCATAAGTTCAAAGCACGTGTATCAAGGAGATACATTGTCACAACATGATTAGAAGACCATGCACTATCTCTTAGTGCATGAGGATTTAAATTTGTTCCGACCTCTCTGATTATATCAATGAAGTTCTTTGAAGAATATGTTTGATTTAGGAGCTCGGTTGATGAAGAAGACCCTTCGGGAATTCCACATTCTATGTACTGAGTATATGTGAGGAGGATGGAGGAATTGTAATGAAGAAGAAAAATGAAGAAGGAAGAAGTGGCATTTGGCATTTTACACTTAAGTACTTTGTATACTTAGTGTATATTCAAGCAAAAAATTAGCCACCAAGGGCCAGCCTTAAGGGTTCAACCCAAGGCACATGTGGGACTAGGTCACCACGCCCAAGGGGATCCCATGGGGCCAGCCCGAGAGGCTGCGGCCGTGTGTAAGCCGGGCCACGCAGGGGATCAGGTCCTGCGCAGCATGGGCGCCGGAGCGCGCGCCCGAAGGCGAGAGTGGGCGCCATTGGCGCGCCCGCAGGGAGCAGAGTGGGCGCAGAGCGCGCCCGCAGAGAGAACACGGTGCGGGGCGGCACCGTGGAGGGAGAAGTTCAATCGAAGGGATGCTGGCAGCGGAACTTTGATAAACCGCGCGAAATCAGCAGCGCGTTTCGATGTGGGACGGTGAAAAATAAGCCTGATCTAATCATGGCCGCCCGTTTGATCTCGCGGCAGAACTCGTCCGCTCATCCCATCGCCGCAACGATGTTTTAATCCTGGCCGTCCGCTGTTATTAAACTCCTGATCCGACGGTTCTGGAGTTGTCTTCATCCTCGGGCTCAGCTGAGGTCTTCCCGCAGCCGCCTTCGAACCAGAGCTCCCCCCGTGACTGAAGATCGAGACTCCGTCCACCTTTGAAGGATCTGATTGCACCGTTGAGATCGTCTGGCCCTAAGGAATCCATCCATGCCTTAAAATGTACATGCATACGTGAAATGGAGTTTTTCGAAGAACGGCCGAGGCAAATGAAGTTGTTGAGGCTTCGTGCATTCTTTATTTGCATGGTTTGTGCTTTAACAGAGACATGCATGCGTTCGAAAACGCATGCACGTGAGGGGAACCGAAAATGAGAAAACCCGCATTAATACAGTGAAGAAGAACGTGATATGCGGAAGATCTTTTTAACGCGTTTGAAGTTTTCAAAGACGCCGCAGATTTCGGGCATTCAAAATGTATTTCCCCACAAATCATTCATGCACCTCCTCTGCCTATATAAAGAGAAGTCTGAGGCCGAGTGAAGGTTGTTGTTCATTCGTGAAGACCCGCGATGCTCTCTGCCTCGCGAAGTAAAATCCTGCGCATTACTTGCACGACAGGAGGCTCCAAGTTTTGTTCTCGCGCAACCCTTGCGCGAAGGGTTTCTGTTTGAGAAGAAAGGACCTTGCGCGCTACCTCTTTGCGCGACAAGAAGAGAACCCCCCCTGCGCGCTACTCCTTGCGCGACAGGGAAGTTTGGGAAGTGCACTTGTGCGCCCGAGGTGTCTTTGACACCCTGCGCGACCCAAGGCAGGAGGACCTTGCGCGCCTCTTTTGGTGTTTGAGTTTGGGTGAAGTATTTACCACACTTGGGAGTGTGTGTGCAAGGAGGAAGAACTGAGGCTTAGCCTTGTGTGTGCACAAGTGAAGAAGACCAACTTTGAGAAGAAGAGGAGTACACACTTAAGTGTGTGAATGCAAAAGAACTGATCATTCTAAGTGATGGTTTTTTTTTGGTGAGCAATACCAACGAGATATTTTGAAGACTGTTGAAGCTACTTGAAGTTTTTGAACAACACCTTTGAAGAAGTGAAGTGGAGCCATGATGAAGATGATGTTGTGGAGTTGGAGGGTTTAACCAACTTGTAATTGGGGGGTATAACCAATTACTGTGTAATCATCTTTTGGCATAGTGAAGAATCCGTGTTGGGGGTGTAACCAACACGGCAAGGAGTAGGTCTTTGTACCGAACCTTGTAAATCTCTGTGTTCTGTGCTCCCATTATTACTGCACCACTAAAAGAGTAGATCTAGGCTTTAACCAGCTGCAGAGGTTGAATTGTTAATCCAAAGGGAACAATTCATAAAAAGAAAAAGTTATCACTGATTCACCCCTCCCCTCTAAGTGATCACAATCGATCCAGGCATTCCAAGTGGTATCAGAGGGAGGTTGCCTCTGTAAGGATCTACTTCTAAGAAGATGGACAATCTGAATTCTGTTAATAGTAGGGGTGTTCCTACATTCGATGGAAAAAATTACCACAGCTGGAAGAATCGTATGTTACCCTACCTTCTATCTCTTGGCCTTGAAGTTAGAGATGCAGCCTTATTTGGATTCCCTCCTCATACTAATGAAGCTGCTATGACACTTGCTGAGAAAAGAAATATGGAAGTTGATGGTAAAGCTCAAAATGCCATTCTTATGTCTCTCTCAGAAAAGGTTTACACAAAAGTCATGGGACTCAAGAATGCCAAAGAAATTTGGGACAAATTGGAGAGCAGTTATGAAGGCAACATGAAAGTCAAGTAAGCTAAATTACAAATTTGGAGAAGTCGGTTTGAAGATATTAAGATGGGAGAAGAAGAAAATATTGACGATTATTTCACAAGAGTCAATGAAATTGTCAGCAACATTCGAGGCTTTGGAGAAAAGTTGGAGGACTCAACTATCGTTAAAAAACTGATGAGAAACTTTCCTGACAGGTTTGATCCCAAAGTTTCAGCATTAGAAGACAGAGATGATCTCTCTCTTGATGAACTTCACAACATTCTCATTGCATATGAAATGAGAAAGATTCCAGTATTCAAGAAGAAGATCAAGGATGAGATGGCTTTCGAGGCCATGAGACAACTCAAGATAAGAGATGACGAAGTCTTGGAATCAAGTGAGTCTGACAATGAAGAAAAGGAGGAAGATTTCAAACAAATTATTTCTCTTTTATCTAAAAGGTTTGGAAAAACTAAATTCAAGGGAAAATGGAAATTACCACCGAGGTGTTTCAATTTCAATAACCTCGGACACTTTTCTGTTAACTGCCCCAAGAAGAGATATAGTGCTCCAGAAGTTGAAGATGAGAAGACACAAAAGAAGAAATGGAGTAGATACCCAAGAGAAGGAAACAAATCAGGTGTAAGAAAGAAAAGGTTCGTTCCAGGTGAAAGAAGAAGCTATGTAAGAAAAGAGGAAGAATCAGACTCTACTTCAGCCAGTCAATCAGAAGAAGAAACGAATTTTATGGCTCATGTGGAAAAAGGGTTTGATACCTGCAGCAGTGAAGATGATGAAAGTGAACGAACAGAGCTTGAATACAGATTGAAAGATGAATTAGAGGCTTGCCTTGAGCAAAACATTAAACTCAAGAAAGAGAAGAAATTGTTACAAAAGGAAACTAAAAGAATGACTGAGGAGTTGGAAGGATGTATGAAGAAAGAGACAATGTACATTGATGAAATCAAAAGACACAAACTGAAGATATCTGAGCTGGACAAGATTACAAAAGATCTTGAGGAGAAACTTCACCTCAAAGAAGAAGAACAATCAGCAACACAGTCCAAGTGGGTTGAAGCACAAAATAACTTGACAAAGATAAGAGAAGATTTTAACAAGGCTGTTGAGATCAAGGCAGAATCTTCTCATACTGGTGCTCAGAGGCAGGTCAACTCACCACTTAGTAAATCTCCAAATACATCTGTTATTTCTAACAATGCAGGTTCAAAGATAAAATCGAGACAAACCTGTGTAAAATCATCTTCAATGGAAGAAAGAAATTCCTCAGGAAGGACTACTCAAATCTTGGACAGAAAATTACAACATGACTCCTATCAGCGGAGAAGATCAAGGTTTAGAGGCTACTGTTGGTGCTGTGGTGTGTTTGGACATAAGGCCTATGTATGCTGGTATAACATGTCTTTTCTAAGCATGAGGCGTGAGTCAAGGGGGAGACATCCTGGAACCCAGAGTGTTTTGCAGAAAACATCAAAACCTCCAATTCAGAACACATTTGACTGCCTGAGTGAAGCTTGTGAAAAATGTGACCAACAGGGTCATAGAGCTGATAAGTGTATGACTACTCTTCCTGAACAAAAAATCAAAGACATGAAAGGAAAAGGTATTCAGGAAACCAATGATGAAATCACATGCTTTGCTGAAGTTTCTCTAAAAGCCAGCAGTAAAACCAAGTCATGGATTCTTGATAGTGGATGCTCATCCCACATGACTGGTGATACAAAAATTCTAAGCAACATTGAAAGTCATGAAGGAGGAACCGTGGTGTTTGGAAATGATCGTTCTCTGAAAATCAAGGGAGTTGGAAAGACAATGATTGAAACAACAAATCTAAAACCCAATGATGTGTTATTTGTTGAAGGATTAAAACACAACCTACTGAGTGTAAGTCAATTATGTGATGATGGACATGAGGTGTTGTTCAAGAAAGATTCATGCATCATCAAGAGCTCAAAGGATGGACAAATAATTACTCAAGGAAGAAGAACCACTGGAAATCTATTTCAAATTGGTGATCCCATCAATTCTTGTTTTCTCAGATCTAAAGATGAAAACAACCTCTGGCATAGAAGACTTGGCCATCTTGGTCAAAGGAGTATGAGTAAAATTCTGAAGTACAATGTTGTACGAGATCTACCCAAATTAAAGAGAGAAAGAGATGAAGTCTGCGACACATGTCAGAATGGAAAACTGACCCATAGGTCACACAAAGGAGTTGATATCATGTCTACTAGGCCTCTTGAACTCATCCATACAGACATATGTGGACCGATAAGACAGAAGTCTACAAGAGGAGATTTCTACTTTATAACCTTCATTGATGATTACACTCGGATGACCAATGTCATGTTCATGAAACACAAGTCAGAGGCAATCACGATGTTCAAGACTTTCAGAAGGCAGGCTGAGAAGGAACTAGAGATCTGCATCAAGAAAGTAAGATCAGACAACGGAAAAGAATATACCGGTGATGTCTTTGAAAGCTATCTGGTCAAGCATGGAATCAAACATCAATATAGTACACCATATACTCCACAACATAATGGAGTGGCTGAACGAAAGAATCGAAGCATAGTTGAAATGGGGAGGACTATGTTAGCTGAGCATGATATCTCTAAGTTTTTCTGGAGAGAAGCAGTATGCACTGCTATACACATACAGAACAGATGTCTCCTGAGACCAGAAACACAAACGACAGCCTATGAAATGTGGTTTAAAAGAAAACCAACTGTTAAATATTTCAAAGTCTTTGGCATTCCCTGCATCATCAAGATTAAAAACATCAATCTGGGAAAGTTTGAAGAAAAAGCTGAAGAAGGAATCTTTATGGGTTACCTACCTGATGGAAAAGGCTACAGATGCTGGAATAAGAGGTTGAATAAAATGATTGACTGCAGTGATGTAATAATAATTGAAAACAACACCAAGCCATACACTGTGGATGATGATGACTCAAAGAATGACACAGCCTTGGAACAGAAGAATGCAGAATTACCTGAGCCAACACCAACTGCTGGTGAGATCAATTCAGAATATACCAGTGATGAAGATGAAAGTAATGAAAATGGAAGAATCAGATACAACAAATTGAAGAAACATGTTGACACAGAAAATGTCCTTGGAGACCTACAGTCCTCAGTAAGAACTAGAAGAAGATTGAGATTGGAAGATCAGACTGCACTGGTTTCTCAAGTTGAACCTCACACAGTGGCTGAAGCAGTTGTACATGAGGAATGGATACAAGCTATGCATGAGGAACTCAATCAAATTGAAAAGAACTCCACTTGGGATCTTGTGCCAAGGCCCAAAAATAAAAATGTTATTGGGACAAAGTGGGTGTTTAGAAACAAACTCAATGAAAAGGGAGAAGTTTCCAGAAACAAGGCCAGACTTGTATGCAAAGGATATTCACAAATGGAAGGAATCGACTTTGAGGAAACCTTTGCACCAGTTGCAAGACTGGAAACTATCAGAATGTTCTTAGCAGTTGCAGCACACAAGCAGTACAAGGTCTATCAGATGGATGTGAAATCTGCATTTCTGAATGGAGATCTTGAAGAAGAGGTGTATATTGAACAACCAGAGGGATTTTTGCTGGACAAAGATGGTAGTATGGTGTGCAGATTGAGAAAAGCCTTGTATGGATTGAAGCAGGCCCCTAGAGCCTGGTACTCAAAATTGGATGGTTGTCTTAAAGACATGAAATTTGTCAAAGGAACAGTTGACAGTAACCTCTATGTCAGAGAAATGGCCAATGGTACCCTCATAGTCATTATTTATGTGGATGATATCATTTTTGCTGGTAACAAGGAAGGACTATGTGAAGAATTTGCTGAGCAGATGAAAAGAACTTTTGAAATGTCGATGCTTGGTCAAATGACATATTTTCTAGGATTTCAGGTAGAACAAAGACAAAACTCCATATTTCTTTCACAAGAGAAGTACGCAAGGGACTTAGTGAAAAGGTTTGGAATGGAAAGTTCAAAGGAAGTCTCCACACCCATTTCTGTCGGAACCAAGCTATGAAAGGATGAAGAAGGCAACAATGTTGATCAGAAAGAGTTCAGAAGAATTATTGGCAGTCTACTTTATCTCACGGCTTCAAGGCCAGATATAGCATATGCAGTGACTTTGTGTGCCAGATTCCAAAGTGACCCAAAAGAATCTCATTTAACTGCAGCCAAAAGAATCCTGAGATATGTTAAAGGAACCCTCAACTATGGACTCTTATACAAACACAGTGCAAACATACAGTTGTTGGGATTCACAGATGCTGATTGGGCTGGTGATTGCACTGATAGAAGATCCACATCTGGTGGAACCTTCTTTCTGGGAGAAGGATGTGTTAGCTGGTACAGCAAGAAACAAAATTCTGTAACATTGAGCACAGCTGAAGAAGAGTATGTGGCCGCTACACATGCATGTACTCAAATGATTTGGATGCAGGTGCAGCTAGCAGATTTGAGGATTAAAGCTGAAAAACCATTGAGGATCTTATGTGATAATCAAAGTGCAATTGGGTTGTCTAAGAATCCTATCCAACACTCCAGATCCAAGCACATTGATATAAAATATCATTTTATCAAAGAAAGGGTCGCTAGTGGAGACATCAAGCTAGACTACATTCCTACTCAAGATCAGGTGGCAGACATTTTCACCAAAGCTATGCCTACGGAAAGATTTGTTGAATTGAGGCTGAAACTTCATGTTCAGCCTTCTACTCTCACTTGAGGAAGAAGAAGGTCCCTCCTTATTCCCTAAATTTTTTTATTCTTGTACTTACATGCAGGGAATTGAAGGAGATGAGTGCATCCCCTGAGGGGGAGCATTGGTAGTTGAAGATGTGCAGGTTCCAGAAGCTCTATACTCTGAGTATAGATTTCATTCATCCCTTTGCATTTGTTGGCCAATAAGGGGGAGAAATCATCAGGCACACGAAATTCTCTCAGTGCGCTTCGGAGTATTGACAACCAAATACAAAGGGGGAGATTGTTGTGCCCAAGTGAAGTAATTGCATTTGTTGTCAATAACTTGTCATGGTGTGCCATCTGGTGTGCCATCTGATTAAGTACATCTTGAAGATTGATGATTACAGAAGCATTAAATCAGACGATTGCTAAGCTGATCATAAGTTCAAAGCACGTGTATCAAGGAGATACATTGTCACAACATGATTAGAAGACCATGCACTATCTCTTAGTGCGTGAGGATTTAAATTTGTTCCGACCTCTCTGATTAGATCAATGAAGTTCTTTGAAGAATATGTTTGATTTAGGAGCTCGGTTGATGAAGAATACCCTTCGGGAATTCCACATTCTATGTACTGAGTATATGTGAGGAGGATGGAGGAATTGTAATGAAGAAGAAAAATGAAGAAGGAAGAAGTGGCATTTGGCATTTTACACTTAAGTACTTTGTATACTTAGTGTATATTCAAGCAAAAAATTAGCCACCAAGGGCCAGCCTTAAGGGTTCAACCCAAGGCACATGTGGGACTAGGTCACCACGCCCAAGGGGATCCCATGGGGCCAGCCCGAGAGGCCGCGGCCGTGTGTAAGCTGGGCCACGCAGGGGATCAGGTCCTGCGCAGCATGGGCGCCGGAGCGCGCGCCCGAAGGCGAGAGTGGGCGCCAGTGGCGCGCCCGCAGGGAGCAGAGTGGGCGCAGAGCGCGCCCGCAGAGAGAACACGGTGCGGGGCGGCACCATGGAGGGAGAAGTTCAATCGAAGGGATGCTGGCAGCGGAACTTTGATAAACCGCGCGAAATCAGCAGCGCGTTTCGATGTGGGACGGTGAAAAATAAGCCCGATCTAATCATGGTCGCCCGTTTGATCTCGCGGCAGAACTCGTCCGCTCATCCCATCGCCGCAACGATGTTTTAATCCTGGCCGTCCGCTGTCATTAAACTCCTGATCCGACGGCTCTAGAGTTGTCTTCATCCTCGGGCTCAGCTGAGGTCTTCCCGCAGCCGCCTTCGAACCAGAGCTCCCCCCGTGACTGAAGATCGAGACTCCGGCCACCTTTGAAGGATCTGATTGCACCGTTGAGATCGTCTGGCCCTAAGGAATCCATCCATGCCTTAAAATGTACATGCATACGTGAAATGGAGTTTTTCGAAGAACGGCCGAGGCAAATGAAGTTGCTGAGGCTTCGTGCATTCTTGCTTTGCATGGTTTGTGCTTTAACAGAGACATGCATGCGTTCGAAAACGCATGCACGTGAGGGGAACCGAAAATGAGAAAACCCTCATTAATACAGTGAAGAAGAATGTGATATGCGGAAGATCTTTTTAACGCGTTTGAAGTTTTCAAAGACGCCGCAGATTTCGGGCATTCAAAATGTATTTCCCCGCAAATCATTCATGCACCTCCTCTGCCTATATAAAGAGAAGTCTGAGGCCGAGTGAAGGTTGTTGTTCATTCGTGAAGACCCGTGATGCTCTCTGCCTCGCGAAGTAAAATCCTGCGCATTACTTGCACGACAGGAGGCTCCAAGTTTTGTTCTCGCGCAACCCTTGTGCGAAGGGTTTCTGTTTGAGAAGAAAGGACCTTGCGCGCTACCTCTTTGCATGACAAGAAGAGAACCCCCCCCCCCCCTGCGCGCTACTCCTTGCGCGACAGGGAAGTTTGGGAAGTGCACTTGTGCGCCCGAGGTGTCTTTGACACCCTGCGCGACCCAAGGCAGGAGGACCTTGCGCGCCTCTTTTGGTGTTTGAGTTTGGGTGAAGTATTTACCACACTTGGGAGTGTGTGTGCAAGGAGGAAGACCTGAGGCTTAGCCTTGTGTGTGCACAAGTGAAGAAGACCAACTTTGAGAAGAAGAGGAGTACACACTTAAGTGTGTGAATTCAAAAGAACTGATCATTCTAAGTGATTGTTTTTTTTGGTGAGCAAGACCAACGAGATCTTTTGAAGACTGTTGAAGCTACTTGAAGTTTTTAAACAACACCTTTGAAGAAGTGAAGTGGAGCCATGATGAAGATGATGCTGTGGAGTTGGGGGGTTTAACCAACTTGTAATTGGGGGGTATAACCAATTACTGTGTAATCATCTTTTGGCATAGTGAAGAATCCGTGTTGGGGGGTGTAACCAACACGGCAAGGAGTAGGTCTTTGTACCGAACCTTGTAAATCTCTGTGTTCTGTGCTCTCATTATTACTGCACCACTAAAATAGTAGATCTAGGCTTTAACCAGCTGCAGAGGTTGAATTGTTAATCCAAAGGGAACAATTCATAAAAAGAAAAAGTTATCACTGATTCACCCCTCCCCTCTCAGTGATCACAATCGATCCAGGCATTCCACAATACATGATATAAATATCATATATATTCATTATATATGTATTTATAATAATCTATAAAATATATAAATATGAAATGGAATACACCGTTCATGGACACGGTAGGTCGTAAGTACACATGAATGATGTTTCCATTTTATTGTCATATTTAAAGAAAGAAAGTAAATGAAATATATGTATATATATATAATATCATTAAATTATAATTATTGTATCATATAATTTTATTAAACTCATCCTTAATAAATTCTATGTAAAGTGTGAACAAATCACATTGCTTTGAGGAGGTGGTAGTCCACGCTTCCACAAACGAAGTAATCGTATTTACACAAAATGGAAAGCATGAAGGTATGTTTTATATAATAATTAAAGAAGTATAAGTATATCATAAATATAATATATATCATATAAAAGTATAGTTTTCATCATAATTCCCACCCATGAGAGGTGTTAAAGAAAAAACGAACAACATAGTTTTTCAAGGTGGCAATCCTTCTTACACACGAACAGTAAGTTTGTTACCCATTAAATAGAAGTGTGTGTAATTTTAGGTCAAAACCTTATAATAACAACATATAATTATATTTATAATACTGAAGTTATTATATAATCATGTAATAAAAATATTTTAGGTGGTGGAAAATGAAAATAAAACAAAGGATGTTACCTCTTCTTTGGGTAGTTCTCTTGGTTTGCACCAAACGACTTACTTGGTTGGATTTATGACCAAATAGAGGATCATAGGATTAAATTAAGGGATTTTTCATGAGATTTATTTCTTATTCAAAGGTATTAATAAGTGTGAATATGTGGTAGGGGTGAGTGCCTTTTTATAGTGGAGGAGGAGTGGTATTCTTGTAATTTTTTGGAACTGGAATTCCAAACACATTTTTTCCATGTAAAGTGGCTAAATTAATGGTATAAAACTAATAAAATGGAGTATACGGTCAATATATGAATATAAAATGGATTTTAAAAATTTTACTAGGTCATTTTGGGACTTAAGATTAAAGTTTAGTCCTTTGTTAAGATAATTTTTCTCTTAATCGTTGTAACTAATTTTAATCACTTTCACTGATATTTTTGTTCAAAAACTAAGTTGAACTTATTATAAATTATAAATAATTCTGATTAAAGATATGGATTCTATTTTTTTCAAATTCTAATCATAGAATCTGTAGAAATAAATTTAATATTAATCATGCAGATGGGATAACAAAGCAAGTTTTTAATGTAAAAATGTTCAAAAGTTTGAAATATTTTTATATCCAATTTCAATATGAAATTAATTATAATAACCTAAATTGGATTAATTGATGTAAAAATTATATAATTAAACTTTAAAAACAATTAAAAATATAATTTAACCCTATAAATTATTTATATGAAAAATCAGTTTTGAATTAAAATTCAGTATTTTTCACTATTCATCCAAAAAAATAAGTTTTCCAGAAAATTCCCAAAAAATTACCCTAAGCTAGTTTTAAAATTATGAATTAAAAAATTAAGTTTATTTTATCAAATTAAATTTTAAAAAATGTCTAAAATTAATTTTATTATTTTTCACAGAAGACATAAAATGCAGTCCATTTGAGAAATAATATTTTCAAACATATAAAGACTTTACCGAAAATTATATGTTTTATTATAAATATGTTTTATTTATATAAAATAATAATATTTAAAAATTATTTTTTAACATTCATATTACAATGTTTAATTACTAGGTTATAACTATCTCTTTTAAATAATTATAATAATAAAATGATGTTTTTTAGAAACTCAGTGTTGTGTGTATCACAAGCCAAGTTAGTGTTACATGTAGCACAAGATTAAATAGGTGTAGCATATAATGAATGCATGAATTAGTTTATTCTACAATTAAATACATAAAATAAAATTATTTTAATCAAAAAAAGGTTCATAAAAACTTAGGGTGTTTCATTCTAACACCCTTAAAATGAATTTCACCCTCAAAATTTATCATTATGATCCAAAAAATAGGATAATTCTACCTAATAATATCCTCAAGTTCCCACATATCTTCCTCTAAGTTGTGGTTTCTCTAAAACCCTTCAACCAGTTGAGTGGTCTTGTTTTGTATAACTTTCTATATATGATCCAAAATTTCAACTGGTTGTTTCTCATAAGAAAGATCCTACTCCAATGGTATGACATCTGAGTTCAGCACATGTGAAGGGTCAGGTATGTACTTCCTCAAAGGAGATAAATGGAACACTTAATGGACTTGAGAAATATTTAGAGTAAGTTAAAAGTGATAGGGTATAATCCCTATACGATCAAGAATTTAAAAGGGACCAATATACTTATGGCTTAGTTTCCCTTTCTTCCTGAATCTCGTAACCTTCTTCTAGGGATATATTCATGGAAAAAGATTATCACCAACTTAAAATTCTAGATCACACTAACGGTTATCAATGTAAATTTTCTACCAATTTTGAGCTTCTTTGATATTCTACTGAATGGATTTGACCTTCTTTTCCATTACTTAAGTTATCTCAGGTCCCAATAGATTTCTTTATCAAAATTCAACCCAACACATTGGACCTCTAAATTTTTTCCCATATAGGGATTCATAAGGATCTATATGAATTCCTGAGTGAAATCTATTGTTGTAAGAAAACTAATCTAGTGTAAGGTTTTTATCCCAACCATATTTTAAATCCAAAGAACAAGATCTCAACATATCCTCTTGGGTTTGAATTATTCTTTCATACTGACCATCCGTCTGAGGATGATAAGCAGTGCTAAAAATCAATTTTTTATCAAGTTATTGCTGAAGAATTCTCCCGAACTTTGAGGTAAACCTAGGATCCTTATCAAATACAATAGAGTGTGGTACTATTTGAAACCTTACCACTTCCTTAATGTATATCCTATCAATATGATCCATAGATAATTCTTCTCTGATAGCAATGAAGTGTGTTTCCTTAGTAAGGCGATCGAATACCATAAAAATAGAATTAAACCCATTAGAGGTTTTGGGGATTCCAACCACAAAATCTATAGTGATGTTATCCCATTTTCATTCTAGTATGGGTAATGTATGAAACATCCGCTTAGACATTTGTCTTTCATCCTTAATTTTCTGGTATACTAAGCACCGAGATACAAACTCTGTGATATCCCTCTTCATGACATCCCACAAAAAGTATTCTTTCAAGTCTCTATATATCTTTCTGCTTCCAAGATGAATATAGAATGAAGAACTATAAGATTACTCTAATATCTCCTTCTTCAAATATGGCATTGAAGGAACACATACATGGTTCCTAGACCTTGTCATTCTATCCTGATCAAGGTTCAACTCTTGAACATTTTAAACCTTATTTTTCATATCTACATTTTCTTTCTTCACCTCTTTAATCTTCACTTGGATAGAGGGTTTAACATTCAATTAAGAAAGATAAAATTTTTCTCCTTCCTTCAAGATTTCTAGATTCATCCTTTGTAAATCTAGAAATTTTGGATCTCTCACAATCCTCATCATGGATAAGATAGCATGATCCTTTCAACTCAATGCATTGGCCACCTTGTTTTCTTTCTTAGGGTTATAATGTATTGAGCAATCATAATCCTTTATCAGCTCTAACCATATTCTTTTGATCATGTTCAAATAATTTTGTGTGAATATATATTTTAGAATTTTATGATCGGTAAATATATCACACTTTTCTCTATAAAGATAATGCCTCCATATATTTAATGAAAAAATTGCCACTACTAACTTCAAATCATGTGTTGGGTAATTTTTCCTGTGAATCTTCAACTATCATGAGGCATAGGCTGTTACCATGTTATTGTTCATATGAACACATACCAATACATTCTTGGATGTGCCACTATATATTAAAAACCCTTCCCCACTATAGGATAATGTAATCATAGGTTCATTGACTAACCTTCTCTTTAGTTCTTTGAAATTTTACTACATTCATCTGTCAAGAGGAACTTGGCACCCTTCTGAGTTAACTTGGTCAGTGGATTAGATAGTTGTGATAAATTCTATACAAACCATTAATAATATCTAGCTAAACCAAGAAAACTATGGATCTTAGTCACCGTGTTTGGTCTAAGACAACATTCAATAGCTTTCATATTTGATAGATCTACTATTACACCCTATCTTGAGATTATGTGGCACAAAAATGAAACCTTTTGCAATCAGAATCCACACTTTGTAAATTTTTCAAACAGCTTCTCATTCCTTGGGGTCATTAGTAAAATTCTCAGGTGTTCTTCATGCTCTTACTTTATATTTGAATATATAAGGATATCATCTATAAAGACTACCATAAATTGGTCAAGGTAATTTCTAAAGACTATATTTATCAAATCCATGAAGATGGCAGGGGAATTCGTAAGACCAAAATCCATTACTATATATTCATAGTGTTCGTACCTTGTACGGAATGTCATCTTGGGTATATCATTCTTCTTGACTATCAATTGATGGCATCCAGAATGAAGGTCAATCTTGGAAAAGTATTGAGATTCATGTATTTGATTAAACAAGTCATCAATACAAGGAAGAGGATACTTGTTCTTGGTTTTGATCATGTTCAACTCCCAATAATCAATGCAGAGTAACATTGATCCATATTTCTTTTTCACAAAGAGAACAGGTGCACCCCAATGTGACGCACTTGGTCAAATGAATCCCTTATTAAGGTTTTCTTGTAGTTTCTTTTTTAATTTCTATAACTCAATTGGGGCCATTCTATAAGGAGTCTTTGAAATTGGTGTGGAACCACGTACGAGTTATATTGAGAACTCAAATTCATGTTTTAGTGGAAGTCTAGGAAATAATTTCAGGAAAACATCCAAAAATTCTTGAACAATAGGCATATCTTCAATATTGATTTTCTCCCCAACCATTTGATACAAACATGCCTTCTAAATGGGGATTAAAACCCATACACTGTATGTAATCTCCATAGGAAGTTCATACTTATCATCACATTGATATACAATCATAGGTTGGTTTGAAATATCAAACGTAACTTCCCTTCATCAATAATTTATGTGAGATTTATGGAGATAAATTCAATCCATGCCTAAGATGACATCAAATTCAACCAAAGGAAGAATGAAAAGATTTGCAGGAAGCACATTCCCACAAATTTCAACTTGAGAGGAATCATGGTCTTGAAATGCAATCATCATACCATTAGGGGTTTTCACTACTAAATCCACATATAATAATTCAAGTGGAATCCTAATACCCTTAGAAAATTAATTAGATATGAAATAGTGGGTATATCCAGAATAAAATAAGACATTAGAAGTTCTAGAGTGGATGGTAAGTGTACCTTTCACCATGTCATTTTCACACACCTCATTAGAAATAGTGATTGTAATACAAAACAAGATGAATAGAACTGAGAAATAAAAGCTTGTGGATGGAGGTGGCCTCTCGACTAATTACAAAGGAGGATCAAGAAAGCTATAGGGGGTGGTTCTGCTGACAATACCTAGAAGTAGGCCCATCCTGCCTAACCTAAGATGAACCCAAACTTGATCCATTTTTTATTTCTATAAAACAACCCGAGATCACAAAGGCTTAGTGTTTTAAAGAATCAAGATACACGAAATAATTCTAATTATGACACCTATAAAACCAAAAAAATCATAATCTCTACAAGAGCTAAACAATACAGAGGGAACTCGACCACTCACTCGCTTCTACACGTCCTTATACCCTATGAAAAGAGGTTTTTATAACAATGGGTGAGACGCAAAATCTCAGTAAATTTTTTCAAATCATTGGGAAATCGGATAGGTATTTTCAATTTTTAAAAGAGTACATTGTGGTATATAAGTTTAAAGTAAAAAACTTATATAGATATATTAAGTTCGTATGTAAAAGAAAATAAAACCATCTTTCTATTAAAATTTTCAATACACTATTTCCTTGGAAAATACAATTTTATTCTTTCATAAAATCATAAAGGATTCTTTTAAAATCTCATAAGTGGAAGTAATTTTTTAAGTCTCTTTGGATCATAACATAAAGTCATGGATTATTAACAAGACAACATAACATCATGTACATAGTCACATAATGGATTAGGTTTACTCCCTAATCCCATAGTTTTCTTAGGATAACCTCTCGTGCACCATTTATGGCATCTCATGAGATTGAGACATTACCAAATGCATTATATGGATATATAATTATGTTCCCACCTATCACATAGTTATCCAAAGTCCCATAAGGGATTTGGGTTCACTCCCCATCCCCTACCTTCATTCATATAATGAACAAGTGAAATTATTTGGTATTAAAAATACAGTAACTTGTGTTTTGCAACATAAATAGCATGATCATCCTTTCAAACCATGGGAATTAATAAATAATTCATAAAAATGGGAATTACTTTGATATATGTTTAATTTATTAGTAAAAACATGAGCAAAGGAAGAATATGAGGATAATCGTTTTAAAACTTGAAACTAAGGTTAAAATAAGAACAATTGAGAGTTTGAAAATAAACATTAATGATATCCTTTTTAGAACAATAAATGGTTGTGTTGAAGTAATTACAAAATTGGAAAATTCATTAAAACAATAATTTTCATTAACCATAGAGTGATAATTCTAAACATTCTTTAATTTATAACATATAAAAATGTTTTTTGGAGTGAAAAATAATTATTTGAAATATCCACATATTTTATCATATTTTTAAGATGAGAGATTTTAGAAGAAAATTAATATCATATTTTATCATATTTTTTATGAACCAGGATTTTGAGGTTTTCCATTGGATTTCAGCGATGAGAGAGAAAATTGATATCTCGACGATTCCAAAGGATGGTTCTCTTTTTCCACCATCGTCTCGGGTAATTTCTGATCCAATAACTTCTAAAATTTGGTGTTCTCCAGTCGTCGTTGATTCGAGATCTTTATCAATTGTTTCGGCTTCGTGTAAATCATTTAGAGACGTTCTTCATAGTTGGACTCCTTTTCTTCCGTATTTCCCAGAAATTTTTACGACTCAGCCAAATGTTTTCCATGAAGGGTCCCAGATCTATTTGTAATTCCCTATGTCATCCTTTGAGGAAGATTTGTATTTCTTATGATGGACGTTGATTACCCATTTTGGGGGTTCGCGGCCACCTTCTTCTATTTTCAAATGGATTGCAAGTTCTTGGGGTCTTTAATTTCCGCATATTTCATCAATCCATAGGATATCTTTCTATCTTGTATTGGGTTCCTGGAAATATTTTATTTAGGCATAGTGTTTTTCTCCCCATTCTTTTGGTCGATGGAATTTTAACCTATCTATATGATCTTTGGATGCTCACCGTGGTAAGGAGAGCTCGTCGGCGGCTATATGGGTCAATCTCCTGGGTCTTCCCCATCCCTTCCAGAATGAAGGATTCCTAAAGATGATTGGAGACTCTCTTGGTGGTTTCTTATGCTCGGATATTAGTACTAAAGCTTGTGCGGATGTTTCAGTGGCTATAATTTGTGTGGAAATGAATTTGTCTCAATCGGTACCATAAAAACTTGTTCTACGCATGCAAGATTACTTTTCTTGGAACCAAAATATTGTGTATCTTGTTTTTCCACGTTTTTGTTCTAATTGTCTTCTCCAAGGTCACTCTTTGCAGACGTGTCATAGAAATCATCTGGGTAAGATTCGAAAGCATGATTAGGATGTTAGAATTGGATTAGATATCAATATTTTGATATTGATGTCTCCTCTAGAGGGATATTGGAAGAGTTTTAGGTCCTTGATGAGATGGATCATGTCTCTCCTTCTAATCTATCGAATGAGCAGATGCTAGAGGCTAGGGTGTCCTGTTGAGAGATTGTGCCATATATCCGACATCTAGTGACTTCAGTTTTCGGTTGATGATTGTTTCTCTTTCCTTTTCAAGCATCTTTTATCTTCAGAGTCTGGTTTTATAGACCGAAGTCTACTTCCTAGTTTCTCTGGATCTCTGTTGTTTTCACACTTTAAGTCCCAAGATGATTCTGATAAGAAGAGGAACCCTTTAGATTTTTTCCTTTCATCAGATTTTGTTGCTACAAATGATCCTCCTTCTCCTCATTCAGCATCTTTTTTGAAGGATTTGGTGGTCTGTTCATTTTCTAATAGAACAAGTAAAGTTGCTTCATTCACCTCATATAGGAGGGGAAATATCATTATTGCCATTCACTTTCTTTAGCAGTTTTCCCGCTTAAAGATAATAGAGTTGACACCTATTCATGGACTAAATCCCAAATGGTGAGGTTTCTATCCCATTTTGAGAAGGCGATAAGTTCTGGAGCCAATCCTAGGACTCTTTATTTTCTATTATTCATGTTTTTATATGGAATGCCTGGGGTACTGGAAACTGGGTTAAGATAGATTTCTTTAATTCTGAGGTGACTAAACACAAGATAGATTTGGTTGGTATTCTTGAACACAATCAACACCTAGACAGGGTTGGTAATTTTTTCAGAAGACTTAAAATGCATGGTTTCATGCATTCAGACCCGGTTAATCACCATGTATGGATATTTTGGTACAAAAGTCTTAAGGTGGATATCATTCTAGATGGTGATCAATTTATCACTATCAAAGTGAATTTAGATTATCAAATTTTTTTTATCTCCTTCATTTATAGGAGTTGTGATCCTCAACATAGGTTGTTGTTATAGAATAATCTCAATTCTTTTGATCCTGGTAATGTTCCATGGTTTATAGGTGGTGATTTAAATAATATTGCTAACCCAGATGAGAAGAAGGGAAGAGGTATTTTTCCAAGATGGGCTAGCAATAACTTTAATAAATTTATATTTGGAAAAGGGCTGCTGGATCTTGGATATTGTGGAGACAATTTTACGTGGTGTAATAATCAAAAGGGTGCTTGTAGATTGTGGAGTCGCTTGGACAGATGTTTGGGAAATATTCATGCTATCTCCACTTTTTCTAATTCTAAAGTTGAACACTTGATGCGAGGTATTTTGGATCATTATTCATTACTGATTTCTATATCTTCTGGATCATTATCATTTGGTGAGACTTTCCTAGGAAGAAACTATTCAGGGCCATTCTTGGAATGTTTTTTAAAACAAAATCAGACACCTCAAGAAGAAATTAAAGCATGGCCAATAGACCTTATTCCTCCAGAAAGAGACTTACATGACACCATGTAAGATGTTGATCATCTTGAATGATTTTTAGAGGTGGAATGGGATGATCAAATCTTCGAGGCTCTTTCCTATAATAAAGAGTATTTAGTGGACTTGATTCTTAAACAGGAGCGTCTGTCCAAAGATAAAGAAAGGATTAAATGGTTGAAAGAGGGAGATAAAAATACATCATATTTTCAAGCCTATATCAAGGAAAGAAAAAGGTTTATTAAACCTAATATTTTACTTGAGGATGGTTCTTTTACAGATGATAGAGACCTTGTCGGAAATATGGCTTATTCTCATCTTAAAGACCTTCTTGTTGGCACTAATTTCAACATGCCTAATAGATATCTGAGGGTACCTACATATCTTTTTGATGTCATCCCATAATGTGTTTTGGACAGTGATAATGATGAGATGGGATCCCTTCCTCAAGAAAGTGATATTTTTGCTGCTATGATGAAGCTCAATATGGACAGTGTTGTTGGGCCAGATTGTTTTCCTATTGCTTTCTATATATCCTTGTGGGAGATTATTAAGGGTGACCTTATTGAAGATATTCATGATTTTTTCAAGGTTGGGAAGTTATCTCATGCTACTTGTGCCACCACTGTCGTTCTTATTACCAAGACTAGGAATCCTACTTCTATCCTCCATTACCTCCCTATAATCATATGTAATGTGTCTTATAGGATTCTCACCAGTATCATTAAGGAAAGGTTGTCCATTCATCTGCCCAGCTGTTTATCTCATAAGCAACACAGATTTGTGAAGGGCCGAACTATTCAAGGTTCCATTGCCTTGGCTCAGGAAATGGTCAGGGACATTAACCTTAAAACCCGGGGTTCTAATGTGGTTATTAAAAATGATATGAATAAAGATTATGATCATGTGGAATGGGGTTTCATCAACAAATTTTTCGGAAGTATGGGATTTTCTTCATGGAACATTGATATATTTTTTCTCTTTTATTGTTCTGCATGGTTGGCAGTTTCTTTTATGGGTAAAACATATGGTTTATTTAAATCTATCTGAGGTATTCAACAGGGGGATCTGATATCTCCAAGTATTTTCATTATTGTTTAAGATTTTCTCAGTCGATTGATTCATAGGATCCCCTTCAGTGTCGCATCTTATGTTTGCAGATGGCACTATTATTTTCATGAATTCATCAAGTAGTTCATTGTGTGGTTTGAATATGGTCTTGGATGAGTATAGTATTTGGAGTGTTCAAGTCATTAACAAGATCAAGAGCTGTTTTCATATATCTAGTACATGTACATTGAGTCGTGTGTCTACTGTGGGTCACATCCTAGACATGAAGAAGGGTGGCTTCCCTATGGAATATCTAGGGGATCCTATTTCTTTTAGGAGACTTTGGATTTGTGATTTTTACTCTCTGATCAGCAGGCTTATGGCTCGGATTGATAACTGGAAAAATATTTTTTTTATCATTTGGTGGCAGAATAGCTTTGATTAATAGTGTACTTATTACCACTCCTATTCATGCCCTATATGATGTCAAGGTTCCTAAGGGGGTGATCAAACATATTGATATAATTATTGCTAATTTTTTATGGGATCCAAAGGTTAAGGGTAAGAGAAAATGGGTGTCATGGGATAGATTGGATCGTCCTGTATATGAAGGGGGAATTGATTTTTGATTCCTTAATGACACTCTTAGGTGCATGCATGCTAAGCTGGCAAGGGAGGTTCTGGAATGTCGCACGCTATGGGGTAGAACTATGCATGGTAACTCAGTGGGATATAGGATTATCTTGGATGTCCATAGAACTCCTTTTTTGGACTGTTATTGGTTCTTTTGTTAATGACCTTAAGCCTTATTCTCGATGGATGGTTGAGAAGGGTGATATCTTGTTTTGGCATCACAACTGGAGTGGTGAGTTAATTGGGTATCTGGGTTTCCCTACTATGAACATATCCTTCAAGGAAGCATTTCAGTACCCGACTTTTATTAGTGCAGTATTGGACAACAACCAATAGATCCTTGTCAACCTTATTGTTTTATCCTCAGAATCTGTGTTTTTACTCCTTCCTCTTGCTCCATTACAATGATAGATTCTCGTAGGACCCTCAATATGCAAAAAATAGTGAATGCATGGAATAGTATCCTCTAGGTTAAGGCCATTCCCTTGAAATATAATTTCCTATTTTTGAGGATCTGGAATGGAGTTGTTTCGTTTCTACTTATGGAAATGTTAAACGGTGTGGGATTTGTATTGTTTCAAGATGTGTTTATTGCAAAATACATAAAGAAGAAAGTTATAATTATATTTTCTTTGATAGTGATTGGGCTCATGATGTTTGATTTTTTTTTGTGAGTTCACTGCATTTTCAATCTCCAGTTATGGCCAATATTTCTTTCCTTGAACATTGGTTTCATGGATGGTGTGGGGAGTATTGAAAGAATAGCTTATGTGGTGATTCTACAATTAGGTTGTTGGTGCTTATGGAAGGCAAGAAACCAATATCTTTATGAGGGTATAGTTTTGAAAAGTTGGATCATTATTTACAGGATTAAAAATATGATTTATAGTTTTATCAGGGCTTTAGGTAATTAGAGGGATGAACCTTCTTTGAAGAATCTTGTCAACTCTTGGATGGAAGGATCTACTACTCTTCATCAGGTCACCTAGGTATATTGGCATCCTCCTTCAAGGGGTCTGAAATTTAACAGTGATAGATCTTCTGTTTTAGGTTGGAGTTGTGGTGGAGGTATTGTCCGTGACAGTTGTGGGTCGATTGTCTTGGTTTTTTTCATCAGGCTGGGGCATGGTAACTCACTGTTTGCTGAAGAGATGTCCGTGCTTTCTAGTTTGATCATTTGCAGGCAAAGGAATTTAGATATTACTATTGCTAAAACAGATTCTTTGCTCTTATAAAATGCTTTTCATGGGTATGGTATTGTTCCTTGGTTTATTTATTATATTTTGAGAATGTGTAGAAGCATCTTGGGTGTTGATATCAAAGTTTCCCATATCTAGCGGGCGGGAAAAAAGGTTGCGGACTACCTTGCTTCGATTGAAATTATTGGTATGGAGAGTTTGTTTTTTCATGACTTGTATAGTTTGAAACAGGAAGGTGTTAATATTATTAGAGCAGATTCCCTTGATCTCCAATACTTTAGGTCTCCAATACTTTAGGTCCCCCTGATTCTTTCCTTTCTTTTGGTCTGTCCATATGGGCCTTTTCTTCTTGTACTCTTTGTCTTTTCTTTGAATAAAAAAATTACATGATTGTTGAGATGTCAGAAGAAAATAGTTTTACATGAAATGATGGATATATAGATGTCAGAATAAAAGTTGTTTCACATGAAATGATATATATATATATATATATATATATATATATATATATATATATATATATATTAGAATAAAAGTAGTTTCATGTGAAATGATGTATATATATCGAAATAAAATAGTTTCACCTAAAATGAAACACACACATATATATGAATATATATAATTATTTGAAAATAAAACACTTTTACCATAAATAATAATTTTGAAAATTCTATAGCATCCCTTACATTCATAAAACCAGAATTAAAATACTTTACATAAAATAAATATTTTCATAAAAATAATTTTCATGGAAAGAAACAATTTTCGGATTAAAATCAAGGAAGTTGTTTCCCCTTACCTTTAAACCATTGGAGACCATTTCCACATAGAAGCGGCTCTCAAGATATATCCCTCTCAACAGTAGGACTTATAAAGAAGGAAAATTAATGGTAACCAACCCGTACAGACCTGTGAGGCTTCAACTCTATTGCGCATATATCTATATACATATAATCTCATTTAGATATATAAATATATATATACCACATGTGATAATGAGGATATTTACCTACTAAAATAATATTATTGTTCCCTTAAAATAAAAACCCTACCCACGCAAAACCTTTCTTACCCATCGGATGGAAAGTTCATAAGCTTACCCCGGAATCCACCTTCTCCATTTTATATATACACAGAAATCCCATCCAGGTTGGTTATATCCATGTTTTTCTACTCACCTTCATGTCACGAGATCTCCAAGAGGATTGTTCCAAGTGCAACATGACTCTCACTAATCATCGAGGTGGATAAAGGCACCACGGGTTTCTTGTCATGATCATTGGTTACAAGCCAACCTACCTCAAACTCTATGAGGAGGACAAAGGCGGTGGTATAGGGTGGAATTGAGCTAGGACACCTAAAAATTATATAGGTTTGGAGAGGATAAGGTCATCCTTGGTGGAAGAATATAATACAGAACATGATGGTGGGGGCTTCGGTTTAGCGTGTGGAGGAAGATGATGTAGAAGGCGACATGAGGTCCACAAGTGTGAGGTTGAAGATGATCCCATAGGAAGATCAAAAGGTTTGGATTGATTAGATTTAACAGTTGAGATACAAGTGTAAATTTTTTTAATGGGTGAACAATGTTTTGAGTATGTGCATCCCATGTCAAACATCTTCTTGTTCAAGAACTACCATATAAGATAATCACTCCTGAATACGATTTGTGTTAAGGAAACGGGAGATCGACACCCAGAGACACATACAAACACACTCATGCTCACAGTCCACACCGACCCCAACATTCCACACCCATTCTCACACCCAAACATGCTATTCGGGTGCTATGTGCCCACCCTACCACCAATATTGCCGGGTCGACCTTCCTCCCTGACGGTTGACCCATGGTCTCACATGTGTATTTGAGGTGGGTCCCTAGTGGTCTTGGTTGGCCAAATTTTTTAATATAAGTAAAATTTAATATTACTTAAGAATTAAAATGAAATATTTAATTATTTAATATATGCAATATTGTTAATTTTAATATCAAATTAATATTTTACTAGTCTTTATTATAGAATATTACTAGAAATTAACTAAGGCTTACAATTTTTTAAATTGAAAATAATGGGTTATTAAAAATTATTAGTATTATAAACATAAAATTTTGAAAGGTGTGAATTTTCATGTCAAAATAAAAGTATGTTTAAATAATTAATAATCACTTTCATTTTTTAAATACAAAGTTAGTTTTAAATATCTAAAAAGAATTTGACTTATATCCAACCATATATGTACTCATTTAACATTTTTATGTTAAAATTATATTAATTTATTTCTTTATTTTCATTAATGTTTACCTAGGTTATATTACAACTAGAATTAATATTTTAGTAAAGATATTTTAATAACCATAACTTTTATATTGTTTTAAAACAATTTTCTTACAAATTAATATAATTTTGTTATTCAAATATTAACGTACTCCTCTACAAATAGATATCCCAAAAATTAATTGTTTAAATTAACTTATAACCATTTTTTGTAAGTTTTTATTTTATTTTATTGAAACTTTATTTATTACTAATGAATATTAAATGTTATGCTTCATGTATTACTTCATAATAACTTAACATTAAATTTTTAACCAAAACTTTTATAACATTCTAAATTGAATCAGATCTTATTTATATAAATATTTTTTTTCAAAAAAAAAAACAAAATGGATATTAACCAATGGTCATATTTATATTAATTATTCTATAAATACCCTTTTTAAGAGACATTGAATAAACCAAATTTTATATATTCTAGTTTTATCTCTTGCAAGGATGGTTATTATTTTGCCACTACTATGCCTCTACTATGCCTCCTCACTCTCATTATATTTGGAAGAATATTAATTATGGATGATCCTAATAAAGATGATTGTAATATCATTGTTCTTATATTTACTAGAGCTCATCATATTTTAATAATTATTATTTTTACAAGTTTAATTTTATCTTAAAAAGTTATAGTCCCCTGTGAAGAGGTATTCTTGTATCAAAGTATGGGTTAGTGCATTATTTTAAATAATATGTACTCTATCCTAATTAAATCTATCAAGACTTGTTTTATAACATTTATTTAAATAGAATCTATATATTGAAATTATTGGATGTTACATTCTACCCTCCCTAAAAAAATACATCCATGAAATTTTATTACATCTTACATAGATCAAGGGGGAAAATACACAATCACTAAAACTTTAAACTTGGATTTGATGTTTCTTACATCATGTCATTAATCATTCCTTGATTACCATTTTTATGTCATTCATAAAGAGAGGGGGTCCACTTAGTGAAACAATAACTCAAATAATTTTCATAATCTTATACTTCCTTATTTCATACACATCTTGTACAAGTTGAATCATATTGATGGAGAAAAATATGCAGTTTTTGAAAATAGTTATTTCTAACATATAGTTTTGAAAAATCAACATCAACCTGATTTTTAAAAATTGGGTACAACCGTGAAAGCGACACACATGCAATTAACATAGTGAGTTTTGAAATTTTCATAACATAGTGAGTTTTGAAATTTTCAAAATGTGGTTCCTCTAATATTTTTTCTATGTTTCCAAATAAACTAGAATCCAAGAATAGATGTATATATATATATATATAGGTTTCTCAAAGGTCTCTCTCTTCTGCAAATATTATAAAATCAAATAGTTCATTATACTCGCATGAAAAGTTGAAGTATTTGAAAACACTGAGGCGGTACCCCCCTTGGTGAGAAAGGTGGAAGAGTTGGGAACTTAAAATTTTATCATGGGAAATCCATGATTCTTGGTGATTCTGTGGTATGGAGGAGGTGTTTGATATTTCATAGAGTATTTTTTAGGAAAGTTGGATATTGGAAACGGTCTTGATATTATGAAATCTTGAATAATTATTGCAAGTAAGCCTTTGAGAAGGGACAAGTGATTTGTGGGAGATCTCTCTCCTTCCATCTCAAAACCATCCCTTGAACTATCGATGAAGAATAATAGAATTTGAATTACACTAAAACAAGATAAAATTACTCTCTATAACATAAATAACTCAAATCCTAGTTACACTTATAAAACTACTCTATTAAGGTTTATCTCCTCTTAAGTTAAGACCCTAGAAAATTTACAAGATGCCTCTAAAGATCAAATGGTGTAAGATCCTGATCTTTTCTGGAGTTGTATCAAGCTTTAATTTTGGAATTTTTTTTATTTAATTACATTTCAATTGGGTTTTACCTTGGGGATGTGTTTGGGTAAAAATTAAGAAAAATGGGAGAAAAGGGGGTTGGGCATGGTTGGTGCACGGTTAGAGAAAACCGCACACCCAGCTCTAGAAACTGTGCAACCCTGGACAATGAGGGTTCACATGGTTGGTGCATGGTTTGAAAAATCGTGTTCCCTAAAAATAGAAACTACGAACCCCTAAAAAAACAGGCACACAGTTGGCACACGGTTAGGGAAAACCATGTGCCTCTACCCAAGAAACCACGCGTGACTTTTTAAGTGGCCTGAAAATTAATTTTAAAATGCCCCAAACCCCTAGAACTCACCTATTTCGACCCTCATTTGACCCTAGGAAGTCTTTCTCATTTTTTGGAGCTTTTAGGTGAGATTCCATGGTCATAAAACCTCCATTATTCGTGTTGAAGCTCGAATCGAAGATCCACTCCTCTCTAAGTGGACCCCATCCAGATGCTTTCTCATTTATCCTCCTTTCTTATATTATTCTTTTGATAGAAGTTATCTACTATTTTGTTAGATCTAAACCTAATTGTGAGATCTATATCTAGGGTTGTAGATCTAGATCTAGATTCATAAGATCATGATGTATTTGATCTTGATTTAGGGTTTTAGATCTCTGGATCTTGATCTACATCATTGTGCTACTCAATTTTGAGGATTTCCATTGGGTGACTGATCATTGACACTTGAGGTAGGTGGTCTATTATTAAAATCCCATAGTCTTTATATCTTTTATGTGTATGTGATTATAGAATTTCTAGGTTTCATTCCAAAATTGAGAATAAAAAGATAAATTAATTAATGCGGTCAATTAATTAATTGAGGAATTAGGGATTTGATTGAACAATGGAATTGGGAAACTAGGGTAATTAATTGATGAATTAATCATCAGAATATTGAATTGAGAATTAGAATAATTAATTGTTGAATTAATTATTGCCATATTGGGAATTTTCAATGGAATGAATATGATTACTGACTGAAAATTGTTTTTTATTATTATGCAAACACTTTTATGGAAAAAAGTGAGAAACCAAACATGACCTCACCACATCACTACCACTTCACCACAAAAACCAAATCAATCCTTCAAACTGAAAAATCATCAAGCTGGAGCCAAAATCACCAAGAAATGGTCGAGTTACCATGAACTAGGGGAAACAAACATCAGGAGAACTAGAAATTCCTCAGAACCAGTCTCCTCGAACGCCCACCGATGCGGCCGTCACACCAGCCCAAATTCACAGACCCGCTGGCGGACTCCTGGAGGAATCCGCCCAACCCTCCAGCGAAGTGAGATGGGCCCTTAAAAGAGCACATCCACAAAGGACGACAAACAGACCAGAGTGGGGAAGACCAGGCCATCCCGACGCTTCCCCCTACTCCGCAGGCAACCGCAGCGCACCCTCAGACAATACGCCACTCCGCAAATCCCATTCCAGCACCTCTGAAGCAGTGAAACCCAAATCTAAGAAATTGCAGAAGATCCAAATCATCCCAACCAAACCTCCAGCATCACACCATGACAACGAACACATCCCATTTGCACTTGCCTGCATTCCAAACGAAGAAACCAACACCATACCAGACTCACAAATCTCGTCACCCCCATACCCCTCGCGAGGACCGCAACAACCACCCAAAACACTCATCGGCGACAGATCAAAGCAGCGACATCCTCAAACCGAAGGACAAATCGACCCCACTGCCGACACTGGACGCTGCAGAGAAAAGGGCAGATGGGCCTCGCCGCGACGAACTCCGCAAACCCGCTGCTCCACCGCAACAATCACGAACCCAGTGCTCCGCCACAGCAGATCGCGATCCCACGAAGTCGCCACAGAAAACACCTCGACGAACTCTGCGAAACTGCTGCTTTGCTGTAGTAAACCACGAACCCGCTACACGACCACATCAGAACGAACCCACGAAATCATCACAGAAAAACACACCGCAACCCCGAACCCAAGCCAAGAAGACCGGGGATCATCACCGCGGCGAGAGACAGCAGCGGTCGACAGCAGACACCGCCGGCCACTGGAACAAGCTGCAGAGAGAACCGGGACCTCGCCGCGACGAACCAGCTCGGATCCACGATGCCACAACCGCACGCTGCAAATCCGCAGTGCCACCAAAGAGACGGTTTGAAGAACCGCCACAGGAAGCACACTGCAAACCCACAGCACCGCCACAACACCGTGAACCCGCGACGCGACGCTGCCATTGGAAGAGGAAACACCGCTGCAGACCTTCCGAGATGAGGCACCGAGGAGGATAGCCGCCTCCAACACAAGAAAGAGGGGAAAATTGCATGCATGTGAATATTTTTGTGGGACCCGTACTAATTCTCCAAATAACCATAGTTTGAAAAATTTCATGCATGTGAATATTTTTATGGGATAGGTACTGAGCCTCCAAATACCCATGGGGTGTGGGACACAGACTGATGCTCCAAATACCCACATGATGTTAGACACAACAATATACTCCCATGATATTGACATTGGATCTTGAATCCAATTAGTTGTAATAGTTACATGAAATGACATGGATAATGGAAGCCCATTTATTAAATTAATTTTGAATTGATAATGTGGAGTGGATCAGACTCTGGCATGGGCCAAAGAAAGTATTGAGTTTTGGGTGTCCACAAGAACCTAGGGGTTTATGTAGTTAAATAAACATTAATTGATAATGTGATAACAATTTACTTATGAATTGTAATTATTTCTTTATACAAATTCATACGCTATTATTTGACTATATTTTTTTTAGACATATTTATTGGTGGCCTAATGAGTTGTACTCACACCCTACTTAGTCTGTCTAATCGGTACCCGAATAGATTTTATGCTTTCTAGACAAGTTAAGCGAAAAGGCCCTAAGTTAGATGGATGAGTTGGGATGGATCTTGGATGAGGGAACCAAATGTGGTTTTTGACCCGCTTGGGAGTTGTCAGTGTCTTTATTTTCAGTTTTCAATTTAGACACTTGTCTCGTACATTAGCATGACATGTTTTCTACTCTGGTTGGATATTGTATTTCTTGCATTGATTATCTTGAGAGATTGGTTTTGTTTATGGTTATATATGCTTCTATTATTGTTTTTTATTTCCTATGATGTATTACTCTAATAAAAGATGGTATAGTCTCCCCATGGTCAACTTATCAGACCCTCACTGCTAGTTGGTAGCCTTTGGCATACGGGGAGGTGCGCCTGAGGTCATTTAGAAAACCAACTTGGGGAACCGGTGTGTGGAACCCAGGTCGGGACGTTACAAAGTGGTATCATAGGTCCAGTTTTCTTTTTTCTTATTTTGTATTACTATTTTGGGAAAGGTAGATAGGAGACTAGGAAGATTCTGGGATTGGTTATGAGCTCATGCATGGGAGGTGAAAACCCGTGTATGGAGGAAAACAAAAGTACTTTGGGTGGGATTTTTTTTTGTTTTTTTGTTACAATTTAATATTATTTCACCCTTGGTGACACACTTGTTGTGTGATGTGAAAATTGGTTTTGAGGTCTTTTGAGTTTTGAGTCATGGCACAGTATGGCATGAGAGTTGAGTTTTCATGCCTCATTATAGACACTTAGGATTATTTTGTGACATGCATCATTTTAGGCATGCATAGGAAAAAGTATTATGGGTAAGTTGTTGAACTTTGATTTTTTTTTCTTTTATTGGGAAATTGAATTGAAAATGCTTCCAAATATAAAATTGATAATTTTAAAATGATTCAAGATGAGAATAAATGGGTTTCTAATATGAAAACTTGAACGATGAGAATGTGTTTACCCTTGTTAACTAGGACCAAGGTGTAATATCGTTAAGGGTAGTGATGGCGCCTCAGTTTTGATCGTGTGGTGAGTTTTGGGGAAAATATTGGTTATACCTTTTTGTGTTTCCCTATTAAGTAAACATGTTAAATTTTTTGAACTATGTCCTAAAGTTCTTGTTTGTATTTGTAAAGTTATGCCTCCATGATGATGCGTGTTGAGAGGATGATAGGAGGATATGGTTGGAGATTCTTTACCAGTAGCGGAACCTCAAGTACTAATAGTTCTGGTTGAGGAAGCAGGGGAACATTTTTCTAGGATAAAATCACTCGCTTTATACAATTCATGGAAAGGGACCCAGGGTGGATTGTGAAAAGCATGTTTGATGTGATGAGGGACTTTCAGTTGCAACGCCCTCTGACTTTTACTAGAGAGGGTGGACCTGAGGGAGCTGAGTTTTGGATTGAGTCCATCCAGACTATACTTGACCACTTGGAGACTCCTAGTGAGAGGAGGGTCAAGTTAGATGCTTACATGTTATGTGGACAATAGAAATGTTGGTGGGAAATCCAATCTCAGGATGGATAGTTGGAAGCTATATAATGGAAGTACTTTCAGGAGAAGTTATTTGAGCACTTTTATCCAAACACATTGATATAGGAAAGAGTAGTTGAGTTCATGAGATTGACTCATGGGAGCATTTTTGTGATGGACTATGCTAGATGTTTCACATATTTGTAGTGTTTTTCTCCAGTGTTGGTAGGAGATGATTCTACAACAGCAAGGAGGTTTCAAGATGGGATTAAATGTGAGATTATGTACATGGTTAATATCTCCATGATAAAGAAGTTAACAAAGGTGGCGAATCAAGCTCTGATATCTAAGGGGAACCTGAAGGAGGCTTCCAGTGGTGAACATATTATTTCTGATGGATGGTTATGGGGTACATCTTTCGAGAGTAGGAAGCACCATTATGAGAATTTTATCTAGATCAGTGGGAAGAAAAGTGACCAGACGGAGGGATCAGTTACTCAGGATCTTACCTGAGTATTTTTCCATCAGTTTAGTAGGTCAGGAAACTTTTGTAAACATTGTACCTAACCAATAGTGTAGTGTCGATCCTATAGAAATATGGGACATCTGTAAAGGATCTTTAGGAACCCTCGAAAGAAATCCAGTGATGGAGGAGCTAGATAGAATCAAGGTGCAGGAAGGGGATCTTCTTCACCATATCAGTTTGGAAGCTAGAATTCTACTGGATGAGGTAGTAGAGGTAGTGGATGTGATGCTACTATGAAAGATCACCCATATCAGTAGAGTGGTGCAACTCTAGGGATTCAGACAGAAACACATGTAAGAGGGGAAGGACAATCATCACATAGTGATTCACTATTTAATTCCACCATTACACTACTGTTTTAAATTAGTTTTTTAATGAATATTCCAAATATAATAATAAATTGAACTTCATGTTTTATTCAATGAATTAATTTTTATCACTATTTAATAGGGAAATTTTACTTGTTTGGGGGTTTACATTGTAGGAGGAGGTGATTTGAAGAGCCCTTGATGGAATTCAAGAAAAATTGGCCAAACTACGCGAGATCCCAAGCATGCATGTGGACATTAATATGTATTTGGGATAATCCTTGAATCCAATTGGGCATAAAATGGTTGTATGAATTAAAAACAATGTGGGAAACATTTATCTATAAGATCATGGAGCCAATTTGTCCATTTGGAGGCTCAAAATAGGCCCAAAATGTAAAGAAATTTTGGGCGGGCCAAATTGGACCACCCTTCTATATTTGGGCCATAACTCAAGCCCCGGAGATCAAATTGGGCTGATTCTACCTCCCTTGGATAGCTAACTCTAAGGTCTAACTCTCCACTAAATTTCAAGTCATTTTCACGCGTTTTAGTTAGAAAACCATCCAGATAAATAGAGTCAAAATTATTTCTTGAATAGTAACGTATCCCTTTAGATACTTGACCACTTATATGGAAATTTTGATGTAATTTCCCATAAAATCACTCTTCCCCATCATTCTCTTAGTTGGAACGACTAGGGGTAAGGGTGAGTTGAAATTGATATCTCTCTTCACCCATTGTAGTTCTCTTCTATCTCATGTACTTTTAAACCTCTTAGTGATCAATTTGGGGGTGTCCTTTGTTGTAATCCTGAGCTCTACACTTGTAATCTTCATAAGGTAATTGAATTTCTAGGTTTGTTGTCAATTTCTCTTCATTTCTACCATATTAATTTGTGTTTATTCTGTTATGATCAAATACAAATCAACGGAACAAGAATCTACATGCTTCCATGCATAACCCGGATCTTGTGATGATTTTAGTGTGGTTGCCTCTTGTGGAATATTTTATCATTGACACAAATCTGGTCATCTAATCACGTTGTTGATGTGATGCCATGATTGAGTTCTGTTTTTACATCGATTCAAGTTTGTTGATTTTGAGCGGTCACCAATAATCAATATCATTGATTAATAAAATCCTAGGTGGCAACCTAGTAAAAAATCACATACTATACTGGTTTCAGTGTGTATAAATCAATGAATCAATGATCCTTCTCATTCCCTTAAGAGTGATGATGGATTGAGCATCAAGGGACACTTACCTGGGTTGATCACGATTTCTCTATCTTGTTTCTCTCACTTAGTATTATAGTTTCAATTTATGTTTTGAAATAAACAAACCAAAAGTTTTATAAATACCCATTCCTCTTTTATTTTCATAATTAGAACATTCTTTTTAAATTAATGATCTAAGGCTCCGTCGAGAGATGAACTAGGGTTGCTGTTATGCTACAGAAATTATAGTTAAAAATAAACATCTAATTTGACATGCTCAACAACATGATCAAATTTTGGCACCATTTCCACGGAGAAAATATCATTTTTTCTTATTTATTTCCTTTTATTTATTTATTTCAATTCTTAATTATTACTCCTTTCAATATCCCATCCCCCATTTGATTGTTTTTTTTGGTTTTGTCGTTATTTTTGTTTGTTTTTTTGTGTTTTATCTCTCTCTATCTCTTTGTCTCTCTCTAATTATGCTGTATAAAATTCTATTTTCTTTACTCCTTCCATTTATTAAGTGTTTTTATTTCATTCATCTTCCATAAAAAAATTAAAAAAACAACAACAATCAATCAATCAAACCGGACATCATTATTTCATGATAAGATTTGGTAAAGAAACACTACTTGAATTTTACCCTGAAATTGAAAAATCACTCCACTCACAAGTTAAGGAATCTAGAGAAGGTCAATCAAGTAACATTGAGGAACCCCTTGTGGAACCTCAAGTGGTTCTAAACCAATCAAAAATTTAACCCAATCAAACCCAAGAAAACATGACTGCAAATAATCGAACCTTAAAAGTATTGTCCACCCTAGATGTGGAGTACCAATCTGCGTACATCTAATATCCCAAGGAAGTAGCCAAATTTGAGGTGAGATTGGGCCTCATCCACCTACTTCCCAAATTCCATTTCTTCCTGGTGAGGACCCTCACAAGCATCTCAAAGAGTTTCACATAGTGTGCTCCACCATGAAACCCCAAAATGTATCTAAGGACCTAATTAAGTTTAGGGCCTTCCCTTTCTCTCTTGATGGTGTAGCTAAATACTGGATATACTATCTGCCTACCACAATTGGGGGATGGAATGAACTAAAAAGAATATTTTTAGAAAATTTATTCCCTACCTCCCGAACTGCATCAATTAGGAAAAAAATGTGGCATTAGAAAATCACAAGGAGATACCCTTCATGAATACTAGGAGAGATTCAAAAGACTTTTCTCAAGATTTCCCCACCACCAGATTAGTGAACAACTGTTAATCCAATAATTATATGAGGGACTTATCCCCATGGATCATGGAATGATTTATGCTGCATCTAGTGGTGCCTTGGTTGATAAAACTTCTTTTTTCCACTCGTGACTTAATAGCCAACATGGTTCAAAATGCATAATAATTTGGTACACGAGCTATTTCACTAACCCAAGGAGTTCATGAGGTAATTAATTCATCCCTAGAACAAAAGGTAGATAATAAATTTGATTAGATTCATACCCTTATAAGGCAATTAGATCAAGAACAAGGTAACTCACACTCTTCCTCATTTCCATTACATTGTGGTATTTGTTATGACAATACTATTTTTTCTGACCAGTTCCCACAACTTCAAGATTCACCTGAGTCTTGTGCGGTCGTGTTCCTAGGGCATCCATTCCAATAAGCACCTTCCTTCATTCAAGAAAAATTCAGTCCAAATCCAAACCCTGGGTGGCAAGCACAACCCCAGTTCTGACAAGGAGGAAACTCAAGCTACCCCAAGCAGAATTGATATCAAAAAGGCCAAGGTATGCAACCTTCTTATAATTCACCTTCTTGAAACAGTCCTCCTCCCAAATATAAACCAATCCTTGAGGATATAGTAAAGAAAATAGAAACCCAGAACCTGCAGTTCTAACAAACCACACAATCAGCTATTCAAGACCTGTGAACTCAAGTGGGGCAATTGGAAAACACCATCAGTGAGATTAAGATGCAAGGTTCTAGAAAACTACCATCCCAACCCATTTCCAATCTTAAGGACAAAGGTAATTATGTTCAGTTACAATTCTTAGTGGTAAAGAAGTTTCTCCTTCTACTGATTCTGAACAACAGGTTTTTCCCCCTCTTGAAAACCCTCTTTCCCAACCCTAAAAAATTTCAAGTAAAGAAAAACAAGACAAAAATTGTATTCAAATTATCATTGAGGATTCCCATGAACAATCCATTCCTCCTCCTTTCCCCCCAAATACTCTCTAAACCTAATAAGAATTTTGAAAATGACATTGATAAAGAAATAATGGATATGTTTAAAAAGTTTCAAGTTAACATTCCTTTATTGGATGTAGTTAAACAAACCCCTTGATATTTCAAATTTCTTAAAGATATTTGCACCCATATAAGGAGGATGAAGGGAAATGAGAGAGTCAACTTGGGAAGGGATGTCTTGGCCTTGATTCAACTAGCGATTATAACCAAATGCAAGGATCCAGGCACATTCACGATACCATGTACCATAGGGGAGACCTTATTTTCCAATACTATGCTAGATTTAGGTGCTTCCATTAATGTAATGTCTCACTCTATGTATACTTCTTTGTAGGTTGGAGAGCTTCAACCAACATGAATTGTTGTGAAACTTGCCAATCGAAGTACTAAACATCCAACAAGAATGATTGAGGATGTCCTTATAAGATTGAAGAATATCATCTTCCCTACCGACTTCTATATTCTTAAGATGGAGGATACCTGAACCCAAGGACATGCCCCTCTCATACTTGGGAGGGCATTCCTCAAAACAACAAAGATGATCATCAACATTCACAATGGTACGTTGTCCATGGATTTCGGTGGAGGAAGGTAAGTTTTAACGTACTTGATGCATTGAAACACACTATTGAAGAGCACTCTAGTATTCCTGTATATTCAATGGAAGTTCTCTCAAACGAAACACACACACAAAACTCTCTCCTCAACCCATACTCTGACTCGTTTTCCTCTTCTTCTCCCTTGGATGATTAGAGTTTTGATTCATGTTTTTTATTATTTTGTGGGTTCTGAAAAATGAAAATTTTGTGCTTTGGTTGATAAGTGTGTTTATTCTGAGGTATCCATGATCGTCGATGATTCTGCAAATCTCATTTCCATAGATTCTCTTTCCTTAGAGAATAAACATGAGCAGATAGACAGTTTTATGGACCTCACTCCCCCTAAAACCCCTCCCTCAATCCAAAAACCACCAGTGTTGGAACTTAAACAACTTCCTTCAAATTTAAAATATGCATATCTTGAGGGTATTAACCAATTGCCATCCATTTTTTTCCAATAACCTCTCTCCACAGTAGGAATCAAAAATGATCGACCTTTTGAGAGAGTGAAAAAAGGAAATAGGATGGAAATTGGTTGATATTTCTAGGATTAACCCATATATTTGTATGTACCATATACTTTTGGATGATGAGGCTAAGCCTATAAGACAATTTCAATGCCAGTTGAATCCCACTCTCCTTGAAGTGGTAAAATTAGAAGTCAGTAAATTACTTCCTACAGAGATCATTTATCCTCTATCTGATAGAAAATGGGTTATTCCTAAACAAGTTGTGCCTAAAAAATAGTAATAATATTTGTGTCAAATGAAATGAATGAATTGGTTCCAACACGTGTGCAAAATAGTTGGTGAGTCTGTATTGACTACCGTCAACTGAATCAAGCCACGCGTAAGGACCACTTTTATCTACCTTTCATTGACCAAATTTTAGAACAATTGGTTGTTAAGTCCCATTATTGTTTCCTTGATGGCTATTCAGGTTATTTTCAATTCCATATAGCCCCTAATGATCAAGAAAATACAACATTTACCTACCCATTCAGCCCATTTTCATACAGAAGGATGCCTTTTGGTCTATGTAATGCTCCTGGTACTTTTCAGCGATGTATGTTGAGTATTTTTCTGAGTACCTTGAGAGTTATATGTAAGCCTTTATGGATGATTTCATGGTATATGGTTCTTCTTTTGATTATTGTTTGGAACACCTAGGTTCTTTCCTCCATTGTTGTATTGAAAAAGATCTTGTTTTAAATTATGAGAAATTCCATTTCATGGTTGAGTTGTGGATAGTTCTTGGGCATGTCATTTCAAATAAGGTAATTCAAGTTGATAAATCTAAAATTTAATTAATTTTATCCCTTCCATATCCAAAATGTGTTCTTGAGGTGTGATCTTTCTTGGGTCATGCTGGTTTTTACAGCCAATTCATTAAAGACTTTAGTAAGATCTCACTTCCACTGTCACGGTTATTACAAAAAGATTCTTATTTGATAAAAATTGTGAGTATGAATTCAATTCACTAACAAGGAGTCTTATATCACCTCCCATCATCCAACCACCAAGGTGGGATCTCCCCTTCGAACTTATGTGTGATGCCTCTAACTTTACAATTGGGGCAGTTTTATCACAAAGGATTGATAAGGCTCCTCATGTCATTGTGTATGCCTTGCATACCCTTGACCCTGCCCAGGTAAACTACACAACCACTAAAAAAGAATGCATTTATATTGTGTTTGACTTGGAAATTTTTTGTTCTTATCTTCTTGGTTCAAAATTCATTGTCTTTTCTGATCATGATGCCATTCATTTTCTCCTAAAGAAACCTGAAGCTAAGCCCCACCTTCTATGGTGGATGCTCCTCCTACAAGAGTTTGACCTTGATATTAGAGATTAGAGTGGATTAGAAAATATTGTATCTAAACACATTAGTAGGATTTGTCCCCCAATAGACCACTATGTTGACTCGTCTCTCCCCATTGGAGAATTCTTTCTGCATGAGAACCTTTATGATTTTTTGGACCTTACCCCCTAGTATGCAGACATTGTGAATTTTCAAGAAATATCTAGGGTCCCCACTGATTTTAGCACTTCCCAATCCCAAATACTTAAACATGATTCTCATTGGTATCTTTGGGATGACCCATATTTGTGGAGAATTTGTGGTGACCAATTATTTCATCGGTGTGTCCCTGAATATGAGTTCACCTTTGTTTTGATGTTTGGCCACACTTTGGCCTGTGGGGGCTACTTTGGATCTCAACGTACAACTAAAAAGGTCCTTGACTCGGGACTTTATTGTCCAACATTATATAATCATGCCCATAGATTTTTCAAGTCATGTAGTCGTCGTCAATTCATAGGGAATATCTTTAAGAGGAATGAAATGCCCCAACAGCCCACGTTATTCTGTGAAATTTTTGATGCATGGGGCATTGACTTCATGGGGAATTTTCCAAATTCATTTTTCTTTGTGTGCATATTATTTTATATAGACTATGTATCTAAATGGGTGGAAGCAAAGGCCACCAAGACCGATGACTCTTGAGTTTTTGTTGATTTTGTGAGGTCCCAAATTTTTAATCGGTTTGGTTTGCCGAGATTCATCATTAGTAATCAGGGTTTACATTTTTTCAATCATAACATGAAAAATTTACTTCTTAAGTATGGGGTTGATCATAAAGTCTCCACTTCATATCACCCCCAAACTAACAGACAAGCAGAAATCTCAAACCAAAAAGTTAAGATAATCTTGGAGAAACGGTACAACCCAACCGGAAATATTGGTGTTTTCTCTTGGATGATGCACTTTGGGCATACCGTAAAGATTTCAAAACCCTAATAAGAATGTCACCATAAAGAATTGTGTTTGGAAAGGATTGTCACCTCTCGATGGAGGTAGAACACCGAGCATATTGGGTTGTTAAACAATGTAATATGAACCTTTCAGATGTAGGTGAGCATAGGAAGCTGTAGATTCAAGAGTTGGAAGAAATTAGTTGTGATTCATATGATAACTATCGGATCTATAAAGAGAAGACAAAGGATATCCATGATATAATGATTCATTAGTAGAAGTTCCATATTTGTGATAAGGTCCTCATGTACAATTCCAGGCTAAAGCTCCACCCAGGTAAGCTTCATTCCCAATGGCTCGGTCCTTATACTGTTACTAATGTTTACCCTTTTGGTGCAATATAGATTTTTCATGATCAAAGTAGAAGTAGTCTTACCATCAATGGGAAGAGACTTAAAAACTTCTATAAGTATTTTCCAAAGAATATAGTGGAGGAAATCCACCTTCTTGAAGCAACATACTAGTGAAACACACCAGGTTTTATCCTTCTTTCTCACATTCTCAATTATTACAGTGAGGACACTACACATTCTAGGTATGGGGGAGGATATATTCTTGGGTTTATTAGGATTTTAATTGCCTTTCTTATTTATTATCTTTTTCACCTTCTTTATGGTATTTTAATTTTTCCCTGTCTTGTGGAGTTAATTAGGATTTTCATTTTCTTTCTTCTTTCTTCTCTTTTTCGCCTTCTTTATGGTATTTTTACTCCCCCCTATCTTATGGTCACCAAATCATGGAACTTACTGAAAATACATGTTGAAATTTTTGATTCCATGTTGATTTAACATTTGATTAAAACGTGTCTCTCTTATGGAATGAATCTTTGTATGAATTTAACCTCATGGCATGATTTCTAGTGAATTGGTTTTCTGTCAATGATATAAATGGTTGTATCTCTGTGAAACCTTTGAGATGATTGATTCTCCTTGTGTGAGTTGTTTTTGGGAAGACCATGTCACTAATTTCTCCACACATTTTTTCACCAAAACCACAAAATTTAAATATTTCTTACTTAATAGAATGTAAATATATGTTAGGTTAATGTTTTTCATCTTAAAATGATATTTCTATATGCTTGTTCCTTATTTGATTTGTTTCATTACTATACTGGATTTACCTATGCATGTGTACCTGATATCCGATTGTTGTACTCCCACAAAAAAATCAAAAAATTTGGGTTGTATCTTTGGTAGGTCAAAAACCACTCCTCCTCAACCTCTGATCTTGTTATAACTATTATAATAAGTGTCATGAGGAAATCAAACAAGTTTTGTGAGATGAGTGTGAGATTTGTTCCAAATGAAACTTCTAAAAAAACAAAAATAATAAATGAGGGGAGTGATTAAATGTGAAACATATGGGGATATATTGGTTAGGAGCTTATGGTTTGACTTCCGGGAATGCTTAAGTGAGTGGGTCTTGAAATATGATTGAAAAGGATATAGGGAAGGTTCGGTGGACAAAATCCTTTAATCTGAAAAATGTTAAAATAACTTATATTTATTGGATAGAATGTGGAAAGAATATCATGAAATGGTTTTCACCCACACACATGGAGAGTTAGTGGAATGGTTTAGTTTTTAATTCCTTTATCAATTTTGAATCATGAATCTCTTTTAATTTCATTGTGATATAATTTATGAGACATCTTTTTCCATTTTTACTATGAAGAAATCCTTGGTGTGGTTCGTGCATTGATCACATTACTTTAATGAATTAAAATTTCCCCAAATTTAAAAATCTTCATGTTGTTGGGAATATATAAATGCATCATTTTTTTGGATATGTGACTTTTCCCAGGAGTGAAAATGTTTAGGTGTAGGGGTGTGATTGCATAGCGATTCACTATTTAATTCCACCCTTACACTGCTATTTTAAACTGGTTTTGTAATGAATATTAAAAATATAATTATAAATTTTACTTCATGTTTTATTCAAAGAATTAATGTTTATAATTTTTTAATAGGTCAATTTTAATTGTTTTGGGGTTTACATTGTAGGAGGAGGTGATTTGTAGAGCCCGTGATGGAATTCAAGAAAAATGGGCCAAACTGCGCGAGAGCTCAAGCATACATGTAGACATTAATATGTACTTTGGATAATCCATACGTCCAATTGGGTGGGAAATGGATGAATGAATGCAAAACAATGTGAAATAAATTTCTCTAGAAGATCATGGAGCCCAATTTTTCCATTTGGAGGCTCAAAATATGCCCAAAATGTGAAGAAATTATGAGCAGGCCAGATTGGACCACCATTCTATATTTGGGACATAACATGGGCTTCAGAGATCTAATCGGGATGATTCCACCTCCCTTGGATATCTAACTCTAAGACCTAACTCTCTACCAAATTTCAAGTCATTTTCACGCATTTGGTCAGTCAACCAGCCAGATAAAGATAGAGTAAAAATTATTCCTTGAATAGTCACCTATCCATTTAGATACTTGACCGCTTTTTGTGGAAATTTTGATGTAATTTCCCATAAAATCACTCATTACCCTCATTCTCTCAATTTTCACGAATAGGGGTAAGGGTGAGTCGAAATTGAGAGATCTCTTTACACATTTTAGTTTTCTTCTCCCTCGTGTACTTCTAAACCTCTTAGTGATCAATTTGGGGGGTGTCCTTTTTTGTAATCTTGAGATCCATGCTTGTAATCTTCATAAGGTAATTGAATTTCCAGGTTTGTTGTCAATTTTTATTCATTTTTACCTTCTTATTTTTTTTATTCTTATATGATCAAATACAAATCAAATGAACAAGAATCCTCAAGTTTCCATGCATAACCCAAATCTTGTGATGATTTGAGTGTGGTTCCCTCTTTTCTCATCCGTTTCCTTTCATGAGTGTGTGAATGGATTATGTCGGTTCATAAATTCCAGGAGCTTGAACCCATGAATATGAATGTTTTTGTCTTGTGGAATATTTTATCATTGACACAAATCTAGTCATCTCATCATGTTGTTGATGTGATGAAATGATTGAGTTCCGTTTTTACATCGATTCAAGTTTATTGATTTTGAGCGGTCATCGATAATCAATATCGTTGATCGATCAAATACTAGGTGGTAAACTAGTAAGAACTCACATACTATACTAGTTTTAGTGTTTATAAATCAAGGAATCAATGATCCTTCCCATTCCCTTTAGAGTGATGATGGATTGAGCATCAAGGGACACTTACCCGGGTTGATCACAATTTCTCTATCTTGTTTCTCTCGCATAGTAGTATAGATTCAATTTATGTTTTTAAATAAAAAACCCCATGTTTATAAATCCCCATTACTCCTTTATTTTCATAATCAGAACCTTATTTTTAAATTAATGATCTAAGGCTCCATCGAGATATGACCTAGGGTTGCTGCTTTTCTGCAGAAATTCTAGTTAAAAATAAACATCTAATTTGACGCGTTCGACAACACAATCAGACAACTACATGAAGTGCATCCCAAACTTGTGTATGGTGAGGTTGGTCCATAAATAGTGAGATGTACTATTCTTGTATATTCTATATTAGATAGTTCCTTATTTGATACTTGTTCCACTCATTCCTTTGTATCTGCAAAACTGGTTAATGGTTGATCTTGGCAATGGAGTTTGTGAGCGGGGTCATTACTATAGATAAACCATTGTGAGTATGGTCTAGAGATATCTGTTTATGCAAGGTATGTTCTCTCAATATCAAAGACTATCATTTTCTATGGGATCTCTATATCCTTGATATGTTGGGCTTTGACCTAATAATGGGTATAGACTGGCTAGTCACATATTAATCCCACATTGATTGTTACCATAGGAGAGTGACATTTACATATCCTAAGGGTAACAATTACATTCACCATGGAGATTGGGATATCCAAAAAGGTCAAGTATGTCCAATCACTCGGAAACTGGGAGAGATCACAGCCCAGGTTTCTAGTATTTTTTTGGATGATGGAGGTGTGAAACCTGATTTTTTCCACCAGTAGAGGTACTATTTCAGGATGTTTTTATTGAATACTTCTCAAGGATTCCAACTGAGAGAGAAGTGGAATTCACTATTAATATAATGTCAGGGGATGAGGCATTATCTAATCCACCATAAAAAATGGCACTAAAAGAACTTCAAGAACTCAAAAATCAGCTAGATGAGTTAGGGGATAAAGGGTTTATCCATCCAAGTACATCTCTTTGGGGATCATCTATGTTGTTTGAAAATAAGGCTAATGGAAGCTTTCACTTGTGTGTTGATTACTGGAATATGAACAAGATTACTGTAAAGAACTGGTATCCTATCCCACATATCAATGATCTATTTGACCAGTTGAGAGGATCTTGTGTGTTCTCGAAGATCAACTTGAGATTGGGGTATCATCATCTGAGAGTTTGGACTTCTAATATACCGAGGAGTACCTTATGAAGTAGGTATGGACTATATGAGTTTTTTGTAGTGTCATTTGGGTTAAAAAACACACCAATAGTGTTTATGGCCTTAATTAATAGAATCTTCCATCCGTACTTAGATCAGTTTATAGTGGTTTTGTGGATGAAATCTTGGTGTACTCCAAGACTCGTGATGATCATGTCCAACATCTTGACATCATCCTGAGTAAACTGAGAGAGAATCAACTATAATTCAAGATATCTAAGTTTTAGTTTTGGATTGATCAGGTACAATTCTTAGGACATATCATCTTAGATGAAGGTGTTTCAGTAGATCCAGAGAAAGTACTAGCATTGGTTTCTTGGGAGAAACCAAAGAATGTTTTCGATATCCATATCCTTCTAGGGTTAGTTGGGTATTATTGGAGATTCGTCCAGGAATTTTCCCATTTTGAATCGCCGCTTTCGGGCTTGAAAAATAAGGGGGGAAGTTTGAATGGTCAGAAACTTTCAATAATGGTTTTCAGGAGATGAAAAAGTGTTTAATTTTGGCACCAATATTGATCCTACCTAAGCCAGGTGAGGAGTACACAGTGTATTATGATGATTTTGGGATTGGACTCAGAGCCATGAAAATGAAGGGAGATCGAGTTATGGTGTATAGGTCTTGTTAGTTGAGGACACATGAACAGAACTACCCTACGTATGACCTCGAGTTGGCAGTAGTGGTTTATGATTTAAAGTGTTGTTGATAATATCTTTTAGGTGAAAAGTTTATATTTTATATAGATAATAAGAGATTGAGGTATAGATTTTTTGCAGTATGATTTGAATATTTGGAAACGGAGATGGGTTGAGTATATGCAGTCATTCGATTATGAGATAGAAAATACACCCAGAAAGGGCAACAATGTTGCTGATTCTTTGAGAAGAAAAACTCAGATGCAGGCGGTTTAGGAGTCTAGTGCTGAGTGGAATATGATGACCTTGTTGACTAAGATGCACATTGTGGTTCTGGAGAGTCAAGATAATATGACTCTAATATTAGTTTCAGTGGATTCTACACCTTTGATCTAGATTAGAGATAGGAATTGTGAGGAACCAGAATGCTTGACCTTGAGGGAAATTCTTAAAGGTGGGGAGTCACCTTCTGATTGGAGCATAAATGAGGATGAGATCATCTATGTAAATAATCGAGTTATTGTGCCTACAAGAATGAGAGAGGAGTTGATGCTGGAATTTCATGCCTCAAAGTGGGCGGTACATCTTGGTGTGACCAAAATATACTATGACCTATGAATACAATGTTGGTGGTCGAGCATGAAGAAGTAAATATTGTGACACGATGCTACACCTATCAGTAGGTGAAGACTGAACATCAATGACCTGGAGGTTTGCTGCAGCTGTTTCCCATTCTAAAATGTAAGTGGGATGACATGAACATGTATTTTTTGGTGGTTCTTCTAAATATGATTAGGAATAATGATGTTGTCTAGGTTATTGTGGGTCAACTGAAAAACGTAGCACATTTCTTGCCTATACAGGAGACTTCCTTGGTGGAGTAGCTGGGAGACTTGTATGTTCAGGAGATAGTCCATCTACATTGAGTTCCACAAACTATAGTTTCATATTGGGACTCGCGTTTTACCTCACGCTTCTGTAAGGGCTTACAGAAAGAGCCTGGTATACATGTATTATTGAGTATGGATTCCCACCCATAGACAGATGGGCAATTGGAACATACTATACAAGTGCTTGAGGAAATGTTGTGGGCGTGTGTTCTTGAATTTTGTGGGTCTTGGGAGAATCACTTAGCTTTAGTGGTTTTTTTCTATAAAAACAGTTATCAGGAAACTATATAGATGGAACCATATGATGATCTTTATTGTAGGTTATGCAAATCACCACTATTCTAGATGGAAGTTGGTGAGTCAGATTTGTTGGGACTGAGCCTCGTGTAGGAGACATCAGAGCAAGTTTAGATGATTTAGAAACATATGGTTATGGCATAGAGTAGCCATAAGTTGTATTCTAATAGACAGACATGACCCCTAGAGTTTACATATGGTGATCGTGTATTCCTTCATGTGTCGCCTAGGTTGGGTCACTGCGGGATATGGAGGTAGGGCAAGTTGGTTCCTCGGTTTTTTGGACCATTTGAGGTTGTTGAGAGAATCGGTCCAGTGGAATACCAATTGGATATTCTATATAAATAAAGTGTTATGAATGACATTTTCCATGTATCAAAACTATGGAGGTATCACCCCAACCCTTCTCATGTGATCAATGTGGATGAGGTTGATCTTGAGATAGATGCATCCTTTGAGGAGCATCTTATATGTGTGTTGGATCATAGTGAGAAAGTGTTGTGGGGAAATAATATACAGATAGTTCTTTTATTATGGTAACATGGGTGTGTGCAAGAGGAAACACGGGAAAGGAAAGCATATATGAGGGCTCAATGATCTGATATTTTTGGCTTGGGATCTTAGAGAAGCTTGGGAGTGCAGATCGAAGATGAGCTATTATAATGTGGAAAGATTGTAAGATCTCGAACTTTTATAGAGTTTTCTTGGGCTTTAATTTAGGTCATTTTTGTTTCTATTTAAGTACCTTACGATTGGGTTTTACCTTGGGGTGTGTTTGGGTGAAAATTATGAAAAATGGTAGAAAAGGGGGTTGTGCACGATTGGCTCATGGTTAGAGAAAACCACACACCCAGCCTAGGAAATCGTGCAGCCCTGGACTGTGAGGGTTCATATGGCTGGAACATGGTTTCAAAAACCATGCACCCCTAAAACAACAAGTGAACAATTGGTGAATGGTTAGGGAAAATCATGCACCTCTACCCAAGAAACCATGTGTGACTTTTTAAGTGGCTCTAAAATTAATTTTAAAATACCCCAAACCCCCAGGACTCACCTATTTCAACCCTAGGAGGTATTTTCTATTTTTGGAGCCTTCTAAAGGGATTCCAAGGATATCTGACCTCTGTTATTTGTGATTCGAAGCCCGAATTGAAGATCCTCTCCTCTCCCAGTAAGTGGATCTCATCCCAATGCTTTCGCATTCATCCTATTTTCTTCTCTAGTACTTTTTATGGATGTTATCAATTATTTTATTAGATTTAAACCTATTTGGTGATATATAAATCTAGATTTGTAGATCTAGATCTATATTCATAAGATCTTGATGTCTTTTTTCTTAATTTAGGGCTTTAGATCTAGATCTCGGTCTATGTCATTGTGATGTCCAATTTTGAATATTTCTGTTGGGCAATTGATCATCGATGTTTGAGGTAGGTGGTCTACTATTTAAATCCCATGGTCTTGATATCATTTACATGTATGTGATTAAAGAATTTTTTGGGTTAGTTTAGTAATTTAGATTCCAAAGATGAAATAATTAATGTGGTCAATTAATTAATTATGGAATTGGGGATTTGATTGAATAATGGAATTGAGAAACTATGGAAATTAATTGCTGAATTAATTATCAGAATATTGACTTGAGAATTTGAATAATTAATTTTTGAATTAATTATTGGTATATTGGTAATTTGAAATGTAATTAATATGATTAATTAATTGTTGGATTAATTAATGTGATATATATGATTAATTAATTATATAATTAATTAAGGTGATGAAATTGATTAATTAATTATTGAATTAATTAATGAATGTTATAGTGGTTAGAAGATTAATGTTGATTAATCTTGATTGAAATGATATATTTAGACATGTGATATTTTGGTGCATGTGAATGAATGATATATGAGTATGGGAAATGGACTGATGCTCTAAATACCCATGTACAATTGATTGATGAATGAGTGTGGGACATATACTGATGATCCAAATACCTATAGTGTGAAATAGTTCATTCTTGTGAATATTTTTATGGGATAAGGACTGAGGCTAAAAATACTCATGGGGTGTGGAAAACCGACTGACACTCTAAATACCCACGTGGTGTTAGACACGATGATCTACACCCATGATATTGACATTGGATCCTAGATAAAATTAGCTATAATAGTTACATAAAATGAAATGGATAATGGAAGCCCATTTATTAAATGAATCTTGATTTGATAAAGTGGAATAGATTAGACTCTGGAATGGGTTGAAGCAAGTATTGAGTTTTGGGTGTCCATGGGAACCCGGGAGTTTATGTAATTAAATAAATATTAATTAATAATGTGATAACTATTTACTTGTGCATTGTAATTATTTATTTATACAACTCAATACACTATTGTTTGACTGGATTTTTTTTAAACACCGTTAGTAGAATCCTACCGAGTTTTAATCACACCCTACTTGGGCTTCCTGATTAGTACCCAAATAGTCTTTGTGTTTTCTAAATAGATTAAGGGAAAAGTCCTTGAGTTATATGGATGGGTTGGGATGGATCTTAGATAAGGGAACTAAACATGGTTCGGGACCCGTTTGGGAGTCTTCAGTGTCTTTATTTTCAATTTTCATTTTAGAAACTTTTCATATACATTAGCATGGCATGTTTTCTTCTCTATTTGGATATTGTATTTCCTTCATTGATTATCTTGAGAGATTGGTTTTGTTTATGGTTATATATGATTATGCTATTGTTTGTTTATTTATGTTAATGTATTACTCTGATAAAAGAGGGTATAGTCTCCCCATGATTGACTTATTAGACCCTCACTACTAGTCAGCATCATCTAGTATACGGGGAGGCACACCTGAGGTCATGTGATGAACCGGCTCAAGGCACTGGTGTTTGGCACCCAGTTTGGGACATTACAAAGTGTCTCTCCATATATTTACCTCTAAATTTTTATAAACCTAAACTTTGATACCAACTAAGATGGCCCAAAACCCGATCCATTATTATTATTATTATTTATTTTTATAAAACAACCCAAGATCGCAAAGGTTTATAATTTTAAATAGTCATTATACACCAGAGCATTATAATTACAGTATCTATAAAATTATAAAAAAATTCATCTACTTTAAAAGAGATAAAAATCATAGAAGGACCTCGACCACTCACTTAGTTCTGCACATCCTTATACCTTGTGAAATGAGGTTTTAAAAACATAGAGTAAGAGACAAAAGCTCATTAATATTTTTCAAATCATGAGGAAACTAGATAGGGTTTTTCAATTTTTAAAAGAGTACATCATGATATATAAGTTGAAAGTAAAAAAATTAATATAGATATCATGAGTTCTTATGTAAAATAAAAATAAAATGATTTTTCTATTAATAAATTAAATGCATTAATTCCTTGGAAACTTAATTTTTATTCTTTTATATAATCATAAATGAATATTTTAAAATCTTATGAGAAACCATAGATAATTTTCAAAGGATCCTTGGATTATAACATAAAGTCACTACTTACTATAGATACAACATAACATGGTGTACATAGTCCCATAATATATTAGGTTCACTCTCTAATCTCATAGTGTGTTTAGGATAACCTCTCATGCACCATACATGTCATCTCATGAGATTGAAACATTACCCAATGAATTGGAGGGCTATATAATTTTGGTCCCACCCATTACATAGTTGGAAAAAGTCCCATAAAGGGTTTGGGTTTACTCCCCATTCCCTACCTTTATACTTATAATGAACATGTGAAATTATTGGGAATTAAAAACATATAAAATTTTGTTATGCATCATAAAGAGCATGAACATCCTTTGAAACCATGGGAATTAATTACTAATTCATAAAAAGGGGAATTAGTTTCATATATGATTAATTCATTAAGAAAAGCATGAGTAGAGGAAGAATATGGGGAATAACCATTTTAAAACCTAAAATGAGGTTAAAATAAGGAAAAAATGAGAGTTTGAAAATAAACATTAATGATTTCCTTTTTAGAAAAAAACATGGTTGTGTTGAAGTAATTAAGAAATTAGAAAATTCATTAAAACAACAATTTTATTTAACCAAAGAGTTATAATTTCAAGCATTCTGGAATTTATAACATATAAAAATGGTTTTTAGAGTGAAGTATAATTATTTGAAATATCCACATATTTTTTCATATTTTTAAAATGAGAGATGTCAGAAGAAAACAATTATATATTAAATGATGGATATATAGATGTCAGAATAAAAGTAGTTTCGCATGAAATGATATATATATATATATCAGAATAAAATTATTTTTCCATGAAATCATATATATATATATATATACCATAATAAAATATTTTCACATGAAATGGTATATACACACACGCGCACGCACACACACACACACACGTATATATTATCATAAATACTTATTTAAAAATAAAACACTTTTACCCTGAATAATAATTTTAAAAATTATATAGCCTCCCTTAAATTCATAAAACCAGAATTAAAATAATTTACATAAAACAAATATTTTCATAAAAATAATTTTCATGGGAAGAAGTAATTTTCATATTAAAATCAAATAGTTTGTTTCCACTAACATTTAAACCACTGTAGACCATTTCCTCATAGAATAGAATCTCAAGAGCACTCCCTCTAACCAATAGGACTTGTGAAGCTAGAAAATTAAAGGGAACTAACCCACATAGAGACAGAAAAAGGGTAATACTTTGGAAACCCCCCTCCCCCCGTGAGGCTTCAACACTGTTGAACCTATATTTATATACCCATTATTCCATTGGGATATATATACACCTCATGTGTAAATTAGGATATTTTTTAAAGACTCGAAAATTTCAAGTAAAATTTTTTTTAAATACTTTTGAATTTTACGAGTCTGTGGCTTCTGACGGCACTTGATTCCGATGCCCGGTGTGCCCGGAATCAATTTCCAAAGTTTAGCTCAGGTACGTTCAGTGAACAAATGAGTGGATTTTTCTATCTTTTGAACCGGTGTTCATAATCAAAATCCGAGGGCACCGATGAACTCGCAACACCGGTAATTGCTTAAGGATACCTTTACCGCAGTTGCGTTTTATATGGGTTGTAAATTAAAATTTGGGGTTTAGTTAAGAAGTTAAATAAAATTGTAGGAACAATTTTATTTATATCTTTGGAAGTTAATTTCTTCCATGGGAAGTTATTGGTAGGTCCCACACCCACCCAACTTCCCATGTGTGGATAATGGAGAGGTGTATAGGTGGGGCCCACATGAGCCACAACCTTTCACCTCCCATAACTCTTTTCAAACCCCCTTTAAACTCCCATGTTTAATTCATGACAACCCCCCTTATTTATGAGGATTCCTTCCTCTTCCTCTCCCCCTCTTAATTGTTTGCCAACACACCCTAATTAATAAATTCAACCTCTTCACTTAATTAATTAAGTGATTTGATTTTTGAATTTTAAAATTGCTTATGTTAATAAAATAATATCTTAGACTTATTATTTTATTTTTGGGGCAATCGTTGTGTTAAGGAGAGTGGGGGAGAGAGATTTTGAGAAGGGATAAAGGTATTCATCTCCTCAATGAAGAACGGTGCTTTTCTCCAACGGGGAACACTCACCTTCAATGGAGAACGACTTGGCGAAGAACGCTCCACGTTTCTTCAAACCTTTTCTTCCTCCGCATCAAGGGAGGAGACACCGACGCGGAGAACTCGCCAACAAAGACGGTTCTTTATCCGATGTTGATGAAGCAACATTGCTTTCCGTGTCTACAATGAACAAACGTTATTCGAGGTAGGGGGATTATATACAATTTTTTTAGTTGATTAAAATTGTACTGTTCCTCGTTGTTTTCTCTAAAATGAATTTGGCCTAGTGTTACCACATAACGCGGAGGGAGCGGGCTGAACGAACACGGACCGGCGACCCTCCGCTGAAACTTGATCTTTTTGGAATCGGCAACCAGAGGTGGAACGTGGAAGAGGCCGGTGGCGCAAGGGCCGTCATCTCACACGCAAAGAAAATCCGCGGCCAAACAGGCTGCGGAGGAGGAAGCACAACGCCGTCGTGCCGTGCCGAGAACACGGTGGAGGAAGCATGATGTCATCATGCCGTGCAGAGAACGCGGAGCTGCGGGCAGGCCAGGCCGCGACAGAGGAAGCCGATGTCGTCGTGCCGACTGTGCGGAAGGAACTGCGGCCCGCTTCGCGGGCCGCTTCAGTGGAAGAACTGGCCGGCTCGTTGGCCGGCCGGTCAGAGGGAAGCCACGGTGCCAGGAGGGTGATGCGCCGAATGAACCATGGCCCGCCCATGCGGGCCACTCATGCCAAGAGGTCGGCTGGCTTCAGACGGCTGGATAGAAAGGGCGGCGTCGCCGGTTTGGGCAGCCGGGCCCACCCCCTTGGACCGCTCAACCAGTTGGCCGAGCTGGCAAGGCCGCGCCCCTTCGGGTTGGGCCGCGCCCCTTGGGCCGAGCCTCACATTTATTCGGGCCGGTCCGACACCCCTGCCGGGTTGGAGCCATCAAAAACTGGGTTAACCCGACCCGCCAGCCACTAGGCTTAACAGGCCGGGCCCGTTTTCACTTAAAGGTGAATAACTTTAAGACTGCACGTCTGATCGATGTGCCGTTTTTGGCACTAGGACCCTCGCGATGAGGCATTACTTTTGTGATACTCTAAGTGAGTTTTGGATGACTTGGATAACGTCTGGGTTAGAAACGATCATATTTCTAACCGGACCCCTAGAACGAAAAAGCCAATATCTCTCAGACCGGGCGTCCGATTGACGCGTCATCTATCGCATTGAGTTCCTTTTTATGATATGGAACTTAGATATACATCAACTCTGGACTTCGTGATAGTTGATGTATCAACCCCCTTTACTCGACGAGCGGACCCTCCTGGAATCGAGTACGCTGTGTGCGGGAACCCTAGAGCTGGCTGCGACTACGACGAATGCCGTGCTGGGATCCTCCATGGGTTCGACGACGATGACGACTGTACTTGGATCCTCCGTGGGTTCGGAAGCAAGGACGACTGTACTTGGATCCTCTGTGGGTTCGGCAGGGATGACGACTGTACTTGGATCCTACGTGGATTCGGCAACGATGGTTACTGTACTTGGATCCTATGTGGGTTCGGCAACGACGACATCTGTACTAGGATCCTATGTGGGTTCGGCAGAGGAGATGATTCGGAGGCTACATCTAATCATCTCCACCCCTCTTCGTGAGTAGTATACCTTTGTGAGCTGAGTCTTGACTTTAAATCATTACCAACAGTGTGATTGACTTCTTTCCTGTGTGGGCTAGGTTGTGCATGGGCTCGAGAGTTGGAGTCGAACTAGAAATGATGACTTAGGTATATGTATGGGTATATACCTAAGTAGAGTTGTTTGATACTTTGTGATTGTATATTTCCTTTGTGGTTTATCCTTTGTGGATTTTGGGAGACCTTCGGGGGTCTCAGGGTCCCTACTGAGTATCGTATACTCACCCCTGCATGGGCTATGCCCGCACTACGTTGTGTTGGATGCAGACGACAGATAGCACTGATCGAGGTGGAGGCTTGTGGAGATGGACGGTACCCAGAGATGGACCACTAGATGGGACGTACATGGAGCGGACGACCGAACCCGACGAGCTGAGGAGACCATCTATACCCACCCTTCAGGTGGGATATCCGGAGGACGACACAGTGGTTGCCACTTTAATTTACTAATGTTTTACTTTCTTTTCAGTTGTATTTTACTATCAATTGGGTTTGTTTACTGACCCATTTACTTTCTAGCACTTACTTTTGTACTCAGTTTTACTTAGTGCTTACTTCACTTGCGTACTTTGTTGTGTTTTTTTACTTTTATAAAGGCAATGCCTTCCCTTTTTCTGGGATTTATGCCTTTGGTGCTAGTCGCCAGCCCCTGTCCTATGGAAGGCGGGCTTGGGGTAGTCACAGCACGGGCCCCGAGGACGGGTCGTGAAAAATTGGTATCAGAGGAGTCGGTTCTATCGTAGAACTCAGGACTCTGATAATTTCTTCTCTGTGAAGTAATAATGTTAAGAGTATTGAGTGTGGTTATCAGTCCAGGGAGTCCAGTGTTGGTGCGGCGACCGACGCATCCATACACCAGGACCCTGACTTCTGATTTCAGACTCAGTGCACGAAAACATTGATTGCATGTGTGTTTCAAAAGTTTTCTTTGTGATTACTTTGTGTCAGCTCACCAGGTATACTGTTTGACCATGGCGCACCTATTTCTTTTCAAGATGGCCCCACGAAGGCAGCCAACTAGGGTTCCTAGTTACGTGCGAGATGGCAGCCCACCGAGCGACGAGGCCTTGGTGCAGGGCCCCATTACAGTGGAGGCACCAACGGTACCACTACCTACCGGGTCACCGATACCACCAGCCCCAGCAGTAGAGAGTGAATGACACCTGAGTGCATTGCACGAGTTTTAGCGACAGAGGCTGCCCAGGTTCTGCGGAGAGACGGACCCTCAGGTAGCCGAGGATTGGATGGAGGCTATTGTCAGAGTCTTCAGATTGGTAGGGACACTAGCAGAACTTATGGTGATCCTTTCCGCGAGTCTCCTACATCCAGCAGCTGGTAGATGGTGGAGCCTGATGCTCCAGGTGCATGACAAGGCATCACTACTTTGGACGGACTTCGAGAGCCTCTTCTGCTCGGAGTTTGTTCCATCCACCCTTCGTGTGGTGCGCATCCATGAGTTACTACATCTACAGCAGGGCAACATGACAGTATCCCAGTACTCGACGAGATTTACCGACCTCTCGCTGTACTCCATAGACATGGTATGTGATCCATTCTTCCAGCCCCGAACCTTTGAGCAGGGACTGAGGCATGAGATCAGGGCTTTGATGATCTCCCTCAGCATTCTGACGCAGGCAGGAGTGCTGGAGCAAGGCCTTCTTGTGGAGATCTTTCTTGCTGAGCCGACGCCAGCAGCGAGACCCACCGCAGGGCGACACGTAGTGGAGTCTTCTGCATCTGACAATAGATAGATGTTGCAGAGGTCCAAGCGGACTAGGCCATCAGCTGGGTGACCTCAGGATACTGGTTCGGATGTGTGGGGCACATGAAGTAGAGCCAGCCATACGAGGCACAGACAATGCTATGCATGCGGCAGGTAGGGCCACATGGCTCATGACTGCCCAACCCACCATGCAGATGAGCAGCAGATAGTTGAGGGACCTCCCAGGTAGAGGCAAAGGTTTGACCGTGGTGGTCCGCAGGGAGCAGGCGGATGAGGTAGAGGAGCTGGCCGAGCAACGGGTGGTGGATGACGCTTCGAGGCTCTACCACCACCACCACCAAGAGGACCACCCCGACCACAGAGAGCTGGCAGACAGAGGCAGGCTCAGCTCCAGGAAGTCGAGGCCTACGACCACGACGCACTTGAGATGATTTGAGGTACTATATGTGTCTACTCCACCCTTTCTGTAGTTCTTATAGACATAGGAGCGAGTCATTATTTTATTGCCGCTACCCTTGTTCGGATCTTAGAGATTCCAACGGAGTTGTTGGCTCGATCCTTATGGCTAGAGACTCCTATAGGAGAAGACTTGATAATTACGCACTGGTTCCGGCAGTGTGAGATTACTCTAGGAGGCAAGAGCTTCTGCTGTGATCTTCTTGTAGCGGCGTTGAGGCCTTACGACGTCATCTTGGGTATGGACTGGTTATTTGTAGTCTATGCCCAGATCGACTATATTAGGCACAAAGTGCTGTGTGTCTACACAGATGGGAGTAGGTTCACCTTCATCGGAGAGAAGGGAGCCTTGGCAGCGCAGGATGGACTTACGAAGAGGAGAGGGCAACCGATCACACATCAGTTGGATAGTCTCATCCTAGGAGCGGTTGATGTGCGGAGTCCGAGTTTTCCTGTTGTGGTGGATCAGTATGCGGATGTTTTTTCTGATGATGTTCCAGGACTACCTCCTCACAGAGAGGTAGATTTCTACATTGACCTGTACCCTGGGACAACACCGATATCTACTCCAGCATATCGGATGGCTCCCGCCAAGCTTCGTGAGTTGCGGGTACAGCTGGAGGACTTACAGGGAAAGGGATTCATTCGACCCAGTGTTTCACCCTGGGCTTCTCAGATTTTATTTTCCAAGAAGGCGGATGAGAGCTTACGACTATGTGTCGACTACCGTCGCCTAAACAAGGTGACCGTAAAGAACAAGTACCCACTCCCGAGGATTGACGACCTCTTTGATCAGCTCAAGGGAGCACGATGGTTCTCAAAGATAGACCTCGGGTTAGGCTATCACTAGCATAGAGTTCGAGACGAGGATGTGCAGAAGACGACCTTCAGGTGTTGGTACGACCATTATGAGTTTTTGGTTATGCCCTTCGGCGTGACCAACACTCCAGAAGTGTTCATGAGTCTCATGAACAGGATCTTCCAGCCTTACCTTGATCAGTTTGTCGTAGTCTTCATCGATGACATATTGATCTACTCGACCACTGAGGAGGAGCATGCCTACCATTTGCGGGTTGTACTGGATACACTCTGAGAGAACCAGCTTTATGGTAAGCTCTCTATGTTCCAGTTCTGGATTCGATAGTTTCACTTCTTGGGGCACGTCATCTCAGAGGCGGGAGTTGTGGTGGATCCTACGAAGATCGAGGCAGTACTTGCTTGGGAGCTACCTAGGAGCGTGACAGAGGTGCAGAGTTTTCTGGGACTGGCTAGGTACTATCATAGATTTGTGCCAGACTTCTCCAGAGTTGCATCACCGCTTTCAACTTTGATGAAGAAGGGGAAACCATTCTTATGTTCAGATAGATGTCATCAGAGCTTTCAGGAGCTGAGACAGAGATTGACCAGTGCGCCCATCTTAAGGCTACCGGAGGAGGGCGTAGGGTACGTAGTTTATTGCGACGTATTAGGGACCAGACTCGAGTGTGTCTTGATGCAGGAGCGAGTAGTGATCGCTTATGGTTCATGGCAGTTGAAGCATCACGAGTAGAACTATTCTACCCATGACCTAGAGTTAGCAGTAGTGGTCTTCGCCCTGAATATGTGGCATCACTATCTGATGGACGAGCGCTTTACAGTCTACTCTGACCACCATAGTCTCAGGTACATCTTCTCACATAAGGACCTGAACCTGAGACAGCAGTGATGGCTCAAGTTCCTCCAGGACTATGAATTTGAGATAGTCTATACTCCTGGGAAGGGGAATGTTGTGGCTGATGCTCTCAGTAGGAGATCGGGCATTCAACTACTTGGAGAGGCGATAGAGCAGTTAGCTGCTTTGCAGATATCCTTCATGGATAGAGATGGGGAAGCCTTTCTATAGTCCCTCACAGTCACTCCTCTACTATTTCAGTGGGTTAGAGAGGCACAACGTGGGGAAGTTGACTGTGAGATGCGACGTGCTCATATTTCCACAGGGCAGGTACCTGATGGATTTTCTGAAGGAGAGCACGTCATCCTCTTCAGGGGATGTACCAACGTACCAGTTACACTGCAGGAGGAAGTGCTGAGGGAGTTTCACACTTCCCCTCTAGCGGTACATCCTGGAGTGGTGAATATGTACCTGGACCTCAGATGACAACATTAGTGGCCGGATATGAAGAAGGCTGTAGCAGAGTTCGTTTCATGATTCCTCACTTGCCAGCAAGTGAAGGCGAAGCACCAGGTACCAGCAGGCTTGGTACAACCCTTAGAGGTTCCGTAGTGGAAGTGGGACAGGATATCCATGGATTTCATGATGGGGCTTCCACGTACTTCCAGAGGACACTACTCTATCTGGGTGATCGTAGACCGACTCACCAAGTCGGCCGACTTCCTACCGATCAGAGAGCAGGGCTCAGTAGAGAGCTTGGGATGCCTCTATGTTTAGGAGATCGTACGACTTCATGGTGTGCCATCTTCTATCATCTTCGATCGAGATGCTCGCTTTACTTCCTGGCTTTGGAAGGGGTTGCAGGAGGCATTTGGGATGCAGCTACGCCTGAGCACCGCCTTTCATCCTCAAATGGATGGCCAGACAGAGAGGACCATTTAGACTCTCAAGGACATGCTCCATGCATGTGTCCTTGACTTTGGTCGCATCTGGGAGGATCACCTACTCTTGGTGGAGTTTGCATACAACAAAAGCTACCACTCCACCATCGGGATGGCACCTTAAAAGGCACTGTATGGCCGACCATGCAGATCACCTCTGTGTTGGACTGAACCTGGGGAGTTAGCACTTTTAGGACCAGAGATGGTCCAGGCTATGACAGAGAAGGTGTAGATCATCCAGGAGCAGATGAGGATGGTACAGAGCAGACAGAAGTTCTATGCTGATAGGAGACGGAGACCACTGTAGTTCGAGGATGGCGACCACATTTTATTACGGGTCTCACCTCGACGTGGATTATAGAGATTTGGCTGGGGCATCAAGTTATCTCCGTGCTTCATCGGACCATTCCAGGTCCTCAGTATGGTAGGCAGGGTGGATTACCGCCTAGCCCTTCCACCACAGTTGCACCGGGTGCACGAAGTCTTCCATGTATCTCAACTGAGGAGATACGTGCACGACCCATCACACATCATAGATCATGGGGAGCTGGACATCGATGATGGGGAGACATTCACAGATTTCCTAGTAGAGATTGAGGATCGACAGGAGTGGGTCCTATGTGGACGGTCGATTCCTCTAGTGTGCATTCGTTGGCAGCATAGGAACCTCCAGAAGATCACATGGAAGCAGGAGGCTCAGATGCGTGCTCAGTACCCTCATTTGTTTCCCTAGTTTATGATGTAGCTTTACGGGGATGTAAAGCCCTGAGGTGAGAGTAATGTAAAGACCAGGAAATTTCAAATACTTTGGAATTTTACGAGTCTGTGGCTTCTAACGACACTTGATTCCGAGGACAGGTGTGCCCAGAATCAATTTATGAAGTTTAGCTCAGGTACATTTAGTGAACGAATGAGCGGGTTTTTCTATCTTTTAAATCAGTGTTCGAAATTGAAATCTGAGGGCACCAATGAACTCGCAGTGCCGGTAATTTCTTAAGGGGACATTTACCGTAGTTGCGTTTTATGCGGGTTGTAAATTAAAATTTGGGGTTTAGTTAAGAAGTTAAATAAAATTGTAGGAACAATTTTATTTATATCTTTGGAAGTTAATTTCTTCCATGGGAAGTTATTGGTGGGGCCCACACCCACCCAACTTCCCATGTGTGGATAATGGAGAGGTGGAGAGGTGGGACCCACACGAGCCCCAACCTTTCACCTCCCACAACTCTTTTCAAACCCCCTTTAAACTCCCAAGTTTAATTCATGACAACCCCCCTTATTTATGAGGATTCCTTCCTCTTCCTCTCTCCCTCTTAATTGTTTGCCAGCACACCCTAATTAATAAATTCAACATCTTCACTTAATTAATTAACTGATTTGATTTTTGAATTTTAAAATTGCTTATGTTAATAAAATAATAGATTAGGCTTATTATTTTATTTTTGGGGCAATCATTGTGTTAAGGAGAGTGGGGGAGAGAGCTTTTGAGAAGGGAGAAAGGTATCCCTCTCCTCAACGAAGAACGATGCTTTTCTCCAATGAGGAACACTCACCTTCAATGGAGAACGACTCAGCGAAGAACGCTGAACGTTTCTTCAATCCTTTTCTTCCTCCACATCAAGGGAGGATACACCGACGCGGAGAACTCACCAACGATGACGGTTCTTTCTCCGACGTTGACGAAGCAACAACGCTTTCCGCATCTACAATGAACAAACGTTATTCGAGGTAGGGGGATTATATACAATTTTTTTAGTTGATTAAAATTTTACTATTCCTCGTTGTTTTCTCTAAAATGAATTTGGCCATGTGTTACCACCTAACGCGGAGGGTGCGGGCCGAACGAACATGGCCCGACGACCCTCCACTGGAAATTGATCTTTTTGGAATCAGCGACTGGAGGCAGAACATGGAAGAGGCCGGCGGTGCAAGGGCCATCGTCGCACAAACAAAGAAAATCCACGGCCAAGTGGGCCGCGGCGAAGGAATCCGATGCCATTGCGCCGACTGTGCAGAATGAACCGCGGCCCGCTTCACGGGCCGCTTCGTTGGAAGAACCGGCCGGCCCGTCGGCCGGCTGGGTGGTGGAAAGCCGCGACGCCAGGAGGGCGCCGCGCCGGATGAACTGCGAACCGCCCTTGCGGGCCGCTCGTGCCAAGAGGCCGACTGGATAGGGAGGGCGGCGCTGCCGGTTCGGGTAGCCGGGGGGCCATGCCCGCCCCCTTGAACCGCGCGGTCGGCTGGCCGAGCCGGTGGGGCCGCGCCGCGCCGGGCCATGTCGGGCCGGGTCGGGCCGCGCCCCGCCGGGCTGGGTCGCACCCCCTTGGGTCGGGCCGGGCCGCGCCCCTCGGGCCGAGCCGCACATTTCGTCAGGCCGGTCCAACACCCCTACCGGGTTGGACCCATCAAAAACTAGGTTAACCCGACCCGCCAGCCACTGGGCTTAACGGGCCGGGCCCGTTTTCACTTAAAGGTGAATAACTTTAAGACCGCACGTACGATCGACGTGCTGTCTACAGAACTAGGACCCTCACGATGAGGAGGTCCTTTTGCGATACTCTAAGTGAGTTTTGGATGACTTGGATAACAGTTGGGTTAGAAACAATCATATTTCTAACCAGGCCCCTGGAACGAAAAAGCCAATGTCTCTCAGACCGGGCGTCTGATTGACGCGCTGTCTGTCACGTTGAGTTCCTTTTTACGAGACAAAACTTTGGGATACATCAACTCTGTACTTTGTGAAAGTTTATGTATCGACCCCCTTTACTCGAGGAGCGGACCCTCCCGGAATCGAGTATGTTGTGTGCAGGAACCCTAAAGCTGGCTGCGACTATGACGACTACCGTGCTGGGATCCTCCGTGGGTTTGATGACGATGAAGATTGTACTTGGATCCTCCATGGGTTCGGTATCGAGGACTACTGTACTTGGATCCTCCATGGGTTCGACAGCGATGATGACTGTACTTGGATCCTACATGGGTTCGGCAGCGATGGTTACTGTACTTGGATCCTATGTGGGTTCGGCAGCGATGACTTCTGTACTAGGATCCTACATGGGTTCGGCAGAGGATATGATTCATAGGTTACATCAAATCATATCCACCCCTCTTCGTGAGTAGTATACCTATGTGAGCTGAGTCTTGACTTGTAATCATTACCAACGGTTTGATTGACTTCTTTCCTGTGTGGACTGGGTTGTGCATGGGCTCGAGAGTTGGAGCCGAACTAGAAATGATGACTTAGGTATATGTATGGGAATATACCTAAGTAGAGTCGTTTGATACTTTGTGATTGTATCTTTCCTTTGTGGTTTATCCTTTGTGGATTCTGGGAGACCTTCAGGGGTCTCAGGGTCCCTACTGAGTATCGTATACTCACCCCTGCATAGGCTATGCCCGCACTACGTTGTGTTGGATACAGACGACGAACAATATTGATCGAGGTGGAGGCTTGTGGAGCTGGACGGTACCCGGAGGTGGACCACTAGATGGGACGTACATGGAGTGGACGGCCGGACCTGAGGAGCTGATGAGACCATCTGTACCCACCCTTCAGGTGGGATATCCAGAGGACAACACAGTGGTTGTCGCTTTACTTTACTGCTGTTGTACTTTCTTTTCAGTTGTATTGTACTATCAGTTGGGTTTGTATAATGGCTCATTTACTTTCCAGCACTTACTTTTGTACTCAGTTTTACTTAGTTCTTACTTCATTTGTGTACTCTATTGTGTTTGTTTACTTTTATAAAGTCAATGCCTTCCCTTTTTCTGGGATTTACACCTTTGGTGCTAGTCGTCATCCCCTGGCCTATGGAAGGCAGGCTTGGGGTAGTCACGGAACAGGCCCCGAGGATGGGTCATGACATATTTCCCTACCGATATAATCTTCTCATTACCTTAAAATAATAACATTCCCACACAAAACCTATCTTACCCATAAACTGGAAAGTGCGTAAGATTACCGTGGAATCCATCATTTCCATTTTATATATACAAAGAAATCCCATATGGATTGGACATATCCCTATAGTCCCACTCACCTTCATGTCACAAGATCCCCAAGAGGATCATTCCAATTGCAACACAACACTCACTAATCATTGAGGTGGACAAAGGCATCGTGGGGTGCTTGGCATGATTGTGGGTTATTATTATTATTATTATTATTATTTTTATTATTATTTTTTGTTAATTTTTTTGTTTTCATTATTTCTGTTTTTGTTATTTTTGTTTTAGTTTTTATTATCAGTATTATATTAATTTAGAACAATTTTATCACAAATTAATATATTTTTTTATTCAAATATTAATTTACTTATTTAAAAATAGATTTCCCCAAAATCACTTGTTTAAATTAACTTTTAACCATTTTTTAGATGTTTTTTTATATTATTGAAAATCTATTTATTAATGATGAATAATATATATCATGCTTCGTGTATTTCTTCTTGATCCATAACTTAACATTACCTTTTTAACCAAAACTATTATAACATTCTAAATTGAATCATTTCTTATATAAATAAATATATTTTTTCAAAAAGATCATAACAACTATTAACCAATGGTCATATTTATATTCAATATTATATAAATATTCTTTTTAAGAGACATTGACTAAACCAAATTCTATGTATTCTAGTTTTCTTACTTTAAGGATGGTTTTTATTTTTCCACTATTATGCATCCTCACTCTCATTCTCTTTGGTGGATTATTACTTATGGATGGTCTTAAAGATACTGGATATAATCTTATTGTTCTTATGTTTATTGGAGTTTATCCTATTTTATTATTGATTATTTTTACAAGTTTAATATTAACTTAAATAGTTGTAGTCTCCCGTAAAGAGGTGTTCTTGTATCAAATTCCGAGTCAGTGTATTATTTTAAATAACATGTACTCTATCATAATTTGAGTTATTAATTATTTTTTTTATAAAATTTACTTAAATGGAATATATACACTAAAATTCTAGGATGTTACAAATTCTCATCACATACTCCATGTGATGGAGCTAAGAAAATGTTATAAGGTTATGGTGTTTCCTAAAACATGATGGGATACACTCAACTAAGGAATAGAAAAGATAACGTGCAATCTGGAATCTCTAGTCTTGAAGATATTCAAGAAGTTTAACCTGGTTCTAATGAGAATATTTCTTCAAGGTATATAAGGGAGCACATGGAAGGTTCATTCACTATCCATGCATAGTTCTTATAAAAGGAAGAATAAAATTGACTATTCCAGTTCTGTTCAACTTCAGGGTAGGAAGGATCAGCCTACTTACAAGTAAATGCATGCAATACTTGTTGGGACCACCTCCAGAAATTAGGATGGATCTAGATTGAAGCTCACTGGTTTGAAATCTATTAATATCAATAAACTGGGATGGTTTAATGATGATGGAATTGGTGTCAATGTGGATATAAAGTCAAGATTATCTTATTTCATGTCTCTCCAGGATCAGGTGGATTCCACTTAAGCTATTAATGGGGATACCCATCCTAGACGAAATGTGGTCATCACTTCTCATGGGATGAAACATAAAGAACCTGGTCTTGTTCTTGATTAGTTATCTGAATAAGAGAATGTATTAAAATATGTTGAGAAGTCCCTAACAACCTAACTATTGGGTGGTATTCCCCAAATCTATAGATCTCAAATTGGGTGGGGATACTTCTAAAAAAAGAATAAAAATTGTACACACTGATTTGAACATGCAGGACTCATCTGGATCAATAGGTGTGGATCAAAATGGGATATCTATGTTGGTCAATTTCTCTACCTAGCATACCAAATGTTAAAATAGGGATTATTCATAAAAATAAGTCTTAGGAAATAAGAACATATTGATGTCTGTCCATTTTCAGTCATTCGTTGACATCTTCTCTATATTGAACTCTATTAACACACCTGATTTTTACTTTCTTTAATTTCAAGGGCTTGAGAATGATGGATGAAAAGACAAAAGGAACACTCCTCACCTAATTTCTACATTCAAAGATAACTATATATATCCAATAGTTACCAAATAGGAAATAATTGATGATCATGTTAGTAAGGATGTGAGTCTTTTGTCTACCACATCTGCAACCACCATGGGAAATCTTACTTCTCCAAATTGATGAGAATAGATTTGAAGGATCCTCAACAATGATATAAGTGGAGTGGTAATTCACTTCATAAATTATATGAATAGAATGTGTTAACTAAACAATATAAGAAGGATGTGAAAAATAAAGGACCAGTGCAGGAGGAAGTAACCAGAGCTATAATGGAGGATGCTTTAGGGGTTTAGGAACTTACCACCCAACAGATTCTGAAACAGAGGAGAGGGAAACACCTAGCTAATAAGGGTGGATCTTAGAGTTGGACTAGCCATCATAAAAAGAGGTGAATTTCGATTGGATTTTTTTATCCAATGTATAAGATGTTGGATTTTCTAATGGTTATAGTTTTCTTCTTTTCATTTTTTTATTTTGGGTGGTGTTGGGTCACCGCTTTTCTAGTGCTTCCATATCTGTGTACCTATGTTTGTGTGCATGTGTTTTCTTTTAATAAATTTTTTGGGACAATGGATTTGGGTATCTGAATCAATGGTTTAAGTCATTATTGATTATTATTACTACTACTACTACTACTACTACAACTAGTATTATTATTATTATTACTATTACTATCATCATTGGTATTATTATTATTATCATTATTCAAACATAGTGGTTTCTTTTGATAAAACATATGCACGAGTGCCTTTGGGAAAAGCTACATTTCCAAGAGGATCTGTGCATGAAGGAATTGACAGTTAGGAGATGTCAAGTAACACCACTTTGGAAACTAATGATGTTATCACTTCTATAAATAAGGGGGATGATGACATTATTTCTCTAGATAGTAAGGTGATCAATGATTCCAGATCTGATGATACTACTCTGGGAAGATTATCTGATGACTGCAAAGTATCCAAACAGATACTCACACTAAATTTGGGAAAATAATATCATTAGTTTTCTTTAAAATCTAAATTTATCCATCAACATGGATTATTTATTATAGTAATGTGATGTTCATTGAAATTATGACTTAAATATAACTAGATAGATATCAGATTCTACAGTTAATGCTCTAATGAGAAACTCTTATCTAAAGTCATTGCCAAAGGATTTAAGTACTTATAAATAATAGGATCCTTGGATACCTGTGGGTACCACATATCTAGATGACAAGGCTGGTCCTCAAATTGATCATGAAAAAACATAGAAGAAACCCAAATCATAGAGGAGGGATCATCACCTGAGAGGTCGGGGCGGTGGTATGTGAAGCTAATTATAGAGAATATCTACTACTAGGGTGGATTTTGAAGGCTTTTTTTCTTCATGTTTGTTTTATTTCATGGGTGGTTTTTTTCTTGGATACTTATGGAAGTTAAATAGGTATAAATAAGGTAATTTGTCTTACAACATCTTACAATTTTTATGCACATATGTTGTAATTGGGAATTATTTTCTTTAAATCCCCAAATTTACTATTTTTTCATTTTCTTTAATAATTTTTTTGGGTATGGGGTCTTGGGGATAATGATCTCTGAGAACATGGTCGGTTTAAGAGAAATTTTAGACAAATCCATACATCAAAAACTGTGAGGTTATAGTACCTCGGAGTCAGCGGTGGGTACATGAGGTGACGTCTCAGATGACCTTGAACAACACAACATAAAAGCGATGGTTGGTCGAATAATTATTGGAAACTTTGTCTTCAGTGATGAATGATACCTCTGGGGGTATGGGACCTCAGATTCAGTGGAGTCCATATGGTTGGTGACTTAGGATGACCTTAGGCTGCACAAAGGGGAAACTAGAGACGACCTCAGTGGATGATCACATGTGGTGCAGCTAAAGGTCATGGTGGATTTTGGGTGTATATGACCTTTCTTGGATAGGCTATAGTAAAATAACGATCTTTAGGATTTGGGTAGAAGGAATCAAACCTTGGGGTAATTTTAGGTGGGCCTTTGGGCCTATTCATGGGGCTTACATGGCTGATTTCAAGCGGGCCTTTAGGCTGGATTCCAAAAGAGGGGCCTACGGGCCGGTATTTTAGGTGGGATTTTGGGTCGATGGGATGCCTTTGAGCTTCTCTGTAGGGGGCCTATGGTCCAAGTATTTTGGGCATTCGGTCCACATGAATGTGGGGTATTCAAATTATATAATATATAAAAATAAATAAATTACTTATACTTTTTCTCATCACTTGAGGGGGTTAATGGGATACCTAGTTAAATACAGTTTAGGGTGTGTGTACATGTTTTTTTTGTATTTATACCACCAAATAGTAGTATAAATTATCATTAGTAGTATTATTTGTATTATTAGTATCATGGGATCAAGTCTTAGACTCGGGTGTGTTGCATTGTAATTGAAAAAAAAATAGTAATATATATCATTACATGTGCAAGAAAAGTCCCTAAGGAGGTTGAATATAGAATAGTGATAAGGATTAGTGAACCTACCATGGTTCCTAGTCTAGTTTCTAGTGGTCCCGATGAATCCCAAAAAAAGAGAAGGGTGATTTTTCTGTTGGATATGAAACCCCTATGGCTGGCTCACAACCAGTGGATGGTTATAAAGGATTGGGAATGTAACCTTTGAAAGCACAAAATATGGCTATAGTCGATGGTGAATGTGATGAAAAGATAAATTATATGGTATACCACCTATATTTTTCAGCCTCTTGTTTAAAAAAAACTCATGTTGTTATAAGCGGTCAGAGAGAACTTGGGTCTCATGCTGAGATTTCTACATAGACTACCAATTGCTTTCCTGGGGGTCAAGTCTGGTATGAACATATTTGATATGTATAAATCCATCAATAACTCAGAATTTGATATGTTTTATCTAGATGGCCTTTATAAGGCTAGTTATAGAAATATGAGAAGTGCTTCCCCCTTGATTTTTGGCATTGCAGCACACCTCCAAGATCAGGAGTATCTAGTCCTATAGATGATTATCATCAGTCATATTTTTATATATAGTAAGGGAGTGTTAGAAGTAAATATAAGGTTGTTCCCTCACACACTCAAGGAACTTTATAATATGAGCAAACAAAGTTCTTGACACCAAATGTGAATGACCATTCAATAACAACCCTAAGCACAGTAACTCGGATTTAATGTCTACTTTATTACATTAACATAGATACAAGGAATCAAATCCTAAAGGACTGATCAGTTTAGTTGTTTTAGATAACCAGATTCATACATGATACATATTTTATATTTGGAATATAAAATAAAACATAATATATAACAAAATAAAAGAACTTCATCCTTGAAAATTTATTCAAAGATTTCTTCTTCATATCCTGGGGAAAGGAAGTAAAATAAGGGTGATCTTAAATTCTTAGTAAGGGTTAAGTAGAGTAGATGACATCATGAATAAATAATCATAATCAATATTTAAAGGTAAATAACTAAACACACATTCTATTTAAATAACTTGACTATCATGGTAATATAAGTAAGAATCAATATGGCAAGGTAAATAACTGAAAACACATGTCATTTGATTAATAAAATGAGAATTAAATGAATCAATGGATAATATTATAGTGAAAATACCATGGGTAATAATAATAACTAGATTATAAATGAAGTAAATTCTTAATTACTGGACTTCATGTTTCCCAGTCACGTGATACCTTTACCTTCAAGATCTATCATCAAGACAGTTTAAAACAACTAGGTAAAAACCCATCTGATTTAGCCTATTAATTCCTCTCAAGAGACTACTGACACATCGAGAGGATATCTATAATTAGGGCCCAACCATTTATTTCATGTCCAATGAATTAATCATATATCTAATAATTTATTTAATTTATAAAGAATTTTCCTTTTCATTAAGTATCTGTATTGAGTAAAGGATACAAATTTATCAATATTTCCCTAGTTAATCAAATAACTTTAAAGGTAAAAAACATTTTTAAAAATGGTATAAAATTTATTAGATAATAATATCTATCAAAAAATAATATTTATATTTAATATAAATTAAATTTTCAATGAAAAATGATCACAAAATGCGATTGTTTTAATAGAAAATTAAGAATCACAAAAGAAAGTGAGATTTCACAATAACTTTTACCATTTGGTAATTTTCAAGTTAAATACACTTGAATGAAATAATTCAAATTGAAACATAAAATACCCTTAATTATTAATTAATCATGAAATTTCATGTCAAAGGGAAGTATATTCACCATAAAAAAAGAAACTAGGTGCATAACATTACAATATGCACCAATGAAGGGAAATTGAGATAAAGTCCCTTACCCCACAGTTCCTTTTAGTTGAACATTATTTAACCTCATGAATAATGTTTTTAAACATGTTATTAACTTATACTAGGACTATATTAATATTTATAATAACATATATGATCCTTTTATAAAATCTCATCACCTGTTCATTAATAATCTTTCATTGTTTTTATTGTTTCAGGTGTCAATTTTCTTGTTTTCTCATTCATGTTTTGTTATGAAATTTTCTGTTCTTGTTCATATTATATAGTTTCATTTTCTATGGAATAATATTTATGAAATAATTATAATATTTTTTAATCAATTTTACTTTTAACACCAATCATTAGATATGGTTTTGATAAGTTAATTATGTTACGATTATAGAGACGGTAGGTTGTACATATGCATGAGTAACATTTCCATTTTTCAACGATAATTATGTAAAGTAGGTAAGGAATATTTTATATTTTAAAAATTATAATAATATCATAAATACCATATTATATACTTATATATATCATTCATGTGGTTTTTTGATTAAAATAGAGTCACATTGCTTCATGAAGGTGGTAGTCCACACGTTTACAAACGATGTTATCATCTTTAGATGAGTAAAAAGGTAAGAAATAATATAAAATGTTATATTTACATAATGATAAATATGTCATGAATATCATAATTATTTCATTTATATCACAAATAATCATTAAATTTATCCTTATCATATTCCATGTAAAGCGTTAGTGAAAGACGAATCACATCCCTTCACAAGGCGGTAGTCCACCGTACACACAAGCGATGTTATCGCATCCCCTTTGGAATAGAATATAACGAATAAAGAGGTATAATTATTTTATAAATATAAAATATATACTTTATATCCATCATCATACCCAAATGTGAAAGGTGGTAATGAAAAATGAATGACATCGGTTTGTGAGGTAGTCCACCGTACACACAAATGATGATTTCGTAACCCATTTGATGGATTTGGGGATGGTTTTAGGTTATGAACTTAACATAAAAACAAATAATTATATTTAATATACTGAGGTTATTATATCATAATTTTCTAATAATAATTTAATTATGTGTAGGAAGAAATAAAATAAAAATTCCCGTTGAAGAACATTACCTCTTCTTCGGGTATCCTCCTTAGGTTTGCACCAAATCCTTCCTAGGATAGATTTATGATCAAACTAAGGCTTATATTATAAGATTATGTAATTTTTAAAGTTATTTGGGTAGGTATTTTCTAAACCAAATATTTTTTAAGGTGTGAAGAAGAGAGGAGAGGGGGTGTCCTTTTATAAGTGAGGTGAGTGACACACTTGTAATATTTGAAAAAGAATGAATTTCATCTACATTTTTCATGTTAAAAGGATCAAATAATGTACCATTATCAATAATAAAAGGTATAAGGTATAAATATTTCCATAAATTATATTTTAGACAAGTTTTTAGGTCATTTTAACCCATATCTTTTTAGTTTAATCCCTGGTAAATCCATTTTACCTTAACTTTGGTAATTAATTTTTACTATGTTCTCTATTAATTTTGGTCAAAAATTAAGTTAAACATATTATAAATTATAAATTATTATTATTAAAAATATGGAATATATTTTTTAAAATTAAATTCAAATAAGTTCTAGAATTTAGTTTAAAATTAATCTCACAGACGTGATGAGAAAACGAGTTTTTAAAGAGAAAATGTTTAAAAGTTTGCAAAGTTTTTATATCAAAATTCAGTATTAAAATGATTTAAATGACCTAAATTGGATTAATTGAAATATAATTGAACTAATTTTACTTTAAAACTAATTAAAAATATAATTTAACATTATAAATTATTCAAATAAAAAGACAGTTTTCAATTAAAATTCAGTATTTTTCACTATTCATAAAAAATGAATCTTTTTGGAGAAATCCAAAAAAATCACCCTAATCTAATTTGATATTCTGGTTTCAAAAATTGATTTTATTTTTTAAAATAAATTTTCTAAAATATTTAAAATTTAATTTTAAATTAAGTGTGCAAAACGTGAATAAATTGTGTTTTATTTTGACCTGATGTTGTGTGCATCACAAGCTATCAATGAAATTAAATTTATTTTAAAAAATATATATTGTAAAGTCTTGGGGTATTGCATTTTTTCCTCATAAAAAACATTTATTCCTCAATATTTCATTAATATTACCTTCTAAATAGATGAAGATGGTTCTTCTTCATAATATCCTCCAGTTCTCATGCTGCTTCCTCTATTTTGGGATTTCTCCAAAGTACCTTTACCATATGTATCATCTGATTCCTTGATATTTTATATCTAGTGTAAAGAATCTAGATGGGTTATTCATAGTAATATAGATTAGTTTCCCATTATATTTCATCATAGGTGACCACATGTGTTGTGTATATGAAAGCGTGGCCGATTGTCGCCTATTGACCGTTCAAAGTTTCGATGCTCTACTAATGTGTATTGCAGCACTCAGGTCAAATCCTCAATGATGATACCTTTTAATAGTCGATTGTTTTTAGTTTATTGTATTCTAATTGGGGGGTTTGTTTTCAAAGATTATGAAATTATTTATTGATTAATATTGATTTAAAAAAATTATAAATATTGGGGTAAGTTCATCATTAGGCAGTTAATCTTGTGATATCCTTATGCCTTGCTTTATATTGCATTAAATTAACACCCATGTAACAAGTTGACGTTGATTGGAATTACTAAGTTTTAAGGATTTAATCCAAGACTTAACTTAACTAATATTCTAATATCAATCAGTACTTGATTTTGGTAGTGTATTTATGGTTCCAATAATCAATGTAATCCATACATTAAACAAAACAAGTCATTAATCCATGACATGTTAAGTCCAACATACATAATATTAATTTAAAGAATATTCATCGAGAAAAATCTCTCGATCGCTTAACATACCTAAATTATAACTCAAAAAAATGAGAGATTTACTCATCCATTTAAATGATTATTAATATGGTAATAATTATTAGGATGATAAATTAAGAAGATAAGAAAAATAAAGGGATAAGAACAGATTGGTGCGACGAACACACACATAAACGATGATGATAATTAAAAACGAACTTTAGATTGAATGGGAAAGCAAAATAAGGGAAGTAGATTCAACTATATTTAAACTATTTTAAGAATATTGATATTAAACTATAGAAGGTGGATGATAATAAGAGATATTTAAGAATAAACTTTCATTAAAATAGAATTATAAAGAAAAGACTTACAAGATTACAATAATGAAGAACACAAAAGTAAAAGGAAACAAAAAGAGAAGGAAGGGTATATCAAGTGAAAAATTGAGTATGGTAGGTCCTAAAAATCCATTTGAAAGTCTTTTTTCATGAAAATATGTGCTCTTATCTTCTGAAATGACAACTCTTTTGAAGGAGAGGAGGGGGATGTATTTATAGCCCAAGGAATTGGACTGTTTGCATTCCCAATATGTTCCTCCACTTTCATCTCCATTTTAACAATTCAGACAGCCGAATCTCGAGGTATCTTCTTCTTCAAAGTTTTATATAATAATATTGGAAGACTTATCTCAAAATTTGGAGTCATTTGGACTTATGGATACAAAGTTATCATAGTTTTATTAAACAAAGTTAAACTGTCCATTTCAATCCATACTTTTTAGAAGGCCGAAATGTAAATGGGTTTATCAATAGGAATATGCCTTTAAATTCGAACACTTTATTCAACAAAGTTGTCCACCTATATCTCTTATTTCACACTGCAAAATATCAGCTTGATTTTCTGAGTAGATCATGATATATGTTATGAATATGGTACTGATTTTAATTCCCTTTCAGAACGGTGGGTTGAGTTTAAATGAATCAGTTGGGCCCCGTGTCATTGGATTTAGGCCTTGAAATTTTTATCCAATACTACTTAAATTGTCCCAAGAATTTTTGAGTATAATGAATTAATTTTCACATCTGGATTGATCCTAGTAATTCAATCTTCATGGATGGTCCAGTTTCTTTGAAGATTTTGTGGGCCTTCTTGTGTGATCCATATGACCCTTCAAATGGTATAATTGGCCCAATATTCCTTCTAATGAAATGTTTTATATTGAATTAGGAATCCTATAAAACAAAAATCCCACAATATATATTATTAGAGTGATAGTTATTATTATAACATTAAATAGACTTGAATTTGGATGAATTCAAATAGTGCTCAAAAATTATATTTAATATTTAAACATTAATATTTCACACAAATTATGAAGATTTCATATAAAATCAGTAAAATGAGTATATAATAAGTTCTTAATAAGTTAATAACATCAAATCCCCCACACTTAGTCTTTTTCGTGTCCTCTTTTATGTGTAACAAATATAAAAAACATGACAAAATCATTTTAACTCACCAACAAATATTAAAATTTTGTTTTCCCCAATCAGGGGAGGTTTGGAAAATTTAACTCATACATATTTAATTCCACCAAAAACTACTATAGAAAAAATATTCCAAAAACAATTCATTTTTCATGCTGAAATTTAGAAATGGAAAATGGTGGCACACAAAACTTACTTCTCTCAAGATGATAAAATTAATTTATGGAGCTCCACTCATTCACCAACCAAAATTGAAAATCTTAGAGTTTGTATGATCTCTTAGATTACATTACCTATTCTAAAGTGCTCAAAAATCAAGAGGTTTTTTAGGGGTTTTTCTGTGGCTATGGGACGATAGGAAAATAATATCTAAAAGATGGGGAAAAAGGGGGTAAAACACCAACATGGAAAAAAAAATGCACATTTTTTGAAATGAGACATGAAAGGAAATGAAAATACATATTTACTAGGGAAGGAAAATGTGAAATAATACACAAAATAAGAAGGAAATTTGAAGTGTATGAGAAGATGAAATACTTAAAAACCACAAAATATTTCCCAATGACATAAGTTTTTATATTTTTTCTTTTTCTTTTTTGTATTTTTTCAAAAGTTTAACTTGAAATAGATCTCACACTCATCTCCCAAACCATGTTTTATCTCCTCAAGACACTAATTTTAATAGTTAAAATAAGATAAAAGGTTGAGGAAGAGTGATTTTTGACCCACCCAATACATAACCCATTCTTATTTTCATTTTTTTTTGATTTTTTTATTTTCTTTTATATTTTTGTGAACACTTTTGAATATCATTTGTACAAGATAAACATATATAAAAGTTCATTACATTCCCCAAAACTCACTAAATTAAGACCTCTCCCCCACACTAAAATAGATGCTTGCCCTCAAGTATATGATAACATGGTGAAATCAACAAAGGGTACCCAAAATGAAATCCATTCCCCCCACACTTAAATTTCAAAAAATTATACAATGAAAATACAAGTTGATATTGGGTGGGAAAATGTATTGGGATTGTAATGTGGCTATCAAAGAAAAAGTTTTCATAGGCTTGAAGGGACTTTCAAAAGGAGGATTAATGTAAGGGAAATGGGAGGCTATTTGGCTATTGTGGTTCTCATGTGGTTCAGAAAATTCCTCTATCATATTAATGCACACTAAAGTAGGAAATTCAGCTTGAAGGTCCACAAACTCAAGACTCACAAATGGGGGTGAAAAACACACATTTTGAAAAGATGGCCATTGGTGGCCTTGACATGAAGCAAATGTTGTTCCTCATGGGTGGGGAAAATCATTTTCCAAATCAAAAATTGAGCATTCATAATTTGTTAGTTTTGACACAATATTACTTATCCAAATTTATTAAGAAACCACAAAATTTTTGAGATGAAACCATGTATTTTGACTCCCCAAAATAGTTGGGAAAAATTTGAAAATTGGAAGGTGAGTAAGCATGACTCTTGATTTTTTATATATATTTTTTAAATGATTTTTTTTAGTTTTTTAGGTTTTTTTAGTTTTTTATAAAGACACACCCACACAAAATAGGAAGAGTAAATAAAAAAAGTGTGATTAGGAAAGAAGTAAAAAAATGAGGAGGGGGAAGAAGAAGAAAGAGAGAGAGAGTTAAAGGTAAAGAAGTACCCCCTGGTTTGGATTTGGTGGGTTTCCATCTCCATCTAGTGGTGGGTCAAATGCAGAAGTTAGGTATCCAATGGAATTTGATGTGGTTCTAGGATTGTGGGATGTTACCTAAAAAAGAAAAATCATTATTCATCTCATGAAAAACTAAAAATAAATTAAAATTTTATATAATTAAAATAAAACATGGGTTGCCTCCCAAGAAGCGCTGCATTTATTGTATCTACATCTAGACAATTGCACTGGACTACCTATAGTCTGATAGTGGCCACCATATTTTATTATCTCTATTATGCTTCTAGAAAAACATATCCTTTGGGAGGCCTGATGATTCATCAGATAATTTCATCCCTTCCTTTTTGTTTCGCTTGAAATTCAATGGGGGTGGAAAGAGAATATGACTATCCTCCCTTTGGTCTTCAATGTGAGGAATGATTTTATCCAAAAAGTGATGGTTTTCTATGATTGGAAATTTAGGAATATGTCTAAATTATAATGGTTTATTTTATGTAAGGTTCAGATATCATAAAACCAGAGTATGAGATCCCAATTATTTTTTACTCGTTTATTTCATCACTTACTGATGTAGAGTCATGAGGATCAGTGGAGTCATAAGACTGAATAAATTTTTCAATATCCTTTATATCAATGTTCTTCGCCAAAGAATGGTCAATTTCAACATTACCAATGATCACTTTATTAATTAGGGAGAAAATATCACAAACATCACTACCAAAAAGACAATATAAAAACATTAGTTCAGGGTTCACCTCACAAATAATAGAATTTTCAGAATCATGGATAAGAAATGATGAATGTTGGATAATATATTTTGAATCAAAAAATGAACATGCTTGTTCATTTTCCCCATTACCGTTCAAGTTGGAGCAGTGGAGGCCAAAGGTGATTTTGGATTCCAAAGAGTTTTCAAGATACTTTAGATCAATGGAGTTTTCATTTTTAATTTCAACATCAAATTCTCCATTTATGACTTGGTTAATCATGGTACATATTTCACAAGATCCTTTATCTGTATAACAGGAAGAACATTATGGATTGTGATTCAACACACTCCCAGAGAAACTTTCGAAAGCATGGATAGAGAATGCATATTGATTCTCTAATGGGTATCTCATGGATTGAAAAATATTTAACTTGACCAGTTGGTCACCAAATTACATGGATAAGATGCCATCATGGACATCAATTTTGGTTTTAGATGTCATAGGGAAAGGTCTTCCTAGAATCAGGGTAGATCGAGAAGAGTTCGTCTCACCTTCCATGTCAAGGACATAGAAGTCAGCTGGGAAGATAAGATCATTGACCCAGACAAGTACATCCTCAATTATTACCTTAGGACCAGTTGTTCTTCTATTGGATAACTAGATAACAACACATGTTAGATGTAAGGTACTTAGACCAAGGTTGGAGAATATGGATTTGGGCATTACATTAATTGAGGCTCCTAGATCTATGAGTGAATCATCAAAGTTGGAACTTCCAATTTGGAATGGAACTGTAAAGGTCCCTGGATATTTTCACTTTATGGGAATAGATTGTTGGGTGGAAACATTTTCGAAGGTCCTAATTTGCCTCTTGTGGGTGCACAATTTCTTAAGAAACATGGCATACTTTTGGATTTTTTTTATGGCATCTTAGAGTGAAATGTTGACTTCAACACATCTAAACATGTTGAGCATTTTAGGATCAGGTTAAAAGTACTTATTTGGCTTATAAATGGCTTTAGGAAAAGGAATTGGATTCCTAAGTGGAATAGAAGGAGGTTAGGTAATGGATTCAGGTTCCTTTTCAAGTTTCTTTTTTGTTTCATTTTCTAGGTCAACATTCAAAGTGGGGTTTGAGGACTTTTCTTAAGGCATAGAAATTTTCTTCCCTGATCTAAGTGAAATTGAACTTACATTACCCTTGGGGTTGGGTAATGGTTGAGCTAGAAGTTGGGAAGAATTTTATTGTTGTTTCTGGCTTAGGTGGAATGTAGTTTGACCAATTTGGGTTTCAATATTCTTAAGGCTAGAATGGGTGAAGGAGGAAAGATCTTCTACTACACTTTCCTATGGTTTCTTGGAAGAAGAGGCTTGTCCTGAATTAGGATTGCCTTGATTTTGGTTATTGGGAAAGCGATTTTATTGGTTTGGGAATTGGGAAGGCTCACTAGGATAGTCAAATCCAGGTGGAGGATTGTTTCTTTGAAGTTTAGGAACAAAAGGGTAAGGTTGTTGGAAGTTAACAACACTTTGACCATATTGGAAATGGTTTGGGTTTTGATGAGGGTATTTAGGGGGATGATAAATGGGATTACCATATCTCAAGTTAGGGTTATATGTAGAAGAGAAGGGCTCATAATGGGGTTGGTTGAAGTTTCTAACAAACTGAACTGATTGTTGAGGGTTAGGGTTCCACTGAGTATATGTTTCATTGAGCTACATTAGTCCAGATGAATCAGATTGATCCTCTTGAAGTTGTGGACATGTGTTAGTTGGATAATATGGGGAGATGTAGATTACATAGTTCTTGATAGGTCCAGGTAATAGATATTGTGGAGAAGATGAAGTTGGGGCTTTGGCCACCACAACTAGTGGTCTCACAAGACCTGTAAGTTCACTCATCCACTCGGTCATCTTGTTGGGCTCTACAGATTGATTCTCTTGGGCTTGTTTGACTTGAGCATGTGCTCAAGTGTGGAATTTTTGTGTGTTTTCAGCCATGTTTCTTATGAGATCTCTTATATCTAAATGAGTTTTATAAACAAGAGCACTGCCACTTGTGACATCAATTAGAGTTCTTTCCATAGCCAATAAACCCTCATAGAAGTATTGGATCAAGATTTGGTTAGGAATTTGGTGATGTGGGCAGGTTTCAACTATCTTTTTGAACCTCTCCCAGTACTCATTGAGTGATTCATTTGGGAATTGATGAATACCACTTATTTCCTTTCAAATAGAAGTAGTGTGAGAAGCATGAATGAATTTCTCTAAAAAGAGTCGCTTCAGGTCATTCAATGTGGTTATGGAACCAGGAGGAAGGTAGTAGAGCCATAACTTAGCAGTGTAAGCTAGGGATAAATGGAATTCTTGGAGTTTTATTTGTTCCACAGAAACCCCTTGAGGCTTCATGGTAGAGCACACCACTTGGAACTATTTAAGGTGGAGATGTGGATCCTCACTAGCTTTCTCATGGAAATGACGGAGAAGATGAATCAAACCTGATTTGAGTTCGAAGTCAGCTTCTATATTTGGATATTGAATACCAGGAGGTTGGTGATTCATATCAGGGGTATAAAGTTCTTTTATTATTTGTTCCCTAGGATTGGCCATTTTTAATTCAACTGGTTGGACAAAGACTGGTTCTTGAATTATTTGATTATCCCTAATGTTCCTCCTAAGTTGGAAAAGAGTTCGCTCAATTTCAGAGTCAAAAAAATCCAAGGTATTGTTTGGGAGACTATGGGTAATTCAAAGAGATTTTGGAAGAAATAGGAAGATGGGTTTTCTTTGTGTTTTTTCAGTTTATGATTTTTATGAGAAGGCGAGTTTTTCTTTGTGTTTTTTTCAATTTTTTTAAATTTTGTTTTTTTTGTTTTTTTAGAATAACCAGAAACTAATGAATACATAAAAAACCATCCCCGACAAAGGATCCATTTGAAAGTGCGGCCGATTGTTGCCTATCGACCATTCAAAGTTCTGGTGCTCTTTTAATGTGTATAGAAACACTCAGGTCGAATCCTCAACGATGATACTTTTTAATTGTCGATTGTTTTTAGTTGATTGTATTATGATTGGGGGTTTGTTTACAGAGCTTATAAAATGATTAATTAATTAAGATTGATTTAACAAATTTATAAATATTGGGGTGATTTGATCATTAGGTAGTTAATCTTGTGATATCCTTGAGCCTTGCTTTATATTGCATTAAATTAACACCCATGTCACAAGTTGATGTTGATTGGAATTCCTAAGTGTTAAGGCTTTAATCCAAGACTTAACTTAACTAGGATTATAATATCAATTAGTACTTTATTTTGGTAGTGTATTTATGCTTCCAATAATAAATGGAATCCATATATTAAATAAAACAAGTCATTAATCCATAACATGTTAAGTCCAACATACACAATGTTAATTTAAAGAATATTCATCGAGAAAAAGCTCTCAATTGCTTAACATACCTAAATTTTAACTCACCCCAATGAGAGATTTACTCATCCATTGAAATTATTAGTAATATGGTAAAAATTATTATGATGATAAATTAATAAGATAAGAAAAAAAGGGATAAGAAAAGATTGGTGCGATGAACACACACACAAACGATGATGATAATTAAAAATGAACTTTAGATTGAATGAGAAAGAAAAATAAGGGAAGTGGATACAATGGTATTTAAAATATTTTAAGAAAATTAATATTAAACTATAGAATTTGGATGAGAATAATAGATATTTAATAAGAAACTCGCATTAAAACAGAATTACAAAGAAAAGACTTACAAGATTACAATAATGAAGAACGCAAAAGTAAAAGGAAACAAAGAGAGGAGAAAGGGTATCTCAAGTGAAAACATGAGTATGGAAGGTCATCCCAAAAATTTGGAAAGGTTTTATCGTTCAAATATGTGCTCTTATCTTCTGAAATGCCAACTCTTTTGAAGGAGAGGAGGGGATGTATTTATAGCCCAAGGAAGTGGACCGTTTGCATTCCCAATATGTACCTCCACTTTCATCGCCATTTTGATAATTCAGAAATCCAAATATCAATAGAGACTCTTCTTAAAAGTTTTATATAATAATGTTGGACGACTTCTCTCAAAATTTGGAGTCATTTGGACTTATGGAGCAAACGTTATGGTGGTTTTATTAAACAAAGTTAAACTGTCCATTTTAATCCATACTTTTTAGAAAGATGAAATGTGAATAGGTTTATCAATGGTAAGATGACATAAAATCCGAACAATTTATTCAACAAATTCGTCCATATATATCTCCTATTTTATACTACAAAATCTCATCTTGATTTGATGAATAGATCAGGAGATATATCATGAATACTGTACTGCTTTTAATTCCCGTCCAGAATGGTGGGCTAAGTTTAAATGAATCAGTTGGGCCTCGTGTCTTTGTATTTGGGCCTTGAAATTTTTATCCAAGACTCCTTAAATTTTCCTAATAATTTTTTAGGATAATTAATGAATTTGAACTTCTTTATTGAGCCTAGTAATTCAATCTTCATGGATGGTCCAGTTTCTTCACAGATTCTGTGGGCCTTCTTGTGTGATCCATATGACCCTTAAAATGGAATAATTGGCCCAAGATTCCTTCTAATGAAATGTTTTATTTTGAATTATGAATACTTAAAGAGATTAATCACACAATTTAGATCATTAGGGTGATAGTTATTATTAAAACATTAAACAGACTTGAATCTGGATGAATTCAAATAGTGCTCAAAAATTATATTTAATATTTAAACATTAATATTTCACACAAATTATGCACCTTTCATATAAAATCAGTAAAGGGAGTGTATAATAAGTTCTGAATAAGTGAATAACATCATTATGTCATGTAATTCCTTAATAATGATATATGGAGCACATCATGTACTTTTTAGAAACTTGTTGGAATTTTCGAATGAAAAGAAACAAATAAAATTATTTCAAGGAATTAAAGGATTCTGATAAACCTAGGTCTCAGATTAACTTTCTTACTAAACCTTATAACACCTTTCCATAGAAATATTTTCATGAAAACATGATCTTCCACTTGAAATTACAAATCTTTCCTCCAATTATTGACATAAATCTTTTGCCTATATTGAGATTCTTTAATGTGATCCTAAATAGACTTTACCTTTGTTATTGTATCTTTAACAAGTTTTGGGCCTACGACTTTCCTTTCACCATCCCAACAATTAGGAGTACGACATATCTTTCCATATAGTGCTTCATACATCATCATTTGAATAATTGAATGGAAACTATTGTTATAGTAAAACTCTACCAAAGGTAAATACTGATCCCACATACCTTGAAAGTCAAGTGAGCATGACCTCAACATGTCTTACATTGTTTGAATCATCCTTTTGAAATATCCATCAATTTGAGGATGGTAGACAATGATTAAATTAAGATCAGTATCAAGATCCTTCTGAATATTTGTCCATAATTTTGATGTAAAATTGGGATCACGATGAAACACAATTGAAAGAGGTTCTCCATGAAGTATTACAACTTCATTAATATAGATCCTTGTGTGGCTCTCTAAAGGTAACTATTATCTTATAGAAAGTAAATGTTAATATTTTTTTAGGAAATCAATGATAACCCATATTGTTTCATTATTTCTAGGAGTCTTTGGTAGTCCCATGACAAAGTCTATGGTAATTTCATCCCATTTACACACAGGAATAGAAAGGGATTGCATTAAACCTATAGGATATTGTCTTGTAGATTTCACTTGTTGGAAAACCAAAAATCTAGACACATAATCAGTGATTTCCCACTTCATGTTATTCCACCAATAATGTTCCCTCAAATCCTTATAAATCTTAATGCTACCAGGGCATATAGATAAATTTGATATATGAGTGTCATCCAAAAATTCCATTTTTAGCTCATGTATAGACAAAACACATAATATCTTTGAAAATTTTAGAATACCATCTTCACAAAAAAAGTCTTTTAATTTCCCATCATTCACAAATTTAAAATTTTTATGAAAGTTATCATCATCACATTGAGAATTTTTTATCTTTTATGATAAAGATAGTTTCATAATAATTTGATAAATGAGTGATGTATCCCATTCCTTAATAATTCCCATATCCATATTTACCAGATTCATAAACATAGGATCCCTATAAATCATTATTTGGGTTAGAAATCCATGATCATTCTTACTCAATAGATATGATACCTCATTTTCTTTCTCTAGGTGGTATTGTATTGAGATATCATAATCCTTTAGTAGCTCGAGCCATCACTTTTGTCTCATATTGAGATATTTTTATGAAAAGATGTATTTTAGGATTTTATGATCCATGTATATCTCATATCATTATCCATATAGATAATTTATTCATATATTCAAATAAAAAATTACAATTTCTAAATAGTAAAAACATTATTATCTTAGTAATTGTCAACAAGTGTTATACGAGTTAAAATAAATAGATGAGGGTAAAAACCTAATATAAACTTGTAAAAATTTTATTATATGATATTATTTCAATCCATAATCATTATTTATTTAAATTATATCAGTTTTGATCCTTTTTCCCTTGAAAATTAATTTATATTAATTTAATATTTTAATTAATTCCAAGAGTGTCCCTCCCCTCACTTATAAAAGGGAACCTCCTATCATATTTTATTAACACTTAAATATCCTTTTATTTTAAAAAATAACTACCCAAATACCTTACTAACATAACTCTCCATATTCTAGAGGTATTATTTTGGTCATAATACCAACTTTAGAGGGTTTAAGGTGCAAATCAAAGGAAGTTATTCGAAGAAGAGGTATAGTCTTTAATCGAATGTTTTAGTTTTATTTCTTCTTCTACCTCCTTAAAATATTATTAAAACTTACTTAAATAATAACACCAGTATATTAAATATACATATATTTTATTATGTTAATTTCATCACCTACATCCATCTCCTCTTCCAACAAATGGGAAACAAAATCATCATTCGTATGTACGGAGAACAACCACCTCATGAACCGATGTAATTCATTTTCCATCACTTCCTCTCACAAATAGTTATAATGATGGATTTAATAAATATACATGATATTTATGATATTATTATGATTCTATAAAGGTTAATTATTATTTATATTTCTTTATTTTTATCCATAAAAAATGGAAACAACATCCATGCATGCATACAGTATACCATCACCATGAACGGTGTAATTCATTTTTTTTATCTCTATCTTTTATGGTTGAAACTAAATATATGTATATATATATATAATTAATATATATGGTATTAATATCATGTTTAAATTTTTTTAGATTATGTAACTAAGATCAATGTATAAATTTCGAGATTTCCAAACCAAAACATGCATGAAAAAGTAAGCAATTATCACCCATAACAATGATTTTAATAGATAATTGTTAATAAATGGGTAGTAATATGTTATATTAAAATCATATATGGTGTGATATATATATTAATATTCTTATTTAATATATTTATAAAAAATATATATTTATTATATATTATTTTTTAACATATATAAAGAAATACAAGACTTAAGGTAAGGGATCTCTCTAAACCACCCTTTTTCTTCAGTGTATGATGATTCTCTCTCTAAATCACTTTATCTCTACCTTTGATGTTATGGATTTATTATAAAAAATTTATATGTCCCTTACATATATAATTATCTTATTCTCTATTCCTTTGTTTGTTTAATACATTTCATAAGTTCATTTCTCAAATTTCTTCATCATAATCAAACCCAATTAAGGGGAACTTTTCAATCCCTTGATCCTTTATATAATGCTCATTTAAAGTTTTTATTCCCAAATAAACACCTTATTCTGAAACCTATTATTATTTAATCAGATATGAACATCCATAATATTTAATTCCTTCTTTTTTTCATAATCTTTATGAAATTTCCTTTGATTATGATATGAGGCAAGATTATACAACTCATTTTATTCTATGGGTAATTCTTATGACTATTCATTATGATTTATTTACTTTTATGGAAAACATAATCATAAACATGTTATGATGGTTTCACCTAGATAGTGTTTCATGGAATTTGGTAATTTTTTTGTCTCATGAGAAGTTATGTATGGGATTAGGGAGTGAACCAATCCACGATGGGACTCTGCCAACTATGTGATGTTGTATTAGAAGTTATACTTGACTATGATTATGTCATGTTATATATTAATTCCACATTTAATATATTACAATTATCTTATGATACTATTTTATATATTTTATTCTCTCATTTTATTACTCATGCGTGTTCTATTTTATGATATCATGTTATACTTTTGACTTTCATTTTATGATTCTTTATCATGTTTATTCCCTTACTAGGATTTTTAGCTCACCCCTTTTGTGTATATATTCCCCAGGTTATCTCATCCAATTTTAGGATCCCAAAGGGATTTATGAGATCATTATGTAGATTAAAATAAATATTTTTTATTTTCATGTTGATATTTTATGTACCTAGTATTTCAAATACACCAGAACATTCGATCCTTGTTTTGTATTTAATGGATAATTATGTTAAAAATAATGTAATGATATGTGTAAAAAAGTATTGAGTCACTATATCCTTCCTTTTCTATCATTTTGGTGGGAGTAATATCTAAGAATTTTTCATGCCTTAAGGTCTCTTTCACTTATCTAATGGGAGTTATTTCTTCCAAACAACAAGATGATATAAGGAATCATCTTATTGATACAACTAACCTTGTCACAGCCACTAAAATAACTTCTAAATATCAAGTTGATCGCATCCTTTTCCCAGGGGTGAATCTAAATTTTAAGGATATCAATGTGGAGAATTATATTAATGATAAATTGGATGAGCCATTGAGGGGGATTCCTTTGAATACATGTTCTTATGTTAGCAAGGACAAGAATAATGAGAGGTGTTTTGGTCTTGATTCATCAAACTCTCATAAATAGTTTTTTGAGCTATAAGAACAGTAAGGGGAGAAAATTGATTATCATTATGGGATATCATCATATCAACTTGAAATGAATCTTGAGGGATAAACCCATATCTGAATCCATGAATCATGGAAATGGTAATGTTGTTCCTTCCCTAATAAATTCCAACATGATGTCAGCGCCTCAATCCAGGGTGGGATCCCATTGTGCTCCATCAATACTCATTGAATCAAGTGTTTCACTTTATATAACTCCAATTAAGGTGGATTCTATTCATTTGACTATTCCTCTTAGCATATTTCTAGGATAGTCTATGAAATCTAGGAGATATAATCTTAATATTGATATTGCAGTCACCTCAAAGAAGGAGGATACGATTAGAGAGGGATTTGGTTAGGGATCCTCACACTATCATTTACTTAATGATGTAGCAATAGTTCATGTTGTGAAACTTGTTCATGGTGTGAGTGGGAGTGGTAAAGGTGCTACTCTTATTTTTTTAGGGTTTTTTTCACAAGTCTATAAGTAATAACAAGAATGTTTCCCCAATATTAGAGGATATTCCTATAATTATTCATTTGGTAAAAGTTGGGAAACAAGTGGATTACCTAACTCATGCTAAGAGATAGAAAGAATCTGGCATTGGCTTTATATAGAGCATGGATGATATAGGTTCCTCCCCTACTATTGAAAGGACTATGAAATCATATTTGAAAACTATTTATGAAGAGTAAAATACTCTGACTGGAGAACCAGATTCTTAGGAATATAAAGTAGTCTCGAATGGTAAGGAATATTTAATATACATGGTTGATCAAATCATTATGTGAGTAGATATAAAGCCGATGATAGGATGATATTTTCATGCCCATGATTTTTTTTCTTGGTGAAATGTGTGTGCCATATATTTTTATATTTGAAACCCCATATACTTTGGTGTGTGTGTGTGTGTTCCATTTTAATAAATTTTCCAAGTCCATGGTCCTGGATTACTAATATCATGGTTTTTTCTATCTTGGATCATCATTTTTATTGTGTCCTGAGCCTCGATCGAGTGGAACTCACCACTAACCTCCATGTTCAATAAATCAAGGTTCAAATCATAGAATCCCCTTGAAGGGATTTATGATATTGGCAGTGACACCAGTGCTGATGAAGGTAGAAAGTGACACATTGGTTATCGGTTCTGGGCATAGTGGAAGTATGTGATGGGTGGTTCCTAAATTTTCTTTTTGCTATGATCGTTGATCAATATAAGTTTTACACAATGATAAACATTGTGATCTATAAAATTGAATGAAATAATATATACAAGGGATATAATTCCATAACCAAGAGAGGATCATCACATATTATTTATAATCAATTTAATTAAATAAAGAATTACCTTTGATGGAATTTTTTCTTTATTGATGGATCTAGAAATAGATATGTGATGCACCATTATTTATTTGTAGGAATCAATTATAGATTATCTCTAGTAGTAATCCACATGTGTTCCATGAATCTTCAGATATCGCCGAAGGAATCTCTGGGTTCTAGAATGAAGGATCCTTGCACTTATGTCATATACCTTTGATTGCTATGATAATTTCTTCCAAAGAGTTCTACATGATCTGGTGGAGGAATATTTCTCTCTATTCATGGGAGCAATCTTGGAGAAGAGAGATCTCAAGGGATTGAGAGAATTCTCCAATTGCATTTTTCACAACCCAAACTAATGAATTGTTCTTATGATAAAATAACATAAATGGGTTTATATATCACTAGGGTTAAAATAAAATAATTGCACAAGATTCCTTAATTATTTATTTAATACTAGGAAAAAACCCATGTCATATAATAATAATAATATTATTATTTCTCAACATGCACTAAACTTGTGAATTATAATTAAATATTATTTAATCAGATAATATTTATTATTCATTACTTTCTCACTAGACCTAAAATCCCGGTCTGTCTTTCCTCCATAATATTTATCAGACCTTGAATAATGTCTATTTATTTTTTAAATAAATATCATTTCATTATTCTCTAATAAATAAATAAATATTATATTCACTAAATAGAAAATAAATATTTATTAAATATTCCACTCACATTATGTTCTCTTGAATAACTAGTGATGTAATAAATGTGATCAAGAAAACATGAATAATTATTAAACCACATGTTGGAATAATATTTATTTGACTTTTTAAATAATAATTAATAATATATTATTTAACCAAGATTGTGGATACACTTATTGTGTGACCCTCTAGGAATCTTTCTTAGTGGAATTAGGAGAAGCAACCTAAATTCCAAGGTTAACATCTTGAAACACACCAACAAACCCATATAGAAATAAGTTAATTCCAAAATGACATAATATCTCATATGGAAACTTACTGTGTAATGTAATACTTTTATCATGATATCTCAAATCAAGCAGGTTGCATGTCGGTGCCATCAACCTATGTGCTCGATATCTCTTTCTTTGACTTTACAGAAATAGAAATTTCTTATAGAACACCATGTCCATGGATTTATTTAGGATATATCATTTACATAAAATGTAATGATATATTAACTTTTGTTAAAGAATAAAAGAGATAAATCATTTATCTCATTGTTTGTTAATTCAATATTACTCGTGACACACCCATCATATCCTACCTTACCGTGAAAATATATCGCCATGGTTTTTATCAATACATCAAAGTAAACAACTCATAATACTCACTAATAATAATCTTAAAGTATAAGGACCAACACACATGTCCATAGATAGGAACATCCAATGACACATACAAATGTGAATTTCCTTCTGGTAGGTCTCTTTCTTATAATATCCTACTATATATTACCAAGGTTGTATACCATGAGAAGGTTCCTCAAAGTGCTATGAGTCTCCACCCTTGATAGCCTATATCATTTGTATACATAAAATGATATCATCTGGATATAGAACATATATTTTAGAATAGTGTCGTATCACTTCTAGGTTCTCATCATAGCAGAGAATTGTTATGACCTTTTAGTGTGACAACTACTCTAGGTACATTGTTACATATTGTATTATATAGAATAAAAATCATGATGTGATAAGTAGTTTATTAATATTCAAAAAATGAATATATTATATCATAAAGTAAATATGAGTTGGTTCTAACGAACCAACTCTAGTAGACTCCCATTTGAACTAGATCCAACTACTAACAACCTTCATTCCTCTAGCTCTCACATGATAATCATTATTCTGATGAGATAGAACTTTAGTCAAGAGGTTAGCCAAGTTATCTTTTATATGTACTCTTCTCATTGTAACTTCACTCCTTGGATAAAAATCCATCAAGAGGTGAGAGTATGTGCTTTTTTCATTGGTGCAACCTTGTCTCTTTTTCAAGAGCCACTACTGCAGTATTATCACAATATAATGTGATAGGATCTTTACTTCTAGGTACCCCATGAAGATCCTAGAAAAAATTATAAAACCAAAAGTCTTCCTTGGCTGCATCATAATCTTGTAGAATTAGTGATGACTGGTTTCTTTGAACTCTTCCAGCTCACAACTCCTCCATTGATATAAAAAAAATATCCTAACTGTAAATTCATATCATTTTGATTTGTCTGAAAACTAGCATCACTATAACCCCTGATGACCAGATCCTCATCTCCTCCATACACCAGGAACATATCCTTAGTTCTTCTCATATTCTTAATTATATCCTTAATAGAAGACCAATGTTTTCCTCTTAGATTTTCTTGATATATGCCTACCATAATCAATGCATAGTCAACATCAAGTCTAGTACATAAAATGGAATACATGATTGATCCTATCGCTGAAGTGTATGGGATCTTAATCATTGTCTCTTTATCATGTTGTGTTTGAGGACACATTTTATTAGAAATATGTAAACCACGTGACACTAGTACCAATCCCATCTTGGATTGTTCCATACTAAATCTCTTTAGAATCTGGTAAACATATGTACTTTGAATTAGTCCAAAAATACTATTGGATATATCATGAATGATCTTTATCCCTATAATATAGGCTAATTCACCTAAGTACTTAATGAAGAAACATTTTTTTAACTATTCCTTAACATATTTTAGGACTGGCATATTGTTTCCAATAAATAACATGTCATCAATATATACTACTAGGATAATGATCACAGACCCACTAAACCTCTTGTAAACACACATCTCACATTCATTTCTAATGAAACCAAATTCTTTTATGGATTCATTGAATCTAATTTTCCATGACTTAGATGCTTGATTCAATCCATAAATGGGTCTTTGTAACTTGAAAATTATTTTTGAATCACCTACAATCGCAAACCCTTCTGGTTGTGTCATATAGAAATCTTCCTGAAGGTTTCCATTAAGGAACACAGTTTTGACATCCATCTTCCAAATCTCATAGTCATTGTAAGATTTTATATCAAGAACAATTCTGATGGATTTAAACATGGAAACTTGTGAAAAGGATTCATTGTAGTCAATTCCTTGATGTTTTTTAAACCCATTAGACACTAGACTTTATTTATAGGTATTTAATTTACCTTTCATGTCCAGTTTCCTCTTGAATACCCATTTTCATTCAATAGGATTTACATTAAATGGAACATTGACCAGAATCCAAACTTGGTACTTATATAAGGAATCCATGTCAAAATTCATGACTACTTTCCATCTTGAAGCTTCTGAGCTTTCTACTACCTTCTTGTAGGGGAGAGATTCATAATTTTCAACCAATAATGATTCTCCATCCTCAGTGATCATAAAACTATATTTCTCAAGTTATCTTACCTCTCTGATACTTCTATGCAGTACTTATCTTTTAAGAATAACTTCTTCCATGGGGACCTCTGGAATCTATTCATGTACCAACTCTTGTGTATCTTGAGAATCAACTTCATCAAATTCAATCTTTCTCCCACTATCCTTTTTGAGGATGTTATCTCTTTCAATAAAGATATCTTTCCTAATGACATTCAATTTCTATTATGAGGGGTTTTATATGTAGTATCCCTTTGTTTTATTGAGACATCCTATAAAGATAAACATTGTGCCCTGGGTGCTAATTTTTTTTCTGAGAAGGATTTAAAAAATTTCTCTCAACCTCATAAACATGTATGTGAAAAAATGGGTTTCTTTCCACTCAATAACTTGAAGGGAATTCAATTTGATGTTTTATATGGTACTCGGTTTAATGTTTATTCTACAGTTTGTAATGCATGTCCCTAAAAGGATAATGGAAGATCTACATGACTCATTATCAACCTTACCATGTCTAACAAGGTATGGTTCCTCCTTTTACTAACACTATTCCAATGTGGTGTATAAGGTGTAGTGAGTTGAGATAAAATCCTAAACTCCCATAATAAGTCAATAAACTCTTGGTTAAGATATTCACCACCTCGGTCCGATTGAATATTTTTTATCTTCTTACTAAGTTTATTCTCTAATTTATTCTTTAATTAATCAAATTTCTCAATGGAATTGGACTTATACCTCATCAATTAGATATATTCATATCTACTCAAGTCATTAGTAAAAGTTATGAAGTAGGAATATCCACCTCTATATTCTACTAGAAATGGTCCACACACATCAGTGTGAATGAATCCTAGAAGCTCTATGGCCCTTTCACACTATCCACCAAATGGTGGTTTGTTCATTTTTTTTATAAACAAGCATGAAAATTTTCAAGTGGTTTTAGCTCAGAAGAGTCTAAATAACAATCTTGACAGATATTTTTTCAAACGCTTATTGTTTACAAGACCAAGATGGTGATGTCATAGTTGGGTGTTATATGAGTCATCTTAACATGATTCATTATCAATTTACAATGTTTAGTTTTCATAATTTAATACATAAAGATCATTATTTAAATGCATCATACCATAACATATATTGTCCTTATAATAGAAATATCTTTTATTTCCAAATTTGAAATTGAATCCATCTACATCTAAACATGTTACATAAGTTTTTTTCTCAGTAACCATAGTTAAATAATAAAAATATTTCAAAAAAAATCATTCTTATTAGAAATGAAAGGTGGTAATCACCAATAGCCAGAGCATCCATCCTCATACCATTAGAATCTATCAAATCCACCTTTACATTGGAAATATTTTAGAATCTACTTGGTTATTATATTTAGATATAGATGTGATCACCAAAAGCTTTATCTAATAACCAATGTGTAGATATGAAAATATTACACTTGATAAAGAACGTGCCTTTAGATTCCCCTAGCTTCTAAGTGTAGATCCTCTTCTAGTGGCCTGGCTTTCCATATGAAAAAACATACTACCTCCTTTTCCTTTCCTTACCTCCAGATCTTCCTCTTCTTAGAAGGATGGTGCTTGGGAGATTTATAATGTTTATAGTTCATGGGACCCTTTTCCTTGTTCTTACTTTTCTTGTTCACCATAAGGACCGTGGGTTTATCATGATCCATGTCATTATCCACTTAGTGAATCAAAGTAAGAAGTTCTAAAATACTATTCTCATTCTCATATTATAATTAATAATAAAACTGGAGAAGATCTTAGTAAGTTGTGAAAGTTTGAGATCTGTATACAAATCATCTAGTAATTTAATCCCTAAGATGACTAAGTGTTCAATGTAGCCAGTAATATTGACTGCATGAGACTCAACTGGTGTAGACTCTCCAAGATTAGTTGTAAACAAAGAATTGTAGATCTCATACCTCTCTTGTCTCGCCTTCTCTTGATAGAGATCCCAAAGGTGAAGCATCATGCTATATGCATCCATGTTCTCATGTTGCTTTAAAATATCATGGTACATGGATGATATCATAAAAAAATGAACATTTGTAGCATCATTCATATTTTTATCATAGATATATAGCTCTTCATCACTTTCCTCATTACCAGGAGCAACTAGAAAAGGTTCTTTCAATGCATACATTTTTTTTCTTGGAAAAGTATAGCACGTAAGCACCTTTTACACTCTTGGAAATTTGTGTTGATGATAAGGTTATCCTTCTCAAGTATGGATCACAGTGATATGTTTGAATTCATTTTAATTTTGTTTCTACAAAATAAGATGATCAGAGTTTTAGTACTTTATTTGATAAAATTTAGACAATATTAAATTTATATGTCTTAAAATATTTTATCGAAACCCAATAGACCACACCATTGGTTTGGGAATATCATATTTCTTGGACATCCTGGTGTAAAGGATCTATATTACTTTTCTCATTACCCCAAATTTGTTTGGTCAAGAAACTTGAATGGTTTTAGGTAGGCATTCCAAATTATAATTGCATTAACTCACAATTCTTTGATCAACTGATTGGACTCCCCAATCCTAAAATATTTAAATTGGATTTACTCAACCTTTTCCTATTAGTTACACCAAGTCCTCCTTTAGTAATCAACCCTTGATGTGAACTATGTTAATTCAACCCAAAACTTCAAGTTAGAATTCCTCGATAATTGAAAGTACCCCAAATTTAGTTGGTCAAGCACATTGTACTACAGTTCAACTTTAACTAAAGTTGTGGAAGACTATACTGACTTAATATATATAATTAAGGGATTTTATCCTTTATGTATAAATTTCCAATTATTATCTTTATCACATACTTGTTAATATTAAGTGTATTTACATAAGTGATTAACCATGTATTAGATAATATTTATGCATAAGCCAATTTATTTTAGTTATATCTTGCATTCTCATTAATTTCATTAATTTATGTGATCACAAAAAAACATCCATAATGAAATAATCATGAAAATGATAGAAATAAAATAATAAAGTGATATGATCATGATCTTTTACTTATGGTAATTTTATCTATAAGTTGATAAACTAACCATTGACCTAGGGGAAAAACACTTTGAACCAATTAAGGTTTGTTTTATAGCTTTCCACCTTTCCACCAATGTATATCTCTTGGGTTGGTTTCTCCTTGGATCCAAACTTGAACCACCTACACTATCTTGGGAGATCTATCCATTACATATGCTTTTACTCACATGCAAGTGAGGGGAAAAGGGTTTACAAAAAAGAAACCATGGGAACGCAGGCCCTTACATAATAAGAGGAGATAAGGAACGTAGGCCATAATTTAATTTAATAATTAATTAAATGAAACTAATAACATAAAAAGGTATTGGTCTATGATCATGATCATCCACATGCATGCAACAAATTATGAATTTAACAAAACTAACATTAAATTCTTAATTGTTATTATTTGAGATAAATCATGCTCAAATCAATTAATTATCATCTTTAATTAATCGATTCTTTTATCTTAATTATCATCTTAATTTCCTTGAGATTCTCATTCATTATAATTTTAAACAAAATAAATTTATTTAAAATTGACTGCATATATAAATTTACCTTGGAGGTAACACGATGAATACCTATCCGAATATAACCAACATGTATTATACTAATATACTTTTTTATTCTTTGTGATATATATAATACATGACTTTTCACGTACTTTCATGACATATAGTATCAACTTAATGATTATATTAATTATAATATTTTTTTGTAAAATTTTATGCTTAATGAATGTAGAGTAACAACTGTAATATAACTCATACATGATATGTAGATCCGATCATTATGAAGATGTTGATTAAACATATATATATAAATATATATATATTAAAACCCATCACATGGTGTGTCTTATCAACATAATGACTACATACAAGAACATGTATCACGATTTACATAATATAATAAATAAATTTTAAATCTACGTAATTTGGTATAAGTACACAGTATGTACCAGTGAGCTACACTATGTGTACATCTCTCACCATCTATCTGAGGTACATGCCTAGGGACTCGGTGTGTAAATCATATCTTGAAAAATGGAGTACATGGCATGTCCAATGGGATACATGTCGTGTGATCTCCGAATTACATGGTCACTAGTCAGGTAGGACATGTATGGTAATACACAACCCTTCTATGACTCAAAGGGACTATATGACATGTACATGGGATAAACTATGTGTACTCATGTTGACTATGTGCCAACCTAGTCTGGTCAACACATGGTGTAAAGAATTTAATACACTACGTGTAATCAATTCACACAGTTTGAATTAACTACCAAATTAATTCCTGATGCATCTACCACAAGTAAATGGTGTGTAATTACAATTACATGGCATGTACTCTTGTTTTATACATCCAAAATCCATGGCAACTCCAGATGAGATCTTTGATTTTATCCTATTCATAAAATTAATCGTATTGATTATATCTACAAGAAATGAAGGATGAAGAAGAAGATATCATGATTAAAATTAAAATAATGATTAAACTTTAATTGAAAAACTAAATTAAAATGTGTAAATCACCAGTGATATTTAAATAATAATAAATAATTATGTGACCACTCAAATACCACTTGTCGGTTCTAGGCATAATGGAAGCATGTGATGGATGGTACCCAACTTTGTTTTTCCATGATCGATGATCAATCCAAGATTTAAACAATGATAAATATTATGATCTATGGAATTGAATCAAAGAATATAGACAAGGTATATAATGCCAAAACTAAGAGAGGATCATCACATATTATTTATAATAAATTTAATTAAATAAATAATTACATTTGATTCAATTATTTCTTCGTTGATGGATCTAGAAATAGATATATAATGAACTATAATTTATTTGAAGGAATCAAGTGAAAATTACCTCTAGAAGTGATCCACACATGTTCTACAAATCTCCATAAGTCACCAAAGGAATCTATAGGTTCTAGCATGGAAGATCCTTTCACATTCATCGTTTGCCAATGATTGCTCAGAGAATTGATTCCAAATAATTATCCTTGTTATGGTGGGGGAATATTTCTCTCCATTCTTAGGAGAAATCTTGGAGAAGATAGATCTCAAGGGTTTGAGAGAATTACCCAATTCCGTTGTGCATAACCCAAAAAAACGGAATCATTCTTATGAGAAAAAAACATAACTAGGTTTATATATTGCTAGGATTAAAATAAAATAATTTCACAAGTTCCCTTAATTATTTATTTAATATTAGTGAAAACCCCATGTAAAACAATAATAATAATATTATTATTATTTCTCAACTTTCTCTTAACTTTTGAATTATAATTAAATATTACCTAATCAAATAATATTCAATATTCATTATTTTCTCACTGGACCTAAAATACCATTCCTTTATTCCTCCATAATATTTATCAGAACTTGAATAATATCTGTTTATTTATTAAATAAATATCACTGCATTATTTTTCAAAAAATAAATAAATATTATATTCCCTAAATAGAAAATAAATATTTATTAAATATTCCACTCACAGTATATTCTCTCGAATAACGGGTGACTGAGTAAATGTGATCAAGAAAATATGAATAATTATCAAACCACATAATGGAATAATATTTATTCAAATTGTTAAATAATAATTAATAATATATTATTTAAATGAGATTTTGGATACACTTAGTGTGTGACCCTATAGGCCTCTTTCTCAATGGAATTAGGTGAAGCAGCCTAAAGTCCAAGGTTATCACCTAGAAACATGCCAAGGAACCCATAGAGAAATAATTTAATGCCACAATGATATAATACATCATATGGATGCTTACTATGTAATGTAATTCCTTTATTAAGATATCTCAAATCAAGAAGGTTACATTCTAGTTCCATCAAACTGTGTGCTTGATATCTCTTTCTTTGACTTTCAAAAAATATAACTTTCATATAGAACACCATGGAAATGGATTTATTTAGCCTATATCATTTCTATCAAAGGTCCTAAGATATTTACTTCCATTAAAGAATATAAGGGATAAACCCTTTCATGCATTATTCTAACTGAAAATTAACTTTTTGTTATTAAAACACTTTTAGGGGAAAAAGTGAGAACCTGCACAACTTAACCAGATCATGCACTAAAAGAAACTACAGATTTATCAAAGAAAATTTTAAGTCGTTTTGAATCACTATCCCTAAACAATTTCCATAGAATAAGAGCTACCTATGCCTTCAAAATGATACACCAGATAATCCCAAGATTTCAAGTATTCCTCTTTGTTGATCTTCCCCACATTGAAGCCTCTTATTAGAATATGATCTTTCTTGTCAATCCAAGCACATTTCTTACTATTAGTTTCCATTTGGAGCATTCTTCCCATCATTTTTTAATAATCCTCTTATGTGGCATTAATATTTAGAAATTCCTCCACCATTTCTTCACCCTAGTGCATTAGTAGCTTCAGCTTATTAGCTGGAACCATGACTTCCTCTTTCTGATGATCATTAACGACCCCTTTGAGAGGAACTACCTCAAAAACTATAGCCTTTGCCCGGTCAATGGAACCCAAAACCTTGGGAATATCTGTAATCTCCTTTTCTTTTGTCCATTTAGCAGATCCCATCTATATTGGAAGGGGAAATAGGAATAGTCTTTATGACCCTTCTTATTTCCTCTTTGACCCTTCCTCATCCTTGAATTAATAGGATATTCACCTTGAAGATCATCATTACTGTCTCCTGAGAGTTGGAAAGATTGATCATCAATGGATACATCTCCAAGTTCACCCTATTCCTCATTTGTATAATCTAGACATGCTACTTATACATCCTATTTCGGCCTATTAGGATCCAGACCCTCAAAGCGGTTGTCAAGATTTAGAACTAGAGATTTTCTTCCTAAATTTGGCCCCCTTACTATATTTGATTTTTTTAAGACTCTCAGGCTCTTGGGATCCCTTTATTCTTAATAAATCTTGACTCAAACGTACTGCATTCACATAGGATGTAGCCGTAGGGGTCTTTGCACCCCTATCTTCAACCACTTTGAACTTGCCACTGTCAGATCTCAGAACCCCTCCATGGGAGTCCTCTTTTGATTTACTAGAAGAAGAATCTAGGACTATGTCCACACAAACCTCCTCCATGCATACAGGACCCGGAAGACCACTTATAGATGTCATGGGATCACCTAGGTCCTTATCTAATTGCATGAAAATATTAGAAACCAATGTATTTTCCCCCTAAGACTCATGATACATAGTCTTAGAATTTTCTGGGTAAATAGAAGCGACCAACTGACTCTACCCCATCAGCCCTTCACCAACACCCAACCCCATGCCCTTTACATTATCCCTTGAAACCAAATTCAATTGTTGATCACAGTTCTTGGGCCCATTTTTATAGACATGTATATAGTGACCCAATTTCTTACATGAAGAGAAAAATTCGACCCATGATTCAAAAACCACTGCCTTCTTGTGTCTAAATTCTTCTTCCATTGTAACCCAAATGAATTCCATAGGAAGCTTTGATACATCAACTTATACGCAGATGCAAGGAGAAATAAGGTGATAAATAGACCTATTCCTACTTCCAGAGCATACGTATCGACCAACCAGGTTCCCAAGAATGTGTATAATCACTGGATTTTGAAAAGGTAAAGGTAGCTCAGGGAAACTAACCCAAATCGCCATCAAAGTGATTTCTCACTTCATATGATAGTCACAAGACCTCCTGAAGAGGTAGAACCGAAAGTAATTATAGCTACGAGGGGCACTAGACCAGGCCCTGACCATATCATCCTCTGAAGCAAATTGGATCATGATATGTCTCTTGTTGAGAAAACATACCCTTGATAAGTCTTCCAGTCCCCAAAAATCAAAAATAAATATATTAAAGGAGCCGATTGAGGGGATACATTGCTTAAATCCTGAAATCAATGTGATATTTATAAGATTCAAGGCCAAATTGAACTCCTATGTTGAGATTGTAAGTTATGGAAACCCATCATATAGATTTGGGACCTTAGGGTTGAGCATGATTTGAGGAAAAGTTGAGAGAATGTTGGGGTTCAATAAAGGGGAGAATAAATTAGCGGTGCCCTCAAGGGATGGTAGAGGTCCCCCCACCCCAATGATGGGAGAGGGACTAGTTCTTAGACCATTTTTTTCATAATAAAGGGGTCTCCATCACAGAAACCCTCTTCTGAGACGTGCCCTATTCATTAATGAAATATTACTTGTGATGCACCCAACATATCTTACCTCATTATGAACATCTATCATCATGGTTTTCATCAATACATCAAAGTGTGTGACTCATAATACTCAATAATAATAATATTAAATTCTAAGGACCAATGCACACATTTGTAGATAGGAACATCCAATGACATATATAAATGTGGATCTCCTACTGGAGGGTCTCATTCTCATAATATCCTAATAGATATTACCATGGGAGTACACTATGAGAAGGTGGATCAAAGTATTATGAGTCTCCACCCATGATATTTTGCATCATTTGTTTCCCTAAAATGATATCATCCAACTATATAACATATATTTAAGAATAGTTTTGTAACACTTTCAGGTTCTAATCATTGAAGGGAACTGCTATAACCTTTTAGTGTGATATCTACTCTAGGGAAATTATCACTTACTATGTTGTGTATAATAATAATCATGATATCATAATTAGTTTATTAATATTCAAAATAATGAATACATGTTATCATAAAGTACATAGAAGTTGTTTCTAGGGCACCAAATCCAACAGTAGTGATGCATGAGTGATGCTGCCAGGGGTATAGACCCATGTAATGGCCTTTGGGCCACTGGTTCTTTGGTCCAATTAATGTAATGGGATTTCAATAGATTAATTCAACCCTTGTAGGGGTTGTGGAATGTCCTTATAGGCCTATAGGTGGGTCTATTGGTTTCTTTTTTTATAACCTCCAAAACCTTAATAAATAAATAAATAAATAAATAAATATATTATTATTATTATTATTATTATTATTATTATTATGTATCCAAGGTCATGGATTTTTGGTACTCAAGCCATGAATCTACATTGGGAAGAACCTAGAATCAAATACCATCCTTGTACACATTTGGAATGCATATACGAGCATAGTACCTCAATGTGGAAAGAGTTTGTGCATTGTTTTATGGAAGGTTTTCGATGGACTCATGACCCGTGGGACCTGATTAGTGGAAATAAGTATGTATGTGTGTTTTAATTATTTTAAAATATGGTTTTATCAATGTAGAAACCTCACTTTCATCTTCCTGTTGTGATGTGGGGCTTCAAAAAAGGTTCTTTCAGTGGGTTATGGTCACTTTCAGTGACAAACACATTTACATCAATGATTGCAGGATCATTAGGTGGCAACTTTAATGGGATCATGTGAGGTGTAAGTCGATAATAATGGGAATGGAAGTTTCGGAATGGGTTCGTGTGGCACATGAAAGGAGCTTCTCATTCATCATTGGATGGAAGTGTGACAATAGGGATGATTTAGAGCAAAGGAGTGGATATTGAAGATGGAGACCAAACACTTAAGATGGTGATTAAATTCGAGGGTATGGGGCCTCAGGGATGGTGATTTGTGATCATGTGGTTGATTCAATATATTTTTCAAAAAAAACTCTAGTAATTAACAACTCTTGGGGTATAGTGCGTTAGAGTCAACGGTGGGCATGTGAGGTGTTGTCTCAGACAACCTTAGGTGGAGTGGAATGAAAGTGGTGTTCAGTTGAAAACTGTATGTAACTCTATCTCTAGTGATGAATGATGCCTTTGGAGTTATGGGAACTCAGGTTGATGTAGCAAACTTGGTCGGTGCCTTGGGATAACCTTAGAAGACATAGATAGAAACTGAAAATGACCTCAGTAGATGAGATCGAGTGGTACAATTGTCGACTGTGTCGGCATTCTAGTGTAGGTTATGGTGTATATGAACTTGAATGTATAGGATATGTGAAAATAAATATATTTTGGATTATATTTGTAGGTAAAAAACCTTGGCGGCATCTCAAGTGATCCTTCAGGCCAATGAATGGGGTCTAAAAGTCTGATTTCAACCAGGCATTTGAGTCATATTTTAGAAAAGGGGGCCTATGGGTCAATATTTTAGGTGGACCTTTGGTATGACATGAGGATTTTGGGTTGATCTATTGGTGGATATGGGCCAAGTATTATGAGCCTTAGAATAACTAAAATGTGGGGTTTTTAGGTCTATATAATATCTATAAAAATAAAGTACATATACTGCATACTCATCCCTTAGGGGAGTTAATGAGATACCCGGTATAAGGATGGTTCAGGATGTGTGTTTGTGTTGTTGTAATTGTGACCCCAAATAATAGAATAAATTATCATTACTATTACTACTACTGCTAATAATAATACTACTACTACTACTATTATTATTATTATTATGTTTTTTATTTGATGTGTTCTAGTTTGGACTACTATTTTGATCCTCATGAGTTGTTTATTTTCCCTTCAAAGAAGCATGAAGTCACAATTAAATGAAATAATGGAGGTTTGGATCAAACAGTGTTAGTTCTCATTGACCAGGGTATCCATGAAGCTTGACCTCTTGATCTAAATAAGGATCTAGTTGATTTAAGGAACAATTTGGCATCTATTCTAGAGAAATATAATAATTGTGAGTTCTTGTATGACTCTCTCTCTCATTTCATATACTCACAGAAAAATATTATGAAGAATAGAGTCTTATATTTTATTTAAGCAATCTCTGAATTCTTTCAAGAAATAATTTAGTAATTCAAGCATTCCATAATAGTTCATTTTATTCCACAAAATAAGAGTAATACTTGTATTCTTGAGGAGTTAAGGGTTTTGATTCATCGGATCTAGAGTTTTGATGGTTAGAAGATTGTCTCAATTGGTATGGATTTATTCCATATCATCTTCATTTCAAAAGAATATGAATTAAAATATTATATTTTTAGATTTATCTCTCTTAAGATAGAGATCTTGATACTTTAGGACTGGGATCCTGGGTTTGATCCGACAAGGGTTAAGAATTTAATTACTCAATATTGGATTTAGATTAGGTGGTTAAAATAGTTTTTTGGTAAACTCAAATTCTTTGAGATTTCACCTCATCCATGGTAATTCCCATTAAATTTGATATGGATATTTAACTTTTAGGGTATGGGAATTATGATGGAACTTTTGTTGAATTTGAACTTTTTTCTGTGCTAATCAAAACTATTTATTTGGTGGAGGATGAATTTAAATTTAATCTTTCAATATATTATGAGCATGTATCTGAATTTTTGTTTCAATTTTATTACATTGGGAATCTTAAGGACATATATCATATGGGATTGAGATTCTCTAATTGTAAAAATAAGGGGGATATAGTTAAGCAGTGTAGATTTAAATTACCCATAATAGAATATGGTAATAATGTATTTTAGGGAAACAAAACTTTAAATTATGGTGTGAATCATGATACCATTGTTGAGAGACAATTCAAGGATCCTAATTTTTCTCTTATACTAAGATAGAGGGAAAAATTGATGGGTATTGGGTTTTATAGGCCTATGGATGGAAGTGGACCACTTGTTAATGGTCATCTGGGTAACAATTATAAATTTACCAGGGCTTAAAATTCATAAGTTAAAGCTAAAGTTCTTATGGATGAGTTATTTGGGGATTCTCAATAGATTCATGGTTCAATATCTTATTCTATTGTGGTTTATAGAACAAAATATAGTAATTATGGTCAAGAAAATACCTTTGTATCAAACCTTGGAACTTTTGCTATGAAAGAAAGTAATCTAGATGAGCATAGTATAGGTCATGTTGATCCTACAATCAAATATGGGTCTCAAATAACATGGGGAGATATTGAGCACATAGAATTTTAGGACCTTGATAGTGATGTTGGAGGGGAATTTGATGAATTTATAGAGGCTCAATATATATCCAAAGGAAAAATGGATATAAATATAGAAAATCTTTCATTGCATCTTGAGAGGATTAGGTCATTTGTGGATAGGGAGGTGCTAGTGTATACTGGTAATGACCCTACCCTAGATATTCAAGAATGTGCACTCACAGTTGCATCATGGTAGCCAATAATAAAGGATATAAAATATGTAGAATCTATATATAATCATAAGATTAAGGGGAATATTTCTTAGTTAAATACTGAGATAAATGGAATGGAATAAATTTTCATTGAATATTCAATGAGGGTGATTAGGTTAGGGATTCATATGTTAATGTAATTTCTACATACATAGATCATTATGGGAATGTCTTTGAAGAAACCCCTCCTAGTTTTTACAACCCTGGTATTTCAATACTAGTGGATGAAAATTTTAATGTCGATGAAAGAAATCATGTTCAACAGGATGGAATTATAAATGTTTCTAATAATATTTTTACTATGCCAAGAAATGTTATGGATGATGAACCTAGACTTAATGGGGTTAATTTATCTGATAAAAATGGAAAGGTAGTGGGATTTGACACTATGAAGGGATAGGGTAGGGATGAAGTCATTACCTGCAGGAATGTATCAATTGAATATAGTGGGAGTATACAATTTATAAATAATGTCTCCCCAAAATTCTTCTCTATACTTGATTATATTAACACACCTGAATTTATAGATTTCTATGTGGAGTACATCAAGAAGATTTGGTTTGAATCCTACAATGTGGAGTTTTTTGTGGGAACAAGGAATGCAGCTTCTCTAAAGGAGATGGTTTCCAAACAAGGGCATGTGATTTTATCCCATGACCATCCAGATCATAAGTCTAAGATTAGACTAACTTGTGGGTCTAGAATAAGGGGATGGTCGAATTGATCTTCCAAAGGTAATATACAAATAGGATTTGGGGATAAAAAATCCTCCATTGGATGAAAGTGACACTTTGTACAATTTAAAATTGAGGCTATAAAGGGACCATGAACACTTCCCCAAAAGGAGACCACCACTCCTAATTATGAATAAATTGAGATAAAAATAATGTTAGGAATGGATGAAAAGACCAAATCACAACCCTCTAATTTGGAATGCATGGGTATTAATTAATTGTAGATAGTTGAGATAGAGGAGGATACTACCAAAAGCATAAATGATCGAGGTGGGCCATGGATAAATCCTAAATGGAGGATTGTTTTTCACCCTCAGGTTCAAGGAAATTCAAATAATGTGGGAAATAGATACCAAAGATAATAATATTTAATCTACCTTGCCAGTGTGTTTGGCCAATTTGATTGTGGGAATGATTTTTGTGCATGTCACTTTTTTATTTATTGTTTTTTGGTGGTGTTTGTGCCAATCTCTTTATCTTGAAACCACATGTATCATGTGTGTGTGTGTGTTAATCTAACGAATTTCTTAGGTCCATGGGTCTCAAACTGATGGATCATTTCATTTCTGATTATCATCAACCTCATCATCATCATCATCATCATCATTATGATCATCATTATGATCATCATAATTATCATCATTATTATTATCATAATCATCATAATCATAATCATCATCATTATTATTATGGTTATGATTTTATTATTATTATTATTATCATTATTATTATCATCATCATCATAATTCTATTCATTTAAAATCTATAGTTCGTGTCATTTCTGATTATTATTATTATCATTATTATGATTATTATTATTATGATCTTTGTTATCATCGTCATCATCATCATCATTATTATGATTATTTTTATTGTTATTATTATTGTTATTATGATTATTATTATGATTATTATGATCATCATCACCACCACCACCACCATCATTATCACCACCACCAGCACCACCATCACCATCACCATCACCATCACCATCATCATCACCATCACCATCACCACCACCATAAGCATCATCATCATCATCATCATCATTACCACCACCACCACCATTACCATAACCATCAAAACCACCACTATGAACATCACCACCACCACCACCACCAACACCATAATCATTATTACAATGATGATTATGATCATAATTATTATCATCATCATCATTTTTATTATTATCATTATAAATTTTATTATTATTATAATAATAATTATTATTATTATTATCATAATTTTTATTATTATCATCATCATAATAATTATTATTATTATGCTAAATCATAGTCATCATCATCATCATCATCACTATTATTATTACTAATATTATCAGTATTATTATCATTATTATTATCATTATTATTATCATTATTATTATGCTGGTGATTATTATTATCATGAGGAGGTATGGTTTCATCCAGGGCTCTATTGATTCCATGGTGATTTTTAGGAAATTAGGTTTTTATGTGTTTGATAGCATCCAATATAGTGGTTTCAAAGGAGGTTGATTCTACAACTCTAGAGGAATATAGATTTTTGAATCATTGAGAATCTTCAATTCTTCCAAATGATGTGAAACATCCTATAAAGGATACTTTTGGGGTCTTCGTGGCCTCTTCAGATCTAATGAACAAGGAAAATGGACTTTTAAATTCAATGGTTTTTGTGGATGCTATGGTCTCTTATGTGTTTAGTGGAATAAAAAGATCATAGGCCCAGGATGTTATAGGAATACCTAGATCAGTGCTTCTTGGTTCCTCTAAAGTTAATATGGGAGAATAGGGGATTTTATAATATGGGTCAATCACCCTAAACCAAATATCCTGTGATGAATTTCAGAGTGATCCCTATCTATTATCTCATAAGATCACTAGATATTAAGGCTGAATCCACTTCCTTTGACTCAAATTCTAAGAGGAAGACAACCTTTAACATCACTCAAATTTTTTAAAAAGGTAATAAATCACTTGAGGTGATCTATCTCTCTTCATCACAAATCATGAAGCCAAAATCAAGGCTAAAGGGAAGTGAACTTGTTACTAGCTCTAATGTTTTGTGGGTTGTAACACTCTCTTGGATGGATAGTAGGATGTAAACTAATCTTCTTCTTCTTACAAACTCAAGGGTGTGGTACCCCAAACCCACACTCTTGGATTCAATGTCATAAACACATAATTTTCATACTCACTTTGATACCAGCTATAAAATCCTAGCTAAAACCATACATAATTGCAAAACTAATAACAATTATTTTATCTCTTACATCCAAAAGATATTTTTAGGTTTATAGATTTAGATAATTAGGATACATTATAAAATAATAAATCTAAGTACTTTCTCTACTAATAGACATGTTTTTTCTATATAAAAACAATTTAATTTATTTTAAGTCTTCATAGATGGAGATGTGGCCTGAGCATCCCTCTCCTTGTGAGAAAGGTGATTAGGGTTTCCCTTCATAATGGTCTTAATTTAATATCTTGCTCTTATTTTGGTGTAGTTTGTTGACCCTTTGAAGGTGGGGGAGGGTGGGTTAGGCTTGTGGATGGTGTGGTTGCATTATGAAGATGGGGATCGAGGTTTAAAGTCAGATAATACCACTTTGATTCCTATGGATATCCAGATTCACAATTCCCTAAAGGTGGTATTCACGATGCAGCCTATGAATGCTCCCTCTAAGATATTATTTCCTTGTTCTTATTATGATTCTACATCTCATATGCAGATCTCAAATAATGGAATTTTTTCCCTTGTTCAATCTAGCCCTATGATCTTTGAGGAGCATATGGAATCTTTCCAACATTCGATTATTTCCTAGCTCACTCCATAGGTGAAGGGAAAACCAAGGAAGTTGCACCATCTGAGAAATTTATTGGTTTAGGTTTGGGGTTTTTTATGATTAGAATATTGTGTCTATTGGATTGGTATTTTTATACATTAAATTTAATTAAAAGTTGATCAATATAAAGGCCTGGAGCTGTGGGTATGTTAATCTCAAGCCAGGTGTCCTTAGATTTCAGGACTGGGACCCTTGGTTCGATCTGTATCAGGCCAATAAATCTATTATTCCGTATTGGATTCATGTGAGAGGATTAAATTAGTTTTTTTGGCATCCAAGTATTCTATTGGATGATTATTTAGATATAGGTACACCAATTAAATTTGATAAGGAAACTGAGATGACCAGGTATGGTCATTATGCTAGGATTTTGGTTGAATTTAATCTTAATTAAACATTAGTTCAAACTGTTTATTTGGTCACCGAGGACTTTAAATTTGAACATGATATTGAGTATGAGTATGTGCATGGGTTTTGTGATAATTTCTTCGGTATTAGACATATTGAAGATATATGTTGCAGAGGGTTGAGATGTAAAATCTTTAAAAATTATGGTCATCAGGCTAAAAATTGTAAGCATAAATTACTAGTACCTAATGTATCCAAACTCATGGATGGTAATATAGGGAAGGATGACTTGGGGGTAGATACTCCTCTTCCAACATGGATTCACAGGCCTGTAAAAGGAAAAGGACTTGATCCTTCAACTAGAACCCATCCACTTGTGTCTTCCTTTGGTGATGTGGTCTATGGTGTCAACAAGGATAGTGGTGGGAATATCAATGAGGTATCCAAAGGTGATGGCCTTGGTTCTTTTATGGAGGTTAAAGGTAGAGGAAGTGGTTCTTTAGACTTCTATCTAGAACCCCCTAGATGATGGAATTATGGAGGAGACCCTACATTTGGTTTCCCCACAACTTCATACCAATGGTTCTACTGACACCTAGGTTGTGGAAATTGCTCAAGTAGATACTACTACTAATTATCCATGGAAGGAACCCATTAATGATTGAGAGGTAGCGGTGCCTGTGGATGTTCATCATTCAAAAAATGTACATTTTTAATATGTAGTGGATAAGGAAAAGGACTTATCTATGAAAAAAGGAAAAAAATCAGTGGCTGAAGAGGGCTATCAGTTGGTTACCCATAGGAAATTCAGTCTGTGATCATTTTTTGTAGGAAAGAAAGACAAGGATAAAGAAGTTGGTATTAAGGATGTAGTGAGTGACCTAGTGTTTGGTGATATAATGGGAGAGAAGGTGGAAACTAAGGAGGTTTCTATTGTTCCATAAAACCCTGATCCCTGTAATTTTTCTCTACATTATATTTTAAATAGTTCCATAATTAGGTATGTCTTCTATGAAGAATTTGGTAATTCTTAGGATGATCCTAGTTTGTTTTTAAAAAAAATTCCACTAGAGGTCAAGATAGAGAGCCTCATGTTGAAGATGATGATTCAATAATCATGGTTGATAATGACTATGCTTGGTAGGATCATAAGTAATTGAAGTAAGAAAGACATCCGAGGGGAAGGGGTGGATCCTGAGAAAGGGGTGAGAAACATAAAAGGAGGTGACTGAATGATCTTTTGTTCTTTGGTGGTACTAGCAATTTTATTGTATTATTTTATCTCATTTTATATGTCTTCTGAACTTTATTTTTATTAATAATTTTTTTGAATCCATTTCTTTACCCATTTTTCACACTGTTCTATTATTATAAGTCTTCAACATCTCCCACTAATTCTTCCACATGTTTTTTCCTTCTAAAAATTCCATTTATATTAATTTTCTTCATAATCTAGGGAATTGAAACATAAGAAATGGATAATCTCAAACACTCAGTAAGGGAAACATATGACTAAATATATTAAAAACATAAGCTTGATATACATATTATAGAAGGAATAAATAATCTGAATAATGTCATAATCAACTAAAACTAAGAGCATGTTATATCCATAATAATAAATGAACACATGGATAATAATAATTATTGATATTATATTGATGGAATTCATAATTTTGGACATTAAAAAATGTTGTTAAGGCCATGTTTCAATACACTATACAAATATGGGGAGAGGTATACACCAAAACCATTTTTTTGTCTCATGAGACCTTTCGATGCATCGAGGGGCTATATAATGTTGGTCCCCACCCATTACTTGATTAAGTTCAATGAATTCATACAAAGAGTTAATAAGATATTTCATACCATTCTCTAAGGAACCTATAGATGAATAAAAAATGAATATCAATATAATAAAAAACATGGAATGTCAATATATAATCAACCTACATTGGAATTCAATAATCATCAACCAAAAAATAAATAAACATTCATTCTAACTGAACATCCTCTGATAGAAATTTTATAAAATGGGATGTTCACATCTTATAGGGTAATGAGTATATAGTTAAGTCAATGTTGGAATAAAATGTTCATAATCCCTCCATTGAAAGAATGTGGATGGTTGTAAAATAAGATATTCCCAATGTAACAAAGGAAACATAGAAGGGTGTTTACATAAATTAGAAACACCCTTGCAAAAACTAATGCTTCGAATGGTATCACAAAATAAAGGATCAAGAATTGAATTAATTGATAATGAGAGTTCAATACCCAAAATGATAAATATATATAATTGAGGATAAATCATGAAATATAAACACCATAATGGTAAATCCTTTTGAAAATTATGAGGTAAATAGAAGAGAAAACATAAAATATCTTTTAGAAAATATTTTTAACATTAAGGTAAAATAAAAATTTACATGTCTCTTCCAAAGATAACTTTTGAAAAGGTTATGTGAAATATTTTGAAAACCTTTACTTTTAAAAATAATCTCCAAAAATAGAACCTTGAAAAGAAATAAAGTTTATCATGGGAAAATTAGGAGAGTGAGACAAAACATGTGAAAGTGAAAGGAAAATACCTTTTTATTATTTTCAAAATATATATGTTCAAAATTCACATTGTAAGAAGAGTAATAAAACATTCATTTGTTTCAAAATATATTATTTTCCCATAGAGGTAGATATATTACCATATAATAAAATATATGGGTGGTAGAATCCAATCATGAAATAAATAATTTAATGATGAAATAGTATAACTCAAATGAAGGAGATATGAGTTATCAATATCCCTTATGAATGACATACTCCTTGAAGTAATAAATATTTTAAGAAGGGGTTTTATGTGGAAGAAATATGAATAAATAAAATACCACATAATATAACTAAAGGGTGGATTTTACCTAACATATGTGAAATAAGTATATAAGAAAGGATCATGACTTAATGAATGAGAATTGAGTTACTAAAAAATTCTTACAATGGGGGTAACAACTGATTCAAAATCCATCTGATGATAGGGAAATGATTTGGATTAGTATTTCCCATGAATAAAAAAAATATGATAAAGATATTATTGGAACCCTTGTTTTAATGATAATAAAATTATGTTTTTTATGTTATTAATGAGTTTTATGTTTTATGGTAGCATTTTACAATATAAGACAGATTGGAGAAAATTTGGTTAAGTTTGGGAAAGACTATCCATTGCAGATGAGTCCCTGTTAAGGCTAACTCTCTATTGAGATGAAATTTTAATAAAGTTTTGAAAACAATCACTGTTATATATGACTCTCTATTGAGGATGAGAAATTTGGGTAAGTGTGGAAAACACTTATAATTGGAGATAACCCAAATAAATTTTACAAAGTATATAAAAGACCTACCATCAATAATGAGTCACCACCAGGATGGAAAATTGGATAAGTGTCAGAAAAACCTACCACCAGATGATGACTCACCATCAGATCTTGGCACCTCCAAAATTGGATAAGTGTTGAGATGACCTACCGTCAGAGTGGAATTTTGTAAAAGTACTAGAATGACCTACCTCCAAGATGAGTCACCATTGGTCATGACCTACCATCATCATGACTCATCATTGTCCTATCTCACTGCCAACTTAAGTCACCATTAGGATGAATCACCGCCAGAGATCGTCACCCCATTCAAAGGAGACACCATCACTATTTTTCATTATTTTTAATTAATTATTTCTAAAATCTATTTTATCAAATTTAAAGTTATTGATTATTTTAATTTTTGTTTCTTAACCCCTTGTAGAGAACATTAAATAGCATGTCAGAGCTCAATACGAGGAGTATACTGAGATGATTATTCTTTAAATAGATACACCTACATGATACTATTAAAAAAAGAACCAAGTATCCTCGTTTTCATGCTTGATTACACAAATACATTTGTACATTTGGATAGTAGAATTCATAAAGATTCACACAAATAAAAAAAGAACAAAGAAAGCTTACACACTGCACCTAGCCTACACATGATAGTGAGAAAGTGTAGTTTCAAGATCACTCAGATACTCTCATATAGTAAGAACAAATAGATCTTATGACACTCTGTTTCAATTCAATTTTAAAAAACATGACTCGATATCGTATTCAAACTACATTCAAGGTGTATGAAGATTCAAAGTGCATCAGACATAAAAACACAATCTTCTCTACATTATTTTACTTTCTCTTTTTTTTATTATCTTTACATTATGAGTAGTGTGTTTTTACTCTGTATTATTAACACACACACTATATCATGTACCATAACTATAAGATACTCAATATCTTCTCAAAACTCTTTACTCTTGTTTTACCATGGTGTTGTGGAAGAGGTTCTTATGTGTCCTATGTTTATTTTATTCCCACGGGTTTTGTAGAAGGGGTACTGCATGGCCTAAACATATTTGTTGTTGTATACCCAACCAAGTTGAGTAACAAATATTAGTTTATATAATATTCTTAGCAGCAGGTGGTTTCCAAGTGGAAAGGATTAGGTCTTATCTTGATACTGAACCTCTTGTATTTTTTTCTATTCATTTTATTTTGTTTTGTTTATTTTTGTTTCTAAGATTTAAAAATGAATCTGTTTTAAAATTTTAAAAAGACAATACTCTGATAGTTAGTATTAATTAGTGTTTATATAATGTTTTGATTAAGTAAATTGATTTTAAAAGTTAAAGTAGTTTTATTAATTGTTTTAACTGAGACTTAATCAATCTTTGAGAAATCTTTTAAAATATCAAAAATTATATCGATCTACTATTTTGATTAATTGGTTTATTTTAATTAAGTTTAGAGATTCCATTTAAACATTTTTTAGATATAAATTTTATGGGGTACTCAATCCACCCCCCCCCCCTCTTGAGTTACTCACTTGGACCAATATTTGGTATCAGAGCTGGCTCAAAAACTTTTCAACTATGTTTTTTGTTGTGTTTTAAATATCTAAGATTTATGTCATTTCTAAATTTAGTTATTTAAATGGATAACAAAAAATAAGGTTCTTATACCCAAAAACTCCTTTATTTAATTGAAATAATTATTCTCAAAGGAAAATAAAGATGAAAATGCATATAGAAAACATGGGTTTTGAAATTCAATCAAATATAGAGGATAAGTATTAATTACCTAAGACTGCTAGAGATACTTGGGATAATGAAATTAAGCTTTCTTATAATAATAATTGCAAAGATATGAATTCCATTTACTGTACCTTAGGAGATAAAGAATTCAATATAATATCTTCTAGTAAAACTAATTTTGAAATTTGTGATACTTTATCTATTTCACATAAAGGAACTAAAAATGTTTAAGAAATGAAACTGAACACTTAAACAATTAAATATGATACATTTAAGATGAAACCTAATGAGATAAATTCTGATATGTATCTCAATTTCAATGAAATATCCAATACAATGAGATCCATTGTAAATCTTGTGTTAGATAAAGAAAAATCATGAGACTTCTGAGATGTCTTCTAAAAAGATGTAGAGGAACATTTGGATCAATAAGGTAATTCTACGACATCAGTAAACTACCTATCAAGGAATTTATTGGGATTTTTATGATTTATTAATAAGATCTTAAGTTCAATCATGAAGAAGATGATGAACCTAAGATAAAATTTATTACTTTCAAGTATACTACATCAAAATAGAAAGATAAGGAAAAATTTCAAGCTGAAATATCCAATGATGAAAAATCACTAGCTGATAGTGATGAGGAAATGTCCCATATGACCAGAAGGTTTAAGAAGTTATATAAGAAGAATAATTTCTTTAAGAAACCAAACTTAAAAGGAAATTATGACAATTGAGGAACTTGGAAAAAGGACTGTAAAAGAGATGACAACTCAAATGAGATTACTTGTTATGAATATAAGTGAAAAGGAAATGTTAAGGATGAATGTACTAAGTTTAAATACAAGATAAAGTATTAATAAAAAGATAGAAAATATAAGAAATCCATGAAATCCACATGAAGTGCATCTGGGAACAGCTCCAGTGACTCAAATTTTACTCATGAAGAAAAGTCAGATAGAGTTGACATGTGCTTCATGACAAACATATCTGAGGTACCTAATATATATCTAGTACTTAATTATAATCACTCTGAAAATGGAAATAATGATGACATTTATAAAGAATAAATTTTTGAATACTGAAACATGATTTAGGATACTTTTAATGAGATTAAATTCAAATAAAAAATTCTTAATAAACAACATGTTTTATCCGTTAATGTAAAATCAGATCTCACTGTAGAAAAAGAGAAGAATTATCAATTATTAAAAGAAAACACTAAATTGAAATTTTCAAATGAGAAACTGAAGAAATACTTAAAAATATTTACAAATGGTAGAGAAACTATAACTCAAATATTAGAAAAATAAATTGCTCCTAAGTACATTACTATTCGAGGCTATCAACCTAGACAGAGAAGATTTATTTAGAGTACTTTTGTTCCTAAGTCAAATTCTAGAAATTCTACTACTAGTTATTTTTCAAATAGACCTAATGAAGTGTTTATTTCAAAAAAATACATTATACTTATTGAAAACCCATTAAAAAAATATGGGTTCCCAAGGCCTTAATCACTAACATATCTAGACCCAAGAAAATATCATTACCAAATTTATTTCTGGTATAAACTTTTTTTATTGGTCTTCTTCTTGAAGAGATCCTATAGAAATTTATGGTACTTGGATAGCAGCTACTCCAGACATATGATAGGAGACAACTCAAGCATCAAGAACCTTATAAATGTTGATGGTGGTCATGTCACCTTTGGTGGCAATGCTAAAGGAAAGATTATTGGCATTGTCCAAATTAGTAACACTAACTCAGTTTTAATTTCTAAAGTACTTTATTATTGATGGTTTAAAATAAAATCTTCTTAGCATCTCACAATTATGTGATGATGGTTTTCATGTAAAGTTTGAAAAAAAAATTGTAATGTTTTTAATTATAAAAATGATTTAGTATTTAATTCCTTGAGAAATGAGAATATTTATGTTATTATTCATGATTATTTGATTTCTCAAAATTTTTCTTGCTTAAGTGAATTTCATAGAGAATATTGGCTTTGGAATAAGAGACTAGGCCACTGTAACGTTCACTCACTTCGAAATATCACTTGGAAAGGGTTATTCAAGGATCTACCCAAACTAGAATTACTAAATGAAAAAGTTTGTAACCTCTATCAGAAAGGTAAAAAATATAAAATTTAATTTAAATTGTATAAATAAGTTTCAACTTCTCAACCTCTTGAGTTGGTTCACATGGATTTTTTTGGACCATTTAGAGTTTCTAGTTTAAATGGGAAGCACTATGTTTATGTACTTATAGATGAAATTTCTAGGCATAATTGGGTATTCAATTTAGATCACAAAAGTGAATCTTGTTTTTATTTTACCAGTAATTATAAATTTTTAGAAAAACTAAGTGGACTTAGAATTAAGACCTTAGGAAGTGACCATGGCTATGAGTTTGAAAATAAAGACTTTGAACCATTTTTCTCACAAAATGGACATAGTTATAACTTCTCTACTCCTAGGACCCGTCAGAATAATGTAGTTATAGAAAGAATAAATAGAACACTTTAAGATATATCCTAGACTATGCTTAATTAATATGACTTACCAGTTTACTTTTGGGTAGAGGTTGTGAACACAGCCTTCTATATAATCAATTGAGTTTTAATTAGACCTATCTTAAAGAAAATATCATATTAACTTTGTAATAATAGAAATACTAAGGTTAATTACTTTAGATTTTTTGGTTTCAAAGTATTTATTATTAAAAATAAAGATAATATTGAAAAACTTTCCTCCAAAATTGATGAAGGAATTTTCCTTGGTTATTCAACTTATAGTAAATTATATAGAGTTTTTAACAAAAGAAACAAGACTATGGAAGAGTATGTTCATTTTAAGCTTGAAGAGACAAATTCACATGAGACTAATACCCCTTTATAAAACCTTAAGGATGATTTATCCACTTTGAACTTAAATTTCAAACCTTCTGTTTATGCTGTAAAACAAGCACAATAATTATCCAGTTCTAAGGAACATCAAGAGCCTGAACCTGAACCTGTAGAAGACCCTGAGGTGAACAACCCGTATTTTTTTAGAGATATTAGGACACTTAAATACCATCCTTTATATTCCATTGTTATATATTTATATAGAGGTACACAATCTATAGATTATATAAGGAATTAGGTTGGACATCAAGATTTCTTGTCACAACTTAAACCTAAGAACATAAATGGTGAAATTGATGATGAATTCTAAGTGATGGATATTCAAGAATAAATAAATAAATTTTAAAGAATTAAAGTTTGGGAACTTGTTTATAGACCCAAATACACCTTGAATATAGGAACTAAATGGGTGTTTAGAAACAAGGTTGGTAAATCTGGCACTATATTAAGGAAAAAAGATAGACTAATTGAACAAGGGTACAATCAAGGAGAGGGTATAGATTATGAATATAAATTTTCACCTACATATAGACTTAAATCCATTAGAATACTTCTTTCCTATGAATAGATGCAAAAATTTCATTCTTGAATGGGTATATAGTTGATGATTTTTTTCTAAATCCCATGGATTTCAAAATCCTCATTTTTCAAATCATGTTTTCAAGTTAAAAAATATTTATATGGTTTTAAACAAGATCATGGAGCTTGGTATGATAGGATCAGTTATTTTATAATTTCAAAACGATTTTAAAAAGCTATAGTTGATCCTACTCTATTTATAAAAAGATTTTCAAAATATGTTTTATTTGTTCAAATTTATATAGATGATATTATTTTTTTGGATGTTCTAAAAATTATTTATGTACTGAATTTTCAAAAATGATGTAAAATGAGTTTAAAATGAGTTTAATAGGTAAACTAAAATTATTTCTTGGTTTTTATATTTTCTAAAATAAATAAAGAATTATTTGAAATAAAAGTAAATATACTAAATAATATTTTAAAATATTTCTATTTGGATAACACTAAGAGTAGTGATACTTCTATGAGTACCACCTATAAATTAGATCTTGATGAAGATGTTAAATCAGTGGATCAAACCAATTACATATGTATGATTGGAATTCTTCTCTACTTAACTTCTAGTTGACCTGTCATAATTTTTACTTTATATATGTGTTCTTGTTTTCAATGAAACCCAAAAGAGTCACACTTAATTATTGTAAAAATAATCTTTAAATACCTCAAATATACAACCAATTTAGGATTGTTCTATCCTATAGGACAAGCATTTTATTTAGTTAGTTATTTAGATGCTGATTTTGGTGTTTGTAAGTTAGATAGAAAAAGCACCTATGGAACATGTCACCTTTTGGGAAAGTCTCTAGTTTCTTGGTGTATTAAGAAACAAAATTATATTGTATTGTCTACTAATTAAGATAAATAAAAAGCTACATGTAGTTGTTGTGCTCAAATTTTTTGAATGAAGCACACATTATTGGACTATGGATATCAATTATGACATGTCCCTATAAATTGTGACAATAAAAGTTCTATAAAAATTTATAAGAACCTTTAATATCACTCTAGAACAAAGAAAATTGATGTAAGATGTCAATTTTTGAGAGATCATTTTCAAAAGGGTGATATAAATCTTGAATACATTGGTACAGAATATCAGCTTGCTGATATTTTCACTAAACCTTTGAATTGCGAGACAATGAACTACATCAAACAAGAATTGTGCATGATTAATTTTGTTTAAGCTTAATTTTTATTTTACCCACCATTGATTTTTACCCACCATTGAGTTTTATTAATCATTTTGTTTTACCTACCATTGGAAAAAAATTCCTTTATCTATTTTATTATTGTTTGTTTTTTTAAGTTGCCGCTTATAATTTCTTTATGTGTTACTTATTTAATTAATTCAGAATTTTATTTCAGTTTTAATTTTTAAAATCCCTAAAATCCCCAAATGATATAAAATTATACATACATATAAATTTCAATGCACTCCTTTCCTCACACCTTTCTTTTGGCCTTATCGCGACCCTTTCTCTCTTGACCATTGACCTTCCCTTACCTTTTCCCAAATTGACCGAGTCGATCTCTATTGTTAGGATGAAGCAGGATGTTGAATCTTCTCTGGATGAGTCACATTCTATAAATAAGTATAAAGGGTATTCAAGTCATTATTATATTGATCTGGTGAATCTAGAGCTTACGAAGAGAGTTTTTATAACCGAGAAATAAGTTCAAGCTGAATGGTTAATTTCGAGAAGTCTTTGGTGCTCAAAATTCTGCAAAACCAGGGATATATGGAATGATTATATTCTAATGAGATACCCTTTTATCCTAGGTTAGTGCACTAGTCCTACCAATTTGGTGAGTATAGTTTTGAAGAAGAAGAAGATTGGTTGAGAAGTATAGTAAATGGTCGTAAAGTTGTGTTCTCCTCGAAGCAATGGGAAAGATGTATAAAGGTTCCTCGTGAGGGTGTTTTGAATGATTATTAAGGGAATATTCAAGATTCTAGTGATAATTTTTTATATGAATATTATTTGGAAGATTTAACAGGTGATGGAATTGTGAGAAGGACAATTTCTACTAAACTTGTAATGACCTAAACTATTATAAATAAAATTCCCATTTTGATTTAAATTAAATGTATTATTATGAAATATGGTTATAGAAAACACATTAACTTATTTGTTTTATTATATCCTATTGGATTTAAATGACCGTTAAGCATCATTATCATTAATAATATATTCATTGAACAGTGATCACATGATTTTTATAAATATAGGGTTTTAACAAATCCAATTGACACAAACAAAGGAAGTGTCAGCCTTAACCAATAGGATCATACCCTATGAATCCCATTTATTAGAGCTTCCAAGGGAGATATCATCACTGATATTTAACCTTGACCAAGACCAAGTTGTGATCCAACAAATTAATAATGAGAAAAGACATTTATGGGAGAAGTTCAATCTCATCGAGATCATGCCCCAAACCATATACGCCAAACCACCCCATGAAAGTCTCATCATCGCGCACCTTACTCTTACGACATTTATGGGTGTATTAAAAGGATATGTATCAAGACCCTAGAGATATGAGTATGTAAATTTTTTTATAGAATAATGGATATATTTTCATCCTATTATTGTTACTTTTTAAATGATTTTTATTTCGATACAATAAAGCACAAATAGTATTTTTGGGTAATATTCAAATTCAATTAATGAATTTATTTTGATGAATTAATGGATTTTTGAAATAAATATTTTTTAATAAAATATTTTTATTAAATATTTTTATCAAATATAAATGATCATATAATTTTTATGAATTTAAATGTAATTTTTACAAGGGGTCGAAAATTGTTATTGACAAAAAACTTAGCATTTATTGATAAATGTCAATTTTATTTTAAAATTGAAAATTAAAATATTTAGAAAATTATTCAGATAAAATTAATATTATATTTGGAATCAGATAATTGAAATTATCCAATAGTGAATTTTTCCTAATTTTTTGAGACAATCGAATTTTCAGGTAAAGATTAAATGCTGTATAAATATAATTTGTATATTATGACATCATAACGACCCAAAAGTGATGTAATAAATACTATAAATCATATATTCAACCAAATATATGTTTTACATTTAAAATAATGTGATTTTAAGTTTATTTTATTAATATTATAAATCCATTATGAATCCTCCAAATCCATTAAAATATTTTAAGGTTTTAAAATCATTTATTTAAGAGTGTGACTCAACTACACATAATAAAGGGAATTATTTTATTGAGTTAAAACCTTGGACTTATAAAATAATGATAACCATTCCCATTTGGAAGAAACCATGGGCAAAAATCATTGGATGGTTTGTGGTTTTGGTTATTTTATTATTTAGAGTCCAAAACCTAAATAATGAAGAAATCCTCCTCATTTTCTATATCAATCTACCCAAGATCCCATTTCTATTCACTCAAACTCATTTTATAATTTCCATACTCTTCCATCGACTCTCTATAGTCCTCCCAAGGTACTCCCAAGTTCTCAAGAATCCCCTACCAATCATTTGGAGTCACACACTCAAGTAATAGATCCTCACCTTCTATTCTTTATTAAAGTTTCCTTATTATCTTATGCCCTCTATTTATAATTACTTATGTTGGGATATTTCTTTACATGTCCCTATTACTACAAATTTGTTTTCCAAATTATGATAGACCCCTTTATCTCTTATAAACCCATTTTATGAATTTTTAAGTGATGCCATTATGCTGCATAAATTTCAACGTGATTTTTTCATGCCAAAATAATTGTTTAGTGAATACCATATCCATTTCCTATCAAGGGTTTTCACCTTTATACACATATACCTCTTTGACTTGGGGAATACATGTATGTATTCCACACTCCATTTCTATGTAATAAAATGTTTTGATAAATTATTCCATGTATTATGATCTCTATGCCAGACTTAAGCATGAGAATGAAATGAATGTGGTGGGTGGGCCTGAAATTATATAGTGCTCCAATACATTGGGTAATTTTTAGTCTCATGAGACGTCATATTAGGATAGAGAGTGAACCTGATTCCTTTAATTTACTTTTTTCATCATGATTTCTTAGTGGTTAGCCTTGACCTATGTTTGTGATGCAGTGTTTAAAGTTGTTACCACATTTTTCGTGTTTCAATTATGATTATCATGTTATATCATGCCTTATTATTTATGTTCATTTTATTCCCCATTGATATGACTATTGTATAAAATGTATTTTTATTCTTCATGTTATTCCTTTTTTATTCCCCTACTGGTATTTATAGCTCACCCCTTTCTTTTGTATGTCCCTAGGTTATCTTATTTATTAAATCATGTATTAATGTGTAATAAAGAATATGGTTGTTATAGTTGTTATAAAAAGAAAAGTTTAGTTATTTTTGGGATTAGGATTAGAAAATTATAGAGAAATCCTTGGGGATAATACTAAGTATAAGAAAACATCCCTAAATTTTTGTAAGTATATATTAACTGTTTTTCAAGAAAATACATCCATGTTTGGATATTACAACTGGACATGGTTCTAGCACAGATATACCAAGGGGTAAAAACTTTGACAAGGTGTGTCGAACTATACTCAGTATAACCTGGTATATGAAAACAAGCCTTATTTCTCACCTGGTTTGACACTCCTAGTGGATATGCATTGGTAAATTCATAATCTCATTACGAACCATTATTAAGGGAACAAAAAAATATGCATAAGAATATGTGTTAGGAAATAGATCATGGATAATATAGATTAAAGCATGTAAATTCATAAGTTAAGGAAATAAATTTAATTTATAAGTTATATCTTTAATTTCATTGGATTCCCTTTTATGTGTTTAATAGTTTAAAAATACTCATCCCTAATTTTCTCATTATTCTAGACAATGGCTGGTAATATGAAGAATATGGTAAACAATCAATGAGATGGCCAATGTGATGAATTACCCAATGAGATACCCAAACTGATGGGAGTGGAAATCACAAAATTCATGAAGATACTCTCTTAGTATACTCAGGTTATGAATAGAAACCTAGATTATGAGGAGCATCCAAATCCCCCTAAGATAGAACAAGTTGTGATTGCCTTTATGTGACAAAGGCCTTTGACTTTCAAAGGATCATCTGAACCCTTAATCTTAGAACAATGGATCAACTCCATTGAGAAGATATTCTCCATCCTTAAATGTTACAAAAAAGAGAAGGTTATACTGGCTATTTATTATATATAGGAAGAAGATTATTAGTTTTGGACATTAATAAATAATATAAAGACTAAGGAAGAGATTGAAATGGTGGAGTGGAAGGAATTACAAAAAAAATCATAAATATTTTCCTCAAACTCTCTATCTTAAAATGGAAATGGATTTCCTTTTAATTAAGAAAAAAATGATGAATCTATCAGGGTGTATGAGTCAAACTTTATAATACTTTCACGATACATCTCTAGATTTGTCTTTACTGCTGAATTCAAGGTTGACCACTTCCTTGATGGGCTAAAACCTAGTCTATGAAAATCCCTAGCGATCTGAGACTTTGATAGCTATGAGAAAAATTTTCAAAGTGCTCTCAAAGTTGAAATGGATATCGATGAATCTCAAGGGTATCATGAGAATAATAAGTGGAAAGTGGAGTTTAATTATGGAAGTCTGATGAAGAAATCTAACAGTGCTAAGAAATTTCAACATCCCACTTGTCAACGGTGTGGAAAGAAGCACCTCGGAAATTGCCTAAGGGGATGAAGAAATGATTTGGGTGTAGGAAGGACACCTAGACAATGATTTCCGACAATAGAAACCTGCTAATAAGATAGAGTAAAGGAATAATCCAATCAATCCTCAATGCATTGTTCATTGCTTCGACTATAAGGAACCAGGGAACTTTACAAATCAATTCCCTAGGACAAGGTTTTTCAAAGACAACCAACAACCTCCAAGTAATTAAGGGAGATATTTTTCCATCACAACCACTAAGGTGGATCCCAAAAATTAAGTGGTGATAGGTACACTAGTTATTAATTCAATAATAGTGAACATACTTTTTTTATTATAGTTCTACATATTTCTTCATATCATGAAATTTTAGTAGAACTATTAAAACACCACCACAAAGCATGGAATAAGAGTTATCAGTGAAAATGGAAAATGGGAAAATTGTTGCATCCCAAGTATACAACTCCTCAGCTATCAAAATTTGTGGGCTATGCTTCCCAGTGAAATTGTTCATACTAACTTTGGTGGAATTTTATGCAATTCTTGCTATGTATTTACTTTCCCCATATAGATCCAACATAAAAGTCCATGAGAAGGAAATCACTCTCCATATTGTGAATCTTCATTCAATTATATACAATTAAAAAGTGTAGGATGAATCTTATTTAGCACCAAAATCTTAAGCATGGATATTATTTCCCTACGAGAAAGCGCATATAGATCAAATGATTAAGTCTAAGGAAAGAACCATTCTAAAATACATGCCTATTGTGAGGGAATATGTTGATGTGTTTCCCAAAGAATTGTCTAGTCTTCCTCCTAGCCGAGATCTTTAATTTTCAATTAATCTTATACTTGGAGCATTTCCATTATCCAAGACTCCATAGAGAATGGTTGTTGTGGAACTTGAGGATTTGAAGAAAAAACTACATCAAATTATGGATAAAGGGTTCATACGAGCAAGTGCTTCACCATTTGGTGCACCAGTCCTCTTCTTAAAGAGTAAGGATGGGTCAATGCACCTTTTCATTGATTATTGTGAGCTCAACCAGATCACGATAAAGAATAAGCATCCTTTAACATGGATTGATGACTTGTTTGATCAGTTATGTGGAGCATAATACTTCTCCAAGGTGAATCTATAGTCAGGGTATTACCAAGTTTGAGAGAAGGAGGAGGATATCCCCAATACTACTTTTCATACAAGGTAAAAGCACTATGATTTCATAGTAATGCCATTAGAAATCACTAATTCTCCAACAATCATCATAGACTTGATGAATATATTATTTATAGATTTCCTCAACAATTTTTTTTGTGGTATTTATATATGATATTATAATATACTCCAAAACCAAGGAGGATCATGAGGAGTATCTAAGCATTGTGATAAAGACCTTGCGAAAGGAGAAGCTTTATGAAAAATAAAACAAATGTGAGTTTTGGTTGATGGAAGTATCATTATTGGGGAATATCATCACAAGCAATAAGATATCTATAGACCCTTCAAAAAAAATCAATTTAAGGATGGTTGCGGCTAAAATATAGGAAAAATATCCATAGTTTCCTTGGATTATTTTGGTATTATCATCAATTTGTGAGAAATTTATCCTGATTGTCAAACCCTTTAACCATACTAACTAAAAATGGAGTCATGTTTTCTTGGAATGATGAATGTGAAGAGATATTCAAGGAGTTAAAAAGGAGTATTATCACTACACCTATTCTTACACTACCCACAAGTGGATAGATTTTGACGGTATTTAGTGATGCTTAGAAGAAGGTATTGGGTTGTGTCTTAATTAAAAATGAAAAATTCATAGCCTATGATTCAAGGAAATTGAAAGTTCATGAAAATAACTACCCAATGCATGATCTGGAGTTTGCTGCAGTGATATTTGCTTTAAAAATATAGTGGTTTAATCTCTTTGGGGAGAAGTTCAAAATATATATGGATCAAAAAATCCTAAATTATATATTCACATATAAATACTTCAATATGTTCCAATGAAGATGGTTAGATCTGATCAAGAAATATGAATTCTTAATTCACTATCATCCTAGGGAAGTGAATAAAGTGATAGATGCTCTAAGTAAAAAGGATACAACAGTTTTGTCATTTATAATAATTGATAAGGATCCAATCTTCTTAGACTTGAAGAGGATGGGAATGGGAATCATAAATAAAGGGACATCATCAATCCTTTCAAAAATGATTTTTCAACCATCTCTTTTGGAAAAAAATAAAGGTGCTCAAAGGAATGATATGAGAATTTAGAAGAAAGTGGAAACTATAAGAAAAGGGAAATCCTTATAGTTCAATGTTAATGAAAGTATTTTTTGAGATTTGGGTCATGACTATGTGTACCATCAAATCCTAAGTTAAAGAAGAAATTTTTGGATGATTCACATAGTTCAAATTTCTCCATTCACCCAAGAATCATAAATATATATCAAGATATTAGAGAACGCTATTAGTGGGACAATATGAATAAGAAGATCACTAAATATACATAAAAGTGACTGGTATGTTATCAAGTGAAGACTAAAAGGCTAAATTCTAAGGGGATGATGAAACCATTTCCCATACCAATATAGAAATGGGAAAACATCACCTTGAAATTTGTCACCGAACATCTGAATACATCTAGGGGAAAAAAATTTATATGGTTTTTTGTGGATAATTATACAAAGATATCTAACTTTATCAAAAATTATAGAGGACTTATCATTGGTTCAAATTGCACGGATATACATTAGAGAAGTGGTGAGGTTTCATGGAGTACCACTATCTAATATCTCATAAAGATCTGAGATTCAACTCCAAGTTCTGGAAAAGCCTCCAATATCCTATAAACACTGATCTAAAATTCATTACATATTATCATCCTCAAACTAATGGCCAATTTGAGCTGACTATTCAAACACTAGAAGATATGTTGCGAGCATGTTCAATGGACTTCAAAGGAGGATGGGACCAATATATACCTTTGGTTGAGTTCTCTTACAATAACAATTTCTACTCAAGCATCCAAATGGATCCCTATGAAGCCCTTTATAGGAAGATCTGCAGAACACCTACATGTTGGGATGAAGTTATGGAACACAAATTGCTAGGTCCTTAAATGGTTGAGGAAATGGTGGAAATGGTTAAGTCTATTCAGTAGCACATCAAGGCTGCTCAGAGTTGACAGAACAACTATGATGAAAATCATCAACATGACCTAGATTTTGATGTTGTAGACTTGGTATTTCTCCAAATATCTCTATGGAATAATTTTATTAGATTTTTTAAGAATTGAAAGCTTATTCCAAGTTACATCGGCCCTTTTGATACCCTTGATTGCATCTGAGCAGTGACCTACCAAATTTCACTCCCACCTAACCTATCTCAAGTATAGGATGTATTCCATGAATCCCTCTTGATAAATTACATACCATACCCATCACATGTACTCAATCCAGAGGTGGTACCATTGGAGAATGAACTTTTCTATAAGGAGAAGCCGGTGAAGATCTTTGATCATGGAGACAAAGTTCTATGGAATAATACATTTCACCTGATCAAAGAGTTGTGAAGAAACCAAAATTTTGAAGAAGTGGTGCGGGAATATGAGGAAGTGATGAAAAAGAGTTACCCTTATCTATTTTAGTGTGGGAAATAAAAATTTCAAGGTAAACTTTCTTAAGGGGGGAATATTTTAACAACCCAAACTCTTATAAATAAAATTACCCTTTTGATTTAAATTAAATATATTATTATGTAATATGGTTATAGAAATCACATGCACTTATTTCATTTATTATATAATATCTAATTTAAATTATCATTAAGAATCATTTCCATTGATAATATAGCTCATGAATAGTGATTACATGATTATTATAAATATAGGGTTTTAAAAAATCCAATTGACACAAAGGAAGTGATGGACTAAACTATTAGGATCGTACCCTATGAAGGCTCATTTATAAAGGATTTCAAGGGAGATAGAATCAATAGGATTTTCCCTTCACCAATCACTAGATAATATCCAAAAATAGAAGCATGATCAAAACCATTTACGGGAGAAGTTCAAGATCATCGAGATCATGGCCCAAACCATGTACGTTGAACCACCCTATGAAAGTCTCATTGTCGCTCAACTTACTCTTAGGGAGTTTGCGGGTGTATTAAAGGGATATGTATTAAGACCCTAGAGATGTGAGTATATACATTTTTTTATATAATAATGGATATATTTTAATCCTATTATTTTTACTCTATAAATTATTTTTATTTTGATAAAATAAAACACAAATAGTATTTTTGGGTAATATTCAAATTCAATTAAGGAATTAATTTTGATGAATTAATGGAATTTTTAAATAAATAATATTTTCATAAAATATTATTACTAAATAATTTTTATTAAATATAAATGACCATAAAATTTTTATGAAGTCAAATGTAATTTTTATAAGGGATCAAAAACTGTTATTGTCAAAAAAACCAGCATTTTTTTATAAATGTCGATTTTATTTTAAAAGTGAAAATTCAAATATTTAAAAAATTATTTAGATAAAATGAACATTATTTTTGGAATCATAACATTGAAATTATCTACTATATAATTTTTCATAATTTTCTAAGACATTAAAATTTTTGAGTAAAAATTAAATATCATATAAATATACTTTGTATATTATGACATCATAATGACCCAAAAGTTATGTAATAAATACTATAAATGGTATCCAAAACCAAATATATGTTTTTAATTTAAAATAATGTAATTTTAAGTTTATTTTATTAATTTTATAAATCTATTATGAATCCTCTAAAACCATTAATATATTTTAAGGTTTTAAAATCATTTCTTTAAGAGTGTGACTCGCCTCTACATAATCAAGGGAATTATTTTATTAATTTCGTACCTTAGTCTTATAAAATAATGATAACCAATCCCATTTGGCAGAAACCATGGGATGGTTTATGGTTTTGGTTATTTTATTATGTAGAGTCCAAAACCTAAATAATAAATTAATCTCCCACATTTCCTATATAAAAGCACCAAAGATCTCATTTATCTTCACTAAAACTCCTTGTAGCATGTCCATAATATTCCCTCCACTCTCTAGAGTCCTCCCAAGGTTTCCCCAAGCTCTCAAGAATCCCCTCCCAAGAATTTGGAGTCACACACTCAAGTAAGGGATCCTCACCTTCTCTTCTTTATTCAAGTTTCCTTATTATCTTATACCTTCTATTTTAAATTCCTTATGTTGGGATATGTCTTTCCATGTACCTATTACTGTTAATTTTTTCCAAATTATGAGATACCCCTTTCCCTCTCATAAACCCATTTTATGAATTTTTAAGTGATGTTGTTATGCTGCCGAAATTTCACCACGATTTTTCCATACCAAACAATTGTATAGTGAATACCATACCCATTTCCTATAAAGGGTGTTCAACTTTATACACATATACCTCTTAGACCTAGGAAATACAAGAATTTATTCCACACTCCATGTTTGTGGAATAAAATTTTATGATAAATTATTCCATGTATCATGATCTATGCAGTACACTTAAGCATGATAATGAAATAAATGTGACGGTGCACTCAGAATTATATAGCTCTCCAATGCATTGCGTAATGTTTAGTCCCATGAGACATCATTTTGGGAAAGGGAGTGAACCTAATTATTTTATGGGACTTTTTCGATCATGATGTCTTGGTAGTAATCCTTTACCTATGTTTATGATGTAGTGTTTTAAGTTGTTTCCACATTTCCCATGTTTCCTTTATGATTATCATGTTATAGAATTACTTATTATTCATGTTTATTTTATGCCCCATTGTTATCCCTATTGTCTAACATGTATTATATTCTTCAAGTTATTCCTTGTTTATTCCCTTACTAGTCTTTATAGCTCACCCCTTTCTTATGTATGTCCCCAGGTTATCCCATGCAGTTTTAAGTACGAAGGAATATTATGAACATGTTAAGTAGGTTTTCAATAAAGACGATGTATTCCTTATTTCAAGTTGTTATGTAATGTACCTAATTCCAAAAGACACAAGTTTTATCGATCTTCTGGGTTGTATTAAGTGTAATCTTATGTATTAAATCATGTATTAATGTGTAGAAAATAGTAGGTTTTATATAGTTGGTATCAAAGGAAAAGTTTAGTTATTTTTTGGATTAGGATTAAAAAACTATAGAGAAAGCCTTAGGGATAAGACTAGGTAAAAGAAAATATCCCTAAATTTTGGTAATTATATACTAAGTGTTTTATTAGTAAAATAAATCCCAATCTGGACACTACAAGTGGATTTGGTTCTAGCATAGATGTACCCAGGTATAACAACTCTGACAAGGAATGTCGGGCCTAACTCAGTCTAACCTGGTACATGAAAATGGGCCTTACTGTAAAATATTTTGATACTCTCAAGGGATATTATTTGGTAAATTCATAAGCTCATTATGAACCATTATTAATGAAATAAAAAAATACCCATAAGAATATGTGTTTGGAAATAGATCATGAATAACATAGATTGAAGCCTAAAAATTCATAATTTAAGAAAATATATATAATTTATAAGTTGTCTATTTAATTTCATTGGATTACCTTTTATGTATTTAATAGTTTAAAAATAATCATCCTTAATTTTCCCTTTATTTTAGCCAATGGTTGGTAATAGGAAGAATTTGGTAAAAAATCAATGTGACGAGAAATGTGATGACTGCCCCAAAAATATACCCAACCCAATGGGAGCGGGAATTGAAAACTTCATGAAAATAATCTCTGAGATGACTCAGGTTCTGAATAGAATCCTAGATCAAGAGAAGCATCCAAATCCACCTAAGAGAGAACAATCTATGATTGAGTCATTTATATGATAAAGGCCTCCAACTTTCAATGGATCATCTGATCCCTTAATCATGGAACAATGGATCAATTACATTGAGAAGGTATTCTCCATCCATTAATGTTTTGAAAAGGAGAAGGTTCTACTAGCTGTTTATTTTATAGAGGGATAATCTAATTAGTGGTGGACATTTATCAAGAATATAAAGTCCGAGTAAGAGATCAAAGAGATGGAGTGAAAGGAATTCTAGAAAAAAAAATTGATAAATATTTTCCACGCACTCTCCATCTTAAAATGGAAATGGATTTCTTTTACCTTGAGAAAAAAGATGGAAAATATATCAAGGAGTATGAGGAAAAATTTAAAATAATTTCACGATATGCCTCTGAATTTTTTATTATCCTCAAATGAAATGTTGAACGCTTATTTGGTGGGCTAAAACCTAGTCCAAAAAATCCCTGGAAATCCGACACTGATAGCTATGAGGAAATTATAGGATGTGCCCTCAAATTTAAAATGGAGTTCGATGAATCTAAAGGTTATCATGGGGATAAGAAGTGGAAATTGGAGTTTAATTTTGGTGATCTGATTGAGAAATATAATGGTTCCAAGAAATTTCAACATAACACTTTTCAAAGGTGCAGAAAGAAGCACCTCAGAAATTACCTAAGGCGGGTGAGGAAATTATTTAAGTGCGGAAAGGAAGGACACCTAGATAAAAATTTCCAACAGTAGAAACACAATAATATGATAGAGGAAAGAAATTATCCATTAAACCCTTAGTGCATTATTCATTGCTTCAAATGAAAGGAACCAAGGTACTTTGAAAATAAATTCCCTAAGCCAAGGGTTTTTGGAGATAACCAACAACCTCCGAGGAAACAAGGGTGATCATTTTCCATCACAACTGCTAAGGTGGATCTTGGTAATGAAGTTGTGATAGGTGCACTATTTATTCATTCAATAATAATGAATGTACTTTTTTATTCCGTTTCTACACATTCCTTCATATCAAAAAATTTTAGTGTAACTATTAAAACACCAATAGAAATTATGGAAGTAGAGTGCTGAAAATGGAAAATGGAGAAATTATTGTATCCCAAGTATAAAACTCTTACCCTATCAAAATTTGTGGGATGAACATCCCAAAAAACCTTTTCATACTTCCTTTGGTGTAATTTTATACAATTTTGGGTATGAATTCTCTTTACCTATATAGATCCAACATAAATTTCCATGAGAAGTAAATCACTCTATGTATTATAAATTGTCCTTAAATTCTATACAAGTGAAAAGAGGTGGTTGAATATTATTTAGAACCAACATCTCAAGCATTATTCCCCTAAAATCAAGTGTATCAAGATCAAATGATTGAGTCTAAATAAATAACCATCCTTAAAGACATGTCTATTATGAAGAAATACACTAATGTGTTTCCCAAGGAATTTTTTGGTCTTACTCTTAGCTGAGAGGTTGAATTTTCAATCGATCTTAATCTTGGGGAGTTTCCATTATCCTAGAATATGTATAGAATGATTTTTGGGGAACTTTAGGAGCCTAATAAACAAATACATGAGAATATGGATAAATGGTTCATATGCCCAGGTGCTTCACTATGGGGTGCACCGGTCCTTTTTTTCAAGAAGAAGGATGGTTCAATGTGCTTTTTCATTGATTATCATGAGCTCAACAAGATCATGATAAAGAAGAAGTGTCTTCTACCATGGATTTATGACTTGTTCTATTAGCTACGTAGAGCACAATACTTCTACAAGGTGGATCTATGGTCGGGGTAATACTAAATTAGGGTGAAGAATGAGGATATCCCCAAGTCTTTTTTCGTACAAGGTACGAGCACTATGAGTTCATAGTAATTCCATTTGGACTCGCTAATGCTATAAAAATATTCATGGACTTAACGAATAAAGTATTTAGAGATTAACTTGAAAATTTTGTGGTAGTATTTATAGATGATATTCTAATATACTCCAAAACCAAGAAGTATCATGAGGAGCATCTAATCACTATGCTAAAGACCTTGTGAAAGGAGAAGATTTATGACAATTACATCAAATGTTAGTTCTGGTTAAATTAAGTCTCATTCTTGGGATATATCATTACAAATAATGGGATATCTATGGACCCTTCAAAAAAATAAGTAATTTAAGGATGGAAGAGGCCAAAATCTATGATAGATATCCATAGTTTCCTTAGATTAGCTGGGTATTATCATCGATTTGTGAGAAATTTATCATGATTTTCAAACCCTCTAACCAAGATAATTCAAAAGAGATTCATGTTTTATTGTAGTGATGAATGTGAAGATAGATTCAAGGAGTTGAAAATGAGGATTATCTCTGCATTTGTTCTCACACTACCCATAAGTGGAGAGATTTTCATGGTATTAAGTGACACTTCTAAGAAGGTATTGGGATGCGTGTTAATGAAAAATGACAATTTCATAGACTATTATTGAAGTCAGTTGAAAGTTAATGAACAAAACTACCCAATTCATGATCTGGAGTTGGCTGCAGTGATCTTCACTTTGAAAATATGGTAAAATTATCTCTTTGGAGAGAAGTGTAAAATATATACAGATCACAAAAGAATCAAGTATATATTCACACAAAAAGAGTTGAATATGTGCCAATGAATATGGTTAGAGCTGATAAAGGACTATGACTGCTCAATTCACTAACATCTTGGGAAAGTGAATAAAGTGGCAGCCAATCTAAGTAGAAAGGATCCAGCAATTTTATCATTGATGAGAATTGATAAGGATCTGATCTTCTTAGACTTTAAGAGGATATACATGGAAATTATAAAGAAAGTAACATCGTAAATCCTTTCAAAAATGATTTCTCAGCTATCACTTTTTTAAAAGATAAAGGATGCTCAAAGGGATGATGTGGGAATTCAGAATAAATTGGAAATTATAAGAAAAGGAAAATTTTTGGAGTTCAATGTTAATGAAGAAGGAGTTGTGATATTTGGGTCATGAGTATGTGTACTATAAAATCCTGAGTTAATGAAGGAATTATTGGATGATGCACATAATTCGACTATCTCCATTCACCTAGGAATTACAAAGATGTATCAAAATCTCTAAGATCATTATTGGTGGGCCAATATTAAGAAAGAGATCACTGAATATACATCAAAGTTCCAGGTATGTTAGTAAGTGAAGGCTGAAAGGTATAAGTCTAAGGGAATAATGCAACCATTACCCATACCAAAATGGAAATGGGAAAACATCACCATGGACTTTGTCACCAGACTTCTGAAGACATTTGGGGGAAACAATTCTAAATGGGTGTTTGTGGATCATCTTACAAAGATAGCTCACTTTATCACAATTTGATATGACTTCTCACTAGATTAACTTGCATGGATATACATTAGATAAGTGGTGTGGATGCATGGAATACCACTATCGATTGTATTCGGTTGATATCCAAGATTCACCTCTAAGTTTTGGAAAATTATCTAGCATACTCTAAATACTGAACATACCTTTAGTGAAACTTATTATACTCAAATTGATGTCTAATCTGAGTGGACTATTCAAACCCTGGAAGACATGTTTCAAGCATGTTTTATGGACTTCAAAGGAGTATGGGACCAACATCCACCTATTTTCGAGTTCTCTTACAACAATAGTTTCCACTATAGAATCCAAATGGCTCACTATAAAGACCTTAATGGGGAGAGGTATAGAACACCTTCATGTTGGCAAGAATTTGGGGAATTCAAATTGATAGTTCCTGAAATGGTTGAGTAAATGGTGGAAAAGGTTAAGACCATCAGTATCACATCAAGGATGATCAGATTCGATAGAAGATATAAGATTACAATCAGCAATGTGACATAGATTTTGATGTTGGAGACATGGTATTCCTCTATATATCTCTATGAAAGAAAGTGATCAGATTTGGGAAGAAGAGAAATCTTAGTCTAAGGTACATCGACCCTTTTGAGAACCTTGATCGCATCGAAGTGGTGGCCTACCGACTTTCACTCCCACCTAACCTATCTCAAGTACATGATGTATTCCAAATATCCCTCTTGAGAAATTATATACCATACCCCTCATATGTACTCAATCCATAGGTAGTACCATTGGAGAATAACCTTTCATATGAGAAGCAATCGATGAAGATCTTAGATCTTAGAGACAGAAATATATGGAATAAGATAATTCACCTGGTCAAAGTGTTGTGAAGAGACCACAAGTTTGAAGAAGTAATGTTGGAATTTAAAGAAGTGATGAAATAGAGTTACCCTCATTTTTTAGTGTGGAAAATGAAAATTTCTAGCAAAAAAATCTTAAGGGGGGAAGATTGTAATGACCAGAACTATTATAAATAAAATTTCCATTTTTATTTATATTAAATGTCTTATTATGTAATATAGTTATATAAAACACATACACTTATTTGGTTTATTATATTATATCTAATTTAAATGACCATTAAGAATCATTACCATTGATAATATAGATTTTGAATAGTGAATTCATGATTAGTATAAATATAGGGTTTTAACAAATCCAACTAACACAGACAAAGGAAGTGATGGCCTTAAACAGAAGGATCAAACCCTATGAATCCCATTTATCAGAGCTTACAAGGGAGATAGAATCACTAGAATTTTCCCTTGACCAATACCAAGTTTAGATCCAAAAACATAAACATGATAGAAACTATTTATGAGAGAAGTTCAAGCTCATCGAGATCACGGCCCAAACCATATATGTCGAACCACCCCATGAAAGTCTCATTGTCATGCACCTCACTCTTAGGGAGTTTGTGGGTGTATTAAAGGGTTGTGTATTAAGAACATATCAATATGAGTATGTACATTATTTTTTATAGAATAATGTATATATTTTTGTCTTATTATTTTTACTCTATAAATGATTTTTATTTTGATACAATAAAACACAAATAGTATTTTTGGGTAATATAAAAAATCAATTAAGGAATTTATTTTTATGAATTAATGTATTTTTAAATAAATAATATTTTAGTAAAATATTATTATTAAATATTTTTTGTTAAATATAAATGATCATATAATTTTTATAAAGTCAAAATAAATTTTTATAAGGGATCGAAAAATGTTATTGTAAAAAAAAACTCAACATTTATTGATAAATGTTAATTTTATTTTAAAAGTAAAAATTAACATATTTAGAAAATTATTTAGATACAATGAATATTATTTTTGGAATCAGAATGTCAAAATTATCCAATGGTTAATTTTTCATAATTTTCCTAGACAATCAAATTTTTGGGTAAAAATTAAATATGGTATAAATATTCTTTGTATGTTATGAAATCATAATGACCCAAAAGTGATTTAATAAATACAATAAATGAGATAAAAGACCAAATAAATTTTTCCATTTAAAATAATATGATTTTAATTTTCTTTGATTAATTTTATAAAGCCATTATGAATCCTCCAAAACCATTAATATATTTTAAGGTTTTAAAATCATTTCTTTAAGAGTGTAACACACCTACACATAAGTAATGGAATTATTTAATAATTTTGACCCTTGGAATTATAATAATGATAACCACACCCATTTTTAAAATACCATGGTAAAAACCTTAGTATGTTTTTTGGTTTTTGTTATTTTATTATGTAGAGTCCAAAACCTAAATAATAAAGAAATACCTGTAATTTCCTATATAAACCCAACCAAGGTCCAATTTATCTTCATTAAAACTCCTTATAGAACATTCATACTCTTACATCCACTCTCTATAGTCCACCCAAGGTTACCCCAACCTCACAAGAATCCCCTCCCAAGAATTTGGAGTCACAAACTCAAATAAGGGATCCTCACCTTCTCTTCTTTATTCATGTTTACTTATTATATTATGACTTATATATCCAATTACTCATGTTGGGATATGTAACACCCCAATAATTTAAAAATATATTTATTATATAATGCATGGATCATTGATTCTCTACAAACACCATTTTGTTATAACCTAGCCATGTAAACATATGTTTGTCACTTTTGTAATGTGAATTTCAAAAATCTGACATACACGGTTGCGATCAGTAAGTTATTTGGAATCCGATAAGAAAAACATAATTTTTGGTGAATAGTAACCTATCCTTATGAATAGAAACATACCCTTATGAATGGTGATATAACCTGATGAATAGTAACCTTACCTATAATAGTATATGAATAATATTCAAATGGAAGCATGATATACCTATGTTTTGGAATAAGTAAATAAATGTTTTAAAACTGTTTTTTAGAATAAATTATAATTTTAATTAAATATTAAATTAATCATATTTAGAAAACTATTTTTGAAAAATGGAATTCATTTTTGGATTCTACATGTCAAAAACTGGTTAGGGTGAATTTTTAGTATTTTTCTGAAATGCTCAAATTTTTTGATGAATAGTGAAATATGGTAAAATACAGTATATACAAATTATCAATTAAAAAACTATTTATGAAATAATAAGTGATGTAATACCACTTGATTAGAAATAAAATGAATTTATTATTATTCTTGGTCATAGAATCATCACTATTTCTGTTCTTGAGGGAAATTAATAAACTAATGATTAAAAAATTATGAAAACCCTCCTCTCCTCCACTATAAACCCCCCCTCACTCCCGCTTCTCTTCACTCCTCTAAGCCATGAATCTCTTCAAAGTTCTACCCAAATACCCTTACTTATTCACTCTCCACATCCAAGAATCTCTTGGCCTTTCTAAAAGACAAAAATCTCTTCCCTTAAGGAGGTTCTCAAATAGGTTATTTCAAGAGGTAAAGCACCTTTCTTTTTTATTTAGTTTCATTTCAATTTATATTCTTTTGTTATCCTATACTCACCTCATCTATCCAAATTACCATTATAGATCCATTATAATCTATATACTATAATTATATCATGTTAATGGAAGAACCATCATCAATATCCTTACTCTCTCTCTCTTTTATTTTATAAATGAAATCAACATCCATGAGGTTCCAATTTATAACCTTCGTGGACGATGAAGTTTTGTTCTTCAATTTATCCATCATTACTGGTCATGAAACCATTTTTATGGTTTAACCAGACTTTAACACATGTATTATAACCTAATTAATATTCTGTAACCAGTATACGTACATATTATTAAATCGTATGACCAAACTAGTTCCTAATAATCAAAATACCGCTAAAATAATCTAAGTGAATGTCATAAATATTTCATCTAATGATTCATCCTATTTACATGTAACCAAATGATATAAATGACCGTTAAAACTTTTGTATGTTCATAAATAATATGTAATTTTAATTATGTAGATTTACATCCATTCCACATGAACTCCATTACTTAAGAACAAGTGAACTGATTATGAAAATAAAGAAAACGAACACTCTGGAACGACGAAATTCAATATAATAACTTATCAATAAGGGCATAAATGAACTAAAAATAATTATGATAAACTAAATAAATGTATAATAGGTTATTAATTAAGTTAATAATAAGTCTAATTTTATATTCTAGGACCTTAAATTCAAGAGCAGGACACATTCGGACTTAAGGTAAGGGTTTCTTCATCTCACTTCCATTTTTGTGAGATTTTCTGTATTCACTAATAATACTTGTGTATGGTATATGTATACTTCCTATTGATGTAACATATCATTAATATCTTTATATTAATTGTATTCAATGTATCATTTTAATATTTTTAATTTTGGGGCATATGAATCATTTGATTACTAAGTGGTAAGGGTTTTCCACCCGAACCTCCATTTTCATTCAGGTTACTTTTACTGTCTAATTACCTCAATGAAATTATTATGTATTATTATGTAATACTTATAAATTCTATGTAATTGTTTTATAAATGTTTACTAACCACAATATTTCCTTATTTTATGGTTAGTTACATGTTTTAAAAGGAACTTTTAAAATTATTTTTGAAATACAAACCTGGTTCAAGGGATCTTTTTGAATTCTTACCCATTTTCAAGTGTACACCAGAATCTGTTTTAAGCCACCATTATTTTTATAAAAACACTCATTTTATCATGAAAAGTTATCTTGGATAATTTCTATATTTAATATAACAAATGTTCCTTTCCACTTTAAAATTCTCTTCAATACTTTCCCTAAAATTCTACAAAATGATTTAGTTCTAAAGAATCTTAAGAACTCTTTTTACATGATTTCACTTCAGTGGGACATTATTTATGCCTAAAATATAATTTAAATTTCCTAGTATTTTATTTTCTGGTATATTCATGTTTATAAACTGATTTCCTGGAAAATACAAAGGATTTTCCAAAAGAACTCTTATTTTCAAAGTAAAAAAGGATTTTTCTCATCTCACTTTATCTTTTATGAGATATATTCCTTGTTCACCACTTACTTATTAATTGTGGTGTATGTTCTGACCTTTGATTTATCATATCAATAGTCTCCTTATTCTCATAATATTCTAAGGGATTATGATTTGAATTTTTCAAGGTGGTATGAGACACTTTGGAATGTTTAAGGATTATTTCCTCAAGGATTTTTCAATTGTCTCATTTAAAAGTATCTTTATCTATGTCAACATCCTTTGTTGAATATTTTAATACATTGAGGTTTATCTCCTATGGTATCATCTACCATATTTAATTGAATTTTTTATGATTAGTTTGAATATGGATGTTCTATCTTAAAACCATTCACCAATTTACTCCAAATGGTTAGTGTTTATGCTTAATGATTGGGGAAAGTTATTTACATTTCATATGTTAGTTTCAATATGAATGTGTATGTTTTTTATGTTTATCCCCATTCATATGATAAATTCATTGGACTTAGTAAGTGTTGGGTGGGACCCACTGTATCCCCTCGATACATCGGTAGGTCTCATGAGACAAACTACAGTCTTAGCCCAAGGCCCTGAAAAAATGATTATTTATGCTCTTGGCACGAGGCCTTGATGGTATAGTGATGATATCTAGAATTATGCATTACCTTATTATAAAAATAGTATTGATGGTTCATGTGGTTATTCAACTAGTAGAATACCCATGATTATGTTTTTTTATGGAATTATTTACTCAGCTCATATTCCTGCAATAATGTGTTCATGTTTATTATTAGTAAAGGCATGTGTTTTCAATTATTCACCATGCCTAATGTTTATGTTATGATATCTTCTTATATATTTCTTACCCTTACTGAGTGTTTAAGCTCACCCCTTTCTTATGTTTCATTTTCTCAGGGCATGAAGAATTTTATTATGAATGACATGCTGAAATAACCTAGGAGTTATGGATGTTGTCAAAGGAGATTCTATGTTGTTTTTATTTTCAAGTTGTAATTCTGAAATTACATATGTATCTTGTTTCCAAATGCTACTAAACTAATTGGTCCTTCAGGATGCATATTCCTTGTTTATATGCCAATGTATTAAAATAGGGCATCGTCTCTGAGCAACTGGGGTCAGTTTCTTACAGGATATGTCTTTCCATGTCACTATAAATGCCAATTTTTTCCAAATGTTGAGATACCCCTTTCTCTCTCATCAACACATTTTATGAATTTTTAAGTGACATCATTATGCAGCTGAAATTTCACTATGATTTTTCCATTCCAAAAAAATTGTGTAGTGAATACCATACCCATTTTCAATCAAGGGTGTTCACATTTATTCACATATTGTTGACCTCCTAGTTTTAGTGTTCGCAAAATCATGATTATGATGTCATTAATGAGTTTATTTTTTCTCTGTAATTAATCTGTATTCTAAGCTAGGTGACATAATTATCTAAGGATGAGACACTGTTGAGGTTGGAACTGCCAACTCAAGACACTATTGTCCATGACTCACCACCAGCACAAAATATCACTAAGTATAAGATACCTCTAGGATATCACACCACCAGAATATCATGTCGTTGGACTGGAGAATTGAAAAAGTCTGAGACACCATCAATCAACACACTGTTAGGATTTCATGCCGCCAGACCACGAATTTGGCTAAGTGTAAGATATCGTCATATGAAGCACTGCCAATGTCATACCACCAATACAGAATTTTGGATAAGTCTAATACACCATCATACCTCGCACTACCAAACTAGAAACCACTAGTTGATATGTCACTAGCATAGTAGAATTTTGGCTGAGTCTAAGATACTGTCACTATCATACCACCAATGTCATACTGCCAGTGTGATTCTGCTACTACTACTATTCTTATTCACTTATCTTTTTAAATTACATTATTCTAATGGATATTTTTATTGAAGTTAATTCAATTTTCTATTTTAATGATTGTCTCTTAAATGGTCGACATCAAGCGTTGAAGAGAGTGTTAGGTTGTGCAATATGAGGAAGAAGCTGATTTAGATATTTTTCTTATTGTGACTGATAAAAAGTGAAGCATAATAACTCCTGAAAAAATTCATGATAAATAGATACAATAGTGAATGTAGTGAACTGATACCAAGATGTGAGCTCAGATTTCTTAAACATACATAGATCAGAACATGATACAAACATTCAATTGGGAAGTTGAATTGCACTATCACAACTAGTGACTTTCTTCATCCAAGGAACAAGAGTCTGTGACACTCTGTTTTCTTGAAGTTTTCAAGAGAACTTGACTCAACCTCCACTATTAAATCAAATCAAGATTCACAAGCTGCATTTCATCAAACTGAGCATTTCTAAACTCTACCCTTATAGATTGCTCTATGTTGTTTGTATTTATTACTTTTTGAGTAGTGTGTGTGCATACCCTATTTTATCACACACACAATGTATCTTATGCTGAACTAGAAGATACTCGATATATTCTCAATATATTTTTCTTTTTTTTTCCACAAATGAGAGTGGTAGTGGTCCTTGTATGGCCTGTTTAGTTTTACTCCCACAAATAACTATGGAAGAGGTCGTGTGTGACCTGGACAATTGTAAACTGTTGTAAAACCCAATCCATGTTGTGGATGATCTTGTTTATTTTATATAAAATACTTTTTGGAAGGTGATCACCTTTTGGATAGTACTAAGTCTTGAATTTAGACTGAACCTATTGTATTCATTATTTCCATTATGTGTTTTAATTTTGTTTAAATTTATTTATTCTTGAAAACTGAAAATTGTTTTACCTATAATATATATATATATATATATTGATAGTTTATATTAGTTTTTGTTCATATAGTATTTTGATCAATTAAACTGGTTTCAAAGGATTTAATAATACTGTATATTATTTATCTGAGACCTGATCAATCTTTATAGAAATCTTTAGAAAGATTAAGATCTAAATCATACTACTTATTTTGATAAACTAGGTTATATTTAAACATTTGAAGGATTTCAAAATAATCTATTTTAGATAGAAATTTTTATTGGGTACTCAATTCACCCCCCTCTTTAGATACTCACTCTGAACAACATTTTTTATCAGAGGTTTTTTCTTTCTTTGGTGTTAAAGATTTTCAAATCATTTTAACTATGATTTTAGTTGTACTTTAAAGATCTAAAATTTATATCATTTCTAAATTTAGTTGTTTAAATGGATAATCATCAAGAATGTTCTTCCAATAACATACCACCTTTATTTAATGGTACAAATTATTCCCAATGGAAGATTAAAATGAAAATGCATATACAGAGTATGGGTTTTAATATTTGGTCTACAATAGAAACTAAATATGTTATTCCTGATACTGCTAGAAGTACTTGGGATGATACAAAAAAGTTATATTATAGTAATAAATATAAAGAAATGAATTACTTGTACTATAATTTAGGAGATGAGGAATTTAATATAATATCTACATGCAAGACTGATTTTGATATTTGGGACACTCTGTCTGTTTCCCATGAGGGAAATTCAAATGTTAAAGAGAATAGGCTTAATACTTACACTATTAAATATGTTAATTTTAAAATGAAGCCTGATAAACCCATATTTGAAATTTATCTCAGGTATAATGAGATTGTAAACACAATGAGCTCTCTTGGAAAAATAGTATCAGACAAGGATCAGATCCTGTAATTACTCAAATACCCACCAAAAATATGGAGAGGCACATCAATTTCAATCAGAAAATCATGTGACATAAGTAAAATACCTGTGAAATATTTTATTGGAAAGATTATGATGTATGAAAAAGAATTAAAATTAAACCATGAAGAATATGAAGAGCCTAAAAAGTCAGTAGCTTTCAAGACTACTACACCTAGACAATAAAAGGAAAAAGATAAAGAGAAGTCATAAGCTATCAGTTCCAGTGATAGAGAATCACCCTTTGATAGTGATGAGGAGGTGGATCACCTAGCTAGAAGGTTCAAGAAGATTTATTGAAAGAAAACTATTATTTAGAAAATCAAATTATAAAGGAAAGTATGATAATAGAGAAAATTGGAAGAAATATTGGAAAAAGTATGATGACCCTAAGGAAGTTGTCTGCTATGAATGAAAAAGGAAAGGTCTCATAAAATATGACTGTCCAAATCTTAAGTATAAAAATAAATACGATGAAAATGACAGGATATACAAAAATTCCATCAAGGAAACGTAGAGTGCTTCTAAGGATAGCTCTAGTGACTCTAATGCTTCACCTAAAGAAAATCCAAATATATCAAACATGTGTTTCATGACTAAAGTCATTGAGGTACTTGATTTACCTACTAATTCTGATATTTTTCATGTGCATGTGTCTAATAATTTTGACAATGAAAAACATAATGATAATATATCCTATGAAGAATTATTTGAATACTACAACATGATAGAGGACACCTTTAATGAATTAAAGGATAAGAATAAAATTCTTAAAAGGTATCATTCTCTAACTATAAATATAAATTCTAAACTGTCTATATAAAAAGAGAAAAATTCTCAACTGATCAAAGAAAACACTGAACTTAAACTTTAAAATAATAAATTGAAGAAAGATCTTTAAAAGTTCAAAAATTGTATAGAAACACTTACACAAATCTTTGGAAAACAAGTTTCTCCCAAATATGTTGCTGGAATAGGATATGATCCTAGATAGAGAAGAATATCTAAAAATACTTTTGTTCCTAAATCCAGACCCAAAAGCTCTACTTATAATCATTTTTCAAAAGAACCCAAAAAGGTTTTTATTTATAAAAGTTTGAAATCTGTTTATAGGAAACCTATTAAGAAATTTTGGGTTCCCAAAGCTCTAATTTATAACATTTCTGGACCCAAATAGATTTGGGTAAAAAAAATAATTTCTTGTATAAAACTTGTTTTGTAGGAAAAATACTTAAAGACATCTGGTATAAGTATATATTACTTGGAAAGTTCTTGTTAAAGACATATGATTGGATATTATTCATGCTTCAAGAGACTTATAAAGGTTGATAGTGGACATGTCTCCTTTGGTGATAATGAAAAATAAAAAATCATCATCTTAGGCCATATTAGTTAAAAAATTAGTTTTAATTTCTAAAGTATTGTATGTTTATGTTTTAAATTATAATATGCTTATCATTTCTCAGTTGTGTGATGATGTTTTTTATGTTAAATTTGATAATGGTGATTGTATGGTTTTTTATTCCAAAATTCTTTAATTTTTACTAATTTGTGAAATGATAATGTTTATGTTGTGAACTGAAATTCTTTGATTTCTCAAAATGTTTCATGCTTAAGTGCCTTTAATAAATATTCATGGATTTGGAATATGAGACTAGGCCATTGAATAATTCACTCCCTTAGGAAGCTAACTATGAAAGAGTTAGTTAGGGATCTACCTAATCTCATGTTCTCAACTGATAAAGTTTGTAACCTATGATAAAAAGGGAAACAACACAAAGTTTCTTTTAAATTAAAGAAAGAAGTGTCAACTTCTCAACCTCTTGAGTTGGTTCACATGGATTTTTTTTGGACCATCTTGGATTTCAAGTCTTAATGGGAAGCACTATATTTATATTCTTGTATATGATTTCTCTAGGTATAATTGGTTATATTTTCTATATCACAAAATTGGATCATGTTATTACTTTACCAAGTATTCTAAGTCTGTAGAAAATCTTAGTGGACTTAGGATTAAAACCTTAAGGAGTGACCATGGTCATGAGTTTGAAAATCAAGATTTTGAATCTTTTTTCTCACAAAATGGCTACACTCATAACTTCTATTCTCCTAGGACACCCCAAGATAATGGAGTTGTTAAAATAATAAATAGAACCTTACAAGAGATATCCCAAACTATGCTTAATGAGTATGACCTACCTTTCTATTTTTGGGCAGAAGCTGTCAATACAGCCTGCTATATCATCAATAGAGTTTTGATCAGACCTATCCTTAAGAAGACCCCTTATAAGTTGTATAATAATATGAAACCTAAGGTTAATTAATTTAGATTTTTTGGTTGAAAATTATTTATTCTTAATAATAAGGATAATCTTAAAAAAATTTCTTCCAAGAGTGATGAAGGAATTTTCCTTAGTTATTCAACCTCTAGAAAAGCCTATAGAGTTTTCAATAAGAAGACCAAAATTGTGGAAGAATCAGTCCATGTAAAATTTGAAAAAACTAATCCACATAAGCCTAATACCTCCTTAGAAAATTTTGAAGGTGATTTATTTTATATGAACTTAAATTAAAAACCTTTATATTTTTATATCAAACATCCATAAAAATCATCCAGTTCTGACGAATTTCCATAACTTCCAAAACTCAAACCTGAAAATCCAAAAGTGACCAGTCCCTCTTTCTCTATAACTATTAGAACCATTAAGTACCATCCTTTAGATGTTGTTGTGGATGATCTAAATAGAGAAACTCAGACTAGAGATTCTATTATAAATCAATTTGAACATCAAGATTTATTGTCTCAACTTGAACCTAAGAACATAAATAAAGCTATTAATGATGAATTCTTGGTAATAGCTATGAAAGAATAATTGAATCGGTTTGAAAGAAATAAAGCTCAAGAACTTATAGATAGACCCAAGGAAACATTGACTATTGGGACTAAATGGTTATTTGAGAATAAGGTTGATGATTTAGGCACTACAGTTAGAAACAAGTCTATAATTTTTGACAAGGGTATATTTAGGAAGAAGGAATTGATTATTAGGAAACCTTTACACCTATATCTAGACTTGAATCCACAAGAATCTTGCTTGCTTATGTAGCACATTTTAATTCCAATATTTATCAAATGGATGTCAATAGTGAATTCTTAAATGGTTTTATAGTTGAGGATGTTTTTTTTGAAAAAACCCCTAGTTTTCAAAACCCTCATTTTCCAAATCAAGTTTTTAAATTAACCAATGATTTATATGGTTTAAAACAAGATCGTAGAGCTTGGTATGATAGGATCATCAATTTTTTTATTTCAAAAGGATTTTTGAAAGGAATAGCTAATCCTAATACTTTCATAAAACTAATTTCAAAAGATGTATTAGTAGTAAAAATATATGTTGATGATATTATTTATATATCTTTAAAAAAATATCTTTGTACCGCTTTTTCAAAAATGATGAAAAATGAATTTGAAATGAGTTTAATGGGTGAACTCAAATTATTTCTTGGATTTCATATTTTCCAAAACAAAGAAAGAATTATTTTAAAACAGGGTAAATACAAAAAATAACTTCTAAAATGTTTTAACTTGGATATCACTAAAAGTATTGATACTTCTATGAGTACCACCTATAAATTGGATCTTGATGAAGCTGGGAAACCAGTTGATCAAACCAGTTATAGAGGTATGATTGAAAGTCTTCTCTACTTGACTAATAGCTAACCATATATTATGTTTAGTGCATGTATGTGTGCTCATTTTTAAGAAAACCCAAAAGAGTCGTGCCTTTTTATTGTTAAAATAATTTTCAAATATCATAAGTATACAACCAATTTATGATTTTTTTACCTAAGAGGATAAGAATTTGATTTAGTAAGTTATTATGATGTTTATTTTAGTGGATGTAAGTTAAATAGAAAAGGAACCTCTGGAACATGTCACTTTTTAGGCAAGTCTCTAGTTTCATGGTTTAGTAAAAAGAAAAATTATGTTGCATTATCTACTACTAAAGCTGGGTACATAGATGCAGGCAGTTACTATACACAAATTTTGTGGATGAAACACACTCAACTACACTATGGATATCAGTTCTAACATTTCCTCATAAACTGTGACAACATGAGTGTAATAAACATTTCTAAGAATGAAGCTTCTCATTCTAGGAAAAAGTACATTAATATAATACATAACTTTTTGAGAGACAATTTTTAAAAAGAAGATATCACTCTTGAATTTATTAGCACAGAACATCAGTAAGATAATATATTCACTAAGACTTTGAATTATGAGAGAATTAATTATATCAAACATGAATTATGAATGATTAATTTTGGTTAAGTTTAATTACTTTTTATATACTATTGTAAATGAAATACTATTTTCATGACATCCCATTTTGATTGACATGTCATTAGTCTGTCATTTCATTAGCTTGTCACACCATTGGTCTATTATGCCATTGGATTATCATGTCGCTGGATTTTCATGTTATTGGCCTATCATACTGTCAGCTTGTCACACCGTTGATGCTCATGCCTTTTCAAGTTTTTTCTATTTCTCAATATTTTGAACCACCGGTTTATTTTCTAATTTAGGTTGTTTTATGTGAACTCAATGCACGTTTTTCCTCTTATTTCAATTTTAGTTTCAAGTATTATTTCAATTTTAGAATACCTAATATCCCAAATAATATTAAATGGTATTATTTCTATTCCCAACATACCTTGAGCCTCACGTGATACTCTTGTATCTCTCTCAATCCAAGTGAAACCCTTTTCCCTCTCGCATTTCAAATCTTCTCATACCCTCATCCAAGATTTTCGAGCCAATATAAATTCCAATAATTAAGCATTATTTTTATCTTTCTCTTTTTAAGTATAAATATTCAAAGAATAAGAAGAAAAAGTTGAGTTCACCTACTCCAATAACTTAAATAAATCCTGATCTTGATAATAAGATAGTTTTACCAGAAAAGGAAGTTGAATCAAAGTGGTTGTTATCCAGTGAGTTATCGGTACTCAAAGTACTTCATAATCATGGATGGTTAGAGTGGTTTTCTTAAAAAAAGGCCTTTGTACCCTAATTTTTTCTATGAGATTTATTAGAATGTAGAATTTTTGTTTGATCAATATGGTACTGATTGGATTAGAATTCATGTGAAAGGAAATGTGTGTTGTTTTTATTCAAGAAAATGGGCTAAATGTTTAGGTATTCCTAATGATGGAATCTATGATGACCAACAAGGTAGAACTCCAGAAGTCAGTGATTTTTTATGTATAAGGATTCTCTTGATATGCTGACTGGAGATAGCATAACCATAAGGCCTGTTTCTTCTGATCTAGATGGAGAATTTAGGTTGCTTTTCATGTTTGTGCAGCACATGCTTTACCCAAAGAAGGGTGACTTCACTACACTAAGGTACCAGGATGTGTATCTTCTATCTATGATGATAGAAGGTCACAAGATTAATCTGTATAGATATCTCATGGTGCATATGTATGAGATGACCAAGCCATCCTCATGATCAAATTTTTTAATCTAACTAAAGATGATTTCTTCTATGATGGAGGCCAAGGGACTAGCATGTGATGATGAAAAGTATGTTATAGACTATGGTTGTTTCTATCTTATAAGTTCTACTTATTTAAGAATGAAAATTAGCTAGAAATCATGAAAGAAAAAGTGGTTTGGTGAATCTAATAAGTTGTGTGATGAATATAATCTGGTTTATCATCCAACTAAACCAATGGATAAAGTTTATATAGGATTAGGGCCTGATGAAGTAGTTGAATACTTTGATGAGGATAAGGAATAGGTTTTTTTGGAAAAGTATAAAAGGAACCATCTGTGGATGTAGGGAGTGACAATGATTTGTCTTTTAAAGATTCTATCATAAACTTTGGAGCTCCTAGTCCACCTAGTAGGTTTACAAAAAAAGATAAATTGGTTAAAAGTGATGAAGAAGAGACAAAGGTCTCAGGAGAGGAGCAATATAAAAGTTAAAAATACACTGAAGCTAATAATGATGACAATGAGGAGGAAAAAAGGAATAAAAAGATGATAATGGAAGTGAAGATGGTGATGATAAAGACTTTGACTAAAATGGTGATAGTGGAAAAATCAAAATAAACGAAGTAGACATGCCTATAGAGCTTAAAGATGCACCAGTTGAGGGGGAGCAATCCCCATCTGTTGAAATTTTTCATGAAGCTACACCTATTGATAAAGTTTAGGCTAGTTCTTTTTTCACCAGTAAAACTGCTTCAGATTCTACTGTAATAGAACAGTTAGGTGTGATAGCTACTATAGAACAACGTGTTGTTAAACAAGAGAAAATAGATCTTATTGAGGAAGAATTTGGAGATGAATAGTTGGATGTTTTAAATGTTGTAAGCCTTATTTGGATGAGAATGTGGATGTTTATGAGCTAGATGTTCCTACTATTGGTACACAGTTAGAAGTCAAATCTTCCAGTTTTGTTGCACAAATCTTGGATGGTAAAATGTTAAAAGAAATATCTAAAATATTTGTATATTCTACAACTAGATAGATTTGAATTTTTGAGACAGTGATGGTTGTACCTACTATTGTGGTCCTTCCTACCACTTCTCCAGTAGTTTCTGAGGTTTTTGGCAGATGGTTTGATCCCATGTTTTAAGAATGGGGAAAATTCAATAAAATTACTTCAAATCTTGATAGACCTGAGGTTCACATATAATTAGATCCTAAGGGATCCTTGATAGCTCTAGTATATTTTTATGTAATATTGAAAATTTTCACTTATGTTAGAACTCCATCACTTGAACCTGCTCCTGCACCTATTTCTATTCTATTTGATGTAGTCACTAAAGGTGATTTGGATGATTCTGGGAAATTTTTGATGTTTTTTTATTTGAAGTTAAATAATAAAACTCCTCAAGAGAATTTAATATGTGAAAAGGATAAAAGGTACATATTCAATTTGTTTATTCAACATATCCAACCAAAGATGATGTATCACATTTATAGTGAATTGGAATCTCTCAAGTCTATTATTAAACAAATGATATATGAGTTTAAAGCTTCCCTAAATGGTATCCTTAAAAGTCTTGAGGATTCATCTTCAGATACTTCTGTTGTTGTTGCTCCTCCTCTGGTTTTTATGTTCATCAATTAAGAAAAATTGTCAGAGAATAATGTGCAACTACCTCTAGTGGTCCCTCTAGTGAAGAACTACTGATTCCTTTAGAAATTATGATGGATTTTGAGAAAGAAAATGAGTATGATCATATGATGATCAGGAAGTATTACAAAGATATGAATGCTGATAGAGAGACTATAACTAAGTCCATCAATTTCTATCTCTATAGGATTTATACCAAGCCTAGAATGGATGTGAATTTCAAATTCATGGCTGATAACTTGATAATGTCACTTTTGAATCAATATTTTAAAGAACAAGTGAGACAGATCAAAGAGATGACCCCTGTATTGAATAGTTTTATGGAAGAGAAATCAGATTTCATTAATGCTATGGAAAGGGGTATCCAAATCATAATGAATTTCATCAATATAATCATTCCCTTTCTTCATATTTATGGCCAAATAGTTGTTGCTTAGAAAGTTGTCCCAATTACTCCTCAATTTTCTCTTAGAACAGGAGTTTCTTGAGATCCTCTATCACCTTTGCCTGCTCAATTATAGTCTTTTCCAATATCTCTTGTTCAAGACTTAAGACAACTCTAACTAGTTTTTATTTTGGAAGACCATCCTCAGACTGTAGTTAGGATCTCCTCTCATGTTCCATCTATTCTACCTTGGCCTGATCCTACTGCCTCAGATAAAGAGCATGAAAAATCCAAGGCTAAAGGAAAATAACTCATCAACCCTTCAACTATATCATGAACCTTGTTTTTATTGGCTTAAATAGTTTTTTAATGGGACTTGGGTTGTAATAAATTTTTTATAATCATTTTGAATGCCTATGATATTTCTTATTCTATTATCCTTATTTCTATAATTCTTTTCTTTACCTTTTTGATAATCCCAAAAGGTGGAAAAATATTATGGAATGTTGAAAAACCATATGTAATTTCTGATTTGTTACATTTTTGTTATTGAATTTTTTAGTTATTACAATGTTTTTTATGTTATCATCAATACTATTTGTTTTATTTTAATATTTTTTTTCATTATACTTACCTTTGATACATACTATTTTCTTTCTTATTTTTTCTTTGATACCCTTTACACAAACTGTGAATGATAATTCTTGTTTTGTATTTTGATCTTATCTTGGATATCTTGTTTAAACTCTTGTAATAACATTGATGGTATGTTTTCAAATTTATAATATTTTTTTATTACATGATTTGTGATCATAAAAAAGGGGTGTATTATTGACCACATAGTTTTAATGTTTACAAAATCATGATTTTGATGTTATTAATGAGTTTCATATTTCTCTATAAGTAATATGTATTTTTCACCAGGTGACATAATTATCGAAGGATGGGACACCATTGAGGTTGGCACCACCAACTCAAGACACCATTTTCCATGACTCTCTGCAAGCATAAAGTCTTGATAAGTATAAGATACCACCAAGATATCACACTACCAGAATATCATGTCATTGGACTAGAGAATTGACAAAGTCTGAGACACTGTCAAGATGTCATGCCTCCATAGCATGAATTTAGCTAAGTATAAGATACCTCTAGATGAAGCACCACTAATGTAATACTGCAAACATAGAATTTTAGCTAAGTATAAGATATGGTTAGACCTCACACTTCCAAACCAGATGCTTATATTTGAGATGCCTTCAGTATAGTGTAATTTCTACTAAGTCTAATATATCGTCACTACCATACCGCCAGTGTCATACCGCTAGTGTGATACCGCCAGAATGAGCCACTAATACTATTCTTATTCACTTATCTTTTTAAATTACATTATTCTAAGGTCTATTTTTATTGAAGTTAATGACATTTTCAATTTTAATGATTGTCTCTTAAATGATCAACATCGAGCATTGAAGAGAGTGTTAGGCCGTGAAATATGAGCAAGTAGCTAACTCAGATATTCTGATTTCTATAGCTAAAAAAAGTGAAGTATAATACCTCATGAAAAAATGTGTGAGAAATAGATACAGTAGTGAATATAGTGAATTAATTCCAAGATGATAACTCTGATTTCTTGAAAATATATAGAGCTGAACCTTTTGAAAATATTCAATTGGTAAGATAAACTACACCATCACATCTAGTGACTTTCTTAAATCAAGGAACAAGATTCTATGACACTCTATTTTCTTGAAGTTTTGAAGAGAACTCGACTCAAGCTCTACTGTAAAATCAAATCAAGAGTCACAAGATGCATTGAATCAGACAGGGAATTTCTAAACTCTAGCCTTATAGATTTATCTGTGATGTTTGTATTTATTACTTTTTGGGAAGTGTGTGTGCATACCCTATTTTATCACATGCACATTGTCTCTTGTGATGAACTAGAAGATGCTCAATATCTTATCAATATATTTCCATATTTTTTTTTCCCGTGAATAAGAGTGGTAGAGGTACTTGTGTGGCCTATTTAGTTTTACTCCCGTGAATAACTATGGAAGAGGTTGTGTATGACTTGAATAGTTATAAACTATTATAAAACCTGGTCTAGGTTTTGGATCATCTGGTTTATTTTATATAAACTTCTTGGTGGCGGGTGATCACCAAGTGGAGAGGACTAAGTCTCAACTTGAGACTAAACCTATTGTATTCATTATTTTTTATGTGTGCTTTAATTTTGTTTTACTTTATTTTTGATTTAAAACTGAAAATTGTTTTAACTATAAATAAAATATATATACTTTGATATATTATCTTAGTTTTTTTTCATATATTATTTTGATCAAGTAAACTGATTTCAAAGGATTTAATAATATTGTATATTATTCATCCGAGACCTAATTAATCTTTAGATAAATATTTATAAAGAATCAGATCTATATCATACTGCTTATTTTGATAAACTATGATCTATTTAAACATTTAGGGGATTTAAAAATAATCCATTTTAGATAGAAATTTTTATTGGGTACTCAATTCACCCCCTCTTGAGATACTTACTCCGACCAACACATATACCTCTTCGACTTGGGACATACATGTATGTATTCCACAATCTATGTCCATGGAATAAAATGTGATAATAAATTATTCCATGTATTATGATATATGTGGCACAATTAAGCATGATAATGAAATGAATGTGATGGGTGTGCCCAAAATTATATAGCACTTCAATGCATTGGGTAATGTTTAGTCCCATGAAACATCATGTTGGGGCAAGAAGTGAACCTAATTACTTTATGGGACTTTTTCCATCATGATGTTTTGGAAGTTAGCCTTGACCTATGTTTATTATGTAGTGTTTTAAGTTGTTTCCACATTTCCCATGTTTCCTTTATGATTATTATGTTATATCATGCCTTATTATTCATGTTCCTTTTATGCCCCATTGATATGCCTATTGTCTAACATGTATTATCTTCTTCATGCTATGAATTGTTTATTCCCTTAATAGGCTTTATAGCTCACCCCTTTCTTATGTATGTCCTTAGATTATCTCATACAGTTTTAAGTACGAAGGAATATTATGAACATGCTAAGGTGGTTTTCTATAAAGATGATGTATTCCTTGTTTTAAGTTGTTATATAACGTACCTAATTCCCAAAGACACTAGAATTATCGATATTCTAGGTTGTATTAAGTGTAATATTATGTATTAAATCATATATTAATGAGTAATAAAGAGAATAGTTATTATAAAACTTAATGGGGAATGTCAGTTTCTCTTCACGTTTATCCAGTATATGCTTTCTCCAAGAAAGGGTAAATTTTACACCATGAGGTATCAAGATGTGTATATGTTGTGTCTGGTGAAAATAGGAGAAAAGATTAATTTTTTAAAATACCTGATAATGCACATGATGGAAATGAGAAATCCATATTCAAGTTCAAATTCTTTAATTCACCCCAAGTTTATCTCATCCATGCTGGAGGCCAAGGGTTTAGTTAAGGAAGGATAAGAAACGGTAGTGAGATATAGAGGTTTTTTAATCACAAGTGTGATTTGAAATAGGATGAATATTAGTTTGAACCATAGAAGAAGTAGTGGTTTGATGATAGTGAAAGGATTTTTAATGACTTCAATATCATCCATCTAGAAAAAAGGACCTTATAGACCCTATCTTGGAGCTAGATTAAGTTGTTGAATATTTTGATAAGGAAGTATAAGTTTTTTCCTCTTATGATGAGGAGAAATAGTTTCTTGTGGATGAAGGAAGTGATTTGGACCTGCCCAAAAATTCTCTTGCTATATCAGATGGTGCTCCCAGTCCTATAAGGTCTCTCTCTTATAGAGAGACTCTCTTGAAAGAAGGTGGTTATGAGGAAGAAATGGAAATTTTTTGTGAATAATAGTTCAAAATCACTTCCAAGGCTTCTAAGGAAAATGGTGGAAATTGTGAAAATAAAGAAGAAGATGAAGATGATAAAAATATGAAAATGGAGAAGGAAATGGTGATGAAGATGAAGATGATAATGATGGAGATTATGACCTTGGTGGTCCTAGTAGAATAATTAGTGTTGAGGATTTAGAAATACCTTATGAAATTGTTCCTTATCTGTGAGTAGTAGTCTCTAGATCAAAAGATAGAACTATCCTTATTAAAGGTATGGACCTGGCTGCTAGATAAGAGAAGGAAGAATCAGTTGAGGGGGAGTAATCCCCAAGTCATATTAGTCATCTGGTTGATCATGTTTTTATATATCTTGTTGTATATTTAGCTGATGTGCATAATATTGGTGAGTAGACAGATGTGGATCAATCATCCACTAAGAAGATGGAATTTGATTCTGTTGTTGAGAAATCTAGTGATGTGAAGAGATCTATTGAGTAGTTTAGTGTGGTTCCTACTATCAGTGAACCTTCAGTTGTTGTTTCTTATTTTTTAAATTATTATGATAATCCCTCTAGCAGTTTGATGGAGCTTATGTTTGAGGAGTGGAATAAGTATCTTGGCTATGTTAGGTTGGGCCTGGATTACTCAGATTTGAATGAGAATGGTATTCCTTTAAGGAATGGTGGACCTGTTAGTGGAGATGTGACGGATCCTAAGGGATCCTTAGTAGATTAGATTGATTTTTCTAGTGTTTTTATGATGTTTTATTATGATATTAATCCACTAACCATTGCATCCACATCTTTTCCTGCACCTTGTGTTCCTATTGTTTCAGTTGATATAGTCACTGAGGATGATCTTAATTCATTTATAGAAAATCTTCTTTATGATTTTGGTTCTTTGTTAAAATATTAACCTCCCTAGGTAACCAAGATCAGTGGGAAGGATTTGAGACATCTTCTAGTGCTTGTGATTCAGCATATCCATCCCAAGATGATGCTTCACATTTGTGAAGTGGAGTTGGAAAATACAATGTTGTAAAATCATATGGAAGCTATGAGAGCCATAGTGGATGAAATGAGGTATTATTTTGTGGATTACATTACTACTTTTTTAGAGATGATGGATAATATTACTTTGGTGGCTTCTTAGTCTAGTGCACCTCCTCCTCCTCCTGTTGATGTTGAGATGATCAGATCTGTTGTGAGAGAAGAAATGGGTAGTGTGTCTAGTGTTGTTCCTACAATCCCTCGAGAAAGTTTGAGGAAATTTGAGCATAAAAATGACCATGCCCATATTATGGTAAGAGAGTATATGAAAGGCGTTAAGGTTTATAGAGATACCATCACAAAATATATCAAGTATTATCTATCTCAGATATATGCTAAGTATGAGATGAATGCTCGTTTTAAGTTTCTGAATGAGAATCTTAGGATTCCTTCAATAAGTAAAGCCTTTAAAGAGAAAGTTAATCAATTTAAGGTGATGGACCCTGTGTTAAATATTTTTATGGAAAAGAATAAATATTTTTTTATTTCTATGGAGAGAGGTTGAAACATAATTATGGATTTCATAAATCTTGTAAAACCCTTTCTGCATGTTTCTGGAACTATTATTATGGATCAAGATGTCATTCCTATTATAGCTCATCTGATACCTCCAGCTACTGATTCAGAATTCTTCAGGCTAGGTATCACCAGAGACCCTAATACACCCTTACCATCTCATTTTCAACATTTTAGCCTCACTCCAATATAATTAGTACATCACATCAAGCTAATAATCATTAGAGAGACTCCTTCTCTTACTGATGTTCCAATAGTTGTTCCTACTATAACTTCAACCTATGCTACTTAGACTTATGCTTCTAATAAATGGAAGATAAAATATTAAGTTATAACTTAAACCCAACCTAAAAATATTTAAAGTTGGACCTTTTTATCTTTTATGGGGATCTTTTTTTCACTTTTTGTTGATCCTATTTTGGCTTCACTTAATGGAAATTATCTAGTTATTCATATTTTGTTCCCTTGTATCTTCTCTTTTATTCTTACTTTTTTATAATCACAAAATGGGGAGAAGATCTTATGGAATTTATTTTTTATATTTTTTATTTTCTTTTCTAGTAATGTTCCTTTTTTTCCTTTCTCTATTTTATATCTAATTTCATTTTATGCCATTTTCTGTCCTTTACCTTTTGATACAATGGTTTATAAAATTCCATGACTTTTTATCATCAAAATGGGGGGGGGGGTTGTTGGAACCCTTGTTTTAATGATCACCAAATCATGTTTCTTATATTATTAATGATTTTTATATTTTATGGTAGAATTTTACAATATAAGACATATTGAAAAAAATTGGTTAAGTTTGGGAAAGACTCACCATTATAGATGAGTTGCCGCTAAGGCTAACTCACCATTGATATGAATTTCTGCCAAAGTGTTGGAAAAACTCTCCATCAGATATGACTCACTGCTGGGGATGAGAAATTTGTTTAAGTATGTAAAACACCTACTATTGGAGATAACCCATGTAAATTCGACAAAGTATAGAAAAGACCTACCATCAGTAATGATTCTCCATTGAGATGCAAAATTGGATAAATTTTGAAAAGACCTACTGCTAGAGGATGACTCACCATCAGATCTTGGTGCCTCCAAAATTATCTAAGTATTGAGATGACCTATCATCAAAGTGGAATTTTGGGAAAGTACTGGAATGACCTACCACCAATATAAGTCACTATTAAGAATGACCTACTATCAGCATGACTCACCATTAGCTTGTCTCACCGCTAACTTATGTCATTGTTAGGATGACTCACTGCTAGAGAATGTCTCACCATTCAAAGGAGTTATCGTTTCTATTTTTCATTATTTTGAATTAAATATTTATAAATTCTATTTTATCCAGTTTAATGAAATTGATTATTTTAGTTGTTTTTTCTTAACCACTTGAAAATAACATTAAAGATCATGTTATAGATCAGTATAAGGGGTAAACCCTAATGATTTTTCTTCAAATGGATACACCTACAAGCTATTCTAAAATAAATAAGTAGACTCCCTTATGCGTATGCACCCTAACATGGATACACTTTTCCATTTAGACACTTGGATTCATGAAGATTCACACAGATAAAAACAATAACAAAGAGAACTTACATGTTGCATCTAGCCTATACACGACTTTTAGAAAGTGGAGCTTCATGATCAATCAGATATTCTCATACATTCATAAAAAAATAGAGCTTATGACGCACTGTTTCACTGACATTTTGAGAAACATGACTCGAGCTATTTGTTCAAACTACATTCAAGGAGTCCAAAACTTCAAAGCACATCAGACAGAGTAACATAATCATCTCTACATTCTTTTACTTTCTCTTTATTTTTATTATCTTTACATTACGAGTAGTGTGTATTTACTCTGTATTATTAACACATTCACTGTATCATGTACCTTAACTAGAATATAGTTGATATCTTCTCAACCCTATTCACTCATGTTTTCATATGGTGTTGTGGAAGAGGTCCATATGTGACCTATGTTTATTTTATTCCCATGGGTTTTGTGGAAGAGGTCCTGTGTGGCCTAGACAGCTTTGTTATTTTATAGCTGATCCATGTTGTGGATCAAATATTTCTTTATATAATTTTCTTGGAAATGGTTGATTTACAAGTAGAGAGTATTAGGTCTCAACTTGAGACTGAACCTCTTCTATTCTTTCTATTGTGTGTTTTGTTTTGTTTTGTTTGTTTTATTTATAAGATTTAAAACTGAATCTCTTTTAAACTTTAAACATAACCAATACTCTGATAGTTAGTATTAATTAGTTTTTATATAAGGTTTTGATTAAGTAAATTGATTTCAAAAGTTAAAGTATTTTTCTTAATTGTTTTAACAGAGACTTAATTAATCTTTGAGAAATATTTTAAAATATTAGAACTTGTATTGATCTACTATTTTAATTAAATGGGATGTTTTAATTAAATTTGGGGATTCTATTTAAACCTATTTTTAGACAAAAAAAATATTGGGTACTCAATTCACCCTCCCTCTTGAGTTTATCACTTGGAAAAATAGATATATTTATGGGAAATGAATAGACAATTCAAAGGAAAACATGGTGCATAACATAAACAAGTCTAAAGGAATTAGATTTTGAGATAAAGAACCTTTGTGGATTGAGTGACATTTTAATCAAAAACCATTAAAAAAGAGGGATTATAATAGAACTTAAAATAAAATTATTAAAAAATAATCCATGATATGTTATCTCAAATAGGTATTATTTACACAACATAATTGAAATTTTCTATATAATACCAAACATGTCTCAAAGAGAGGAATTTGAGATGAAAATTCTTACCTCGATCCTGATTTATTCTTCACTTGAACCAAACATTCTAAATAATTAAAGTAATATCATTAAATACATACCCATGAACCTTATTCATAACTATAACCATATATAATCTTCCTTTATAATCATTTTACGTGTATATATATATATATATTAGTTAGTTTTATTTCTAACCTCGAGTGTAAGTAATCTTTATCGCTTTAAATTATTTTTCTAAAAGAGGTGTTGGTATCTATTATTTTCCAAATTTTGTCACTATTAGTTCATCTAAGGTGATATAATATATGATAAAATATAGTTTATAAACCTATAATTTCATTTCATAGTAGTTTTGTTTATGATCCATAAAGATGAAATCGATGATGAACATGTTTCGGTGATTCTTAATGAACGAAGAGTGATTTATTAATTAATGAGTTAAATTTTGATATAAAATTTTCAGAAAAAAAACATTATTTACATATTTAAATCATAATATACTAGTAAATAAGTCCTTATATTCATCTATGATATAAATACATAGTATTGTTCAAGCAGGTGGTTAAACCGACCAAACATGAACCTACCATCATTAATGGATAATTATGAGGTGGTTTAGTTGTAATATCATTATACTAGAAGAATAATGATATTTTTTAGTTATTATTAGTGTGATATATAATAGTTTTAAAAAATTGTATAAAGTGAATATAATCTATATATTTCATTACTTAAAAAGAATATATCATTTTTCTCTTAGTATGCTCATTTTAAACTATTGAATTAAGGAAAATTGTTTGTTGATAATATAATTAATAGGGTATTAAATTTATCATACCATAACCTTAATTATTCCATAAAAATAATATTTTCCATTTAATTCTATCTTTATATCCATCCATTAAATTCAATAATGAAAAAAATACATTTTTCCATGGAGGAGGTAGTCTGCACGTACGCTTGGATGATGATTTCATTTTCATAGAAAAAGATGAATGATTAATATGGTTGATTATTTAAGAATAATAAAAATGATATAAATATAATAATTATTTATTAAATTCATGTTTTATACTATCCTTTTAATATGTTTAAGGAAAACAAAAACAAGTTGCGTCATGGAGGTAGTAGTATGCACAACGCACGAATAAAGGTTTCATTTTTCTTAATAGAAAATGGAAAATGTGATTGATGATTATTCTCATAGAATAATAAAATTAATTATATAACCAATAATTATTTAATTATATATTTATTTTAAAATTATTATTTGAAAGTAAAAAATGGAAATAAAGTTATTTAAGCAAAAATGATTACTCATGTTGAGCACTTTGAGATTTCCTTGGGAGATACCTTGGAAATTGATGGTGTAGGCTAATATCTTATAATGATAAGATCAATAGAGTGAAATATTATTCTATAGGAATTAAAAACTATAGGGTTTCATGGGGTAACCTAAATTTTAGGAGTTTCTTGAAGGGTTGATGAGAGGCCCCTTTTATAAGCGGTAAAAATGATATTTCTATAAATATTTCAACTTAATATAAAGGGAGCACATGTTAAACATGTCGAGTGGCTCAAAACATTAAAAATAATTGATTAGAGGGTGATATAAATTTTATAATCTCTCAAAAACTTTATTATAAATAAGTTTTTAACATTTTTCAAGACCTTTACCACTTGAATTATTACTTTTTCATTTAAGCTTTTACCGCGGTAATTAGTTTTTATGTAAGGTAACTTATTCTTTACGACTAGAAATAAAGTAATCCTTATTAGATAATTTGGACCCAATGATTATAAATTTTAAATCCATTTCATTTGAATTAATTTATAACATATTTAAAAATTGATTTCAAAATAAAATTTATAATGCATTAAAAACAATTTTTGAGAAAATATTACTTATGTTCTAAAATATCAAATATGGGTTAGTAAATTAAAATTAAAATTTTTAAATTTATAATTTAACATATAAAATATATATTTTTTCTTATAAAAATTTTTCATGAATTTTCAATTCATACTTATATACTAATAATTTCATAAAAGTCATGTTATTTGTAAAAATGATAATTTTCACTATTCATCTAAAAATCATTCATTTTATAAAAATATCAAAAACTCATATTAATAAAATATTACTATGATAAATACAAAAATAAATTTCATTTTATAAAATTAAAATTATAAATTTAAGAAATTTAACTTTTAAATGAAAAGGTGAGATATAATGAAAAACTTTTTTTATAGGAATATATATATTTTTAGAATATTAATCATTCTCATCAATATTTCCTATTATTTACTAATTAAATTGGTATTAACCAATTATTAATATCAAATATATTTTATCATCATTAATCAAAATTTTCTTGAAATATAAATGCATATCGCATAAGAAGTCAATATTTATAAAAATGAATTTTAAGCATAAAATGATTATATTAGTCATTTTAGTAATACTAATTGATTTTTCATTCATATTAAAAGTAGATTTATTTTATTTATATAAATATTTCATAAATAAATTACTCATGTTTATTATTTCTAATTCAACGGTTATCTTTTAGCGATCATACTTAAATATTTATATTTTATCTAAATATATCATGGTTTCGTTTAAGTTTGGTGTTGTGTATAGAGAAATCTATTGAACACGTTTGGATCATTTAAAGGAAGTAATATATTAAAATAATGTGGTGTTACAAAGGGTGTTGTAAGTTCATGTTATGAGTTTCATAGGAGTACCTCTATTCAAATGAGACCCTAGGCACCAAGTCATGCTTAGTGGGTAAAGTATGTGGCTATACTAACTACCAACCAGTGTGCATGAGGCCATATCAATGGCTCAGTGGGTTTAGTATGAGGATCAGGCTAGGAATGAAATTAATATGCATATAAAAACTACACTGAAACCTATTTCATCTGATGTTTCAAGGTTTGATCTTTCTTTTATACAAGATCAAGTTCATTTTCAATCTAGTGTTGATACCATTGCACTAATTCTACCTGGGTAGTCCCCTCTAGTGGTTTACACCTCTGGTAAGGATATAGTTGTGATATCACCAGTGGATATTACTATTACTGTAAGAAAGAAACATTGGTATGAATTATCTATGGTTAGTGATTTTGTATCTCTGATCAAGAAAGATACTACAGATCCCCACACTTATTCCGAGAAAAAGAGAATCTTTAGTTTTCTTAACAATCTAAATAGAGCCAGTACAAAGGAATCATTCCTAGAGGAAGGTGAAAAATCTAATGTCATTTGGAATATAGGTAAGACCCTAATAATTTATGTGATTGAGTTAGATATAGGGAAATAGGGAATCCAAACTCTATGGAATAGTTCTAAACTTAAGGTGGAGTCATAGGGGATTTTCAAGGATCATAGAACAGATCTATCTGGAGAACAGGATCCTTGGGCCTCTGTGAGTCCCACCCAATTGAATGATAATATTAGCTCTCAATTTTATGGTGAAAAAACATGAAAAATATCCCAAATCCTGGAGGAGGGGTCATTATCTAAGAATTTAGGGCAGTGCTCAATCTCATTCTGATAGATGAATACTCTTGTTCAGTTGGATTGGGGAATATTCTTCCTAAAGCTTTTTTCACTTGTTTTTTGGAAAACTATCTTCTTGGCTCTTTATGGAGGTTTTTTTTCACTGTTTTTCACATATTAATTTTTCATGTACTACTTTTCTTTTATTTAAATTAAGGAACCATGAGGTTGGATTACGAAACTCATGGTCTGAGTCTTTCTTTGATTATTATCATCATTATTATTCCGGTTATTAGGATTATCAATATTATTATAACTATCATTATTATTATCATTACAACTATCATTATTATTATCATCATCATCATCATCATCATCGTTATTAATATTTTGGGGATATAACATGTGAAGTGGTCTGGTGATTCTGAGAAATCTATTGGATATTTTTATATAGGTATCTTGATTATAATGCATTCCTTGCATAATCTCAAAGCTCACATAGAATGGATTCATGGGGTTGATCTGGATGTTCCATCAATTTTTCTCAAATTGAATTTGGAGACGTCAAATTTGAACACAATTAATTCATCTCCTTCAAAGGAATACTATGTAATTACTGGTAAGAACTATGCTTCCTATGCTCAGGTTCTAGAGGGTGTATCCATTTCTTTAGAGATGTATATAGATCATACATAAATAATTACTCCTCTTGAGGATGATTTTCTACAAGGCTCATCTGGGTTTGAAATTCTATATCCTCCAATGGTCTCTAAAAAGATGCTAACTCCTTGATTTATAAAATGATAAAGAAGGGAGATATGACATTTATAGAGGTGAATTAGGGTCCTATGTATGAACAAATTAGAGAATGTAAGAATTAGATTATTATGAATTTATCTTTGAGATTTAATGATGATAAATTTATCTTTAATGATCTTAATAAGACTCTATTAGATTTGTGGGGTTTTTATGGATGGAGAATACCTCTGTTAGGTAGAGGTTTTTTTCATATGTTTTTTCTTCAATAGATTTAAAATCTAAATAAGAGGGTTTTTCATTTATAGACCGTAAGCCAGGTATTATATGAATCTAGGATTGGTATCCTCAATTCAACCCCCACAATGTGAAGAAATCAATTACATATTCCTAAATTAAAATATGATTCTTAAGTTGGTTTTTTTCACCCTTGAATTCTATAAGAGATATCTTTTGTAGTGGGTGTCTATATCAAAATAGATAGGGAAGAAGATAGAGCTATATATAGGAATATTTCATATGTTCTTGTTAAATTTTATCTTAGCACTCATTTTCTCAAATATATTATTCTCAGTGAAAATGAATTTAAATTTTATTTTTTTAGTGTAATATGAAAATATTCCTCCTTTTTTTCAATTTCATTATAATATTAGACATGATATTGAGAAATGTTGTAAGACTTTGATCTATGGGAAATGTGTAATGGGAGGCCACTCTGGGGTGATGTGTAGAAGAATTGGTAAGCTATGTGAGGTCCCTATCATGGGAATAGAGGGATTAAAAGTTTAGGGTTCTACTAAAGCCTTGAAATCTCTAGTCTAGATTACTAGTTCCAATACTTAGGGTCTGGGTATTGAGGTGTATGTCATGAAGGGAGCCTCAACACATGGCACTAAGTCAATTTTGAAAATGATTTTTTCTGGAACTAGAACCCAGAGTGGGTTTGTTCTTATTAAAGAAGATATTTTGTGCGGAGTTGGAGACTCAATCCTAAATAGCAAGGTTCTATTAGAAGATGTAAAGGATTTTTAGGAGCAAGGGTAGAAATCTAAATCAATGGCATGCTTGTCTATGGTTTTGCATATCCAAATTGAAATGGAAAAAAGGTAAGACTCATAAATACTCTTCTAGGAGTGAAGATGGAGTGGATTTGTTAGTTCTTTATGAATATAATTTTCTTAATTATGTAAATAATAATAGAAAACACTCCTATAATACAGGTAGTGTTCACTTATCTGATCATTATACTATATCTAAAGAATATGTTTTTCTTGCTAGTTCCTTTGAAATACTTATAGATCAACTGATAGTGGTTATTCCCACTGAAGAAGAACCTACATTTACTATTAAAGAGGATTCCACTTCATTTTTTGGGGGTGTAGAAACATATTTCCCTTCATTAAAGGGTGCATAGATTGACTGTCAATTAAATCTCAGGGAGAAATTTTCATCTTGAACTGATCCCAAGAAGGATGTAGTCAAGGGTAACCCATATGTGGGATTTAGTGGTTCTAACTCTGCCAAATCCATGAAGACACTTGTTGTTGATAATAAAGTTGATAGTGCATATCTTTATCTCCACACCGACTCTAGAAAAAATATTATCTTGATCAGGTTAAATACCATGATAGTGGGGGTGAATCAGGGTATAGAGGATTAAAATAACTTCCCCTTTGAGAATATTATTTTGTTGTTAAACAAAACTCTCTTCTCTCTACTTCATATAGCTATAAATAAGCATAAATTAAAAAATGCATAGAAAACAAAAAAATTACTTAGTTTACCCTCACTAGGATACATCCAAGGAGCATACAATGATAATGTGTCAAAGTACTAAATCCACTATAGTGAAGTGTTGTTACAATGTTTAGATAAAACACATTGCCCCTCCTATTTCACTACTAGTCATGCTTTGAAAGTTCACTCCTCTCTAAACTAAAGTGAGTAAACTACCCCTTTAGAATATTCTTCCATTGGTTACTTGAATCAATATTTTTTTCACCTCATTTGGTGATTCATTAAGTTCAACTTTCATTGACGTGCTGAATATCTATTTACCATATAATTTCTTGAAAATTCCTTCTGGTTCACAAAAATTTCACTTTCGTGCAACCTTTGAAAAAATTTCACACAACTTCAACAACTTCCATGCAATTTTTAGTTTTTCATGAAACTCCCAACTTTCTTGTAACTTTTAATTTTCTCACGTAACTCCTGACACAGGTCTCTTTTTTGTATTCAGCTGATGTTTAAGTCACTGCTTCATGTAATAAATTCCTTCATGAAACTATTATGTGACTTCAGATCCCTGATATTCTCTAAGTGTTAGACCCCAAATGAGGAGGTATCAACCTATTTATAGATGTGATTGTCACTTTATATAGATTATTTGTGTTCTACTGACCTTGTACTCAACTTTTCAGGTTCACTGAACTTCAATGATTTTATTTTGACTTTAGCATTAAAATCACTACAATCTTAAAACTATAATTATTATTTCATAGTTTCATGAAACTCGGTTTCCATTACGTAAATCCAACTTTTGAGAAACTTTATAAATTTCAAAAAAATACATTAATTTGGTATATTTTGATGAGGTGGCCCCAAATATTAAATTTTAAACAACTCCAAGAAATTCCATCACCCTTTCGTGCAACTTTTTCATCTATGCAAAAAATTTACCTTTGCTTCAAAAGTAACTTTCCCATTAAATTAAATTTTAGAACCCAAAAATTTAGAAAACACTAGAAAATGATACCACCTTATACACAAAACTTCCTATACACATTCTAGAGATTTTATACATATTTTAAGTATCTTTTTTCACATAATTTTCCAACAATCACATTGTAACTTCACAACTGACCTTGTCAGACAGCTTTATTAACAAACACAACCAACCCAAAAACAATTCAATGTCATCTTGATAGATTTTTTTCCCAACATAGTATCTTTAGAATGATTGATAATATGAATAGGTCAAGTTATAGTAAAGAATTTTTATATGAAGGAATTTCTTAGGTTAAAGGATAGACCTCAAATATTGAGGCTTTCAAGGATGATTCATACAAATCTCAGCTAGTCATGGATTTAGATACAGTGAAAGAGGGGAATGCTACTGTTAATGACCCAAGGAGTATCTCTAAATATAAGGAGGTTTTATAAGGTTTATTCTCATCTAGATAATATAACCCTTAGGCCTTTCAAGGTCACACTTTAGACATTAATGATGAAAAATCATAGAAAAATACCAAAACCTGGATGAGGGATTGTTTCCCGAGTGGTAGAAGCACAATTAAAGGTAAATATCATGAGTGATTTCTTTTGTGTGGGTAGTGTTTTTATTTTATTCCTATAGTAGTGAATATTTCACCATTTTTAACTATCATCTCCCCTTGTTGTAACTCTTTAATTTATTTATTAAATTCTATTGGGAATGGGTCTCCTAAACCATTACTCAGACCTTCTTGAATTATTATTATTATTATTATTATTATTATAATCATTAATAGTATCCTTATGATCATAAATATTATTATCATCATCATCATTATTTTTGTTGTTGTTACCTCACATGCATTCCATTATCATGTGGACCTGCTCATAGGTTGGCAGACGATTGGGTGGATCAGTGTTAGGTGAGGTGGTTGGAATCCCACTAGTATAGGATCTAGTAGAAGATGGTAGGATTTGATAATAGTGGAGGACCCCCACTAAAAGGTGGGGGTTGATGACTTGATGGATTGGTTGGAAAATTGGTTGGAAAATTCACATGGGGTAGATGATAACTAGATGTGTAGACTTTGGGATGGATGAAATAGGATGGTGAAAACATTGGGTGGAGAAATCAATAGTCTCACATGTAATTGGTAGGGTAAGGAAATGTAGAAGGGGGAAACAACATCCTAAAAAAGATGGGTCCTACTGTTAGCTTTATGAGGAGGTCGGTCTGAGTTCAGGCTTCGAATTTTGGACATTTTAAGAGGGCCTGGAGGTGTGTATTGTTTCCTTTTTGTGTAACCTCTATAACCTTCTATTATGATTATGATATTATTATTATTACTCACTACCATTTTTTAGTAGTTTGGGTTTGGGGTTGTGGGGTAGGTTGTGGGGTAAAGTCCTTGGGCCTGCGTGTTTATTGAAGTTTTCTTTCATTGTTTTGTGTTCCATAGAAAAATATGTAATCAACCTTATATTATTATTATTATTGTTTTTGTTGTTTTTGTTTTGGATTTTTTTTGTTATTGTTGTTTTTGTGGTTGTTTTTGTTTTTGTTTTTATTATTGTTGTTTTTTTTATTATTGTTTTTATTTTTGTTATTGTTGTTGTTGTTGTTATGGCAGGGAGGGCTGGTGACTTTCGTTGATTGCTTCAAATATTGTTTTCCTATGATTTTGAATCTCTACTCGTTTGACTTGAATCATCATGGAAGGAATCAAGGGACATCCTACCCTATAAAGGAATCCAAGGATTCTATCTTACCCTATGAAGTCATCCATGGATGCCTTGATGTCTCTTTCACTACTCTGTTATGTGGTATTACATCCAAACAATAGGATGATATAAAGAATTATCTCATGGATTCAACTATCCTTGTTAAACCCTCTACCACACCTTCTAAATATCAATCCAATCACATCCTTAGACCATGGGTGAATCAGCCTTTTGAGGTTGTCAATGTGAAGAATTGGAGAAATTATAAATTGGATGGCCCAGTAAAAGGGATTACTTTGAATCCAAGTTCTTCTGTGAGTATGGAATGGTGGAATGAGTGGTGGTTTGATTGTGATTCAAATAAATCTCCTGAATATTTTTTTTGAGTTATAATAATATAAAGGGAAAGCGATTTATTTTCATTGTGGGATCTTATCCTATCAACTTAAAATGAAGCATGAGGGATAAACCCATATCTGATGCCATGAATCATGGAAATGGGAAGGTTTTTCTTTCCCCATTAAATGAAAACATGATTTTGGAACCTCAATCTAGGGTGGTATCCCATTGTACACCATCAATACTTGATGAATCAAGTGTTTCAATTTCTATAACTCTAGTGAAGGTGGATTTTGTTCATGTGACTGCTTCTATTAGCATCTTTCCAGAATAGTCTATATAAGTTGGGAGAGATAATCTTGAGCTAAATCTTATAGTCACCTCTAAGTAGGAGGATAAGATTGGAGAGGGATCCTTTGAGGGATCCTCACACTATCATTCAATTAATGATGCAATGATAGTTCATGTTGTGACACATATTCATAGTGTGAGTGGGAGTGGGAAAGGTTCTACTCCTATTTCTTTAGGTTGTGGACACAAGGGTCTAAGCAGTAACAATAAGGTTTCACCAACATCAGTGGATATTCCTATAATTGTGCCTTTAGGAACAAAAGGGAAATAAGTGGATAACTTGACTCATGTTGAGAGCCAGTAAGGAGATGGCATTGGATTTATAGAGAGAATGTATTATTTAGGTTCCTCCCTTGCTATTGAAGGGCCTATGAAACCATTTTTCATGCTATTGAGAAAGAGTATAATACTCTGACTGGGGAACTAGATGCTTAATAATTTGAAGTAGTCTTATATGGTAAGGAATATTTAACAGACATGGATGATCAAATCACTATGTGAGTAGACATAAAAAAGATGATGGGATGATCTTTGCATGTCTCTTCTTGTTTTTTCATGGTAGAATGTGTGTGCCACATATTTTTATTTTATAAACTCCATGTACTCTAGTGTTTGTGTGTAAGTTTTTAATAATTTTTTTCAGATCCATGGGCTTGGATTGTCATGAACCACCCCAAGTACCTTGGTAACCCGATAATCGAGCCAATTTTGACATAGCCTGAAGGGCATTCCCGATCCACATGGGTTGGTGACTAGAACATGAAATCATACAAAATGAAAGTGGTAATGTATTTTCCATAAACATTGAAAAATAAAGATAAACAAGTTAGTATTCATACAAGAATAACTCTATGAGGATAAGTGTACTAGAATTCAAGCAGACATAAATAGTCCAAATTATTATAGCAGTACCAAAAAAATAGGAAACCACCCAAATTCCCAATGGATGGAACTCTCTAATCCCAAGGATCAATAGCTACTACCACCTCTAAGTGGCACCTTACCCTTGATCTAACCTGGAAGAAGATAGTCTAAAAACACCCAAAGTCACAAGTAGAGTGTGAGATAAAATCCCGGTAGGATCTCACTAAGGATTCCATAATAAGATGTCAACATTTAATTAACCAAATAAAGCATTCAATTTTAAATAAACAAGTATGGAATTTCAAAATAATATTTACAAAAAAATCATACTTTACATTTATAATTATGGAAAAATACTTTAAAAAAATGGCTTAAATAAACATTTTATGTAAAATAGATTATATAAATTTAGAAGTCATGTATAAAATAGTTTACAATAATGGAATATATTTCAAATACGATGTCGCAACCCATACTAGAGGGGCCCATGTTGTGACTACCCCAATCTCGCCTAAAATAGGCCAGAGTCTGGTGACTAGCACTGAGTAGGCATATCCCATAAATCGGAGGCATTGACTAAGTAAATGTACACATGCGCACATCTTCAAGCCACAAAATGCTGAAATGTAAAAACACTAAGTGAACAATGCATGCATACTGCTAATATCTCACAATAGAGTATTATAGTAAAAGTATTGGAAAGTAAATAGGGACAAAATACAATCCCTCCAAAAAGAGTCTATAACCATGAGTCCAAAATATAAGAAAATTTGTATTGGGATTGTTATCTGAACCGCATGAACACACCTCAGTCTGTTCAGTCGTGCTACACACCAACCGATCCTAGTCTTCCTGGCACTCTATCAAAGGGTTGATCATATGCATAATACACGACACATTCAGGCAAAGACCATGAAGAGGTGATTATAAAAATACTTAGTAGGAAACCCCAAAACCACAAAGCAACACCACAAATGAATACCAAATAGGAAATAACCATGAAAAAAAATACCACGAAGGAAATACAGTCATCTCCACATAGATATATTTCTAAAACATATGTAGCATGAATATCTAGATATACTCTATCCAAGAAACATATTCTAGAGGTAATACACAACCAATTACCTACCATAAGATTCTTCTCGAAGCACACACATTTCAAGAGAACTCAATCCTCAAGCCATAATATCATCAAATATACTCACGAAGAGGTCTATCTCATTTGGGTCCCACCCAAAGAGAATTAATTGTTCAAGGGATAATATGATAAATAAATAGGGGATCCCACCTAGACACATTAGGGAATACCACAAACATAGTCTGGATTAACCCGCAATGTAGGGGATCCTGCCCAGACACACTGGGGAATACCACTAACCCTACTATTATGGCCTGTTAAATGGAGGAAAAACAACCTTCTCTTAGAGGTTATATAGATTCCACAAAACTTCACTAGGATTGATATAGGATCCTTCTCCATTCTCATGTATGGATACCAGAACTCTATCTAGGACTTGATCTATAAAGAGGATTAAATTCCAGTGATGTAGATGTAATGTTGTATTGAACCCTCAAGGAAAGGACCAAGGTAACACTCTCAACCTATACTGGTCTAAACTAAAAACTCACCACTTAACTTAAAACTTACATCTCATCTCTAGGGTCCCAATTCCATAGATGACTCATCAAACAGATGTACCGTTTGAAAGTTATAGCAGTTTGAAGTTTCCAAGGGGGTCATTGGGCTCATGGACCGACCGTACGGTCGGTCCACCAACCATGGTGGTCAATATCCATGGTCGACTACATCCCCAGCTACCACATACATGTGGTAGAGAGAGCGACCATGGCTAACGGTTGACCACTGTGGTCTAGCATGGCACGACTTTAGCTCAGTCACCCCCCAGGTCTGACCTGGGTCCGAACCGCTCAGCCCAGCCCACCTGGGCCTAGCCCATCTCCTCGGGCTCAATCTGCTCACATGAGGTCCACCTGGGACACCACACGTGGCCCACCTGGCCATGTATGCGGCCACTGCCTTTGGTCACCACCACCCCAATCGCCATTGCCTCGGGCTTCCAATGATGTCGCCTCATTTCGTTGGACCACTATGTTGGACCCGCACCAGTGGTCCCTTCTGAGAACCCCCAAGCCACCTATGATGCCCAGAATTCAAAATGGTTGTAGATCCATGCTCCTTGGATCCCGATCTACACAGAACTAGCCTCCATCGTCAGTTTTCCTTCAATCTGGGGGTCTGATCATGTTCAGAGCCACTCAAAAAGTTGAATCGTGTCCACGTGGGTCCAACATGGATGAACTCTAAGAAAGGGGGAAAGGAAAGAATAAAAAACAAAAAAAGGAATGAACCTATTCATTTGTTTGTGTCGTCATAAATTTGTTCTCGTTAGAATGAAGAACGAAGAAGAATAAGAAAAACTTCTGAAATAATCCCCGCAATTATAATGCATCCCACAATAATCAAACCTTGAATCAATCTATTGATAGATTGACCTATATTCATATTGAAAATAGAGAATGGATAAACTACAAAGAAACAACCACCCTACCTTGATTTGGATCAGTCACTGACAAAGAATGGTCATTGTATCATCGTCGTTCCTTGATTCGTCAAATTTGAGGGGTGTCGTTCGATCGATCTATCGTCATTCACCAACAGTTTCTCTAGAGTTTCTTCTCTATGTATTTAGAGGAAATTTAAGGTTATGAGGATAACCCGAAATTTTTGAAAATACTTAATAAAAATTAGAGTCTCTGCATCAAAAATAATTTTTATAAAATTATTTTATTTATGGTTATGTCCTTCGTGACTTTTTCTATAGATGACCCATGCCGAAAAATTATGTCATACCTAGGGTAAAGTCACTGCTCTGAACTCATTGGTGCCCTCATAATTTCTAATTTGGGAACCCATTCAATATTTATTCTAATTTTTCAGAAAACCATGTGTGTGCTCTATTAAAAGTTTAATATTTTTGAAATATTTTTTCCAGGAAAACCAGGCCTCAGAATCACACACTATCATAGTGCCTGGTCTCAAAATAAATCCATATAATTTATGAAAATAATACAAGAGAAAAATATAAGATGTTACACTCTCCCCGCCTTGGGGATTTACGCCCCTGAAAAGCAAAAAAAAGGCTACTCAAACAGATGAGGGTGATGAGCACGAATATGAGTCTCTCGTCCCCATGTGCTCTCCTAGAGATTCTTGTGATTCCACTGGACATGCACCAAAGGAATCAACCACCCATAAAGAACCATCTCCTGCCAATACTTGATCTCCAATGGGTACTCAACAAAATTTTCTCCATCCTCAATGTCCAACTCACCCCAGTCGATAACGTGTGATGGGTTATGCACGTACCTCCTAAGCTGTAACACATGGAAGACATCGTGTACCTGATCTAACTATGGTGGTAGAGCCAAGAAGTATTCTACATCACCAACTATATGTAGTATCTGAAAAGGGCTGATGAATCTCAAAGATAGCTTACCACCTCAACCAAATCTATGTAATCCCGGTCGAGTTAAAACCTAAAGGAGCATATGGTCTTCTTCCTTGAACTCCAAAGGCCTTTATCGCCTATCAGCATAAGAATTCTGATAGCTCTGTGCAGTCTTCATCTACTCCTAGATGATCTAAACCTTCTCATTGGTAGCTCACACCAACTCTGGGCCCATGAGTGCTGAATCTCTTAGGTCAATCTAGAAAAGTGGTGACCTATAGTGTCACCCATACAAGGCCTTAAATGGTTCCATACCAGTGGTATAATGATATTTTTTGTTGTATGAAAGCTCCACCAGTGGTAGATGATCCTCCCAACTATGGCCAAAATCTAACATGCACACCCCCATCATGTCATCCAAAACCTAAATAGTCCTCTCATTCTGGCCATCTGTCTGTGGGTGAAACATTGTGCTCAAGCATAACTACGTCCCAAAAGCCTCATGTAATCTCTTTCACAACTTGGATGTAAAGTGAGTATCACGATCTAAAACTATCATTGATGAGACTCTATGGATTCGAACTATCTCCTACACAAAGAGGCATCCCAATATCTCTAATGAACTCTGCTCTCGGAAATCCAGGAAGGGTGCCGATGTGGTGATTCATTCAACTATTACCTAGATAGAATCACATCCCCTAGATGTATGTGGTAAACACTCATTAAGTCTATTGATATCTCATCCCACTTCCATTATGGAACCTCGAGAGGTTGATCTAAACCCATTGGAACTTGGTGCTTAGTCTTCACTTACTGACAAGTGAGGCATTGAGAGACAAACTCTGCAACTCTCTTCTTCATCCATGGCCACCAAAATTGATGTTGGAGGTCCTAGTACATCTTTTACACACCTGGATGTACCGCCAAATGGGATGTGTGGAACTCCCTCAAAACCTACTCCCACAATGCCAAAGGTACAAATGTGCGCCCTCTGAAAAGAAAGACTTGCTCCCCACCTTTTGAATATCCATCAAGAGCATGTCCTGTGGACATCTAAGCACATAAGGTCTGGTAGTTGGTGTCTTCAAGCTATGCCTCCCTGACTCGCTATAATATTGGATGGGTGATAACCATCGACTAGAGGTAAGTTGTTCCATATCTATCCACAAAGGATATCTGTAGTGATGTCAACTACTTTGACACCTCGTTCAGCAACTACAAACTAGATCACATGATGAGAGCATCTTCCACCACGTTCCCCTTCCCAAGTTTATAAACAATATCAAAATCATAGCTCTATAGGAAATATATCCATCGCCTCTATCTCAAGTTCAGATCATTTTGAGAGAATATATACTTGAGACTCTTGTGATTGGATTAGACGATGAACCGCTTGCACATCAGGTAGTGTCACCACATCTTCAATGCGAAGACTACCGCTACCAAATCAAGATCATGGGTTGCATAATTCTGATCGTGTGGTCTCAAATGGAACAAAACATAGGCAATCAGTACTTTCCCCTGCATCAGGACACAAACAAGCTCAGTCCCTAATGCATCGCAGAACACCACATACTCAACACCTTCCTCTAGTAAATTCAGGATGGGAGATCTTGTCAACCTCTACCTCTGCTCTTGAAAGTACTACTGACACTTCTCTATCCACATTAAAGGCTTCCCCTTTCATGTCAAAGTTTTCAAGGGTGGTTATACTTTATAGAATATGGGTAAAAGCCTTTGATAGTACCCTTAAAACCCTATAAAACTACACACCTCGGTAACACTCTTGGGTGGCTCTCAAGTGAGAACTGTGTCAAACTTTGTTGTATCCATTGCAACTATAGCCCTTGAAATGACATGTCCTAGAAAATGGACCTCTCAAATCTAGAACTGAAACATCAATAGATTTTTGTAAATATAGTGCTCCTAGAGAGTGTCCAGAACCATCCTCAAGTGTCTTTCATGCTCCTCCTCAGACGCCGAGGACACTAGGATGTCATTGATGAAAACCACCACGAACTATTCTAAGTAAGGCTGAAAGATCTAGTTCATGATTCCCATGAGCACTGCTAGTAAATTCTTCATTCCAAAATAAATCAAAAAGTACTCATAGTGACTAAAATGAAATATTAAGGCCATCTTCGGTATATCTTTATCCCGTACTTATAGCTAGTGATATCCCAATCCGAGGTAAATCTTCAAGAACCATCATGCCCCTTTCAACTGATCAAAGAGGTCATCGATCCTTGGCAGTGGATACTTTTTCTTCACAGTCACCTAGTTCAAGCACCAGTAATCCACACATAAACTCAATCTCCCTTATTACTTCTTGTAAAACAAAACTTGGGATTCCTAGGGTGAAACACTGGGTCTCACGAATCCATTTCTCTGCAAGTCCTCCAACTGCACCCTCAGTTAATTAAGCTCTGTGGGAGCCATCCAATATGCAGGTGTAGATATTAGTGTTGTCCTAGGGTGTAGATCAATGAATAAGTCCATCTCCCTATGGGTAGGTAAACCTAGAACATCTTTGGGAAAGACATCTTCATACACCTCCACCACAACAGGAAACTGAGGACTCATGTTATCCACTACATTGAGGGTGAGGCTAGACAATTAATGAGTAATCAGCTACACCCTCCTATATGAGAGTTTATCCTGCACTGACTGTGTATCCTTTTTGACAAAAAAATAAAACCTAGTTCCATCACTACTGACACATTTCACTTTTTGCCTAAAATAGTCAATCTAAGCATGAACTGTAGATAACCATTTCATACCAAGAATGATGTCATAAGGCCTCGACGCTGCTACTAAGAGATCCCAACTAAAACTCTCACCTCTAATATTCAAGTAACACTGATGGAACCATTGTGTAATCATAAAATTTACTCCCATAGGAGTCTCTAAGCATATGGTTCGAGTTAAAGGTTCATCTGAAATCTCCGAGTCTCAAACAAGTTTCATGGAAATAAAGTAATGAATATCACCTATGTCTATCAAAACTTCATTTGAGGTGGAAAATATATAGATCATACCTCAGATCATCCCTGGATCCTTGGGGTCATAATCCTTCATTGCCTGCAACTATCCTCATCCCTATCCACCATCTCCCTAAGCCTGGCATGGACCACCTGGGGGTGGTGGTGTTAATTGGTCAAACCTCCTTCCACCTCATGTTTCCATGCCTGCTCCTCTACCACATATGTCTCCCTAAGGACCACCATAAACCTGTATCTTCCTCTATCTCGGTGGTCCCCCAATATTCCCTTGATCAGTTGTACGAAGGGTTAGACAATCTCATGCAAGATGTCCCTAACTACTGTATGTGTAACACCGTCTGTCCCTAGGATGATTTGAGCTGCCTTGGGAGCCCTGCACCATTGACCCCAAGTCCTAGAATTGCCTCTTCAAGTACTTAACCCACTTGGATCCCTACAACTATCATCGACTGCCTACTGTGGAGGTTTTAACTACCCAGTTCCCACTACTAGCTCCCACTATTGGTGTATGCTCCACTAGAAAACTCTCCACTAATAGGGTCTTCTCAAGCACCCCAACATAAGTAGAAATGTTAAGGGATACCACTGATGCCCTGATGTCCCTTTGTAAGCCCTTATCGAAGGTCTGATCCCTGAATAACTGGTCTTGCACCATGTCCATGGAGTATCTTGAATGATCAGTAAATCTCATTAAATACTCTTCCATGTTCATACTGACATGTTGTATATGTAGAAGCTCCTGTATGCGTACTAATCGCAACGTGGCCGGATAGAACTCCTCTCTAAAGAGACAATAGAAGTCTATCCAGGAGAGCACTATCTCTTCGTGATATTGTGTCACCAAGATCCACCATCACCCCTAGAATCCCTGAAGAAGACTCGCAGTGAGGGTTTCCATTTGGCCGGTAGGCATCCTTGTGAGTTAGAAAACACAAGTGACTACATCTAGCCAATCCTCATCTAATTGGGGGTTTAGATCACCTCGAAACTTGGGAGTTCCCTTCCTATGAAACCCATGAAATTCACTCAGCGTGTGTGCATCCTCAACTGGTAGTGCTAGTAGTAGCTGCTGCTTCATGGGTAGTGGTATAGCTGGTAAACCACCCGGAGGTTCTATCTCTGGTACAGGCCCCTGTACCGATGCCTCATCACTATGTGGATCATCCTCGTGATCTTACAGTGGAATCCTATATGGTTGTCTTCATGGAGGCATCCTAAAATAAAACTAGATGTATCATGGTCAATTGAGTATATCTAGATATCTGACTCAAGAAGTACATGGAAAACACAACCATTCCTATATGAAGCATGTACCATTATTTTTCCCCACAACTAGTGTTTTCATGTACCGAGTCAAAAAAGCAGTTAGTTAGAGTTCTGGTGTATAGATATGTCAGCTGCTACACAAACACAAGAGTCCCTGGCCTAAAATATAAAATCAAAACACTTAACATTATCTCCCTAAACCAACCTCACAGACTCCCGATCCTAAGGTATAACTGAACCACCTCTGATACCACTCTATCACGACCCGTCATAGAGGGGCCCATGCCGTGACTACCCTAATATCACATCCAATAGGCTAGGGGATGGTGACTAGCACCAAGTAGAAATATCCCAAAAATGGGAGGCATTACCAAATTACCTATACAAACGCACACATCTCCAAGCCACAAAATAATCAAATATAAAATCACTAAGTGAACAATTCATGCATACCTTAAAGATCTCACAATAGAGTATGACAATAAAAGTACTGGAAAGTAAATAGGTCTAGAACATAAGCCTGCTAAAAATATTATGTAACCAAGAGTCCAACCTGTAAGAAAAGAGCTATTGGGACTGCTGTCTGAACTGTAGGAACACACCTCAGTCTATCTGGTCATGCTAAGCACCTCCCAGTCCTAGTCTTCTTGGAACTCTATCAAATGGTCGATCATTTTCATATGACATGACATGTGCGGGAAAATCCCTTGCAGGGGTGGGTATAACAATACCCAGTAAGACACCCTAAAACCACAAAGGAAATAACCATGAAGGAAATACAATCATCTCCACACAAGTATATTTCTACAACACATGTAGTACGAATATCCAGATATACTCTGTTTAAGACACATAGTCTACAGGTAAGCCAGAACCAATTACCTACCATAGGATTCTTCTCGAAGAATGCTCATTCTAATAGAACTCACTCCTCAATACATGATATCATTAGAGACACTCACTAAGAGGCCTAGCTCATTTGGTCCCTACCTAAAGAGAATGAATTTTTCAAGGAAGACTATAATACACATAGAGGGGATACCACCCAAACACACTGGGGAATACCACGAACCCAATCTGGATTAACCCGCAATGTAGGGGATCCTACCCAGACACACAGGGGAATACCACTAACCCTAATAATGTGGATCATAATGTAGAGGATCTTACCCAGAAAAACTAGGGAATACCACTAACCCTACTGATGCGGCCTGCTAGATAAAGGATCAATACCCTACTCTTGGATGTTACATCGATTCCACAAAACTCCACTTGGGGTGATAGAGGATCTTGATCTAGTACCATGGAGGGATACCATAACTCTATCTAGGACTCAGACTCTATAGGGTATTACAATATAGTGATGTGGATGTAATGTCATACTGAACCCTCTAGGAAAGGAATAAGGGAATGCTCTCAACCTATACTAGTCCAAACTAAAAAATCACCACTTAACCCAAAATTTATGTCTCACACTAGGGTCCAAACTCCATAAATGGATCATTAAATGGATGTATAGTTTGAAAGTTATAGTAGTTTGAAGTTTAAAAGGGGGGTCATTGGGCCCATGGACCTACCGCAAAGTTGTTTTGCCGACTGTGGCAGTCGGCTGCCATGGTTGACCGCCCAGACCTGATGCCCCACTTCTTCCACAGTCGACCGACAAAGTCAATTTCACCCCTAGAAGTCGTGGAAACATTTTATCTAGAGACACTGTGGCTCACAATCGACCTCCACAGTCGATCGTGGCCCGTGTCCAACTCGCTCGGCTTGGTCTGTCTCCCCTGTCCTGGCCCACTCTCACACAGGCTGCCCGGGCCGCCGCATGTGGCCTGCTTTGCCACGTTCACCACCTTTTCTCGATGCAGCCACTGAACTTTTCTCATGTAACCACCACCACATCCTACTCCCATTGGATCCTAAATATTTTCCCACTACATTCCACATAGTCACTGCTTCCAGTCGTCATCGCCTCGGTCATCGCCACCTTCAATCGCCCCCACCTCGCTTAGTCGGACCGCTACACGGACCTGCACTGGTGGTCCTTTCCAGATACCACTAAGCCACCTACGATACCCAAAATTTTAAATGATCATAGATACATACTCCTTGTGTCCTGATCTACAGATACTTAGTCTCAATTGTCAGTTTACCTCCAATCCAAGGGTCTGATAGCATTCAGAGCCACCCGAAAAGTCAAACCATGGCCACAGGGGTCCAACAGTGATGAACACAAAGAAAGGGGAAATGAAATCCCAAATAACACCTTGAGGAATGAAACTCGGTATTTTTTTGTGTCAGCCTCAATTCATTCTCATTATAATGAAGAACGAAGAAGAATAAGGAAAACTCCTAAAATAATCCCCACAATTATAATCCATCCTGCAAAAACTGAACTGTAGATCAATCTGTTTGTGGATTGGACCAATTTCATCATGAAAATCAAGAATAGGGAAACCATAAAGAAACAACCTCCCTACATCAATTTGGATCTGTCGCTGATGAAGAACATTCATCACGTCATCATCAATCCTCGATTCGTCGAATATGAGGGGCGCCATTCAATCGATCTGTCATCATTCTCCAACGATTTCTCTAGAGGTTCTTCTCCATGTCTCTAGAGGAAATTCAGGTTTATGTAACTAACCCTAAATTTCTAACAAGACTTAACAAAAAGGAGATTCTCTACATCAAAAATGATTTTTATAAAATTATTTTATTTACAATTATGCCCTCTGTGAATTTTTATACAAAAAACTTGTGCCGATAAAAGTTATATCATTCCTAGGGTAAAGTCACTACTCTAAACTCAAAAGTTCCCTCATATTTCTAATCTAGGAAATCATTTAAGAGTTATTCTACTTTTTCAGAAAAATAGTGCACACATGATATTAAAATTTTAATATTTTTCAAACATTTGTTTCGGGAAAACCGGACCTCAGAATCACACGATGTCTCAGCACCTGGTCTCAAAATCAATCCATGTAATTTCTAAAAACAATACATTGGGAAAATATGATATGTTACATAAAAACAACAAGTAATGTGGTCATCTGTCAAAATTTATGATAGTTCCAAGTTTTGGGATCCTCACACACTTATATAATGAAAACAAAAATGTGCACATATGTCTCTCTAACATTGTCCAAAGGAGACTAACCAACATCCCATTGGGGATAAGATCTGGAAATATATTTATATTATAGTTATAAAGTGTCAATTAGTTTCTAGGGTATTCACATATTAGTGTGTTTGTCCCTAATAACTCACTAACTACCTAGGATTTCATGTGCTCAAATATGATCATTGATGGACAATTTATTTTAAAACTATTTAAAATATAACTCATCCCATTATCCCATTTCAAATATTTCATTTTTAATTAAAATCCAAAATGGGTTTTTAATCAAAACCTGCCTTTATCCAAGATAAAAGCATTGAATTTCTATCAAAACCATTTTTAAGCCATTTTCTCAATTTACAATTTGAAATCAATTTCACAATTCAAATTCCACAATTAAATTCCATAATTTAATTCAACTTAATTCCCTCAAATTTCACAACACACCCCAATTAAATGGAATTGGATGTTTTTCACAATTTCATGCCAAAACCGTTTTCAAATCCAAATCCCCCAATTCAATGGAATTGGGTTTTTAATAAATATATTGAAATAAATTTCAAAAAATTGAATTTATATGAAATAATTTAATTTAAATCAAGAAATTTAGGTTTAATCAAATTGGTAAATCAAAATAGAACCACATACCTTTTTTATGGAAACACAACGCCCATAAAAGAACCTGCCAACAAAAACAAAGGTGAAAAAGATCTAGGAACTCAACCTTGAAACAAGATTCAAAAACATGGAGTTTAGATCCATAAATTCAAAGATTATATATAAACCTCCAAGGAGGGAAAGAGAAATAGATGAATAGATAGGGACACCGCTTACCTAGAGAGTCACACTGCAACAACAACAATGATCAATTGCTGAAAAAAATGACCTGGAAGGGTTAGAAGGGTCCAAAATCACCTAAGGATGGATTTAGGTTGAGAGAAAGGAATTATGGAGAAGAGGAAATAGAAATTTCAGCCGATCCATATGTTTTAAAACAACTCTTGAGACTTTACATGATATGTAACCCAATTACACGTCATGTAATTAACAAGTCCCATAAACATAAAAAAAATCACTTTTTGTTAAAAACAAATTTATGATTATTTTAAAATTTACACATCTTGTGACCATATTACATGGCATGTAAGTCCCCAGCAAGTTGTAGAACCAGTATTTTTTATACTGAAAATTCCAACAAAACTCTGACTTCGCCATTTTAGGTATCCTCCCAACTCCTTGTCGGCCCTACCCATACAATGAAAGAAAAGGAAAGGCATGAAAAGTTTTAAAATATAACTGATAGAAAGGTAATAGTATATTAAAACCTACCCACCATAAAAACTTTATGTCCCTAGAAATCCTATCAATAACATTTCTTATCTAAAAGGTGAGGCCACTACTCTCACATCAGTGCCTCACGCTCCCATGTCTCATGAGAATCTGAATTGTGCTACCATAGCACTCAAACCAAAGGTATCATCCTCCCACAAAGTACCTTGGTTTTAAAATAAACTACCTTAACTGGTCATTCAGTCATGGATAAATCTGGTTCAATGTCAAGATCCCTCCATCTCAAAACATGAGATGGATTAGATATATACTTTCGTAGCTGAGATACATAGTACACGTTATGTATCGACATCATCTGTGGTGGAAGTGTTAAAGGTAAAAAACTTTACCCACCTACTTAACAACCTCAAAATTTCCCACAATATGAGGAGGAATATTCTCTTTCCTCCCAAGCCATCAATGACCCAACTGAGGTGAAACTTTCAAGAACACCCGGTCACCAACTGAAGATTTCTACAGTCTATAACGATGATCAGCATAAGACTTATACTGGATCTGTGCTATCAACAATCTTTGATGAATCAACTAAATATTTATTGTCATCTCTTTAACCAAGATTGTCTAACCAATTAACTTTCACTGATCTCTGACCAACACAATGGAGATCTGTAAGGATGGCCATAAAAGGCCTCAAAAGGAGCCATTTTGATCGCATACCAGTAACTATTGTTATAATAAAACTCATCTAGTCCCATATAGTCATCCCAAGATCCACTAAAGTCAAGAATGTAGGTGCGAAGCATATCCTCAAGAATTTTTATAACTCTTTTTGTCTATCCATCCAACTGTAGATGGTATGTCATACTCAAATGGACCTGAGATCCCAATGCCTTTTAAAGGCCACTCCAAAAGCAAAAAACTGAACCAAGGATTCCTATCAGAGACTATAATATATGGAACTCCATGGAAAGGAACAATCTCTTTCACATGGATATTTACCAACTCCTCAACTTTGATTGTATCATGAATGGGTAAAACGTGTGTTGTTTTTTTTCATTCGATCGATCACGACCTATATCACATTATTATTTATCTAGGTATGATACAACCCAATCATAAAGTCCATAGAGATCTCATACCACTTATAAGTAGTCACTGGAAGTGGCTGGAGAAAACCTGAAGGTTTTTGGTGCTCATCCTTGACCTGTTGGAACGTATAACAACAAGAGACAAATTTAGCAATGCCCCATCTCATACCTGGCCACCAGAATCAACGTCGCATGTCATAGAACATATTTTTGGTTCCTGGTTTCACTTCCCATTGGTAGTTATAGAAATCCCCCATCACATCTTTCCTTACCACTAACAACACAACAAAATGATTCTAATATCATAGTATGTCCTTGGTGGAGAATGACCAGTAAGGTACGGTATCCCCTCTATAAAAAGAGTCCCTAATGCTATGTAACTCATCATCAAGTTTTTGTTCTTAAAGAATCATCTTAATAAGAGTGGATTTCAAATGAACACTGGCTAAGGAAACATCAGCCTTTAATTCTTGTACTCTAATATGAAACTGTGCAAAAAGAGCCATGAAGTTCCACTCTTCTGAAAGATTCTTTCATGGACTAAGTCAGAAGTTTCCTACTCAAAGAATCTATGATGACATTATATTTCCCTAGGGTATAGGTTATTTAGAAATCAAAATATTGCCGGTATTCAACCCAATGCCTCTGGCATAGATTCAAATATTTTTTAGAGAAGATATAATTCAAACTCTTATGGTTTAAAAACACAATAAACCATTCTACAAAAAGGTAATGTCACTAAATATTAAGAACGTGAATCATAGCTAAAAGTTCAAGATCATGGGTTAGGTTATTCTTCTCATGTGGCCTAAGATTCTGAGATCCATAAGCAATGACATGATCACCTTGCATAATAACACAACCCAAACTCAAACTTGTTGCATCACAGAAGACCACATAACCATGCACGGCCTCTAGAAGATTCAAAACTAGTGCATTAGTCAACAAACGTTTCATCTCAAAAAAATAATTCTAAAATTTCTCATACTAAGAAAACTTTACTCCCTTATGAGTAAGTACAATCATCAGAGAAGAAAACTTTTAGAATTCCTTTACAAACTGATGATAATACCCAGCTAGACCTAGGAAGCTCTGAATCTCGAAAACATTTCATGGTTTCTCCCATTTCATAATAGCTTCCACCTTCTCATGATCAACTAAGATACCATGTTCCTACAACACTTATACGAATAATTTTACTTTCTAAATATATAAATCATATTCCAAAATCTTGGATTAAAGTCAGTGATTTATCAACAATTATAGAACTTATCTCAGATAATGAATATGATCCTCCTTAGTCTTAGAGTAAACAAGGATGTAATCAAAAAATACCACAACAAAAGAATCAAAGGTACTCATGGAAAATACTATTCATTGTACCCGTAAAGACTACAGGAGCATTGGTTAGACCAAATGGCATGACAAGGTACTCATAATAGTCATTCCTGCTCCGAAAGGTGGTTTTCTGAATATCTAATTCTTTTATTCTAAACTGATGGTAACTAGATCAAAGATAAATCTTCGAGAACCACCTTTTCCCTTTCAAAATATAAAAAAATCATCAATCTATGGAAAAAAATATTTTTTATTTACTGTGACCCTATTGAGTTTCGGTAATCCACACAAAGGCGAAGTGAACCATCAACTTTCTTAGCAAAGAGAGTCGAAACCTCCCAAGGTGACACAGTTGGGAGTATAAATCATTTCTCAAAAATATAATCCAATTGAGTTTTCAAATCTTTCATTTCAGTGGGTGTTATGTGGTAAGAATTAATAAATACTGGTTGAGTACGAGGTACTAAATCGATATAAAATTTTGCCTCCCTTACTAATAGAAAACCAGAGAAGTCGAAAGGAAACACATTGGTAAACTCAATGAAAACTGTAGGGAGATCACTGCTCAAATATTCTCACTCCAGATCAAAAAAAGAACTTATATTACTTTCCCCAACTCTAGATAAGAGGTTCCAGCTCTACTCGACCTTGGGTACCACTCTCCTTGAAAGATACGACACACCCCGTTGGGTGTTGTAAAGGAGACTCGTCAAAGATGAAAATCAATTCGGACTTTATGGTAAATGATTCAATATATCCCAAATACGAAATCAAGAGGTTTCATGTTGAGATCCAAAAAACTCCAAGAAATCTCGACATCTGATAGAGAGAAAACAAAAGCAGGACTACGAAGACCTTGCTCTCTCTCTTCATTTCAAGGGGTGTAGTAATATCCATCACATAATATAAAATATATAAATTAATATTTAGCATATTAACAAAATGTGTTGATTTAAATGAGTTATATGCACCGATATCAAATAAATCAATCACTAATGATGAAGCTATAGTGATGGTACCTCTCACAGTTGGTAGACCTATGTCCACTTCCTCTGGAGAATCTTTCACTGTATGAAGAAGCTTCATTTTAGATGATTATGTATGGAACCCCTTTTTCCTTGAAGAATATGATTAACCCATGGTTTTATAAGGTTATGATGGTCTCATGCCACTACGCTAAGTGAAAAGTGACCTGAGCATCTACAAGAATGAAAGATATTGGGTGCCTTATTGAAAACCCTCTTAGTGTGCCCTGGATTTCCATGCTATTAGAAAATCAAAGGACCTCTGCTAGGCACTACTGGAGGTATATAAAAACCATGATATTGAGAAATACCATGATAATCATCACACTTACTCTTTCCTTTAGAGTAATTTACACTACCACTAGGAGAAAAAAGAACTCTCATCAACCCTAACCTATCATCTAGGTCTATTTCAACCATCAATGCTCTATCAATCACATTAGCATAATAATAAGTCTTCAGTAAGAAAACCTAAGAATTAATATCATCTCTAAGTCCCAACTCTAACCATATATTCTTCATCATCTCATTTGATACTATCCCAGGTGGAAACTATATTATCTTAGTAAAACAGTTTGCATACTCTATCACAGTCTTGTCAGCCTGCTCGAGTTTAAAAAACTCAATAGCCTTGGGTAACAACATCGATTCTGGATAGAACTAGTTAGTGAAAATATCCTTGAAGTCTTTCCACTATAATCCCTCATGCTTCTTCACTATCACCATTATGTCCCACCATCTCCCTCTTTGTCCCTCTAGTGCGAAGGTGGAACACTTCACCTTTATTTCACCAAGTGTTTCAAATAACTCAAACAAACATTACCTCAAGCTCAAACATTCCTCAACCTCTTGAGGATCATTGGATCCTTTGAACTATAGTGGATTCTGGAGAAGGAACTCCTGAGCATGATTCCAAAAAACATCCCTCTGAGGTTCCACAGCTAGAGCCTGAATGGGAACTGGTGGTGGTGTTTTTCTCAAAGCATGGATAGTATGCACAATCACCTCAACCAAACTCGGTTCCAGAATAGGATTTTTTTCCCTGAGGTTTAGCAGTAGCTTCCTCCTAGATTTGATTCTCATGTCTTCTCAGAGGAATTATTCTACACAAAATTAGAAAATAATATTAAATACATAGTATTTACACTCAAATAGAGAAGAAAGGGAAATTAATCTCAACATTTAGATACACAAGATTTGGATTTCATCTTATAAAAATAAAAAGTAGTAAAAATACTAGAACTAAGCCTCAAGAATTCTTTCCCAAACCACCCCTAGTGACTTAATATTCATTATGGTGAGATCTGGTAAGACACTCAATCACAACTATCTCCGAAGTCCTGAAAAGATTACATGAATGAATACTGACATCAAGACAATAATCTCAACCTAGAGCTATGATGCCACTTTGTCACGAACCGGCCTGAGTACCCTGGTAACCCGATAACCAGGCCAATTCTAACATATCCCAAAGGGTGTTCCTAATCCCCATGGGTTTATGACTAGAACTTAAAATCATATAAAATGAAATTGGGAATAAATTTTCCACAAACATTGTGAAAGCTAGATAAACAAGTCAGTATGCATACAAGAAAAACTACACAGGGAGAAGTTTACTAGAATTCAAACAAGAATAAACATTCCAAAGTGCTACAGTAGTACCATAAAAATAGGAAACCACCCAAATTCCCAATGGATTCAAATTTCCAAGCCTAAGGATCAATAGCTACTACCACTTCCAAGTGGTGCCTTACCCTTGCTTGAACCTGGAAGAAGATAATCTACAAGCACTCGAAGGAATAAGTAGGGTGTGAGATAAAAGACCAGTAGGTTCTCACCAAAGATTCCATAATAATATGTCAACATTTAATTAATCAATAAATCTTTTAATTTTAAATAAAAAGGTATGACATTTCAAAAGAATATTTACAACAAATCATGATTTACATTTATAATGATGGAAAAATGCTTTAAACAAATGGATTAAATAAAAATTTTATATAAAACAATTTATATAAATTCAAAAGGCACGTGTAAAATAGTTTACAACAAATAATGAAATATATTTAAAATACAAACAATGAGAAAAATGGTTATCTTACAAAAGGTATGATATTTCTAGGTTATGGGATCCTCACACACTTATATAATGAAAATGGAAATGTGCACACACATCTCTTTGACACTAGTCAAAGGAAACTAACCAACATCCCACTGGGGATAAGATCATCCAATATGTTTATGTTAGAGTTATAAAGAGTTAATCTATTGATAGGGCATTCACATCCTAGCATGTTTGTCCCTAATAACTCATTAACTACCTAAGCTTTCATGTGCTCAAATAAAATCAATGATGAGTAATTTATAGTGTTTAAAATAAAATTCATCCCATTCTCCCATTTCAAATATGTCATTTTCCCTTTAAAAACCAAAATGGGTTTTTAATCAAAACATGTCTTTTTCAAAGATAAAACCATTGGGTTTCTATCAAAACCATTTTTAAGCCATTTTTTTAATTTCCAATTTGAAATCAATTTCATAATTCAAATTCCACAATTTATTTCCACAATTTATTTCAACCAAATTCCATCCAATTTCACAACACAGTCCAATTTAATGGAATTGGGGGTTTCCCCAATTTCATTCCAAATCCATTTTCAAATCTAAAGCTCTCAATTAATTAGAATTGAGTTTATAATAAGTATATTGAAAGAAATTTCAAGAAATTGAATTTAAATCAAATAATTGAATTTAAATCAAGGAATTTAGGGTTAATCAAATTGACCAATCAAAATGGAACCACCTACCCTTTTCATAAAAACACAACACCCTCAAAGGAACCTGCCAACAAGAATGAAAACACAAAAGATCGTGAAACTCAACCTAGAAACAAGATTCAACAATGTAGAGTTTAGATTTATTAATCCCAATATGATCTATCAAACTCCAAGGAGGGAAAGAGAAATAGATGACAAGACAAGGAGAATGCTTACCTGGAGAATCACACCACAACTACAACAACAATCAATAGTTGAACAGAAAGACCTAGAAGGGTTGGAGAGATCCAAAATTACATGGGGATTACTCTAGGTTGAGAGAAAGTAAGTCTGGTGAATAGGAAATAGAAATTTCATCCAAGAATCCTATTTAAAAACAACTCTCGAGACTTTACGCGGTGTGTAACCCAATTACGCGTCGTGTAATTGACAAATAAACACCGAAAAAACCCATCAAATTTTGTAAAAAAATGAATTTATTGTTATTTTATAATTTATACATCATGTAACCATATTACATGGCATGTAAATCACCTAAATATTGTAGAAATAGAAAGTTTTATGCTGAAAATTTGAACAAAATCTAGATTTCCCATTACATATATCCTCCCAACTCCTTCTCATCCCTACCCAAAAAACGAAAAAAAAGAACAACCACGAAAAGGATTAAAACGTACCTGATGGAAAGGTAATGGGATGTTACATGGATTACCAAGCTCATGGTTTGTGTCATCTTGGATCATCATCATCATCGTAATTGTGGTTTGAGCCTATATCAAGTCATACTATCCACTAACCTCCACATACAACATACCATGTTTTGAATCATAGAATCCCCCTTGGGTGAATTTATGATGTTGGTGGTGACACCAGGGCTGATGCAGGACGACAGTGATAGTGGCGGTGATGTAGGAGTGATGCAGGCAGTGGTGCAAACCCATGTAATGGACTTCAGGCCACTGGTCCTTCCGGATAATCAATGTGATGGGATTTCTATAGATTAATTAAACCCTTGGATGGGGTGTGGCATGTCCTTACTTATCCAGGGCTGTGTGTTAGTTTATTTTATTATAATCTCCAAAACCTTAATAAATTATTATTATTATGTGTCCAAGGTGTACTCAAGCCATGACACCACATCAAGAAAGAACCTGAGATCAAATCCCAGCCTTGCACACATTTGGCATGCATATGAGGGCGTGGTTTATCAATGTGGCATGAGTTTTTTCATTATTCTATAGCAGGTTCTCCATGGACGCATAAGATGATGACCAAATTCAGGGGTGAGGCCTACTAGCGATAGCGGCTAGACTCTTAAAATGATGACCAAATTTAGGGTTATGGAGCCTCAGGGGTGGTGGAGGCCACACGGATGGTGCCTTAGGATAACCTTGGGTGATACAGATAGAAACTGACGATGACCTCAATGGATGAGCTTGAGTGGTTCAGCTACCGACCCTGGCGGCTTTTGGGTGCAGGTCATGTTGGAGATGACCTTTCATGGATAGACTATGGGAAAATCATGAGCTTTGGGGCTTCTATAAATAGGCAAAAAAACTTGGGGATATTTTAGGTGGGGATTCAGGCCTATACATTGGGCCTAAAAGGATGATTTCAAGCATTCCTTTTGGTCATATTTCAAAAAAGAGGGCCTATGGGTCGATATTTTAGGTGGACCTTTGGGCTGATGTAGGCCTTTAGGCTACTCATCTGGGGCCTAAAGGCCAAGTATTGTTGGCCTTCAGACCGCTAAAATGTTGGGTTTTTAGTCCTATATAATATCTATAAAAATAAAGTATATATACTACATACTCATCCCATAAGGGGGTTGATGAGATACCCGGTATAAGGACGGTTCGGGATGTGTGCATGTGATTTATTGTGATTATAACCCCAAATAATAGTATAAATTATTATTATTATTATTATTATTATTATTATTATTATTATTATTAGTGTGTTTTTTCTTTAAAAGAAGGATGAAGTCATAATTGAAGGTCGAACAATGTCAATTATCATTGACCAAGGGATCCTTAAAGCTTAGCCTCTTGATTTGAAGAAGGATATGGTTGATTTGAGGAACAATTTGGTTTCTATTCTAGAGAAATATCTTAATTACATGTTCTTATCCAACTCTCTGGCTTATTTTGCATACACGTAGAAAATTATTATAAAGAATGGAGTCTTAAATTTCATTGAAGAAGGGCCTAAATTCTTTCAATACCTAATTTAGTAATTCAAGCATTCCATCATTGCTTGTTTGACTCCACAAAACAAGCGTAATACTTGGATTCTTGAAGAGTTAATGATCCATCTTCTTCGAGTTTAGAGTTTTTATGGGTAGAGGATTGTATCAATTGGTATGAGTTTCATCCATATCATATTCTTTTCACAAGAGCATAAATTAAAATACTTGAATTTTAGATTTATCTTACATAAGTTGGGGATCTTGGGACTTCAGGAATGGGATACTGAGTTTGATCTTGAAAGGGTTAAGAATTCAATTACTCAATATTGGATTCAGATTAGGTGGTTCAACTAGTTTTTTGGTACCCTAAAATTCTCTGAGATTTCACCTCATCTATGGGAATTCCCATTAAATTTGATAAGGATATTGAACTTTCAAGGTATGGGTATTATGCTGGATTTTTTTGTTGAAATTGGCCATTGTTCAAATTATGGTGTGAATCATGATACCACTTTTGGAAGATAAGGCAAGGAGCCTACTATTGCTCTTATGCAAGGAAAGAGGGACAAAGTAATGGGTATGGGGGTTTATAGGCCCGTAGATGGAAGTGTACCACCTATTAATGGTCATTTGACTAAAAATTGTAAATTTCTCATGGTTTCCAATCCAAAAGGCAAAGATAAAGGTTAGATGGATGAGTTAGTTAGGAATTATCAACAGAATCATGGTTCAATATCGTTTTCTATTGTGGTTGTTGGAACAAAATATGAAAATTCTATCCTAGAAAATACCTTTGTATCAAACCTTGGAACTCATGCTATGTAAGGAAGTGATCTGGATGAGCATAGTATAGGTCATGTTCATCCTATAATCAAAGATGGGTCTCAAATAAAATGGGGAGATATTGAGAACACTAAATTTTAAGACCTTGAGAGTGATGTTGGATAGGAATTTGATGACTTTCTAGAGGCTCAATATATATCCAAAGGCAAAATGGCTATCAATATAGGAGATCTTTCATTTCATCCCAAGAGGAGTAGGTCATTTGTGGATAGGGAGGTGCTAGTATAGGCTAGTAATGACTCTACCCTAGATTTTGGTGTGGGATTGGTGTAGCCCGATCTGTTTTGGATGATGTTTGGGCCAAATGCTTAGGGATCGTACTATGCACCAGGTCGTAACCTTCACAGGTCGAGCTTTGTGGTGAGATTGTTGGTAGTTGCAGGTGGAAACACACCTTTTCTCCAGGGGTGTAGGGCCTGAAGGTCTCTGGCCCAAAATTTGGGGCACTGTAGCATCTATGGAACTATAGCAGAGCTGGCTGACTGACATTGATAGGGCATTATAGTGGGTCGGTCTTTGGAGTTAATAGTACTATAGCTACTTAGACTTCCATCCACCAGCCACTATAGCACTTTTGACTTGGGTGGCCACCTTTCATTGTAGCGATGCATACTTCTAGCCACCTTTCACTATAGTACATCAGACTTTATGACCCTATTTATTATCCCATTTCGGGCTAGGATTTTATGTGTTAGAAACTATAAGAAATTTCCCTATAAATTGTGCTCCCAAATCATAGTGAAATTTTGTCTCTCCATGGATGTAGGGATCATTTTTTAAACCATATAAATCTCTGTGTCTAATATCTTCTTCTTCTTTTGTTTCTTTTCCTTTTACTCTTCTGCAGATCGTTTCTTTCTGTCGTTGAGACTCCCAATGTTTCCACAACAGTTGGGGAAGGTGTTCTCACATTACATAATGGTAGTCAATAATAAGGGATATGAAATGTGTGGAAGCTACATAGACTCATAATCTTAAGGGGTGGATTTCTCAATTAAATACTAAGATAGGATACATGGAATTTATTTTAATTGAATATGCAATAAAGGCTAATTCCACAAGTGATAAGGTTAGGGATTCAGATGTTCATGTAACTACTACATGCATGGATCATGAGGGGAATGTCTTTGAAGAAACCCCTCCCATTTTTTACAGCCCTAGTATTTTAGTACCAGTGGATGGAAAGGCTACTAGAAATGAAAACAGTCTTGTTGATCAGGATGGAATTGTAAATTTTTGGCCTCCTCTAGTTTTAATGCTCACAAATCATGCATAATTAAGTTACATTATGTTTCATTATGTTTAATTATGTTTAATCATGTTTACTTATCATCTTAATTCATTCTATTATTGTTTCATATCATAAGATATTTTGACAGAATATGACTAAGTATAAGTTATTATTAAGTTTGAGCCACCATTGTGGTGGACTCACTGTTGGATATCTCACTATTGGAAGAAAAATAGATAAGTATGAGCTACTGTTTCCATGAACCTACCAAAATCTCAACTCATAATTTTCACAAAGGATGATACATCATCACTCAAGCTATCAACACATTGATTCACTATTGTTCAACCTACTGACAGCTCAACTCAGAATTTTTGTAAATGATGAGACACCGTCACATTGAGCTACCGATAGCTAAATCACCATTGTTCAAATTACCAATAGAATGACTTACCAATGGAATCATAATTTTGGTTGAGTATGAGTTATTGGTATGAGCTACCAATATCATGAGACCCTGACAAGAAGACCTACCATCAGAGTGACCTATCATTCATGAGTCACCAATACTCGATTCACCATTCCAGATTGCAAAATGCTCTAAGTCTGAGACACCGGTTCTAATAAATTCCTACCTGACCTACCGATCTTGTGACACTTTTATTTTTACTTTTTCATTTAAATTCAAAATTATTCTAATAGTCATATTTGTGAAACATAGTGCTATTATTTATTTTAATAGCTTTTTCTGTATTTTGTAGACAATATTAATATCAATGTCAGAGACTAGTATGAGGTATGAGGTACCAAAGAAAATTATTCTTTTCAGCAACACTATATAAAGGTAATATCAGATCAAAAGCTAAAAAGTGAAAAAAAGTGGTGAAGCTACTCATGCACCTGAGAAAAACCTGAGAACTATTGAGTAGTGAAAACATGAAGACATTGCTAAGAAACTGAATAGAAGAACTTGTCGTAGGAGAAAATCTCATCCTGCACATCAACTGCCTCACTGGAAACAATAGACAGAAGATCGCACGACACTCTGTTTTTTTGTCTATTTAAAAAAATCAACTCAATCTTCTTTTAAAGACATCTTTTGAGAATCTCAAGCTGCATTTCCAATCACAAAAAGCCTTCTAAACTCTTTTATCTTTATTCTACTCTACTTGTGTATCATTTATACTTTACCAGCAGTGTGTGTATATTTGTTTTATAAACACACACTGAATCCTATGAAAAACTAATATATATATATATATATATATTCACAAACCATCTTTTAAACCTTACACTCCCATGGATAATAGTGAAAGAGGCCCATGCGTGACCTGTTTGTTGTTAGTACTCCCATGAAAATTGTGGAAGAGGTCTAATTGACCTGGACAGTTTGTATACTATTGTTTACCCTAATCCAAGGTGTGTATATTTTATTATATATATAAATTTCTTGGTGTAAGGTTATCATCAAGTGGAGAGGACTACGTCTTAGATTGAGACTAAACCTCTTGTTGTTAATTCCGTTGTGCCTTTCAAAGTTTTGTTTTCACTATTCTATTTATTCATTGAAAAAATTTCTTTAATTTGATAGTTAATCTTAGATAGTGTTTATATTAGAATTTTATTTAGAAATTTAAATTCATAATCCATATTGCTTTAACTGAGAACTAATCACTCTTTGAGAAATCTTTCAAACAACTAAAATTTTTATAAATATGCTACTTTGGTTAACTGGGTCATTTTTTATTTCAAATTGGGGAACTTTTAAGTAAGTTTTTTAGATAGAAATATTTATAGGAACTCAATTCATACCACCTTTTGAGTGTCATACTCCAACCAACATTTGGTATCAAATGTTTCTTACTTTCAAAGTTTTCAAAGTTTATAAATATTTTCAATTGTAATTTTAGTTGTGTTTTAAAGATCTCAAAATTTTTATCAGTTCAAAAATTTTATTTCTTTAAAATTTGTTTTAAATGAAAAATAGATAGGAAGGTGTTGCTACCAATAGACCTCCCTATTTTAATATAACAAACTATGATCAATGGAAAATCAAAATGATAATACATTTAGAAAGAATGGGTTTTGAAATCTGGTCTGCTATAGTTGATGAATATAAAATTCCTACTGCTACTAGAAACACCTGGGATGATGCCACTAAGGCATCCTATAATAATAATTTCAAAGCTATGAATAAATTATAATGTGCTCTAGGTGATGAATAATTCAATAGGATTTTTTCATGTAAAACAGCCTTTGAAATTTGGGATACTCTAGCTATTTTACATTAATGAACCACTAATGTAAAGGAAATGATGCTTAACACATATACTAAAAAATATGATAACTTGAAAATGAATCCTGAAAAACCTATTTCTGACATGTATCTCAGGTTCAATGAGTTTTTGAATAACATGATCTCACCATGAAATAGAATCACTATAAATGAAAAAATCATGTAAATCTTGAGATGTATTCCAAAAAGATAGAGAGGGACATCAGTATCAATTAGAGAATCTTGTGATATCGATTCACTACCTGTAAAGGAGATGATAGGTTAGTTGATGATGTATGAATAAGAACTAAAGGTCAAAAGAGATGAAGATGATGAACCTAAAACAAAGTCGGTGGCTTTCAAAACCACTACATCCAAACAAAAGGAGAAAAATCAAGTTCATGCTGAAAGTTCTAGAAATGAAGATACATCAGGTGATAATGATGGGGAAATTGATTGACTAGCTAGGAGATTTAAGAATTTTTATAGAAATAATAAATTCTTTAGAAATCCTAGTTACATAGTGAATTATGACAATAAATGTAACTAAAAAAGGATTGGAAAAGAAGTGAAAATACCAATGAAATAGTCTTCTATGAATGTAAAAGAAAAGGACATGTGAAATTTGACTATCTAAATCTAAAGTAAAAGAAGAAATATGAGGACAAATATAGAAATTACAAGAAGGATATGAAGGCTACCTAGAGTGCTTCTGAGGAAAGATCCAATGAATATAAATCATCTCATGATGAAAAGGGTGAAAAATCCAACATGTGTTTTATGAAAAACACATCTAAGGTAACCCTAGTATCTCCTACATAGAATTCTTATTATTCTGGATATGAATCTGAATCAGACAATTCTAAAAATATGACTAATGAAGAAATTTTTGAATACTATAAAATGCTTGAGGATACTTGAAATAAATTGAAAGATAAATATAAAACTCTCAAAAAACAACATTCTATTTCTACTACTATTAAGTTTGAACTCACTATAGAAAAGGAAAATAATATTCAACTACTCAATGAAAATAAATAACTTAAACTTTCTAATGAGAAATTAAATAAGGATTTAGAGATATTTTAAAATGGTAAAGATACCTTAGTTCAAATTATTGGAAAATAGGTTGCTTTTAAATATACTATTTTCCTTGGTTATCAACCTGAGAAAATAAATTTTGTTAAAACTAACTTTGTATCCAAATTTGGAAAATCAGGTTTTATGTCCAATTCTAGAAAATTTTCTACAACCTCTAGCACTATAAATTCTTTTACTGCTTCTAGTTATTCTAGACCTAACAGATTTTATTTTTCTAAAACTTTAAAAACTATTTATAGAAAACTCATGATCCAAATGTGGGTTCCTAAAGCTTTAATTACTAATATTACTAGACCCAAACATATCTGGGTACCAAAGTATCTTCTTGTTTAAACTGTTTTTGTAGAAAACTGTTTGAAGAGTTCATGTAAGAGCTTATGGTACTTGGACAGTGGGTGTTCAATACACATGACAGGGGACTACTATAGCTTCAAGAACCTCATAAATATTGATGGTGGGAATGTCACCTTTGGTGAAAATGAAAAAAGAAAAATTATTGGCCTTGGCCAAATCGGTAACACTAACTCGGTTTTAATTTCTAAAGTTATTTATATTGATGGTCTTAAGTACAATCTGGTTAGCATTTCATAGTTATGTAATGATGGATTTTATGTTCAATTTAAAAATTATTCTTATAATGTTTTTTATTCAAAGAATGATTTAGTGTTTACTGCCTTTAGAAATGAAAATGTATATGTTTTAAATATGGATTCTTTAGTTTCACAAAATGTTTCTTACATAAGTGCCTTTCATAAAGAGTCTTGGATCTTGCATATAAAACTATTCCACTATAACATTCACTCTCTTATAAATATTACTACAAAAGGATTAGTCAAGGATCTACCTAAACTAGAGTTTCCAAATGATAAAGTTTGTAATCCTTGTCAAAAAGGAAAACAGCACAAAATATCTTTCAAACCAAAGAAAGAAGTTTCAACTTCTCAACCTATTGAGTTAGTTCACATGGATTTGTTTGGAACTTCTAGAGTTTAAAGTTTAAATGGGAGTCACTATGTTTATATTCTAGTATATGAATTTTCTATGTAAACTTGGACCTTGTTTTTAACTCACAAAAATGAGGCTTGTTCTTATTTCACCAAGTATGTTAGGTCATTAGAAAACTTAAGTGAACTTAGGATCAAAACTGTAAGAATTGATCATGGATATGAGTTTAAAAATTAATAATTTGAATCTTTTTTCTCTCAAAATGGCTATAGTCATAACTTCTCTGCTTCTAGGACACCCTAGTAGAATGGAGTTGTAAAAAGAAGAAATAGAACCTTACAAGAAATAGCTTAGACTATGCTTAATGAATATGATTTACCTATTTATTTTTAGGTAGAATATACGTATACAAATTGTTATATAATCAATAGAGTTTTAATAAGACCTATCCTAAATAAAAACCCATGTGAGCTGTGGAATAATAGGAAACCCAAGGTTAATTACTTCAATTTTTTTGGTTGCAAAGTCTTTATTATCAATACAAAAGATAATCTAGAAAAAATTTCCTCCAAGAGTGATGAAGAGAGTTTCCTAGGTTATTCAATATCTAGTAAATCATATAGAGTTTTTAATAAGAGAACCAAGTGTGTGGAAGAATCTTTGCATGTCAAATTTGATGAAATAGATCCACATGAGTCCAGAACTTCCATAAAAAATTTTGAAGATAATTTGTCCAGTCTAGACATAAATCCAAAATTTTTTGATTCTATTATTAAACAAGTAGAAAAATCTAGTTCTGGAAACTCTCCAGATTCTGAAAATAAACCCAAATCTATAGATGAATCTAAAGTAACCATCCCTTCTTTTTCTAGATCTATTAGAACCCTCAAAAACCATCCTCTAGATGCTACAGTTGGAGACTTAGATAAAGGAACACATACTAGAGCTTCTCTAAGAAACTAGGTTGAACATAAATCCTTTCTATCATATCTTGAACCTAAAAACCTAAATTATACAATCAATTGTGAATTCCATATGATGGCTATACAAGAAGAATTAAACCAGTTTGAAAGAAACAATGTATGGAAGCTAGTTGATAGACCTAAAGACACCATAACTATAGGCGCTAAGTGGGTGTTTTGAAAAAAAAGTGGATGAAGATGGTACAATGGTAATAAATAAAGCTAGTATAGTTGCACAAGGTTATAGTCAAGAGGAAGGAATAGATTATGAAGAAACCTTTTCACCTGTAGCCCAACTTGAATCCATTAGAATACTTCTAGATTATGCAGCACATCTTAATTTCAAACTTTATCAAATGGATTTAAAAAGTGAATTCCTGAATGGTTATATAGTTGAGGATGTTTTTTTTTGAACAAACCCCTGGTTTTACAAATCCTTATTTCTAAAATCATGTTTTTAAATTAAAAAAAGTTTTGTAGAGTTTAAAATAGGCTCCAAGAGCTTGGTATGATAAGCTCAGCACTTTTCTTATTTCAAAAGGTTTTACTAAAGGAATACATTATCCTACTATTTTCATAAAAATAATTTCTAAAGATGTTTTAATTATTCAAATATATGTTGATGATATTATTTTTTTATCTTCAAAAATATATTTATGTGTTTATTTTTCAAAAATGATGAAAAATGAGTTTGAAATGAGTTTAATGGGTGGACTTAAATTCTTTCTTGGATTTCAAATTTTTTAAAATAAGGTAGCAATTATTTTAAATCAAAGTAAATATACTAAATATATTTTAAAACTTTTTAACTTTTATATTACTAAAAGTAGTGATAATCCTTGAGTACCACCTGTAAATTGGATCTTGATGAAGATTGAAAATCAGTGGATCAAACCAATTAGAGTGGTATGATTGGAAGTCTTCTTTACTTAACTACTAGTTGACTAGATATTATATTTAATGTGTTTATGTGTGCTCATTTTCAAGAAAATACTAAATATTCACATCTTCTTATTGTTAAAATAATTTTCAAATACCTCAAATACACTGCCAACTTAGGTCTGTTCTATCCTATAAGATATCCATTTGACTTAGTTAGCTACTCTGATGTTGATTATATTGTCTACAAGTTAGATAGAAAAAAACCCTCTAGAACATGTCACTTTTTGGGAAAGTCTCTAGTTTCATGGTGTAGTAAGAAACAAAATTCCATTACATTATCTACTACAAAAGCTATATACATATCTTTCGTTAGTTGTTGTGCTCAAATTTTATGGATGAAACACACTTTGTTAGACTATGGATATCAATTTAGGAATGCCCTTATAAACTATGATAACACAAGTTATATTAACATTTCTAAGAATACAGTTTCTCATTCAAGGACAAATCATATTGATGTAAGACATCAATTTTTAAGAGGCCATTATCAAAAAGGTGATATAACACTTGAATTCATTGATACTGAACATCATCTTGCTGATATTTTTACTAAGCCTTTAAATTCTGAGAGAATGAACTACATCATACATGATTTGGGGATGATCAATTTTGAGTAACTAAATGTTGAGTGAATAATTGTTGAGTGTCTCACCATTGATGTCTCACCCTTGATGTATCATCATTGATGACTCACAATTGATGTCTCGCCATTGATGACTCATTGTTGATGACTCATCGTTGATAACTTGTCATTGATGAATTGTTGTTGATGACTCACCATTGATGACTCACTGATGACAAATAACCATTATAACTCACTATTAGAACTCACCATCGTAACTTACCATTATCCTTTACTTTGTTATTTTTCTGGATCAAACTTAAACCTGCTATTTTAATTATTTCTGTTTATTTTATTCTGAATTTGCGATTTATGTTTTCTAAATCCCTAAATGATAAATATCGAACCGACCCAAAATAATTTCTTACTCTCTCACTCTCCCAAAATCAAACCTTTATCCTTATAACCTCTAATGACTCCCTCCTCAAATTAAACCTTTCAAATCCCTCATAATGGCTTTATTAAAGCATTTATCTGATAATTCTTCTGAAGAGGCTCATCCTTCTAAGAAGAAAAAGGGTGAATCTAATGCTACAAATATAGAAACTGTTAACCTAGATCTTGTCAACAGAATAGTCATACTATATAAATAAGTTCATGTATATTGGATGTTATCAATTAAGTCACTTTTTTTAGAGTGTTATATCAACAAGGTTGGTTGGATTGGTTCTCTAAAAACAGATGACCTCTCTATCCGAAGATTGTGCATGATTTTTATATGTATGTTGAGTTTATACTTGAAGGCACTGAAGTATTTTGTATTAATTAAAGAATAAATGGAAAAAGGATTTCCTTTTCTTCTAAGTAGTGGGATGAATGTTAGAAGGTGGATCATGAGGGTATATTTGATGATTACCAAGGCTGTTCTCCTCCTGATAGTGACTTTTTCTATTATGAAATAGCCCTAAATAATTTTACTAGTGATAGAATCCCAAGAATACCAATAAAAACTGAGCTATATCGTGAATTCATGTTTTTATTTAAGTTTATTCAGCATTAGTTGTGTCCCAGGAAAGGGGGTTTTTCCTCATTAAAATACCAAGATGTTTATTTGTTGTATCTAATGAAAGAGGGATGCAAGATCAATTTGTATATATACCTTATGGTCCACATGAGTGACATGATAAGCCTCAGTCTAAATCAAATTACTTGTTTTATTCTAAGATGATTTCTACAATGTTGAAATCCAAAGGAGTGGTGAATGAAGGAGAAAAATCTATGACTAATTGTGATGGTTTTTGTATCACCAAATACATATGAAAAAGGATGAAGATTAGCTGGAATCCTAGGAAGAATTAGTGGGTTAAGGATAATGAAAATTTTTATGAATATTTAAATCCTATTAAACATCATACTAGGTCAAAAGATATGGTTGACCCTATTCTAGGACCAAATGAAGTGGATGATTTTTCTGATGATAAAGATCAAGTAGATGAAGCAGATAAAGAAACAAGATCTCCTATTGATGATAGGAGTGATCCTAATATTGCTGAAATCCCTAAAGAAATTTATTTTGGATCTCCTAGCCCTCCAAAAAGGCTTCCTTCCAAATAACCTCTCTTAAGTGATTCTAATTAAGAGATAGAATAATCTAAAGATGTTGAGTATACTAGTAAAAGTGAAAGTGAATAGGGAGAAGAGACTAGTGATGAAGAAGAAGAGAATGAAGATGAGTAAAATGATGAATAGGAAGAAGATTAGAATGAGGAATCTAAAGAAGAAGAGGAAGGAAGATAAGGTGAAGATGAAGTGGAAGAGTTAGAAGGAGAAAGTGGTAATATAAGTGATACAAATAAATAAGAATGGGAAAAATGATAAAGTAGTAAATGTGGTGATGAAGCTAGCGGAGAATCTGACTCTCTTATTAAGGATCAGGGTCCTGTTTTAGATTCTATAGATCATGTTAAAACTGTTTTAGTGGAAAAGTAACCAGTGGTGGAATCCCAAAAGGATCCTGAGTCATTTCTAGTTGAAGAAGAACCAACAATTTCTTAAAAGGTTTTAGAGTCATTAGTAATTTAAGAAGAAGATCTAGTTTCTCAAGTGCAAGAACTTAGTTATGCCAGGAATAAATCACCTATTGAGAGGGAATCACTTGTTGAAGATAAATCATCTATAAAGGGGGAGAAACAAGATCGAAGAGTTAGAGTTGAAAATCTCATTCCTTTTGATGTGACAATTGAGGAATGGGAAAAATACCCTAGGTATATCACTCTTGGCTTGGACTAATTTTATTTAGATGATGAGGCATCTGATCCTAAGGAATCATTGGTTGAAGTAGTTGGTCATGCTTAAAGAGTTATAGTTGGAAAAACTCTAGAAATAGAACCTAATCTAGCAGTAGCTCCTGATCCTACTTCTATTTCTAATTCAATTGCATATGTGCCTACAGACTATGTGACCCATCATGATTTCAATGTTTTTAAAGAGGATTTGTGTTTAGTGATTAGAGGCATCTTCAAACCTAAACCTGCACCTTTGGCCAATCTTAGTGAAACAGATGCTTCTATGCTTACAGAGAGAATTATATCCCAAATTCAACCTCATATGATCTCATAACTTTAAGAAGTGAGGGTGGAAAATAAAATTTTAAGTGATTAGTTGGTTTTACTCATTCCAGTTGTGAAAGGTATGTCATCTGAGCATGCAGTATCCTTGGACAAAGTTTCAAATAGTCTTGAGGATACATCTTCTGAGGATGATACTCCCCCTCCTCCAACTCTTGATATGGAAATTTTAAAATCAGTAGTCAAATATATAGTCAATGAAGCCTCAACCTCAGTTTCTCCTCCTATTCAGACTCTTAATATTGATATCATTAGAACAGTGATTAGAAAAGAGATTCAGACTTTTTTGGGTAGTAGTGATGAGGAGAGACTAAGCAAAATCAAGAAAAATAGTGACCATGTGCATGATATGGTAAGGTTTTATAAGAAAAGGGCTAATAATGATCAGGAATAAATCACAAAGAAATTAGATTTCTACTTTAAAGGGATTTATACCAAACATCAGTTAGACAAATTTGAGGATACCTCCTGTTACCCAAGAATTTAAGGAACAGGTGAAACAACTCAAGGAGTTAACACCCACTCTTCAAATGTTTATGGATAATAAGGATGTTTTCACAAAGGATATGGATAAATGTGGGATGATAATCATGGATTTTATAAAACTTTTTAAGCCTTACCTGTATCATCAGAGTACTACTATTATAGCACCAAATGAATTTCCTATTAGTCCAATGACTGAGAATTTTACTTTAGGGTCAATATATGGGTCATTTGATCCCTAGTTCAGAGCTATTGTGACTAGAAATCCTTTTTCACCTCTGCCTATAACCCTTCAACCATTTCCTGTATCTGCAGCATAGGCTCTTAGTCATATAAGACCTGTGATCTATAGGTAACTTACAGCTCCTGGCTCTTCAAATCATGGTCTTACACCTCCAATACCCTTTGGAGTTCCCATTAATTAGCTTTATACATCATATCCTTTTGTACCTCATGTTCCTCCATCTACTTCTACTGATAAGAGAAAAGTAGTCTTGGACCCTTCTTTAGAGAAGAATTAATTTTGGGTTGATATTTTATCAGGATGTAATTTTGAATTATTTATCATCCAGTGTATTATCTCTCTATCATGAAATAAATTATCTATTTTTTTCCATGTTATGTTATTTATTTCTTATGTTTTCTCTTTTTGATAATCCCAAAAGTGGTAGAAATGTGAGAATATGAGATGGCATTTAATTTTATTGATTTTCTCTAATATGTATGGCATGTTAAGTGGAACTGTTCTTTTGATCATTATGAATGGATTACTAATTCCATGATTTTTGATCATCAAAAAGGGTAAGATTGTTGGACTCCTCTAGTTTTAATACTCACAAATAATTCATAATTAAGTTATATCATGTTTCATTATGTTTAATTATGTTTAATCATGTTTATTTATCATATTAATCTATTTTTTTAGTGTTTCATATCATAAGATAGTTTCATAGAATATGACTATTTATAAGTCACCATTAAGGTTGAGTCACCATTTTGGTGGACTCACTATTGGATATCTCACCGTTGGTAGAAAAAATACTAAGTATGAGCTACCGTTTCCATGGACCTACCGACAACTCAACTCAAAAAAAAATTCAAAGTATGAGACACTGCCACTCAAGATACTAATACACTGAGTCACCATTTTTCAACCTACCAGTAGCTCAACATAAATTTTTTGAAAAGTATGAGACACAATTGATTATCCAATAAAAACATATATTTTAATTACATTTTAATGGTATTAAATGTTCATTTTTGATCTTATGGGCCTGAGTTAGTGCATTTTCATTATGAACATTCATTCTCATCATTTGTGCACTTCATGCCTAATATACACCAATTTAGGCCCAATGAGTCATCTGATTCTAAGGAATGTAATTATAAATAATTTCGTTTGATATTTTGGGAACTATATATACACTGAAATTTAAACATTTTTCATTCAGGTATCAATGGATGATTCATAAATGATGATGGAGATATTTGGAGATGAATGGAAGCAATTCTAGAGAAGGCAGATTGGACACCATCCCACTTATGAGACTATGGGGCCCAACATACAAACCCAATGAATCCCAAATTTTGTGAGATGATATAATAAATGTTTAGGAACAAATCACTCTTCATGAGATAATGCTAATTCGGCCTCTATGGTGGTCATTAAGGCGGACCAAGTTAGAGATACAATTATGGGCCAGATTCTACGTCCCAGAAAAATAGCCCACTAATATGATCATATATCCGAATATAAAACTATAAATGGGCCCAAATTTTACAGGAGGTTAGGAGAAATCTGGGGCTCCATTTTATTATTCTATGGCCCACTCTTATTCGGCCATCTAGAAGGTCATGAAAGTGCGCCTGTTTGGTGGATGAAAGCTAGCTGCCACCTCGGGTCAAATGTGAAAAAGTCTAAGTTCCACAAGCTTTCCACCACCCTAGACCTACCATAATCAAGTGGGATGCTTTGTACTGTTGGAATCTCGACCCAAGGCTTCCAAAATTCCTATTTAAGGCAGTGTTGGTGGAGGAGTTGAGAATCTTTGAGCTTGTTTTCATCTTAATGTTATGCTGCCAATTTCTCTTTGTAATGTTCTTCCTTCACATGTAAGTTGTTTTAATTCATCCTTGTTTCTTAATAAAAGTTCATATTATCTTATTATTATGTTCTTATCCTTATCACTTTGATACCGTTGGTTCAAGGTGTGAACTTTTTCATACCAAACCTTGTGAGATTATCACACAACGGTGGAGTGATTGTTATTTGATTGCGTTTTTTTTTACTTCTCCATTTCCTCCCTCATGAGTCTACTTTCCGCTTCCATTGAAACCATAGAATCAATGGAGGGATAACACACTTATGGGTTGATCCAAGGGAGTATAAAGGGGCTGTATTGGATGTTATTTATCACCTCATTAATGTATAATCACTTCTTTAATTGAGATTTTTATTTGATGATTTTTAAACTCCATCGTCCTTGTTGAATTTAAGGCCACACACTTCAAGTGCTAATACAAACCTTTACCTTGAAGTGCTCAAAAATTTGATCCTTCAAGTGTATAGGTGATTAGTATTAAAGGGTGTAGGCATTAAACCAGTAAGTGATGATGTTGTTTTATCTCCTTAAATGAACCCATCTCAAATTTAAGAAATTGAAATCTTTAAAAAGAAAATATGTCCAATCCACCCCGAGCGATAACCTAGGATCAACTCATTCTTTTAAATTGAATTCACTTAAATCTGTTAGTTGTACTTTAAAACCATATAAAATCAACCCAATTTGGCCACTTCATATCCAAAAACAGTCCATAGAATATACGTTTCTATAGGTTTCTTCTTAGGTCTTTGAGGATTCGATAACCCAAGCTAAACTACAAGGACCGTTCTACCTTCATCTCTTGGGTAAATTTGAGCGAGAACCAAATTTTGGCACTGTTTCCGGGGACCCAAGTAATTAATCTAAACACCCATTCTATTCTCCCCCATTTCTTCTTTTCTCATCCAAATTCTCTTATCTTGTCCCTTTCTCGTTTTTTTTTCTTTTGGCGCATGTCCGCCTACACCCGCGATCAATCAAACCATCTAGTTAGAGTGGATAGTCCTGGGGTTGGGGAGTCAAGTACACAAAGGGAACTCATTCCATTAGATCCTAATCTTCCTAATACTCTAGAGTCCAAAATTGAGCCAATTTCAATGGAAGGTCTTCAAAGAAACCAACTCATAAACCCGGGTGGGAACCAAAATGGAAACCCAAATGAGGCAGCCCCAAACTTGGGGAATGCAATTGATCAAACCATGAATGACTACCTCACACCTTCCTGGACCAATGCCCCCTCATGAATTAGACACAATTCCCTAGGATATTCTAACTACATCTTTAAACCCCATGTCCTAAACCACCTTCCCACATTCCATGGAATGGAGTCCGAGATGCCATACCTGCAAATTAAGGAGTTAAATGACATTGTAGAAACCATGTGTCCCCCACATCAACTAGAATCAGCTAAGATGAGGCTATTTCCTTTTTCTTTAAAGGATCGAGCTAAAAATTGGCTAAACAATTTGAGACCATCATCCATCAACTCTTGGGACCAACTACAAAGAGAATTCTACAAAAAATACTTTCCCCACCATAAAACAATTGCACTTAAAAAGAGTATCCAAAACTTTTTTGAAAAAGAGGGAGTGTCATTCTATGAAACATGGGAGAGGTTCAAAGACACTATAAACATGGTTCCACACCATGGTTTTTCTATTCCTGAACAAGTGATAATTTTCTATGAAGTTTTGGGTCTAGGGAACAAACAATTCATTGACATTATGTGTAATGGAACCTTTAAAAACAAAGCCCCAAATGATGCTTACGAGTATCTAGAAATCCTTTCGGAACAAAACCAAACATGGGGAACTTCAACTTATTCTGAAAAGCCACAAAGAACTACTGGAATTAATACACTTATAGAAGAGTAAATCCTTAGGGCTAAACTCATAGCACTCTCTAGGAAGGTTGAAGAGATAGACCTTAGGAAAGTCTATGAAATCCAAACTGTTGACCCTGTTTGCACAATTTCTGACAAACATGACCATAAGACAGACAACTGCCCAACCATTCCATCCATCAAGGATGTTCTCTTAGGAGGACCCCCAGCGGAAGTAAATGATTTGAAATTTCAAAAGCCTCAATACCAAAACACCTTCAACCCAAGGTATAACGACCACCCAGGCTTCCGCTGGAAAGATAACCAACAACCTAGCCAGCCACAGGGACAAAATCCTTACCCCCATCAGAACTACCAAACCCATAACCAGTTCCAAACCCAACCTATCCAATACCAACAACCACCATTCCATTTTCAAAAAACCATCCCACCTCCAAAATATCCCCCTGGGATAAACCAACCTACTCAAACACCAACCCAAACTGTTCCATAAAGCCTACTAGAAAAACTGTGCAAAAAAATGGAGAGGATGAACTCAGAGGTATCTTCCCTAAAACAAGAACTTCAAACCATCAAAACTGGAAAGGCACCCATGCCTACTCAGGTGGTTCCATCCTCAACTTCAATGGGAGAGTCAAGTTGTGCTCAAACAACTCATGAACAACTAAAGGTTGTGACTGTTTTAAGAAGTGGGAAATCAATTGAGAAACCTGAACAACTAATTCAGAACCCACCTGAAGATTCAAACTTGGATGAAAATTTAAATGAACCATAAGATAAAACTGAGGAAACTGATAACATTGTCAAGGAAACAACTCTTCAACAAACAACCCCACAACCTGCACCATTTCCTCAACGCATGAATGGGGAAACCAAGCCTAAACTGAGTGAAACATTGAGAGAAATATTTTCACAAGTCAAGTTGAACATACCCCTTCTCGATGCCATCCAAACCATACCTACCTAATCAAAGTAACTTAAGGACTTTTACACTTTTAAAAGAAAATTTTCACATAAAAAACAAGTCCTTTTGGCTGCTAATCTGAGTACCACCATTCAAGGGACCATTCCTCCTAAGTTGAAAGACCCGGGTTTCCCTTACATCAATGTTGAACTAGGAGAAAGAAAAGTTGTCAAGGCCTTGTGTGACCTAGGTGCTAGTGTCAATCTCATCCCATATGTTGTGTACTACCATTTAGGCCTAGAAGAACTCCAATCCACATCTGTCACACTTCAACTTTCTGATCATAGCATTAGGGTTCCAAAGGGGATTTTAAAGGACATTCTGGTAAAGGTTGAAAACTTCATCTACCCTACTGATTTCATTGTCCTTGACAACCATCCAAACTTAGGAAATAAGGAACAAATCCCAATCATCCTTGGTCATCCTTTCCTTGCAACAATCAACTCTATTATCCGAGTCCGAAATGGAAACATGACCATCACCTTTGGGAACATGAGTCTAGACTTGAACATCTATAATGCAAGCTCACAAATAGGGGATGACGAGGACATTCATGAAGTAAACATGATAGGAAGCATTGATAATGAATCCATAGAACATCAAGGAATATTTTATGTATGTTTAAGTCAGGATGAGATTGATTTCGTTTGTTCATATGAAGGAAGTTTATCTCCTTGTATTGAATCATTTTCAAATTGCTCTTATGATGATGTCTTAGGTCCAACAATCAGTGAAACCTTTCAACAAACCACATTTATGGAGACCGATCAAACTTCCTTCCCTAAATATGATCAAGCCAATCTAGTAGCTGAAACTTCTACATGTGGGGAATCAATCCTGTCTAAAACTTTAGGAAATAAAATTGGTCTTGATCCAATGTCCCAATCTTCTGCTGGAATTCTGAACTAACCTAATCTTGAATTGAAGGAACTTCCAGCTTCACTAAAGTATGCCTTACTAGGGGACAATCAAACACATCCTATTGTAATTTCTTCTTCTCTTGAATCCAATCATGAGAGGATGCTTCTAGATGTCCTTATGAAACATAAGAAATCCATTGGTTGGACCCTATCTGATATTCCCGGGATTATCCCACTTGTTGGGACTCATAGGATTATTCTGGAATCTGATTCAAAGCCATGTCGTCAACCTCAACTGTGACTCAATCCTAATCTCATGAAGGTAGTAAGGAAAGAACTTCTGAAATTGTTAAAAGCTGGTATCATATATCCCATAGTTGAGAGTGAGTGGGTGAGACCAATCCAAGTGGTTCCAAAAAAGGCTGGAATCATAGTGATAAACAATGAGGATGGAGAGATTCTTCCAACAAGGGTGAGTAGTGGATGGAGGGTCTACATTAACAACATTAAGATAAACTCATTCACCAAGAAGGACCATTTCCCCTTACCATTCATTGACCAAGTCCTTGAGAGAGTGGCAGGTCATGCCTTCTACTGTTTCTTAGATGGGTACTCGGGGTACAATCAAATTGAGGTCTCCCTAGAGGATCAAGGGAAGACTACATTCACATGTCATTTCGGTACCTTTGCCTTCAAATTCATGCCCTTTGGTTTATTCAATGATCCTGGAACCTTCCAGCGATGCATGATGGGAATCTTCTTAGACATGGTAGGGGATTTTCTAGAGGTCTTCATGGATGACTTCTCTGTGTTTGGGGATACATTTGAGGGATGTCTTCAGAATGTGGAGAGAGTCTTGTCAAGATGTGAAGAAAAGAATCTGGTCCTAAACTGGGAAAAATACCATTTCATGGTTAAAGAGGGACTTGTTCTAGGCCATCTGGTCTCGAATAGGGGGATTAAAGTTGATAAAGAAAAGGTTGACATCATTTGTCACCTTCCATCACCCAAAACTGTCAAGGAAGTGAGGTCTTTCTTAGGACATGCTAGTTTCTATAGAAGATTCATCAAGGACTTTAGTTCAATATCCCGTCCCCTTTGTGCTCTCCTAGTAAAGGATGCTCCATTTGTTTGGACAGAAATCTGTGAGGGTTCATTATCAACCCTCAAATCCTCTATCACCTCTCCTCCCATTATGAAATCTCCAAAATTTTAACCTTCCTTTTGAACTTATGTGTGATTCCAGTGACTTTGTTGTAGGAGCTGTGTTAGGACAACGTTGTGATAAAAATCCTTATGTCATTGCTTATGCAAGAAAATCCTTAAATGATGCCCAAATCAACTACACCACCACTGAAAAGGAGTTACTTGCTATTGTGTTTGCCTTAGAGAAGTTTAGGTCCTACCTCTTAGGATCCCCCATCACTGTGTTCACTGACCATTCTGCACTAAAATACCTCTTCCAAAAACAAGATGCTAAGGCTAGACTGATTAGGTGGGTCCTTCTCTTACAAGAATTTGACCTCACAATCAAGGATAAAAAGGGAATTGAAAATGTTGTATCTGATCACCTCTCTAGGATGGAATTTAATGACAACTAAAATCACCTTTCTATGTCTGATTCATTTCCTTATGAACACCTATACTTTGTGAGTGACTGCCCTTGGTATGCCAACATAGCCAATTTCTTAGTTACAGGAGTCATCCCAAAATTCTTAGGGACTCAAGCTCGAAGGAAATTCCTTTCTGATATTAGACACTATGTGTTTGATGATCCATACCTCTATAAGTTCTACCCTGACCATGTCATTAGGAGGTGTGTTCCAGAATCTGAACAAGAGTCCATCCTTAAATTCTGTCACAGTGAGGCATGTGGAGGTCACTTTTCCTCTAAGAAAACATCTGCTAAGATTCTTCAATGTGGTCTTTTCTGGTCCACCCTCTCAAGGGACTCCTACACATTTTGTCAAAGTTGTCCTAGGTGTCAACAAGTAGGGTCCATCACAAAAAGGAATCAAATGCCACTCACTCCCATCTTAGTGGTTGAAATATTTTACTGTTGGGGAATTGACTTCATGGGTCCCTTCCCAAACTCTCGGGGATACCTTTACATACTATTATCTGTTGATTATGTCTCAAAATGGGTTGAGGCCATTCCCACTAAGTCCAATGATCATCAAGTTGTGATTCAATTTCTGAAAGAGAACATATTTTCAAGATTTGGAATTCCTATGGCTATAATCAGTGATCGAGGAACCCATTTCTACAACCGCCCATTCTCTTCACTCATGTATAAGTATGGTATTTCTCATAAAGTGTACACTGCATACCATCCTCAAACCAATGGTCAAGCTGAGTTATCCAATCGTGAAATCAAACAAATTCTTGAGAAAACTTTCAATCCTTCTAGGAAATATTGGTCTGAGAAACTCTTGGATGCTCTTTGGGCATATCGTACAGCATTCAAAACCATCCTAGGAATGTCACCATATAGGTTGGTTTATGGAAAAGCATGTCATTTACCTGTTGAAATTGAGCATAAGGCCTTTTGGGCAATTAAGAAAATGGATTATGACCTCTCTTTGGCCGGAACAAAAAGGAAATTAGATCTCAATGAACTGGAGGAACTAAGGATGGAGGCTTATGAAAATTCAAGGATCAATAAAGCTAGAGTTCAAGCCTACCAATCTAGGAATATCAAGGTCAAACATTTTGAACTGGTAAAACTTGTGCTCTTGTATAGTTCAAAACTTCATCTACACCCAGGAAAGTTAAGGTCTAGATGGTCAGGTCCTTTCATAGTCCATCATGTATACCCCCATGAGGCAGTAGAGATTCAAGATCCCACTAGTGGTCACATTTTCAAGGTCAATGGTCAAAGGTTAAAAACATTCATTGAATCATTCAATAAATAGAAAATATATGTTGAGTTAATTGAGCCAATCTATGAACTAGGAAAAAATTGATAAATTTAGGATCTATGTCGGGCTAACGACGTTAAACAAAGCGTTGCAGGGGAGGCAACCTGTGGTTTTTATGTTTCTAATCTTTCTGAATCATCTCTATTTTTCAAATAAGATTAATTAATCATTTTTATATTTAAAAATTAAAAAATAGACTTTTGACTTGTTCTTCTATTATGAGTATGGATGGGTACGAAAGGGGAGCACCATATTCATCCGTGTCACGTGGTGTGATCCTTGAGTAATACCTTACCCAGAAATTTAAAAAGGAGACAATGTATCATCGTTTTATTTTGTTTTATTTTTATTATTTTATAGGTTAAGATAAAAATAATAAAAATAAAAATAAGAATATAATAATTAAAAAAGGGGGCACGCCATAGACCATAGGGCAAACCCCGTCACAACCGGCGAAGCCGCGGGGACTCGAACCCGGGACCGAAGGGAGACAGGGGCACGCGCTTACCACTGACCTAAGGCTTAATGTGCTTACTTATTCTATAATTTTTATATATATACTTATATTTTACTTATATATATATATATATATATATTGTTTTGTTTGTTTGTTTGTTTTCCTTTTTCCACTAGGGAACTTTGCAAGCGACATGGATATCAAAGGACTAAATTCGAGCGAAAAGAACTTCAAACTTCAACCACCAGGTGACTTCATTCCATGATCCTCATATTTCAATTTCCTTATTTAACTCCCCTTTTATTCCTCTACCCTATTCTAAATTTTATTTTTACGAGACTAGGGATAGTTTCATTCTAAGTTGGGGGGTGTGGAAACAAAATGTTTGTTTAAAAAAACAATGATAAAAAAAAGTAAAATTCCTTTATCATTCATATAATAAAATATTTTCTCACATTAAAACTACATAGAAAATAACTTTTATTTCCTTGACTCTTAATTTAATTCATGACTAAGTTTAAAAGCATTGATTTTGGAAGTTTGGTTGCCCAATGAAAATTTTCATCATTTTTATTTTCATCCATTAAATCAAAATTCCACAATGCACGTCCTCTAGACTGTGGGGTACTAATTTGAATTTTTGGGGTCCCATAATAAATATCATAGGATGGTTTTATTTTTATGAATAATATGAGTATTCAAAAAAAATTGCGTGTAGAGCAATGGATTGATAAAATGCGAGGCTTTCGGCACTTGGGGATCGTGACTCCAGAGTTGTCTAGCCCTGATTTTTTCAATCTATCTCTATTTATGATAATATGACTTTGTTTTTTGATTAAGTTAACTCGAGGCGATGCCCGAGTATGTGGGCTTCACTTGGTGCCCCAAGGCCTTTGAGTCTGGGAGTCATCGGCAAATTCTTGCTACATGGGTTAATTTGATTAACTGCAATCTCAATTACTATAGCCATATTGCAAAAAAAATCCAAAAAAAAGAGGAATGAAGAATACTCATATTAGGATTAAATGTGATTCCACCTAGCGCTTCCATGATTTCCCCCTTGAATGAAAATGAACCCCCATATCTATTGTGATTCACAACACATCATTACACCTAATTGAGTTGGATGAAGTATGATGATGGATTTGATCAAAGGAATGGGCTTGGGATTGGGATCTACTTTTAAATTCATATTGTTTTAAATTATCTTGATAGGTTATAAAAATATATTTGTGTGCAGTTTACATTGTGGGCACTGTTTGTTATAATGTGTTTGAAGAAAGGAATTCAAATAAAATCATTGAATTATTTGCTCGGGAATAGAAAATATCAAGTTGGGGGTGTGATTATCCAATAAAAAATATATTTTAATTACATTTTAATGGTATTAAATGTTCATTTTTGATCTTATGGGCCTGAGTTAGTGCCTTTTCATTATGAACATCCATTCTCATCATTTGTGCACTTCATGCCTAGTATACACCAATTTAGGCCCAATGAGTCATTTGATTCTAAGGAATGTAATTATAAATAATTTAATTTGATATTTTGGTAACTATATCTACACTTAAATGTGAACATTTTTCATTCAGGGATCAATGGATGATTCATAAACGATGATGGAGATATTTGGAGATGAATGGAAGAAATTCTAGAGAAGACAGATTGGACATCATCCCACTTATGAGACTGTGGGGCCCAACATACAGGCCCAATAAATCCCAAATTTTGTGAGATGATAGTAGAAATGTTTAGTAACAAATAACTCTTCATGATATAATGCTAATTCTGCCTCTATGGTGGTTATTAAGGCAGACCAAGTTAGAGATACAATTCGGGGCCATATTCTACGTCCCAGAAAAACATCCCACTAATATGATTATATCTCCGAATATAAAACTCCAAATGGTCCCAAATTTTACAGGAGGTTAGGAGACATCCGGGGATCTATTTTATTCTTCTATGTCCCACTCTTATTCGGCCATCTAGAAGGTCATAAAAGTGCTTTTGTTCAGTGGATGAAAGCTGGATGCCACCTCGGGTCAAATGTGGAAAAGTCTAAGTTCCACAAGATTTCCACCACCTTAGACCTACCATAATCAAGTTGGATGCTTTTTACTGTTGGAGGATCGACCCAAGCCTTCCAAAATTCCTATTTAAGGCAGTGGTGGTGGAGGAGTTGAGAATATTTGAGCTTGTTTTCATCTTAATGTTATGCTGCCAATTTCTCTTTGTAATGTTCTTCCTTCACATGTAAGTTGTTTTAATTCATCCTTGTTTCTTAATAAAAGTTCCTCTTATCTTATTATTCTGTTCTTCTACTTATCACTTTGATACCGTTGGTTCAAGGTGTGAACTTTTTCATACCAAACCTTGTGAGATTATCACACAATGGTGGAGTGATTGTTATTTGATTGCGTTTTTTTTTACTTCTCCATTTCCTCCCTCATGAGTCTACTTTCCGCTTCCATTGAAACCATAGAATAAATGGAGGGCTAACCCACTTATGGGTTGATCCAAGGGAGTATAAAGGGGCTGTATTGGATGTTATTTATCACCTCATGAATGTATAATCACTTCTTTAATTGAGATTTTTATTTGATGATTTTTAAACTCCATCATCCTTGTTGAATTTAAGGCCACACACTTCAAGTGCTAATACGAACCTTTACCTTGAAGTGCTCAAAACTTTGATCCTTCAAGTGTATAGGTGATTAGTATTAAAGGGTGTAGGCATTAAACCATTAAGTGACGATGTTGTTTTATCTCCTTAAATGAACTCATCTCAAATTTAAGAAATTGAAATCTTTAAAAAGAAAATACGTCCAATCCACCCCGAGCGATAACCTAGGATCAACTCATTATTTTAAATTGAATTCACTTAAATCTGTTGGTTATACTTTAAAACCATATAAAATCAACCCAAGTTGGCCACTTCATATCCAAAAACAGTCCATAGAATGTACGTGTCTATAGGTTTCTTCTTAGGTCTCTGAGGATTCGATAACCCAAGATAAACTACAAGGACCATTCTACCTTCATCTCTTGGGTAAATTTGAGCGAGAATCAACCATCACATTGAGATACCGATAGTTAAGTCATTGTTGTTCAACTTATTGAAATAATGACTTACCGATGGCATCTGAATTTTCACTGAGTATGAGTTAACGGTATAAGCTACTAATAGCATGAGACATCGTCAAGAGGAACTACCATTAGAGTGACCTACCATTCTTTAGTCACTAATACTTGACTCGCCATTCCAGATTGCAGAATGCTCTAAATTTGAGACACTGATTCTAAGACACCGCTACCTAACCTACCGATCCTGGGACACCGTCATTTTTACTTTATCATTTAAATTCAAAATTATTCTAACAGTCATATTTGTAAAACTTAGTGCTATTATTTAATTTAATAGCTTTGTATGTCTTTTGTAGACAACATTAATATCAATGTTAGAGACCAGTATGAGGTAGAAGGTACTAGAGAATATGATTCTTTCCAACTGCACTGTATAAAGGGAATATCGGATCAAAAAGCTAAAAATTGAAGAAAAAAAAGTGGTCAAGATGCTCATGCACCTGAGAAAAACCCAAGAACTACTGAGTGGTGAAAACATGAAGACATTTCTGAGAAACTAAATATAAGAAATTGTTGTAGAAACATTCTAAGAGAATATAAAATCTCATCCTGCACATCAACTACCTCACTAGAAAGAGTAGAAAGAAGATCGCATGAAACTCTATTTTCCTGTCTGTTTCTAGAAGTCGACTCAAGCTTCTTTTCAAGACATCTTTTGAGAATATCAAGCTACATTTCCAATCATACCGAGCCAACTAAACTCTTTTATCTTTATTATGCTCTTCTTGTGTATCGTTTCTACTTTACGAGTAGTGTGTGTATCTTTGTTTCATAAACACACACTTACTCCTACGAAAAACTGGAAGATTCATAGATATATTTATAAACCATCTTTTAAACCTTACACTCCCATAGATAACAGTGGAAGAGGTCCATGCGTGTCCTGTTTGTTGTTAACACTCCCACAAAAATTGTGGAATAGGTCTAGTTGACCTGGATGGTGTGTATACTATTTTTTACCTCGATCCAAGGTGTGGATCCTTGATTATATATATAAATTTCTTGGTGTAAGTTGATCACCAAGTGGATAGGACTAAGTCTCATCTTTAAACTGAATCTCTTATTGTTAATTCCTCTTTTCCATTCAAAGTTCTATTTTCACTGTTCTATTTATTCACTGAAAACTTTTCTTTACTTTGATAGTTAATCTTAGATAGTATTTATATTAGAATTTGATTTAGTATATTGATTTAAAAATTTAAATTCATAATACATATTTCTTTAACTAAGAACTAATCACTCTTTGAGAAATATTTAAAACAACCAAAACTTTTATAAATCTACTACTTTGGTTAATTGGGCTATTTTTTATTTCAAATTGGGGAACTTTTAAATAAGTATTTTAGACAGAAATTTTTATAGGAACTCATTTCACCCCCCCCCCCCACCCCCTCTTGAGTGTCCTACTCAGACCAACATAAAGTTTGATAATAACAGTTTGACTATACCAAGCTAGGATATGGATGATGAACCTGGACTTAACATGATCAAAGAAACTAAAAAACATGGAAAGTTAGTGGGAGTTGATATTACTAGGGGATGGGGAAAGGATGAAGGCAGCCCCTATAGGAATGTAGAAATTAAATATAGTGGGAGTATATATGTTGTAAAGAAATAGCCTCCCCCACCTTCTTCTTTATGATTGATTCTATTAACACTATCAAATTTGGAGCTTTCTATGTGGAGTGCATCAAGAAGATTAGGGGTGAATTCTATAATGTGGAGTTTTTTGAGGGAACTAGGAATGAAACCTCTAAAGGAGAAGGTTTCCAAATAAGGGCATGTGATTTTATCCCATGACCATCCAGACTATAAGGATAAGATTGGACCAGCATGTGGATCTGAAATAGGGGGGTGGTCAAATGGCTCTTCCAGAGGGAATCTAAAAATAGAATTTGGGGTGGAAAATTTATCCATTGGATGAAATTGATGTTGTTGTAAAATTAAAAACTAAGGTTATAAAGGGACCAAGTTCACTTCCCTGTAAAAAGGCTGCAGCTCCAGGTCATGAAGAAATTGAGACAACAATCATTTTAGGAATGGATGAAGAGGCTAGATCACAACCCTCTGATTTTGAATGCATGGTTGTTAATGAATCAGATATAGTTGAGATGAAGGAGGATACTTTCAAAAGCATGTATGATTGAGGTGACCCATGGATAACTTCATGTCACGAACCGCCTTCACCAAAAGGAGGGAAGGGTCAGCAGATTGCTAGGACCTTCCTTATTTAAGTTGAAGGAGAGATAATGACCCCAGAAACCCGCCTTCAATAGGTCCCGGAGTGGAGACTAGCACCAAGGGTATGGAAATTTCACACAAATGGAAGGAATTACCCTTTTTATTTTACAGTATCAAGAGATAAGAAGAAGAAAACCCAACAACACCAAGGTAAAAAGAAAAGTAAAGCCAACAGTAAACCATTCCCACATGCATGTTTCAAAAGTAAAAGCCACAAAGTGAAAAAGGTGTCTACAAGGGTAAGTACCAAAGAAAGAAAAAAATGACAACTGCAACTGCTCCAAGGATCCGAGCTAGTATGGTCCCGCATGATCCCCGAAGTCCTCCTGGAAACCTGAAAGCAATTTTATATACGTAGGGTGAGCATACAAGTGTACTTAGTAGGGAAAACCAAAGACTCTTGTGCACAAGTGGGGGAACGTACTAAAGTCCATGTGAGAAAAAGAGTAAACCAAACACCTAACAAGGTAAACTATCCACCCAAGCCTCACCAAGGTACACTTCCCAAATAACACAATTCAAGTAATATATAATAAGATCACATCGATGTTTGGGTACCCCGTGCCACTTTCCCACTGGTCATTGAGACATCCTACGCATCAGACCAATCCCGCCATTCTCACCGCATTCCCACTGCCGAACCCGCCCGCACACACCTGGGACTCAACCGCACGCAGTCCCACTGCTAAATCCCGCCCGCACACACCTGGGCCACAACTGTCACGTGTAACCACGCCTACAAACACCTAGGCCAGAACAACCACCACCACGCCCGAATACACCTGGGCTAAAGGATCCACTGCCACACCCGAAGACACCTGGGCCTCATCCCGAAGACACTTGGGAAACCACCTGCCGCACACACCTGGCCAACCACCACACCACCCCGCCTGAAGGTTCTTGGGCTAATAATGGACCTCAGGCCATCACAACCTGCCCGAAGATACTTGGGATATCCGGGAAAGGGAGAAGAAAATGAGCTAATAACCATCCACTAAGAATAGTGTTGGGAAAAACACCCTCCCCCATGAAATGGGGGTGTTCGGCACTAAGTGATCAACTTGGGTGGGGCACGAATAAGAAACACAAAGCTACAAATACATATATATATAGGTAAAATTCACTCACCCAAATCTAGGTTTTTCTTCGGACAGCCTACAGATCACAATAGCACTCAAGTCAGAGTCACGACTCTCACCAACAAACCCCTTTGTCCCATTATTATTTCACGTTCAGTGTTAATGTTCAGATAAGTTCATGCACTACTGGGAAACTAACACCATAAGCATAACCAAGGAAAAGAGTCCAGTCAATCGTCAATTTAAACATTTTCTTCACCAACAGAGGATCCCACCCGAGTTTTTGATATAGACAAGTAACCATCGGGTCTTAAAACTCATAATCACCGAAGCCACATCAACAGGGGATCCCATCCCCAGTATCATAACCACCGAAAGCATAAAAGAACAGGGGATCCCATCCCCTCCCACATCTCCAGTAATCGACTCGTAAGAGAAAACCACCAAAACACTGCCACCAACACTAAGCAAGGCCAAGCCTGTATCTTCAGATTTAAAAGATTTTACACGTTCCATGATTTCAATTCCATTTTGATCGGGGTTATCACAGAAGGGATTGATCCTGGTGCTTTCAATTTATTCATCCGGGTATGCGTGATTAACCAATTTACGTTTTCACAGCAGGATTTTACAACCACAACAATCCATTTAAAACATCAGCAGGGGTTCATTAGTGCACAAACAACGACCACCAACGGCCTCAATTTTCAGAAGGCATAAGCCAGCACAACTCAACAAGATGGTCATAAAAGAAACAACATGAAAAATATAAGACAGCATCAACGATCACAACCCCCCTCCTTTATTTAAAGAATTCGGTCATTATCTTTAATTAGGTATGGTTTATCCAATTCTACAGAATCAAAAGCACGCCCACCTCGCATGATACACAAAAGAGAGAGGCAAAGGAGAAATTCCCTACTTTTTGATAGATGATCGACGTCTAGGCCGGGGCGCAGAACTTTACGGATAACGATGCGGTGCGCCTGATTCACCAAAAGCTGTTTGTGAAAATCCACTATCGAGGAAAGGAGAAACCGCGGATAACCCTTAGTTTATAAGAGCCGAGTACGGTTGAGGTGAAAACACGAAACCGCGTAAGGCGCGGGGGTCGTGGGTTGACCACGCGGCTCCACTCGTCATTAAAGGGGGTCGGGTGGTTTAAACTGACTCATGAATTGATTAAGTATTTAATTAAAACTATTATGTGCATTACTAGTCTTTAAAACACGCTTAAACGAGTCAGAATAGGGTTTAAAACCCTATTTGCGCAAAAGGGAGCGCTACTGGAAATAACCTGTGGGGTAGGCCAGAGCCACCGGTAGCTGAGAGCTACCGGTGGGTGACAGCTACCGGTAGGCTGCAGCGACCGGTAGGCCGAGCTACTGGTAGGCTGTAGCTAGCGGTAGGTCGAGCTACCGGTAGGTTGCAGCTACCGGTAGGCCGCGCTACCGGTAGGCTGCAGCTACCGGTAGGCCGAGCTACCGGTAGGCGGCAGCTACCGGTAGGTCGAGCTACCGGTAGGCCGCAGCTACCGGTAAGTCGAGCTACCGGTAGGCCGCAGCTACCGGTAGGCCGAGCTACTGGTAGACAGAGCTACCGGTAGACAGAGCTATAGGTAGGTTGTGGCCCCCGGTAGACCGAGCTACCGGTAGGCCTACACCACCGTGATTCCCAGACCAGAAAACCCAAAATGAGATTTTCACAAAGTAATGGACCCCAAAAACCCGGGTCATTACATCAGATACCTCTTAAACGATTCTCGTCCTCGGGAATCAAAACAAACCAGAAGGGAAGAGAGGGTCCGAACAACCACCTCGAAAGATGCCTCTTAGGAGTGAACCCATGCTAACTAAAACATTTCCCTGCAAAGAACCAAGCAACATACCATGCCAAACTGCCCGGGCATGTGGGTTGGGGAGTCTCCTTCCCCATGTCAAGATATTATCCGCTTTGGGCGGCACTGACTCGCCCGCACGGGTTTAATCGCATCCACCTTAATGCGTCTTGGTTATGGGTCGGGTCCTCTCCTCCCGGGATTTTCACACACAAACAGAGGAAAGAAAACCCGTACATTTCATAGCCAAAAGACAAAACGTTCTACCACAACAGGTACAACAAGGAACAAAACTCAAAACAACTCTGGGTACTGGGTACGCATCTATGCTTCCCTCTCCCACGTACTCTTCTCAAGCCCACCATGTCTCCACAACACACGAACCAAGGGGATGGTTTGCCCGCGAAGCACCTTCTCCTTGTGATCCTCGATCACCACTGGTCTCTCCACAAAGGTCACGTCGTCCTCGATGTCCAGCTCACCCCAATCAAGGATGTGTGAATCGTCGTGCAGATACCGACGGAGCTGGGACACATGGAAGACATCATGTATCCTCAGTAGTGGCGGTGGTAACGCTAGCTGATAAGCTACTTCACCGACCCACCGCAACACTTTGAAGGGTCCGATGAACCTGGGAGAAAGCTTACTCCCCTTGCCAAACCTTCGCTGCCCACACCGAGGGGAGACCTTCAGGAACACGTGGTCTCCAACTTCAAAATCCAAGGGCCTCCTCCTAGTATCAGCATACGACTTATGTCGGTCCTGGGCCGCCTTCATCCTTTCCCGTATGAGTTGGACCTTCTCTGTCATGCTCTGCACCACCTTCGGGCCAAGGATGCATGCCTCTCCTACTTCGGTCCAACAAACAGGCGAACGGCATGGCCTCCCATACAAAGCTTCAAATGAGGCCATGCCAATGGTAGAGTGGTAGCTATTATTGTAGGAAAACTCTACTAGAGGAAAGTATTGCACCCATGATCCTCCTGAGTCCAGTACACATGCCCGCAGCATATCCTCCAAGGTCTGGATGGTGCGCTCGGTTTGTCCATCCGTCTGGGGATGGAAAGCAGTGCTAAGGTGTAACTGGGTGCCAAATGCATGCTGCAATCCTCTCCAGACTCACGAGGTAAACCGTGCATCCCTATCCGAGACTATAGACCTCATAACTCCATGCAACCACACCACCTCATCCACGTACTTTTGTGCCAAAGCATCCACAACACTTGACTCCCTGATCGCCAGAAAGTGAGCTGATTTCGTCAACCTGTCCACTACCACCCAGATGGCATCGTACCCTCCTTGGACCTTGGGTAGTCCCGTGACGAAATCCATCGATATGTCATCCCAATTCCACTCGGGGACATCTAGAGGCCGCAGTAGGCCTCCTGGAACTCGGTGTTTATCCTTCACTTGCTGACACACTAAGCACTTGGCCACAAACTCTGCCACCGCTCGCTTAACTCTGGGCCACCAAAACTGCCCCTTCAAACCCTGGTACATCTTAGAAACTCCTGGGTGTACCGCCAGGGGTGATTTGTGGAACTCACTGAGAACCTTGCCGCGCATCGCCTCCAGGACAAACAACATTTTCTGGAAAAACATCTAGTTCTGACCATCCTCTGTCCATCCTTCCGGAGCATTGCCCTGGTCAACTTGGTCACGCATCACTTCACACACTAGGTATCCCCACTGAGACTCCTCAACTTGCTGAAACAGGGATGACTGCACTGTCATCTGATATAGACAGCCTCTGCCACTATCCATCTTTGCATCCAGGTGTAAGGCGGCCAACTCCTCCATTGCCTTCCAGGCGTCTGCCGACTCTCAGACCGCATCCTTCTGCATCTTCCTACTCAAGGCATTGACCACTACATTGCCCTTTCCCTCAGTATAAGAGATCTCAAAGTCGTAATCCTGGAGAAACTTCACCCATCTCCGTTGTCGCAAGTTTAAGTCCCGCTGGGAGAAGATATACCTCAAGCTTTTGTGATCCATGAAGACCACAAAGCGTTCCCCGATGAGGTAGTGCCGCCATAACTTTAGCGCAAAAATGACCGCTGCAAGCTCCAGGTTGTGGGTGGCATAATTACACTCATGGGAACGCAGCTGCCTGGACCCATAAGAGATCACCCCTTGTCGCTGCATCAACACGCATCCCAGGCCCTGTCCTGAAGCATCACAGAACACCTCATAAGTCGCCCCTTCTTCTGGTAATCTCAGCACTGGGGCACTGACCAACTTCTCCTTCAGATAGTCGAAGGCTGACTGGCACTGCTCACTCCACGCGAAAACCAAGTCTTTCTTGGTCAGGTCTGTCAAAGGGGTCGCAACTCAGGAGAATTTGGGTACGAACCTCTAATAGTAACCTGCCAGCCTGAGGAAACTTCGGACTTCCGCCACATTCTTGGGTGCTGCCCAAGAAACAACCACCTCAACTTTTGATGGGTCCACTGCTACTCCCTGCTCGGACACCACGTGCCCGAGGAAGTGCACTTCTCATGTCCATAACTTTCATTTCGACAACTTCCCATAGAGTTGGTGCTGTTAGAGGACCTCCAAAAATGTCCTCAGGTGCTCTGCATGGTCCTCTTATGACCTCGAATAGATCAGGATATCGTCGATGAATACAACCACGAACTGATCCAAGTACTCCCGGAAGATGGAGTTCATAAGCCCCATGAACACAGTCGGGGCGTTCGTAACACCGAAGGGCATGACTACGAACTCGAAGTGTCCATACCTACACCTGAACGCTGTCTTTGGGATGTCACTCTCTTTCACCCTCAACTGGTGGTACCCAGACCACAGGTCGATCTTAGAGAACCATCCTTCCCCTTTCAGCTGGTCGAAAAGATCATTTATCCTCAGAGAGGGTAGCGATTCTTGATCGTCACCTGATTCAGCCTCCTGTAGTCTATGCACAACCTGAGACCACCATCTTCCTTATTTGCAAACAAGACCGGAGCACCCCACGGTGACGCACTCGGTCAAACATAACCTCTCTTCATCATATCGTCAATCTGGATCCGCAACTCCCGTAGCTCTGAAGGTGCCATCCGGTAAGGAGCCATCGAGATCGGACGAGCACCGGGCTGTAGGTCTATCCCGAACTCGATATCACGCCGAGGGTGTAGAGTCGTCACCTCCTCAGGAAAGATGTCCATAAACTCATGGATAATCTCTGGCACTTCCACTATCTCAGCATCTACTGACTCTGGTGACAGCTCGACTATCAAGGAGAGGAGGGGTTCCTCTCACCTGTTGCCCTTCTGACTGCCCCGCTCACCGGTGAAGGTAACACGCCGGTCGTCCAAGTCCGAGAACACCACCCTTCTTCAGAAACAGTAGATGAAGATACACACAAAAAATAGACAGTCGATGCCTAGGATGACATCGTACGGCTGAATCTGTAGCAGAAGAAGATCCCTAACCAACTGATGTGGCCCTATCATCAGTCTACATCCCCGACAAACGAACAACAAGTCGGTCTGACCTCCGACTGGTGTGCTCAACACCAGGGGCACTGTAAGTCTCTCGGCATCTAGACCTAAGGCATGGGCTAGGCTGGGTGCAAAAAAGGAGTGCGAAGCTCCGGTATCGAACAAGGCATAAGCAAGAGTGCTAAACAGACTGATCGTACCTCGAACAACCTCTGGCCCTGCTGGAACTGCTGCCTCTGCGGCGTGTAACTGTCCACGCCCATCTCCCCTGACCCTCGGCTGTCGGCCACCTCCCCGACCACACCCTGGTCGAGGTCCCTGTGGAGCGCCCTAAGGTCGGCCTCCTCCTCCTACGTCTGCCCTCGGAGGAGCGGGAGATCGCTGTCCCTGTTGTTGCTGCTGGAAAGGTCTGGCTGGAAGCTACTGCTGGGGCAGGTGTTGGGGATGTCTGCCACTGCTGTACTGCACCCGGTTGGGGCACTAATTCCGGAGATGCCCAGGGTTCCCACAGATGAAGCACCGCGGTCCCAGGCCCGAGGAAAAAGGGTGAGGACTGGGGGATCGAAACTGAAACTGTTGTGGTCTACTCCCTGCTGGTCAGAACCTGGAGGGTCCTGACGCTGGAGGCATGGTGCTGATGGCCTTCCCCTTCGATGGTCCCAGCTAGATCCCCTCTCGGGACACACCTCCTAGAGCATTCATCCTCTCCACCACTTCGGCCTTCTTCTGGACCTCCAAGTAGGTCGGAAGGGTAAAGGGGGTGACAGCATACTAGAGGGAGGGTCGGAGCGCCTCCTTCAAACGTCTTACCCGATACTCCTCGTCGGGAAAGAGGTCCGGAGAAAAACGTAGGAGGTCCTTGAACTTGATCCCTAGCTCCCTCACGGACATACTCCTCTACTGGAGGGAGAGTAGTTCCTGCCTCTTTTCTGCCTTCATCGTTGAGGAGAGGAATTTCGCCTGGAACTCCCTCTCGAAATCCGCCCAAGCCACCTCAGAATCTCTCCTCTCCCCCAGGTAAAGCATCCACCACTGACGTGCCGCTCCCCGCATCTGGATAACGGCCAGAGGAACCCATTACTCAGTCGAGGCCCGAATCAGGCCGAAGGCTATAACTAGATCCTCTAGCCAGCCTTCCGTCTTCATATCGGAGGTGCTGCCCTCATACTTCTTGAGGGACTATCGCTAGAAGGCCCAAAGAGTCTTCTGCCACTGGTCGCCCTCTTCCTCTCGATCAGCTCTGTGTCGATCGGCCAAGGTAGTCTCTGGGGCCTCGATCGCCTGTACCACACGTGGTCGCCTTCCAGGTGCCATAGCTACAAGGTAAACAAGGAATGCCTAAGCCCAAGTAGTGCAGAATATCATTCTTAAAACTTCTTAAAATTTTAAATTTATTCTTAATTCCCAAGACATCCCAGAAACACAAGAACAGAAGTCATTATGATGCATTTACCTTTCCTAGGGTCTCTACCCTGCAATCAGTGTGGTCTCACTTGGTCGTTCGGTAGGTTCAGAGTCCTTGCATCAGATCACGGGGGGCCCTAAAATCCTATGTCCTAGCTGGTCTTCCCCGGCCTAATTCACGCGCCAAGGTCACCCAACACTGTTGCCTTACCATCCCATGAAATCCTCACTGTGCCTAAATCCAGACGCCATCCTATCTCTCAACCTCGCCTTTGATACCATTCTGTCACGACCCGCCTTCACCAAAAGGAGGGAAGGGTCAGCAGATTGCTAGGCCCTTCCTTCTTTAAGTTGAAGGAGAGATAATGACCCCCGAAACCCGCCTTCAATAGGTCCCGAAGTGGCGACTAGCACCAAGGGTATGGAAATTTCACACAAATGGAAGGCATTACCCTTTTTATTTTATAGGATTGAGATATAAGAAGAAGAAAACCCAACAACACCAAGGTAAAAAGAAAAGTAAAGCCAACAGTAAACCATTCCCACATGCATGTTTCAAAAGTAAAATCCACAAAGTGAAAAAGGTGTCTACAAGGGTAAGTACCAAAGAAAGAAAAAAACGACAACTGCAACTGCTCCAAGGATCCGAGCTAGTATGGTCCCGCACGATCCCTGAAGCCCTCCTGGAAACTTGAAAGAAATTTTATATACATTGGGTGAGAATACAAGTATACTCAGTAGGGAAAACCAAAGACTCTCATGCACAAGTGGGGGAACGTACTAAAGTCCATGTGAGAAAAAAAGTAAACCAAACACCTAACAAGGTAAACTATCCACCCAAGCCTCACCAAGGTACACTCCCCAAATAACGCAAGTCAAGTAATATATAATAAGAGCACATCGATGTTTGGGTACCCCGCGCCACTTTCCCACTGGTCATTGAGACATCCTACGCATCGGACCAATCCTGCCATTCTCACCGCAGTCCCACTGCCGCACCCGCCCACACACACCTGGGACTCAACCGCACGCAGTCCCACTGCTGAATCCCGCCCGCACACACGTGGGACACAACTGTCACGTGTAACCACGCCTGCAAACACCTAGGCCAGAACAACCACCACCACGCCTGAAGACACCTGGGCTAAAGGATCCACTGCCACACCCGAAGACACCTGAGCCTCATCCCGAAGACACTTGGGAAACCACCTGCCGCACACATCTGGCCAACCACCACACCACCCCACCCGAAGGTTCTTGGGCTAATAATGGACCTCAGGCCATCACAGCCTGCCCGAAGATACTTGGGCTATCCGGGAAAGGGAGCAGAAAAGGAGCTAATAACCAGCCACTAAGAATAGTGTTGGGAAAAACACCCTCCCCCATGAAATGGGGGTGTTCGGCACTAAGTGCTCAACTTGGGTGGGGTGCGAATAAGAAACACAAATCTACAAGTACATATATATATAGGTAACACGCACTCACCCAAAGCTAGGTTTTTCTTCGGACAGCCTACAGATCACAATAGCACTCAAGTCTGAGTCACAACTCTCGCCAACAAACCCCTTTTTCCCATTCTTATTTTACATTCAGTGTTAATGTTCAGATAAGTTCATACACTACTGGGAAACTAACACCATAAGCATAACCAAGGAAAAGAGTCCAGACAATCATTAATTTAAACATTTTCTTCACCAACAGAGGATCCCACCCGAGTTTGTGATATAGACAAGTAACCATCGGGTCTTAAAACTCATAATCACCGAAGCCACATCAACAGGGGATCCCATCCCCAGTTTCATAACCACAGAAAGCATAAAAGAACAGGGGATCCCATCCCCTCCCACATCTCCATCAATTGACTCGTAAGAGAAAACCACCAAAACACTGCCACCAACACTAAGCAAGGCCAAGCCTGTATCTTCAGATTTAAAAGATTTTACATGTTCCATGATTTCAATTCCATTTTGACCAGGGTTAGCACAGAAGGGATTGATCCTGGTGCTTTCAATTTATTCAGCCGGGTATGCGTGATTAACCAATTCATGTTTTCACAGCAGGAGTTTACAGCCACAACAAGCCATTTAAAACATCAGCAGGGGTTCATTAGTGCACAAACAATGACCACCAACGGCCTCGATTTTCAGAAGGAATAAGCCAGCACAACTCAACAAGATGGTCATAAAAGAAACAGCATAAAAAATATAAGACAACATCAACGATCATAGCCCCCCTCCTTTATTTAAAGAATTCATTCATTATCTTTAATTAGGTATGGTTTATCAAATTCTACAGAATCAAAAGCACGCCCACCACGCATGATACACAAAAGAGATAGGAAAAGGATAAATTCCCTACTTGTTGATAGATGATCGACGTCTAGGCCAGGGAGCGGAACTTTACGGATAACTATGCGGCGCGCCTGATGCACCAGAAGCTGTTTTTGAAAATCCACTATCGAGGAAAGGAGAAACCACGGCTAACCCTTAGTTTATAAGAGACGGGGACGGTTGAGGTGAAAACACGAAACCGCATAAGGCGCGGGGGTCGTGGGTTGACCACGCGGCTCCACTCGTCATTAAAGGGGGTCAGGTGGTTTAAACCAACTCATGAATTGATTAAGTATTTAATTAAAACTATTATGCGCATTACTGGTCTTTAAAACACGCTTAAACTAGTCAGAATAGGGTTTAAAACCCTATTTGCGCAAAAGGGAGTGCTACTGGAAATAACCCGCGGGATAGGCTAGAGCCACTGGTAGCTGAGATCTACTGGTGGGTGATAGCTACCGGTAGCTGAGCTACCGGTAGGCTGCATCCACCAGTAGGCCGAGCTACCGGTAGGCTGCAGCGACTGGTAGGCCGAGCTACCGGTAGGCCGCAGCTACCGGTAGGCCGAGCTACCGGTAGACAGAGCTACCAGTAGCTGCAGCTACCGGTAGACAGAGCTACTGGTAGGCTGCGGCCACCAGTAGACCAAGCTACCGGTAGGCCTACACCACCATGATTCCCAGACCAGAAAACCCAAAACGAAATTTTCACAAAGTAATAGACCCCAAAAACCCGGGCCATTACACTTCATGATGGAGTAGAGGTTGTCACCCTCATGGTTGAGGAAATGAAAATAATATGGGAAACACACACCAAAGATAATAATCTTTAATCTACCTAGCTTGTGTTCTTATCCAAGTTTATTGTGAGCATGATATTTGTGCATGTCACTTTTTGTTTTTTGTTTTTTGGTGGTTCTTGTGAAATTCTCTTTAACTTGAAAACCCATGTATCGTGTGTGTGTGTGTGTGTTTATCTGATAATTTTCTCAGGGCCATGGGTCTCAATCCCATGGCTCGTGTCATTTCTAATTTTCATCATCATTTTCATCATTACCATCATTGTCATCCTCATCATCATTAACATCATCGTTGTCGTCGTCGTCATCGTCATCATCATCATTATTATGGTTATGGTTATTATTGTTATCATCATCATTATCATTATTATCATCCTCATCATCATCGTCATAATCATTCCAAATCTATGGTTTATGTCATTTTTTAAGATTATTATTATCATTATTATTATTATTATCATCATCATCATCATCATCATCATCATCATCATCATCATCATCATCATCATTATTATGATTATTGTTATTGTTATTGTTATTATTATTGTTATTGTGATTATTATTATGATTATTATGACCATCATAACCACCACCACCACCACCACAATCACCATCACCACCACCACCACCACCATCACCACCACCACCACAACCACTATAAACATCATCATCATTATCATCATTATAATCAGCACCATCATCACAATCACCATCACCACCAGCACCATCATCATTTTTATTATTATCAACATAATTATGATTATGATTATGATTATGATTGTAATTGTTATTATTATTGTTGTTGTTATTATTATCATAATTATTATTATTATCATAATTTATATTCTTATTATTATCATCATAATTATTATTATTATTATAATCATCATCAACAACATTATCATCATCATCATCATTACTATTATTATCCGTATTATTATCATTATTATTATACTGATGATTATTATTATCATGAGCTATAATGGTTGTGGCTAGGGCTCCAATGATTCCATGGTGATTTTTAGGTGATTAGGTTTCTGTGTTTGATAGCATCTGATCTGGTGGTTTTGAAGGCGGTTGATATTATGGCTCCAAAGGAATGGGGATTTTTAAATTTTTAAGACTCTTCAACTCTTCCAAATGATGTGAAACATCCTATAAAAGATACTTTTGGGGTTGTTGGGACCTCTTCAGAACTGGTGAACAATGAAAAGGGACTTTTAAATTCATTGGTTTTTGCGAATTCTAAGGTCTATCATGAGTTCAGTTGAATCAAATGATCTTATTCTTAGGATTTTTTAAGTATACCTAGATCAGAAGTACTAGGTTCCTCTAAAGTTAAGGTTGGAGAATCTAAGATTATACAAGATGAGGTAATCGCCCTGAGCAAAATATCATATGATGGATTTTGGGGTGATCCCTATCCAGTGTCTCATAAGATCACTAGATATCAAGGGTAAATCCACTTCCTCTAAATAATATTCTAGGAGGAAGACAACCTTTACCATTACTCAGCTTTCTGAAAAGGGAAGAAATCATTTGAGATAATCTATCTCTATTCAAAATAACTCATGAATCCAAAATCAAGGTTGAAGGGGAGTGAACATGTTACTAGTTATGATGTTATGTGGGTAGGTAGTACTGTCTTGGATGGTCAAGAGGATGTATATGAAGGTTTTGGGTGCAGCGGAAGCGCGTGGGTGGATGTGCCCACTTGGCCTTTTTTCATTAGCAATGATCAATCCGGGATCAATATGACGATAAATGCCAGTCTCCACGGATCGAATCACAGAAAAAGACAAAGAATATGGTTTGTCCCGGAACCACAAACAAGGATCGTTACAGGTTGATTATAACTAATTTAATTAATTATAAAGAAATACCTTTTGGGTGTTCTTTCTTCATTGATGTTCTCGATCACGTTGTCGATGTGATCCGTCGTTGCATCGCAGAATCCAAGTGTAGACTTCCTCTAGCGTTGATCCACACGTGTACCTCGTATCTCTGGATGTCACCAAAGGATTCTCCGGGTGCTAGCGTGGAGAATCCTTTGCTTGCGTTGTCCGCCTTAGATCGTCTTGATCCTATGGAAGAGGATCTCTCTCGGTCTTGAGAGCGTTCTTGGAGGAAGAGGTTCTTTCAGCCTTGAAATAATTCTCCAGAGATGTTGTGCACAACGATTCTCTTGTGTGTAGAAAAAGAGTTGGGGTTGTGAGGATATTTATAATCGGGTGTGTGGGGTTATAGAGTTATGACAATAAATAAACATGTTACGCGTTTTATTTATTTCATTGACTATTATTTAAAAAATCCCATGTCGAATAGATAATTCCTTGACATGCGCCCACAGTGATTATAATAAATATCATTTAAAACAATATTATATCCTCAAAATCCTGACTGGAAAAACTACACGGTGTGTAATAATAAATACACGGTGTGTACTTGTTTTTCATTGAAAACTACACAGAGTGTACATTAAATGTACACGGTGTGTATATCTTGTTTTCATTTATTCATTTCCTTTCCAAAATAAAACTACACGGCGTGTACATTTAATAATACACGGCGTGTACTTGTTTTATTTTATTTTCCCTCCATCATTTAAAACAACTTAGGCTTCCTTGAATAATTATTAAACCACATACGGGAATAATATTTATTCAACTTGAGATACTTGGATACACTTAGTGTGTGACCCTCTAGGCCTCTTTCTCGTTGGAATTAGGCAGGCTTGCCTAAAGTCCAAGATTAATGTCTAGCAATGGGTCAAGGCACCCAAGAGAAAGAAGTTGACGCTGCATTGACGTATCACCTCATATGAACGCTTATTGTGTAATTTAATCCCTTTGTCTCAATATCTCATCAAGCAGGTTTCATGGAAGTGTCATAAACCTATATGCTAGATCCGTCGTTCTTTGACTACCTGAAATAAACTTGTCGTTTACACCATGTCCATGGAATTTTAATGTGACAGTTCTATTTCAATCAAAGGGCTGAGATATCAACTTCTATAAATGGAAGGGACAAATCCTTCCTCGACTTATCCATTAACAACATGTCACTCGTGACGCACCCAACGTACCCTACTTCCCGCCAACTGTCTGCGTGACGGTTTTCGTCAGTAAATCTAAGTGCATGAGTCATGACATGAGTTAATGATAATCTTCCAGTCTAAGGACCATTACACACGCTCACAGATAGCAATATCCGATGACACCAAGACATACGGAATTACTACTGGCGGGTCTGTTCTCATAATCTCCCATCTTGGAGATTACCAAGTGCGAACTCCATGAGAGAGAGTCTCGTCTTCTTACGAGTACTCGCACATGACAGTCTGTATACTATGTGTCCTATCATAGTATGTCATCCAAATACAGAACTTTATTTAAGAATATTGTTATAGCATTTCAAGGTTCTCATCATAGCGGGGATCTGCTATGACCTTATTAATGCAACAAATTTTCCAGGACATTATTATATTATATTCATGCAGAACAATGAACAATATATAATAAGTGAACATTCATGTAATCAAAGTACAAAACAGTTGGTTCTGAGGACACCAACCCTTGCAAACTCCCACTTAGACTAGAGACAACTGCCTATGAATTTTAGTCTGCTAGACCTCACATGATGATCATGTTTCTGTTGAGTCAAGTCTTTAGTCAATGGGTCCGCCATGTTGTCTTCCGTGGAAATACTACTCACTGTAACTTCACCTCTCTGAGAGAAATCCCTCAAGAGATGATACTTCCGAAGTATGTGCTTTGTCCGCTGATGTGACCTTGGCTCTTTTGCAAGTGCCACCGCTGCAATATTATCAAAATAGAGTGTGATAGGATCTTTACTGCTCGGTACAACATCCAGCTCTTGGACGAAGCTTCGCATCCATACTGCTTCTTTAGCTGCCTCAGAAGCTGCGATATACTCAGACTCCGCTGTAGAATCTGCCACCACACTTTGTTTTGAGCTCTTCCAGCTCACTGCACCTCCATTCAAACTGAAGATGTATCCAGTCTGCGACTTCATGTCATCTTGATCAGTATGGAAACTAGCATCTACATGTCCTCTGATGACTAGTTCCTCATCTCCTCCATAAACCTGGAATATATCCTTAGTACGCCTTAGATACTTAAGGATAGTCTTGACTGCCATCCAATGGCGGTCTCCTAGATCAGCTTGATATCTGCCTACCGCACTTAATGCGTAAGCAACATCTAGCCTCGTACATAGCATAACATACATGATTAACCCAATCGCAGATGCGTAAGGGATCCTTTCCATCCTCTTTCTTTCCTCATGTGTCTGAGGACACATTTTCTTGGAAAGATGAATGCCATGTGACACTGGCAACAATCCCCTCTTGGATTGTTCCATACTAAATCTCTTCAGTATCTTGTCAATGTATGTACTTTGACTCAGGCCTAGCATTCTCTTGGATCTATCACGATGGATCTTGATCCCAATAATATATGCCACCTCGCCCAAGTCTTTCATGGAGAAGCATTTATGCAACCATGCCTTAACTGACTGTAAGACAGGTACTTCGTTTCTAATTAGCAATATGTCATCAACATATACTATTAAGAAAACGACTGCATTTCCACTAAACCTTTTGTAGACACAAGGCTCACATTCATTCTTAACAAAGCCAAATTATGTAATAGCTTCATCAAAATGAATGTTCCATGACATTGATGCTTTCTTTAATCCATAAATGGATTTCTGCAACTTGCATACCTTGTTGGCATCCTTTGGAGTCACAAACCCTTCAGGTTGTGTCATGTAGACATCTTCCTGGAGGTTCCCGTTAAGGAAAGCTGTTTTGACATCCATTTGCCAAATTTCATAGTCATGGTAAGCAGCAATGGCCAATAGGATTCTGATGGACTTTAGCATTGCAACCGGTGAAAAGGTTTTATCATAGTCAATTCCTTGACGTTGTCTAAAACCTTTTGCAACCAGTTGTGCCTTGTAGGTGCTGACTTTCCCCTCCATGTCCAGTTTCTTCTTGAATACCCATTTATTACCAATAGGCTTTACATCAACTGGAGGATCTACCAAAATCCAGACTTGGTTTTGGTACATGGAATCCATTTCAGAATTCATGGCTTCTTGCCACTTGGAAATGTATGTGTCTTCAAATGCTTCCTTGTAGGTAAGAGGATCATCATTGTCAACCAATAATGAGTCACCATCCTCGGTGACAAGAAAACCATATTGTTCTAGTTCTCTCACCTCTCTCATGCTCCTACGCAGTTCTTGTGTCTCTGGAACAGATTTTTCTTCCACGGGGCTTTGTGGAATCTTTTCTTGTACCAACTTCTGTGTATCTTGAGCCTCGACTTCATTGAAGTCTATCTCACTCCCACTATCTCTTTTGGAGATGTGCTACCTCTCAAGGAATATGGCGTGTCTTGCCACTGTAACCTTTTTGTCTGAGGGGTTGTATAGGTAATATCCTCTTGTTTCCTTGGGATATCCTATAAAGATACACTTTGTGCCTCTGGGTGCAAGTTTGTTACCTGAAGAGGCCTTAACAAATTCTTCGCTACCCCACACATGTAAATTCGATAACATGGCTTTGCGTCTACTCCATAATTCGTATGGAATACCATTTATCGATTTAGTTGGTACTTGGTTTAGTATGTGCACTGCTATTTGTAATTCATATCCCCAAAAGGATAATGGAAGACTCGCATGACTCATCATTGATCTCACCATGTCCAACAGGGTGCGGTTCCTCCTTTCACTTACACCATTCCACTGAGGTGTGTAAGGAGGAGTGAGTTGAGATAGAATCCCAAACTCCCATAAGAAATCAATGAAGCACTGATTAAGATATTCTCCTCCTCTATCTGAGCGGGGTTTCTTAATATTCTTACCAAGATGGTTCTCAACTTCATTCTTGTATTCTTTGAACCGATCAAAAGAATCTGACTTATACCTCATTAAATAGATATATCCATATCTACTAAAATCATCAGTAAAAATTATGAAGTACGAGAACCCACCCCTTGCTTCAACTGGAAATGGTCCACACACATTTGTGTAAACTAATTCTATAAGCTCTTTAGATCTTTCACCTTTCCCACTAAATGGGGATTTGGTCATTTTGCCTTGTAGACACGCATGACATACACCAAGTGGTTTTAGTTCGAAAGAATCTAAATACCCATCTTGATGTAATTTTGTCAAACGTTTCTCATTGACATGACCTAGCCGGTGATGCCAAAGTTGGGTGTGGTATGAGTCATGTGAATTAACTTTTTTATCGATTGCCATTACTTGGTTTGTGTAGTATAACACATAAAGGCCGTTATATAAATGTGCCCTACCAAAACAAATGCTATCTTTATAAAAATAGCAACATCCACTTCCAAACTTGAAGATGAATCCATCAGTATCTAATCTGGATACTGAAATAATGTTTTTGGTTATAGAGGGTACATAATAACATCCTTTAAAAACCAAGACCATCCCCATAGTCAATGTGAGGTGGTAGTCCCCGACAGCTATGGCAGCGAGTCTGGCTCCATTGGCTGCTCCTAGATCTACCTCCCCTCAATCAATCTTCCTGAATCTACTTGGTTCCTGTATTTGGATACAGATGTGAGAACCACAAGCAGTATATAATACCCAATTAGTAGAAACATATAGATTGCATTCGATAACAAATGCACCTGAAGCTTCCCCTTACTTCCTTGGCTGGGTGCAGTTTTTCTTCCAGTGGCCCTTCTTGCCACATGCGAAACAAACAGCATCCTGTTCCTTTGCCTCTCCTTTGATCTTCCTTTTCTTGGAAGGCCTTGAAGAAGCTTTGGGCTTAAAGCTCTTCACCTTCCCTTTCCTTTTATTCACCATGAGGACAGAAGGCTTTTCACGCTTCATGTCATTGTCCACTTGGAGAATAAGGATAAGAAGATCAGACAGAGACTTCTCAATGTTGTTCATGTTGAAGTTCACAACAAAGTTCGAGAAGATCTGGGGGAGTGATGAAAGAATGAGATCGGTGCCCAGTTCTTCGGGGAGTTTAAACCCTAGAACCTCCAAGCGCTCAATGTAGCCAATGAGCTTGACTACATGAGGCCCAGCTGGGGCACCCTCTCCAAGATTTCTCTGAAATAGAGCCTTGGAGATCTCAAACCTCTCCTGTCTTGCTCTCTCCTGGTATAGACCATGGAGGTGCTCGAGCATGTTGTAGGCATCCATGTCTTCATGAGACTTCATGAGCTCACTAGACATAGATGACAGCATCAAACATTGAACGTTGAGAGTGTCATTTAAATGTTGATCATAGAATAGGAAATCTTCATCACTCGCCCCTAGGGCAGGAGAATCAGGAAGTGAGGACTCCAGCACGTAAAACTTCCGTCCATGGCGTAGGATAACCCAAAGGCGCCTAAACCATTTCTGAAAGTTACTGCCGGTGAGGATATTGTCTTTATCCAGTATTGATCGCAGAGAAAATGTGGTTGACAAGTTTTTCATCTTGATTATACAATTTTAAAAGAGCAGATTTATTAGTACTTTCTTGATTACATTTTTATGATAAATAAAAAAAATTAATTAAGTCTCCCACTATTTTATCAAGTCCCAATGGTCCTCACCATTGAACTCGGAATGTCTAGTTGCTTTGACATTCTAGTGGCAAGGATCCATATTCCCCTTCTCATAACCCCAACAAGGGTTGGTCAAGCTATTTGAAGGTATTTAGGTAGGCAGGTCTTTGCCAACTGTGAGCTTGCAGTTCCTTGATCTGTTGAGTGGACTCCCCAATCCTGAAATCCTGACTTGGATTTCCTCAACTCTTGCCTCCAATATTACATCAAGTCTAGCAAGGGATACTTCTCTTGATGTAATATGGTTAATTCAACCTGAAACCTTTCATAAGGGCTTCCTTTATAAAAGTAAGTGTCCCAACAAGGGTTCGTCAAACACATAGTTTTATTGAGTCTTTCCCTTAATCAAGTAACGGAAGGCTTGGTCTGACTTAATATGGTATTTGAGGGATTTTATTCTTTATGCATATTTTTGAATTATCACATGCTTGTTAATATTAAGTGATGCTTGCTTAAGTGATTAACCATGTTCCGATAATGTTTATGCATAGTCTGGTTTTTTTATTTTATTCCATATTTGCATGCTTGTTCATTTTATTAATTATGTGATCGCGACAACACATACATAATAAATAAACCATGCAATCAGATAGAAATAAAATAAGATGGCATGATCATGAGCTTCTATTGGTTAACTTATCTAGCGGTTTTGATAAGCTAACCCTGACCTAGGGAAAACACCTTGAACCTGTTGGTTCGTGTTTTGCAGCTCCCACCTGTCCACCTTTGTATCTTCTTGCATCGTTTTTTCCTTGGCTTCGGGATTTGAACTGTCTCCTCTGGCTTGGGAGATCCTCCATTACATGGATTTACATTAAAGAAACCATGGGCACGCAGGCCCTACATTTTATTGGAAGAAGGCTCGAAGGACAAAAAATTTAAATTAAATAAATTTAAATGAAACCATACACATACAAAGGGTATTTGGTCTAGCTCATGATCATCCATAGTATGCAACGACATTTACACATATTTAGAATTCAAATTCTTTTAATCGTTCTTTTATTTAAGATAAGACGCACTCGAATTCAATTAATTATGATCTTATAACTAATCAATTTGTTATCTTAAATTCCTTTATGAATTTCCTTGATATTCTTCTCATCCATATTCCTTGTACGGGTCTTTGTACATTGGAGGAAACTTGGTGAAATTCCATTTCTGGAAAGTACACGGCGTGTAGTTTATAATTACACGGCGTGTATTTTTCTTTTCACCCTTTATCCAAAGTACACGTCGGGGCTTTGGCATGTTTTCTGTACTTTGTAAATTTTAGAGTACACGGCGTGTAGATGAATCATACACGGCGTGTACTTCCTTGTTACGCGGTAACCGGCCTGGCGATCACGTGTACGCGGTACGTGGCTTATCTTTGTACACGGTTTCACCTGGGTCGAAACGGACTACATGGCGTGTTGTTCCAACATACACACCGTGTATTCCGGTTTCCATGCGCCGTTCAATTCTGGTCAACATGGAGTGATTAAAACTTAGGCATAATCAATTCACACGGTGTGGTTTGGCGGACCAGTGCCGGTTCGTTGAACCTAAGTACACGGCGTGTAGTTTTAATTACATGTCGTGTAATCCCGTGTTGTACAGACAGAAAGAGCGGATCCTCCGGATGAGTTCCTCATTTTTATTTTAATCAAAATTAAAATTAAAAGGTCGTTTCTATGATATGAATCGAGAAACGAAAGAGGAAGAATAGATCTCGTTAATTCAGATTTATAGAATGATTTATTTCGAATTGAATCAAATATGAAAGTGTAAATTATCAACGAAAATTAAATAACTATAATCAACATTGTAACCTGGCTCTGATACCATTTGAAGGTTCCAGGAGCAGCGGAAGTGCGTGGGTGGATGTGCCCACTTGGCCTTTTTTCATTAGCAATGATCAATCCGAGATCAATATGACGATAAATGCCAGTCTCCACGGATCGAATCACAGAAAAAGACAAAGAAGATGGTTTGTCCTGGAACCACAAACAAGGATCGTTACAGGTTGATTATAATTAATTTAATTAATTATAAAGAAATACCTTTTGGGTTTTCTTTCTTCATTGATGTTCTCGATCATGTTGTCGATGTGATCCGTCGTTGCGTCGCAGAAGCCAAGTGTAGACTTCCTCTAGCGGTGATCCACATGTGTACCTCGTATCTCTGGACGTCGCCAAAGGATTATCCGGGTGCTAGCGTGGAGAAGCCTTTGTTTGCGTTGTCCGCCTTAGATCGTCTTGATCCGATGGAAGAGGATCTCTCTCGGTCTTGAGAGCGTTCTTGGAGGAAGAGGTTCTTTCGGCCTTGAAAGAATTCTCCAGAGATGTTGTGCACAACGATTCTCTTGTGTGTAGAAAAAGAGTTGGGGTTGTGAGGATATTTATAATCGGGTGTGTGGGGTTATAGAGTTATGATAATAAATAAACGTGTTACGTGTTTTATTTATTTCATTGACTCTTATTTAAAAACTCCCATGTTGAATAGATAATTCCTTTACATCCGCCCACACTGATTATAATAAATATCATTTAAAACAATATTATATCCTCAAAATCCGGACTGGAAAAACTACACGGCGTGTAATAATAAATACACGACGTGTACTTGTTTTTCATTAAAAACTACACGGCGTGTACATTAAATGTACACGGCGTGTATATCTTGTTTTCATTTATTCATTTCCTTTCCAAAATAAAAATACACAGCATGTACATTTAATAATACACGGCGTGTACTTGTTTTATTTTATTTTTCCTCCATCATTTAAAACAAATTAGTCTTCCTTGAATAATTATTAAACCACGTATGGGAATAATCTTTATTCAACTTGAGATACTTGGATACACTTAGTGTGTGACCCTCTAGGCCTCTTTCTCGTTGGAATTAGGCAGGCTTGCCTAAAGTCCAAGATTACTGTCTAGCAACGGGTCAAGGCACCCAAGAGAAAGAATTTGACTCCGCATTGATTTATCACCTCATACGAACGCTTACTGTGTAATTTAATCCCTTTGTCTCAATATCTCATCAAGCAGGTTTCATAGAAGTGTCATAAACCTATATGCTTGATCCTTCGTTCTTTGACTACCTGAAATAAACTCGTCGTTTACACCATGGCCATGGAATTTAATGCGATAGTTCTATTTCAATCAAAGGGCCGAGATATCAACTTCCATAAATGGAAGGGAAAAATCCTTCCTCGACTTATCCATTAACAACATGTCACTCGTGACGCACCCAACGTACCCTACTTCCCGTCAACTGTCTGCATGACGGTTTTCGTCAGTAAATCTAAGTGTGTGAGTCATGACATGAGTTAATGATAATCTTCCAGTCTAAGGACCATTACACACGCTCGCAGATAGAAATATCCGATGACACCAAGACATGCGGAATTACTACTGGCGGGTCTGTTCTCATAATCTCCCATCTTGGAGATTACCAAGTGCGAACTGCATGAGAGAGAGTCTCGTCTTCTTACGAGTACTCGCACATGACGGTTTGTATACTATGTGTCCTATCATAGTATGTCATCCAACCACAGAAATTTATTTAAGAATATTGTTATAGCATTTCAAGGTTCTCATCATAGCGGGGATCTGCTATGACCTTATTAATGCAACAAATTTTCCAGGACATTATTATATTATAGTCATGCAGAACAATGAACAGTATATAATAAGTGAACATTCATGTAATCAAAGTACAAAACAGTTGGTTCTAAGGACACCAACCCTTACAGTAAATTGATCTACTCCTTCCAAACTCAAGGTTGTGGTTCCCCAGACCCATACTCTTGGATTCGATGTCATAAACACATACTTTTCATACTTGCTTTGATACTTGGTGTAAAATCTTAGATATAACCACCCTTAATTATGAAATTAATAATAATTATGTCATCTCTTACAACTAAAATATATTTTTAGGTTTATATATTTAGATAATTAAGATACATCATAAACTAATAAATCTCATACCTTTCTCAACTAATGGATATTTTTTCTAATATATAATAAACTACTTAATTATTATAAGTCTTCAACATCTCCCACAAATTCTTCAACATGTTTTATCCTTTTAAACATGCCATGTGTGCTAAATTTATTCATAACCTGGGGAATGGAAATATAAGAAATGGGTGACTTCAAATGCTCAGTGAGGGAAACATGTGACTAAAGACATTAAAAACATAAGCATGGTATACATATTATAGAAGGAATAAATAATCTGAATAATGTCATAATCAACTAAAATTGAGAGCATATTATATCCATGATAATAAATGAAAACATGGATAATAATAATTATTGACATCATATTTATGGAATTTATAATTTTAGACTTTAAAACATGTTTTCAAGGCCTTGTGTCAAGAAATTATACTAATATAGGGAGAGGTATAAACCAAAACCCTAGATTTTTTGTATCATGAGACATGTCGCTGCATCGAGGGGCTATATAATGTCGAACCCCACCTATCACATGATTAAGTCTAATCCATTCACCTGAAGAGTCAACAAGTCATTTAATACCATTCTCTAAGAAATATTTAGCTAAATAAAAACGTGAATATCCATATAATAAGTAGAGAATGTAAATATATAATCAACCTATATTGGCAATCAATAATCATCAACCAACCAATAAATAAACATTCATTCTAAGTGAACATCCTCTAATATAAGTTTTATAAAATGAGATATTCACAACTTATAGGGTAATTAATATATGGTTAAGTCAATGTTGGAATAACATGGTCACAATCCATCCAGAGAAAGAAGTTTTATAGTTGAAAAAGAATATATCCCCAATGTAACAAAGGAAACATAGAAGGGTGTTGACATAAATTTAAAACACCCTCACAAAAAGAATGCTTCAAACGATATCACAAAAGAAAGGATCAAGAATTAAACTGGTTGATACCGAGAATTAAATTCCCAAAATGATAAATATATATATTTGAGGATAAATCATGAAATATAAACCTCAATATGGTAAATTATTTTGTAAATGATGTGGTAAATAGAAGTGAAAACTTAAAATATCTTTAAGAAAACATTTTTAACATTAACGTAAAATAAAAATTTACATGTCCCTTCTAAAGATAACTTTTGAAAAGATGATATGAAAGATTTTGAAAAACTTTAATTTTAAAAATAATCTCCAAAAATGGGACCTTGAAAAGAAATAAATTTTATATTTTGGAAATGAAGATATGGATACAAAACATATGAAAGTGAAAGGAAAATCCCTTTTTATTATTTTCAAAATACCTATGTTCAAAACTAACATTATAAGAAGATTAAGAAAACATTAAATTTTATAAATATATATTATTTACCATTAGAGGTAGATAAATTACTATATAATAAAATATACGGGTTGGATAATCCAATAATTAAATAACAAAGTTCATGATGAAACAATATAACTCAAAGAAATGATATCTGAGTTATCAATATCCCTTACAAGCAACATACTCCTTGAAGTAAGAAATATTTAAAGAATAGGTTTTATGTGGTAGAAATATAAATAAATAAAATACAACATAATATAACTAAAGGGTATAATGTACCCAAATTATGTGAAATAAGTATAAGAGAAATGATCATAACTCGATGAATAAAAATTGAGTTACTAAAAAAGTCTTAAAACTGGGTAACAACTGAGACAAAAGGTATTTGATGATAGGGAACAAATTTGGCATAGTATTTACAATGAATAAAAAAATATATGATGAATATATATCCATGGGAAATGAATACACCATTCAAAGGAATACATGGTGCATAACATGAAAAAGTCTCAAGGAATTAAAGTTTGAGACAAAGAACCTTTACAACTTGAGTAAAATTTTAATCAAAACCCCTTGAGAAATAGGGATTATAATTAAACTTAAATAGCATGATTAAAATATAATCCATGATATTATATCTCAAATGGGTAGTATTTAAACCACATAAATTAAATTTGGTTCATAATACCAAACATGTCACAAAGAGAGGAATCTGAGATGAAAACTCTTACCTCGGCCCTGATTTGTTTTTTACTTGAACCAAACATCATTAATAATTAAATTAAGTTAATTAAATACATACCCTAGAACCTTATTCATAACTATAACCATTTATACTTGTATTTTTTTACAATTCCCTACCTCAATGAGAGGTGGATAGATTATTTTATAAATAAAGAAAAGAATTTCAAGTTGGAATAATCTAATGTGGGACTCAGAAATACCCTTTACCCAGAAATACAATTAACCAGGTTCAACACTCCCCTCAATATAGTACATGATAGCTTGAAACAAGAGTCCCATAAAAAATAAATAAGACACCAAACTGACCATACACACTCCCCCTCAAGCTGGGTTGCTATTTTTGTGGATGCCCAGCTTGGAACTGAGAGAGTCCAATTGAGCTCTCAGAAAGCATTTGGTGAACATGTCAGTAAGATGATCTTTCATTAGTATGTGGATTAAACTGACATGGTGTTTCTTTAGGTGATTATGAAGAAAGTGGTAGTCCACCTTGATATGCTTCGTGCATTCATTGAAGATTAGATTGAAAGTAATCTTCGTCGCTACCTGATTATCACACCAAATATGAACAGATATATATGGTGAGAAACCAATATCATGGAGGAGATAATGAATCCAAAGGATCTCAGTAGTGATTGTGGACATCACACGAAATTATGATTTAGAACTGGACCGGGAGATGATAGTTTGTTTCTTATCGCGCCATGAGATTAAGTTACCTTCCAGAAAAATAGCAAAGCCAGACGTAGATTTCTGGGTAGCTAAGCAGCCAGCATAGTCAACATCACATAAGGCCTCAATATTCAGATGATTGTGATGTGAATACCAAAGACCATGGGTAGGGTCTTTCTTAATGTATTTGGAAATGTGAAGGACAACATCCCACTGAAATTTTTGTTGGATGTTCCATGAATTGGATAACCTTGCTGACAATGCATGCAATGTCTGTACAAGTCATGGTGAGATAATTGAGTTTTCTCACAAGATGAAGATACCTCTCTAGGTGATAATATGGTTCAATGTTGTCATAAATAGACCATTCCTTGGGATCAAGAGGAGTTTCAATGGAAATTTCCTAAGTCAAACCAGCATCATGTAAGATATCCAAATCATATTTTTGTTGGCAAAGAAAGATGGTGTCTGGAGAATAGGAGACCTTAATGTTAAGGAAGTATGTTAGTGGACCTAGATATTTGGTTTGAAATTGATGTTGAAGATAAACCTTTATATGGGAGATTATATTTGAGTCGCTCCCAGTTATAATGATATCATCAACATAGACAACTGGAAGGATATAGATAGAGGATTCCATTTGGTAAAAGATAGTGTGGTCCTTCATACTCTGAGATGGGCCAAATGTAGTGAAGACTGTACAGAATCTTCCAACCATACATGAGGAGACTCCTTGAGTCGATAAAAGAGAGAAACAAAGTTGACAGACATGAGAATCAGCTCATGAGGCATGGAATCCCAGAGGTTGTTGCATATATACCTCCTATTCAAGAAAACCATGTAGAAAGGCATTTTTTACATTAAGTTGATAAAGAGGAAAATGATGATGAGTGGAAAGACATATGGATAATCAGACATATGTCATCTTCATGACCGAAGAGAAAATTTTAAAATAATTAACACCATATGTCTAAGAAAATCCTTTTGACACAAATCTGGATTTAAGGAGATGAAGAGTTCCATCTGTATTTAGGCGTACCATATAAATCTATTTTCTTCTGACCACCTATTTACCTACTAGAAGAGGGACCAGATCCCAAGTATGACTATCTTCTAGAGACTGCAATTCATCCCACATTGCCTAAAGCCACCCAGGGTGTGATTTGGCATCACCAACCATGTGAGGAATAGATATCATCTCCAAAGATGAAAGACCTATGTATGAGGATGTGTAAAGAGGAGTATTCTAGCAATAATGAGTACCTTTTCGCAATTAAATAGGCAATTCATCTATTCTCGGAATAGGATCATCCGACAAAGCTGGAGAGATGGTGCCCTCGGCCTGAATGGGGGACACATTCGATGGGAGATGAGTGTAGACGGTGCCAAATCGGTGATCAGTAGAGTGGGTCACCTGAGGAAGATGTTTATTGATGGTGAGAGAAAGATAATCATCAATGGTGGTGTCTGGATGGGAAGAGGTAGTAGATAAAGGAGAGAACTTGACAAAAGATACATCAGTTGATATGATATAACATCGTAAGTCTGTAGAGAAACATCAGTATTCATGATGAGTGTGGGAATATCCGAGGAAGATGCAACAGAGGTATTTGAGATAAAACTTTCATAGGTTGGTATGAGTGTCACAAACATAAAAAAGACACCCAAACACATGGAGTGAAAGTGGGTGAGGAGGGAGAGAGGAGAACAAAGCCTAAAAAGGAGTCTCCCTTTGAAGGATAGAAGAAGGAATGTGATTTATAAGGTATGTAGCAATAAGGATGAAATCCCCCCAAAAAAGAAGAGGTTCCTACATGTGGAATAAGAGGTCACGAGCAGTCTCCATAATATGATGATGTTTACGCTCAGCCACTCCATTCTACTAAGGTGTATTGAGGTAGGATGTCTAATGAATGATTCTATTATCCTTGAGAAACTACTGAAGGGAAGTGGATAAATGTTCTCGGCCATTTTTCGAGTGGATGCATTTAATATGCTTAGATAATTGAGTGTGAATTTCATGGTAAAAGGTTTTGAAAATATCACACACCTCAGAATGATCATGAATGAGACATAGCCATGCCATCCGAGAGTAGTCATTAATAAAGGATACATAATAAATGTATCCTGACTGGCTAAGAACCCTTCAAGAACCCCATACATCAGAATGAACGAGGTCGAAAGGATTTGATGCATGTGTTTCTAATCAAGTACCATACATCACCCGATGATGTTTAGCAAACTTGTAGGATTCACAATGGAAGGAAATGTGTGGATTGAATTGGGGGAAAAGCTTATGTAAGATGGAAGATTGTGGATGACCAAGGTGAAAATGTAGGTTGAGGGCACGAGTAGAGGTGGATGAGCAAGAAAGGGATGGTGGAGTATCAAACATGTACACCCCATCACGAAGATGACCTCTTCCAAATTTCTAATTTGTCGACCGCTCCTGAAAAGCCACACCAAAATATGTAAAAGTGCAACATAATTTAAGTATTTTGTGAGTTTACTTGTGGATACAAGATTAAAAGGACTGTGAGGAACATGAGTTACTAAATCCAGGATAATATACAGAGTCAATGAGCATGTTCCAAATCCCATAATAGGGATAATAGGTGGTAAGCAAACCTAAATCTCCTGTGAGATGTTTAGATGCACCATAGTCAAGCATCCAAGCTATCGGTCGATGAGATATACACGTGGTAAGGCCACTAGTCTAAGAAATGGTGGATGGAGAAGAGAAAGGTGGAAAAGAAGCCCATTAAGATTGTATAAATGCAATCTCCTCCTTCAAGAGGGACATTTTGTAACAGATACTCAATGATGGTGAGGATAAAGGCATGTTTGGGTATGCAGAGTGCGTCAGGGAGGGGGGACAGCCTCATGGGAGGATCGGTGATGGAGCATGGGGAAGCCACGTTGGCGGGCACATAGACACGATGATGGATCATGGGGCTTCCATGTAGGAAGGTTGGAAACTGAGGTGGGGGATGCCTCATAGGAGATTCGGCGACTAGAGGTGCAGGGGGAGACATGCGGGCATGTCGGCGATAGGGGCACGGGGGATCCATGTGGGAGAAGGTCTATTGGCTATCATTCTTCACTCAGGGGGGATGTCAGGCCCAATATTTGGTGCTCCAGGAAAGTTGGAGAAGTCGTCGATGGATTTCTAGGAGATAGGGTTATGTGGAGGAGTCACAAGAATGTTGTGTCGGACCAGCGCAGGACTTCCAGTTGGGAGGGAACAGCGAGTGGGAGACCGCGCTCAGGCGGGTCAGCAGGAGGCAGAGCTCCTATAGGAGGCCGGAGAAGGGAGGAAGGATGTCTGTAGGAGGGCATCAGTGATGTGATTCTACTAGAGAGGCATGCGCACAGGCGGGCCATCAGGCATCAGATCATTGGGAAACTAGCTGGAGATGGGTCATCTTGGGGAGTCGTGTGATCAATCTAGGGTACAAGGGGATTCCTCATGGGAGGGAGAGCCATCGAGGACCATCACTAGGGAAGAGGTGATGAGAATTGATCCATCGCAGGGAGGCATGAAGGTAGGCGGTAGGAGAGAGGATGCCACTAGGGGTGGAGGCCACTCAGGAGGGGTGTTTCCCAGGAGGTTGTTGCGTGAGGGGGTGGTAACGGAAAGAGGTATGACCAACAGGAGGGGTCGCACCAGGAGACGTCGGGGGGGAGACGCTGGGAGGGTTCCTCTGGGAGGGTTCTGCTGGGAGGGAGCCGCTAAGAGGGAGCCGCTGGGAGGAGACAACACTACCGTAGAGGGATGGATCGGCCCATCGTAGGATAAGTACGGAGAAGGGAGGCATGGATTCCGTATAGGAGGGGTTGTTGCACACAGGAGGGGCATCGGGCACAGGGTGGTCACTAGGCAGGGAGGCGCTGACACATGGGGGAAAATATATGGGAAGGGAAGAGGTGTGGATGACAGGAGGGGTACACCAGGAGACATCATGGGGGAGATGCTGAGAGGGTTCTGCCGGGAGGGTTCCGCCAGGAGGGTTCCACTGGGGGAGCCATTGGGAGGAGGCGGAATTGTCATAGAGGGATGAAGGGTCGCGGGTGGGAGGAGCCTTACTAGAGGGTGGAGCATAGAATATGGGAGGGGAAAAATTTATCAGGATTCACCCTATAATACCGTGTAGTTCTGTATAAGTCCCTACCTTAATGATAGGTGGAGAGATTCTTTTATAGATAAAGAAAAGAATTACAAGTTGGAATAATCTGATGTGGGACTTGGAAATACATTTTACCTGGAAATACAATTAACTGGGTTCAACAATACTCATCCTTTATAATCATTCTACACACACACACACACACATATATATATATATATATATATATATATATTAGTTAGCTTTATTTTCAACATTGGATGTAAGTAATTTTTATCGCTTCGAACTAGTTTTATAAAAGAGGTGTTGGTATCTATTCTTTTTCCAAAATCCATCACTATTAAATCATCTAAGGTACTTTAATATATGTTCCAATATTTTTTATGAAACTATAATTTCATTTCATGGTAGTTTTTGTTACGATTCATCAGGATGAAATCAGTGATAATCATGTTTCAATTATTATTAATGAAAGAAGGGTGATTTCTTAATTAATGAGTTAAATTTTGATATAACCTTGCCAGAACCAAAAAAACATATTTACATATTTATATAATACTATACCAGTAAATAATTTCCTATTTTCATCCATGATATAAATTCATAGTAAGTGGTTAAATCGACCAAACATGAACCCACCGTGATTAATTGATGATTATGAGTTTTTTTAGTGGTAATATCATTATAATGGAAGAATGATGATCTTATTTAGTGATTATTAGTTTGATATATAAGAATTTTAAATAATTATAAAGATAATATAATTTATATAAGTCATTAATTAAAAATAATAGATCATTTTCCTCTTAGTACACTCATTTTAAATGATTGAATTAACAATAATTGTTTGTTGATCATATCATTAATAGGTTCTCCAATTTATCATACCATAGCCTTAATTATTTCATAAACATAATATTTATTTTTTAATCTCATCCTTAGATCCATCCATGAAATTCAGTAATAAAAAAGCAGAATACATTATTCTATGTAGGTGGTAGTCCGCACGTATACATCGATGATGATTTCATTTTCATAAAATGAGAGGAATAAGTAATATGTTTTATTATTTCAGAATCATAAACATGATATAAACATCATAATTATTTATTAAATTCCCATTTTATACAATCCTTTTAAGATGGTGAAGGAATACAAAACATGTTGCATCATAGAGGCAATAGTGTGCACAACATACAAATGACGGTTTTGATTTTCTTAATAGAAAAGGGAAAACATGATTAATAATTATCCCCATAGCATAATAACATTAAGTATATAACCAATACTAATTTCATTACATAGGTATTTGAAAATTATTATTGTAAAGTAAAAAAATAGAAAGTAATTAAGTTAAGTAAACATGATTACTCGCGTTGAGCACTTTGAGATTTCTGTGGAAGATCCCTTGGAAATGGATGACATAGACTAATCTCTTGTGATGGGAATCTCAAGACAGTTAAATAGTATTCTATAGGAATGAAAAAATTCAGGGTTTCATGGGGTAACATAAATTTTAGGAGTTTCTTGAATGGTAGATGAGTGGCCCCTTTTATAAGTGGTTAAAATTATATTTTTGTAAATATTCAACTTAATATAAAGGGAACACATGTTAAACATATCAAGTGGCTCCAAAAATAGAAAATAATTGAGTGGAGGGTGAGATAAAAATAAAGTTATCCTTATTAGATAATTTGGACCAAATGATTCTAAACTTGAAATCCATTTCATTTTATTCAATTTATAATAGTTTTAAAAATTAATTTTCAAATAAAATGTATAATGTATTAAAAACAATTTTTGAGAAAATATTACTTATGTTCTAAAATATCAAATATAGGTTAGTAAATTAAATCAAACATTTTTAAAATTATAAACTTATAAATTAGATATTAGGTTTAGAAAAATGTTTCATGAATTTTCAATTCATACTTATATAATAATAATGTCATAAAGTCGTGTTATTTGTAAAAATGGTATTTTCCACTATTCATATAAAAATCAATATTTAAAAAAAATATCAAAAAAATCATCATAAGAAAATATTGCTATGATTAATCTAAAATAAATTTTATTTTATCAAATTAAAATTCTAAATTTTATAAATTTATCTTTTAAATGAAAAGGTGAGATACATTGAAAAATTGTTTTACAGTAATATAGATTTTTTAGACTATTAATCATTCTCATTCATATTTCATGTTATTTACTAATTAAATTAGTATTAAACAATTATTCATATAAAATATATTTTATCATCATTAATCACAGGTTTCTTGAAATAGAAATGCATATCGCATAGAAATACAATATTTAGAAAAATATATTTTCAAGCATAAAATGATTGTATTAATCATTTTAGCTATACTAATTGAATTTCATTTATATTAAAATTAGATTTATTTTCTTTATATAAATATTTCATAAATTGATTACTCCTATTTGTTCTTTCTAATTCAACGGATAGGTTTTAATGGTCATACTTAAATATTTATATTTTATCTAAATATACCATGGTTTCATTTAAGTTCGGTATTGTATGTGGAGAAATAAATTGAACACATTTTGATCATTTAAAGGAAGTCATATATTAAAATATCACGATGTTGCAAAGGGTGTTGCAGGTTCACGGGATAAGGTTCAGAGGAGTACCTCTATTAGGATGAGACCTAAGGCACCAAATCATTCTCAAAAGATGTAGTCTATGGTTATACTAACTGCCTGCTACCAGTGTGCATGTGGCCATGTCAACTGCTCAGCAGGTGAAGTATGAAGATCAAGCTAGGAATGAAATTACTATGCATCTATAGGCTACACCAAACCCTGTTGCATTTGATGTTTCACGGTCTGATCTTGCTACTATGCAAGAGCTAGTTCATTTTCAATCTAGTGTTGAGCCCATTGCACCAATACCGCATGGGCAACCCCCTCTAATGGTTTACACCTCTAGTAAGGATGCAGTTGTGATGTCAATAGTGGTTATGCCTAGTTCTTTAAGTAAGGAGTGTCAATCTGGCTTATCTATGGGTAGTGATGTTGTAGCTTCGATCGGAGAAGATACTCCAGATCCCCACACTTGTACAGGAAAAAAGAGAATCCTTTGTATGCTTAACAATCTAAATAGAGCCAACGCTAGGGAATCATTCCTAGAGTAAGGTAATAAATATCGTGTCATTTGGACTATAGGTAAGATCTCAAGAACTGAGGTGATCAAGTTAGATATAGGGAAAGAGGCAATCTAGACTCTATGGAATAGTTCTGAACTTAAGGTGGAGTCAAAGGGGCTTGTTAAGGCTCATGGAACAGATCTATCTAGAGAACAGGATCCTTGGGCCTCTATGGATCCCACCCCATTGAATGAAAATGTTGGTTCTCAAGTTGATGATGAAAAAACATGGAAAAGCCCAAATCCCAGAGGAGGGGTCTTTATCTGAGAATTTAGGGAACTGTCCAATCTCATTCTGATAGATGAATAATCTTGTTCAGTTGGATTGGGGAGGCTTCTTCCTTAAGCTTGTTTCACTTTTTTTTCGAGAAACTGTCTACTTGGCTCTTTGTGGCGATGTTTTTTCACTATTTTTCACATATCATTTCTCCCTATACTACTTTTATTTTATTTAAATAAAGGAACCATGAGGTTGGATTACTAAACTCATGGTTCAATGTCGTATTTGATTATTATTATCATTATTATTCCGGTTATTATGATTATCAATATTATTATTATTATCATTGTGATTATCGTTATTATTATCATTATGACTATCATTATTATTATCATTATTATTATCAGTATTATTATCAATATTAGTATCATTATCATCATCATTATTATTATTATTATTATGAGGGGGAGATGGTGCACAAAGTGATCTGGTGATTCTAGGTGATATATTAGAGACTTTGATTTATGGTTCATGATTCTAATAGATTCCTTGCATAATCCTAAAGCTCACATAGAAGGGATTCATGGGGTTGATCATGGTTCTCCCTCGATTTTTCTCAACTCAAATTTGGAGAAGTCAAATTTGAACACAACTGATCCGGATCCTTTGAAGGAAGTCTATGTCATCACTGGTAAGAACTATGCTTCTTATGCTCAAGTTCTAGAGGGTGTCCCCATTTCTCTGGAGATGTATATATATCATACAAAAATCATTTCTCCTCTTGAGGGTGATTTTCTACAAGGATCATTTGGGTTTCGAATTCCAGAACCTTCAATGGTCTCTAAAAAGATGCCAACTCCTTAATTTAGAAAATGACGAAGAAGGGAGATATAACATTTATGGAGGAAAATAAGGGTCCTCTGTCTAAACAACTTAGAGAATGTAAGCATTAGATTATTGTGCATTTATCTTTGAGATTTAATGATGATAAATTGAGATTTGATGATCTTAAGAATCATCTCTTAGATTTTTGGAGTTTTGATGGATAGAGAATAACTTCGCTGGGTAGTGTTTCTTTTCATGTTGTTCTTTCTTCAACGGATTTAAAATCTAAAGCACGGGGTTGTAGATTTGTGGACCTTAATCCTAGTATTATAAGAATCTATGATTAGGATCCTCAATTCAACCCCGTCAATGTGAATAAATTGATTACACAATCCTAAATTAAAATATGAGCCCTAAGTTGGTTTTTTATTTGCAGCCCCAGATCCTATGGGAGATAGGTTTTATAGTGGGTGTCTGTCAAAATGGATAGGGGAGCAGAGAGAGCAGTATTTGGTCACTTTGCATGTGTTCCGATTGAAGTTGATCTTAGCACTCCTTTGCTCAAATCTATTATTCTCAATGAAAATGAATTTAAATTTGATTTTTTAGTATAATATGAAAATATTCCTCCCTTTTTCGATGTTGTTATAATATTGGACATGATACTAAGAAATGTCGTAAGAATTTGAACTACAAGAAATACGGAATGGGAGGCCACTCTGGGGTGATGTGTAGAAGAATTGGTAATCCATGTGAGGTCTCTTCCATGGGAATGGAGGGATGTAAAGTATAAGGTTCTACTAAAGCCTTGAAAGATCTAGTTCGTATTAATAATGTTGATACTCAGGGCCTGGGCAATGAGGTGCCTTCTATAAAGGGAGGCTCAACACATGGCATTAGGTTTATTATGCAGATGATTTTTTCTGGAACTGGAACCCATAGTGGGTTTGTTCTTCTTAAAGCAGATATTTTGGGCAGAGTTGGAGACTCAATCCTAAAGAGAAAGGGTCTCTTGGAAAACGTAAAGGATTTTAAGGAGCAAGGGGAAAAATCTAAATCAGTGGCATGCCTATCTGAGGTTGTTCATATCCAAAGTGAAATGGAAAAAGGAAAGACTTATTAATGCTCTTCTAGGAGTAAAGATGAAGGGGATTTGTTGGTTCTTTATGAAGAAAATTTTCTCAATTCTGTAAATAATAAGGGGAAACACTCCTATAATACAGGTAGTGTTCACTTATCTGCTCATTCAACTATGTCTAAAGCAGATGTCACGCCTTCCAGTTCCTCAGAAATACTTGGAGAGTAGCTGATGGTGGTTATTCCCACTGAAGCAAAACCTGTTGATGTTGTTAAAGAGGATGCCACTACCTTGTTTTGTGGGTGTGGACACATATGTCCCTTCATTAAAGGACACATAGGTTGAACCAAGTCCTAGGAATGCTGACGGTCAATCATCTACCGAGGAGAAAATTTCAGCTTGCACTGAGCTTGAGAATGATGCTGGCAAGGGCAACCCACATGTGGGATTTAGTGGCTCTGACTCTGCCAACTCCATGAAGACACCTTCTACTGATAATAAAGTTGATAGTGTATAGTTGAATCTCCACACTGTTTCTAGAAGAAAAAAAAGTATGGTGGATCTATCAGGTTAAATACCTCCCTGAGAGGGGGTGAATAAGGGCATACCAGATTAAAATAACCACTCCTTTTAGGATCTTGTTTTGTTGTTAAACAAAACTCTCTTCTCTCTCCTTCCTATAATTATGAATAAACAGAAATTAAAACATCCACATGACACCATAATTTTACTTGGTTTACCCTCACTTGACTACATCCAAGAAGCATACAATTACAATGTGTTGAAGTGCTGAATCCACTATAGCACACTTCTGTTACAATGTTCAGAGAAGACTCATTGTCCCTCTTGGTTCACTACTAGTCATGTTTTGAAAGCTCACTGCTCTATCAATTGAAGTAATATCATCGCTCCTTCATAATATTCTTCTGTTGATTACTTGAATCAAAATTGTTTTCACCCCATTTGGTGTATCATGAAGCTTAACTTTCATCCACTTGATGAATATCGATTTACCATAGAATTTCTTGAAAATTCATTCTGATTCGCACAACTTCCACTTTCATGCAACCTTTACAAAACTTTCACAAAACTTCAACAACTTTCATGCAACTTTTGGGTTTGTTGTGAAACTCCCAAAAAACTTTCATACAACTTTCAGTTTGTCATGAAACTCTCAAATTTCACACAACTTTTCAATTTTTCACAGAACTTCCAACTTTTTCACAACTTTTGGGTTGTTGTAGAACTCACTTGGCCATATGGGCACAAGTCTCTTTTTTACGTGCAACTAATGTTTGAGTCACTACCTCATGCAAGAAATGCCTTCACACAACTCTTACATGACTTCCTCCAATGGCCCGAAGGCCTTAGATTTTTATTATTATTATTTGAAAAGAAGCCCCTTTTAATGGAAGAAGGGGGAAACCAGACAGACTTCATGACATAACACATTAACCGACCTGAAGATCATAGAAAACAAGTCAGACTGACAACTTAGAACTACCTCTCCCCAACAATTAAGACATGATAAAGCTCTCACCCAATGCAGGACTGTACAACAAACAAGTGTCCTGTGACGAAGCACAGGCCCGATCCGATGGCATCGTCATACCCTCCAAACGTCCAAATCTGTAAAGCCTGCACAGGTGAAACGACAGCTCTGAAACCTCATAGGGCCTGAACCTTGTTGCAACCCTTTATTTTATTTAATAAATTTTGTTGGGAATGGGTCTCTCGACCCATTAACCGGACCTTCTGGGATTATGATGATCATCATCATCGTCGTCGTCGCCATTAATATTATCCGTATGATTATCAATATCATCATCGTCTTCATCATTGTTTTCGTCATTATCATTATTTCTATTATTATTATGACCTCACGCGCATGGCGCTATCATGTAGTCTCGCTCGTAGGGTGGCTGACGATTGGGTGGCTCAACATCGGGTGAGGTGGTCAACATCCCACTGGTGCAGGATCTGGTGGACAAATGTAGGATATGATACAGGTGGAGGACCCTCACTCAACAACGGGGGTTGATGACTTGACGAGTTGGTCGGAGGATCAGTTGGTGAATGCACATGGGGTTGATGATGACCAAACGTGTGGACTTTGGGATGGATGAACACAGATGGTGACAACCTTGGGCGGGGAAATCGACAGTCAAACGTGTAATTGGCAGGGGCAGGCAATGCTGAAGGGGGGCAAAAACATCCCAAAAAAGGCGGGGCCTGCAACTGGCTTCACAAGGAGCTTGGGCCGAGTTTATGCTAGGACTTTCAACCAGTTCAAGTGAGCCCAAGGGTGTGTGTTGTTTCGTTTGCTTGTAACCTCCATGACCTTCTATGATTCTTATTACTACTACAACTACTGTTGCGACTGGCTTCACAAGGAGCTTGGGTCGAGTTCATGCTGGGACTTTCAACCAGCTTAAGCAGACCCAGGGGTGTGTGTTGTTTCGTTTGCTTGTAACCTCCATGACCTTCTATGATTCTTATTACTACTACAACTAGCGACGGCTTCACAAGGAGCTTGGGCCGAGTTCATGTTGGGACTTTCAACCAGCTTAAGCAGGCCCAGGGGTGTGTGTTGTTTCGTTTGCTTGTAACCTCCAGGACCTTCTATTATTACTACTACTAGTAGTAGTAGTATTACTAGTACTACTCAGAAGGTTCAGGAGACGGGCGAACCCACTCCTAAAAAATTTATTAGAAAATTAAAAGATAGAGAAACAAAACGAGGACGGACGGGGTCAAACAAGGACACACCCTCATCTAAAAAGGAAAACTGCAAATCAAGAACAGAATAATTCTCATAATCATGATCAGAGTCGTCATCTTCATCATCAGTTTCTCACTCTGACTGTGAGTTCTTTTGATTGAAGATCACTGAGTACTTTCCCTTGATTTCTCCCTGCTCTGGAGTGAGATGACTCTTAGTTTCCTTGAAAGAAGACCTAGTAGACACATTTCAACAACGCTGCAGCCTGATCATCTCAACCACATCCTCAGTCATGACCTTTTGGATGTCTACTCCAACTTTTTTATGCCAAGTTCCTTCAGCTTCTTCCTTTTCAACAACTAGGTTGTCTTTCACTGTGGAAAGGTGTCCATTGTCATTAAGGTCATCAATGGCAGCGGATGGTCTATCACCAGTGTCCAGCTCTTAAGCCACATCATTGATTGAATCAAGCACACCAAAGCTGTTTGCTGCAGATACATGGTCCAGATTCTGACAAAAAATATTTGACTCGAGATGAGAAGCGGTTTTCCTATATGCAGCCCTTCACTATCCATAGAAAAAGTGCTTTGACATTTCCTTTTCTCTTTATATTTAACCAGGGAATTGAGCCTCACTTCCTGCTTACCTTTATTACTTCTTGAGGCAACCATTTGCTCAAACATAATGTGTTCATCAGCCGCAGCTTGCATATCAATATCTCTGATGTCTTGCTCGTCAAGGGGTTCCATTCTGTCCAACATTTCATTTTGACCATCAGCATGATTTAGGGAAGATGATACAGTAACATCTTGTTCTTTCAAGGGAGTCTTTTCTGGCCTGTTCTCCATGGCACTTTGCCCATCAGCATTATGGGGTGAGATTTCATAGCAACAATATCCGACCAGCGTTTCATCTTACCAGCGCTCTGCACAGGAGGGTCTTCAAATTGCTGAATGTCTGCTGTATGTGAAGCCTCTGCATCCACGCGTATAGTGGCATTATCAGGTTGTTGAATGCCTGTTGTATGTGAAGTCTCTGCCTCCACAAGCCTGGTGGCATTATCAGGTTGCTCTCCAGATTGAGTGGCACCATGTCCTCCAATTGCATCATAAGAAGCAGTCTCCATCTGCCCAGCGTCACAGCCTTGACGACAGGAACTGTTCTGGCCAGGCAAATCGCGACCACAAGTAGAACAACATTCCCAGACAAGCGACCTCCTACAACTAGAAAGATCATGTCCAATTATGTTGCATTCTAGACAGAATTTAGGAATCCTCTCATAAACAATCTTCAATTCAAACTCATCTTCATCAGTATATAAGAGCACCCGATCAACGAAGGTTGAACTCAGGTCAACCTCAACCAAGAACCGAGCAAAGCAGCCAAACCTTGCAATCTCAATTTCTTTATCCATTTTAATGAGAAGACCAATCGACATGACAATGTCGTACAGGATTTTTGGATGTCAAAGGATCCAATGAAGCCCATAAACCTTTACCCAGATTTGAGCAGAGGAATTACCTGCATCCATCGGATTGAACTTTTTGTCTCATTCCTTAATGTGGAGAAAACCATGCTTAAGAGAGACAGAACTGAAGTCACATGCTAGTGTCTTCGTCTCCTCAAAAGGGAATAGGATGTGATAAAATCTGTGTCCCAGCAAAACACATCTCCAGTTGGAGAAGCCCCAAATAACCGACAGCCAATCAACCAAGTATTCAACCTTCAGCAAATTGGAACCCCTAAACAATATAAGCCGAGTCATAATAGAGTGCTTACCAGTTTCAAGCTGTTCTGAAACCGTAGTCTGATCCGCTTTGACATGAGCAACACTTCCCTTGTGACGAATGATGAAAGCGGCCGATTTGTAGAGGGAGAAGGAGCGCTTAGCCGCACCTTCATCAATCTCTTCAATTTAGATTCAGTGCTGTAAGGTTTGAAGGCGTCTTGTGTGAGAAAGTGTTCCGCCATGGATTGGGAAGAAGAAATAAGCGGTTCGGAAAAACCCTAATTGCCATTGTTGGGAGAGGTGAGCTCCCGTCTCCAGCACACCGTTTTCCGCACTTCAAATCCACTTTAGCAATTCATTGAGCATATTGAGTGCATCCATTTTCCGTACAGCAGTCGCGTCATTTGGGATTCATCGGAGGCCCCCCAATGCCCTGCTCAAATAAAATCGAATACCTGCAAGCAAAATCAAACCGCACACAATGCCCTGTTGAAACAAAAACACACGGTTTCGAATCCTCTTCCGCGGTGGAGCTCGAGCAAACCCTAATTTGGATCGTCGTGGTTTATCCTTGGTTTCAATCGGATTCTCAACTTCAATCCGGCGACGTCATGTGAAAGTGCTCCCCAATCTTGGTTCGACCTGGTTCCTCTTCCATCTTCGGTTTCATTGTTCTTGTTTAACTACTGATTTCGCTTGCGGAAAGCTTCAATCATAAACATCTCAGTTCGAAACGACTCATCTCCTAGGATCGGCATCGGCTTCGTCGGATTGATTCTCGGCTGTCTTCCTCCGCTCGGTCGTCTTCCTCGGTGTTCCGGCTCGAGGTCGTCGGTCATCTCTTCCAGGCGAAGCTCGGGGTCGGTCACTGTTTTTGCTGCTCTAATGGCTTCCTATCGGTCGGCATGCGGCGTCGGGTCTTCCCACAGTGGCGAGTTCGGGTGAAGCTGGGTTCGTCAGCGGTTCTTCAGTTGGATTTGGGTTGTCTTCTCCAGCAAACCTCGATCGGGGCTTAGGTTCCTTCGCACAGTCGGTGTTGGTTCATCTTCAAGCGGCGGATGGTGTGTAATCAACATCTCCCCGCTCGACCAGTATCTTCTTCATCAGACCGTCTTCAACAGTGCTCGGTGACATCAGTGGGTGGATCTCAGATTCTTGGTTCCACGGATATCTGTAGAAAGAATGAGGAGGCAAAATGGTGGGACTCGGCTTTGTAAATAAATCTGGTCGCATAGAACATATTGGAAGTTGATATCTCTATACTTCATTAAACAAGAAATTTTTGTTTGATCATTTTTTATAGTATTCCTTAAATTGTATGATGCATGCATAATATTGTTGGGCTACAATCCATAACCAATCCAGTTACCGCTCGAACGCGTTGAGTCATAGACCGCAACCAAACACATTCTCGACATGATTCATGTAATGGTATTACTTCTACAAGATTTCAAGATGTTGCAACGAGTATTTGCTTTTGTGATCTCTAAGATATGACAATACGTCCAACTGTGAACACATAACCAATTTGTGATCGCGCATTATGCAGATCAGATAAATAACATGCATCTGCAAAATCGATCATCTTCTTTTCTAATTTGTTATAATAGAATAAACTCAAATCAATAGTGTCGCAAAGATAACGAAAAAATATGTTTAATTTCATTCCAGTGTCTTCGCGAAGGAGATGAACTAAATCTTTCCAATAAATTAGTAGAAAAAGATATACCATGATGAGTACAATTAGCAAGATACATTAGTGCTTTGATACCATGAGGTATAGTACTTCTGGACCAACCAACCCCTCGGTTTTTTTTACAAGGTCGAAATTGATCTTTCTCATTATTTAAAGGCCGAACAACCATTAGAATACTTAAAAGATTCACTTTATTCATATTAAAGCGTTTTAAAGCATTTTTAGTGTAATTTAATTGATGCAAAAATATATCACTTGGCATATGTTCAATTTGTAATCCAAGACAATATTTGGTTTCTCCTATGTCTTTCATTTCAAATTCATACTTTAAGTTTCTCACTGCTTCATTGATCTCTTTTGGAGTTCTGATGATATTTAAATCATCAATATAAACAACAATAATCACATATCCAGATATTATTTGCTTAATAAAAATACATGGGCATATGAGTTTATTTACATACCATTTATTTAACAAATATTCACTCAAATAGGTACTTATCTTTTGGAGGTCGTATTGCCCTAATCAGTAGTGTCTTATTGGCCACCCCTGTCCGTGCCCTCTTTGATGTTCAAGCCCTGAAGGGTGTCCTAACCAATATTGATAAACTTCTGGCTAATTTCATATGGGACCCTCTTGCGGAAGGTAAACGACATTGGACCTCTTGGAAGAGGATGGCAAGGCCGACGAGGGTAGGAGGCATCAATGTTCACAGCCTCGAGGAAACTATATCATGCATGCACGCGAAGTTAGCATGAGATGTTCTCGAACAACGCTCTCTGTGGGGGGAAACCATGTATGCGCAGTACGACATTTAACCTGTGATGGATAACCGCAGCTCTCCCTTCTGGTCAAAAATTTCTCAACTCTCCTATGATCTTATTCGACATTCTAAATGGATTATTGGGAGGAGAGACATCTCATTCTGGCATCACAACTGGGCAGGGGAAGTGATTGGATTCCCAGGCTACCCTGCTCCTTCTCTTACCTTCAGGGAGGCCAGAGAGTACCCGGTCCTCATCAATGTTGTGTTGGATGATGATCATCGGTCCACTTTCAACCTCAATGAGTTGTCTACAGATCCGAACCGATGTGTGTTCACTCTTTCATAGTCGGGGGTCTTCACCACGCGAGACTACTGCCACTCACGGGCAGCACTGGAGAATGAGGATCTTTGGAACGACATTCTGTGGTATAACGTTATTCCATCCAAATATAACTTTCTGTTATGGCGGATCAGGAGCAGAGCCATTCCCACAGACGATAATGTTAAACGTTGCGGAATTCTGAATGTGTCTAGATGTTCATGTTGCAGAACTGGCTAGGAGGAAAATTCAACTCACCTCTTCTACTAGGGTGATTGGGCGTACGCTGTGTAGAGCTACTTTGGGGAATTCACCGACTTCCTGGATGTTAACATGGTGGACCTCCCATTTCTCGACAGGTGGTTTCACGACTCGGGTGACAGGGGCCCAGAGAAGCTGGCACGTACCTTGATCCTGCAGGGCGGCTGTTGGTGTATCTGACAGGCCAGGAATAACCGAAGGCACGACGGGGTCCAATCCTCTTGTAAGTCCATCATCATCCACATGAAGTCCCTTCTTCTTGACCTGGGTTGTCTCTCCAGTAAGTGGTGAAAAGCCCCTTCGCTCCGCTGGATGCATGTGAGGCAGCAAGGTGCCCAGGCAGTGGACACCACTGCAAGAGGCCATTGGGTCTGATGGAACCCACCATCCAAGGGTCTCAATATTAACACTGATGGGTCTTGTAGTATGGGGGTCTTGCGAGGGGGTGGGGCTGTCCGAGACTCTCACGGATCGGTCCGGCTGGCCTTCTCCTCTCACCTTGGCCAAGGTTATTCTCTTTAGGCCGAAGCCAAGGCTCTAATGCTGGGTCTCTCTCTCTGCCACTAGGAAGGTATTGACATTTTGGAGATTGAAACAGACTCAAAAGTTCTCCATGATGCCCTTAATAGACTTTTCCCCACTCCTTGGTCTATCACCTATATCATCAGAAAATGTAGAGGTATGATCACCAACACTACTAAAGTGATGCACTCCTGGAGGGAAGGAAATCAGGTTGCAGACTATCTTGCATCTTTGGAGGTCATCAGTCCAGACCCGGTTTGTGTTCATAATATCTATACTCTCAAAGCCGAAGGGGTGAACTTCATCAGGGGGGATGCCCTCGACCTGCATTATTTCAGACCTCCATAGGCCCTCTTTTGAGAGGTTGTGGGGTTGAGGGTTTGGTTTGTACTCCTTCTTTCCTTAATAAAAATTGACATGATGATGATGAAGTGGCTCATATAAATAAGTTGTAACAATATCCATAAGATGCATATTAGCCTTATCAGCTACTGCAAGGCTGATTAGATATCAAAAAGTGATACCATCCATATCAAGAGAATATGTCTCCTCATAATCAATTTCAGGTCTCTAAGAAAAACCTTGTGTGACAAGAAGAGATTTGCATCTTACAATCTCATCTTTCTCATTACGCCCACACACAAAAACTCATTTATATCTAACAGGATTTGCAACTTATGGTGTTGGCATGATATGTCTAAAAACTTTTTGCCTATTAAGTGAATTTAATTCAACCTATATTACGTCTTTCTATACATTCCAATCGGATCATTTTTAACATTTCATAACAGACCTTGGATCAGGGTCTTCATTTTCTATATCACATGACATAGAATATGAAAATATTTCATCAATATTTTCCACATTACTTCAATTCCATATATCACCTGTAGTGAAATAATTAAGAGAGATTTTATTATTTTCAAAACCTTCAGAGTTTTCTATATCCTATGAATTCTATTTATGATTCTCATCATGTGTTTCTTTAAAAACACTTAAATAATTTGTTTCTTCTAAAATACACGCCTCAATAGTGGGGTTTTCAATTATACTCTTTCCTTTTCTTTTTCAAGGATTTCTATCATTAGAGCCAATTGGTTTTCTACGTTTCATGTGTGTTTTTGAGATTTCTATAACATCATTATGTAATTGTGTCTTCAGGACATCAATTCTAGTTGGCGCATTTACAACTGGTACAAGGGATTTAGTCATGCCCTTTAAATCAGTAAATGCATCAGGCAATTGATTTGTTAGTTCTTGAAAATGTAAAATCTTTTTCACTTTTATCTCATACCATCGGGTAGGAGGATCAAGAAAAGATAACATTTTCACATTTTAGGAAATCTCGTCCCTTTGCTTCTTTTCTCCCCTTAATGTTGAGAATTTTTCTTCAATGAAGTGAAAATCAGTAGCACATGCTGTAAATACATCATTGGTTTGTGGTTCAAGATATTTGATGATGGATGAGGATTCATATCCGATATATATTCTCAACTTCCTTTGAGGTCTCATCTTTGTATGTTGTGGGGGAGCAATTGGTACATATATTTCACAACCAAATATTCTTAAGTGGGAGATGTCGGGATCTTTTCCAAATTCTAATTGGAGTCACTAGTGCATAAAAAATTTTTGTGTCGATTTTTATTTCATTTCAACATTGGTTAAAAACCAATGTTTATAAAGGTGACGTTGTAAATTGGTTTTCAGTGTCGGTTTGTATGAAAACCGACACTGAAGACCTCCGATATATTGATATTCGGCATCAGTTTTAGTTAAAACTGACGTCGAGAGACTCCAAAAAATAGGTCTTCGGTGTCGAATTTAAAAAAACCAACGCCAAAAAGTAATTTTTTTAATAAAATTAATAATATTACAGCCCCCCAAAAAATAGTGTACCTGTAATACAAAACAAATTATAAAGCAATGCATAGGTAGGAGTACAAATCTGTAAAAAAAATTGACAACTTAATTAAAAAACATTTACTTAATAATATTTTAAACTAGATTTAAAAAACACATAATTAATAAATTACAACATAATCATCCGCAGTTATTGTTGAAGCATTCCTTTGATACTATTAACTGTAAACACCTATTATAACAAAAGTAATAGTTTTTGAACACTTTGTTAGAAAATTATAATATTAAAAATAAACATTAAAAGAAACATACATGATAATTTAAATCACAACCATACTTAAAAAGTAGTTCACAAACAAGGATTGAAGATGAGTAAGTTCATCATCCGTATACGACTCGGTTTCATTGAATGTATACAATAACATTACAAGCTATAAGGTTAAAAACAAAATATTATGAAATAAAACATAAAATAGTTAATATAATTAACAAACCTTATAAAAATCAGTTGTTACTCCAGTTGTGATTATCTCACACATGAATCGTAAAACATAATAATCACATTCTATGATTCCTTATTGATGATGAAACTGAGGTTATAAAACATTAACTTGATATTAAAAATCAACACACGCACACATATATATATAATCAAAATATTATGTAATATAAAAATATTTACCTATACTTCCATGTATGGGATTGGATTTGGTTTCTTTATCGAAAAATGATCTTTGTTAAACTTTATTCATGACCTGTATTTTCATAAATATCAACTAATAAAACATTTATAAACAATAAAATTAAAAGTAATAAACTTAAAAAAAGAAGAAAACTTACTTGTCTAACAATGTGCTAAATTTTTTACGAACATGGCCTAATAAAGAGAAAAACCAGTATAAAGTGCATTCACTTAGAAAAAATACGCATAATATCCAATGACCTCTATAATACAAAATGTTCGCAATTAAAGACATTATAATTAAAATTAGTTCATAATTATATTAGTGTTATTACTCACCAAGGAATGGTAAAAACCAACATCTAATATCTTTTTTTGATAATATATCAGATATATATTTAACACTTTCAGCAGTATTCACATATTTCAAAGTCGTTGAAACAAATTCTGAATCCATAAAACCATAAATACCAATGGTCTCATTTTGTATCAGAAGCGTGGATATATACCTAATTAAATAAGTAAAATAGTAATTCACTTAAAATCATCTTTATTTAAAGAAAATTTTAAACTCAAACATAAATATACTTACATACAAAACAACTGCAACACAAGAACGTTGAGCTCTTTAAACTCTATCAGATACTTTTAAATATTCTAAATGGATAGTTTCTTCCACATATTTTAGTCATCATATGAAACTCATATAAATTATCCATTGAAGAATAATTTTGTGATAATATGTTTATCCTTTCATAAATAGAATTATCTACAGCCATTGGTTCCTGAACCTTTTGTTTCCTTTGTATTATTTCTTTTGATCGTAGATAATCCTGTAAAAATTTAATTCCAGAAAACATTATAAGTAATTTTCAATCAAATGTAATTAATATTTAGAAACAATGCATACCTCGTATGACAGATAACAAAGAAGGTTATCTGACCAAAGTTAAAACTGACTCATACAATCCCCAACTCTAGTAACCTCCTTAGTAGGCAATGGTAGTGGACAATTATGATCAATAATATCATGCACCAATACTTTGACATAACCCAACTGAATCAACTGGTGGTGTACAAAATCTCCAAAAATATATACGACTCTATACGCTACAATACGTACATGAGTATCTCCAATATGAAACTCATAATATAATGTCAGGTCTGAATGAGGAGGTGGAGGATTTGGGTAGGCAGGTAGGGTGGGCTGGGCTAGTTGGGCAGTCTGTACATGTTGTGCATTCGACTATGAAGGATGGGAAGACTGGATAGGCTAGGTAGGCTGAGCAAGCTGTGATTGTATCATCAATTATTCAAACATAGCTTGTACAACTGATTGAATTTGATCACCCATGGATTGTTTCATTTCTTTCAGCTCAGCTTTTAAGGAATCAATTTCTAGATATCTTTACTTCTTACTTTGATTACCAAAAACTTTCATAATACTAACACTCACCTGATATCCTATTACTCGACCTAGGTGTTCTTTCTTTCCTAAAGTCATAGATAGGATATCTATACTACCCTCAGGGATAAAAGTTCATTGAATCTCTTTATCCCGAAGGTCATATTGAAATACAAAATTAAATTGTTATATCAACATTTGGTAACATCAATAAAAGATACAAAAATATTTACTTACAATTATTTCAACTACTTTATTAGTTTTCTCTATAAGAAACATTTCATTTTTCCTTCTTCTTACTCGTTTACATTTTTCATGGTGAGTGGGAGTATATTGAGGAAAAAACTATACCTCTTCTGAACCTCTACTAGATCGAGCTCTTAATTCTTCAAATTTTTCTTCAATAATTCTCTGATCAAATAACTGATACCCTCCATGTGATAAAGTATGAGAGTATACATTTTTCAACTAGATCTCTTGATGAAATCTCCTGGAGGTCTGTTATATAAAAATAAACTCATAAGTAATTAGATAAATATATAATAAATTTTACAATATAAAATAATTATCATACCTGAAATTTTTCTTCATGTTGACTATCGAAAAATTTATTTCATATATCAACATCTATAAAATCATACTTGAGGCATGAGTTTTCATACTTTTTCCTTCAAAAAATATAATTTTTTGTCAATTTTGTTTTAAAATCTCTTAATTAAACCACCGCTAAAGACAGATATATTTTCCTAATTGATTTCATTTCCTAAAAATTGAATGTTATTTGTAATTGAATAAATTAAATATGTCATTAAAAATATTTAATATTCAAAAAATGAGATAAAATAAATCAATTGAGACATGTTACCATAACGGCCTCCCAAAGCTGTTGTTTCACAATCTTGACGATGGAATTACAATTAGGATATAAAATACTAATCTTGCAATGGATCTTCATTGATATATAACTGATAAACTGAAATTCATTTGAGCTAGTTTCATTATTATCATTATCAAAATGAATATGTAATCTCTCATCTCCGTGAGAAAGTGATGGTTTTTGTAAACGTGTAATACCACATTTACCAACTCCAGAACTTGATTTCTCTATAGTAACAGGAGAATTCTCCTCCGCTAAAGACGCATCAGTAGTCTTACAAATATTTTTTATAAATTAAAAGTTTTATTTCTTTAAATAAGTATATTACTAAATATTTAATAATATGAAAAAATAGATATACATCGGTAACTAGTCATCTCTCTATGTATTTGACATTGACATAAGAAAGTGTAATGAAATTTTGTGTACCTACATATCATTAGAAAAATGAATATTTAGAAACAAGGATGACAAAAATAAGTAAGTGAAAAAAGAGTCATGCATTTGTATGTTTAAAAAAATGATTTCTTGATTCTTATAAACAAAATATATGCAAGTTAACCTATTAAAAATAGAATTTTTACACATGTAAATTTCAAAAAATAAACAAAATATAAATAATTAACAGAATAATTAGGAGACTAATTTAGTGTTTCCCCATATTCCTTTATCATGATCATTACGTACTGCATTCACTACGTATACCTTATAGTCATTGTAATCATCTGAAAATCTCATAATAGATGAATAAGGCTCATGTAAACCAATAACATCATCAACATCATCCTCATCACCCAAATGGTATCTTTTTCCTTGAAAAATGATGGACCACTAATAATTTGATGGATTAATGACACAAAATATCTACTTTTCATGTGTCGCCATGATAAATGGTTCCTCATTGTAATTAAATCTTTTCAAATCAACCAGTGTAAACCCACAATCATCATGTTTTACACCACTATTGATATCAACCCAATTACACTTAAACATAGTGAATCAAAATTTTGTATAATAAATTTCCTATATATCCTCAAGAACTCCAAAATATGTCGATGAAGCAAAAATTGGGTTTTTATCTTTTGCACTCGAAAAATGCACTGCTTCAGCGATGACCATCACACCACTATTTTGAATAGTACTCTTATCATCCATATTTTTTTTATAAAATGTGTAACCATTAATATCAAAACTAGACCATGTTATCACATTAAGAGATGGTCCTCCTACCAACCATTTCAACATTTCTGATGCAGATATATCTATGATCACTTTCTCTTTAAACCACGAAACAAATGTCTTTTTAGGCTCAATAATCAACCAATTTTCATTTATTTTTGGATATCGTATATTTAATTCAGAAATATGTGATGATATATATGATTGAACATAACCTATGTTGTTCAAAATGTATAAATGTGTCTGCAACACTTCATCATGTGGAATAAAATTTACCTTTAAGCCTTGAATCCCTCTACCTTCACTATCAATTGTCAAATATAAATATATAGGGAGACCAATATGCACCACTTCATACAAATAATCATTACAGAACTCAATCACCTCTTCCGATACATATTTTTGAACAATAGAGACCTCCAGTCGATAAGGATTTTTAATATATCCCTTTAAAATTTTCATATGTCTTTCAAAAGGATACATCCAATGTAAATAAACAGTCCCAAATATTATTATTTCATGCACCATATGAATCACTAGATAAACCATTATATCAAAAAATGTATGTGTAAAATACATTTCTAATTGAAAAAGTATAAGAGAAGCTTCATTATCCAACTCATCTAACAAATTTGGATCAACAACTTTGATACAAATGGATTTGAAAAAATTACATAACCTGATGATAGAATTTCTGACATTTGACAACAATATACTACACAATACAACCAGTAGCAGTTTTTGCATCAATACATGACAGTCATGAGGTTTCATACCTATTAATTTTCAATCCTTTAAGGACACAAAATTCTTCACATTTGAATAATATCCACTGGGTACTTTTATACCATACAAAAAATGAAAAAAATTTAACTTCTCACTCTTTCTTAATGTGTGGAAAGCCGGAGGTAAATTTGTTTTGTTTTCTTTCATAGTGGGAGCTAACTCCAAACATATTCCCATTGCTATCAAGTTCAATCTAGAATTCAATCCATATTTTGTCTTTCATTTTATTTCAATAAAAGTTCCAATCAAATTGTCGCATATATTTTTCTCAACTGGCATAACATCAATTTTATATTTTATCTCTAAAAATATCCAATAAGTTAGTTCAAAAAATAGACTATTTCTTCTTGATATTTTTTTAAAGACCCGAACTAATTTTCTTTACAAATGTCAAATCAATATTTTTCACCCTGTCGTAATATTATTCAATTGACAATGGTTGTGGGGGAGGATTTTATTCCTATAAACTATTAAATTCCTTTTTCAATCTATGATAAGGATGATCAATTCACAAAAATATTGATGTCTCAAGTAGACTATCTTTCTTCCATTCTGCAATTGATAATATGAAGTCTTTTCTTCATAAATTGAACATGCTTCATTTCCCTTAACACTGTATCTAGATAATTTTACATATGCAGGAAAGTCGTTTATACTGAATATTATCATAGAACAAAAAAAGAAAATATGCTTCTTGTATGCATCAAAAAAATTAACACCCGCCTCCTATAGAAGTTTCAAATCATCACTCAATGGTGAAAGATACACATCAATATCGTTTCCTAGATTTTTTGGTTCAGAAATCATCAATCTCGTCATAATATATTTTTTCTTTATACATATCTGTGGGGATAAGTTGTAAACTACCAACAAAACATGCCATGAACTATGTTGGCTACTTAGGCTTCGATGTGGATTCATTCCATCTGTACACACTCCCATTATGATATTTCTAACTTAACTTCCAAAATCAAGAAATTTTTTATCAAATATCTTCCATTGTGATGTGTCAATAGGGTGACATAATTTACCATCAGAGATGAGTTCATTTGAATTACATCTTAACCTTTTTTTATCAATTGAATTTGAAAATAAACACTTCAAACGAGGAATTATTGGAATGTACCAAATTGATTTAGCCGGATCTTTGATTACAGTACCTAAGAATGATTCAAAGTTAATTTATTGGAATTATATAAAGGGATTATTGGAAGGAATTGTTTTATTTAGCATGAGGTTAGATGTCAGTACCTAAGAATGAATCTGAGTTGAATTTTTCATCCATCTTATAGCGTGATGTTCCACATGTAGGACATTTTGATAAAAAAATCATATTCTTTTCTATACAAAACATGGTCATTAGGGAAATCTTGTATCCTTTTATACCTCAATCCCATTGGGAATAATATTTTATTCACTTCATAATTGGAATCTGGAAGCCCATTGCCTTCTGGAAGAAGCTCTTTTAAAATATCAAGTAATTTAGATAAACTTTTATCACTCCAACCATTTCTTACTTTCAAGTTAACCAATCTTAAAACTACTGATAACACTGCATATTTACTACAACCTAAGAATAATGGGTTTTTAGAATCTCCATACAATCATTAAATAGTTTCTATTTTTTCAATGGTTTCAACACCTAAATAATGAATTAATTCTTCAATACGATCCTTTACCTCATTATGAATATTTTCATCAATATTAGATGTTGAATTTACAATTCTTTCACCATTCCAGATCCAACGTATATAATTAAGTCTAAAACAATAGAAAATGAGATGATCCTTGATTTCTCTATAATTTAACTTTCTCATATTCAAACACTTCACACATGGATAGAAAATCAAATATGTGTTTTGAATATTTCATTTAAAAAATTCCAAGAAATCATAAACTCCTTTTTCATATTCATTAGTGGTTCTTCGTAAATTTATCTAATTAAGATCCATTCAATACCTGAGATCATAATATAATTAGTAAATATATTAAAACATATAAACATTTAAATATATATATATATATAAACAGATAAATTTTAAACATAAAAACATAAAATAAAAATGATTGGTAGTCATATATGAAATATGAATGATTATTAGGAATAAGATAAAAACTAATCTAATCTAGGTATTTATTTTGCGTGATGTGTCATGTTGATCCAAAAGTAGATGATTTGTTTAGAATCAAAAATTAAAAATATCACTACTAATTTCAACTGATATATATATATACATATATATAAACATACCTATATATATACATATAAAACATATAAACATTTATATATATATATATATAAATGAATAAATTTTAAACACAAAAAAAATCAAAAAATTTATGATTTGGTGAGAGATATCAACGATTATTGGGAATAAAATAAAAAATAAAGTAATCTAGGTATTTATTTTATTTAAATAAATAATTATAAAAAATACTTGATGACCATAGTAAATGAATAAAGATATTTCTGTCAACTTTAGATAGATTTTTTTTAAACGATTATCAGACAACACCGCTTCCTTTTTACCTAGATCCGTTAAAATAGAAATCAATATTCCTCTTTAGTTATAACCTAGAACAAAACCATTTGATAATACCATAAAATAAATAATTTATATGATTAATTTAACAAATATTTATAATTAACAATCAAATGCATACAAACAAATGAAGGAGTGAATCAAATTTATAACTAATAGATAATGAATTTATCTTAAAAAAATTTACAACCCACTTACAAATTTTGGATTTGTATACTGCAAGATTGATCCTGAATATAGATAATGTCCCTTGAATTCATTGCTAGGAAAAACACTAAAACAAAAATTAAAACATTTAAAAAAATAAAACATGAAAAAAGAAAAGAAAAAACCTCTAATCGTGGTGTCGATCAACCATAATAGGGTTACCGCAGATGAAATATATAGATAATGTCACTTGAATTCATTGGAAAGAAAAACAATAAAACGAACAATTATAACATTTGCAAAATAATGAACAAGATAAAAAAATAAAAAAACACTTATAATCAGGGTTCTAATCGATCGTAAAAGAGCTACGGAGATGAAATAAAAACATTGATCACAAAACAAGGAAGAAGTTTGAATGATTGATGGTCAAAAATCGTGAAAATATGATTCAAATCAACCAAACTCACCATAATACCGACCGCAAGGGTGTCAGTAGCTTTCAGAATCATCGCGGGTCAAGAGAATATAACAAAATTGAAATAAAAAATAAGGGTTCCATGGTAGGGTTTTTTTAAGTGTTTTAACGTTGGTTTTTCCTAAAACTAGTGTTAAGAAAAATTAAAAAATGTTATTTCGACATCGGTTTTCTAGAAAACCGATGTTGAAAATATAAGACATTTTTTCCCATCAGTTTTATTAAAAATTGATGTGAGAAAACAACTCTCTTAATCATTTTTCGTGTCAGTTTATAGGAAATATGATGGGAAAAATATTATATAGACTTTTCAGCGTCGGTTTTTCATAAAACTGATGTCGAAATTTAAATCATTTACAATTATAGAATCAGTTATATAGAACCTACATTATAAATGTGATATTAAAATTACTTTTTTTACCAATGAGTGGAGAATCCTTATGATATAGACTTGGTATGATGCAAATTAATGTCGAGGAATGAAATATTTCATGAACCCATATGGATATCGACAGCTTTGTTCTCATTATTAATGGTCTAGAAATAAGTTGGAGGTGTTTTATTAGTGATTTAGCTAAACCATTTTGTGTATTCACCCGAGCGACTGGATGATCCATAGTAATCCCCATTGCCAAACAATAATCATTGAAATCTTGAGATGTAAATTCTTCATCATTATCGATCCTTTATTTCTTGATGACATAATTAGATAATTGTGTTCTCAATTTAATTATTTGCGCAAGAAAACATGAAAACACAACATTACATATTGAGATCAAATATACATCTAACCATCTTCTAGATGCATCAATTAATACCATACAATATTTAAATGGATTACATGGTGGATGAATTAGTCCACATATATCCCCTTGAATTTGTTCAAGGAAGGCTAGCATTTCGGCCTTAATTTTAGCTGGTGATGGTCTCATAGTCATCTTTCTAAGAGAACAAGCCTTACATAGAATTTTTCTTAGTGGAGAGATCTTTTGGACCTTTATTGAATGTCCATGAGAACTTTCAATTATTTTTCACATCATTCCTGAACCAAGATGACCTAATTTTTCATGTCACAAATTAATGATTTATGTTCCATTATTTACTACCATATGTGTCTTGATTGCACTTATATATGTATAATGTAATCCAGATGCTAATTTTTGTAGTTTTTATTATACATGAATCTTACCGGATTTATCAATGGTAATTCACATGTAATTTTCATTTCTATCAGATATACTACGGGTATCATACCCATGCTGGTATATATCATTAAAACTTAAAATGTTTCTTTTGGATTTTGGGGAAAACAATGAATATCTTATAGGTAAAAAAACTTTCTTTACCAGTCCCTACTATAAAATCTATAGGACCTGATATAGTATTCACAGTTGGTTTTGTTGTCTTAAGATCATAGAAATATATTTTATTCTTAATAACTGTGTGTGTTATTCCGCAATCTAGTATGAAAATATCGACCCTGTTTAGGCAATCTATTTCAATGATTCAAAGTAAAGAAATAATATTATAAGAAACACCTTGTGAAATTCAAATAATACAACATCAAAAATATAAATCATATAGAACAAAACAACTTGTCAAATATCATAACTATTTTATTTTTTCTGAATTATTTTTAGCTATCATCTCATAAAATTCACAAGTAAAATCACCTGCTTTGAGGTAAGTGAAATCATCATTTGATTGGTTGTGATTCTCAGTAAAATTCACCTCCTTTTATTTTTATTTATAGGATGTCTCATAAAAGTGTGTTTATTATTCTTTACTTCAAGATAAACTTTATAGATCTTACAAAGATTCTCTGGGGTTTGGAAAAATTGGGACCAATGTCCCTTATAACCACACCTGTAGTAGGAATCTTCAGGATTCCTCAGAGTATTTGAGCTAATATTTATTTTATTTTGATATTCATTTCGAGTAGGCTCATGGTTATGACCACATCCTCAACCACACTTACCGATAAAACCATTCCCACTACAAGAATTGTGTCTATGAATTATTTCGTGATTATTTTTATGAAATACCGCATTTACTTTAGGAAATTCTACTGATGAACTAGTAGGATGATCTTGATGATTTTTAATCAAAATATCATTGTTCTTATCTGCTACAAGTAATAATGATATGAGATCAGAATATTTTACATACCCTCTTAAGTGATATTGTTGTTGTAGGGTGATGTGAGATGCATGTAATTTTATATATGTCTTTTCAAGTATATCGAAATCTTTAATCCCAATACCACAATAATTTATATCTCATAAAATTCTACACATAGAAGAATTTTAATAACTGACCCTTTTATAGTCTTGGAAGTATAAAGTGCTCCATTCATCATGGGTCTCTAGAATGAAAACCTCTTTTTGATGATCATACCTCTCTTTCAAACTCTTCTAGAGATTACATGGATCTCTTTCTACCAGGTATTCATATTTCAAACCCTCATCGAGATGTCTTGTGAGGAATATCATCACCTTTGTTTTATTTTGGGGGGTTTTTGAATTATTTTCTTTAATTATTTTTGTGATATCTATTGATTTGAGATGCATTTCAACATCTATTTTCCATGGGATTTAATTACTTCTGGTAATATCAAGAGCAATGAATTTGAGTTTCACAAGATTTTACATAATGATAACTATGAGAGGGGGGAAAGATTTATTATTATTAAAAATAATAATTCAATAATAATTTACATTTGGGTTAAAGAAAATAAAATAGTATAAAAAAAGATTAAAATCAGGTTAATATTATTATTTATTATATATATATATATTCCACTTTAATCGATTAATAAATATTTTTCATGGGGACTTGAAATAAATAAATTAATACATTGAATTAATTGATTAAAACTTTATTTCATATACTGATTTGTTAATTATATTGTCTAATCTATCGGTAAATAAATAAGGTTTAATATGAAAAGAATAAATAATTAGAACTGTCCAACCAGGTGGTGAGAATACAAACAAAAACATACCTTTCTCCCTTTTTGAGCATTTGTGCTGATAACGTGTTGTAAAAAACAAAAATTGAAAGGAGTAAAAGTATAACATCCAAGAAAAATGAGCATAAAGGAAAAAAATAACTTTATTAATGCTTTCGGATCTCCCTTCTATATGCAGTACATGTACAGGGGGCTATACTACCCTTTTATAGGTAGTGCAACATAGTGGTTGGGGGGATTCGTGGGGGTGGGAATCCCACCACCTTTGAAGATTGGATCTACCAAAGGTGGATGCATAAAAATTTCAATAAAATATTAATAAAAAAATTCACCCAATTAAAAAATGGATTCAAAAAATAATGAAAAAATTCAATTCATGGAATTTTAGAAAATGAATTTAAGCATTCAAAACTTTAATAAAAAAATTAATAAAAAATATTTTAATTACAAAATATTTATTAAATCATAAGAGAATAAATTCCAAGAACTTTTTGATCAGTTATGCTCAAAATCACCAAGTTAATTTTAGAGAATTCAATGAATAACATATTACATCACTACATTTTCAAAGATAAAGAATTCCAAAAAAAACAATTTAAAATATGGAATTATAGAAAATCAAAACTCATAAAAAAATTCAAAAAAATGGATTGAAAAATTACAAAAAATTATTGTTCTAAAAAAAATATAAAAATAAAATCAAGAATAGTTAAATCAATTGATCAACAAAAATAAAAAATTTCAAAAATGTTTTCAATGAATATCAATTTCAGCAACAATTTATTCAGAATTAATAAACCTTCATAAAAACCACAATTTCAACATAAAAAACTCCATTAATTCCCTAAAAATTGATGTGGAAGTGTGTCAAAAACATTCATATCACATTTATCTTCCAAATTGGGCAAAAAAACATTAATATTAAAGTGGATATTGGCAACTCCTTTTTCCTTGTCTACTTCATTTATGCCTTTAACTATTATGTTAAAAGAATAGGATTATGGAGGGGAATATTTCTTATATCTAACCACACTACTAAAAATAAGGCTTTTAAAAGTGCTATAAACCACTTTTAACAGTTCTAGAAAATCGATGTTAATCACAGCGAATATAGGGGGGTCCCCTTTAATAGTGCTAAAAAAGCGCTAATAAAGGGGGCCCTTTATCCATGCTAAAAAAAGTGCTGATAAAGGTCCCCCCTTATTATCACTTATTAGCACTGATAAAGGCCTAGTTGCCTGTGATGTGTTATTTATTTAACAGCACACCCAACACCTGCACACCTGTACAAAACAACACCTACACACGAACAAAGCACAGAAGAACGAAACTGCACACACGATAGTTTCACAAGCAATGCTATATACATTTACTTTACATCATGAATATATAAAAACACACTGCTATATACATTTAAAACCATGTTTTATATGGTTATAATTATAATTATGCAACAAACAGTTAAAAACATTAATGTTTCATCCTTTGGCATTCGTGATCCCCTCTCAAAAATTGTTGTCCATGGTATTAGTTGCCAAACAAAGTATCCAAACTCAAGAAAAAAATTCCACCTATATAATAAAACAAATATTATGTTATTAATACAATAATGAAATAAATTAAACATTAATATGAAATAATATGTTAATAAAATGTCATTTTTTAATAAAAAGGACACATTTAGAGTTATACCGGTCACATAGTGCATCGTATTGAGGTGGGGTTGATTCCTACACATAAAAAATGAGTCATATATCATTGTTTTAAAATATTAAAATAATTTGAATGGGTTTGCTCTATTTTGAGTATGTCACTTGTTCTTTTACTAAAATTAATATCAAATGAAAATGAAACATTTGGATTTATATTGGTCACATAATTCATTGGATTAAGGTGAGGTTAATTCCTACACGTCACAAATGACTGATGGATTGTTGTTCTAAAGTATCGAAACAATTCAAATGTGTTTGCTCAGTTTTCAGTATGTCACTTGTGTTTTTTTATAAAATTAATGTCAATTTTAAATAAAAAGAGACACTTTGAGTAATACTAGTCACATTGTACGTTAAATTGTGGTACGATTGATTCCTACATGTCACAAATTACTTATGGATCATTTTCCTAGAGTATCAAAACAATCTGAATGTGTCTGCTCAGTTTGTAGTACGTTAGTTGTGTTTTTTTACTAAAATGTCATTTCAAACTGGAAACACACATTTTGAGTCATACCAGTCGCATCGTGCATTGGTTTGATACGAGACTGCTTCATACACATCACAAAGAACTTATGAATCATTATCCTAAATTATGAAGACAATTGGAGCGAGTTTACTTGGTTTTCAGTGAGTAACACATTTTGAGCTAAAATGTCAATTTTTAACTCATAACAGACACTTTTAGCCATAATGGTCACACCGTGCATTATATTAAGGTTAATTTGATTCCTAAACGTAAAAAATGACTGATAGATAATTTTTCTAAAGTATCAAAAAAATACGAATGTGTTTGCTCAGTTTGTAGTATGTCACTTGTGTTTTTTTCTAAAATTAATGTCAATTTTAAATAAAAAGAGATACTTTGAGTCATGCCAGTCTCATTGTGCATTTAATTGAGGTGATATGGATTCCTAAATGTCAAAAATGACTTATGTATTGTTTTATTAAAGTATAAAAACAATCCGAATGTGTTTTCTCAGTTTGTAGTATGTTAGTTGTGTTTTTTACTAAAATGTCATTTCAAACTAGAAACATGCATTTTGAGTCATACCGGTCACATAATGCATTGGTTTTATATGATACTACTTCATACATGTCACAAATAACTTATGAATCCTTATCCTAAATTATGAAGACAATTGGAGTGGGTTTTCTAGGTTTTCAGTGAGTGATACTTTTTGAGCTAAAATGTCAATTTTAAACTGATAATAAACACTTTTAGCCATACCGATCACATCATGCATCAGATTGAGGTTAAGTTGATTCCTAATCATCAAAAATAACTGATGGATCTTTTTCCTAAAATATCAAAACAATCCGAATGTGTTTGCTCAGTTTGAAGTATGTCACTTGTGTTTTTTTCTAAAATTAATGTCAATTTTTAAATAAAAAGAGACACTTTGATTCATACCAGTTGTATTGTGTGTTTAATTGAGGTGTGGTGGATTACTATATGTCACAAATTAATTATGGATTATTTTCCTAAAGTATAAAAACAATCCAAAGGTGTTTTCTCAGTTTTTAGTATTTCAGTTATGTTTTTTTACTAAAATGTCATTTCAAACTGGAAACACACATTTTGAGTCATACTGGTCGCATCGTGAATTGGTTTGATATGATACTGCTTCATACACATCAAAAAGAACTTATGAATTGTTATCCTAAATTATTAATACAATTGTAGTGGGTTTTCTTGGTTTTCAGTGAGTGACACGTTTTGAGCTAAAATGTCGATTTTAAACTGATAACAGACACTTTTAGCCATACCGGTCACACAGTGCGTCGTATTGAGGTGTGGTTGATTCTTATATGTCAAAAATGACTCATGAATTGTTTTCCTAAAGTATCAAAACAATATAAATTTGTTTTCTTAGTTTGAAGTATGTCACTTGTGTTTTTTTCTAAAATTAAAGTCAATTTTAAATAAAAAGAGACACTTTGAGTCATACGAGTCGCATTGTGCATTGAATTGAGATGTGGATGATTCCTACTTGTCACAAATGACTTATGGATCATTGCCCTAAAGTATAAAAATAATTAGAATGTGTTTTCTCAATTTTGAATAGGTCAGTTACTATGATACTAACTATAATAACCTAAAAATTTCATACATTGATATCATATATTAGTAGATTAACATTATTTAAATAAAAGAAATAAATTAAGCATAAATATGAAACAATGCATTAATTCTATGGAAAATTATTTTACCATGAAAACATCAAGATTACCTCTATGATTGAGCAGACACATCATCGTTGCTCTTCTTACAAAGGCTTGTCACATGTATAGAAATCTTCTAAAATAAATGAACCCTGCAAGGAATAATGAAAATCAAATCAACATTTCATTATATAAATTTTTATTAAAATAGAGATATTATATCGTAACATTACCTTTAAATATTTCCAAAGGGTTTATTTGGTCCAAACATAATCTAATAACAAAACTAATTATTCTTTTTTCACTTTGCTATTGTTGGTTAACTACCGCTTAGCATAGCATCTGATCTGAACTTTCGATCTGGAGTCCCCTTACTGCTCTCATCCCACACCATCTCTATGATATCATCATTCAACATTCACTTTTCCTTCTCTTCATGCACCCATTTACCTAGTAAATGGGTGCATGAAGAGAAGGAAAAGTGAATGTTTAATGATGATATCATAGAGATGGTGTGGGATGAGAGCACCATAGAGACGCCAGATCATAAGTTCAGATGAGATGCTATGATTAGCAGTAGTTAAACAACAATAGTGAAGAATCCTTAGTTTTGTTATTAAATTTGTGAGTGATGCACAACCAATATTCTTACAACACACTACATTAGTAGAAACATCAGCATAAATGACCAAAATATAGAATATAAATGATCCATGCCATAATATTTTAGGTCTAGTGATTTTGGAAACTTGGAAATATAAATAACTAGTTCATAAGAGTCTCTCATTAAGTTATTCTTTACTAGAAATAAAAATCATTTCTAAAATCATTCTTCATAACCTAAGGATATGAAACATAAGAAAGGGTGATCATAGATGCTTAATAAGTGTGAACAAGGGAGATATCAATGATTATATAAAGATAACATAAGTAGTAGGAATTCAACTTCATCCTATTTGTGTACAATCTTCCATCAGGTATGCCTCCCATTCATTTCTAAACACATCTATATCATCTTGTGAATATGAGTTCTATGACAGTCATGGTAGTACTGAAAAAATATAAATACACAAAGTATTAATAATTATTTTAAATGTACTAGTAATTATTTTTGAAAAGACCTCTTTAGGGATGCTAGTTTGTTGATGAAATATGATCTCTTTCATAAATTTACAAACATAATAACCACATTCCTTTCCATTTGTTTGTTTTAGACATTGCAGAATCATCGAGAAAAATAAGTAATTTTTTTATATGTGTTTGGATAGTGAAATCTTATTATATATACCTTGATACTTGTTTAATTGTATATATTGTTGGCGTTCTTATCTTTAGGCCCTGGATTCATTCCATGAAGTAGACAATATTGATGAACCACCCTATCATAACAAAATCCTCATTAAAATATAATATAAATTATATAAATAGATTTTTAGTTCTAAAATTTTGGATCTGGTGTATTAAAAATTGACAAACGCCATCATGCGTTGTCAGTTTGTTGAATATCCATGCATTGAATCTAGAAAATAAATCTTTAGAGTATCCAAATTAACCACAATGAGCATCCAATGCCACCAAAAAACACAAAAAAGGAATAATTAATGAAATAAATGAAAATATAGTTAATATGATTAAATTGTAGAGTTTTACCCTTGCATCATTGGTATTAAAAAGAGTCTATTGTCTATAATTTTGTTTTGAAATTATTTAAGCAGGGATGACATTATTTCACCCTCTTTATCATAATTTATTTCTTCTTTTGAAGTGGTGATGTGAGGACTAACGAGTCCAAATTTTTGTTTATGGGGAAATCCATTCAATTGTTTTTCATATATATGCCTGTGAAAAATATGAAATGTATTTAGTCATAATTATCATAGTATATCATCTTTTGTAAAATCAAATCATGAAAGCATACCTCATGTATACATTTACAACCGAGGCACCTCACCATTCATACTTGAGGATTTCATTTACATTATCAGCACTAATATAATCTGATTCTCCCTTTTGTAAATATTTTTTTCAAAATGAACTGTGTGATTATTTCCATCTATCAACTTTGTATCTACATGAGCCTACAATGATATTAAATGTGAATATAGAACAAGTGGGGTGAAGGTTCTCTCAGTAGATTGTTTCGATTAGTTGGTTGATCCTTGAGATAGTTTTGAGCTGATCTTTTGTTTCACCCCCTTCCCTTTGTCATTCTATAATAACATTCATTAGTTCAGACCTTTTTTTATTAAATGTTAAAGGTTCATCTTGAAAAATAAATTGGAAATGAATACATCCTTATCGAAATAATTTTTACAAGAATTGACGGCCATGAGATGAATGTTCCAACAACTTGTTTGACCATATGAATGTCATCATCATCATTTGGAACAGGTATCTCAATGCTCAGATCATGAGCTATGTTAATTAACACTTTGACATGACCTATTAGAAGTAGTCTATTGTGTTTCATGTCATTCTGCATATTGAACACTGTAGCCATCACTACAAGGTGATGTGTTGGAGTTAATAGATATAAATCACAGTCATTTTCACCCTGTAGAATATCAATATAGGAAAGGTATTAGTGTCTATGTGATTCACATTTCACAAAAAGAATTATTAGAACATTGATTACCTCAGTTAAGTCAGGTTTATGAGGGGAATGGCACACCTCAAAACTGGTGGGGGTGGGGTGGGATCTTCACACACAGGTTGTTCATGAGTTGTTTCTTCTCTTTGCCTCCCCCATCAAACTTACTATCAACTCTCTATGGTATTTTAATTCTTCTTGAAACATAACTAATGTTTCTATCATCTTTTTCATTTCCTCAGTTTGATCCTCTGCTTGTTTTTCTTTTTGAAAATATGTTCGGGGTATCACCCCAAAACCTGCACCTCTAATGCGGCCATACTGTTCTAGCTGCTTCAAGGCCGCTGAAAGTATGTCTGTATCTAGTGCGGGTGTTGTTGATTCCTATGACTATGTCAAATAGAAAATATAGGAAAATAAGTAATCACTGTTATTTAATAATGATTTAAATAAAAACAAATTTATATTATGTCATACTTACACATGTTTCCCACACTTTTTGTGTGTTTTCATCTATCAGTATCCCCTCTTTATTTACAAAATCCTCCTTCCATAGAACATGGAATGAGATGGAAGTGGATTTAGATTTCGATTCATCAATCTGCATATAAACAGAGGAACATAGTTATGGTATTGTTTTATGTCACATAAAATTATTACGGTAGATTTAAAATACGTACCAATTTTTTATCAAGTGAAGTGTACCCCATCCTTGCTTTACAGTAGGGGTATGCTGGTTTTGCTACCCATTTCTTATTTTCAGCACTCAGTTTCTATTTCATAAATAAAAAACTATCAATCAAAGTGATGAATACAAGCAATGTCAAACAATGTATTACCAGATACAATGTAGTAGAAAAGTATGCGCCACACTACGGCTGCTAAACACATCCCACACTCCTTAGGATATCAAGTGTGCATAAAGAGGAGGTGGGTGTGGCTTGATTTCCCCTTTAGTATATTTAAGATTATATTTTGTTAAAATTGTGTATAAGACTCTATGAATCCTTCCTGCAAATCTTAATACATATTCCTTGCGTGAGACATCTACTATAAATGAAATCTACAAGGGATGATGAAGAGTAAGTCAATGTTTTAGTATTTTATTTTATTTTAATAAATTAAAGAAATGATATCATAATGTTACCATAATATCTTTCCATAGTAGTTTCTTAATCTCGGTGACAACATGGTGCCACGACTGCACATCAATCGGCACGCATTGCCAAATGACGATTCCGATGTAGCTATTAAACATGGATTTGTTGGGGTTAACATGTTGGCCTTGCTTATTCCACCCCACCTCAAATTTGAAGCCTTTTGCTTTTTTCCTTAATGATTTTGGATAACATTGTCAAACTACATCACTTTTGTTTTTTTTTGTGCCTCCAGGGTTTCATTGCCTACCATTTCCCCAGTTTCAGCATCATCATTATGTTCTTCCGGAGTGCTAGCAGCAGCACTGGGACCAGCAACAATAGGTTAAGAAACATATTGTACCTCAGCAATGGGACCAGTAGGAATAGGTTGAGAAATCTATTATTCCTCTGCATTGAGACCAGTAGCAGTATGTTGAGAGACCTGTTGTGCCTCAAGATTGGGCGCATCATCAGGTGCAGAAGTTATTATCTACAGAAGTGGTTTAACATTTAATTAAGATTACATAAAAGCAGTAGTGAACAAATAATAACATAAGGTAACATAATGTATATTGCGATAAAAAAATAACCTGATTATTGAAATCTTTTTTAAAGGATGAAGAGATTTAACCCCTCTATCAACTATAAAAATACCTTCATTGTGGTCTCCTATGACATACAAAATTCCGTCTACATTGGGACCACTGCGAAATGATTGTGAAGACCTAATTAAAGGGTTATCCTCCATTGAATTTTCATCCGACCCTTCAGTTGTTTTGGTCTATAACAGAACAATTGACCAGTTTTAGTTTGCGGGATCTAGAACATAAAATACTTGTACTGCCTGTGATTTCATTATAAAAAGGTTTTCTTTCTCCCCTTCCTTACTGAAATCAACTTTCACAAATACCAATTCATCTATTTTAACATCACTCCTATTATAAACCCACTTGCATTGAAAAATAAACACTTAGAATTTAGTATAATCCAACTCCCATATTTATTTTATGATGCCAAAGTATGACATATTCGCATAAATTGGATTTCTGTCCTTAGCACCGGAAACACGCATCGCTTCAGCCACAAGTGTTACCCCACTATTCTGCATGGTACTTTCTTCATCATGTTCATTAGTCTAGAATTTATAACCATTAACTACATAAGCATTGTAAGATAATACATACACACCTATTACTTCAGCTAGTCATTGAAGTCATTCTGAAATTGAGTCTATATTTTCACCTGACTTCTTAAAAATTTTGTCCTGAAACGATCCTATAAACTGTCAATTATGTGTATCTGATATCCAATTTTCATCCCTAGATGGATTAAAATGCCTAAGAATTTATTTGTGGGTTTGAACATATGGGTCAACGTCAAAACTATTATGTAAAACGTAAAGGTGGGCCTGCTCCCAATCTGTAATATTGATTGTGAAAACCTCTCTTCCAGAAATTCCTTCACCCTCAAGCCACCCAGTGTGATGAGATTTTGGTAGAACAATGATTTCCACACCAGATAGGTATTCGGTACAAAATTCAATAGCTTACTCAACAATATATCACTATGTAATACAACCCTTTGGCCGACTTCAATTTTTGATGCACCCTTTCAAAATATTCATATATTGTTCAATGGGGTACATCCATATATAATGTACAAGACCACATAGTCGAGTCTCTCTCACCAATTGAACCATCAAATGAACCATTATATCAAATAATGTTGGTGGGAAGAACATTTTCAATTCACATAATATGACAACAATTTCTCTTTCCATAGTTGGAAATTTTTCCGGGTCTATAACTTTGTTGCATGTATCTTTGAAGAAGAAACAGAGCTTTGTTAATGTATGGTAGAAATTCTTGGGAAAAATTCAATGTAAATCTATAGGAATTAAATCTTACATCAAAACATGGAAGTCATGTGATTTTAGACCCTTTAACTTTAAATCGCTCATTGATACGATGTTCTTGATATTTGATGAATACCCCTCTAGAACCTTTACGTCATTCAAGAAGTTTCAAAATTGATATCTCTCCTGTCTGGAAAGAGTGTAAGCAGTAGGAGGAAGAAATGTTTGTTTTTCACCCTTCACTGGTGCCAACTCTTCTCATATTCCCATATCAACCATGTCTAATCTATCCTTAATTCTATCCTTTGTTTTTCTAGGTGCATTTAGCAACGTGACGATGACACTATCACATACATTTTTTTCAACATGCATAACATCCAGAAATATTTTTACATACAGAAAATTCCAGTATGGAAATTAAAAAAAAAACTGATCTCTTTTTTTAATCGGTTTTCATAAGGTTTTTCGAAAATGGTTTACCAAAAGTAGTGTCCATATATTTTACTTTCTCAAATAATTGATCATCTATTAGTGGAGACGGTGTTGTACGTTCTTCTGAACTTCCATCGAATGATGTCGTCCAATATCGGTACTTATGTCGTCAGGGTAGAAATCTGTGATGTCCTAGAAACATGGTTTTTGATGAATGTTTCAACCTAATTGACTATGTACCTTGTTCGTAAACGGTACACCCTTGAGTTCCTTTAATGCCATATCCTAACAAATTTACATAAGAAATAAAGACATTTATCATCCCATAAAAAATGGATCTCAAAGTGAAATCTTCATTTTTGTAAGCATCATACAACATAACACATGAATCTCACAATAATTTCAAATCCTCAATCAATGAAGCTAAATAAACATCAATATCATTACCCAGTTGTTTTGGTCCTGATATAAGAATAGATAACATGATGTATTTTTGTTTCATGAATAACCATGATGGTAAGTTATAATTTACCAACATAACCATCCATGTATTGTGAATGATGCTTTGAAAACCAAAAGGATTCACTCCATCTATAGATAACCCAAGATGAAGGTTTCTCAGATCATTTCCAAATTCAGGATACTCATGATCAATTTTCTTCTACTGAGGAGAGTCTATCGGGTGACGTAGTTTCCCATATTTAATTCTTGTATCTGCATGCCATGTCAATTTTCTTGTAGTCTCCTCACTTCCATATAGGCGCCTAAACCTTGGAATGATTGGAAAGTACCATACAACTCTCGTAGGACTGGATTCATCTTTATTGTATTGAAAAACACTACACTTTGGGCATTATTTAAGTGATTTGTAGTCCTTGAGAAATAGTATACAGTCATTCGAGTAGGCGTGTATTCTTTTAGAGATCATACCCATCAAGCGCAGCATTTGTTTGGCATCGTATATTTGGATTGGGAGATCATTGTCTTCTGGGAGCATGTCATTCAGGAGAGAAAGTAGTTCCGTAAAACTAGCGTTACTCCACCTATTGCCTTCTTTCAAATTATACAGCCTCAATACGACTGATAATGCTCTATATTTAGTGCAACCAGCATACAATGGCATCTTTACACAACTCTTTAACTTCTCAAACAATTTTGGGAAATCACAAAGTTCATCTTCAACTATCCCTGTCATTTCCTAAATACGATCTTCATCATCATTCACATATGTAATGAAATCCTCCATACAGTTGCCTTCATTGTTCATGCTTGTAATCATATCAGATGATCCATAAAACATAGTGTTATCCCATCCACTACCTATATTCATTTTTTCCCATGTTTATTCCAACATGTATAAATTCGATCTATTTCGTGAAACATCAAGTGTTCTTCCAACTCCTCTGGACTAATTTGTCTTGAATAACAACAACGTAAACACAGACAAAGGATTTGAGAAGGGTCATATTCATGATATTTTGCAAACTTGATAAACTCTTTCACACCATATTCATAATATTTTGTCAACTGATTGGAATTCATCCATTCTTTATTCATATTCATTATATTTTCTTCAGTAATATTAATATTTAACAAAATAATTACACAAAATATGTTCAACTAGGGTCATCATCCAACTATAATCAATGGAACTAGCTATGGTAAACAATACCCTTACCTCTCCATGTATTACTCAGGACTAAAGTAGATCACACCCATCTTCCCCACCACCTGATCAATGGAACTAGCTATAAGAATCCCTTGCACTAGAATGTTTTAGTATCCCACATGTGATCTATATGCATTTTTGTAAACCAATTTTTTAGTGTTTCTCTAGAAACATAATGTATTTAGTCAAGAACTATGGTACTAAACTAAAATATAGTATAATTTTATATAGAGTTCTTGCGGGTGGAAGGATTCATTACATGTGTTGTTATGGTTATTTGACTAGGGTGTCCATAAAGTGTCCCATAGAGTTCTCTAGTGAAGCGATTTTCTAAGATTTAGTAGAATTGCACAAGTAACTAAGTGGTGGTTCCATTGAAATGGGGAAGGTTTGGATTGATATTCAATGGTGGAGGAACTACAACATGGAAAACAAATGGCATACCAATCATGCCAACAACCGAAACACCATACAAACACATAATCATGCTCACAATCGCAACACTATACAAACCAAACAAACACAATTTCAGATTTTACAAAGCATACATTATTCAATTCCGCTTGTTAATTCAGGGGTTATCACAGAAGTTTTATCATCCCGGGGCATTCATTCATTATCCAAGTATACGTAAATTTCCAATTTCTATATTCAAATGTTCAACAGGAACCAACCAACATGCAATTCATTTAGTGCTCAAACAAAGACCACCAACAACCATGATTTTTAGTGGGGTGTTTATCCCATACAATTCACAACATAACCATAAATATAAAACATTAATAACATGTGAACAAGAGGAAACCAATTAGTCAGAGGAGAAAACTCACTGCAAAGGTGTCATTCAACACATGATAGAGATGTATTCGTGGCGGAGGAGAGGCACGCGACAGAGGAGATTTATAACTAAAAAGAAAACATAAAATGAGAACTCATATGTTATACCTATCCAAAATAGGTCCAATGAAATTTAGGAATGGTACATGTCTGGTTAAACAGTTTTCTTGGTTAATAGTGGGATTTTATTTTCCATCTATGATATTTACTTCCTGTTTATTTATTTTTTGTGTATCCACTATTTTATTAGATGTTCAACTTATGAATGGGACATGTCTAGTTTTCAAGAGAATCGTTATTTTTAATTTACTCTAATTTAGGGGTAAAATATTCCATATTAATTTCATCTTTTTTCTAGGGGATTGTTTCTATCCCACAGGGATCATGAATTCCTCTTAGGTTAGTGGAAAGTCAGGTCAGTTGTTGATTATGATACCAGCCTGGGCCGTATCATTACATTTCCAATTTTAAATGACCCATGTCCATTTAATTATAGGATGGGGGGGGGGGGGGGGGGGTCAAACACTAATATATTCCCAAATCCACTAGAGTTACTATAGGGGTTGGTACTGATAGTATCATATATGATAAATCTTTTATATATTGGACATTATAATAGTTACTGCTAAGGATTTCCTCATTTGTATGGTAGTAATATTTTTTGATCCTAGTGTGTGAAGTAGACATCTGAAACCAATAGGTGATTAAAACTTATGTGATGACTTAATAACCTATGAAAAAATATATAGGAAATATCTTACAAACCTCATTGAATCTTAATAGGTTTGGTTTCATTCATCATATAGTTACAAGTGATATGGAATGTGTAAATGATAAGCTTGGGGGGCTGAATAATGTGGATATGTTAATGGAAATGATGATGTAGCAGTGTGTTTAAATATTCCTTGTATATTTTTCATTAGAATGAGGTTGGTTTAAGTAATTATATTTAGGTCAGTTGTGTTATTCCATCATGAGGTTCAATAAGAAGAGGTGCATCAAGCATCCAAGGATGTGCATCATAGACTAAAACTAGAGGCTGGGAATGTAACGAAGCTATCCTTAAGGGGGTTATATATATAGAATTTATTGAAGTATGATGGTTTTTTAGTATGTAATGTGACTTAGTGATGGTTATATAAATTTGAGATTTTATTTCATTTATTCTAAACTAGAGATCTACTTCATGTTCCTTTTGGGGTGAGTTTGTTTTGAGGCTCAACATGATAGATGTAGATTCATTTCTGGGGTGTGTATGAAGGAACTTAGAGTTTATATAGATATTCAATATATATTGATGATTTCTAGGTTGTTTATGTTTGTATAAGTATCTCATTATATGACTTGAAAAAGGATATTTTCAAGTTGATATCAGTAGAGATGAGATTAATATGAATTTTTTTTACATCGATAATTAGAGTTCTTTAAAAATGACATTTTATCCTATTGTTTGGTATATAGATTACATTCATAATTGATACATCATATGACTAGTTTCTCAATAAAATTCAATCATGGGTATTGGTACTATTTTTTAGGTATTATTTCTATTAAAATACTCATGGATGAGTTGGATGGTCTATGGGGTTGAGGGATGTTTCAAAGTAAATGCGTTCTATCGAGTTAAAGTGAATGATGGTATGAAGAATATGTTTTTTTTCATGATTGTAATGAAAAAGTGGATGAGTTTACTCATACATATAGAATTCATGTATGTTCAGACCATGTTGAAAATGATCACCCTAAGATGATAGATGAATCTTGGTGTTTCATATTTAGAACTAATATCTTGATGATGTTAAATCCTTTTATAGGACATTTTTACCTAATTTAAAGGAACTCACTAAATCCTTCACTATTAATGGTTAACTTTCCAAAACAAACAAAAATGAATAAATATAATGAAAACAAGTATTTTATGTGGTTTATTATAAAGGGATACATCTAAGGAGAACACGTCATTGATGAGTCAATGTGAAAAAATATAGTATACCCACCTTCAGTGGATTAAAATTTTAGTGACAGTCATTTCATAAAAAGGTTATTGTGAGGCGCAATTAATAGCCACAATGAGATGGATTCTTTGAGATAAAATGTAAAAAAACACACAACCATGAAGCATACAGAACCAAGAAAAAATTTTAAACCTGGCAGTGCCCCCCCCCCAAATCCCTCTTGAAAAACCAAACAAACACCGAAACCATTTCCAAAACAACAAATACCACTTTTACATAAACATGGACCAATGAGCCATTACACCAAGGATTTACCAAAAAGTTCCCAAGTGCCTTTTTAATCCAAGTTAAAACACACAAAGCATATGAAAGTGCCAAATGGGCCCTTGAGTTTCAAACACACACACACCCAAACATTTTAAAATTTCCAAAAAGGGCCCTTATCCTTTCCAAACACATACCAAATCATTTCTATAAAAAATCCATCAAAACTCTAAAATGATGACACCTTTATAAAACAAACCAAAAAAATTATCAACAATTGTACAAAAAAACCAAACAATTTATAAAAAATTATATAAATAACCCAACCAGTTTATAAACAATTTTATAACAAGCTAACCAGTTTATGAACAATTTTTTTTAGGGAAAACAAAGTATAAATAATTTTATAAGCGAACTAGATAGTTTACAAGCAATTCTATAAACAAATCAAACAATTTATAAATAATTTCATAAACGGTCCAAACAATTTATAGATAATTTTTTATAAACAAACCAAGCAGTTTATTAAAAAATTTATAAACAGATCAAAAAAATTATACAAACTAGGAAACATCATAATAAACTATTCAAGAGTAATACGAAGGTGATTTTCATGTTGAAAATATTATCAAAACAACAGTTGACATCCAATAAACAGAATTTCTATAAGTGCACATAAACATAACCAGGGAAAAATACTTCAAAACTTTTTTTTAACAAAACCAACTAACTTGAAAACACTATAGCAGATTAACCAAGTGTATTGAGAAGCTGTGAATCAAGTCAAAGATGTAACTAAAAACATTCAAGCATCAAATGGACTTAATTGGAAAGGAAAACATGGATCCGCCTACCTCAGATGTGTGCAAATGCGACGGCGCTTTAATAGAAGGGAGAACAAAACATCGTGGACCCTCCACACACCCTAAAAACCAAAGGAAACACATCACACCTAAACCTTACCCATAAGGGTTCATCCAAACCCTACACACCCTATGGAAACTAGGGAAACTGCAATAGAGACTCACAGGGGGAATCTGTGCATTGTAGAGGAGGCTGCCGGGATGGTCGTCGGATGAGGAGGGCACGCCGGAGCAGGTCAGGTGGACAAGAGGGTTGCATAAGGAGGAGGAGAAGAAGGAGGCGGAGGAGGAGAAGGTGGCAGCGACGACAGAGGAGGAGGCAGCGACGACGGAGGGGTCGCGACAGAGGAGGGCTCGACGACGCAGGGGTTAGCTTCCACGAAAGCTTGAAAGGGTGCGAGGGAGGAGGAGCCTATTAGGGTTCTTTTATAAAACCCACTGGAACCTTTATCAGTGCTAGTTAAAAGTGTTGATAAATGTATGTTTTATTAGCGCTAAAATAAAAAGCGCTGATAAAACATACCTTTATCAGCGCTTTGTTAGCGCTGATAAAGGTACAATTTTAATAATTTATTTATTTTATTATATATTTATTTAAAATGATATATAGGATAAATATATATATATTTATTAATAATTATAACTATAAATAAATATTTATTTATTTATACTTATAAAATTATAATTTAAGTAATTATAAAATTATAATCAATATACTTATTATATTTATAATCATATAAATATATTAAATATATATATTTAAAAGATTATAGATATATCTAACTATATTTCTTATAATTTTATAAATATTTATATGAAATATATATATATTTATAAATATAATTATAAATAGATATATATAGATATATTTATTTAAATAATTATAAAATTATAAAAAATTTATATATCTAATATTTATAATTTTTTTAAAATATATAATTAATATATTTATTATAATTTTAAAATTATTTAAATATATATGTATTTATTTATAACTATAAATAACATTTTGTATTTATTTAGCAATATTTTTATATATATTTATAAATATATTTATAAATATAAATTTATTTAATTATATATAACATATTATATATGAAATAATAAATATATTTTTTATAAATTAATAATTATTTAAATAAATATAAATTTATTTGTATTTATTTATAAATATTTACAAATATTTATAAATATATCTATTTAATTATGTATTTATAACTTAATAAGTAGTATAATAAATATATTTATTATAATTTTATAATTATTTACATATATATGTATATATATATTTATAGTTATAATTATAACTATAAATAGTATATATTTATAAATATTTGTATATAATTGTTAATATATATATGTATTAATAAAATTATAATATTATATGCATAATTTTATAATTATATATATATATATATAGTTATAATTATAATTACAAATGTATTTGAAAAGTATTTATATATATCATTAAAAATATAATAAAATATATTTATTATTTAAATATATCTAATGTAATTTTATAAGTACATTTTTTAGAAAATATATAGTTCACATGAGTAACATTATGAATTAATCAATATACCACATCAATGGACAACGTGATGTAATGTATAAATGAACATTCATGCATGATACATAACATATACGCATGATCAATATATTCATTGAACAAATTCATTAGAAAACACATATATATTCAATAATTTTAATTATAAATATATATATTATAAATTATTATATATTTATAAATAAAATAAATATATTAAATATATTAAATATAACAAATATAACAAATATAATGAATTAATCCAATAAATATAATAAATTAATCTAATAAATCTAATAAATATAAATATAATAAATCTCTAATAAATCTGATAAATCTAATAAATCTAATAAATATATTTATTATTTAATTTAATTTATTATAATCTTATAATTATTTAATTATATACCAAGAAATTCTAGGTACCGAGCATGCTTGGCCCTAAAAAGTTATTAATTAAAATAGAAGTACACGAGATACAAATTATGTGACACATAGAATGCCACCAAAACAACATAAAGTGGCAAAGTGACCACCAAAAAATAAAACACAGAAAAACCCATATCATAAACCCCCAAAAAACCCATGACATTTATACCTAGTCGTCATAATCCCAAATATCGCCATCCATGCACCAAAATAAAAGTTAGCCTATCACCAGCCAACCCCAGAATCAAGTCCCAAAGTCATCCTCAGTGTGTACTATAAATTAATTTCATTTATTTTAGGATCTTTAAAATCTGTGTTTATCACATAGATAAACAAAATTAAAAATAAGATAAAACATACCTTGATCCATGGGATCTTTTATATTTGAATCTCCTTGATTTTCTCCTAGTTAAAAGGATTTCTATCCTCTGCCTCTTTTCTCTTCCATAGAAAAAATTGATGGAACGTACCGAAATTAGATTGAGACTTAATTGGAAAGGATATGACCATTTAAATAGGGATAAAACAGTTATTTGGGTGGTTACTTAATTAACTGTCAAATTCCATCAATTGATAGTTTTATCCCTTAATATCCCATTATAATAATATTAAATAAAATCACGTGAGTTATTATAACATTATCCCACTTAACTCGTGTGATATTTCTTTATGATATTTAATATTCAATCGATCATTTATGCACATTTATATCTATTCTATCATGTATAAAACATTCATCATAATAAGGGATAATGTCTACATGAGTCATGGCAGTTGTATATTCTCTATTAATATACTCCCTTCCATGTACTACATTATGAACATTTTCCATATCATAAAAATGGGATATATATATATATATATTAATTGGTCCAACAATAATGTCTTTATTAAATAATGTGTCTGTTATCATTATTCAATCCAGTCATGTATACTTATTAAAAAAACAGACAACATGATCAAAACATTTATAAGTCCAAGTGTCAACTGTAATAATCATAACATTCAATACATACAATGAAAACTACTCAATGATAATGCCCATACTTTCAACATGTCCAATAAATGTCTTGGGTGGAAACCCTTTCGTCAAAGGGTCGGCAATCATAAGATTTGTGCTAATATGTTTAATTGACACCTTACGTTTTTGAACTTCCTCCTTAACTGCAAAGTACTTTCATTCCATGTGTTTAACACCTTTGGAACATCGGTCATTCTTGGAAAAGAATACTGCTGCGGTATTGTCACAATAAATTTTCAAGGTCTTGGTGATACTGTCGACAATTCCAAGTCCTGAAATAAAGTTCTGCAACCATGTACCCTGAATTGTAGCTTCAAAGCATGCTACAAATTCAGCTTCCATGGTTGAAGCAACTATAACTGATTGCTTTGCACTTTTCCATGATATTGATCCTTCGACTAGAAGATACACATAACCAAAAGTGGACTTTCTTGTATCAACACAACCAGAAAAGTCTGAATTAGAGTATCCAATCACCTCAAGATCATTGGATCTTTTATAAGTAAGCATGCGATCCTTTGTTCCTTGCAAATATCATAGAACTTTCTTTGCAACTCTCCAATGACCGAGTCCAGGATTACTTTGGTATCTTCCTAACATACCAACTGCAAAGCTAATATCTGGCCTTGTACATGTTTGAGCATACATCAAGCTTTCAACAACAGATGCGCAATGAATTTCTTCCATTTGTTTTCGTTCCAAATCATTTTTAGGACATTGATTGAGATTAAATTTATCTCCTTTCTGAATTGGAACCGGTGATGCTGAACATTTTTCTATCCTAAACCTCTCTAAAATCTTAATTATGTATGACTTTTGAGATAATCCCAATATACCTTGAGTTCTATTATGAAATATTTCTATTCCAATCACATACTTAGCTTCTCCCATGTCTGTCATTAAAAAATTATTAGAGAGGAATATCTTGGTCTCATATAATAGACCAAGATCATTTGCAGCAAGCAATATATCATCAACATATAAAATCAAGAATATAAATTTACTCCCACTGATCTTCTGATATATACACCGATCAATGATGTTTTCCTTAAATCCAAAAGATACAATGGTATCATTAAACCTAATATACCATTGTCGGGATGCTTGTTTAAGTCCATATATTGACTTCTTTAATTTACATAGAATGTGTTCCTTTCCTTCAATGATAAAACCCATTGGTTGATCCATATATACATATTCCTCTAAGTTTCCATTTAGAAAGGTTGTTTTAACATCCATTTGATGTAACTATAAATCATACTGAGCTACCAATGCCATAATAATTCTGAAAGAATCTTTCTTAGAAACTGGTGATAAGGTTTTCTTATAATCTACACCATCCTTTTGAGTGAATCCTTTAGCAACAAGTCTAGCCTTGTAACGTTCAAGGTTACCAAGAGAGTCATATTTGTTTTTGAAGACCCATTTACATCCAACTCTCTTGCATCCTTCAGGCAATTCCATAAGGTCCCACACTTTATTTTATTCCATGGAATTCAACTCACATTTCATGGCATCTAACCATTTATCAGAATTACCACACTTGATGGATTGAGAATATGAAACTGGATCATTATTAATGCCAATATCATTTTCTATTTCATGCAGATATACCACATAATCATCAGAAATAGCTGACCTTCTTTCCCTTTGGGATCTTCTTAACACTATTTCTTGTGGTTCTTCAACCACTTCTTCATTGTGAATTTGGGAAACATTCTGTTGTGGTTGTACTTAATTGTTTTGTGATGCAATAATTTGAGGAACAACAACATGCGAAGTTAGAATACAAGAAAATGGAACTTGAATTTTAACTTCTTTAATTTCCACATTTTGTGGAACTTCACTCCCACTAGATTCACCATTCTTGATAAATATAGCATTTCTAGTTTCAACAATTCTCATACTATGGTTAGGACAATAAAATCTATATCCCTTTGATTTCTCTAGATAGCCAATGAAATGTCCATTGATTGTTCTTGCATCCAGTTTTCTTTGTTGTGGATTATATGCATTTATTTCTGCCTGACAACCTCATACATGCAGGTGTCTTAAACTAGGTTTCCTACCAGTCCAAAGTTCAAAAGGAGTCTTTGGAACTGCTTTACTAGGTTCCCTATTCAATAAATACACAATAGTTTTTTAAAGAATACATCCACAAAGATAAAGGTAAAGAATAATTACTTAACATACTCCTAACCATATCCATTAATGTTCTATTACACCTTTCCGCTACACCATTTTGTTGTGGTGTACCAAGCATAGTGTATTGTGCACATATGCAATGAATTTTTAGAAACTTTGCAAATGGACCAGGGTTTTGTCCACTTTCATCAAATTTTCCATAATATTCACCACCCCTATCAGACCTTATGACTTTCACCTTTTTGTCTAATTGCCTCTCAACTTCATTTGCATAAATTTTCAGGGCATTTATTGCTTGAGATTTCTCATGCAATAAATAGACATATCCATAACGTGAAAAATCATCAAAAAAGGTGATAAAGTATTTTTATTTACCGAAAGAATTGACATCAAAAGGTCTACATATATCGGTATGTATGATCTCAAGGAGTTGAGTACTTCTTGTGGAACCTTTCTTTGTGTGTTTTGTTTGTTTTACTTTAATACAATCCACACAAATATTTAGGTCGGTAAAATCTAATTTTGGAAGGATTTCAAACTTAATCAATCTCTCCAATCTTTCTTTGGAAATATAACCTAAACATTTATGCCATAAATAAGAAGACTTTTCATTTACTAAACCACATTTAGTACCAGAATCGTGATGTAAGGTCATAAGTGTTTCATCATACATATTATCAAGATTTAGTTTATATAAATTGTCATAAAATAAACCAGATCCAATCATGCATGTATGTTTAAACAAACTAAAATATCCATTCCCAAAATTAAAAAAGTATCCAGCAACATCAAGTTTTGACAAAGAAACCAAATTTCTAGATATACTAGGTACATAAAAGGTTTCACATAATTCCAAACTATATCCACAATCAAGGATTAAATGATAAGTCCCGAAAGCTTCAATTGGAACCTTCACTATATTCCCCATGAAGATAAACTTTTCCATTGGGATTGTGATTTGGGTTGAAAGGAATCCCTGCATTGTATTAGAAACATGAGTCGTACAACCAGAATCAATCCACCATGTATTATGTGGAACTTCATCTAAGTTTGATTCATAACATGTATAAGCATTTTTCTTACCTTTCTTTTCAAACCAAGCCTTCCGTTTCAGACAATCCTTTTGGAAATGTCCAACTTTCCCACATAAATGACATTTATCTTTATTTGTGTTCTTCTGGTTCTTGCTAAAAGACTCATTAACCTTCAATGGTCCTTTTCCTTTTTCATGCTTCTTTATTCCATGTTTCTTTCTTCCTTGATGATGCACATAATGGATGGAGTGGATTCCTTGACTCTTTATACATGTTTCCTCTTGAACTAACATACTATGCCATTCATGCACATTCCATTTATCTTTCATGGTGTTGTAGTTCATTTGGAATGGTCCATACTCAGACGGTAATGAGTTTAGGACAAATTGTACAAGGAAACTTTCATCCACTTACATTCCTAAAGACTTAAGTCTTGCTGCAATATTTTTCATTTCAATGACATGCTCATGCATGGTATGAGAATCATCAAACTTCATGGTGGTCAATGTACTCATTAATGTTAAAGCAAGAGATTTTTCAGAAGTTTGAGATCGGCTTCCCACATATTTCATAAATTCTTTAGCACTTTCAGTTTTAGGGAGACCTGACTTGATGTTACTTGCTATGCTCATTCACATAAACATCAAACTTAATCTGTTTGATCTTTCCCATGATGCATAATATACTTTATCATCATTGCTACTGTCATCTGTTGTAGTAGCAGGTTTCTCTACTCGGAGTGCTAAATCAAGATCCAATATACCAAGGTGAAATTGGATTTTCTCACTCCAACCAGAGAAATTTAATCCATTAAAGATCAGAACAAATGATGTTTGTGAGTGAAATGATGATGAAAATCTAACTACAATAAATACATGCTTAAAATTAATACTTTGAAATAATAATAATACAATGATTCAGACAAATTATTTAACATAAATGTGTATTAATGTTCTCCTTTGGGTAAAACACTAATACACAAACATAATTGATACTAATAAAAATAACTTTATTTGGAAATAATATATGCATCAATTAGATTTATTTATTATCTTTGGATATATAAATAAATCTCATAATGCATAATATATATTACCAACAATTATATTCATAAATTATAAGAATATGCAAATTGCCTTTGGGCAATTAATAAATATCTTATAATAATTAATTTTAATTACTCAAATATCATAATAGTATCAAATTTATGAGCAATCAATATATATCATTTTAACATAATTTTTTAAACAATTTTAACTTTATGATTTGACCACTTTGGTGATTAACAAATCTCATGCAATATTGTTTCAAAATAAAAAAATATATCATAATCATAACATAGTTATAATTTTTTTAATAAACATAAATCCAAAATTTTGTTTACTCTTTCTTTAATTTGTTTTGGCATCAAATTTAAAACTCCAATAATTATTTCAAATAATGACAAATCAATATTTTTATAACAATTTTGTTAAGGTTTGAAAACCCATGACAAAAAGCTGATAAATAAATAAATGATAACACATCGCCTTTAAAACTATTTCGTAAAGGTGGGAAACCTTATCCATTTTTTTAATCATTAAAAAAATTTAAATATAAAATTCATTTTATTATCAAAGATAATAAATAACTAAAGGGAAATTTCAAAATCTAAAATCAAGGAGAAGATGCATCAAATTGAGATTCCCAAAAAATAGGCACTTAATATTTGGGAAGAGAAAAACAAATTTATAGCGGATTCATAATTTAAAAATAATAATAATAATTGCACACCACATTCGGGTTTCAAAAAATTCCACCACACACTATTATTATTAATATTAATGACCATTTAAAATAAGAAGAAAAGAATTCAGATTTAACGCAACATAATGTTTGCAGAACGTAATCCGTATTTTCAATTCTTATTTTAACGCAACACATAATAAATTTATACATAGAGAAACACGGATTTCATAACCCTGCTCTAATACCACATGTAAATTAATTTCATTTATTTTAGGATCTTTAAAATTTGTGTTTATCACATAGATAAACAGAATTCAAAATAAGATAAAATATGCCTTGATCTATGGGATCTTTTATATTTGAATCTCCTTGATTAACCATTTAAATAGGGATAAAACAGTTATTTGAGTGGTTACTTAATTAACTATAAGTCCATCAATTGACAGTTTTATCTCTTAATATCCCATTATAATAATGTTAAATAAAATCAGGTGAGTTATTATAACATGTACCCCATATCCCAAGGTCAACTGCTGCCTTCACACCAGTCTTCACCATCCTCGCGCAAACCCCATTGCCGGGTGACAACCATCATGCTCACCACTGAGCGTCGTGAGCATTATACCGAGATCAAACAAACCTCCGCTGTTGGGGCTCAAGCTGCCTGGAACCCAGATCCGAAAATCATCGGCGTCACCGAAACGCCGCCGTCGGGGCATGCTTGGATCCCATATCCAATCACTAATCTTAACCACCCACGTCCTGCATCTGAAGTCACGCCCGAAGAATATGCCAGGTCTCCATCTCTGCAGATCTCTAGCGACCTGCCCAGACATTCCCCTTGCATTTCTCACCATCACCCATGTCGTCTCCCCGCACAGGAGAAACCACCTACACCATTTAGATCTGCCAAGCCGCGGATCTCCCGTCGACCGAAAGAAGAAATATATCCCCGCCAACGGTCTTTCATTGCCACCGGGGTCACAAAACCATCACCGGAATGCGCCTATAGGGAAACAACGAAACAGACGTTATCAGCTGAAATTCATCCCCGCCATCAAGCGGAGCACAATCAAGAATATCACCTTCAAAAATTATATATATATATTTTTTAATTATTAAAAGATATATATTAATTATAAACTTGCGCATTTTTATTTAATTTATACAAATAAATGTTATTTATTAATATAATATATAAATTAATAATATTTTTTATTTAAAACTTTTATCATCACCTTTAGGTACCGCTGATAAAGGACCACTCATTTATCAGCGCTTTCTGCTTAGCGCTGATAAAAGGCAGCGCTTACCTTGCCCTGTTTTGTGGTAGTGTTAGGTTAGTGATCACTGGATCTTATTTGATGAGAAAATTGCCACCAAGTTTACAAGGATGGACTCTATAAAATTCTAACGAAATATTGATGTTTGTTTTTTTTATCTAAGATCAAAATGATTCAATGGAATACAAGCTAGTAAAATTAATAGATCTTCCATCTTCCTCGTGAGTGGATACTCCATACCACCTCTATCTTATAGATCCCTTCTAAGGATTCAAACTGACTACACCCCTATCCTCCTCTTTCTAATTAGGGTTCATAATAAATTTCCCTCTAATTTCAAATTTAATAATGCCTAGTTATCCTTTGAAGACCGTAGGAAAGTTATTACTAATGAATGGTTTATAGATGAGTCTAGAGATTCCTTCCAAATATTCTCTAAAAACTCAAAAAGACTAAAATTACCCTTAGCGATTGGAGAAAATAGAAGTTCAATAATTTGGATTTAGATATATCTAATGCTGACACTGATCACCTTGAGTGTCTGGCTACAAATTCTAGGCATGAATCCCCATACGAGGAGGAGATTTGGAATGCTCATCTCTTGGACACTCTTATCAAGAATAGGGATTGCATTTTAAAGTAACAACTAAGACTATAATTGATCAAAGAGGGGGACATGAACTCCAATTTTTTTCACCTCATTCATAGAGAAAGGAAAGTTAATAAGGTTATCTCATATATTAGAATCAATGGAAATATCCTTAATACTGATGATGAAATCTATGATGGTCTAGCCTCATGCTTCAAAGTGATCTTCAATGAAGATTCTAATAGCCTTCTTAATCCTCCTTTTCATGATTTTATTGGCTGCTCTGTTAGAAATATATAGAATTCATTCCTTATATCCGCCCATTATGATGAGGTGATCAAGAGTTATTTATTCTCACTCAATGTGGAAAGAACTATAGGGCCTGATGGATTTACTAATAAATGTGGTATATAGCTTCAGGGCATTTTCCAACCTGAGGTTGTTCAAGCTATCAAGGATATTTTTAATAGGGGTCACCTTCCACCTAGTCTAAATACACAATTTATTAGGCTCATTCCAAAAGTGGATCATGCTATGGATGTGAAATACTATCAACATATTGTTGTTGAAAACACTCTCCCTAAGATTATAGGGAAGATTATTACTACCAAACTTGGATACATCACCAAAGGAATTGTTTCACCCAATCAGTTCGGTTTCATTCTTAGAAGAAGATCTAGGACCACCTCTTCACAGCCTTAGAGGATGTTAATATCCTCTATGAGGATTCAAAACATGGTAAATTTTCCCTTAAATTAGACATATAAAATGCCTTTGACACTTTGAGATGTAACTTCATTATGAAATTCCTCTAGAAGTATGGTTTCTCTAATAAATTTATTTTCTTAATTCTCTCTATACTTCTAAGATCAAGGCAATATTTTTTTCTTAATGGATATCCCAAGGTTTACTTCAATTTATTAACAGGTTCTATACAAGGGGACCCCTTATCTACTCTATTTTTGTCTTGTTGAGGACTACCTTAGTATATGTTTTCTACAGGCTATAAAGAGGAAGGTTCTTAACCCCATAAAGGCTGCCAAGAATCTAAAATTTCTCACTCATATTTTCTATGTGGATAAAATTATTCTCTCTAGTGAGGCTGATGATGTTTATCTTAATTCAATCAAGAGTATTCCCTCTCATTATGAAAAGGTTTCTTGGAAATTCATCTCTTGGATTAAATCCATGATCATTTTTGGGAAGGGTTGTTCTGATTCTAGGAGATGATAAATCTTAAATTTCCTTTAGGTTGAGCAAGGGGAGACACCTTTTACTTATTAAGGAATACCTATTTTCATTTTTAGAGTTTTTGAATCCCACCTAGAAGGCATTTCCAATAGGATTACCTCTCAAATCTTGAGTTGGAAATGGAAATACCAATCTCAAGTGGAAAAAATTTTCCTTGTGAATACTATCATTAAATCCATGTTTGTCTACTCATTTCAGATTTAAAAATGGCAAAGGGAATTGCTCAACCAACTAGATACTCAAATCAATAACTTTGTGTGGTCACGATGTATTCATGTGAGGAATATTGTTATAGTTTCCTAGATCAAGTGTGTGAAACTTATTAAAATGGGTGACTCTGGTATTAAAAACCTCAAATTTTTAATAAATCTATAGTGGCTAGTTATACCTAGAACCCACTTATATCCAAACAAGACTCATCTAAATTTTTCTGGATAAGTCTCATTAACAAAAATTATAGGGGGAATCGTTTCTTCATGGTATTTTCTATTTGGACCACTATCAGGGATAAATATGAAGTGGTTATGTTGAGTACTCAATGGATTCCCTCCAAAACATAAAATATCAATATCTAGACCTCTACCTGGCTTACTATCCCTATTGTTGATTCTTGTAGGCAAACATGGTTTATAGGACCATGGGAAGTGACTCCTCTATTTCTCAAGGAAACTCTAATCTGGAGGTCCAATAGGTGGAGGAGAAGTCTCCCAATGGAGCTTCTCATGCAGTTATGATGGTTGGTCATGATAAGAATGTTCGGAGGAATGGGGATGGTTATGATGGAAAAGTTTTGTCTACTATGTCCGTACCCCAAGCTGACTAACCAGCCCTTCAGCTTGGTGTGTTGGATCATGATGTTGCTCAAATAGATAAGAGGAGTGAAATTTGGTCCTCTGATGAGGAGCTATATTTTTCTGACCTATATGAAGAAAAAATAATAAATTATGGTGATATTAAGGGTAAAAATTCTTCATCCACTATACATATGAAAATATTTCAAAAATATTCTCAGAAAATGTAAGGAAATTTGGACGACAAGGCCAAGAATGCCAATGTAGTGTACCTACCATGGCTGTAGCTATTACACAATAGGATAGTCTGATATTCAAAGTGAAATCAGGATCATCAAGTAAAATCTTATTTAATTATGACATAGGTCAAGTCTCTAAGTTCCCTGAGCATGTCACTTTGGATATTGCACAAGTTTCTAGCAAGTTTGTTGTTTCTGATCATCATATCTCTCTAACCTCTATACAAACATATTTGGAAGATGCTGAGGTGGGTGATAGGGATGATGACATGGATAACGTAAAACTGATATCCTATAAGATCAATTTTGAGTCATCCAAATCATTCCATGCTAGTTTTGTTGTGCTTACTCTGGTGGAGGATGATATTGAGTCTAGTTATAAAGATACTAGTAATGAGAGGGTTTTACCCCATGATCAGGGAGTGCATCTGATAAAATATTTTATTAAACCTAATGTTTCAAGAATTCCTAGGTTTATTGATCCCACTGTATTAGTTCAATTTAGAAATAAATAAATATGTGGAATGGATACTGATGATACAGTAGCTGAGCTTTGTGAGAGGGGTAAATAGGTTGGATCAATAACCAGCCCATATAAGAGGGGGATAGGTCTTGTTAAAGTTGTTTTGGATAGAGGCCTTTCCTCTATAAAGGGTTCATGGATATTCAATATAGATTTCTTCTCCATGCTTGACTCCATCAGTATACCGAGGAGTGGGTTGTATGGATAAAGGAGAAACAAGTGGGGGAGGGACCCTTTAACAAGTCTATTTCCACCAACTGACACCTTCAACAAAAAGAAAGAAAGATAGATGATGATAATGGTCGAAATAGAAGGGATTAGTGGAGATCCACTGGCGGCCATGACGTATCAAGGGACCAATGTCGCTATTGCAGAAAAATGGTTTACTAGGCCAAATATTTCTACAATAAGATGAAAAAGGATAAGGCCCATCTTATATGGAGTGATGACGATGATCCCAAAGTCCTTATGGAAAGGGAGTCCACCATAGTTCTTAATTCCCCACCACCATGATCCGCCACTCCCAATTCCCCACCGCCACAATGCAGTCAAAATTGTAGAGAAAGTGCACCACCAGTTGTTTTACATCTTGGGCCTCATACGATATCATCCCACCAAGGATTTGTGTTAATTCTTAGTTAAGGATGAAAACAATGGCAGAGACAGCCTCACCCTAGAGCATCCTGGGAAGGATCTTTTCCTTCACTATACTCTAAGCCATGGAAACCACTGTTTGGTTTCATAGTTCAATGACCCCATTCTATTATGATGAATAGGGATCCATTAGTTTCCATTATATGTCATGCTCAACAAATTATTCACGGAATTACACTAAAGTAAACTCACCACCACAGTCGGTGAGTAGGACCTTCATCTTTCATCCTATCTCCATCTCCATTATGGCCTGAAAGTGTTTGATTACCATCGAATACTGGTCCTTTATTTCAAGTAGATTGAGCCACATGTAGTGGATCATGTAATCCATGAGCAACAAAAAGTAGTGGTTCTATCTTGGTGTTATCGGTGTGATCGGACCACAAAGTTAAGTGTTGAAAAGTTCAAGGGATTTCTCCATATGATGCTTCACTTGCTCAGGGAAAGACACTTGTCACTACTTCCCAGTAAGGTAGTTGCCGCATACTTGATCCACTTGATCAATCCAAGAAATCCCTCACACCATATCACACTGAGCAATATTACATAGAGACTGTAAATTCAGGTGGTCGTACCTCACATACTAGTGTCATGCCTCCTATGATCCCCTTTTAGAGAAGCATACCAGTTGTGCAATGTTGAGTCTGAGCTTATACAACCGATTCAGGAAGCACTACACCTTAGATAGTAGGCATTGTTGCTGGTCACATATTTTTAGAATGCTCCATCAATTAGTACCTAAAAACCATTCTCTTAAAGCTATCTAATGATTTTTATGTTGGTGGTAAGCCTCAGGATGAACTAAACCCCTATGAGCACATGGTTCTCGTCGGTCTTATAGGTGACCAAGATCGTCCTGCACCCCTCAGTATTGACGAAAGATCCATCACTAAACTTGATGATGTTACGGATCCCAGAGTCAATACTAGAAAAGATAGTGTGGGAACCAGTCATTTGGTTTATGTCACCAGTTTTGAGGTACCACATGTCATCATCACACACCTCATTTTAAGCATGTTGTGTAAAGACCTTCACCTTGACCAACTGTATAGGACCGCATTGCGGCAGTTTGGAATTAGGAGTGGCGAATCATGGAAGTGGCGAATTAGGAACTATGGTGCATACCCTTTCCATAAGGATAGTGGCCTCATCATCATCACTCCATATTAGATGGTTCATAGCTTGTTTTAGCCTTCTACGACAATCTTTGGACCAATAACCTTTTTTTTCTGTAATAGAAACATTGGCCCCTTGAGACATCATGATCGCCATCATATCCCCTATCATCTACTACTAAAAAATGACATTTAAAAGCACTAGAAAAAGCCTTTATTAGTGCTAAAAAACACTGTTGATCTAAGCACCATCAAGAGGGTCATTTTTAACAATGTTAAAAAAATGCTGATAAAGGCCCTGTTTATCAGTGATAAAAAAAGGATTATTAAAAGTTCAAAAAATATTTTTTTTTGTGAATAGAGATGATATTCGGTGGGGAGGCCACCCCCACTTTTATCAGCACTAGACACCCACCCCACTCTTTTATCAGTGCTCATCTAGCCCTACTTTTCCCATTTATCAGTGCTAGAGCACTGCTTGCTCATGCCCACATCCACGTGTGCCTCCCCTTGGATTTTAACTCGAGACCTCACCCTCATGCACCTACACCTTTACCAATTATATATTTATGATATATATATATATAGTTATATTTTTCTACCAATATATTTATTCATATATTAATATATTTTTATATGATTATTTTTAAATACATTTATAAATATGTTTTGCGTGTATGTGTGTTATAAATAAATAAATAAATACATACATACATAAATAAATATATACAATATACATACATTTATATATTATATATATGCGTGTGTCAGTAAATATAATTATACATATTTATATTTATTTACAAATATTATATATTAATATTTATATATATATATATATATATTTGAATATATAGATAATATATATCAGTTTGTTAATACATATACACATAAATATATATGTATATATATACACATTATATATATATATTATATAGATATATAAATATTCATATATTTTTTAAATAAAATGGATATTATTATTTTTAGATATGGTGTATATATTTAGAAAGATATTTATATGTAAATATGTTTACATATTTATTTATAAAATAAAATTTTTATGTGAAAATATATAAAAATATGTATACATGTGTATATATTTAATTATAAATAACAGTACAATATGAAAAATGATAAAATTTGAACATCATAATATCCATATGTGTGTAAGTCTTGAGAATAAATTGAGTCTCCTCTAAAAAAAGATAAAAAATACACTCTTAAATGAGGATAAAGTTCCATAAAATGTTAAAAAATGGGGGTACCCTAACAAAAAAACTAATTTTTAGAGGCCTTTTGGTCCTTTTTGACTTAAAAATAATAAATGCAATTCCCCTTAGTCACCATGGCATTGTTATATTCTCAAATTTTGATTTGATATGCGGTATAACTCAAACAGAAACCCATATGTATCCATGAGATATGTTGATGTGTAGAATCCACTCGACATCAGAGGCTAGTGTATGGAAGAGCTTTAGCCAACAATGGACAATTGTGAATGGATGGAGAAGTCGGGACGATGGCGCATCATTGTAGTGTAGTTTCGGTGTGGGATGCATGGTACAAGCATGCCAATCTTGATCGTCGATTGAATTTTCAAGCATGATGGCATGGTTTATAGGAGGGATGAATCAAGGGCTGTAGTAGTCAATGATATCAGGGAAACAACCAGAGCCAAACAAGCAACATCGGGCACAACTTCATGGGGAACAACAAATGTAGGTGTGAATGATGTCAGCACAGGATACTACATGCATGAAAGGATGTAATGTGGGTGGTCAGTGGCTCTCTAGTGAAGTGAAGGGGGGTACACAACATGAGATGGGGTCAGATGATCTGCTAGACAATTACCTACAGGTGGCGACATAACAGGTGGGGGTTTCAGTGGTCGGTAGAGGTGACTGCATTTAGTGGGGGATTTTCAGGGGAGAAAACCTAAATATAAATGTTCATGCAGTTCTAGAAGTGGGTTGTATGGATGTGGTCCAGTAAATATGATGGTAAGGGATTCTGTTGGCGTTTCTTGGGTGGAATTCCTACATCGTCTTGAGAGGATTCCCTTGAGTAGCTGTCATCCATGTCGGTACATGTCTTCGGCAAACTGGTGCGGTGGATGGCCACCTTAGGTGTGATGGTAGGGGTGCTACTTCGAGCGGAGTCTAGTCACGATGAGGGCCACATACAAAGCCTTCTTTGAGTCTGTTGTGATGTGAATCTGAGGTGCACTACAAATATGGTCCCTAATAGGACACGACCACACATCTAGGGAATTGGAGGGCCTAAGGGTCTTCAAAAAATGTATGGGACTTTGGTCCAAAAAAATGTAATGGGTCTTGTGGGCCTATATAATAATAAATAAAGGGGTTGATGAGTGGGTAATCTCTTGGGGGTGATATTACCTACCTTCTGGCCTGTGGGTGTGAGGTGTGTGTGTTTTTTGTAATTATACCCCCAAATATCTAATATATATATAAATCATATTTTAAAAAATATATTATATTTCTATCAATATAAATATATTTATATATTAATATACAATTTATAATGATATATAATTTTTTATAAAATATACTTTTATCAGCACTAAAAACAATCATTTTATCATTGATAAAAGTCATACTTTTATCTGTGCTAACAAAAATACTGATAAAATTTCCCTTTATCTACACTAAGAAAATTGCTGATAAAAGCTCCCTTTATCATCACTGAAAAAAGAACTGATAAAATGTACTTTTATCAATACTATTATTATCATTATTATCATTATGAAGATGGTGTCGCTGTCTCCAGGCGAGGTGATTTCCGCTCCTAGGGTTCTCTGAATCCCTTCATGGTGTTGATCTTCCTCCGTTCGACTACATTGGATGAAGCTTGGTGGGGATCCATTTCTATAGATCTTCATCAACATATATATTGGTGGTGGTGTCCAAAAATATTCAAGGAAGACTTCTCCCACTCTATTTTCAACTCGATTTTCTCATTGTATTTGTTGTCGGCTTCCCATCCTTGTTATGAGACCTTCCCAACTACCCTCATCCCCAGATCTGGTTTCAGATCCAAGATCCCTGACATGAATTAGTGTTCATATAATGATCCTAGTATATTTAAAGCGGTGGAGTTTCGACATTATGGTGGTGGTTGTTTAATGGGTGGTGGCTATTCAGCATCTCTTTCGGGCATCAGGTGATTGCTTCGTTCTCTTCGGGCGATGGTTTGCGGTGCTTAGATGACAGCGCCCAGCTTTCAGATGATGTCATGTATGGTGTGATTTGGTGATCCAGATAGAGAAAACAGGGGGCTCGGGTAGATGATTGAGGGTGAAAAGAGATGTTGATAGTCTCTTGATCAGAGGCCGGGATGAGGGGGACACCGATGGTTTTTATTCGGTGGTGGGTTTTGGTTTTGGCATCATTACAGTTGTGATCGATGTTCTATTTCACATAAAGTATGGTTATGTTTGGATCCTGTTCTAATTTCATGGGACTATTTGTTTATTAGGTGTAGATATCCTTTTGAGCACTAGTCTCTTCCTTGTTTCATTTGGCAGATGATACAACATTTTGTTGGTGTCGCTGGGTGGGAGGCCTTGAAAGAGGGATGAGTGTCTTGACACCCATTATTCAGCCATATGTCATCATTTTTTATGGATAAATGGGAACTTTGACTTTTACATTTTCATTGCGTCTTCAGTCTGATATTTTATTGCATCATGTTGACATTGTAGTGAGTTCCTCACATGATTTATCAGGTGGGTATCTCGAAAGAGAGAAAGGTGTTCTAGAACCTTTCATTTGGCTCTCCTTCATATGTCAGTGTTGGTTGGAGGGGTGCTCTTCCACATTTTGTAGACCAGTACGATGCAACTACTTGGTAGAGGAGGCGATGTTTCATAACCCGACCCTAACCAGGGCTCGAGCTGTAACTACCCTTATCTCGCCTCCATAGGCTAGGGGTGGAGAAAAGTGAAAAAAGTAATATCCTAAATGGGAGTCCTTTTCCTAATGCACCTATATGCACACACCTGATCATCTCAATACAGAAGTGTAGAGGAATAATAATAAAAATATGAAATATCTAGAAAGTAAACCAAGCATGAAAAACCTCTAGGGTGTACAAGAGTGTAACAGTACAAACTGAAAATTAAAGGGGAAATATAAACACCCAACCAAAAAGATGTCCCAACCTGAAAAAAATGGAATGTAAAAGTTTTGAGAGAGACTAGCTCTTGTTCTCCATGATCCGACCACCGTATGCGGTATAATGCACCAGGTATCCCTAAGCTCCTCTGTAGTCACTACTGACATGTCCATAGTCTAAATAAGACACGTAATGTGCAGGAAAAGCCCATGTAGGGGTGAGTATATACATACCCAGTAAGACACCCTAAAATATAAAGAGGGATTAGTAAGAGACATGATAGGAATAGATAGATAAAATACAGCTCAACCCAAAGCAATAAATTAACATCATCCAACCATAGGGAGATCAAAACATTGTGTAGGTGGACTACACGTTGTGTCTCTACCACCCATAGTAAGAGAGTAACAGAATACAATAACACACACACACACACACACACACACATATATATATTCTCAAACTAAAGAACTCAAACGGGAGAGAAGGGGATATCCATCTCATAGCCAATCCCAAGAAAAGAGTGTCATCAGTTCTAGAAATACATCAATGATTCCAAAATCTCACATGTCTTCCCAATAGAGAACATCCAAGTCAAGACACACCTCACCACTATTCTGCATAGTTGAGGGGCATAATATCTTGCTAGAGAACACATTTCCTAGTAAAATAGGATGGTTACCCTTAGTAGATTGGTAGATGAACCATTCCCTGTCTCGTCAAGAGGGTGCCACTATAATGGTTGAGGACCCATGACCTATCTCCGTAGGAGGGTTCCACTCGATAGATCAATAGAGGAAACATTCCCATCCCAGCTAGAGGGTGTTACTCTAGAAGTTAGTAGAGGACCCATGCCCAACCCAGTTGGAGGGTGTTACTCTAGAAGTAAGTAGAGGACCCATACCTAGCCCGATTGAAGGGTTACACTCTAAAATTCAGTAGAGTACCCATTCACAGCATGGATGGAGGGTTACACTATAGAATTAGAGGACCCATTACTGTCCCGACATGAGGGTTCCACTCAGATATCAGATAGAGGACCCATGCCTTTCCCAACAGGATGGCACCACTAAAATAGTTAGTCGAGGACTCATACTTTACCTAGATGGAGGGTTCCACTCAAGAAGCATATAGAGGACTCATGCTCATCCCAACTATAAGGTTCCACCCTATAGATAGGTATAGGACCCATTTCTTATCCCAGTAAGAGGGTGCCACTCTAGAATCCTTTGGTGATCCTACCTGATCACTACTGTTATCGAGCATCACCTAAATAAGCATCACACCATTAACATATCTCATCATATCTCAAAATATTCTAAGGATTCCACCATCACATTCTATGTGGAAAAAACAATCATGATAGGCTACTCAATTCCAAAAATGAGTCCAAATAAAGGAGATGAAAGAGGTTGAAGTTCCCTCAAAAGGAACCAAGGGGTACACATCGTGTGAGGGGATCCAAATGGCATGTGGTCCCATTCCATCACCTGTCCATGTCCCTGGAGTTACACAGATCACCAACCAAGTATCACTACACAATGTGTAAGCAGTATACACAGTTTTTACAAGACACTAGAGGTCCCTACCTATGTACCTTGGTCATGTCCATGTACTCCAGTACACGACGTGCTCCTGGGTGTGTCCTCCCACATGGGGTCTTGACCATGTGTTCCACCACATGACATGACCACATTGGGAGGGACACACACAACGTGTAGATGGTCTACATGTCATTCCATACTTATATTTTTTTCCCAAAACCCAAGCCATCATAGACTTGGGGTCACACATCATGTGTTCTTCTGAACTACATGGTGTGTAGTCGAGATTTTAATAGAATCTTAGATATGGTATCCATGTTTTATATTTGTTCATTCCACCTTTATATTTTTCCATATATCCTCCCAAAAATGGTAGAACTACCTCTAGCTATTGGTTTCCATCCCTATGGTGGCCGAAATCATACTTCGATTCTTCTCGCATGCCTAGTATGTCTTGTACAACCCCAATCCATTTCATGCCTCCTCTGATTTAGATTCTGATCAACCAATCCATCACCCACAACTCAAAATCATCCAAAATCCATTCCTGATTCACCGTTCTGTTCATTGGACATGATTTCACCATGAATCTGATGGTCCGGTCAGGCTAGATACCACTTGTAAATATCAATCCATGGCCCTGTAGCCCAATGAAGAATAATGATAATAATCAGAGGGAGAAACGAACCACAATAAAGGTTTAACAATCATTAGCCAAGCATTCTTCTCCAATAATCACAATTAGGGGTATCTAGGTTGAGAAAGCTAAATAATCAAATTAAACAAGTACATAAGTGTATTCCAAGGTTCAATTAGTGCATATAAAAGGATAAGAATGTATCATGATCAATCAATTTAATCAAAAAGGGAACAAAACATGAATTTTTGAGTTCTAACTGGATATTGGATCATTTGTCTTTGAAGAACATTCTCTATAACAATTGAGAGAAGTTGTTGCGTACACTACACTTTGATCTGCCCCAATTTAGAGTCTCATCATCATCTAATTTGATTTTCTAGTAGAAGGAGAGGAAGAACACTCTCAATTATCCCAAGGTTTATATGGATAACCCTAGAGTATTCTTCATAGTGGTGTATTTGTAGAAATTTATATTAGGTTAATTTAATTAAAATAAATAAATTTAATTATTTATTTTAACTAAACGCACCCTCCTATAGTTTCTATTTCTGAATGCCCTTCACCAACCCATTTTAGGTCACGCCTAGGGTAAACATCATGTTCTAGACTCAACCATGGCCTTAGATTTCTAATCTAAGATCCTATTTAAAATTTATCCTATTTTCTTTAAGAAACTGCTTGAACATAATATAAAATATATTTAATATTTTTATAAAATTAATTCTGGGCATACTGGGCATCATAATAACACGTCGTCTCAGTGTATATATTTGAATATATATATATATATATATATTTAAAAGTCCTAAAAGGAAAAAAATGGGTCTCTAAATCATTCACTCCTTAAATATTTCATCCTCAAAAAGAAAAAATAAATAAAAAAAATTAGGATACTGAACTCGCATATGGCTCTCCCGCTCCAAGGATCTCTCATGCATGTTCTTGTGATTCCACAACATGAGAACCAAGGGGATGGTCCATACACATGGGTTTCTCTTCTGACGATCCTTGATCATAATCGGGTGCTCCGTAAAATTGGTTCCATCTTCAATGTCTAGCTTTCCCCAATCAATAACATGTGTAGAGTCATGCATGTATCTCCTCAGTTGTGACTCATGGAATACGTCATTCACCCACTCCAACTGTGGGGGTAGGGTGAGGTGGTAAGCAACATTTCTAACTATCTACACAATCTCGAATGAACTAATAAATCTTGGGGATATCTTTATTCCATGGTCGAACCTCCACATTCCTCTTAATGGGGAGACTCACAAGAAAATGTGGTCCCCCTTCTCAAACTCCAGGGGCCTTTGATGGTGATCTGTGTAAGATTTTTGTCTTATATAGGCCAACCTCATCCACTCAAAGATGACTTAGACCTTCTCCATCATCACCTTCACCAACTCTGGACCCAAAAGAGATGTCTCACTAATCTCTGTCCAGCACAAGGGTAACCTACAGGGACCCCCGTACAACACCTAAAAAGGTATCATGATGATAGTAGAGTGGTAGCTATTATTGTACGCAAACTATAACAAGGGAAAGTGATCCTTCCAGATTCAGCCAAAGTCTAACACAAAATCCCTCAACATATCCTCAAACACCTTGATAGTGCGCTCGACTTGCCCATCTATCTGAGGGTGAAAGGCTGTACTCATCCTCATCTGGGTCCCAAATGAATCCTATAAGCCTCTCCAAAACTATGATGTGAATCACACATCATGATCAGAGATAATAGTCTAGGTAACCCCGTGAAGTTAAACAGTCTCTCACACATGCATCTGCCCCAAAATCTCTACAGAACTCGGCTCCTTGATAGCAAGGAAGTGCATCGACTTCGTGAGTCGATCAACTATCACCTATATGGCATTGTGGACCTTCGTTGTTTGAAAAATACCTATCAAAAATTCCTTGGATATGTAATACCACTTCCACTCCAGGATCTCAAGGGGCTACAATAAACCTGCTGGAACCTAGTGCTCAGCCTTCATCTGCTAATAGGTGAGGCACCGAGATATGAACTCAGCCACACTCTGTCTCATTCCATACCACAAAAATTACCACTAATGGTAACTATACATATTTCCTACATTGTTATGTACAACCAAAAGATATTTGTGTAATTCTCGCATCCCCTCCTCTATCATCATGATTGGGACCACCATCCATCCCTAAAAAAAGGATGACATGATTTCTTCCATACATCTGATGAATATCCCATGGGTATGTGGTCACACAAGAATCATAGTAGATGTATCCCAGCTGGGAATCTCTCATACGCTTGAGAATTGGAGGAGTCAACACCATCGAATGAAGAAAATTTGAACCCTTATTCTTCACCAGGGACATTTATAAGGAATCCAATTTCTCAGAATCCTCCTACACCAAGCGAGACTGATACTTCCTTTGAAGGGAATCTGCTACCACATTGTCATTCCCTAAAGTATATACTATATCAAAGTGATAGTACCATAGTAACTCCAACCAGTGTCGTTGTCTCGGGTTCAAGTCCCTTTGTGTGAATATGTACCCGAGACTCTGATGGTTTGAGTAAACCAAAAAGCACCCCAAAAGATAATGCATCCACATCCTCAGGGAAAAGACTAACACTACCACCTCTAGGTCATGAGTCGCTTAGTTCTTCTCATGGGGTCTCAAATACCTCAACCCATATTCTATAACTACCTTCCACTACATCAACACAACTAAGATCAACTCCCAAGGAATCACAATACAATATATACTCCATAACCTCCTTTGGTAGTCTCAATATAGGAGCACTCATCATCCTCATTCTCAAATCCTCGAAGGACCTCAATAAATTCTCAATCCAGGTAAAAGGATTCCCTTTCTGTATTATGGAGGTCAAAGGGGCTACAATATTGGAGAATTATGACACAACCCTCTAGTAGTACCCCTATAAGCCAATAAAACTATGCACCTCTAACACGCTCTTGGGTGGATCCCAAGAAATCACTACATAAATCTTCATTGGGTCCATCATTAAACCATTATTAGAAATGACATGCCCCAAAAATTGAACCTCATGAAACCAGAACTAGAACTTCGAGATCTTTCCATAAAGATGGTACTCCTGAAGCAAATTTATGACCATCCTCAAGTTCTCTACATTCTTCTCCTCTGACGTAGATTATATGATTATTTCATCGATGAAGATAAACCAAAACTAGTAAAAGTACAGCTGGGTTAACTAGTTCATCAAATCCATAAACATAGTAGGGGAATTTTTCACACTAAAGGGAATCACCAAGAACTCATAGTGTCCATAGAGACGTCAGATTTCCAGCTTTAGAATATCAACCTCGCGAACCCTCAACTGGTGGTAGCCAGACCAGAAATCAAACTTTGAGAACCATATCACACCTCAAAACTAGTTAAGTAGGTTTTAACTCCTCGTAAATGGGTACTTGTTCTTTATCTTGTCCTGGTTCATGCGAAAATAATTCCCACAAATTCACAAGCTCTGTCTGACTTTTTCTCGAACCACACCAAAGCTTCCTAGGGGACACACTAAGTCTGATAAAACCATTCTCTCAAAGATCCTCCAATTGTAACATTTTATCCTAGATCTTGGTAAGGTCCATCATATATACTGTAGAATATATCATAGTATCCCTGGGATGCAAGTCGATACAAAAATCCATCTCCTATCTCAGAGGTAGTCGTGAAACATCCTCAAGGAAGACGTCCATATAATCCTCTATGAATAAAGGAATCTAGATGCCTAAAGAGACTATTGAACCAAAGTATATACTATCCATATGATGGTTGACATACTAAAAACTCTAGATCATAGAACCCACTCATTCTTCCATGAGATCTCTCTCACCCGTAAAGGTGAATATCATCCCAACAATGTGAAGGAATCTGACTTGTATGTAGTGACAATCAATATGGGATCAGACTGTGGAAAACCAATAAATACCCAATATGAAATCATAGTGTTCCATTATGACAACCAAAAGGTCCCATGTGAACCTCTCTCCTACAATATATAGCTCACACTACCAAAATATATAAGATACATAAAAAGTATTCCTCGTAAAAACCTCAAGACAAAGTTGTTGGGCTAGCACCTCAACTGAGAGATCCATATCTTGCACCAAGAGTATAGATAATAAGTAATGAATCAAACCTATTTCTACTAATACTGATACAAAATTATTATAAACAAAGATTGTACCTCTAATCATCTCATGCACTGTTGGGTCATAAGCCTCCATCACCTGCAGCTATCTGCGGCCTCGACCGCCAACTCTCTGAGCCTGACATAGTCAACCTGGTGGTGGTGGTGGAAGGATATTATAGTATCATCCACCACAAAAATATACTCATCCAAGAGACCCACCTGCTCCTCTGTTAGTTTTTCTGCCCTGGGGGCCTCCCTACCCTCTCTTGGGAGATCCCTGATCACGGTGATGCTTCTGTTGTGGCGGTCCATCTACTATCTTCCTATGCTCCTCAGCATGCATGGTTGGGTAGTCACATTCCATATGACCTCCCCCAGCACATTCATAGAACATCCTCTCCCAGTGATTCTCTATTCCTCTGCGCTACCCCCGACCATATGCCCGAGCTTGATCCTGGGAAGATCTCCTGCACCAAGATCATGTTGGCTGACGTCTGCTAGTTGATGAAAAGGACTCAGCTCTATAATTCCCACTTCAAGATCCACCATCCTGGAGTTGGTCTAACAGGATACTCTTTGTCACCATTTCTTGCTCCAAAACCCTGCATGGGTTTTCATAGTATGATATGTATGAGGCATTCAGGAAGAACCGAAGTTTGATTCAGGCCACTGGAGGGCCAGAAACCAAAGACCATAGGTAGGTCAACCTTTTTTAGGAGGAGAAAAGGCTGGATCTCAAAAAGTAATTACCATATCTAAAGCATAGAGACTAGATCTAAGATTATGTGAAAATACTAACTGCACACCATGTAGTTCAAAAGAACACACAGTGAGTGACCCCTAAACTGTGGCGACTAAGGTTTTGGGAAGAAAGATAAGGATAGAATTGCATGTATCCACCTACACACCATGTGTGTCCCTCCCTAGGTAAAAATGATGTGTGGAAGAACACATGGGAAAGACCCTATGTGGTGGGACATTCATAGGAGCACGTCGTGTACTGAAGTACATAGACACAACCAAGGTGTACAGGCTAGGACCCTGAGTGGCTTAGACACACCATGTAGTGCTACCCAGTTGGTGGTTCATGTTCTACTAAGGACATGACCAGGTGATGGAGCAAGACCATAGGTTGTGTGGGTCCCCTCACACATTGTCTACCCCTTGGTTACTTTTGATGAAACTTCAACATCTCGAATCTCTATTTGGACTTAGATTTTGGATAATGAGTAGCCTGTTCTGAGTGTTTTTTCACGTAGAATGTGATGGTGGCATCCTAAGTGGATTATAAGATATTATGAGAAATGTTATAGGTGTGATGATTATTTAAAAGACGATGGATGAAGGTAGTTATTAGGAAGGATCACCAGAGGATTCTAGAGTGGCACCCTCATATAGGGATAGGGCATGGGTCCTCTACCTATCTATAGAGTGGAACCCTCCAACTGGACTAGTCATGAGTCCTCTATCTAATCTTAAAGTGTCACCCTCCTGCTAGGTAAGGCATGGGTACTTGAATAAATATTGGAGTGGAACCCTCCTACTAGGAATAATGGGTCCTGTATTTGTTATTTTAGTGGAACCCTCCAACCGGGCTAGGCATGGGTCCTCAAATAATAGAGTGGCACCCTCCAACTGTGTTGGTCATAGGCACTCTACTAAATTATAGAGTGTAACCCTACAACAAATATAGGCATAGGTCCTCTACTGAATTCTATAGTGGCACCCTTCAAATGGGTTGGGCATGGGTCCTCTATCGATCTATTGAGTGGAACCCTCCCGCAGAGACATGATATGGGTCCGGACCATCAAAGTGAAACCCTCCTACCGAGATAGAGCATGGGTACTCAAGATATCTAATGAGTTTAAACATCCTATTATACCATGTAATGAGTCCTCTACCTAGAGATTTTTTCCCTCGACTTCTCAGTATAATGGTGAGGTGTGGCTTTACTTGGATGTTTTCTACTGGGTAGATGTATGAGACATTAGGCATCACAGATAGACTTCTGGAACTGGTGTCACCCTTTTCTTGGGATGGGTTGTGAGATGGAGATCCCCTTATCTATCATTTGGGTTTCTTTGGTTTTAGCATGTATAAATATATATATATATATATATATATATATCCATATTGTTGGATTTTGTTACTCTCTTTCTATGGGTGGTAGAGATGTGGCTTGTAGTCTACGTACACGATGTGTTGAGCTTCATGTGGTTTGATGAGGTTACTTTATTGGTTTGGTTTGAGATTTATTCTACATATTTATTCTTATCATGTCTCTTAATTCTACCCCTTCAGATTTTGGGATATCCTACTAGGCATGTATATACTCACCCCTATATGGGATTTTCCCACACGTGTTGTGTCTTATACAGACAATAGAAGGGTTGGCGGTGACTACAAAGAAGCTTAGGGATACCTAATGCATTGAATCATGTATTGTGTTCAGATCTTGGAGATTAGGATCTAAGATATCTTAGAACTTTTACTTTATAGTTTTTTTAGGTTGGGAAATCTTTCTGGTTGGGTGTATATTTTTTACCTTTACTTTTCAGTTTGCATTGTCATACTCTTGTACACCCTATAGGTTTCTCATGTTTGGTTTACTTTCTAGATGTTACATATTTTTATTATTATTTCTCTACACATATGAATTGAGATGGTCTGGTGTGCACATATAGGTATGTTAGGAAAAGGCCTCTCATTTAGGATATGCCTTTCGGTGCTTGATGCCACCCCTGGCCTATAGAGGTGGGATTGGGGTATTTGACCAATGATCACAATTAGGGACATCCAAGGTGAGAAAACTAAATAATAAAATTAAATTGATTCATATGCACATTCCAAGGTTAAATTATCATAGATCAAACTGAAAATTAAAGCTAAAAAATACACTCCCATACAGAAATATGTCTCAACCTAATAAAACTAGAAAGTAAAAAATGCTAAGAGATATCAGCTTCTGATCTCCTAGCTTCGACCACCGTATGAAATCCAGTGCACTAGGTATCCCTAAGCTCCTATGTATTCACTACTGACATGTCTATCATCTGTATAAGACACGACACGTTTGGGAAAATCCCATGCAGGTGTGAGTATATACATACCCAGTAGGATGCCCTAAAATATGATGGGGATCATTAAGAGACATGATAGGAATAGATATATAGAATAAAACTCATCCAAAATAAAGAAGGTAAACTCATCCAACCACAAGAATCTCAACACATCATATAAGTGGACTACACGTCGTATCTATGCCCCCCATAGTAAGAGAGTAATAAAATCCAATAACATGGATACAGATATATATATATATATATATATATATATATGATAAAACCAAAGAAACCCAAATGAGAGAGAAGGGGATCTCCATATCATAGCCCATCCTAAGAAAATGGTTCCATCAGTTCCAGAAGTCCATCAATGATGCCCAACATCTCGCACGTTTGCCCAGCAGAAAATATCCAAGTCATGACACACCTCTCCATTATGTCACATAGTCGAGGGGCACAATATCTATGTAGAGGACTCATTATATGCTACAATAGGAAGTTTCCACTTAGTATATATCTAGAGGAATCATTCATTGTCTCCTCGGGAGGGTGACACTCTGATGGTTGGGGACCCATGCCCTGTCTCTATAGGAGGGTTCCACTCAATAGATTAATAGAGGAACCATGCCCAACCCATCTAGAGGGTGCCACTATAGAAGTCATTAGAGGACCCATTCCTAGCCCATATAGAGGGTTACACTCTATAATTAAGTAGAGGGACCATTCCCAACCCAATTGGAGGGTCCCACTCTATAATTCAATGACTTATTCTTAGTCTGACTAGAGGGTGCCACTCGGGTAGCAGATAAAGTATTCATGCCTTTCCTAGAAGTAGGGTTCTAATAAAATATCCATTCAAGGACCCATGACCTTCCTAGAAAGAGGGTTCCACTCAAAGTATAGATAGAGGACCCATGTCCAGCCCAGCTGGAGGGTGCCACTCTATAGATAGGTAGAGGACCCATCCCTATCCCAGTAGGAGTGTGCCACTCTAGAATCCTATGATGATCCTGCCTGATCACTTTAATCATCAAGAATCACCTAAATAAGTGTTATTCTCAAAAAATATCACATTATATCCAAAAAACCACTATGAATACCACTATTGCGTTCTACGCGGAAAACCACTCAGGTTAGGCTACTCGTGGTCCAAAATCTAAGTCTAAACGAAGAAGATATGAGTGGTTGAAGTTTCTTAAAAAAGAACCAATGGGTACATGGTGTGTGAGAAGACACATACGGAATGTGGTCCCACTCCATCACCTAGTTGTGTCCCTATAGTTACACAGATCACCAACCAGGTAGCACTACATAGCATGAAAGGAGTCTACACGATGTGTCCAAGCCACTCGAGGTCCCTGCCTGTGCACCTTGTCCATATCCATGTACTTTAGTACACAAAATGATTTTGGGAATTTATTCCTAGATGAGTTCTTGCCTGTGTTTTCTACCACATAACATGTCCACTCAGATAGGGACACACATGACGTGTAGGTGGGCTACATGCTGTTAGATACTTATCTTTTTTCCAATACCCTAGCTGCCACAACCTAGGGGTCACACACTATGTGTTCTTCTGAACTACATATCATGTAGTTGGAATTTTATAGAATATTATATTTGGTTTTCATGATTCAAATCCAGTCATTTTTCCTTTATATCTATCATCGTCTCCTCCCAAAAATGGTGGAACTACCTTTGGATGTCTGTTTATGGATTTATTATGGATGGAATCAAACTTTGGTTCTTCCTGCATGACTTATACATATCATACCACAACAACCCATGTTGTGCCTCATCCAGTTTTAATTTTGATCAACCAATCAGTCACCTTCAACTCTCAATCATCCCAAATCCATTTCTAATTCATCGTTCCATTCATCATATGTGATTCCATCGCAAATTCAAGGGTCCGGTTAGGCTCAGTACCACCTGGAAACATCAATCCATGGACCCATATCCCAATAACGAAGAACACAAAGAATAAAAAGGATAAATGTACCACAAAAAAATTTTAACATTTTTTTCCAATCATTCTTAGAAAATTATCACAATTGGGGATATCCAGGGTGAGAAAATTGAATAATCAAATTAAATCGGCACATATGCACATGCCAAGGTTCAATTAACACAGATCAAAGGAAAAGAATTGATCATGATCAATAAATTTAATCAACAAGGTTGCAAACCATGAATTGATTATTCCTACCTAGATATTGGATCATTTAAAATCAAAGAACATTCTCACCAATGATTGATAAAATTCATTGTGTTCGCTACACTTCAATCTTCCCTAATCCGGAGTCTCGTCATCGTCTGATTCGATTTTCCAATATAAGGAGAGGAATAATGATATCAATTCTCCTAAGGTTTATACAGATAACCCTAGACGATTCTCCACAGTGGTATATTTATAGGAATTTATATTAGGTTAATTTAATTAAAATAAATAAATAAATTTACTTATTTTAACTAAACGCACCCTCTTATGGTTGTTATTTACAAACACCCCACGCTGACCCATTTTAGGTCATGACTAGGGTAAACATCACATTTTATACTCAAACATGGTCTCAAATTTTTGATCCAAGATTCCATTTAAGAGTTATATCATTTTATTTAAGAAACTATGTGTGTGTAATATAAAATATATTTAATATTTTTATAAAATTAATTTTTTACACATCGGGCCTTATAATCGCATGTCGTATGAGCTCCTAGCTCTGGAAATATATATAGAAATGTTTAAAAGTATTAAAAGGAAAAATTTGGGTCTCTTCATGACATAAATTTATCATCTGGTTTCACTATTGAATTGTTTGGTGAGGGAGAGATGAGGTTTTTTCTGGTGCTTGCCGTGATGTTTTATTCCCTTTCTAATTTCGGAACCATTATGACATTTGGGTCATGTTTCTTTATGGAACTATGACTATGCTTGTAATGGGTTACCTCTTTTCCTAGTTATAAAAATAGGTATTCTTTTTTATGTTCAATAAATTGGGCTTGACCCTCAATCTTTTCAAAAAAAAAATCATTATTATCATTATTATCATTATTAACATCATCATCATCATCATCATCATTATCATTATTATCATTATTATCATTATTATAATTATTATAATTATTATAATTATAATTATTATTATATTATATTAGGGGTTTTACCTGAGTGGTAAACACCGTAATCCTGCATCCAAAAGACTAGGGTCCAAATACTAACAATCCCCTTGGGGGATTTACATTACAGGTGGTGACGCAGGCATGGCGTGGGTAGTCAGTGATGCGGGCATGATACTGGTAGGATGATGTAGGCAAGACATTGTATTGGGCCTTCCGGACATCTTCTTAGGCCACTTTTTCTTGGGACTACAAGCTATGTAATGGGTCTTCCTCTAACAAGATAGAAATAGGTATTTACTTTCATAATAAAGAGGCTTTAGCCCCAACCTTTTGTAAAAGAATCATCATCATTATCCTGATCATCATGATCATGATCATGATCATCATCATCATCATCATCATTATTATTATTATCATTATTATCATTATTATTATTATTATTATTATTATTATTTAAGGCAAGGGATAGATCCCCTTTATTAATATAAAAAAAACAAAAAAAAAACAAAAAAAGGGGGATGAGGTCATACAAAGAAACATACCTCATCAATTACAAATTCAAACCAAGTATTTTAATAATTTCCTTCTGATCATCTGGAATCTCATTGTTCCAGTCACCCCAATTAATTCTACCACATCCATGAACCCAATTTATTGGATTTAGACCACTTCTCCAAGTCTTTTCAAATTACTAAGTCCTACCCGATTCCTCTGATTCTCCCCAACACCATCATCCTAATAGGTATACTCACTACCAATAGTCTTCCTCAAAAAGGGATTGAAAATCAAGGAGTTCTAATTGGTCCTCATATTCTTTAAATTATAGATCATGAGGTGGGTCTAGCACTCTAAAAGAGTTGGAAGTAGAACTTTGTTCCTTGCATAGATTTTCATTCTTGGAAACCTGTTCACTTAGTATAGCCAGTAGCTCCTTATCATCTTCCAAAACATCCATTGCATGCATAGACTCATGCATTGTAGGCTCATAGGACACAACCTTTTGACATGAAAGAGGGACATCTATCAGACCACTAGGATGAGGGGGTACAACCAAATTGGTTTAGGTCCCTTTTATAAAATGTTCAACCTATCCAATGTATAGTTCACCAGGAGGATTTACTTGATTTTCCTCATTTCTAAAGAAAATTCCTTTGATTCATATAGAATGGTCAGCAAAATCATCAAGAGGTTGAGGTCTCTCCATGTATGTCCATGAGAAAATAGTCATTTCCACTTCTTAAGGCACAATCCTTATCTCAGCAGCATCATGAACCTTTTATTCAAATCTCTTAGTCATGTGCAGCTCAACTTCCTCTCTACTAGTGAATCCTGGGTTCATATTAGCATTATTAGCTATCCCCTATTTGAGGAAAAAAGTTTTTTGACATAAAAAATGTGTCAATTGTGTTGAGTTCCCTTTGATAAAAACAACAAAATACCCAACAAACAACACTTCATGAGGGATTCCTTTGGATGACACCTTCTCACATGAGATAGGATCAACACTTTCTGTAGCCTTATTCTTATCCTGATCTGGTTTTGAGGACCGATCCCTCTTGTAATGAGATCTTTTACCAGATACAAAGATTATTTTTATCTTTCCTTTATGGGCCTTTGAAGTGACCAGCTAGAACTCTGTCCATAATTGATGACCAATTAGTGCTTGTACTTCATGTTCACCCTCATATTGAATGTAAAAATCAACCTTCCTCACATCATATATGTCATGAAAAATAACATACCTATAGGATGGAGATTTTTAATCCTCATCTTCTATATCATCCCATGAATTTTTCCATTGAATATGATCTTAGTTACTTTTCATTCCTTGCTTTTGAGAGCCTTGAGGTAATGAAATAATGGATGAAGTACCTGTGTTAATTTCAACACCTTTATCCACAAGGATAGACAAAGGGAGCTTTGTAGGATGGAAATACTTGTAATATCCCAAAAAATCTGATAGATATGCCTCCAAGAGTGAATAAGTACCAGTATCCAAGATCATATACTTCCGATTATTCATAGAGGGCTTACACTTGCTCAGGGATAGACTCTTATCCACCATATTTTCAGGCCTATAGGAAGAATACTTTTTTGATTTCAAAACACCTTGAGACTAATCCTCAATTATAACACCAGTGTGGTTTTATTGATTTGTAGCTTTCTCCTTTTCTTTGTAAATCAATTTTAGATGTCCGATCATGCCACATTTCACACAAGAGATCTTCCTGTAATAATTATTAATAATATTCCCAACAAAATTACAAGAATCATAGAATTTTAGATGATTCTCATGATCAAAACTAAGATTTAAGTCATTAATGGGAGTAAACATAATGTCATTTTCAATTAAATTGGAACTAGGATCTACCTCAACCAGCAATCTGAAAAAATTTCCAAACTGAACACACTCGGTCTCTCTATTAAGGAGGATAGGAGTCCCAGTTGTTGTGGTGATATCATGAAATATATTAGGGTTCCACTATATCCAATTAAGACCATGTATATTTATCAAAACCTAGTAAAAGGAATTACTATACCATGACACATTGAAATACAGGGTCCATTAGTGAAGGTAGAGCAAACCAAGCTTCAAGAATAGGGAACCAAAACTCCATGCTTGTAGCTTGGATTCATCTAATGGGAAGATAAAGTGGAAAAAATCATGAACTAAAGAAATAAACTTCCAATATGAGAACCCCTATATGATAGATATCCTACATATTATATCTACAAGTTTCCATGGCTTCTCACCTTTGAGGATAACAATCCTCGCGATAAGGGAATTTTTACCCAGGTCCATCCTTTCTAAAAAAGCCTCCAAATTAGCCTCAACATGATCCGATGAGCCTATCCTAATAATCCTACTAATGGAAGAGTATATAAATGAATCCAGTATTTTCCAACCATCATCATTATTTAGATCTAGGATAACACCTGATCTACCATCCACAAATGAAATTCCTTCAAGGGGCCTCAGATCATCTCTGGTGATTAGAGGCGTGTTGTTGGAAGGATTTCTAAGAAGTTGATTGAAACCCAAGAAGTATGGGATATCCATAAACACTGATGAACCCTAGAGGCTATCATCCCTACCAAGTTAGATCTTCTAGGCCCACATCATCCCCCCAAAAGGATATCGGGTATTATTATTGTTGTTGTTGTTTTGTTGTTGTTGTTATTGTTGTTGTTGTTGGTGTGATGTGTGATGTGGTGGTTCTTACATGGTGACTAATATAGGTATGCACCACCGTTGACTATGGTGTTCATTTTAGCTACCATGTGATGGATTCCATATGCGACAATGACAAGCTTGGATAGAATGGGTTGATCACTGTAGGGGGTGGTGACTCTACCCATCACCGATGCATAGTAGACCATCAATCATTGATGGATCAGAACAATGGATATAGTAACTCTAGGGATGATCATTTAGTGGGGTGGTGTAATGGAATGAATGAGGCATCACAGTGTGGGAACAATGAGGGTGTCGCATGATCCGATTTCAGTGCTGGACCAAGGGTATGTGGTGGATGTGGTGTTTGTCATGCAGGTGGTACAGGTGATGAAGGTTCCGCACCTGACGGTGGGGATGTTGATGTTGTCTGGTACTTCCAGTAGAAATGTGTGGCCTATGGGATTTATATAATATATATAATATATAAATAATATTATGGTTTAACTCAAGTTTATCCCTAAGTGAGGATATGGAATGGACTAGATCTTGAGGGCATGTGTGTGTATTTCATTATAATTGTACCCTCAATGCCTAATATATTATTATTATTAGAATAAGACACCCTTTTTTAGTACTATAGGGGTAGTACCTATATGTTTGGACCCTATTTATAGCTTGATTGATGGTGTTTCCAAACAAGTGTTTTCTCCAAGCCCTTCAAAGCAGTTATGTGACACTGTGGTTCAGGGGAAATCCCTAGACTCTGCTAGGGATGATAAATTTCTTTAGTACTCACCCAAGGAGGAAGTGGTGGGTATCAATGATATTTATAGATCCTATTCAGATATATAACCTTTCTCTAGAGGCATGGATTCTTTATATGCTACATATCAACCCCATAATCTTGTGAATATGGATGCATCGGTGACCATTCATGATGAATATTTAGTAGCTCCAAGGATCACAAATTCATGTCTTGTTATGAATCCTAGGATTACTAGGGGAAAATTTATTTTCAGTTTATAGGAAAATTTGGGCAGAGCCAGTACTAGGGTCTCCTTCCTGTAGGAATCTTATAAAGCCCGACCCACAGAGGACATGTCATATGCAGGGTTTTCAAAGGTCCCAAGTCCAACTGGAGGTATAGAGCAATCATAAGGTTCAATTCTTTCCCCAATGGATGATGTTTATGATGATGAAAAGTCAGGGAAAAATCCCAAAACATGGAAAATGGGACATCTCCCAAGAGGGAGGGGAATTTCCCACTCTCATTTTGATCAATTAATTTTTCATTTTTCACCTCTTGGGTTATTGTTTTCTTTTCTCTCCTTGGTGGGTGTTTGTCACCACTTCCAAAATTTCAACTTCCCCTTACACTTTTCACTTGATTTATTTTCAATAAATTTTTGGGACCATGGTTTAAACCCTATGGTTCAAGCTGTCTTTAATTATCATTATAATTATCATTATTATTGATAGATAATTGAGGAGGGGAAGCAATATGGTGCTTGATGGAGGGAGATATAGTGATCTACTTGGTGACTCTCGGTCAAACCCTAAATGGGCTTCACTGAAGCAATATCTTGATAAAAATATTGGTATCGAGGATCTATTTTTCTCAGTGTAGTTATTCACAGAAAATGTATAATTATCCGACATCCAGTGTGTGATGGGAAGAAGGGATCAGATTATTCCTTTACCTCGATCACTGATGATGCCAATAAGCATGTTATTAAGAAGGGAAACACGACATACATATCTTCTTGTATGGATTTCATGGAAGATAGGAGATATCTCTATAAGTAGTCATTATTATCTCATATTTCTTTATTAAATGAAGAGAAATTATAGAAATTGGACGACCTAATCAAATGAATTTCACGCTTTTGGGTATTATCTAAATGAAGGATTATTTCAATGGGTCATGATTCTATAATTTAATCTTCCCTTATGATTTCATTAAATGTAAGGCCTGGGGATTTGGTTCTATATTGTTGAAACCTGGTTTACTCCAACTTTAGGAGCAGGATCCCCACTTTTTTCCTTTTGACTATAAGAACTCATATGCATAGGTATGGTTAAAGGTTTTCCATTCTATTTGGATAAAGAGACAGATTCATGAATATTTGGACACTATTCTTGGATGTTGGTGGAGGTTGATATTTCCAACCCTTTGATTGATAATGTCATTCTCTCAACAAAATATGACAAATTAGCCTTAAGGTTGTGTATGAAAAGATCCCACAATATTATTATACATTCAATTTTATTAGTCATGAACTCTATAATTGCAAAAGATACATATTTTATTTATTTAAGGTTGTTGGACATGATCATGTTAATTTCAAGAAGAAGTAGGGACTTGAGAGAAACATGAAGAATAAGATTCCTACTTTGTTTACACCCATCCTAGATGGTGGAAAAGTGACAAGGTTATATCCATTAGAGGGTAGGTGAATGAAAACAGGTTAGTACATAGTGTTCCAGCACCAATGGAGCATGAGAAAGGCTACATAGATGATATCATTGATTCCTCTACTCCTATGGTCCATGTTAATGTTGATGAGGGTATTGAATGTGTTTAGGTCTATGTTTTTTTGGCTCAAGAGAAATCTATAACACCTCATTGTGTTAAAATCATGAAATGGGACTAATTGACGCCTTAGAAAAGAAAGATAAATTTAATCCTGTAAGTATCTACTTCAAGGATTCACTTAACAAGGGTATTGAGTTAGATCCACTTAGTTATTCCTCTGAATATGATCAAAAATACAATGATCAAGTTTCTCTATCTAATTTGGAAAATTAATTGTGTTAAGAACATCTGTTTTCCTCTAGTAAAAATAAATGGAAAATTAGATTTTTGGATACCTATTCTATAAAGAAGCAGAAAAAATCACCTATAAAAAGAAATCTCTAGGATCAGGATCCCTCTTCCATATATCCTTCTAGGTTTTATTCTAGGATACCTAATATGGCAGTGGGAGGGCAGAAAAATATTTCTCTAACTCAATAAGATAAAATATTTGTGTCTATAGGGAACTCTACTGAGATTAATGGGTATAAGATTCATAGACTTTATGAGACTGAAAAAATCAAACCCATAGAATATGTCCACATCAAGGGAATTCATATTTCATTAGAAATACCTCTAATATGGTGAAGGATGAAGGTATTCAATAATCTTTAAGTGTGATATCCATGAAGGGTCATTGTTTTGGTCTTTCAAATACCTATAATTTGGGTTGAACTAATTCTAGAAAGAGAGGAATCACTTATTCCTTAACTTAGGCCTCTTCTAAGGGGCTCGATGATCATGCCCAATCTATTGAATAAAATGTGAGATGTTAGGCAACCACTTTCAACTCATTTGAATTTCTTGATCCAGATTCAGTTTTTCAAAGTCCATGGTTCTTGATAATTGTGTCACTTCCAAGATAGTGGTGGTGCCAGAAAACACTAAGGATGTACCTATTGAGACAGACTCATAGGATCAAGGATTTTAATGTAAACAAGTCAAAATGTGTAGGATGGGATAATTCCCCCATGGTTGGGTAGGTCATGGTGCCTACAAAAACATGATTCTTCATTCCCAGACTCAATATTAAGGAATTTTCTTTTTCCCTATTGTATAATCGACTTGTTGATGTAATTGTAATGGTTATAGATGTCATCTTGAGGTTGATAACATGCAGCTTCATTTCTATGTTTTTATTTGGATTATGAGGATGTGTATGCCTCTTTTTAGTGAAATTTGCTGATTTAGGTGTGATGGTTACTTATTCTGGGATTTTCTATTGTTTTTTTGTAGGAATGATGGCATTTTCTTAGGCTTTGTATGATTATAAGTGGTAGTGGATAAGGGAAATCTTTCCATCACTTTTGATAAAATTGAAAAAATGGATGGAAATATGGATGATCAAAGGTAGTATTCAAAGTTAATTAAAAGTGAGGTTATTGATATTCATATAGATCATTTATATATTGGATATGTTTTGGATGCTTTTCAAAAAATGGTTTCAGTTTTAGATTGTGAAAATGTTGGTGTGTTGTATATGTGTCACTTTGTTAATGGAAGGAAAGTGAAAATACCTAAAGTCTTACAGATGCTATTTCAATCTCACATGAAATTCAAGGAGGATAGGCTCTGCTGGTGCTCATCATAATAGAGGCTCTTAATGTTTGCTTGGGTTCAATTTTTTTGGGTTCCCTTTCTATGTGCCAGACTCGTATCACCTATGTATGCTTTTTTCAATATTTTAATAAAGGGACCATGGGTTTTATACCCATGGTTCAACCTAAAAAATCATCATCATCATCAGCATCTTTATTATGATCTTTATTATCATCATTATTATTATAATTATAATAATTATTATTATTATCATTATTATTATTGTTATTATTATCATTATTATTATCATTATTGTTATCAATATTATTATCATTATTATTACCATTATTATTACCATTATTATAATAATAATTATTATCAATATTATTATCATCATTATTGTTGTCATTATTATTATTATTATTATCATTATTATTATCATCATATTTATTATTATTATTATTATTATTATTATCATTATCATTATCATTATTATTATCATTATTATTATAATTATTATCATTATTATTATCATTATCATCATCATTATTATTATCATTATTATTACCATTATTATTATCATTATCATTATCATTATCATCATTATCATTATTATCATCATTATCATCATCTTCATCATTATTATCATCATTATTATTATCATTATCATCATCATTATCATCATTATTATCATTATTATTATTATCATTGTTATTGTAATTATAATTACCATTATCATTATTATTATTATTATCATTATTATATTGGGGGGATGAAGCAGGAAGGAGTATGGTGATTTGAGGTGATTTTTTTGTGATTCTGACTTTGGTTTCATGCTTCTAATGGATCTTCTTAATCCCAAAGCTCACAGAGTTGGTGTTGTTGATCATGGTGCCCCCTTGGCTTCACTCATCTTAGATTTAGTGAAATCAAAGGATACAATTAATCCAGGTTCTTCAAATCATGTTGATGTCTTCCCTACTCACATAGAAGGGATTCATGTGGGTTTTCCAGGTGGTCCCTTGGTTTCATTTAAAATGGATTTGGGGGGTTTCGAAGATGAATCATGGGGTTGTTTTGTACGATACCTCAAAGTTGAATCTCCCAAATTTGGAGAATTTGATGTTAATGATCATAGATCATATTCCTTCAAAGTAATTCGATGTCGAAACTAGTGAGATATCTCGTTATTATATACAGGTCTTGGAAGGCTCTTACAATCCTCCAGAGATCACTAAGGATCGAACGGGAGACACTGCTCTTCTTTTTGGTGTCTCTTTTCAAGATAAGATTCAGACATCAAATGTCAAAACCTTTTCTGGTATTCATAATGAGTCCATTCCCTTGGATCAGAAAATAAGGAAGAAGGGAGACACTGCTTTTATGGATGCTAATCAAGGTATTATTTCCGAGAGTCTTAAATAATGTAGGTAATCTATTATTGATCATATTTCATTGATATGGAATGAGGATAGATTGAGTCTAATTGATCTTAGGAAACACATTTTGGATTTTTGGGGTTTTTATGGATGGATAATGACCTCGCTGGATAGAGGCTTCTTTCATATTATTTTATTATCAGTGGATTTAAATTCTAAGGCATGGGGCTTAGGATTTCCGAATATCAATCCTAGAGTTCTAATAATTTAGTATTGGGACCCTCATTTTAACCCTGTAAATGTGAATAACTCTATCACATAGACTTGGATTAAAATTTGAGGGTTGAACTAGTTTTTCTTGCATCCTGATATTTTATAGGAGATTTTCTCTATAGTGGGTTTCCTAATTAAGATGGACAAGGAAACATAAAGGGCTAGGTATGTGCACTTTGTATGCCTCCTGGTGGAAGTTGACCTTATTACACCTTTAATTAAAAACATCATCCTTACTGAAGATGATTTTAGATTTTATTTATCAATGGAATTTGAAAAGATTCCTCCATTTTTTCAAGGCTTCTATAACATTAGTCATGTTGTTGAGAAGTGTCACATGTCCTTAATATATAGAGAATATGGGAGGGGAGGTCACTATGGAGAGAATTTTAAAAAGTATTTCAATGTTTATGAGTCCCCTGCTATGGCTATGGAAGGACGTAAGGATCCAAACCATATTTTTAAAAAGGGTTTTGTTGTTGCTTCCACCAAGGCATAGGGATCGGGACATGCAACCATACATGTTCTGCATGACCCAATTTGTTTAAGAGATTACTCCAAGGATCAAGGAATGGTTGAGGTACTGGGGAACAGGGAGATGATGTTTAGGCTACCTGTATACCCCATCATAACCATAATGAGGAATGGTGACTCTGATGAAGGTGTTCATAACACCAATTCCATTTCTAATAATTAGAAGGGATGATTCATTTAGAATCTGATGAGAGTGATGATGAAGTTTCTATGGAAGTTATCTATGATGAGAGCTAACTTAAATCTATAAAGAGTAAATTCAATAAAATCACTACATATATGGGTTGTGGTATCCTTTCTCCCTTAATTCTAAAGAGATCTATGGGGTATTTTGATCGAGTGTGTATGGGGATACCTTTCCTAGCCAGAAGACCCAATTGTTGAATATTATAAGAGGTCACCCTTGGTGTTGGTATAGTATGGATAGAACATGTGGGTGTGTACTTAATTGATATCTTTACTGATGGTGTTTCCAAACAAGTTTTTTCTCCAAGTTCTTCAAAGCAGGTCTGTGACACTGCGGTTCAGGGGTAGTCCCTGGACACTACTGGGGATGATAATGTTCTTCATCCCTCACCCAAGGGAGCTATGGTGGGTATCAAGGTGATGTTTGGATACTCTTTGGATATAGATCCTTCATCTAGAGGCATGGATGATTTATATGCTACATCTCAACCCTAGAATCTTGTATAGAGGGATGCATCAGTAACCATTCATGATGAATCTTCAGCAACTCTAGAGATCAAAAATCTAGGTCGTGTTATAAATCCTAGGAGTACTAGGGGAAAATTATTTTTATTTTACTGGACAATTTTGGTAGATCCAGTACTAATTACTCCTTCCTATAGGAAGATGACAAAGCCTGAACCATATGGGTCATGTCAAGTATAGAGCTTTCAAAGGGCCCAAGTCTGATTGGAGGTGTAAGGAAATCATAAGATTCAATTCTTTCCCCATTATATGATGTATATGATGATGAAAAGTCATGGAAAATCCCAAAAAATGGAAAATGAGTCATCACCCGAGAGGGAGGGGCGGTGGCCTCTCTCATTCTGATCGATGAATTTTCATTTTTCATCTCTTGGGAAATTGTTTTATTTTGTCTCCTTGGAGGGTGTTTGTCACCATTTCCCAAATTTCATCTTCCCCTTGTAATTTTCATTTTATTTATTTTCAATAAATTTATAGGGTCATGGGTTAAACCCCATGGTTTGATCCGTCTTTTATTATCATTATCATTATCATTATTATTTTCATTATTATTATCATTATTATCATTATTATTATCATTACTATTATCATTATTATCATCATTATTATCATCATTATCATCATCATTATTATCATTATTATTATCATTATTATTTTCATTATTATTATAATTATTATTATCATTATTGTTATCATTATTATTATTATGTGGGGATGAAGCACGAAGGAGTCTAGTGATTCAAGGTGTTTTTTTGGAAATTTTGACTTAGGATTCTTGCTTCCAATGGATCTACTTAATCCAAAAGATCACAAGACTAGAATTGTTGATCATGGTGCTCCCTTTCCTTCGATCATATTATATATGAAGAAATCAAAGAATTTATTTCATCTGGGTTATTTAAAGGAAGTTAATTTCACCCCAGTCCACTCATCTTATAATTAGATAAATTAAAGGATGTAATTAATTTGGGTCCTTCAAAGCATGACGGTGTCTTCCCTACTCACACATAAGGGATTCATGTGGGTTTTTTGGGTGCTCCCTTGGTTTTGTTTGAAATAGATTTGGTGATTTTGAAGCTGAATCATAGGATTTTTTAATTGATCCCTCAAATTCAGCTCTCCCAAATCTATAGAATTCAGTGTTAAAGATCAAAAATCATTTTCCTTCAAAGGAAGTTGATATCGTCACTATTAATAGATCTTGTTCTTATGCATAGGTCCTGACAAGTACTTCCGATCCTCCGTAAATCGCTAAGGATTGAATAGAAGACACTACTCCTCATGTTGGTATCCCTTTGCAAGATTTTATTCAAATTCCAAATTTCAGAACCTTTTCTAGTATTCAAAATGATTCCATCCCCTTGGCTCAAAAAATAAGAAAGAAGAGAGACACAAATTTTGTGGAGGATAATCAAGGATTTTTTTATTAAAGTCTTAAATAATATTAGTGATATATTATTGATTATATTTCTTTTAGATTGAATGAGGATGGATTGAGTCTACCTGATCTTAGGAAACACCTTCTAGATTTTTGGGGTTTTGATGGATAGGGAATGACCTCTCTAGGCAGAGGATTATTTCATATTATTTTCACATCAATGGATTTAAAGTCTAAGGCATGTAGATTCATATTTTTGAATCTCAAGAATGGTATTCTAAGAATTCAATATTAGGACCCTCATTTTAACCCTCTCAATCTAAATAACTCTATCACATAGACTTGGATTAAAATTCAAGGGTTGATCTAGTTTTTATGGAATATTAATATTTTATGGGATATTTCCTTTTCCACGGGTGTCATGATTAAAATGGACAAGTAAATAGAAAGGGATAGGTATAGGAACTTCCCCCCTCCTAGTGGAATTTTAACTTTTCAAACCTTTGGTTAAAAACATCATCCTTAGTTCAAATGATTTTAGATTTGATTTATCAGTGGAATTTGAAAAGATTCATCCATTCATTCAAGGGTCCTATAACATTGGTCATGTTGTTGATAAGTGTCATAGGTTTTTAATCTATAGAAAATGTGGGAGGGGAGTTCACATTGGAGAGAATGGTAGAAATTATTTCAATGTTTATAAGGCCACTGCTATAGGTATGGAAGTATGCAAGGATTTAAACTAGCTTAATGAAAAGGGTTATGCCACTGTGTCCACCAATGCACATGGTTTTGTACATGTATCCATACATGTCCTGCAAGTCTTGAATTTTTTAAGAGATTCCGCCAACAATAAAGGAGCGTTTGAGGTATTGGGGCACAGGTAGATGATGCTTGGGATGCTTGCAGACCCCACCAGAACCATAATGATAAATGGTGACTCTAATGTAATTTTTCATAGAAATAATGTTGTTTCTAAGAAGTAGAAGGGAATTATCCATCAGGAATATGATAGGAGTGATGATGAAGTTTATATGGAAGTTCTCTGTAAAGAGAGGCACCTTCAATCTAGGAAGAGTATACGTAAAAAATACTATTGCTTCTCTGGGATGTGGTACCCTTTTTCCCTTAAGTATAAAGGGATATATGGGGGATGTTGATCCAGTGGAGAGGGGAATACCTTCTCAAACAAGTAGATACAATTTTTGAATATTGGAAGAGGCCACCCTTGGTGTTGGTATCGTAGGGGTAAAATCTATAGGTTTTCCCCCTATTGAAATCTTGACTGATGGTGTTTCTAGAAAAGTGTTTTCTCCAATCCCTTAAAAGCATGTTTGTGACACTTTGGTTTAGGGATAGTCCCTAGACTCTATTAGGGATGATAAATTTCTTTATTCCTCACCCAAGGAGATAGTGGTGGGTATCAAGGTGATGTTTGGATCCTCTTTGTACATAAATCCTTCTTATAGAGTCATGGATTCTTTAAATGTTACATCTCAACCCCTAAATATTTTGTAGAGGGATGCATCATAAACCATTAATGATTAATCTTTATAAACTACAGTGATAAAAAAGTTCAAGTCATGTTATGGATCCTGGGAGTGCTGGGGGGAAATTTTCTTCAGTTTACTAGACAATTTAGGAATATCCAGTACTAGGGACTCCTTCCTACAAGAAGATAAAAAAGACCTGACCACAGAGGTCGTGTATGGTGTAGGTCTTTCAAAGGTAACAGGTCTACATGGAGGTGTATGGAAATAATAGGGTCCAAGTATTTCTCCACTAGATGATGTATACGATGATAAAAATTTATAGAAAAATACAAAATCATGGAAAAGGGGATATCACCTGAGAATGAGGGGTGGTGGCCACTCTCATTCTGATTGATGAATTTTTTATTTTTTTTCTCTTGGGAAGTTGTTTTCTTTTCTCTCCTTGGTGGTTATTTTCATTGTTTCCCAAGTGTCATCTTCCCCTTACACTCTTCATTTTCAATAAATTTCTGAGACCATGGGTTAAACCCCATGGTTTTATCCATCTTTGATTATCATTATTATTATCATTATTATTATCATTATTATAATCATTATTATCATCATCATCATCATCATCATTATTATTATTATGATGGGGAGACGGTGTGTGAAGTGGTATGGTGATTCGAGTGATCTATTATAGATTCTGATCTATGGTTCATGATTATAATAGATTCCTTGCATAATCCTAAAGATCACATAGAAGATATTCATGGGGTTGATCATGGTGCTCCCTCAATTTTCTCAACTCAAATTTGGAGAAGTTAAATTTGAACACGACTGATCTGGATCCTTTTAAGGAAGTCTATTTCATCACTGGTAAGAACTATGCTTATTATGATTAGGTTCTAGAGGGTGTCCCCATTTCCCTGGAGATTCATATATATCATACAAAAATCATTTATCCTCTTATGGATGATTTTATACAAGGATCATTTGGTTTTAGAATTCTATAACCTTCAATGGTCTCTGAAAATATGTCAACTCCTTAATTTAGAAAATGAAAAATAAGGGAGATACAACATTTGAGGAGGCAAATTAGGGTCCTTTGTCATAACAACTTAGAGAATGTAAGCATTAGATTATTGTGCATTTATATTTGATATTGAATGGTGATAAATTGATATTTAATGATCTAAGGAACCATATCTTAGTTTTTTGTGGTTTTTATGGATAGAGAATAACTTCATTGGGTATTGGTTCTTTTCATGTTGTTTTTTTCTTCAGCGGATTTAAAATCTAAATCACAGGGTTTTACATTTGTGGACCTTAATCCTAGTATTATAAGAATCTAGGATTGGGATCCCCAATTCAAATCCCTCAATGTGAAGAAATATATTACACATTACTAAATTAAAATACGATCCTTAAGTTGTTTTTGTAGCCCCGAATCCTATGGGAGATAACTTTTATAGTGGGTGTCTTGGTCAAAATGGATAGGGGGGAAAAGAGAGCATTATATGATCACTTTTCATGTGTTATAGTTGAAATTTATCTTATCACCCCTTTTCTCAAATATATTATTCTCGATGAAAATGAATTTACATTTTATTTTTTACTGGAATATGAAAATATTCATCCCTTTTTCGATGTTGTTATAATATTGGACAAGATACTGAGAAATTTTGCAAGACTTTGAATTATTGGAAATATTGAATGGGAGGCCACTCTGGGGTGATATGTAGAAGAATTTATAATATGTGTGAGGTCTCTATCATGGGAATGGAGGGATGTAAAGTACATGGTTTCACTAAATCCCTAGAAGATCTAGTTCATATTAATAGTGCTGATACTCAGGGCCTGGATAATAAGGTTCCTTCCATGAAGGGAGGCTCAACACATGAAAATGGGTTAATAATGTAGATGATTTTTTTCTAGAAATGGAACCCAAAGTGGGTTTATTCTTCTTAAAGTAGATATTTTGGGCGAATTTGGAGACTCAATCCTAAAGAGAAAGGGTCCATTAGAAGATGTAAATGATTTTAAGGAGCAAGGGGATAATTCTAAATAAATGGAATGCCTATCTGAGGTTGTTCATATCTAAATTGAAATGGAAAAATGGAAGACTCATTAATTTTCTTCTAGGAGTAAAGATGAAGTGTAATTTTGGTTCTTTATGAAAAAATTTTCTTAATTAAATAAATAATATAAGGAAATATCCTATAATGTAGGTAGTTTTCACTTATATACTCATTAAACTATGTCTAAAGCAGATGTCATGCCTACTAGTTCCTCAAAAATACTTGGAGATAATATGGTGGTGGTTATTCCCAATGAAGTAAAACTTGATGATACTATTAAAGAGGATTAAACTGCATTATTTGTGGGTGTGGAAACATATGTACCTTCATTAAAGGACACATAGGTTTAATCAATTAATATGAATGATGACCGTCAATCATCTTTCAAGGAGAAAATTTCAGCTTGCACTGAGCTCGAGAAGGATGCAGGAAAGGGTAACCCAGATGTGGTATTTAGTGGTTATGACTCTACCAACTCCATGAATACACTATCTAATGATAATAAATTTGATAGTGTATAGCTGGATCTCCACACCGATTCTAGAAAAAAAAGTATGTTGGTTTTATCAGGTTAAATACCCTGATAGAGGGGGTGAATAAGGGTATAGTGGATTAAAAATGCAATGGTGACCCAAATGGATTATTATTATCATTATGATCATCATTATAATTATAATTATTATTATCATTATTATTATAATTGTTATTATAATTGTTATTATCATTATTATTAAACCAAGGTTTTTATAAAAATGCAATGGTTCCCCAAATAGATGCATATAAGGGGACATGTTTTGTGGGTACTGAAGGCAAAATTCCCTTAAAATTGGCTTGTTCCCCTCCTTCTAATTAGGTTTTTGATTCCAAATTGGATCACCCCAAAGGAAAAGTCATGTTTTCTACTTCTGGAAGCAGTGTGGAGGCTTATAGAGCTAGTGGACAAGAAGAAAATAAAACATCCTCAGTTAAGAAAAACTTAGTGGATAATGATGGATTACAATTGGTTTCTTTTAGGAAATATAGAACACCTTCTTCCGAGCCTTTTAAGCTTCTTTTTCTAAAATTTCAAGTGACACGGCCTTGGCCCCTATTGTGCTGACCCTTTATATGGAGCCTCCAACAAGCAACCCCACTTGTAGGCTGGTTGACTCCGTCCGATCAGAAGATTCGTATGAACTTGTAATTAAAAATATCCAAGGAATGGGAAGTCCAATAAAGATATAGGTGTCAAATTCTAACCTCTTTTGAGTGCTTGATATGATCAATGAAGTTAAAAATCAATCTCAAGATGAATAGGTCCAGGTGGTCTCTCTAAAGATGCAGTCTTGGACCCCAGAGCGCGTGAAAAGGGATGATGAAGTGAAGTTGGTGAAGTATAGATAAATGTGGATAAAACTACCATAAATAAAGGCAATGTAAATGCTTTACTTGATGACACACCTAAGTAGGTGGAGGTTTAATCATATATTATTTGATCTGACTCACAGGGCAGTGATGTTGAAAGCCTCTTGCAACAAGTGAAAAATTGGAGGTGAGGTCATCATCCTAGAGCATGTGGATGTAGGTGTGGGTGCAGATGAAGTCATTAGAATGCTATGTGTGATGAGGAACATAGGATTGGTGCTAATATTAGAGAAAAAATAGGTCTTTGACTATTTTATTTATGAGGGAAGTATCGCCATGTCTGACCACATCTTTCGCTTTCTTTGTGTTCTGGTTTTATGATTATTAAAACTATTATTATTATTAGTAGTAGTAGTAGTATTATTAGTATTACTATTACTATTACTATTACTATTACTATTACTATTACTATTACTATTACTATTACTATTACTATTACTATTACTATTACTATGACTATGACTATGACTATGACTATGACTATGACTATGACTATGACTATGACTATTACTATTACTATTACTATTACTATTACTATTACAATTACTATTACTATTACTATTACTATTACTATTACTATTACTATTACTCTTACTATTACTATTACTATTACTATTATTTTTACTCTTACTGTTACTATTACTATTACCATTACTATTACTATTACTATTACTATTACTATTACTATTACTATTACTATTACTATTACTATTACTATTACTATTACTATTACTATTACTATTACTATTACTATTACTATTAATATTACTATTAATATTAATATTACTATTACTATTACTGTTATTATTACTATTATTACTATTATTATTATTACTATTATTACTATTATTATTATAACTATTATTATTACTATTATTAATATACACATATGATATTTATTATGGGGGCGGGTTGGGAGCTTCTTGCTCTAGATCGAAATGGTGATTTGTGATGGTTGTAGATCTAGAGTACTATTTTGATCCTTGGATGTTTTCATTATCCCAAAGAAGGTGTTAAAACATATTAGATCAACCAAGTTTCAAGGTGTTTCATCATATTTCAAGAAGGAACCTTTTGAAAACCATCATTTCTTCACTGATTTTAGAAGTTATTTGATCTCTTTGATAAGAATCACCAGAAATGGATCTTTTGTGGTTATTGAGGCCGACCATGGTATCATTGGGAAGGGAATCGTGGAGTGCAAGAATTCAATCATTATTCACCTGATGATACCACCAGAAGTTCAAGATTGGAATCTTTAGGAAATAAATAAACGTCTCCTTTCATTTTGGGGTTTTGATGGATGGATAATCACTTCAATTGGTAAGGGTTTTTACCATGTTTTGTTTGAGTCGAGCGAGCTTAAACTCAAGGCTTGGGGCCTGGATTTTATTCCACTCAAACCTAACTTCTTTCTCATCCAGGACTGGGATCCATTCTTCAATCCAGATTCAGTGAAGAGATCTATTATACACGTCTAGATCCAAATCTATAGCCTTAGTTGGTTTTTTTGGCATCACCAAATCCTATGGGATATAGCATCTGCTGTTGGAGTGCTTATTAAAATCAGCAAGGAAACAAAGTTTTATAGGTATGGATGATTCACTCAAGTCCTTATGAAAATTTATCTTTATTATCTACCAATTTATTATATCATGATTTATGAATATAGTCATCAGTTGGAACTACACATTGAATATGAGAAAATTCAAACTTTCTGTAGTAAGTGCAAGTTTATTGGGAATTATATTGAAAAATTTCATAGAAATATTCAGTGTAGGAACTTCAGGAAGAAAAAACACTTGACTAAGGAGTGAAAATTGAAAATTCCTATTATTGTAGGTGTTTCATAGGATGGTCTAGATTCAAAGAGAAATAAAATGATTAGGATACGAAATCTTGGATACTACAAGATGTCCAGTGCCAAGGGAGATGCTCCTGATGAGCAAAGGAATTTCTCCCTTGGTGTTTTTACTGACTTGAAAACTCTGAAGGTCTACATAATATGAGGAATATAATTTCATGGGATGGAATTGATGTTGTGGGACATGTTGATCCAAGTGATGATGAAAAATTTTCACATGAATCTTCCATGCAATTGGTTGTTGATACTAATTTTCATAAGTAATGTGACCTGTTATCTTCTAAAGGACAAAAATACAAATAAGTCACTTTGGTTAAACCAAAGGATGGTAGGAATGAGGATAAAGGGAAGAAATTTCTTATTAATGAGGAGGTGTTCCAATTGGTCATCCCTTAGAGATCCAAACCAATTGATCTAAAGTCTGTGTCTATGTAGGCCTAAACTACTCATATCCTAGTTTAGAATGATGTAGCTACCCTTTCATGTGGGCATGGGTAGGAAATGTTGACTATTACTAGCGAGGATGGGTTGGTTGTGGAAATACCCCTGGCTGACAGGTCTCTGTAGATTTCCACACTCCAAGTGGAACATCCCCCTTATTGTAGGATGAACGTGGTTGAATCTGTGAAGATGGATTGGATTTATCCATCTCATTTTTTTGATATTATGAAAATTGCATATGACATTTTTAGCAAGACCTCTGACATGGAATGTGATAATGGAAGGGTGAAAAATTCCAATGTCAAAGTTCCTCCACAATACCATGAAGGTGAGAGTCCTTTTAAGGGTCTTAGGAAGGACATTGAAGATTATTTTGACTCACAGGTTGAAGTTATTTTTTTCATTAATTGAGCTAGATATTTTTTTGCTATAGGGACGACTTTATTGTCCATAAATTGTTATCAATTAACAAAAAAGATAGATTTCATTCTAACTCAGAGATGGATTTTTGAGATCTATCTTGGAAATAAATACTTGTACCATTCTGGAGGACTCTTCTAACACTTCATCAGATGAGGAGGATGAACCTCCCTAAAGCACCAAGGCATGGCAGAGAGGTCGAAATCCGAAAGGAAGAGGCCTGTATCCTAGAAACTTTGGATCTATAGTGAATTGTAGGAATTTATTTCTTATATTTGTCTTACTTTTCATGAGGGAATTTTTTGTTTTGTTTGACCCCATCTCTTCCTTATTTTCCTTTATTTTTTAATAAAATTTTGGGGTCACGGGCTTGGGTCTCCATGTCTGTGGCTAAGCCATCTTCGATTATTATTATTATTATTATTATTATTATTATTATTATTATTATTATTATTATTATTATTATTATCATTATCATCATTACTATTACTATTACTACTACTACTACTACTACCACTACTACTACTATTAGTATTATTACTACTATTATTATTACTACTACTATTAGTATTATTACTATTATTATTATTACTATTATTATTACTATTAAAACTATTATTATTATTATTATTATTACTATTATTACTACTACTATTATTATTATTATTAGTATTATTATTAGTATTATTATTAATAATATTATTAATATTACTATTACTGTTACTGTTACTATTACTGTTACTATTACTATTACTATTACTATTACAATTACTATTACTATTACTATTACTATTACTATTACTCTTACTCTTATTATTACTGTTACTATTACTATTATTGATAATTATATATTAATAAATATTGATGGAGGAACGGGAGAGGTTTCTCCCAACGATCCTTGGTGATCAGGTTTCCCTAAATTACCCAAGAATCTTGAACCTTTACTCGTATATCTTAATTCATCATGTTGCTCAGAAAAAATCATCTACCTCAAAGAAGATTAAGAAAATCAGTGAGGAATATCTGAAGGGATTCTCCGCCTCTAGGTTTTTAGGAGGATCATTTTCCTCATTTACGAATAGTTATTCACAATGAATCATCAGGAAAGGTTCCACCGCACATGTATCAGCCTCAGACGATGCCATCTCAGAAAGGATTGATCTATGAAAACATTCATTCATTGCTCATATCTCCTTAATGAAAGGTATGAAACCCTATAAAGTAGCTAATCTAGTTTCTTATTTATCCTCTATTCAAGGATTCACATATTTAAAGTGTCTATCACTAGGCCATGGATTTTTTCACATCTTATTTCCTTCTGCTAAACTGAAAGGGTGATCCTAGATCACATGATCAGTCAATATATAGATAGGAATCCTGTGGGTTCATGAATAGAAGAAAAACTTCAGTATTAATTACTTTAAGGATACTTGCTCACAATTTTGGATTAAAATACATAGTATTAATTGGATATTATGGCATCCAAAAATCTTTTATGACATTGCATATGTGGTTGGCATTCCAATTAGGATGGATAATACCACTGAACTGGTTAGTTTTGGTCATTATGCATGAGTATTGGTGGAAGTTTATTTAAGTTATACTTTGATTTATAGGGTGGTTCTTTCCACTCTGAATGATGATATTAAACTTAGAATTGAGTTTGAGAAAACACCCTTATTTTTTGTTTCTTGCTGAATTATTGGGAATTCAAAATCTAGGTGTATAGAAGATCTTGTTTTCTCTAACTATATGATTAAAGGTCATGACTTGTAGTGCTTTCAGAAGAAATAATATCACGGGACTATCCAATGCACGGATGATCATAATATAAACCATGTTTTAAATAATGCTAGATATAACTCTATTTCTAGTACTTTAAATTCTCTAAGAGAATAGATCTATGTTGATGAAGGTTCTTCCTAGATAATCTGAAAGCCTCATCCTGAAGGTCCTTTTAAGGATGGATGCTCATATTTTCATACTATTGGATCTATTTATTCTCCTAGATATGTTTCTAGATTTATTTCTATGACTCGGGTGAATGATAAGGCCCTTTTATCTTAGGATAACATTGTTGAGGACATCCACTTAGCTGTTGATGGATTATATTTTAAGTATTCCATATCTAGAGGAATTAATGAAGATCATGATGGAGAATAATATGATGACTGTCAAACTTCCATGAATACTGATGCACAGGATTATGTAGATTTCAAATTTTGATAGGAGAATATAATTATTTCTTAAAAGGGTCATAAAGGGCAAGCTAAAGGTGATGTTTCTACTTCATTGATGCCCAAGACAAAAAAAACTTTTGTCTATAATTCCCGAGTGCAATTCTCTTATTCCCTTATAATGGGGAAGTTTTATTCAGGTAAAAAACTGATTTTTAATGAATATTTACAATCTTCATCACCTAATCTTGATCACAAAAGAGATATAGTAGTGGGTGGACTATTGAATAGGTTGGATCATCTAAATAATATAGGATGCGGTACATAGCCCCTGTAGCTTCTTTAGTTAGTGAAAAATTCTTAAAAAAGATCTTGTGTTGGCTCTGGAACCTATTCAAGGTAGAGAGAATTCAAATATTGAGGTTTTACATTCATCTTTAAATATTCTTGACAGTTCAAATCCCATGGTTTGTGGGTAGACCCCTATATTTCCCGTCTATATCCCTAGAATGGTTTTAGAACTAGCTTATGTAAGTGATATGTCAAGTTATATTGTAGTTAAACCATCTAATCCATGGGGTACTGAAGGTTCCATGAATCATATTGGTTTCATTCTATATGTTTCTCAGATTGGTGTTAAACCATATGACTAAAGGAGTATTGAAGTGGCTAGTTCTATTAGGACTACTATTGATGGAATTCTCTGTAATGTCCTGGAAATTCCAAATTTTTTTTAATTATATGAAATTATTTCAAGACCTCGAAATCTGACGGTGCATGATTCCGAGGCCCGGAGTGCCCGCAATGGTCCATCGAAGTTTTGTTAAACTTTAAATAGCGCACGTAAGCAGTTTTCCTGAAAAGTGGAATAACTCTTAAACGGTTACTCAAATCAGAAATATGAGGGCACCGTTGCGTTAAGGATGGTGGGTTTACCCTAGACGTGACTTAAGTTTAGTCAGCGCGAGCCTCCTGTGAGAAAACCCAAAAATGACATAATTGTAAATAAAATAATTAAATAAATTATTTTATTTTTCAAATGCTTATAACTCATAAATGGTAGCCCAGATTAAAAATCCAAGACTACCACTGAACTCATGAGGGAATTCTCTATTTAATAAGATACTAACTTTGGACGACGCGTGCCACCAGTGAAAGTTAGTTTTTGGCCATAAATAAAATAATTAAGTGACAATTATTTTATTGTAAAATCTATAACTTTTAAACGGTAACTCGGATTAAAAATCCAAGATTACTTTTGGGTTCATTGGGGCGTGTTTCATTTAGGAAAATCTTAACCTCGATTGGCGCGGGTCAAGGGTGACTATTAATAATTTTCCAAAATTTATTCGGGTACGTTCAGTAAACGCACAAGAAATGTTTTGTAACTTTTGACCCAGTGCTCAGAATTGAAATCTGAGGACACTGTTGAACTCACAACACCGATATTCGCTTAAATAGACTTTCATCTCGACGGCAGTTGGTTGAGGGTGAAAGTTAGTTTGTGCTTTTTCGTGGGAATAAAAATAAAATAAACTTTTATTTTTATCCTCCCAACTGAATATTAAAGAGGTGGGGACAACCTGAACTAAAACCTCCCACTTGTTATTAAAGAGGTGGGGACCACCTGAATTAAAACCCCCTTTTTGTAAATTCATGGTGGTGGGGATCACCCTAACCCCTCTTAAATGTATGGAAGTCCCTTAGAATCCTCCAAATTAATTGTGCCATCATAAATTAATTGGATTGAACCTTTTTAAATACTAAGTAACAACATCGTTGGAATTTAGGAAGGTTTCTAATAAATGAAACGTCATAAATTGCATGATTGTTACTTACCTCTCCCCCTCTCCTATTTATATGAATCTTGGTAGAAGGATTTGGGACGACTTCACCAAGTGAAGAAGTGATGGTAAAGTGTCGTGATGCCCAAAAACTTAGAGAAACATTATGCTTCTCTAATGAAGAACTTCTTCAATGAAGAACGCACTCCAGAATTGAGGAATGAGGACGACGTTCGAACCGACTTCGGAAGCGTGATTGTGGAAGAGAAGATCATGGGTATCCTCTTTGCCTTCTCCATTTCCATCTCATGACCTCCATCAACAAACCTTCGAGGTAGGGGTTTAATTATGTGTGATTATGGATTCCCATGTTCTTACCTTCTAAAAAAAGAATTCAAATCAACCCTCTAACTAGTTGATCCGCAGATGATTTATTTTTGCGGGTTTGGGAATAATCATTGTCGTAGGTTATAGGGTTTGACATTATTCACACAAGATTTATTAAGCCGCTTACTACCGCCCTAACGCAGATGGTGTGGGCCAAATGAACATGACAGAACCTCTCCACGTTTTTCTTGAGTTTTTGTTGTGTTCTTTGCGACGAAGGCGACGGCACGACCGCGTCGCCTGACAGAAGAGAACCGCGACGTGTGCCGCAGCGGTAAAGAAAGGATGGTCGGCCAAACCGGCCATCGGTGAAGGCATGGCACACGACCACGCCATGCAGAGAGGAAGGCTGGCCATCCGGCCAGCTGTAGTGGACCCCCGCACTGTGCTCACCCCACCACACTGCGTCCCCCGCACCGCACCACAACCCTCGCGTAGTATCACGGAACCCCGTCACATCGCGGCCCATGCACCGCCTAGTGGCCCCCACACCGTAATGCGGACCTTGCGCCGCCCCGTGGACCTCACGCTGCATCACGGCCCTTGCGCCGCCCTGTGGTCTGCGAGCCGCCCCGCAGCCCTCACGCCGCCCCGCAGCCCCCACGTCGCACCGTGGCCCTCACGCCGTCCTGCGGCCCCTGTTTCGCATCGCGTTTTCCCCGCCTCTAAGACGGGTTGACCAACGCAGGCCGTGTCGACCCAAAATGGGTCGGGTCGGCCCAGGACGGGTCATGCCAGGTCAGACCGTACCCGGACCAGCTTCAAACCATTTTCTCACTTTTGGCCATAAATTTGGCACTGAGTGTCTATTTGACGAACCATATACATAGCTAGAAACCTTGGAGTGAGACGGTATTTTTGGTATACCCCACTGGAGATTTGGATAAAGTTGGTAAATAGTCGGGTTGGATCGAGCACGAATCCAACCGGGCCCTCGGGACTAAAAGGCTAATAACTTACATATCGGGCGTCTGTTTGATGCACCATCTATTGCGTTGAAACCCCTATGGTGTGGAGAACCTTTTTGATACTTTTTCATGGGACTTCGTGGAAGTTGGAGTATCGAGCAGTGGCTTGAGGAGCGGACCCTCCTAGAGACAAGCGAGCTTAGTGCGAGAACCCTATAACTGCCAGTGATAGTGTACTAAGATCCTGTGTGGGTTTGACGATGTACTTGTACTAGGATCCTATGTGGGTCTGATGATGTACTGACGGTGTACTAGGATCCTGTGTGGGTTTGACGGTGTACTATGATCTTGTGTGGGTCTTACGATGTACTGACGGTGTACTAGGATCATGTGTAGGTCTGACGATGTACTGATGATGTACTAGGATCCTGTGTGGGTCTGACGATGTACTTGTACTAGAATACTGTGTGGGTCTGACGATGTACTACAATACTCTGTAGGTATGATGATGATTTAGGATCCTTCATGGGTCTGCCTCTTAACAGAGTAACATGATTCAGTAGTTACATCTAATCATCTCTACTACTGTACCAAAGTTATACCTGGTGTGAGCTGAGTTCGTACTTGTGTGGTACTTCCCTTCGTGGTAATACCTTGGTGGTATTATTCTGTGTGATGTACCTATGTGGTACTTACCTTTGTGGTATTCCTTCCTTTGTGGAACAATTGATCTTTGTAATTTTGGGTTAGACCCTGTGTTTTCTCATGATTGATATGGGTATACTTGAAAACATATGTATATGTATGGGCATATACCTAAGTAGGGTAGTCAGTTGATTTCATGATTTGTGGTTTATTCTTTGTGGATTTTGTGAGACCTTGAGGGTCTTAGGGTCCCTACTGAGTATTGTTATACTCACCCATGCATGGGATATGCCCACACCTTGTTGTGTTTGGTAGAGATGACAGACAGCTCCGACTGAGGACGAGGGTGCCAGGACTGGACGGTGCCCAGAGGTGGACCATATGGCGTGTCGGTATGCAAAGGATACGGGTGGACGTGGAGTGCTGAGGAGGCGATATGTACGTACCCTTTAGGTAGGAACCTTGTAGGAAGACCCAGTAGTTGTCTTTATATTTCTTCAGTTGTATTGTATTTTAGTTGTACTTGTATCTTTACTATTGGGCTTGTATTCCGACCCCTCTTACTTTCAGCACTCTTTTTGCTATACAATTTTACTTGTGTTTGAATATCACTGTGTTCTTGGTTTCATGGGTTTACAAGTTATAAAGGAAATGAATTCTCGATTTTAGGGGATACGCCTTTCATTGCTAGTCGCCATCCCCTGGCCTATGGAAGGCGGGCTTGGGGTAGTCACGGCACGGGCCTCGGGGGACTGGTCATGAAAAATTGGTATCATAGGAGTCAGTTCTACTATAGAACATTGGACTCTGATATTTTTAACGGCAATAGTGTTAAGTGTATTGAGTGTGATTATCAATTTAGGGAATCCAGTGTTGGTGCGGCAGTCGACGTATCCATACACCAGGACCCTGACTTCTGATTTCTGACTCAGTTCACGAAAACACTGATTGCGTGTGTGCTTAGAAAAGTTTTCTTTTCGATTTCTTTGAGTTATCTCACCAGGTATAACTTAATGATTATGGCACACCTGTTCCTTATCAAGATACTGCTGCGTAGACATCCAGCTAGGATTCCCGAGAGAGTACACGATGACGTCCACCGAGCGACGAGGCTTCGGTGCAGGACCCTCTTACTATATTGGCACCTTCGGGTGGTGTACCAGCAGAACCACCACCTGTTGGGTAGCAATTACCACTAGCAGCACTAGAATATTGTGCACACCGACTGAGCATGTTTCATGAGTTCTAGCAGTAGAGCCCTCTGAGTTTTTTTGGTGATAAAGATTCACACGCAGCTGAGGGCTGGCTGGAGGCAGTTGCTAGAGTTTTCTGCCTAGTTGAGACACCAGTAGAGCAGATGGTGATCTTAGCTACTAGTATTTTTCAGTGAGTGACCATGAGGATGGTCCGCATAGTGATGAGGCTTCACTACGTGGACCATTACCCGAGATAGTACCTTCAAGTAGTGTGTCAGCTATATTACTACCCATTGGTCAAAAATTACAACTGGTGGTACTGGTAGAGGACACTTATAGGCTTAGTGCCTTACGTGTGATTTAGCATCAGATACCCCTTAGGTTCCAAGGCGAGTACAACTTATAGGCGGCTGAGGATTGGATTGAGGAGGTGGTTGAGAGTTCTCTAGAGCTTCTACATCTTCGGCAAGAAGACATGTTGGTAGTTGAGTATTCATCGAGCCGTACTGATCATTCCTGGTACTCGATGAATACGATACGATCAGTGCTTCAGGGCTTGGAATTTTGAGTGCAATTTTTTTAAGAATGTATGAGCCAAAACTATTTCTTTATGCATTCCTACTTATGTTGGGGTGCTAGATAGTACCCTTGTGGTTGAATGTTCTTTGGCTGAGCGGATACAGCCAGTGAATGTTAGTATTGGGAAAGCAGGAAACTGGCGCTAGTCTCAGAGACTTGGGTGTGTAAAATTTTTCGAGAAGAATAAGTGTTAGGGATAGATGAATCTGTAGGGCAGCAGACGTGGAAGAAAATCTAGGAGAGTAGCATGAGGTGGTGTACTTTTTGACATGTCACAACCACCCCTTTTTATGGACCCCACCGGGCTCAGGGAGCTGGAGGAGATGGGAAGAGAGTATCTATATGCGGTCAAGGAGTGCGACTAAAGGGCTCTAGGAATGGTTCTATGTATGGTTTGTGTCTATTACTAGTAGCTATATCAATAAAAATAGGTACCAATCATTCCTTCCTTCCAAGAATCTTGTCCAAGACCTTGAGTTTTCGGTTAAACCATTTACTTGACCCTCACGTCTGGAGATACCTTTGGGAGAAGACTCAATAATCACACTTATTCCAATAGTGTGATCTGACCCTTGAGGTGAGAGTTTTGGTTGGAACCTCTTGGTGGCAGCGTCGAGGCCTTACGACGTTAGTTTGGGTATGCACTGGACATCCACAGTTCGTTCTCAGATTGACTGTATTAGGCAAAAAGTTTGTGGTTTACCTACAACATTGGAATGGGGTTTTCCTTGGTCGACGAAAAAGGAAATCTGGGTAACACATGATAAACTCATGCATAGAAGTTTTGAGTTTTTAGTTCCAAACAAGAGTGGCAGAGCATGGGGACATCTTTTCAAAAGATGTTTCCAGGAATACCTCCCTGAAGGGAGAGGGACGTCTACTTTGGCTAGGTACTCCCAGATATTTTTACCTGACTTCTCCAGGGTAGAGACACCTTTATCAGCATTGAAGAAGAAGGGGAAACCCTTCGTTTTTTCATAGAGATTCCAGTGGAGTTTTCAGGAGCTAAGGCATAGGATGACTAGTACACCCATCTTAAGGCTATTGGAGGAGGGTGTAGGGTACGTAGTCTACTGCGATTCATTAGGGACCAGGCTCAGATGTGTCCTAATGTAGGATAAAACAATGATCACATATGGTTCTCGATAGCTGAGACAACACGAGCAGAACTAAGCTACCCATGACCTAGAATTAGCAGCAGTGGTCTTCGCCTTGAATATGTGGAGACATTACTTAATGGGTGAGTGTTTTACAGTCTACTTAGATCACAAGACTCTCAGGTATATCTTATCTCAGAAGGACTTGAACCTGGTACAATGAAGTTGGATTGAGTTCCTCTAGGACTATGACTTTGAGATAGTCTATACTCCTGGGAAGGGGAACGCTGTAGCAGATGCAGTCAGCAGGAGATCTGGTATACAGCTTCTAGGTGAGGCGACAAAGCAGTTGGCCGCTTTATAGATATCCTTTGTGGATCGGAATGGAGTATCTTTTCTTCAGTCTCTTATAGTCACTCACCCACTTCTTCAACAAGTTAGGGAGGCACAGAATGAGGTCACTGACTGCGAGACTCGACGTGCTCAGATATCCACAGGACAGGCACCTGATAGATTTTCTAAAGGTGATGAGCACATCATTATCTTCAGAGGACATACCATGGTACTAGTGTCGCTTCGGGAGGGATTATTGAGGGAGTTCCACACATCCCCTCTAGCAGTACATCATGGTGTGGTGAAGATGTACCAGGACCTTCAGTGTTAGTACTGGTGGTCAAGGATGAAGAAAACAGTGGAAGATTTTGTATCACGATGCCTCGCTTGTTAGCAAGTAAAAACTGCTCAGAGCTGGCAGAGGTCTTTTTCCAACAATAGGTGGGAGACCATGTCCTCATACGGGTCTGACCTCGACGAGGTTTATAGAGTTTTGGCTGAGGGGGCAAGTTATAACCGAGGTTTATCAGTCTTTTTTTGATCCTTCAGAGGATAGGTGAGGTAGCATACCTCTTGGATCTTCCATCGTAGTTAGAGAGGGTGCATGATGTCTTCCAAATATCCCAGCTGAGGGGATATGTGCACGACCCATCTCACATCATCGACCACGTCGAGTTGGACTTAGACGATGAGGCGTCGTTTATGGAGGTTCCAGTGGATAATGAGGATCAACAGGAGTGGGTTCTTTGTGGGCGGTTGATACCTATAGTGCACATACGATAGCAGCATGGTAACCTCCAGGAGATCACATGGGAGCAGGAGGCTCAGATTCGTTCTCAGTACCCTATTTTGGTTGTGTTGCCTTTGTTTTGGCTTTTGAGGATGTAAAGCCCTAAGGTGGGGAGAATGTAATGTCCTAGAAATTCCATATATATTTTTTAATTATATGGAATTATTTTTAGATTTTTAAATCTAACGGCGTATGATTCCGAGTCCCGGAGTGCCTGTAATGGTCCTTCGAAGTTTTGTTAAACTTTAAATAGCGCGCATAAGCAATTTTCCTGAAAAAGTGAAATAACTCTTAAACGGTTACTCGAAACAAAAATCTGAGGGCACTGTTGCATTCAGGATGGCGGGTTCACCCTAAGAAAAACTCAAGTTTAGTCAGCGCGGGCCTCCTATGAGAAAACCCAAAAATGGCATAACTGTAAATAAAATAATAAAATAAATTATTTTATTTTTCAAATGCTTATAACTCACAAATGGTAGGTCAGATTGAAAATCTGAGACCACCGCTGAACTCACGAGGGAATGCTTTATTTAAGAAAATACTAACTTTGGTCAGCACGGGACACCAGTGAAAGTTAGTTTTTGGCCGTAAATAAAATAATTAATTGACAATTATTTTATTATAAAATCCATAACTTTTAAACGGTAACTTGGATTGAAAATATGAGAGTACTGTTGGGTTCTTTGGGGAATGTTTCACTTGGGTAGAGCTTAACCTAGACCGGTAGGGTTGAGGGTTACTGTTAATAATTTTTCGAACTTTTTTCGGGTATGTTCAGTAAACACGCAAGCGACGTTTTATAACTTTTGACCTGGTTCTCGGAATTGAAATCTGAGGACACCGTTGAACTCACAACACTGATATTCTCTTAAAGAGACTTTCACCTTGATGGAATTTAGTCAAGGGTGAAAGTTAGTTTTGTGCTTTTTTGTGGGAATAAAAATAAAACAAACTTTTATTTTTATCCTACCAACTGAATGTTAAAGAGGTGGGGACCACGTAAACTAAAACCTCCCACTTGTTGTTAAATAGGTGGGGACCACCTGAATTAAAACCTCATTTTTTTGAATTCATGGTGGTGGGGACCACCCGAACCCCTCTTAAATGTGGGGAAGTCCCTTGGAATCCTCCCAATTAATTGTGCCAATGTAAATTAATTGGCTTGACCCTTTTTAAATAGTAAGTAACAGTGTCGTTGGAATTTAGGAAGGTTCCTAATAAATGAACCGTCATAAATTCCACGATCATTACTTACCTCCCCCCCTCTCCTATTTATATGGAGCTTGGGAGGATGATTTGGGACGACTTCACCAAATGACGAAGCGCTGGTAAAGTACTGTGACGCCCAACACTTGGAGAAACATTATGCTTCTTCAATGAAGAACTTCTTCAACGAAGAACGCACTCTGAAATTGAAGAACGAGGATGATGTCCGACTTCGGAAGCGTGATTGCGGAAGGGATGATCGTGGGCATCCTCTTCACCTTTGCCTTTTCCATCTCACAACCTCCATAAACAAACCTTTGAGGTAGGGGTTTAATTATGTGTGATTATGGATTCCTATGTTCTTCCCTTCTAAACAAAGAACGCAGATCAACCCTCTAACTAGTTGATCCGCGTATGATTTCTTTTTGCAGGTTTGAGAATAATCATTGTTGGAGGTTGTAGGGTTTGACGTTCTTAATACAAGATTTATTAAGCCTCTTGCTACCGCCCTAACGTGGAGGGGGCGGGCCAAATGAACATGTCCCGACCTCTCCGCATTTTTCTTGAGTTTTTGTTGTGTTCTTCACAACGAAGGTGACGACACGATCGCACCACCCGATGGAAGAGAACCACAGCTTATGCTGTAGCGGTGAAGGAAGGATGGATGGCCGAACCGACTGCCGGCAAAGGCGCGGCATGCGACCGCACCACGTGGAGAGGAAGGATGGCCATCTGGATAGCAACGGCGGACCGCCACACTGCGGCCGCCCTGCGGCACAATGGACCTCGCGCCGCACCACGACCCTCCCCCCCCCCCCCCCCCCCCCGTGGCCCCATGCCCCCTCGTGGCCCTTGCGCCACCCCACATCCCACGTGCCGCACCGTGGACCCCGCATTGCCCCGCGCCACCTCGTGGCCCCCACGCCGCCCTGTGGCTCCCATGCCGCCCTGCGGCCCCCGCGCCGCCCCGTGGCCCCCGCGCCACCCCGTGGCTCCCGTGCAGCCCAGCGGCCCCCGCACCGCCCCGCGGTCCCCGTGCCACCCCGCGGCTCCCGCGCCACCCCGCAGCCGCCTCGCCGCCAGTCCGGGACAGACCTAGTGGGTCGGGTCAACCCGAACCGGGCCGGGTCGGCCCAGGCCAGGTCAGACCGGACCCAGACCAGCTTCGACCCATTTCCGCAATTTTGGCCATAAATTTGGCACTGAGTGTCTGTTTGACAAACCTTCTACGACACTAAAAACCTTGAAGCGAGAGGGTCCCTTTGGTATACCCCACTGGATATTTAGATAAAGTTAGGAAACAGTCGGGTTGGATCGAGCACGAATCTAACTGGGCCCTCAGGACTAAAAGGCTAATAACTTATAGACCGGGCGTCCGTTTGACGCACCGTCTATTGTGTTGAGACCCCTATGGCATAGAGGACCTTTTAGATACTTCTTCATGGCACTTCATGGCAGTTTAATTATCTACTAGTGGATTGAGGAGTGGACCCTCCCAGAGACAACTCATCTTAGTGCGAGAACCCTATAACTGGCTGTGATAGTGTACTAGGATCCTGTGTGGGTCTGATGATGTACTTGTACTAGTATCCTATGTGGGTCTGACGACATACTGAAGACGTACTAGGATACTGTGTGGTTCTGATGATGTACTTGTACTAGGATCCTGTGTGGGTTTGACGACGTACTGACGGTGTACTAGGATCCTGTGTTGGTATGACGATGTACTTATACTAGGATCCTGTGTGGGTCTGACGACGTATTGATGGTGTACTAGGATACTGTGTGGGTATGAAGATGTACAAGTACTAGGATCCTGTGTGGGTCTGACGATGTACTAACAGTGTACTAGGATCCTTTGTGGGTCTGACAATGTACTTATACTAGGATCCTGTGTGGGTCTGATGACGTACTGACAGTGTACTAGGATCTTGTGTGGATCTGACGATGTACCGATGATGTACTAGGATCCTGTGTGGGTCTGACAATGTACTTGTACTAGGATTCTTTGCGGGTCTGATGATGTACTTGTATTAGGATCTTGTGTGGGTCTAATGAAGTACTGACGGTGTATTAGGATCTTGTGTGGGTCTGACGATGTACTTGTTCTAGGATCCTGTGTGGGTCTGACGACGTACTGATGGTGTACTAGGATCCTGTGTGGGTCTGACGATGTACTTATACTAGGATCATGTGTGGGTCTGACGATGTACTGGAAATGTACTAGGATCCTGTGTGGGTCTGATGATGTACTTGTACTAGGATCTTGTGTGGGTCTGACGATGTACTGATGGTGTACTAGGATCCTATGTGGGTCTGACAACGTACTAGCGATGTACTAGGATCCTGTGTGGGTCTGACGATTTACTTGTACTAGGATCCTATGTGGGTCTGATGATGTACTACGATCCTCTGTGGGTCTGATGATGATTTAGGATCCTTTGTGGGTCTTCCTCTTAACAGAGTAAGAAGATTCAATAGTTAGATCTAATCATCTTTACTACTATGTCTAAGTTATACCTGGTGTGATCTGAGTTCATACCTGTGTGGTACTTCCCTTCGCGGTAATACCTTAGTGGTCTTCTTCTGTGTGGTGTACATGTGTGGTACTTACCTTTTTGGTGTTTATTCCTTTGTGGAAAAGTTGAGCTTTGGGCTTTTGGGTTGGACCCTGCGTTTCCTCATGATTGAGATGGGTATACTTGATAACTTAGGTATATGTATGGGCATATACCTAAGTAGGGTAGTCAGTTGATTTCATGCTTTGTGGTTTATCCTTTGTGGATTTTGTGAGACCTTGAGGGTCTCGGGGTCCCTACTGAGTATCATTATACTCACCCCTGCACTGGCTATGCTTGCACCTTGTTGTGTTTGGTGTAGATGACGGACAACGCTGACTGAGGATGAGGGTACCAGGACTGGACGGTGCCCGGAGGTGGACCATACGACGTGTCGGTATGTAGAGGAGACGGGCGGATGTGGAGTGCTGAGGAGATGACCTGTACCTACCCTTCAGGTAGGAACCTCAAAGTATGAACCAATAGCTATCTTTATCTTTATTCAGTTGTGTTGTATTTTAGTTGTACTTGTTCCTTTACTGTTGGGCTTGTATTCCGGACCCTCTTAATTTCAGCACTCTTTTTGCTATACAGTTTTACTTGTGTTTGTATCTCGCTGTTTGCATGGTTGCGTGTGTTTACAGGTTTTAAAGGCAATGCCTTCCCGGTTTTAGGGAATACGCATTTCGGTGCTAGTCTCCAGTGCCTGGCCTATAGAAGGAAGGCTTAGGGTATTCATGGCACAGGCCCCAGGGGACAGGTCATGACATGTTCTTTTCTGATCAAATAGGTGTTTCAAATACTATGCAGGGACCCTCACCTTCTGATCAAGGAAGTCAGAATAAAACTATTTATAATAACTCCACTCTTTATTTCATATTTAAACATTATTTATTAGATAAAATTTCACTTAATAAAACTCAAGATATCGAGAGGTATAGTGTATTTGGGGATTAGTAACATTACATAACAACTTAAAACATGAAATACAACATCTTTATTGAAAGCTTCTTTTACATGACCACAACGTTCCTTTGTACTTAACATTGCATGGGATAACTTGAGGGTGTAAACAAGAAAGGGGTGAGCTATAAATCCCATTAAGGGATTAAAAAAGGCATAACATGAAGAATACAAAACATGTTAGGCAATAGTCGTATCAATAGAGCATAAGAGAAACATGAACATAAAGGCATGATATATCATGATTATCATAAGATGGAAATGTGGCCACAACTTAAAACACTTCATCATAAACATAAAAGAATTAGGTAACCCCTGTCCCAACATGGTGGGAAAATTTAATAAAATTAATTAGGTAAAACACTATACCAACATGATGTATCATGATACTAAACATTACTTAATTCATTTATAGTGTTATATAATTCTAGGCGCACCCATCACTTTCACTTCATTCTCATTCTTAAGTGTTCCACATAGATCATAAAACATGGATTCATTCTTCATCATAAATTATTCCATAATCAAGGATTGTGGAATAAATATATGTAATTCCTTAATAAAAAATTTATATGTTCATAAAGGTGAATACCCTTTATAGAGGAATGGGTATGGTATTCACTACACGATGATTTTGGTATGGAAAAATCACAGTGCAATTTAGGTAGCATAACGGCGTGACATGAAAATTCATAAAAAGAGTTGATGAGAGATAAAGGAGTCTCTAATTATATATAAATTAAATGGGAATTAATAGGGTAATATAAATAAATTTTCCAACATAAGTAATTTTTAAATAGAAAGTATAACATAATAAAGAAACTTGAAGAAAGAGGAAGAATAAAATAACTCTTACGAAATTTTTGCATGGTAACAGGTGTACATGAGAGGGATTAATGGGTGATAAAGGTTTATATCATCATTAAAACATAATAATTTCAGTATGGGGGAGGTTTGAAAACATACCCCATCATTTGTAATTTAAAATAAAAGGGTGTAACAATACTTGGATAAAAATGAGAAAGGAAGGAAACCCTTACTTGAGTGTGTGACTTCAAAAGCTTGAAGAGGGGATTATTGAGAGATAAGGGCACCATTGAGGTATTATAGAGAGGTTAGGATAGATTAGGGATGTGATCCAAGGATTTTTAGATAAATAAGTGGGATCTTGGGTGGTTTTATATAGGAAATGAGAGGGGAATTCTTTAATATTTCACAAAATTAGGTTTTGGAATCTATATAATTAAATATTCAAAACCACAAACCTTACCATAGTTTTTTCCCATGGTTTTTGCCAAAGAGGAGTGGAAAAAATTATTTTATAAGTCCATGATCCAAATATATTAAAATATTATCCTTTCTTTTGTGGAGGTGAGCCACATTATTAAAGAAATGAACTTAAAATCATAAAATATATTATACATTTTGGAGGATTCTCTAAGGCATTATAAAATAAGTAAAATAAATCTAAAATCAAACTATTTTAAATTTAAAACATATATTTGGTTAAATATCCCTTTTATGGTATTTATTACATCACTATTGGGTCATTATGATGTCATAAAACACACTATATACTTATATATTATTTAATTTTAACCCAAAAAATCAACTATCTCAAAAAATTATGAAAAATTAACCATTGGATAATTTTGATGTCCTGATTCCAAAAATAATAATAATTTTATCTAAATAATTTTCTAAATATTTGAATTTTTACTTTTAAAATGAGAACCGATATTTATTGAAAATTGACGGGTTTTGACAAAAATAGTTTTCAAACCTTAATAAAAAATTTCATTTGAATTCATAAAAATTATATACTCATTTATTATTAATAAGATTAATTTTATAATAATATTTTATTAGAATATTAATTATTTCAAAAATTCATTAATTCCTTAAAATAAATTCTTTAAAAATACACTTTTTGTTTTATCGTATAAAAATATAACTCTTATCAAACTGATTACCTAATAATTTACAGATAAGGAACTGATATAATAATCATTTATAAGAATTTTTTTATAATATTATTAATAAAAACAAAGTTTAATATAATAATTCATATATTTCTGAAATGTACCATTTTTACCCGAAAAATCAATTTATCAAATTCATCATTTTTTATGAAAGACTACTCCCATAAAGGAATTGATGGAATAAGAATTTTATTTATAGAAAGGTATTACCCAATAAGTAACTAATACCTTATTACATGACCCCTTATAACACCCATATAATACCTACGGGTAAGGTGTGCAATGGTGATAGACTCTTGGGGCGGCTCAGATAACATCGTCCGGGTGGTAATCTCTATTAACTTGAACTTCTCTCGTAAGTGATTCCATTCAATATTAACATGTTGAAGCTTATCTTGGTCTTGGTTAAGAGAAAAGCCTAGTGACACTACCTCCTTTCCAAGATCTGACAAATGAGCTTCGTACGACCTAAGTCTACTGGATGAGGCCATCATCTCCTTTGTCTAAGTCGAAAGGATTTTTTAAAACATTATATTTATATTAGTTGTGTGATCACTATTCAATGACTATATTATCAATGATAATGATACTTAACAGTCATTTAAAACCAATAATAAAAAAAATATTGCATGTGTTTTCTATGTCCATAAGACATTAAAATAAAGGAAATTTTATTCATAAATGATCGAGTCATTACAACCTTCCCCCCTTAATAAATTTAACCCTCGAAATTTCATTTTCCCGCACTAAAATAGATGAGGGTAACTATACCTCATCATTTCCTCTGGTTCCCACATTGCTTCTTCAAACTTGTGGTTTCTCCACAACACTTTGACAAGGTGCATTATCTTCTTTTGTAGAAATTTTTCCCTACAATCTAATATATTCACCGGATTATCTTCATAGGAGAGGTCATTCTCCAATGGTACCACCTATGGATTGAGTACATGTGATGGCTCTAGTATGTAATTCCTTAAAAGTGATAAATGAAACACATCATGTACTTGAGATAGGTTTGGTGGGAGTGTTAGTCGATAGGCCACTACTCTGATGTGATCAAGGATCTCAAAAGGGCTGATGTACCTTGGACTAAGCTTTCCCTTCTTCCAAAATCACATAAATCTCTTCCATGTTGATATACAAAGGAAGACCATATCTCCAACATCAAACTCTAGGTCTCATCGATGGTTGTTATCATAGCTCTTTTATCGACTCTGAGAATCTTTGATGTGCTACTGGATGGTCTTAACCTTCTCCTCAATTTCTTAGACCATTTTTGGATCTATAAGTTTTCACTCCCCAACTTCATCCCAACATGTCATTGTTCTGCACCTCTTCACATAAAGGGCTTCATAAGGATCCATTTGTATGCTTGAGTGGAAGTTTTTGTTGTAAGATAACTTGACCATAGGAAGATGTTGATCCCATCCTCCTTTGAAGTCAATTGAGCATGATCTCAACATGTCCTCAAGTGTTTGGATAGTCTGCTCAGATTGACCATCAATTTGAGGATGATAAGTTTTACTAAAGTTTAGCTTAGTATTTAGAGCGTATTGGAGACTCTTCCAGAACTTAGAGGTGAATCTTCAATCTCAATCAGATACAATATATAGTGGTACACCATGTAGTCTTACCACTTCTTTGATGTTTATTTGTTCCATTTGATCCAATGAGAAATCCTATCAAATCACAATGAAGTGTGAAGTCTTTGTAAGATGATCCACCACAACCTAGATAACATTATTTCCTTTGGATGTCTTCTAAATTCTGGTGACAAAGTCCATGGTGATGTTCTCCCATTTTCATGTTGGTATGGGTAATGGTTGCATTATCCCCTTAGACTTATGCCTCTCATCCTTTACTTGCTGTTATACTAGAAACTTTGATGTATATTCAGTGATCTCCTTCTTCATGTTATCCCACCAATAATACTCTCAAATATCTCGATACATCTTTGTTTTTCCTAGGTGAATGGAGGAATTCAAACTATGTGCATCATCTAAAAGTTATTTCTCTAACTCTAGATTTGATGGAACACATAGTCTCGACCCAAATATCACAATTCTTTATTCATTAACATTGAACTCTGAGGATTTCCCTTTTTAATATCTTCCACTTTCTTCTTAATTCTCACATCATATTTTTGAGCATCCTTTAACCTTTCCAAAAGAGACGGTTGAGAAATAATTTGTGAAAGGATTGATGATGTTACCTTATTTATTATTATCATGTCTATCTTCACTAAATCTAAGAATATTGGATCCTTTTCAATTATCATCAATGATAGAATCGTTGGGTCCTTTCTACTTATACCATCTGTCATCTGGTTCACTTTCCTAGGGTGGTAATGGATTGATCATTTATAATCCTTGATGAGATCTTACCATCTTTTTTGGTGCATGTTCATCACTTTCTATGTGAATATATATTTGAGACTTTTTTGATCTATATATATCACATGATTTTCCCTAAAGAGATAATACCGCCATATTTTCAATTCAAAGATCACAGCTTCTAACTCTAAATCATGTGTGGGGTAGTTTTTCTCCTTAATTTTCAACTACTTTGAGGCATAGACGGTGACTTTTTCATTCTACATCAACACACAACCCAAGCCCTTCTTTGAAGCATCATTGAAGATTACAAAAAACTCCCCACTTGTGGGAAGTGTGAGCACATGGGCAGTGATAAGCCTCTTATTCAACTCCTTGAAGCTTTCTTCACATTCATCATTCCAAGAAAACTTTACTCTCTTATAAGTTATCTTAGTAAGAGGGTTTGAAAATCGTGAGAAATTTCTCACTAATCGGAGATAATATCTAGCTAACCCCAGGAATCTATGGGTATCCATCACATATATTGGCCTTATCCATCCCTCAATTTCTTTTTTTGGAAAGATCCATAGATATACCATTTCTTGTGATGATATTCTACAAGAATGAGACTTACTTCAACCAGAACTCACACTTGTTGTACTTTTTATAGAGATTATCCTTTCTCAATGTCTCTAGTACAATGTTTAGATTCTCCTCATTATCCTCCTTAGTTTTGGATTATATTAGAATATCATTTATAAATACTACCACAAATTTTTCAAGGTAATCTCTAAAGACTCTATTCATCAAGTCCATGAATATTTCTAGAGAATTAGTGAGTCCTAAAGGTATTGCTATGAATTCATAGTGCCCGTACCTTGTATGAAAAGCAGTCTTGGGGATATCCTCCTTCTTCACCCTTACTTAGTAATATCCCGACCATAGATCCACCTTGGAGAAATATTATTCTCCACAGAGTTGATCAAACAATTCATCAATTCATGGAAAAGGATACTTGTTATTTATCATGATTTTGTTGATCTCACAATAATCAATGCAAAGGAACATTGAATCATCCTTCTTCTTGAAAAATAGGACTGGTGCACCCCATGGTGAAGCACTTGGGCATATAAACCCTTTATCTAGATTCTTCTGTAGTTGTTTTTTTAGCTCCTCAATCCCCACAATATCCATTCTATATGGAGTCTTGGATATTAGCAACACCCCAAGTATAAGATCAATCGAGAATTAAACATCTCTTCTAAGAGGAAGACCAAGAAATTCCTTGGGAAACACATCATATAATTCCCTCACAATAGGCATGTCTTTGAGAAGGTTACTTACTTAGATTCAATCATCTGAGAAGGATATGCATGCTCATAGGGAAGTAATATCCATGCTTGAGATGATGGTGCTAAAGAATATTCATCCTCCTCTTTTAACTTGTATATAATCGGGGGTCGATTCACTATATAGAGAGTGATTTCCCTATCGTGACAATTTATGTTGGATCTATATAGGGAAAGTCAATCCATGAAAAGAATTGCATAAAATTCCACCAAGGGAAGTATTATGAGGTTATCTAGGAAGTTTAATCCATAAATTGTGAAAGGGTAGAAGTTATATTCATGGGATGCGATAATTTCCCCATTTTTCATTTTCACCGATATCTCTACTTCCATTCTTTATGGCTATGTTTGGATTTTTCTACTAAACTTTCAGGATATAAAAGAATGCATAAAACCAAAATCAAAAGGTATATTCTCTATTATTGAATAAATATTTAGTGTACCTATCACTACTTCATTGTCAGGATTAACTTCAGTAGTAGTGATGACAAAAGCTCACCCTTATTGCATTGGAGGTTGTTGGTTGCCTCTGAAAATCCTTGGCTTAGGGTACTGATTTTCAAAGTACCCTGATTCTTTGCAGTTGTAGCAATGAAAAATTTGTTGAGGATCGAATAGAGTGTTCCTTTCCTCTATCACAACAGTGGGGTTTTCTTGTCGACAATCGCTGGCTAGGTGTCCTTCCTTCTTACACCTAAATCATTTCCTCTTCCCCTTTAGGCAATTTCCAGGGTGCTTCTTTCTACACAATTGGCAAGTGGGATGCTGGAATTTCATAGAATCATTGGATTTATCCATTGGAACTCCATAATTAAAGTTCACTTTCCACTTCTTATCCCCATGATACCCTTGAGATTCACCGATCTCCATCTCAACATTGAGGGCACATCAGAAAATCTCCTCATAGCTATCAAAGTCATAGATCACCAAGGCTTTCTATAGGCTAGGTTTTATCCCACCAAAGAAGTATTCAACCTTGCATTCGGGGGTAACGATGAAACCAGAGGCATATCGTGCAAGTCTGTTGAAGTTTTCCTCATACATCCCAAAATATTCATCATCCATTTTCTTGAGTGTAAGGAAATATCTTTCCATCTTAAGACGGAGGGTGTGGGGAAAATATTTATCGAAAAATATTTTCCAGAAATCCTTCCATACCATCACCTTGATCTCTTCCTCAGGCTTCATATTTTTTATCAATTCCTGCCATTTATCAACTTCACACTCCATATGATAAACATCCAAAATAACCTTCTATTATTCAGAACATTTAAGGATGGAGAAGATCTTCTCAATGGATTTTATCCATTATTCGGTGATTGAGGGATTATATGAGCCATTGAAAGTAGGATGGCTTTGTCTCATGAAGCTCTCGATTGAGAATTGTTATTTATTGGGGGGAGGGGGGTTGAAAATTCATTTTGAACCATGTTTATATTAAAAACATGAGTTATCTGAGAGAGTATTTTGAAAAATTTTGTGATTCCCACTCCCATCGGATTGGGCATCTCATTAGAACAATCATCACATTGATCTCTGCATCGGTTGTTAGCCCAATTCATCCTATTACTATCTATTTAATAGAATAAAAAGAAAATTATAGGTATTTATTTTAAACTATTAAACATGTTAAGGGGAATCCAATGAAAAAAGGGATAACATATAAATTACATTTATTTTCTTAACTTATGAATTTCTAGACATCAATCTAAGTTATCCATGATCTATTTACTAATGCATATTCTTATGCGATTTTTTTTCTTTCTCCCTTAAAAATGTTTCGTACTAAGATTATGAATTTACCAAAGCATATCCACTGGGAGTTTCAATCCAAGAGTGAAACAAGGCCCATTTTCATGCACCAGTTCCTGTTCAAGTCTAGCTCAAAGCGGGGTTTTCAAGTTTTACCCCTAGATACATATATACCAAAACCACCTCTACTTGTTCGTATCCAGACAGGGGTATATTTTCATGATAAACCACTTACTATATAATCACCAGAATTTAGGTATGTTTTTCTTATACTTAGTCTTATCCCTAAGTATTTCACTAGGGTTTTCTAATCCTAATCCCAAAATAACTAAACCTATCCTTTGATACCAACTATAACAACCCTGATATTTATTTCATATTTAAACATGATTTATTACATAAAATTTGACTTAATAAAACTCAGAATATCGAGAGTTTTAGTGTCTTTGTGGATTAGGAACATTACATAACAACTTAAAAAATTAAATGCAACATTTTATTTAAATATTCTTTTACATGACCACAACATTCCTTCATACTTAACAATGCATGGGATAACTTGAGGATGTACACAAGAAAGGGATGAGATATAAAGCCCAGTAAAGGAATTAGTAAGGCGTAACATGAATAATAAAATACATGTTAGGAAATAGGCATATCAATGGATCATAATAGAAACATGAACATAAAGGCATGATATAGCATGATTATCATAACATGGAAATGTGGCGATAACTTAAAACACTGCATCATATACATAAAGGAATCAGGGAACCCCTGTCCCAACATAGTGGAAAAATGTCCAAAAAGGAATTAGTTAAACCCCTATACCAATATTAAATATCATTATACTAAACATTACCCAATTCATTAGAGCACTATATAATTTTGGTTTCACCCGTCACTTTCACTTCATTATCATGCTTAAGTGTGCCACATAGATCATAAAACATGGATTCATTCTTCATCATAATTAATTACAATATAAAAAAGTGTGGAATACATACATTTAAGTCCTCAATAAAAAGGTTATATGTTCATAAAGTTGAATACCCTTGATAGGAGAATGGGTATGGTATTCACTACATGACTATTTTTTCATGGAAAAATCACGGTGCAATTTCGAAAGCATAACGACGTGACATAAAAATTCATAAAAAGAGTTGATGAGAGAAGGGGTATCTCATCGTATATAAATAAAATGGGAAGTAATATGGTAATATAAATATATTTTCCAACATAATTAATTTGTAAATAGAAGGCGTAACATAATAAAGAAACTTGAAGAATGAAATAACTCTTACGAAATTTTGACATGGTAACGGGTGTACATGTGAGGTATTAATGAGATATAAAGGGGTATTTTATCATTAAAACATAATAAGGGAAGTATTATGGAGTTTTGAAAACATACCCCATAATTTTTAACTTAAAATAAAAGGTTTTAATAATACTTGGATAAAAATGATAAAGGAAGGAAACCCTTACTTGAGTATGTGACTTCAAAATCTTGAAGAGGGGATTCTTGAGAGTTTGGGGAGCCTTGGGAGGATTCTAGAGAGGGTAGGATAGAGTAGGGATGTGATAAAAGGATTTTTAGTGAAGAGAAGTGGGAGATTGGGTGGGTTTATATAGGAAATGAGAGGGTAATTCTTTAATATTTCACAAACTTAGGTTTTGGAATCTATATAATTAAATATTTAAAACCATAAACCATTGCATGGTTTTTGCCCATGGTTTTTTCCAAAGCGGAGTGGAAAAAATTATTTTATAAGTCCATGGGCCAAAGATATTAAAATATTATCCTTTATTATGTGGAGGTGAGTCACATTATTAAATAAATGAATTTAAAATCATAAAATATGTTATATATTTTGGAGGATTCACTAAGGTATTATAAAATAAGTCAAATAAATCTAAAATCACATTATTTTAAAGTTAAAACATATATTTGGTCTAATATCCATTTTATGTTATTTATTACATCACTATTGGGTCATTATGATGTCATAAAACACATTATATAATTATATATTATTTAATTTTTACCCAAAAATTCTACTCTCTCAAAAAATTATGAAAATTTCACCGTTGGATAATTTTAACATCCTGATTCCCAAAAAAATATTCATTTTATCTAAATAACTTTCTAAATATGTGAATTTTCACTTTTAAAATGAGAACCAACATTTATAAAAAATAAATATTTTATTAAAATATTAATTATTAAAATATTAAAAAAAGTAATTTGATAATAATATTTTATTAAAATATTAATTATTTTAAAAATTCATTAATTCATTAAAATAAATTCTTTAAAAATGCACCTTATATTTTATCATATAAAAATATAACTCTTATCAAACTAATTACCTAATCATTTATATATAAGGAACTGATATAATCATCATTTATAAGAATTAATTTTATAGTATTATTAATAAAAACATAGTTTAATATAAAAATTCATATATTTCTCAAATGTACCATTTTTACCAGAAAACCCAATTTTTCAAATTCATCATTTTTTAAGAAATAATACTCTCATAAAGGAATTGATGGAATAATAATTTTATTAATAGAAAGGGATTACACAATAAGTAACTAATACCTTGTTACATAACCCCTTATAACACCCGCATAAGGCATAAGGGTAAGGTGTGTGATGGTGACAGACTCTTGGGGCAGCTTGGATAACATCGTCCGGGTGGTAATCTCTATTAACTTGAATATCTCTCATAGGCAATTCCATTCAAGCTTAACGTGTTGAATATCGTCTTAGTCTTAGTCAAGAGTGAATCTCAGTGATGCTACCTCTTTTCCAATCTCTGACAAATGATCTTCGTATGGACCGAGTCTACTAGATGAAGCCATCATCTCCTTTGTCAGTGTCAAAAGGATTTGTTAAAACCTTATATTTATATTATTTGTATGATCACTATTTAATGACTATATTATCAATGGTAATGCTAATTAATTTTCATTTAAACCCAATAATAATAATAAAAGAGTTCATGTGTTTTTTATATCCATAAGACATTAAAATAAAGAAAATTTTATTCATAAATGATCAGTTTTTTACACTATTGATGTTTTACCCTTTGCTTTGGACTGAGAAAAAGGGGTTGGGGAAACTATGGAATCACCTTGTAAGCATCATGTTGGTGCTGAACTTTCTTCTAACATAGAGGACCATGGGGCTTCAAATTTTAATATTCACATGATTGATAAAACAAAAACCGCTTCTTCTACTAAGGTCTTGGACCTTGTTTAACATATGAAGAATAAATAAAATCTGAAGGTTAGTATCCATATTTCCTTCAAGTTTCTTGCATCAGGAAGTATTGAGGAGGATGAACAAAATGATGATCATGTATTTGGAGTAAATAAGCGATGAATTTTGTTGATGTTGGACTTCCAGATGATGGAGGTGATCCATGGTTATAGGTCAAAACATGTAGAAGATGATGAAATCCTCATGGTTGGGGTGGACACTCCTCTGAACGCAACATGAGTACTCGATCTTCAGTCGATTAATTACTTGTTCTTGGACTTTTTATGTCTTGTACATTTTATGATTGGAATGTTCCTCCTATGTAATTTTTTTATTTAATAACGGGGTTGCTAAGTCTCACCCTTTCAAAAACAAATTACTATTACTATTACTATTACTATTATTATTACTATTAATATTACTTAAATTTATTACTATTATTATTATTATTATTAGTATTACTATTACTATTACTATTATTACTATTATTATTATTATTACTATTATTACTATTATTACTGATGGTGTTTCTAAACAAGTGTTTTATCTAATCCCTTCAAAGTAGGTTAGTGACACTATAGTCCAGGGGTAGGCCTTAGACTCTATTAGGGATGATAAAGTTGTCCACTCCTCACCCAAGGAGGTAGCAACTGGTATCAAGGTGATATCCGACTTCACTTCATACATAGAGCCTTCTTCTAGAGGCATGGATGATTTAAATGCTACATATCAATCCCATAAGCTTGTATAGAAGGATTCATCAACATACATTCATGATGAATCTTCAAAAACTCTAGGGATCATGAATAAAAGTTTTATTATGGATCTTGGGAGTACTGGGGGAAAATAATTTTTATTTTATTGGACAATTTATCTAGATCCAGTACTAAGGAATCCTTTCTAAAGGAATCTGACAAAACCTGACCCACAAAGGTGGTCATGTTATGTGTACGGTAGTCAAAGTGCTCAAGTCCATTTGGAAGATAAGATCCTAAGGCCCTTAATAATTTAGCTTACAGGGCACATCCCATTGATGTGGTCAGGTCAGGTGCATGGAAATAAGATGGTTAAAGTTTTTTCACACTAGTTGTTGACTATAATGATGATGAAAAGTCATGTAAAACCTTAAAACATGGAAAAGGTGACGTCACTTGAGAGGTAGGGGTGATGGTAACTCTCATTCTGATAGGTGATTTTGTTTCTTCAGTAGTTTCACTCTTTCTTTTTGGTAGTCATTTGTCACTATTTCCCAAATTTCATCTCCCACTTGTACTTTTTATTTTCTTTATTTTCAATAAATTTTTAGGACCATGGGATAACCCCCATGCTTTGAGCTATCTTTGTTTATTACTATTATTATTACTATTATTATTAGTATTATTTGTACTATTATTATCAGTATTATTATTACTACTATTAATATTATTACTACTACTACTATTACTACTACTATTATTATTAGTATTATTATTATTAGTATTATTATTATTATTATTACTATTACTATTATTATTACTACTACTATTACTACTACTATTATTACCACTTTTATTATTACTATTATTATTATTACAATTATTATTATTACTATCATCATCAGCATGATCATCGCCATCATGATCATGATCATCATTTTCATGATTATAATGATGATGATTATTATTATTATATTATTATTATATGATGATGGGGTTCGGTGTGGAGTTCTGGTGATTTGGGTGAACTGATGGTGATCACTTAGTGATCTAGTGATCATTAAATTTGTTGTTTTATTTTTCTATTGATTCGATAGTAGTGGAAGTGGAAGAGGCTACTCATCTATTCTTAGATTCTGAGACTTTAGATAATCATCCCATCATGTTGAACCTAGAAGGTTCTACAGTTGAGATCACTACAGTCAATGCAGATATCTCCCTGTAAGGTTAGATTCGCTCTTTTTTACAAGTGGTGGTTGGCACCACTGATATTTAGACACTGGGGGATTCAAAGTTTCTATTGGGATATGGTGATCTATATATTGTGGCTCATGAAATAGGTCCAGGGGACTTTCATTTTTTGGTGGCTGGAAAAAATAACATATCTTTTAAGGGGATTCAACATCTCAATTCAGCTACTCAGAAAATTATGAAGAAGTGATACATTGCCTTTGTTGGATCCATCCATGGAATCATTGTTGAAAATATCAAATAATGTAAGTTTTATATTGTTTCCAACTTATATTTATGGGTGAAGGAACATCAATGGGGATTATCTGATATTAGGAATTATTTAATTGCTATTTGAGGCTTTTATGGATAGTGAATTGCTTCTCTAGGAAAGGGATTCTTTCATATTGTTTTCCCAGATGCTACTATAAAATCCAAAGCATGGGGCTTTGAACTCATTAATTTGAAACCTGGTTTTCTTATAATTCAATTTTGGGACTCTAGATTTAATCCTTTTAATTTGAGGAATTCACTCACTCAAGAATGGATTCAGATTCTTGGGTTGATCTGGTTCCTCTGGCACCCATAGATTTCTTAAAAGATTACCTTGGTCATCAGTGCTTAAATATGGATAAAGAAACATAAAATTCAAGGTATGGTCACTTTTTTAGGATACTCTTAGATATTTATCTTTCATATCCACTGATTAAAACTATAGTGTTATCTGTTGTTGATTTTATATTCGACTTGGCCATTGATTATGAGAATGTTTCTAAATTCTACCAAAGTTTCAATAATATTGGACACTCTATTGATAGATTCTAGAAAAGGATGAATTTTATTTATTGTGGGATAAAGGGTCACACCGGTGATAAATTTAGGAGGTCTGTTGTTAAGGTATCTAATTGGGGATCATGAAATGAAACATGATCATGTGATGTAGTAGGGAAAAATGGAGGCCATGGTCCCTGAGGAGGACTCCCAAGCTAGGGGTGGGTACAATGTTCTAGGTGCCTTAGAAAGGACCTAATCTCTTAGTTGCATGAAGAGGGGGACTCAAAAGGTCACCAAATACAAGAATATGAACCTAATATACTGGTTTATTCCCACTTAGAGGCTAATAATAGTGCCAATGTCGTGGTTGGTGCTATTAGAGACAATGATGAAAGCACTCATGATAAGGAAGGGTGGTTCTCAAAGAGTACATTTGATTCAGACTCGGGTAAAATATAAGAGGAATTTTATATTTATGATGGTAGAATCTAGAGAAATAAAGGGGTTTCAAGGGTGAATCTCCCTCTCCAGCTGAAACTAGATAATTGAGGTGGAAAGTGAAACAATTCTTTGAAAAATGTTTCATATTCTAGTGGACTATATTTCTATAAGGATTTACTAGGATTGGAATCTATGTTGGTGGTAGAGGAGGATTTATCCCATTCTGTATCCCCCACATTTTTTGGGAATCACACAACAGTTAGGGATCCTTCCCCCAGTGGACCTAACTCTCTTAAAGTGGACTAGGGTACCAGTGCCAAGGTGTATGCCCAACTTGAACCTCTAACAGAGACCACATCGATTTCCTCTTTTGACCATGGACTGGGGAAGAACCCCATTGATCTTCAGCAAGTGGATCCTAGACTGGATGATGCTACTAATTATGATGATTCTAAGGGGTTGGAGGTTCAAGGAAGTCTCTAGTGGATAACTGATGGTGGTTCTGATTGCCAAGGAGTTAGGGGGTGTCTTGCTCCCCTGATTCTATTATTTCTCCTAAGAATCAGAGAAAGGAGGGTTCCAATTCAATTTAGGATATTACAATAGATCTGACCACAAATCTATAAACTCCTATTTATTCTACTGTGTAGGCAGGTATGCAGTCTAAATAGGAAATTAGACACGGTTGGAAGACTTCTGCATCTATTGTTTATTTACTAGTGGATAAGGGAGTTATCAGGGATGAATTTTATAATCCTATAAAATTAGTATACATATTATCCACTATTGGTAACCTAAAATAGATAAGAAAAGTCCCTATGTATGTACAAATTTCTAGGGATGATAGGTATTTCCCACTGCTACTCTGGACATTTCGGTTAAAGGGGACAGTTTTGGATAGGGACCTAGGAAGGAACCTATTGGTGGGGATAAAATTTTTCCTCTTCAAGGGGAATTATTGGTGGTGTTTATGAGGATGTTAGATATATACGTTTGGTATCTTTAAGGATTATGGATCCTGGGAATACTCGGGGTAAGATCATTTTTATAATTCTAGATAATGTGGTGAGATACAATACTAGGGATTCTTTTTTGAAGGAAGATAAAAAAAACCCATACCTCTAGGGTGGTCAAGTCAGGTACTGGGTAGTTATCATGCCATTATAAAAGGTAAAATGATCACTTAGAAAGAAATTTTGAACCATATACAAATTCTAATACTCTAGATGACATTACAAGGTCTTAGGCTGATGATGAAAAGAATTAGTTAAAGACTAAATCTTAGAGGTGGGGCTTCCACATGATAGGTTGGGGTAGTAGTCAATGTAATTTTGATAGATGAATTATCTAATATTTTTATTGGGTATTTTTTACTTTATTCTCTATGGAATTGTATTTCCAATGCTTTTCATTTCTTTTTCCTTTTTTCTTGATACTTTTTATTTTCAATAAATTTCAAGACTATGGGCTAAAACCCATGGTTCATTCCATCTTGGATCATCATAATCATCATCATCACCACCACCACCATCATAATTATCATTATGATTATTATTATTATTGGGTTTTCCATCAAAATGGATAAGGAAACGGAGTTTTCCATGTTTGGTCACTTTTATCACTTCTTTATTGAAGTTGATTTAAGATATACTCTTGTTGAAAAAGTTCTTCTCTCAACTAATGAAGATGAAATTGAATTGAGGATTGAATATGAAAAAATTCCTAGATTCTATACACATTACAAAGTAATTGGGAATGACAAATTGAATTCTAAAATATGTATTATTTGTTATTTTTGTTCTACTAGAGGTACTGATGAGATAATTTTATTTAATAAATCTAAGAGTTAGCAGTGTAATGTATCCAATATCAATGTTTTATGTGCTTTTTAGGGAGAATTTTTTGTAGGGGGTGTCTTTGGTAGTCCTTATTTTAAGGATACACCTTATAAGTAGAATCACACTCGAAGTGAGGTGGTAAATCAGGTTTTGGAATCTGTTCATAGGATGAAAACTATGCTTTATTATGGTGATCTAATAAGTGATTCCTCTTCAACTATTTTTAAGAATGTAAATTTGGTTGTTCAAAAGGATATCATTTTTCTACTTGAGGTTTCTTTTCATGATGATCTTATTGTAGGACAGATGGATCTTGGTGATGAGTAGTTGGGTGATTTTGATTTAGAGATTAATTCCCAATTTAATGATGATTCTCATTTTTTTTCATAGAGTATGGTATAGATTATAAAAGATATAGGAAACATAAATTGAAAGTTTATTGTTCTTTAAAAATGAAAAATAAGATGGAAAATTCTATATTTAAAGAGGTTAATGCTGCTAATAAGAGGTTGAAATATTCAAGAAGAAACTAGGATACCACTCTAGTTGATCATACTAGATAGGTTCAAAATCCGAGTGATAAGGATCAAGATATATCTCTTGGTATCAAAAATGAGGCTGAAAATCCTATGTAGGTTCCCAAAATTATTATTTCTAAGGATTTTTGTGTATATCCTGGTGAGTTAGATGGTACTGGTCTGTAGAATTTAAAGGTTGTTGTTTTCCAAAAGATGAATCTTCACTAGACTAATACCAGAGTTCTTAATGATGGTTCCACCAAGGAGGTGCACCTTACAACAGGGTATTTGGAAATGGTTTCTGGAGGGCACATTGGTCCGGAAACTAGTGATTCAAAAATATATTTTTCTTTGGAACATGATATTCAAAATGGCAGTGGCTTCCTAGAAAATACTAATGTAACCCAAATTATCTATGATGGGTTAATTGTTAATTCTTGAGATAAGGTATAGAGCATTGTAATGGAAAGAATCCAGGATTTTAAAAATGAAAATATGAACATGGATAAGATATCAACCTCCAATCCTTTTGGAGTTATTGATGTGTATAAGGAGGTTCCCTTGGAGTCTATGAGCACTTAGGTAATTATAGATGGATAATATAAGTAATAACATATTCATGAGGTGGCCTCCAGTGATATGGGTGTAGCTAAATTTGATGAACCATCTTAAAATGAAGTGCATGGGCCTTGGTAGAGAGAAAAAACCCGAAATCATGACCAGCATCCGCATCATAGAGCTCCATGTGGTAGGGGTTGGTGGGGTCCCAACCTTACCCATGCAGTTGACTTTTAAGTTAAGTGACATTTTTGGTTTTTTGTTGACTTAGTATGACCATTATTCTTATCTGTAGTTTTTCATTTTTAATAAATGGGATAGGGTCTTTGAACCTTTCCTAAACCTATTAAAAAATATTATTATTATTATTGTCATTATTATTAGTATCATTATTAATATTTTCAATATTATTATTATAATATTAATTATTATTATTATTATCATTTTCATTGTCATTGTCATTGTCATTGTCATTTTCATTGTCATTGTCATTGTCATTGTCATTGTCATTGTCATTGTCATTGTCATTGTCATTGTCATTGTCATTGTCATTGTCATTGTCATTTTCATTGTCATTGTCATTGTCATTGTCATTTTCATTGTCATTGTCATTGTCATTGTCATTGTCATTGTCATTTTCATTGTCATTTTCATTTTCATTATCATTATCATTATCATTATCATTATCATTATCATTATCATTATCATTATCATTATCATTATCATTATCATTATCATTATCATTATCATTATCATTATCATTACCATTACCATTACCATTATCATTATCATTATCATTATCATTATCATTATCATTATCATTATCATTATCATTATCATTATCATTATCATTACCATTACCATTACCATTATCATTATCATTATCATTATCATTATCATTATCATTATCATTATCATTATCATTATCATTATCATTATCATTATCATTATCATTATCATTATCATTATCATTATCATTATCATTATCATTATCATTATCATTATCATTATCATTATCATTATTATAATCATTATTATTATTATCATCATTATTGTCATTATAATTATTATTATCATTATCATTATCATTATCATTATTATTATTATCATTATTATCACTATCATTATCATTATTATTATTATTATTATTTTATTATCATGATGGTGATGATGGTGATTATTATTATTATTATTATTATTATGATTATTATTATTATTATTATTATTATCATCATCATCTTCGTCATCATCACCATCATCATTATTACAACTACTATTATTACTATTATTATTACTACTACTACTATTACTACTACTATTATTACTAGTACTATTACTACTGCTATTACTACTACTATTATTACTGCTATTACTACTACTATGGAGGAGAGGATGGGGGTCTTGAGTGCTCATTGTTGTGGTTACGATGGTGACTAAGGATTCCTTGCTCAATGGATCTCCCTTGTGATATCGATCTCAAACTCCTTGTGGGGGGAAATATTTATTGTCCCGATCTGCATGTCGACTCCTATACAAAGGATAAGGAAGTGTAATCTATGATGAAGGTGGTAGGAATATATTTGGATTCTAGTGGTTTACAGTGAAGGATGTTCCCTTGTTTGGGTGATGGTGTTCTGAATCGGGTTATTAAATGACATAATACTATACATCTTACTATGAATCGTAATGTTAGTTTGTAAATATTCAAGATCTATTGGTATTTTTTCATCACTAGGCCAGTTCTTCCTTCATGAAGTAAGTTCCAGAATACCTAAGAATTATTCAATTGATTGTCAAAAGTTTGGAGTTTCAGCAACTTCAAATGTATTCCTGTATGGTGTGGATATTTTCATATACTCTTTCCTTCTGATGAGTTAAAGAAAAAGGTTTAGGGATTGAGATATGTTTCTTTAGATCTGAGAATGGTGTTCCTAAAGGATTGGGATCATATACTCAATCCTTTTGAGGTAAATAAGTTTATGTCTTTGGTTTGGGTGAAAATATTTCATCTTAGTTGAATTTTATGGCATCAAAAAATTCTCTATGACATTGGTGTTACTTTGGGTGTTCCCATTGAAATAGACCAGGAAGTGGAGGAAAAAAATTGGATTCTATGCTCATGTATTTGTTTAAGTGGACCTAATATCCCCTCATTAATAAGGTTATTCTATCTGTGATAGATGATGATTTCTATTTGAGGATTGAATATGAGAATCCCACTCTTTTTTCTTGGGATGTCAAACCATTAGGTATGTTAAAGATTTATTTTGTAACAATTTATCATGATATTTCTATTCTAAGAAGGGGTATGACATGAAACAGTATTTAAAGAATAATAATGGTGTTGAGTCTCATGATACTGTTGAACAGAATCAGAGAATTGATATAGGTTTTTATTCAAGGTAAGATGGTACCCCAGCTTAGCACTATCTAGGTCAGGGGCAGTAGATTTCATTGAGGGGTCAATCTTTAATATATGTAACTCAAGATGTGGTCATTGGTGATGATCTGGTTGTTGATAAAAAGTTGGAAACTTTTCTGGTGTAATATGGGCAGGTTGATGGTGAGAAAGATGAGCAGTGAAACCAGTATGAGAAGGGTGTTGTGGTCCTAAATTAGCGAAAGGACCAAAAAACATGGGCTGAAGTCGTGGAGGAGGATTTTGATGATGTACAAAGTCTCGATAAAAATATCTCTAAGGGTAAAATTTGTGCTCATGAATTTATGGATTTTCAATTGAGTTTGGATCAATTAATTGATTCAAGTCATAAAGGTAAGAAAAATCTTGACGTTGAAGCTTCAATGAGAGGTAAACCCAGGAAGTGGGATGTTGTTGGAAAATTTTTCAATGTAATTGGGGGATTAGACTCCACCACACAAACTACTACAGGTGGTGACTCCAATAGAAATTATGTCATGGAGATTCTTTCTTGGATGGAATCTGGTAATAATTGTTTTAGTCTTCTTGATATTTTATTCAGATCTAACATAAAGGATGTTTTATGTGAAGAATGTGGAAATATTTAGGGTTTTATCCATGTTTAAGGGCCTCCTTAACCTCCTAAGATTTATGACCCATTGTACGGTGATACTTAATTAGAGTATGGAACATAGAAACAACAAAAAACATATAGGAGGGGTCGGTATCTGAGAGGTAGGGGTAGTGGCCAATTCCAGAGATGATTTTTTTTCTTATATTGAAGTGGATTTTCACTTGATTAATCCCCCATCCTCATTTTATACTTTGTGGTTCTTCTATTTTCAATAAATTTAGGAATCATGGGATATATCCCATGGTTTTCACCTTATGGGTATTACTACTACTATTACTACTACTATTATTACTACTATTATTACTACTATTATTACTAAAATTATTATTATTATTACTACTACTATTATTATTAATATTATTACTGCTATTATTATTATTCTTGTTGTTGTTTTTGTTGTTTTTGTTTTTTTATTGTTATTATTATTTCTATTGTTATTATTATTTTTATTCTTATTCTTATTATTAATATTTTTATTCTTATTCTTATTATTATTGTTATTATTATTGTTGTTATTATTGTTTTTTTATTTTTATTTTTATTGTTGTTGTTATTATTATTATTATTGTTATCATTATTGTTATTATTATTGTTATTATTATTGTTATTATTCTAATTCTAATTATTATTATTATTCTAATTATTATTATTATTATTATTATTATTATTATACCATGATGGATCAAACCATGGTTTTTATCCCATTTTCACCAAATTTATTGAAAATAAAATGATAATAAAGTACAAGGGAAAATGGGGTTTGAAATAAAATGTCAGCCACTTCCACAAAATCAAAGTAGAAAATTCATCTATGAAAACTACCACCATCTATACCTCTCAGATGATGACCCCTCTTCTAGGTTTTTGGATGTCTCTATTTCTAATCCTCCAATTGAGGATCAATACTATCACCCAGCGGAGTGGGATCCTCAAGGGGTTGAGGGTCATGTTCTCCAGCCGTGTCTGATCCTTTTTATGAATTTCCTTCAACTCAGGTGAATCCATAAGCATTACAAAATTCCTCACAGAATACTTCCTTACTTTTAGATCTGATTAATATATCAATCATAATAAATCAATTTTTACCAGATTCCAGTGGATTCAAGGCTCGCTCCATGCTCAGCAACATGACTTCCTTTGGTGTTTCAAAGTAAACCTTCTACTCCCCTTCATCTGTTGTTCTAGACTTATTTAAAGGGCCAAGTGAAATATATTTCCTATGACTAGATAGCTTGAAGTCATCATCATCAATGAGGGTAGTCTTTACCTTAGTTCCTATCAAAGAGACAATATCCATTAATTTATTAGATACAACTACATCCATCTTGTTCTTTACTTTACTTTTCATGGTTAAGGAATGCTCCTACCACAATTCTTCATCCACTTATTCCTGCACATTAGCCCCAAATTTAGTTTGAAAATCTGACAAGTCAGTATTATCAGGTACTAATTCAAAAAAATAGCATTGGGTGTTAGTATCTGTTTATTGTTCACTTCAACTGCAATATCCTCCCACTATTTCTTCTTATATAATGATTACCTCTCCCCATCCACACCTATTGCCAAACTGATATCCCATACAAGCTCCTAAGAAGATAGTCTTGTAGAGGCCCCTATCACTTCAACATTAACATAGGGTTGATTAGGCTCTATTGATCCATGTGAGATCTTCTCTATTAGAGGGAATACATCTCTAGTAGAAATATTATCAAGCATAGGGGACCCTTTGTAACATCCCAACCCAACTGACCACTAAATCAATAGTCGTACCGGTCACCACATTGCGTTAAGCACTCCTCCCCATATGCTAGAGGCTACTAACTAAGAGTGAGGGTATAATGGTGGTATGGAGGAAAGACTATACCCTCATGACCAGAGTTGTAAAATGGTATATTAGATATAAATAAATGGAAAAAAATGCAAGCAATAATAATAAATGGAAAACAGTGGAAGAAAATTCAATGACTGAATAAAATTAAATTTCCATTTATAATATGTATAATAATGCATGCATGTCCAAATGATGCTATAAGATACAAGAAAAAGGTACAAAAAATAGTAAAATACAATAAAATGAAAAGATCCCAAAGGTTAACTCCATAATCATCCTGAGTACTAGCTTAGTTCTGGGTTCCCAAGCTCCAAAGTACACAACACATCACAAGCAATAATCCAATGACCTGTAAACATGAATATCTACTTAGGAACCCCAACATAATGGAATCTCAAGCAGGGTGTGAGATATAATCCCAGTAGGCCACCACCAATGGTGTCTAGATCAATCTAATATGTTCACTATAAATTAAATAGTGTTTCAACATAGGTGAGTACAAGGGAAAAAATAAATTATTGAATAAAACTTCGGTCCTAGTTCCCAAATAGACACCCAATCGATTCTACTTGCTTCAGCCTAAGCCATATTTCCGAACCAAGATAACCCGTATAAGTAATATGGTATATAAATGGAATCATTTATGAAGTAAAATAAGTGGTATCACCCTGATCTTGTGCTTTTTCTTGGTGGTCACACCCCTAGGAAATCATTCAATCATTTTCATATTGTAATCATAATGATATTAATAATAAGGCACCACAATAAATCTATTCAAATAATCCATAAAATCCAGTAATGGAATCTTGAGCCTGTCAAAGGTGATCCATAACGGAATCCAAAGGGTCACTACAGGATCCCTTGATGCAACCAATACCACTAAATTTTTCCAAGTCAATCCTTAACAGCATCCCTCATATCACTCATGGTATGGTAAACTCTATGTTCATACCAGGCATCTCACATAAAGGACGTATCCATATTTCCAATGAGTCTGTCCACGATTTCTCCCCTAGAGAACTAGTGTCACCCAAGAGTATGAATAATCTTCCCAAAGATCCCATATAAGGAAATACAAGTATCTCTCTTGGTGCGTAAAGTAGTACCAAGCCCAGCACGGTGAGTCTATCCATGACTTCCTTAAGTTGGGGCCCATGTTCTCTCCCGACCCACAAGCATTCAAGGTATAGCAACCAAGATCATACATCAACAAGGCATAAAATATATAACCAGATAAATAGTTGATCCAAATCCCTCTTTAATTCAATAAAAATAATCATGGCATGATGAATTAGAATAAATAATGAAAAATGATACATAAATCATAAGCACAAGGCTTCACAACATGCACACATGAAAATAATCATGATCAATTTCATAAGGCAATATGCATGGGACATAATCAATAAGCATGAAGCATATACATTAAATAGCTTGCATAAGAAATTAAACATGGTTAAGGAAGTGTGGAGTATAAGAATCAAACTAAGGGGCCCATCTCATGGCCAACAATTCATATTAATTAAACTTATCAATTCAAGGTATTCATTATTGGTGAAACACACCTTAAGGGTGATCAACAACTTTATTTTAGGGTAATATCCAAGAGGGGTTTGAACTCATGGTCATTCAATTATTTATTCCAATTCAATTCATCAATTAAATTCCTTTATTAAAAGTAAATCATGCCTCAAAGGGTGTTCAAACACTTGTGCTTAAGGTAATTTGGCCATAATGGAAGGATCACACTCCTTGGAGTGGCTAAAGTCTAGGTGATCAACCAAAATTTTGATTCTAAACTCTCTAGGGTCGTATCAGACATGGAGACACTTTAAATTTAATTAATTTTGTAATTTCAAAACGTATCTAGAAGGTTATGGTGCACGGTACAATAGAACACCATAAAAATGAAATGAAACTTTATGAAAGAAGCTAGACCACATACCATATACCATGGAAGAACTGCACGTCCAGTATCAAGGCTTGATTTAGTCTATTTTGATAGAAATCAAAGAAACAGACAAACAACCTAAAAATAGGGTGAATTAGGTCACAAAAAAATAGCACAAAAAGGAGGTAAAAAAGAATAAATAGAAGAAATAGGGGTTTTATAATTATCAATATCTATCCAATGCACTTGATGCCACTCAAATCGGAGTCTGAATGAGGGAGATCTAGCCAAACCTATAATAGGAGTAGAGAAACCCATAGATAAATATGTTGCACATGGAGGTGGAAAATATATTTTTTCATTAAGGTAAAAAAATGTAATTTACTCTTAAAAATAGAGGTTTCATGGTTTAGCTTCATGGTTTTTACAAATCATGTGCCAATTGTGTATCTCCTAATACTTAGAACCACACCCCACATGATTATCCTAAATAGTTTTCCCAATCGTACGCCAACCATGTGCAAAACAGTGCACACATACTACCTAAATGGCACTAAGCATGTGGGATTAATTGAACGGTTTGAAAAACCATGTGTAGCCTATACGCACCCTCTTCTAAAAACTATAGACACCCCACATAGCCATGTGCCTCTATTTTCATGTTTAGATCAAACTGTGTGTCACCTCCTACTCCTCTAGACCAGGATATATAGTTTCTCATAAGGGTTTCACTATTTCATACAAATTGTGCACCCTGATTGCTTCTTCCCTAAAGCGATATTTTATGAATTTATGCTCTCTAAACTTAAAAGAACACCCATGGGACCACTTGGGCCTTAAACTAAGTCTAAAAACAACACATTGAAGTGTTCCAACACTCAGAATTATGTTCTGAGTCTTGGTTTAAATAACGAATTTTCCATAAAATGTTAAAATTTAAATTCCTTTGGAATTTCATTCGTTCCAAAAACACGAGATGCTATAATCTCCCCACCTTATAAATTATCATACCTAAAAATCCTTTGGGGAAACAAAGGAAGAAATACCTGGCCTAATCAGGTCAGGAATTCCATCCAAACAATCATGTTTTGCTTCCCAACACCCAACACACCTCCAAGTGACACTTTAAGAATACAACACAGAAGTTATGGAAACTCGAGTTAATGTATGAATTCAAAACTGGAACATCTAGATGGGGCTTACCCATGTTTTTCTAACCTGATACATGATATCTATATCATCTCTTTAACCACCACAGACTTGATCAAAGGGAAATATAATTCATAATCACAGTATCTCCTCCGTCATAATTATAGAAAGGAACATGAACTTAGTATTCTAATGATGCTATTGGCATGATTATTAACTTGAAATAATGGTTAACTTTGATCTAACCTAAAAAAATAGTCTAACTAGCCTTTCTATGATAGCCTCTACCAATACTCATTGAATTTTCCACATCCTGACAATGCCATGAAGCGGTTCTTCACCAACCGCATATGATAAAAGAAAGGGATATCAAGTCAAACCATCACTGGTCAACCACCCTGGAAACTAGGAATAGTTCCCTTTATACTAATTCAAATAGATATTTGATCCGAACATGATCTCTAAATATCGTAACCAACTTATGGTGATGTTTCCATTTAAACATCCACTTAAGCTATCGTGCCCTAGTACGAACATACGTGGATGCCCAAACCAGTGCTCTAGGATTTCCACCCTTGTAACATTTAATCTGGGACTAATAGAAGTATAATGTGACCTCAGGATCATTCACTGGGAACCAAGGAAACCCTCCAAGGTATTAAATACATTGACACTGATAAGTGATACATCGGTACATCACTGAAATGTATGCTTATCGGAAACATTGACTGGTCCGGTGAAATCAAGTCAAGGAAACAGTTGGTATCTATGAGTCCGTCCCAAAAATTCTAACTTGGGAACCCTGTTATCACATAGGACTAACCAAAATTTAAAATAAAACAAACTTCCGACATAAAACTCTAATGTAAACCTCCTCTCAATCCCAAAAACTTTTAAAAATTTAGCACGATGTACAACCGATTCTCTCTCGGTGTACCCTGACGATGTCAAGATAGGGGACATGATCATCATTTAAGATGAGAGTACAACAAGAGGATTGGGAAATATCCAAAAGGACCCCATACACTTCTACTTCATCAAAATGAAGTGCTTGGTATGATTTCAAACCAATTGCACAAACTAACTATGGAGAGGAAGAACAATCAAACCATTATTGGGAAACTTCTTCCTAAAGTGGCTCAGATTCACCTACTGAAGCTACAAATTAGCCAATCACAAGGTATTACCACCATATTAATTCCATGATTTATTAATCACAACCACGTAAGTCCATCCATGACCAATGGTGTTTTTCAAAGGTTGCATTTCTAGCCAACTACTTCAGTGTCATACTTCCTTGCAAGCACTAAAAGGATTTAAACTTAACGGCCTCAAGGGAAATTCAAAAGCAGCACTGACCATTTCTAAATGGTTATTATTTATTTTTATTCTACTATGAAGGACACATATTTCCTATATTTACACAATACTCCTCACCTTAGGAGTGTCCTTATCATTGGTTTTACTGAAGAAAGGAACTCATCCACTGCACAACTCCACCGACCACTGAATGAGGATTCTATAGGTGACTAGCACACTTAAAAAAAATTTTAAACTGAATATATAGGAATCCATAAACTTAAGATCACTATATTATATTCACATTTATATGTACATGTGAATATCCTCCTGATTTATGTCCGCATGCACCATATAAGTAGGCGTAAAAGCCAAAACAACTGACCAGCGTGTCAAACACCTGATTCTCTTTAAACATAATCACCATCATTGGGGTGATTTTTATTTACTTAAATCCTAGGTCACTCTACTATGATGATAACGTGTGATTTGTGTGTCACATCCCAAGGCTTAAACATCTTCCATTTAACCCAAATGGTTTGTTTTTTCATTTATCAACTTGACAGTATAACGTATGCCAATGAATACCACACCAAGATCACTTGAGAAAATGGAACATCTATGATACTATCCATAGTCTTATTATCCCTATGAATTCGAGTATTAGATTCCCTATAATAATAACCAACTTAGAGTTTCATTACACCATATGACTGTAGAACAAGCTGACAGCCTCCTGAGTCGTATGACACTAAAAAGGAATGAAAAGAAGGGTCACACAACCTACTAAGAGGCCGACCATGAACTTGGCATGTATATAACTCTAGAACTAAGAATTATATAATGCTCACACTCATAGAAAATGTCAAAACAACACATGAACACCTATAAAAACAAGTGTTCCATTTTTGAAACTAAGATTCCTACATGGAAAATGAAATCCGAACGGTACCACTCATTAGAAATCTCATAGCATTTAGCAAGAATTTTAAAGATCCGAGGGTGATTCCTATAATAGGCTATCCCCTTACCAAAACTCAAAGTTTCAACCCAAAAAAATTCCATGTATATAAAATGTAACTAGGATTAAGATCCTATCATTTAGGTTCAAGTGATAAGAAAATAGGCCTAAAGGTACATCTCACATTCCCATTTTAAGAAAATTACTCAAGGAAAAATGTAGATAGGAATTGAACTACCCTTACATGAGGGTTTAATATAAAAACACACTTTAAGATTTTGTGGATTCAGTTCATTTATCTACATTTGAACTCAAAAAATTTAAAGGCTCAGTTTTAAAACATCAGATATCGGTCATAAGACCACGTGAGTTGGCACTCTAATTAGCTAAGGCCACAAGTAAAAATAAGAAAGTGATATTAAATTCATTTTAAACACTATAATTTATTAAAATAATATTATAATTAGGAAATTTCATCACCTAAACCCATTTAAAATCCATTAATTAATTTACAATCTTTCACAATTAGCTTGGATAAATAAAATATCAATTTCAATCTATAGAGGAAAAAACCCTTTAGGTTGTAATTTTCATTTTAATTAACCATGGACTTATAAAATTAAAGCTCAAAATAGATTAAAATGTCTTCAATTAATTAAATAGGTACTAGTCAAAAAGGATTCCACCTTAAGTTTACATGAAAATCCAAATATGTGACCATGAGAACTTTAAATATCCCTCAACATATAGCATAAACATGCCCCCGTGGGGTTAAACACTGAGGAAGAAAATATCAAGCATGGTATACCTATAATTGTACCATTAATCCATCCTAGGTTCAATCTTAATACAACCCTATTTTATATAAAACATTAAGATTTTTAGAACACCATTAATGGGTTTATCTCATAATCACAAGAACCATGACCGACCTACTTAGGTCAAGTCAAGACTATATCATAATCAACTTGCCCCAACTAACTTACTTGGGTATAGTTATGCATTAGGTATGTGGTTATATGGGTTATCATGCCCAATTAATAGGGGTACAAGCCTTAATAAGGAAACCAACTCATTTAAGGTCAAAATTTAACAACATTTATATTTACAATAGTTTCTAAGAATAAGGCTCATAATAGATGGTTCGGTTATATGGCTTACCTCTTCTCAATTTATAAATTGCCCATATACTTTACAAATTGTAGGTGGATCCCATCTAACCACAACCATTTTATATAGGATTAAAAGAAAATTCAATAGCATTAACATTTATACAATATTACTTCAGTATATAAAGTGCATCTATAATGGTTTGATTATATGGGTTACCCTGTTTCCAATTCATAAATCACCCATACTCTTTACAAATTGTAAATTGGATCCCATTTAACTTCAACCAGAAACGTTTCATCCCATGATAAACAAGCATAGAAGCATGGAAATTGGAACCAAATTAGTCACCTAAACACGGTAAGAAATTATACATGCTAAATTAATCACTAGGCATGATAAATAACCACAAACATGCAAAGTAAGCATGGAAATCCACTATATAAGCAAGAAACACTCAAACATGGCATAAAAGCAAGGTATGATAATTTAAATTAAAGAAGTATTCTAATGAAATAACTAAGCAGGTGAAAACTAAACATGTTATTGGAATTTATAACATGGTATATAAAATGGAATGTTAATAACACAAAAGGTACATCAAAGGAACCACAATAGCCTAACAATGTGATCTACATGGAATGTTATATGCATGGAATGTGAATCCCTACGTTCCTATAATGATGAAAGTAATGATTTATACTTGCCATACCAGGCCAAGGGTAAATGATAAATCTCATAAATTAGTTATTAGTGGAAAGTACATCAATCTCTCAAGGTGAAATCAAAATCAATGGTAATAATGAACAACACGAACAACATTCCCATCGCTAGACACTTGGACTTTTCCCCATACGTGGGTTGATATCTCCTAGGAATGGTTATTTACCAAGCACTGAAACATGCCTAGTCTCATGTCTACCATCCCAAAATAGTAATACAAAAGGAAAAGGTTCTATGATGCCACTTTGTAATATCCTGGCTCGACTGAACACTAAACTGATAGCTGGACCGGTTGCCACATGGCCTCAAGAACACCTCCTTGTATGCCATAGGCTGTCGACTAGCAGTGATGGTATAATGGTGGTATGGTGGGGAGATTATACCCTCATGATCAGAGTCACAAAATGGTATATGAAATGTAAATCAATGGATAAAAATAGAAACAGTAATAATAAATGGAAAATAGTGGAAGAAAAATACAATGACTGAATAAAAGTAAATGACCTTTTCCAATACGTATAACAATTCATGCATATCTAGATAATGATACAAGATAAAATAAGAAGGTACAAAAAATAGTAAAATGAAATGAAATGAAATGATCCCAAAGGATAACTCTATGAGTATCATGAGTACTAGCTCATTCCTATGCTCCCTAGCTCCAAAGTACATAGCACAACACAAGCAATAATCCAAGGACCTACAAACATGTAGATATGCTCGAGCACCCCAGTGTAATGGAAGCCTGAGTAGGGTGTGATATATAATCCTAGTAGTCCACCACCAATAGTGTTTAGATTGATCCGGTACATGAATTATAAAGTGAACAGTGTTCCAAGATAGGTGAGTACAAGGAAAAAATAAATGAATTAATAACACTTTGGTCTTGGTTTCCAAATGGATACCTAATCAATTCTACTTTCTTCGGCCTAAGTTAGATTTATGAACCAAGATAACCTGTAAAAGTAATATGGTATATATATATGGAATCATTTTTGAAGTAACATAAGTGGACCTAACCCAAGCTCATGCTTTGGCTTGGTGGTCACACCCCTAGGACATCATTAAAGAATTATCATACTATAATCATAACAATATTAATAATATGGAACCATAAGTAATCCATGAAAAGAATCTATCAAATCTAGTAATGAAATCCTGATCCCATCCAAGGAGGTCCATAATGGAATCCCAAGGGTTTCTACAAGATCCCTCGATAAAACCAATACCACAAAGTTCATCCAAGGAAAACCTTAATGGTGTCCCTCTTATCACTCATGGTATGGTAAACTCTGATTTTGTACCAAGTATCTCACATGGGGGGCTATGTATCACCTGAGGCATGGCATATCCATCTTTCCAATGATTCCATACATGGTTTCTCCCCTATAGAACTGGTGTCACCAAAGAGCATGAATAATCTACCTAGAGATCTTGTACAGGGAAATCCAAGTATCACTCTTGGTGGTTCATGTAGTACCAAGCCAAGCACGGCGATTCCATCCATGACGTCCTTAAGTCGGGACCTGTGTTCTCTCCTGACCCACAAGCAGTCAAGGCATAACAACAAAGATCATACATCAATAAGGCATAACATATATAACCATACAAATAGTATAACCAAAACCCCCTTTAATTCAAGAAAAATAATCATTTCATGATGCATTAGCATAAATCATGATAAATGAGACATAAAACATAATCATGAGGCTACACATCATGCACACATGGAAATAATCATGAGAAATTTCATAAGGAAATATTAATGGGGCATAATCAATAAACATGAATCATAGACATTAAAAAGCTTGCATAAGCAATTAAACATGGCCAATGAAGTATGGAGCATAATCATCAAACTAAAGGTCCCAACTCATAGCCAACAATTCATCTTAATTAAACTTATAAATTCAAGGCATTCATTTTTGGTACAACACTCCTCAGGGTTGATCAACAACTTGAGTTTAAGGAAATATCCAAGAGGGGGTCAAACTCATTGTTGTTAAATTTTTTATTCCAATTCAATTCATCAATTAAAGGCCTTTATTAAAAGTAAATCTTTCCTCAAGGGGGTTTCAACCACTTTTTCTTAAGATAATTATATCACAATGGAGGTAGCATGCTCATTGGAGTGGCTAAATTCAAGGTGATTGACTAAAGGGTTGATTTGCCACTCACTATGGTCGTACTAGAAAAGGCGACACATTCAATTTAATTTATTTAGAAATTTCAATGTGTCATTGGAAGGATATGGTGTATGGAACAATGGAGCACCATAAAAACACAATTAAACTTAGATAATTTAGTTAAATCACCCACCATATACCATGTATGACCCACACATCCAATATTGAGGCCTGATTTGGTTTTATTTGAGAGAAATCGAATAAATATATGAACGCCCTAAAAATAGGGTGAATTAGGTTGCACCAAAATAGTGTAACATAGGAGGGAATCTAGAAGAAATATAAGTAAGAGGGGTCATAGAATTACCAAGATCTATCCACTGCACTTGACAGTACTCGAATCAGAGGCTGGATGAGGGAAATATAGCCAAACCTAGAATAGGAGGAGAGAAACACACAGAAAAGGCTGATGTATAGGGAAAAGGAAGAAGAAAGGATGAGGAAAAGATATTTGTGTCATTAAGGGGAAAAATTTTCATTTCCCATTCAAAAGAGGGGTCACATGATTTGGCCAAACCGTGCGCCAACCGTGTGTCTCCTACTACTTAGAACCACACCCCACACAACCATGCACCAACCGTGTGGATCCTACTACTTAGAACCAAAACCCACATAGTTTTCCTCCATGTTTTTCCCAACCATGTACTAACCATACGCCAAACAGTGCACACATACTACCTAAATGGCACTAAGCATGTGGGCTTAGCCACACAGTTTGACAAACTGTGCGCAACACATGCACACACTCTGCTAAAAAATGCAGACACCCTGAACATCCATGTGCCTCCTTCTACACGGTTATATAAAACCATGTGAAACTTCCTAGTCCTTTAGAATAGTCTGAATATTTTCTCCTAAGGGTTTCATGGTTTCATACAAACCATGCGCTCTTTCTGCTTCTTCCCTAAAGCAGTATTTTAGGCCTCAGTGCTCCCAAAACTTAATAGAATACCCATGGGACCCCTCGGTCCTTAAACCAAGTCTAAAAATAACACATTAAAGTGTTCCAACACTTTGTATTATGTTTTGATGCTTGGTTTAAATAAAGTACCATCCACATAACGTTAAAATTCAAAATTCCTTTGTAACTTCATCTAGTCTAAAAACACGGGACGCTACACCATTAGCACACAACCCCTCCATTCTTGTCCTGCACAAAACCTTTTGGATTGAAGCTAGGAGGCTTCATACATTTTAATTTCTTAAATCACCGACTCTCCTCATGTCCTATAACTAAGAAAAAAAAATCACATTAAAGACCTTTAATTCAAATGATCATGTCCAATTGTCCTGAAATCCAAATAGTACTGAGGTATTTTCTCATATTCGATCCCAAAATCAAATTCATCATCTTTTGTTGAAGTTTTGAACTCAAATTTACTTCAACCAGGAAGTGAGTATAATGCTTAAACCTTGCTGATTCGGTCTCCCTATCTATTTTTATGGAGATGTAGATATCCAGTGCAATATCATATAGAATTCATGGGTGCTAAAGTATCCAGTTTATACCATGAACTTTGATCCATGTTTTCACAAAATAATTACATACCTCTAGTATATTGAAGTGAATATCTCACTCTCGAATGTAAATAACACCTGTCCTGAGAGTCACTAACCCAAATATCCATTATTTTTTCTTTAAATATTTATAGGGAAATAGAAGATGAAAAAATCTACGACCTAAAGAGATGCTTTTCCAATTCAAAAATCTTCATATTTTCAAGATATGTGCATCCAAATCACTAATTATAAAAGGTTTGTAACCCTTGGGAAAGATTATTTGAGCAAAAATAGAGTGATTAACTTTATCTAGACTCTATTATATCTCATCTAGATAGGATTTGACAAGAATTAAATTCTCTTTGCATTGAGGACCTCCAGTAATGGTTTCTTTTAAGAGAGAAAAAGAGCAGCGGAATATGAAGTGAAAAACATCAGAAGAGATCCCACCATGATCAAGCTTATTTCTCCCCATGTCAACATCTATAGGTTTTTTAATATCAAATATCTCTTGGAAAATATTATCTTCATCTGAATGGGTAACATATGAGGAATCCATCGGAGGATAACCCTAATTTCCATTGAATCTTAGAGAGAGATTCTCTCATCACGATCCCATTTTCCTCTCTTATTATTATTATTATTATTATTATTATTATTATTATTATTTTAAAGATAGGGTTAGATCCCTTTTATTAAAATATAAAAAATATATTGAAAAAGAGGATGGAATTATACAATCTAAGACTTCCCTCATCGAATAAAAACCATAGACCTAACTAATTTATAATCTTGGAACCAATACTACGCTACTCATTGTAAAAAGTACCCCAATTAATTTTTTCATGACCAAATCCATTAATTATTGTATTTTGAACCTCTCCTCCAAGTTTTAACATGTTTCCAAGTTCCCTCAAGATCATCTGAGTCTCCTAAGTCACTTCCACCTACGTCAGTTTGGTGCACTTCACTACTTTTTTTCCCTTCTCAATGTGGGTCTGAACATCATCAGAATAGGGTTCCTATATAGATATGTGTTATAGAACACCATAAGATTAAATCAATTCAAAATAATTATAAGTATATACCTACTCTTTTCTTAAATTAACACAATTGGATGTCAGGTCAGTTTCGGTGACCAGCACTACTTGATCATGAACTAAAGCATCCACAAATTGCATGGTTTCCTAAACTGAAGTCTCAAAGAATTATTTCTTTTGACATGATTTAGGATCCAAATATTCACTTAATGAGTTAGATTTCACAAGATTATGGGCTTCAGGAATAGACACCCCAACCACACCAATTGCCTCAGGCCTCACAGCCCCAGCTTTAACAGCATCCCTAGATCCAGAATTGGCAATAGGGGATGCCACCTCTAGAGCCTATTTCATTGGAGTATCTCTATAATTAGGAAGATAATAAATAGATACCTCCAAGGATGAGGCACCTTGCACCTATTCTCCATAATTAGGAGGAGAAAAAACTGATACTTGAAGAGGAAAAAATGGAAGAAACAAGCAATTTCTTTTCCCTTTTCAGTCACCTGTAGATTGACCATCCTCACACAACCTATAAGGTTGTCCACTAGGGAAATGGATTGAAGATTAATAGCAGTAGGTCCCCCTTCATTACCAACTTCTCCATATTGTTCAACCATCCTAGGAGTTCTAACCACATCCAAGCCAATAGCACGAGCACAAATACCCTTACCAATTCCATTTACCAATGCACCATTAAAAGAAGAAGAATCCTATATTGAGTCATCTACCTCATCATTTTTTATCCAAGAGAGTATATTAGGCTTATGAATAACCTAATCCCTATTACCATCTAGGACTAGAGAGGATTGTTCGAGGTTCTCAAGATTATCATACCTATGAGTGTCTGATATCGTTATAAAGGGTTTCTCCTTACGAACAATCTAGGACTCAGAACATGCACCTTCCTTCAACTCAAAAAAAATTAACACCTATCTGAGTTTTTCCCTGTATCATTATCAACATTCTCTTCAAACCTGAGCTAAGGTTATCATTTCTATCTTCCACTAGTTTCAAACTAGTCTGTTTGGGCATAGAAGAGGGTTTCCCATATTTTGAAGGCCTTAATTCATAATTCCATTTTAATTTTGTAGCATAATCCATTGAAGAGTGTCCTTTTGAGCAACAAAATTCATAGAGTATCCTCTTGCAGTTCTGATCCAAGTGGCCGATAGATTTATAGATAAAGAAAAAATTTGTACATTTCTCATATTCCACATTGATATGTATATCATCAATAGGTGTAGTGAGAATGAAATTATCAACAAGATTGGATCATATCCTCTTGATTTCATTAGTGGATTTTGGGAATGGCTTCGATCTCCAACTCTTTATCATCAGGTCAGTTGGTAGTTGCGTGCACAAATATTCATGGAAGATTTCTCCTGTTTCCATTTCTGTACTGAATCAAGAAGTATAGTTATCATGTTATTCTTTTATTGAGATTACTTTCTGGCTACCCTTATCCCTAGATCTGGTTCAGATCTGGGCTCCCCTAGTGTTGATCAACACATGTGTGAAGGTCCATGGATCTTTCAAGCAGGGGTGGTTTGATGTTTTAGTGGTGGTTGTTCATTGAGTGGTGAGTGTTTGACATCTTTTTTGAGTAGTGATGTTCATAGGCCATGAGGGAGATTTTTTTCCCATCAGAATATGATGTTTAGTGGTCCAGAATTGATGTTTGACTTTCATTCATTGGTCAGGGGTTGGGGGAGTCATGACGTAGTAATCCCAAAAAACGATGATGGGGGTTTGTGTGGATGATAGTTTGTAGGAAAGGGATGCTAGTGGTCCTCTATTCGGTGTTGGGTTCTGGGTTGAGTTGATGGTCTTTCACAGTGGTTGTTGATCTGCTTTGACAATCTCTAACTGTTTCAATTGTATATTTTCTAGTTCATGTGATTAAAGGTTTTATTAGGGCATAGATATCTTTATGAGCATTTCAATTTGTCTCATTGAATTTGGATAATAGTGAATCGTATTATAGGCATCGCTAGGTGGGCATCCTTGAAAGAGGAATCAGTGTACAAAAACCCATCGTTCAGACATCTATCCTCATTTTGGACGGATGGGTACCTCGATCTTGAATTTTCTTGGTGTTTTGTTTCTGGTTCTGTGTTGCATCAGGTTGAAAGTGCAGTGAGTTCCTTACAAGCATTGTCAGGTGGGAGGCTAAAAAGAGTTATAGGTGTGCAGAAACCTATTTTTGGTTCTCCTTCCACATGATTGTGTGGGTGGGAGGAGTGCTCTTCCATTTTGTGTTGTTCTAGAAAAATGCAACTTCTTGGAAGCATCAATTGATTTCACTATTGCATTATCTTTCATGGGGGAGGGGTATGAGAATTTTTATAATGTTTAACTTAGTGTTTCCATCCTTTTGGAATCTCAGGACCATTAAGTTCATCAGGTCATGCTTCTTAAATGCGGTTTTACCTCTATGATTTTAATGGGTTTCCTCTTTTCCCATTTTTCAAAAGATGAGTTTTTTTATGTTCAGTAAAGAGGGATTGATCCTCAACCTGTTTAATAAAAAATATTATTATTATACCAAGATAGCATGAACCGTAGGTTGTATCCCATGGTCCCAAAATTTATTGAAAATAAATTAAAGACAAGGTAAAAGTGGATATAAAATATATAAATAAGTGACATCCCACTTTTATAAAGGGAAAAGCTTACATCAGTCCATAAACAAAAAAAAGATAAATCATCATTGGAATCATCCACCATATCCACCTCTTGGATGACAGCCCCTTATCCAGGTTTTATGTTGTTTCTATTTCCCAACATCAACATCACTCATGTCATATAATGGGGTGGGATTCTTTGGGGGTTGAGGATCCTATCCTCCAGCTTGATATGAGCCCTCTGATCCAAGATTGTTGTCAAATTCCTCTAAGAAACCCTCCCTTATTTGAGACCTATTAAGGACATTGATCAAACTAAAATTATTTTTACAAGATTTTGGTGGGGTCACAAAAATTTCATGGGTAGAAGCTACAAAACCATGTTGTACCCTACCATCATCATTTACAATAGAGGGTTACTCTATGCTCAGCGCCATTTCGTCATTTGGAGTAACCCCTACCCATTCCCTTCTTCTAGGAAGCACTAACCTTAGAATTATACCTATCCACATCCTAATTAATAGCATTACCCTTACCCTTAATTAGGATTTCACTACTTGTCTTTACTATTGGATTATACATCAAATTATCCCTGAATGAAGAGAAATACCCCATCTTCATCTTCAATTTGTGACCACTTACTATAATAATTTTGTCCTCTTGCATTATTTGTTGATCAATTTCAGCTTGAATTTCCAATTCAAGTGCGTTATGGTCATCCTCAATGGAGTGAGTGGAAAACTCCTCCATAATAATCCAACTACCATGTGTCTTACTCGTATATCTAGAAAGAATATATGTTGGGGACCTTTCCACAATCCTAGGAGGCTGCACACCAGTGTCCTGCACCGCAGACACACCATGGTGTAGTGATTAAACCAAGGTCTGATCCTGCCTCCTATCTCCAACACCCATACTAGAGTCAAGTACATATATTTCCACATCCAATTGTATCTACTCCTAACTAGGTTGAGTCCCTCCAGAATTCACCTGTCCATAACCTTCCCCAGAAACCTGTGGTGACTCTTTAGTAGTCCCAAGGACCAATTTATTTTCCCTATTCCTATAACATTTTGAGGGTTTATTCCCTTTTTTTATCATACTGAGAAAAAAATTCAATATGAACTTCTCTTTGGAGTGATGAATAGTCAAAAAATTCTAGAAGAACAGAAGAAGATTTTCATATAAATTTTTTTTGATTCAAGGCATCGTCATTAGTATATAACATTACCCTATCAATTAGAGTATAATTTAAATACACTTAAATCATAACTCTAGAAAAAACCCATACTAAGCTTCCTTGGTATCCTTATCCATCTTAACCAGTGTACCAATTTCTAAGGCAATGTCAAACAAAATTTTGGAGTGCTATAAAATTCAATTGAGGATGAAAATCCTTACCCAAACCTGAACATGAGTGTTTTGATGGAGAAAAGAGAGAAGTGAGGATCCCATTATGTAATGCACATCCATCATAGATTCAATGTGATTGATCCATTCCCCAACACCATCCTCTTCAGATCCTCTAAAGGAAAGATGAAGTGAAAATATCCATGACCCATCTATACACACTTCCAATTGTTTAATCCCCATGATGAATATATGTGGCATGAAATGCCTTCAACATTCCATGGTTTACACCTTGTCAGTAGTATAAACCATGTAGTAATTGAAAATTCATATATCCTATACCTTTCAAGAATCCCTTTACGGTTTTCAGTGACATGAGTGATATCATCTCTCTTGAAAATGCAATCTGGAATGCCTTCTTTCAAATATGAGAATATGCATCAATTGGAAGCATCCATAGTAAATCCACCCTGAGAGACCTTTTTCCATTCATCCTTTCCATAGGGGGGAAATAATGATTATCAAAATGCCTATTGGAAAGGAAACCTTCAGCTAACAGCAGATCAGAAGAAGATGACATTGGAAAAAATCCTTGAAGATCGACTCGAATCCATGATTTCCCGTTAAAGGTTTCTAAAGGAAAATATGCCCCATATCCATTATTATTATTGTTATTTTTTTTGTTATTGTTATTGTTTTTGTTGTTGTTTTTATTCTTGTTATTATTATTTTTATTATTGTTGTTGTTATTATTACTGTTGTTGTTGTTGTTATTGTTTTATTATTATTATCGTTATTGTTATTATTGTTATTATAATTATTGATAATATTATTATTTTTGTTGTTGTTTTTGTTGTTGTTGTTGTTATTGTTTTTGTTGTTGTTATTTTTGTTGTTATTGTTATTGTTATTATTTTTATTTTTATTTTTTTATTGTTATTATTGTTATTGTTATTGTAGTTGGGGTGCCATCTGAGTGGTAAACCCCATAATCTTGTATCCAAAATATTGGGGTTTGAATTTTGGCAATCCCCTTGGGGTATTTACAATACAGGTAGTGATGTAGGCATGGTGCGACTAGGCGGTGATGCATGCATGATGCGAGAAGGAGGTGATGCAAGCATAACGTAGGTCTGGTGACATTGGATGGATGATGCAGGCATGGCGCTACACTGGAACTTCGGGCCATGTTCATGGGACACTTGGACTTGTGTGAGTGGTAGGGGATCTCTGCCATGTTATGTTGGACTAGTATGACACAACTTCTTGGCAAGGGGTCAATACATCATCATTGACCAATTTCACTTTTTCACTATTTATTAGGGGGTGACAAGACTTTTTTTATTACTCATCTTGATGTTTTATTCCCATTGGACACTTGGGACCATCTTTAGAGCTTTGGGTCATATTTCTTTAAAGAATTTTTTCCTCTTTAATTGTAATAGGTTTCCTCTTTTCACATTTTCAAAAGACGTTTTCTTGTTTTCTTTATTCAATAAAGGGGGTTTGACCTCCAACCTGTTCAAAAAAATATTGTTATTATTATTATCATTTTTATTGTTTTTATTGTTTTTGTTTTTTTTATTTTTATTATTGTTATTGTTATTGTTGTTATTGTTATTTTTTATTATTGTTGTTATTTTTATTGTTGTTGTTGTTATTTTTATTGTTGTTATTGTTATTGTTATTGTTTTTATTATTGTTATTGTTGTTATTATTTTTATTTTTATTGTTGTTATTGTTATTTTTGTTATTTTTATTTTTTTTATTATTGTTATTGTTATTGTTGTTATTTTTTTTATTTTTATTGTTATTATTGTTATTGTTATTATTATTATTTTTTTAATAGGTAGGTAGAAACTCCCTATTATTTATTAAGAAAAGAAATTCCTCTTTTAAACCAGGGCTGAGAGGTAACCCTGAACATGACCCAAAGGACCAGTGGCACGAAGGCCCAATAAAACATGATATCCTGCAAGCTCAATAAAATATAGCCTAAAAAGCAGTGGCCCAAAGTTCAAATCATTTCTTAAAGGCCCATAGTGAGTAGCCTGAAACATGACATAACACCAAACAAACAAATCCCCCCCTCCACCAGTGATCCTCTCCACAAGAGACCGGTCTGAAAAAATGCATTTCCCCTGCCAAAAATGTTGCATCATGCTGGAAAAAACAATGAGACAGAGCAACCTTCCTTCTAATGTATGAGATGAGGGTCAGGTGATGAGTATCAGCACACCCGTATCTCTTTCAAGCCACCAACCCGGTGACACTTGTGTGACCTATGCTTGCATCACCTACCTAATAGTGCCCCTAAGGATCAAATGTAAGGCACTACTTCTCCTTTTGGTGTCCCTTTGAAAGATCTGATTTAGACACTGAATGTCAGAACCTTTGCTGGTATTAAGAATGAGTCTGTCCACTTGGCTTAGAAAATAAGGAATAAGAGAGACACAACTTTCATGAAGGATAATCAAGGTCTTCTTTATGAGAGGCTTAAAGAATGTAGGTACTCTATTATTTCTCATCTTTATTTTATGTTGAATGAGGATAGATTGAGTCTACATGATCTTAGGAAACTTCTTCTATATTTTTGGGGGTTTTATGGATATCGAATGACCAATCTGTGTAGAGTCTTATTTCATACTATTTTATCATCAGCATATTTAAAGTCTAAGGAATGGGGCTTCTGATTTTTGAATCTCAAGCCTAGTATTATAAGAATTCAGGATTGAGACCCTCATTTTAACCCTCTCAATATGAATAAATCTATCACACATGCTTTGATTAAAATTTAGGGGTTGAGATAGTTTTTCTGACATCCTAATATTTTATGGGATATTGCCTCTGTAGTGGGTGTCTTGATTAAAATGGAAAAGGAAATAGAAAGGGATAGGTATGGGAATTTTTCATGCCTATTGGTGGAATATTTACTTATAACACCTTTGATTAAAAACATAATACTTATTGAAGATGATTTTAGATTTTATTTATCAGTGGAATTTGAAGAGATTCCTCTATTATTTCAAGGCTGGTATGACATTAGTCATGTCATTGAGAAGTGTTTTGGGTCCTCAATCTGTAGAAAATGTGGGAGGGGAGGTCACTCCAAAGATAATTTTAGAAAGTATTTTAATGTTTTTGAGGCCCCTGCTATGGGTATAGAAGGATTCAAGGATCCTTACCAGCTTTCTGACAAGGGTTATGTCGATGCTTCCACTAATGCACAAGGATCTGGACATGCATCCATACATGTCCTGTAGGACCTGATTTTTTCAGGAGATACCTCCAAGGATCAAGGACTGGTTGAGGGACTAGGGCATAGGGATATGATTCTTGGGATGCCTACCAACCCCACCATGACCATAATGAGTAATGGTGACTCTGATGCAGGTGTTCATAGAACCAATGTCATTTATAATAATCATAATGGGATGATCCATCATAAATATGATGGGAGTGATGATGAAGTTGATATGGAAGTTCTATATGAAGAGATATGCGTTCAATTTAGGAATAGTAAAGGCAATAAAACCACTAATTTTGTGGGTTTTGGTACCCTTGATCCCTTATGTCTAAATGGATCTATGGGGGATATTGATCCAATGTAGAGGGTAATACCTTCTCCAGCCAGTAGACTTGATTGTTTAATATTGGACGAGGACACCCTTGGTGTTGGTACTGTAGGGGTGAAACCTATAGGTATGGACCCTATTGATATCTTTATTGATGGTGTTTCCAAAAAATTGTTTTCTCCAATCAATTCAAAGTAAGTCTGTGACATTGTAGTTTAAGGGAAAATCCTTGGACTCTACTAGGGATGATAAGGTTTTTCAATCCTCACCCAAGGAGGCAATGGCAGGTATCAAGGTGGTTTTTAGATTATATTCTAACATAGATCCTTCCTCAGGAGGAATAGATTCTTTACATGCTACATCTTCACCCCAAAATCTTGTGTAGAGGGATGCATCAACAACCATTCATAATGAATCTTCAGAAACTCTAAGGATCACAATTTAAGGTTGTGTTATGGATCTTGGGAGTACTAGGAGGAATTTAGTTTACTGGAAAATTTGGGTAGATCCATTACTAGGGACTCCTTCCTATTTCCCAACACATAGAGGTCATGTTAGGTGCAAGGATTTCAAAGGGCCCAGGTCTGACTGGAGGTGCAGGGAAATAAAATTATTCAAGCCTTTACCTATTGGATGATGTCTATGATGATGAAAAGTCATAGAAAAGGTACAAAACATGGAAAAGGGGATGTCACCCAAGAGAGACGGTTAGTGGATGCTCTCATTCTAATCAATGAATTTTTCATTTTTCATCTCTTGGGTAGTTGTTTTCTTTTCCCTCTTTGGCAGGTGTTTTTCACTATTTCCTAAATTTCATCTTCCCCTTGTAATTTTTGTTTGATTTATTTTTAATAAATTTTTAGGACCATGGGTTAAACCACATGGTTTGAGCCATCTTTGATTATTATTATTATTAATTTTATTCTTATTGTTATTCTTATTCTTGTTATTGTTATTATTTTTATTATTTTTATTCTTCTTATTATTGTTGTTGTTTTTGTTGTTGTTGTTATTGTCATTCTTATTATTGATATTTTTTTAACAAGTAAGTGGAATCCCCACCCCCCTTTTATTGAATCAGACAAGCCCTCTTATTATTCTGGGTAGAGGAACCCATTACATGACCCATATTCCCAGTGGGTATGAAACCCCATGATAAAAAATAACCCCAAAATCCCATAACCTTAGGTCTTCCATGCACCACCACATCCATCTTCTTTTCTCTGGATTGCCTATGCACCTACAGGTTCCCATCACTAACATGATATTACGATCTTGGCTCTCTCAATGCCCTCAATGGTTCTATGGAAATCGTGAGGTGATTTTGGGGTCTTTGGATTTGATGAATTCTAAAGATACTAATTTGAAGCTGGAAGGGCATCATGATTATCCAATTTTGGATTCCAATATTTAGGATTCTCCCTCCATCTTAAAGAATTCATAATCTAAAGTTCCCATTTTCTCTTGTGGTGGGAATGTAATTAGGGATTCCTATTTGTATTTTGTTGTGTGGTTTTCTGACCCAAAGTTAATCAGGTCATCTAAGGTAGGAGATGCAGAAGGTTTGTGTGATGCATCCCCCACAATGACTACAATTACATGCGATTTGGATTATACCTCGAGCTTCAAGACCTTCGAAGGGATATGAGGTGATGCATTGCCTCAGAAAATTATGAAGAAAGGGGACATTGCTTTTATGGAAGCTACTCATGTAATTCTTGCTAAGTGGATCAATGAATGTAAGCATTCTATTATAGTTCAATTACCTTCATAGAGGAATAAATTTCAATGAAGGCCTCTGGCTCTTAAAAGGTGACTCATTGAGTGTTGGGGTTTTGATGACTGGTGTATGACATCTTTGGGTAAATGTTTGTTTCACATTTGTTTTCCTCCTTAAGATTTGAAGCCCAAAGCTTGGGGTTATGGTTTCATTAACCTAAAACCTAGAATATTAATATTCTAGGAGTGGGATCCTTATTTCAACCCCTTGAATGTGAATAATTCAATCACCCAGGTCTGGATTAAAATTCGGGGATTGAGTTGGTTTATATAGAACCCACAAATTCTATGGGAGATAGCTTCTGCAGTTGGTGTACTAATTAAATTTTATAAGAAGACGCAAAAAGAATAGTTTAGGCATTTTGAAAGAGTTCTTATTGAAATTTACCTTTGTTATACTTTGATACTATCTATTATTCTAATTGATGTTGATATGATATTTGATCTTCTTGTTGATTATGAAAAAATGACTGACTTTTGTGAGGAGTGCAATAACATAGGGCATACCTATGAGAAATTTCATAGAAGATATATCTACACTCTTTGTGAAATGAGGGGTCACTCTACTCCCAACTTTTGAAATTAAGTGCATGCTAATGTTATGGATCCCACTGGCCCTTCTGGTCATGATCGACAAGGCTCTAAATTTGGAATCAAGGCTCAATTAGAACTCGTATTTTTTTCCTGATGAAGGAATGATTCATGCTGGGATGGGCCTGAATAATGGTCATGAAGGTGGTGGGTCTAATACCCATAGTTCTTATAAGGATGGGAATGACCTAAAACCTAGTACGTGACTGAACACTACTGATCAGATAGATGAAAATCCCTATGATGGTGTTTCTTGCGCTGATTTTGACTTGTAGTAGGATCAGGATGATTCCTTCCTTTATGAATTCTCTAGGAAAGGAAAAAAGGTTTTTGAGATATGTTCCTTATCTTCAGAGCATCTTAAGCCTCAAAAGGTTGGGGGATGGGATAAAGCTAACCTCCATCTCTTCTTATAGGATGCCAGGGTCGAAGCATGCAGTAGATCGACATTTTGGAGGTGGTGCTTTTTTTGGTGATTCGGCTATAGGGTTTCATTTTAGCATTACAACATGTGTTGTTCCATTATATAAGGTTGAGGGGAATCTTGGTCAGACATGTGTGGTGGAGGATATCCATACCGCCGGTGCTAGTGAGGCTAAATTAAGAGAAGGGGTTTTTTGTTTTTTGTTTTAATTTATGGGGTCTAGGGTGAGTTTAATTGGGGATATGGGTTGGTCCAGTGCCACTTCAAGTGGCACTCGAGAAATTGGTGGAAAAACGCCACTTGAAGTGGCGCTTTGACCCCTTTGGCCCCACGGCACCCCCAACCCCCCATATATGTATATATATATATATATATATAATTATAAATATGATAAATATATTTATAATAAATATAATTACTAAAATAAATACAATAAATATATATTTATATTTAGTATATTTATAATTATATATTTATTATATTTATATATATTATATTTATAATTATATATTAATTATCTTTATAATTATATATTTATTATATTTATTTTAGTAATTATATTTATTATATTCATAAATATGTAATTAGTAATAAATATGTAATTACAATAAATATGTAATTATAATAAATATATGACAATAATAAATATATAATTATAAATATAATAAATACATAATTATAATATATTTATTATAATTATAATTATATATTTATTATAATGATATATTAATTATATTTATATAATTATTATATTTATAATTATACATTTATTCTAATTATATATTTTTTATAATTATATATTTATTATATTTATAATTATATATTTATTATAATATTATAATTATTATAATTAGAATTATATAATTATAATAAATTTATAAGTATAAATATAATAATTATAATAAATATATAATTATGATAAATATATAATAATAATAAATATATAAATATAATAATTATACAATTATAATAATTATATAATTATAAATATAATAAATACAAAAATATAATAATTATATAATTATAATAAATATTTAATTATAATAAATATTTAATTTTAATAAACATATAATAAAATAAGTATATAAATATAATAAATATAAAATTATAATAATTATATAATTATAAATATAAAAAATCCATAATTATAATTAATATATAATTATAATAAATATCTAATTATAATAAATATAAAAATACAATAAATATATAATTAGAAATATAATAATTATATAATTACAATAAATATATAATTATAATAAATATATAATTATATATTTATATATGTAGTTAAATATATATATTTATAATTATATTTATTTATAATTTTAAATTTATATTTATATAATTAATTTATTTTTTGGATATGTCTAACTTTGTAGCAATGTATTTTCATTGGTTTTTAGGTCATCTCTAGCTTGTATGCTGTTTTTATTTTCTTTTAATAAATTTTGAGATCATGGGCTGATAACCCATGGTCTGCACCATTTTTCATATATATATATATATATATATATATTATAAATAATAAATATAATTACAAATATATCTATATAAATAAATATTTATAATTATATAATATACATATATATATGTATATATTTATAATTATATTTATTTATAATTGGAAATATATAAATAAATATATAATGATTTTATATATTAGCAATTATAAATAAATATATACATATTTATATATTAACAATTATAAATAAATATTTATAATTATAAATATATTTATAATTATGTTTATTTATAATTGTAAATATTTATTTATAATTATTAGTAGATAAATATGTATATATTTATTTATAATTTTTAATATTTAAATAAATATATAATGAATTTATATATTAGAAATTATAAATCAATATAATTATAAATAAATATAATTACATTTATTTATAATTGTTAATATATAAATATGTATATATTTATTTATAATTTTTAATATATAAATAAATATATAGTTATTACTATATTTATATTTATATAATTATAAACATTTATTTATAGAGATAGATTTATAATTATATAATTATAAATACATTCATTATTTATATATATATACATAAATACAAATATAATTATAGAAATATATTTTAAATGTATTTTTATGCAAATATTTATAACCATAAATAACTGAAAATGCATTTATAATTATATAATTATAATGTATTTTTTCAAATTCATTTAAAGCATATATAAATATATATATACATACAAAAGTGATTTAATTTTTATAAATAATATTATTAATAACTAATAATAAAATTAGTATTTAATCATTTATATAATATAAATGATAATTAAAATTTTATAATTAAATACATAAATATACATTTATAATTATATAAATATATATAATTATATATTAACTAAAATTTATATTTAAATAAATTATTTATATAATTATATATTTAAATAAACAATATATTTATAATTATATATAAATATTTAAATATCAATAAAACTTATAAAACTTATATCTAATTATTTAAATACATAAATATACCATATTAAAGTTATTTATAAATTTATATATATATATATATATATATTTAAATAAAAATTATTTAAATTATTTAAATTTATATAAATAAACCTTATTAAATATTATATAATTATTATAATTACATATTTATTATAATTATATAATTATTATAATCATATATTTATTATAATTACATATTTATTATAATTATGTATTTGTTATAATTATATATTAAATATGTAATTATAATAAATACATAACTATAATTATATTAAATATATATTTATAATAAATATATTATAATTATGTATTTATTATATTTATAATTATGTATTTATTATAATTATAATTATATATATATATTATAATTATATATGTATTATAATTATAATTATATATATATATATTATAATTATATATGTATTATAATTATATATTTATTATAATTATATATTTATTATGATTATTTATTTATTGTAATTATATAATTATTATATTTATAATTAGATATTTATTATAATAAATATCTAATTATAATAAATATATAAATATAATAAATATTACAAATCCATAATTATAATATAATTATTATATATTATTATATATCCCCGATTAAACTCACCCTAAATCCCACAAATTAAAAGAAACAAAAAAAACCCTCTCCTAATTTAGCATGCTAGGGAGGATGATAACAAGCAGTCACCCCCATGATTCACATCGGCGTCAGCCACACGCACCAAGGTCACCCCCAGCCTCCGTTGTGAGTCATCTTCTGGCACTAAAATACGACGACGGGTCTCCACGGTCTTCCACACGCCCCACTCATCGGTCGTCCACTTCACACCATCACCGGCCGCAGCCCCCCATCCCGGAACCCGTCGAAGCCAGCACTGCCCATCGTCCTGCAACAGCTTGCTTCATGAAACCGCTGAAACTGCACGATGCGACACAACCCCCTCAAATCATGCCGCCATACCACTTGTGATTCTGACCGGTGTTTCGTCTCACCATGCACATCAACATGTGTCGTGCATCCCTACACCGACGCTGCTCAACGATGATGTGCCCCCTATCTATGGTTCTGATAACTAGAATGCCACCTTCATCCAATCACTGCCCGCAAAAACGGGCCAAAACAACCATCCCCCTCAATTAGGACCAAAGAAGCAGTGATTGAGATTTGAACCCAGCTCAAATGCAGTATTACGGGGCACCTCAACCACTAAATAAAACCCAACTGCTTACTACTAATATTAATACTAATATTACTACTATTATTACAAATATTATTACTATTATTATTATTATTATTATTACTATATTTGAGATGATAGGAATCCACCCATCTACAGGGCCAGTGATAGCGAGGCGCATGGTGATTCAATCTAGTGAAATGGTAGGCTTGTGCAGTTTTGTAGGGGATTTTCTGCAGTGCTAATGAACTATCGGCAGTGACGACGTGCTATAGCGAGGCACTGGGGCGATGAAGATGCAAATGATGAAGGTGTGGGATAATTTTTATATATGGGTTTTTTAGTTTTTTTATCAAAAAGGGATAGGGTTAACAATATTTTTAAAAATGGGTCTCAAGATGCATGAACCCGGTTCACGCATCTTCCCTCCGCCAGAGATACGTGAACCCCATTCACACATCCTGCGCAGATGTGATAAAATATACATGAACCCTATTCACACATCCTTCGAAGACGGGATGAAGGATGTGTGAACTTCATTCATGCATCTCACTGAGCTAAATCTATAAAAGGAGTCTCCCCCCACAAAATTCATTCTTCTCCTCTAGATTTTGCTGCAAAGCCCTGCATAATTTCTTTCTCAACAAATATTTGTTGCTTTTAAGAATGTACAATTTCTATTTAAATTTTCAATTGTTTAATTTTGTTTATTTATTTCATTTTTATGATTTATTTATTTGATTTGTGATATGTAGAAATTAGTGTTTGTTTGTATGGTTTATTTACTTCATATGTATTGATGTGTAAATTAGTGTCTTTTGTATGATTTAATTTTTGAATAGTGTGTATGTTGTATGAATTTGTATTAAATGTTTAGGAAACTTAATTATATTATGTCTAAAATGTTGTATGAATTCATATTGACTATTTATGAAAATTAAATATGTTATAAAATATTTTATTTTGAATGTAATATTAATTTAAATTATAATATTTTATACACTAGTTATATAATTTATGAATAATATATTAGTTATATGTATCATATTTAAATTTATTAAAAAATATATAGAAAACTCTTTTTGTTAATGGTATAAAAACATTTTTGTATAAATAATAATTTTAAATTATATTAGTTATAATTAAATTTATTAAATGTTATTAATAAATATATATATACACACATACAAATTGAAAAGTTAATTTTTTGGAAAAGAGGTTTAGATATTTAATATATATTTCATCTAGTAATAGATATAATAAGTATACCAAACAGCATGGTAAGTTGTGTGATGATTGATCTTGAGATGACCAACCAATGAATAATTGAAATTGCATGTCTTATTTTGTGAATGTGGTTATTTAATTTATAATAATTGCATTTATTTTTCCATATTGATGACATGTGAGTCATCTCTAACTAAGTATGTAAGGACCTTCATGTCCGCTTAAAAAAATTATGTATTCCATTCCCCTAAACCCCCTCACATGCATGTGAGTAAATTTGTAATTAAAAGACAATCAACAAGAGGTGTCCCTGAAGAGACGTCCCCAAAAAGGTGTCCCCGAAGAGACGTTTGAGAACAAGCATTCTACAGGAGGCGTTGCTGTTTGAAAGGAGACTAGCAGTTGTAGAAATATTTGATAATAGAGACTCCAGGAGTCTACCCATAGGTTTTGGTTAGTTTATCAAATAATGATAAACTAATCGTAAGTCTCAATATCAAGTCAGGATTATTTCATAAGTAATTAAAATATATAACGTTATATTAAATTTCCTTTGGTAATAATACCACCATCACTATACCTCAATAGTGATAAATCAATACATTAAAAAGGTCTCAAGATAAAGTCAATTATTCAAAACCAATTTAAATAATGTAAAATTTTTACGTAGTATATAATATTTTATTAATTACTTTTTTATAGGTAATAATATATGTGAAAATATATTGAAACGGTGAGGCCATTTATACTGAGAAGGGATTTAGCTACAGCATTCCACCTTTCAGAGTGTTAAATCTTCATGGTTGTATGACATTGGATGCAGTTCACAATAAGATTCATAATTAGTTAAAATTGAGGGTCGATCAATCCATTGCTTCAATAATATATCGACATCTACAACATCCTAAACGTTTCGGGGACACAGATTACCCTTTGGTCGATGATGATGATTGGATGGATGCATCTTCTTTATTTAGATAGTAGTGTGCTAATGTTTTGATGGAGTTGTATGTGGTGATTTCTGATATATATGTGGTGCAACCAACTACTACAGAACTATGTTTTGTGAACTCTGTAGAAATTGGTTCTTCACATCAGTCTTTTTCATTGCATCTTTATCATATGAATCATGTGATATAAGTAAATTATGAAGAAGATGATCAAGATTTGGAAGGAAATGTAGATGGCATCCCTTTGTCTGCTGCTATAGTGAATGAAAGTTTATCTGAGGAAGAAAAATATGGGGAGCCATCAGGAGATGATGTGGGTGAGGGTGATGTGGGGAATGAACCTTCTGAGGTTCCTTTGAGAGAAAGGAATCCACGACATCCACCGGTTAGTGGTAATCATCCTTCAGTATTGAGTTCCTTAGTTGAAGGAATGTCTTGTGAACAACATGTTGATTGGGATGTCATTACACCAGCTTCTAAATTCCCTAGCATTATAGGGAATAGGTCTGCATCAAATGATAACTTCATCTATGTTGGGAAAGAGTTTGAAAGTAAACTGGCCATGAAAAATGTGATAAAGAAATACCACATTGAGCGACATTTCACATTTTTGGTTGATGAGTCAAAGAAGAAAAAATATCTCATTTTTTGTGAAAAACATGGTCCAAAATGTAAATTTTGATTAAGGGAAATATTTGATAAAATTTATTCATGTTGGAGGATAACCAAATTAGAAGGGACGCACACTTGTGTGCATCTAAACTTGTCGCAGGATCACTCTTCCCTTGATTCAAAGTTTATATCAAATGTTATTTGTGAGATGATATGAACATGTTAGGATGTTCCTATTTCCCTCATTTAGGAAAGAATTCAACAGTTGTATAACTATAAGATATCATATAACAAATCATGGAATGAAAAACAGAAGGTAATTATAAAAGTGTATGGTGATTAGGATGAATCTTATGCAATGTTGCCACATATTATGGAATTATTGACTCTCAATAATCAGATTGTTCATCAGTTGGGTACTGTTGAGTATGTATCCCCAAATCACCAACACCAGTGCAAAAAAAATTATGTTAGTTATTTTTTATTTTTTACGTCGGTTTTTGGCCGACATTATTACAGGAAACATTATAAATATTGTTTTTTACATCGGTTATTTTAAAACCGACGTAAAAAACAGAAATCTGAATCATTTTTCACGTTGGTTCCTAACAAACTGATGTGGAAAAATTCTTCAAATTTGTGATTTATTACATCGGTTTTTAAATAAATGATGTGGTATATCATTTATTACGTCGATTATGTAATAATCGATGTAATAAACTATGCCTTCAAAGCGTTTTTCGCATCGGTTATTAAAAAACCAACGTGATAAACCAGTCTGCGGAGCATTTTTTCACATAGGTTATTATTTAACCAACGTGAAAACATATATACTGTGTCAGTTATTTAATAACAAATGTAAAAAACCATTCCCATACATTTCTTACGTTGGTTATAAAATAATCGATGTAAAAACCAGTCTGCGAAGCATTTTTCGCATCGGTTATTATTTAACCGATGTGAAAACATATATACTACGTCAGTTTTTAAATAAACAACATAAAAAACCATTCCCATGCATTTATTACTTCAGTTATAAAATAACTAACATAAAAACCAATTTTTTTTTAATAAAATCGTTCAACCATTGATATGTTATGCCAAAGAAGACCTGAAACAAGCAGAAAATAGACCAAAACCTGACCAGAATACATACCAAAAAAACATTAGAACTAGAACAAAATAAGAAAAACCAAAGAAAAATTAAACATTCACATACATAACATTCAAAACTTACAATGTTAACTAAAAAAACCTAAACCCCTTGGACAGCCCCTACCCCCATGGATAGCCCCCCACGACACCCTCCCACCACTAGAAATCCCCCTGGACACCCCCTACACCCTGGACACCCTCCCACCCCCTTGGACAGCCCCCACCCCTGGACATCATCCCACCCACTGTACACCACCCCACCCCACTGGACAGCCCCCCACCCCTGGACACCCCCCCCACCCCTGGGACACCCCCACCCCCTGGACACCCCGCCACCCCTATGGACACCCCTCCCACCCCCTCGATACCCCCCACCCCTTTAGACACCCTCCACCCCCTGGACACCCCCCACCCACCCCATGGACACCCCACCCCCTAGACACCCCCACCCCCTAGACAACCCCCCTAGAACCCCCCCCCCCCCACACCCCCTGGACAGCCCCCCCCCCCCCCACCCACCCTGGACACCCCCTACCACCCTAGACAGCCCCACCCCCTAGATACCCCCACCCCCTGGACACCCCCACCCCCTGGACACCCTCCCACCCCCCTCGACAGCCCCTCTACCCCCCTGCCCAGCCCCTCTACCCCTGGATATCCCCCACCCCCTGGACACCCCCCCACCCTCTAGACACCCACTACCACCCTGGACACCCCCCCCCGGATAGCCCCCCACCCCCTAGACACCCTCCCACCCTGACATCCCCACCCCCTGGAAACCCCCCCCCCCCCCCACACACACACACCCCTGGACACCCTCCCCACCCACTGTACACCACCCCACCCCACTGGACAACCCCCCACCCCCTGGAACCCCCCCACCCCCTAGACAGCCACCCTACCCCATGGATACCCCCCCACCCCCTACCACCCTGGACATCCCCCCCCCCACCCCCCTATACACCCTCCCACCCCCTGGACACCCCTACCACCTGGACACCACCCCACCCCACTGGATAGCTCCCCCACTCCTAGACACCCTATCACCCCCTAGACACCCCCCCCCCCTCCCCACCCCCTATACACCCCACCCCCTGGACAGCCCCCCCACCCCCTGGACAACCCCCACCCCCTGGACACCCCCCCCCCACCCCCTCGGACACCCCCCACCCCCTGGACACCCCCCATAGACATCTCCCCACCCCCTGGACACCCCGACACCTTGGACATGCCCCCCACCCCCTGGATAGCCCCCCAACCCCTGGACACCACCCCGCCCCACTGGACACCCCCCCTCGACACCCCCCACCCCCCATGAAACCATTACTATGATCTACCAAAGTATGAAACAAGTAGAAACCAGACCAAAAGCAGACCAGAATTAGACCAGAATCCATACCAGAAAAACATTAAAACTAGACCAAAACAAGAAGAACCAAAAAAAATAAACATTCAAAATAACATACAAAACTTACAATGTAACCTAAAAGAAACTAAATCCAACCAAAACAACTACCAAATACAAATTATAATTACAATATTAAAAATTACATTTTACACTACAAAAAAACTAAAATCCAATCAAGCCTGTAAAATAATTTGATCATTCCACTTGTAAGTGTTTGACCTCTTGAGCACTATAGGGTTGAGGGTCATCAAATAGATACAAATTAAAAGGATAGTAGTTAACATTTATAATGAATAAATCAAATGAAATATTATGGCAAAGTTTATAAGAAAATATTACTAGGTCAAACTTCACAAGTGTTCCAGTTGTAATTATTTCATACATAAATATTAACATATAATATTTGCATTCGACGACGACTTTTTGTTCATGAAAATTATTTTTAAATGATTTTCAATTCAAAATATCGTTTTTATGTAATGCATTGAAAAGTACAAATTATAAATGTATATTTACCTTTACTTTTACATATTTAATCTTGGCACTCTTTTTCTTTGTGTTTTTTCAAAAGTAGACCCATCCCCTGTTAGAAAATAATACGAATGAAATAAATTTAAAATTCATTATAATATAAACAACTATTAAGAAATTAAAACTTACTTTTCCAACATATTCTTAAAAATTCCTCGCACATCACCATGGACAGAGCATATCCAATAAAGTGTTTTCTCCCTTGAAAAAAAACACCTAACATCTAATGATCGCTGATATAAAAGAAAATTTAAGTTTAGTGGTTTTTTATGTTAAAATAAAATGAACACTTGTCCTGATATATGTTTCATACCTCTCACAAAAAGGAATCATCCAACACTGCGTGATTATATTATGTTCAAATTGTACAGTTATATAAAGTGTTCTTTGTTCCCCATTCAATGCATGTGCTTCAGGGGAAATCAAATACGGGTCCATGAATCCATATACATATGTCCGATCATTATTCTCACACATGTTATAAAGATACCTAATACAAAACAGACATAAGTATGCATTTTTAATAAATATAACACAGGGAAAGGTGTTAAGACTTACATAGAAAAAATCTACACCATGTTGATGCCCAACTTATCTCCAGTAACAAGATCCATGATATTATTTTTCACAATCCCCACATTTATTGCACATCCACAAACATGATATTTCATTGGAAACTCATAATGATCCAGCAACAAATTTGAATATCTTAACAATCTGTCAAGACTACTAGAATCTATATCTGATGTCATAGTTATCTATCTTTGTTGTTGTCTATAAATTATTTATTTACCTTTAAATTATTAATATAAAAATAAATAGAAAAATATATTAGTTTTTAAATGTTAAAACAAATTTAATAAAAAATAAAATAAAAGATATAACATACATACCTCTATGGTAATGAGTCGCAAAATTCTGGATGTCCAAACTAAAAAGTGGATGATACTGTGTCCAACTATCATCACCTCATTTGTAGGTAATGGTACTCGAGCTGATCTATCTATAATATCTTGTACAATGAACCTATGATGCTCTACCTCTAACTATTGATGATGAACTGTATCTCTTATACAATATATCAGCCCATATGAAACTATATGATGGTGAGGATCATCAATATACAACTCACAATAAGTAGGAAGTTGTGGCGGAGGAGTAGGATAAAAATGGGGTCTACAGGCTGAGGTGAGGAAGTAAGAGCTACTGGCAGAGGTGGAGGATAAATAATGGGGTTTGCAGGGGGAGGTGGAGGAGTGGGAGTTGTGGTATGAAATTGTCTTTGCATGTCTACAAACATAGACTGTATCGACGCTCTAATATTTTCTTCCATATTCACATTAATATTATGAACTTCAGCCTCCAAGGATTCTTTTTTTTATAAACATCCTCAATGGAAGAAGTTGAATAATGTGGAAACACTTTTCTTACCGATACACCCGTTGGATATACTCATACACGACCAGGTGTTCGGGCTTTCCCCAATGATGCAGATAAAATATCTTGCCTCCCAGTAGGTGTAAATATCCCATGTAAGCTCTGATCCTCAAGAGAATCATGTATTAATTAATTGAACATTTATATAATTATTAAAATTATATAAATAATATAATTAACTTAAATAAATAAAATAAATATCTTATAATCCTCTCAGATATGATTCTCGGTTCTTCCTAAAAGATATTTCCCCTTTTTCTCATCTAATATCTCTTCCATTTTTCATGTATAGATGGAGGGGATAGAGGGGAAACCTCTCTAGAGCTTAAAGACTCAGCTCTTAGTTTTGTAATTTTCCGCCATCATTTGTTCTTCAAATAATGTATACCCTCCCTGAGATAAACTATGAGGGTATACATTTTTAGATTGGATCTCCTGATGAGTTGTACTTATTTGTTGTAAATTAAGAATAAGAAATCATTAACAAAAAATTAATAAGATCATTTATATAAGAAAGATTATAAAAGTTTACATTTCCCTTAACAAAAATGAATATTTTCTTCTACTTTCAAAAAATTGTCTTTATGTGTCTTCATATATGAAGGATATATATGACATGGATTTTCATGATTCCTATGACCAAAAATGAAATCAGATGTGAGGGTTGATTTGAGATCCCTCCATCTCCTTGCATCCATCGATAAACATTTCCTCCTGACTCCTCCAGTTTCAGAAATATCAAATGTCATCTGATAAAGAAGAGGTAAAACATATTATACTAGAAACATTTAAAGATTAGTTAAATAATAAAAAAAGATCTTACCAAAAATAATCTCCCATAATTGAGATATTATCTCTTTGTCCACACTTCTCCAATCATTATACAAAATTCTTACTATGATTTTACCCTGAGTTGATACAAAACTATTGAAATCTTTTGTATTTGGACCTCTAGGAATATCATTCTCATAAAACTCAATGAGTATACTTTGGTCCTAGCTACAGGCAAGTGATAATTTGGTAAACATGTGCAGCCATGTTTACTAACTCTTGAAGTCTTCTTTGTCATTATGAGAGCACATGAGAAAGATTGGGGAACATCAAGAGGAGCATGTGAATGTTCCTCCCCAGAGGTATGATCATGATGCTCATCTCTAGAATCATGTGGTTGATCAACTGATTGATCTGTCATTATCCTTCAAGTCAAAAAATCAAACATTAGTTCAAAAATATACAAATTCAAATATTACAATACTAATGTAACAAAAAATGGAAAACTAAACTAAGTTACGTAATAGTAAACATGGTAAATATGGTAAGCATGTTAAACAATGGTAAATATGGTAAACATAGTAAACATGGTAGTGTAATTTTAATTCAAAAAAATCAATAAATATATAAGTTAAGTAAAGGTAAACTATGGTAAACTAAGGTAAACATGGTAAATGTGGTGAACATGGTAAACATGGTAAAGTAATTGTCATTCAACAAAATCAATAGATATATAAGTTACGTAATGGTAAACATAATAAACTAAACTAAACAAAATTAAAATAAACAAAAATTTCTAACATTTTATGAAAATAATAAATGTAAATAAGAAATAAACATATGTTACCTATAATATTATGAATGTACAAATGGATTGTTTTCCCAAATTCCTTCATCATGATCATTCCTTATGGCACAAATCATGGTCTTCAACATGCTCATCATTATTTTCTGCTAATCTTTTCCATTGAAGTAAGGATCTCACATAAATCAGCATCTTCATCAAGTTGATCCTCACCAACATATTATTTTTTCCATTGTAAAACAAAATACCACTACATGTCTAATTGATCAACTACATAGAAAATCTATTTTGTATGTGTTTTCATTATAAAAGAATTTGTTGTGTCTTCCAATCTATTCAGATTAACAACTTTCATTCCAAATTCATCGTGTCTGACACTATTGTTACCGATAAACCATTTGAAGTTAAAAACAGAAACTTTAATTTTAAAGTAATCAACCTCTCATATTTCTTTAATGACTCCATAATATTCACTTAATGTAGAAATTGGGTTTTTTTTTAGAACTCAAAAAATGCATTGCTTCTGCAAACACCAATACACCACTATTCTGAACTGCGCTTCTGTTGTCCTGAGATTTCATATGAAATGTATATCCATTAATGTCATACTCGAACCATGTTTACACATTTAAAATTAGACCACCCAGTAACCATATTAATGTCTCTGATACATCTGATCTACCAAACAAGGTTTTTTTAAACCATGGAAAAAATGTTTTATTGTGCTCATTAAAAAACCACATTTCTTTCTTCTTTAGATGACATTGTTTCAAATCATTAATATGAAATGTGATATACGGTTGAGCATCAACTATGTTATTCAAGATGTAAAATTCTACCTTATTCATCTGTTCAGCTAACAATGATTTGACTTTTAAGCCACAAATCCCCTTTCCCTCATTATTAACTTGTTCATGGAGAGATGGAGGAAAAACTATGTGCTCCGCTGCAGCCAAGTAGCTCGTAAAAAACTCCGCAACCTCCTCAGAAATATACTTTTAAATAATGGAGGCTTCGGTTCAATATGAATTCTTAACACACCCCTTCAATATTTTCATATACCTTTCAAAAGGATACATCCAACGAAGATATACAGGTCCACAAAGCTTTATTTCTCGAACCAGATGAACCATTAAATGCACTATTATATTAAAAAAATATGGAGGAAAATAAATTTCCAATTGACAAAATATAGAAATTACATTATTTTCAAAAATGTTCAAATAATTCACATCAATCACCTTATTACAAATTGAATTTAAAAATAACACAACTTAATTATAGTCTTTTTTGACACGGATGGGAAATATTCCATGCAATGAAACTGGTAAAATTTGTTACATCATGACGTGACAATCATGATATTCCATACCTATCAACTTCAAATCCTTCAAAGAGACAAAAAAAATTACATTTGAAGAATAACATTGAGGCACTTTGATATCATGAAGACACTGACAAAAGCTAATTTTCTTCCTCTTGGATAGTTTATGACAAGCCGTGGGAAGAAATTTTCATCTTATAATAGGAGTGGGAGCTAACTCCAAACGTTTTCCCATTGATAGTAATTCTAATTTTATATTTAACCCATCTTTAGTATTTCCTTTAATATCTAACAATGTTCCAATCAAACTGTCGTAGATACTCTTCTCCACATGCATGACATCAATATTATGTTTCACTTCATGATATCTCTAATATGGTAGCTCAAAAAATATTGATCTTTTCTTCTCAAATATGTCTATCATTATTAGATTTATGTGTCTTTCCCAATATCACATCAAGGTTTTTCACCCTCTCAAAATACACATTAGGGGATAAAGGTTTTGGAGCAATATCAAATTCATGTGATCCATTGAATGCCTTTTTTATTATTCTATAAGAGTGATCCATAGGCAAAAACTTTCGATGACCCATGTATACTTTTTTTCTCCCATGATGCAATTGACAATATAAAGTCTGTTGTTCGCAAATTGGACATGCTTTATGCCCCTTAACACTGTATCCAAAAAAATTTCCATACGCTGGGAAGTTATTTATAGTGAACATAAGCACTGCATGCAGTTGAAAATATTCTATTTTATAAGAATAATACACCCTAATACCATCCTCACATAAAAGTTTCAATTCATCAATCAATGGTGATAAGAAAACATCAATATCATTTCTAGGTTGCTTCAGACCAGAGATCATTATACTCAACATGACATATTTTCACTTAATACAAACTTCAGGAGAGAGGTTGTAAATTACCAATAAAACAGGCCATAAACTATGTGTGCTACTGAGGGTTCGGTATGGATTCATTCCATTTGTGAACAACCCAAATATGAGATTTCTAATTTAATTTCCAAATGTAGGATATTGCTCATCAATTTTCTTCCATTGTGGACAATCAGCTGGATGACGTATTTTTCCATCACATATCCTCTCATCAGCATTCCATCTTAACCTTTTTGCATCATGTGAATTATCAAATAAACATTTCAAATGATGAATTATAGGAAGATACCAAAATACCTTGGTAGGGATCTCTATAATCTCTACATTAGCCTATGATTTTTCTTTCAACTTATATCGTGATGTCCCACATTTAGGAAACTCTGACAGAAATTCATATTCCTTACTATATATCATACAGTCATTCGGGCAGGCATGTATTTTCTTGTATCCCAATCCCATTGGGAATAATATTTTCTTGGCCTTATAATGTGAATCTGGGATATTGTTGTCTTTTGGAATAATGTCTTTCAACAATTGTAGCAACTCTGTAAAAATTCTATCACTTCATCCATGTTTCTCCTTCAAGTTAATCAATCTTAACATCGACGAAAAAACAATAAATTTTTTACAACAAAGATACAATGATTTTTAAGCATCAATATATAGACGCACAACTATCGGTTCTATCTCAATTTGTTCTGCTGCAATATCACAAATCATTTATTCAATTCCATCGAAGTTATCATCTTGCAAATCATCATCATCAGTAGATCTGACATTCTCTCCAATTTCACCATTCCAAATCCAAGGGCTATAACTCTGATTAAAACCATGACAAATCATATGATCTTTGATCTCTTTACTTTTCAACTTCTTTATATTCAAACATTTCAGGCATGGACATAAAAAAATGCCAGTGCTTGGAACATTTCGTTTAGAAAATTCCAAAATGGCATCAACACCTTCCTCATATTCATTACTCATTTGATGCACCGTAATCCAACTTCAACTCATTATTACCTATAATAAATATCAAAATTATACATCTTGTTAAGATAATCCAATTTTATATTTATTGAAAAAAATCATAATTTGAATGGAAAAAAAAATAAAATATATGCGTATTTGAAAAAGATATGCATGAAAATTATTTTAAAAAGAAAATATAGTTAGATATAACATTTTTAAATTCATCTTGGATACTTTATTATTAAGGTACACAAAGAATACATCCTGGTGCAACTGGATACCAAATTCACCCTTTTATAAACAAGAAATATGAAGTATAAATATTAAAATATGTATACATTCACTATTGAAAATTACACCTATCCCAATGATTTGAAACCATTGGGATAGCCCCTAAAATTGTTGGGATAGAATGTCTCAATGGTTTCACACACCGTTGGCATGATGGTCATTGAAATAGCCCTATACCAACGGTTCTACAAGAACCGTTGGTATAGGCTACCTTAAGTTTATATATGCCAACGGTTTCAATGAAACCGTTGGGATATATATATACCAACGGTTTCAATGAAACCGTTGGGATATATATATACCAACGGTTCAAGAACCGTTGGTATACATGTTGTACAGTATATAATCTATTCCAACGGTTTCACCCTTGGACACCCCCACCCCCTTGGACATCCCCCCAACCCCCTGGACAGCCCCCACCCCCCCACCCCCCCCCCACCCCCAGACACCCCCACCCCACTGGACACCCCCTACACCCTTGGACAGCCCCCTCACCCCTGGACACTCCCACCCCCCTGACCACCCCTACCCCCTTGGAAATCCCCCTCACCCCCTGGACACCCCCACCCCCTTGGACACCCCATGGACACCACCACCCCCTTGGATAGCCTCCACCCCTAGATACCCCCCCCCCTCCACCCTCTAGACTCCCCCACCCCCTGGATTCCACCCACCACCCCCTGGACACCCTTACCCCCTTGAACATCCCCCTCACCCCCCTAGACACCACCCCGCCTTGTTGGACACCCCCTAGACACCACCACCCCCCTTGGACAGCCCCCCACCCCCTGGACACCCCACCCCCCTCTGGACTTCCCCCCACCACCCCTGGAACCCCCCCCCCCCCTCACCCCCACCCCCCTAGACACCCCCTAACCCCTTAGATAGCCCCCTCACCCTTGGACACCACCCCCACCCCCCTAGACACCCCTACCCCCCTTGGACATCCCCCTCACCCCCACCCCCCTAGACACCCCCTAACCCCTTAGATAGCCCCCTCACCCTTGGACACCACCCCCACCCCCCTAGACACCCCTACCCCCTTGGACATCCCCCTCACCCCCCTGAACACCACCCCACCCCCTTGGATACCCCCTACCCCCTTGGACAGCCCCCCCCCCCCCCACCCCACCCCCTTGGACACCCCTGGACAACCCCACCCCCTTGGATAACCCCCCCCCCCTCTAGACACCCCCACCCCCTGGACAGCCCCCACCCCACCCCCACCCCTATGGAAAACCCCCCCAACCCCCGAGACACCCCCCTGGACACCCCCCCACCCCCTGGACACCTCCCACCCCACCCCCTGGACACTCCCCACCCCACCCCCTGGACACCCCCTACCCCCTTGGAAATCCCCTTAACCCCCCAGGACACCACCCCCCCCCCCCCCCCACCCCCTTGGACACCCCATGGACACCACCACCCCCTTGGATAGCCCCCACCCCCTAGACAGACCCCCACCCCCTGGACACCCCCCACCCCCTGGACACCCCCACCCCCTGAAAATCCCATACTCGCTTAGACAGCCCCTCACCTCCCTAAACACCCCCACCCCCTAGACACCCCGACCCCCTTGGACAACCCCCTCACCCTGCTGGACACCCCCTCCCCCCACCCCCTTGGACACCCCCACCCCTTTGGACAGCCCCCCCCCTATACACCCCCTAGACACCCCCACACACACATACACATGAAAGTACACGCACACACACATGATAAAACACACAAAAATCGTAAAATTTCATGATATAACTTATATGGTTTATTTTACCAGAAAATAATTTAGCATGGTATAAAATAACACTGTGACGCTTACCATGATAGTAAGAAAAAAGATAGAAAAATAACATCTCAAAACATAAGTTTAGGGCATCGTGAAAAATAAAAAATGAAATTAAGGCATGTGAGGCTTACTTTAGTGTTGTGAGTCGACCTGATAGATCTAGTGATAATAAAGATGATGAATGATGTTGGAAAAATGAGGTTGGAGAGCACGACTTCGAATAATAATTTCTAGGTTTTCTACGCGAGAGAGACGAGTCGCAGGTCACCCAATTGAAGAAAATAGAATGACAGAATACGGGGCGCAATAAATCATTTAAAAGCTTTATCATGCCAGTTATTTAATAACTAACGTGACAAATTATTATTTTTATGTTTATAATGTCAGTTATTTAATAACCAGCATAGAAAATCCTTTATCGTGTCGGTTATAAAATAACCGACATGATAAATGGCATTTTATCTGATCAGTTATTTTATAACCGACATGATAAATCACTGATATTTGATTTATCACGTCAGTTATAAAATAACCGACATGATAAATCACCTAGATTTCATCTTTCACATTGGTTATAAAATAACCGACGTGATAAACCAATTTTTCTAGATTTGCGCGTTGGTTATATAGAACCGACATGAAAAATGCCTATGTGTTAAACGTTTTTTTCACTAGTGCGAGTTGATTGAACAAAGGTGAAGTTGAATAGGATTTTTTGGGCATTCAGGTCATGCATTGCTACCTTTCCCTATTGTAAACAATTTATTCAGGTCATGGCACTTTCTTGTATGGTAAGTATACAGGTGTTCTACTCATTTCTGCCACACAGGATGGTAATCACGCTCCTCTGTCACTTTCTTTTGTTATTGTTGAAAAGGATAATTTTGAATGATGGAGCTGGTTTTTGGTATGTGTACGTGTCCATGTCACACAAAACCAGGGTGTGTGTCTGGTATCTGATCTCCATCGAGTGATTATACAGATCGCGACTAGTGATGGGGTTTTATGGACTAAGCCGAATTCTTATCATCGTTATTATATTATACATATTTCAATTAATGTGCATAAGTATTTCAGAGATGAGGCCATAAAGAAGGTGATCCTCAAGTTGGGTATGTTTTTCTAAACTTAATTTTTTTAACAAAATTTAATATTCATTTTAATACATTATGTAAGATTTGGTGTCCTAGAACCAACTGGTTGTACTTTGATTACATGGATATTTAAGGTATTTAAATATTAAACATCGTATTACATATTGTTCATTATTCTGCATGACTATGATGTAATAATGTCCTAGAGTATTTCTTTCATTGATAAGGTCATGGCAGTTCCCCGCTATGATGAGAACCTTGAAATGTTATAACAATATTCTTAAATATAGTTATACATTTGGATGACATACTATGATGGGACACATAGCATGAAGACTGTCAGGTTCGAGTACTCGTAAGCAGATGAGACTTCCTCTCATGAAGTTCACACTTGGTAATCTCTAAGACAGGAGATTATGATAACAGACACACTGGTAGGAATTTTGCATGTTTTGGTGTCATCGAATATTTCTATCTGCAAGCGTGTTTATTGATCCTTAGACTTTAAGATTATCCTTAATACGTGTCACGACTCATGCACTTTGATTTACTGACGAAAACCATCACGTAGACAGTTGGCGGAAAGTAGGTTATGTCAGGTGCATCAAGAGTGGCATGTTATTAATGGATAATTCGATGAAGGATTTGTACCTTCCATTTATGGAAGTTGATATATCGACCCTTTGATTGAAATAGAACTGTCGCACGAAATTCCACGTCCATGGTGTAACGACGAGTTTATTTCAGGTAGTCAAAGAATAGTGTATCAAGCACAAAGGTTGGTGACACTATCATGAAACCTGCTTGATGAGATATTGAGACACAAGGATTATATTACATAGTAAACGTTCATATGTGGATGTCGTTGTTGTGACTTTAAGTTATTTCTCTTGGGTGTATTCACCCGTTGCTAGACAGTACTCTTGGACTTTAGGCAAGCCCGCCTAATGCCAACGAGAAAGAATCATAGATGGTCACACACTAAGTGTTTCTCGTGGTCTCGGTTAAATTTTATTTGAATTTAATTAATAAATATTATTCTCAAGACAGCAGAATAATTTTATTCAAGTTAAAATGATTACAAAAAATTAAATAAATATTTATTCACTAGATTGTGGGTAAAATATATTTATTTATTTTTATTTAACATTTTATAAATATTTATTTAATAGTATATAAATAAAATATTTATTTAAGAGAATAAATTATTTATTTATTTATTTGGGTTTTCAATAAATGGAAGTGGAGTTCGAGCGGACCAAGGCCAGTCCGATAGTAAAATAATTATAAATAATTATTTAACTAGTTGGAAAAAATTAAAATAATGCTGATATTATTTTATGATGTGGAATATTATTTATAATTCCATTTTGTGCAAGTTGGTGCACCATAAATAATGACACGGTATTATTATTAATATCATGGGTTTTCTCTAAGGTTACGAATGTATTTAATTTCTGTTATGCAATTAAATATTGTAACTGAAGCCCCGTGTCAATAAATATACACATACGTCTATTATGCCATGTACTGAACTGCACGGCTGGTGAATTGAGAATTGTTGAGCTAAACAATTTCTCTCTCGAATCCTCTTCTCTCCCCTCTCAAGAATGAGAGACGTTCTTTAAGGCTGAAGAACAAGCGATCAAGAATGACTGACACAAGACACTCTCTTCGCCATTCTAGCACCTGGAGAATGAGTGGTGTCAATCGGAGGTCATCGGAGCACGTATAGATCACAGCTAGAGGGATTCTAGTTTGTATTCTTACAAGCGCAATGAGATAATCTAGAAGGGTCATTACGAATGATCAACATCATCAATGAAAAAAATACCGAAGATTCGGGTATTCTTTTCTTTATGAAATTAATTAAATTAATTATAAACATGATGTGCAATATCCTCTATAAAGTTTTTGTGCCTCTTCCTTCTTTATCTAAATCTTTGATTCTATTCTGTGGAGACTGGATTTCATCGTCGTATTGATCTTGGAATAATCATTGATCAGGTAAAAATTATAGTTGGGTATCGTTCCAACCGCGTTTCCGCTGTGCCCGGAACAAACAAGTGGTATCATATAGAGGTTACATCATAATTTATAATTATTTAAAAATTTCATTAATGATTTACACATTTAATAATTTAATTGTTTCAATTCAAGTTAATCGTTCTACAAATATGAATCTCGAGATTTGTTCCTCCTCTTTCGTTACTCGTTCACCATACAGAAATGATCTTTTCTTTTAATTTTGATTAAAATAAAATAGAGGATCTCATTCGAAGGTGACAAAGGTTCCTAGTCGTACAACACCAGAACACACAGTGTGTATTTGGCAGTACACACCGGGTAATCAAGGTTCAATGCACCGGGTCTGGTCCGCCAAACCAAGTCGTGCCATTGGAGTTTTTCCAAGTCTTAATGACTCCGTGTGTTGACCAGGAATAGGTGGCATGCAGTTTATGGATTACATACTTTGTGGTCCACTGGACACGGCGTGTAGTCCCTTTGGGTTAGGGTTGGACTGTGTACCCCATACATGGCTTTCCTGGATGGAGACTGTGTAATGAGGAACTACATGGTGTGTGGCCCACTGGACATGTCGTGTACTCTGAAGATTTTTGAAGTACAGTCACATGTTGTTTCCTCAGGTGTGTACTTAGGATGGACAATGAACTATAGTACACGTCATTTTGTTGGAACTACATGTCGTGTACTCATCCAAATTACACAAATTTATTAAAATTTATTATTATATTATACAAACCCTTGAGATGTGTATCATCGTGCATGTGTAAAGCTAAGGAACAACACATAATAGGTATTTTATATATATGTGTTTAATTTAACATCTGCGTAATGTTCATTTCTACTCATTGGGTTGTTATGAATAGGAATTCACCAGGTTTCCTCCAAGGTACAAATTATGTACAAAGATAATTTTAAATGAATTTATTTGTTTAAAATTATGATGGATGAGAATCTCAAGTAAATTCATAAAAGGGTGTAAGATAAAAGGATTGATTAATTAAAGATGGTAATTAATTAATTTGAGCGCGATTTATCTTAAACAAGAACGATTAAAGAATTGAATTCTAGTTTTATTTATGCATAAATATTGTTGCATGTATGGATGATCATGAGCTAGAAAAAGACCTCTGTGTGTGGATGGTTTCTTTTAATTTATTTATTTAAATTAAATTTGTTGGCCTGCGAGACTTCTCCTCATTAATATGTAGGGCCTGCGTGCCCAAGATTTCTTTTTTGTAAAACCCTTTTTTACCCCTCACCTGTGTGTGAGTTAAAAAAAAGGCATATGCAATGGATGGAACTCCCAAGCTAGTGGAGGTAGTTCAAGTTGGAGCTGAGACGAAATCAATCTCAGGAGATACAAAGGTGGGCAGGTGTAAAGCTATAAACATAAACCCAAAAGTTTCAAGGTGTTTATCCCCTGGGTTAGGGTTAGTTTATCAACTGATAGATAAACTAACCATTAGAAAATCTCATGATAATACCCTTTTCTTTATTTTATATCTGTCAGATGCATGGTTTATCATTATGGATATGTTATCACGATCACATAATTAATGAATTAAACAAGCATGCAAGATGAAACTAAAATAAATCAGGCTTATGCGTAAATATTATCAAGATACGGTTAATCACTTAAGTAAGTTCCACTTAATATTAACAAGCATGTGATAATGATAATAATCAATTCACACATAAGAGATAAAAATCCCTCAAATAAAATATTATGTCAGACCAAGCCTTTCGTTACTTGATTAAGGGAAAAACTCAATAAAACTATATGTTTGACCAACCCTTTTTGGGACACTTACTTTTATACAGGAAGATCGTATAAAATATTTTAGATTGACTTAACCATATTACATCAAGAGGAGTAGCTCTTGCTAGACTTGGTGTAATATTGGAGGTAAGAGTTGAGGAAATCCAAAGTCAGGATTTCAGGATTGGGGAGTCCACTCAACAGACCAAGGAGCTACAAACCCGTAGTTGGCAAAGACCTGCCTACCTAAATACCTTCAAATAGATTTACCATCCCTTTTGGGGGTTATGCAAAGGGGGATATGGATCCTTTCCACTAGAATTTCATGGAAACTGGACATTTCGAGTTCAATGGTGAGGGCCATTGGGATTTGATAAAATAGTGGGAGACTTAATTTATTATTTCTCATAAAAATGTAATCAATAAAGTACTAATGATCTTCTATTTTAATTTTAGAATAAAAATGACAAGCTCATCAACCACACTATCCCTGCGATCAATTCTGGATAAAGACAACATCCTCACCAGCAGTAACTTCTAAGAATGGTTTAGATGCCTTCAGGTTATCCTATGCCATGAATAGAAGTATTATGTGTTGGAGTCAGCCTGATCTGCCTGCAAAAGAGGCGAGTGATGAGGATTTCCTGGTCTATGAGAAACATATAAACGATGCGGTCGACGTTCAATGTTTGATGCTATCATCAATGTCTAGTGATCTCATAAAGTCTCATGAAAACATGGATGTTTATAGCATGTCTGAGCACCTCTGTGGTCTTTACCAAGAGAGAGAAAGACAGGAAATTTTTGAGATATCTAAGGCACTCTTTCAGAGTAATCTTGGAGAGGGTGCCCTAGATGGGCCTCATGTAGTCAAGCTCATTGGATACATTGAGCGCCTGGAGGTTCTAGGGTTTAAAATCCCTAAATAATTGGGCACTGATCTCATTCTCGCATCACTCCCTCAAAGCTTCTCCATCTTTGTTGTTAATTTTAATATGAACAACATTGAGAAGTCTCTATCTGATCTTCTTACCCTCATTCGCCAAGTAGAAAAAGATATGAAGTGCAAAAAGACTTATGTCCTTATGGTGAATAAGATGAAAGGGAAGGCGAAGAGCTTTAAGCCCAAATATTCTTCATGACCTTCTAAGAAAAGAAAGATCAAAGGGGAGGCAAGGGAATAGGATTCTGTTTGTTTCACATGTGGCAAGAAAGGTCATTGGAAGAAGAACTGCACCCAGCCTAAGAAGAAAGGGGAAGCTTCGGGTGCGTTTGTTATTGAATGCAATCGATCTGTTTCTAAAAATTGGGTATTAGATAGAGATTGTGGTGCTCACATATGTATCCAAATATAGGAACCAAGTAGATTTAGAAAGATTGACTGAGGGGAGGTAGATCTGCGAGCAGCCAACGGAGCCAGACTTTCTATTGTATCTATCAGGGGCTACCACCTTACGTTGCCAAATGGGGTGATCTTGGTGTTAAATGGTTGTTATTATGTTCCCTCTATTACTAAAAACATTATTTTTGTATCCAGATTAGATACAGATGGATTTGTTTTCAAGTTTGGAAATGAATGTTGTTTCTTTTACAAAGATAGCATTTGTTTTGGTAGGGCACATTTATACAACGATCTTTACGTGTTGGATTACACAAACCAAGTAATGGCAATCGATAATAAAGATACTTCACATGACTCATACCACACCCAACTTTAGCATCACCAGCTAGGTCATGTAAACGAGAAATGCTTGACAAAGTTACATCAAGATGGATATTTAGATTCGTTCAAACAAAAACCACTTCACGTATGTCATGCATGTTTACAAGGCAAAATGACCAAAGCCCCATTTAGTGGGAAAGGAGAAAGGGATAAAGAACTTCTTGAATTGGTTCATATTGATGTGTGTAGACCATTTCTAATTGAAGAAAGGGGTGGGTACTCATACTTGATAACTTTTACTGATGATTTTAGTAGATATGGATATATCTACTTAATGATGTATAAGTCAGATTATTTTGATAAGTTCAAAGAATGCAAGAATGAAGTTGAGAACCATCTTGGTAAGAAGATTAAGAAACTCCGCTTAGATCAAGGTGGAGAATATCTTAATCAAGACTTCATTGATTACTTATAGGAGTTTGGGATACTATCCCAACTCACTCCTCCTTACACGCCCCAGTGGAATGGTGTGAGCGAAAGGAGGAACTGCACCCTGTTGGACATGGTGAGATCAATGATGAGTCATGCGAGTCTTCCATTATCCTTTTGGGGATATGCGTTACAAACAGCAGCACACATACTAAACCAAGTTCCATCTAAATCTATAAATGGTATTCCATATGAGTTATAGAGTGGAAAGAAAGCCATGTTATCGAATTTACATGTGTGGGGAAGAGATGCATTTGTTAAGGACTTTTTAGGTAACAAACTTGCACCCTGAGGCACAAAGTGTACCTTTATAGGATACCCCAAGGAAACAAGGGGATATTACCTACACAACCCCTAAGACAAAAAGTTTATAGTGGAAAGACATGTAATATTCCTTAAGAGGGAGCACATCTCCAAAAGAGATAGTGGGAACGAGATAAACTTCAATGAAGTTGAGGCTCAAGGTACATAAGAGTTGGTACAGGAGCAGATTCCACAAAGGCCCATGGAAGAAAGAACTGTTCCAGAGACACAAGAACTACGTAAGAGAATAAGAGAGGTTAGAGAACCGAAATGGTACGGTTTTCTAGTTACTGAGGATGGTGACTCATTATTAGTTGATAGTAATGATCCTCTAACCTACAAGGAAGCAGTAAGTGGCACAGATGTTGCCAAGTGGAAAGAAGTCATGAATTCTGAAATGGATTCCATGTACCAAAACCAAGTCTGAATTTTGGTAGATCCTCTAGTTGATGTAAAGCTTGTTGGTTTCAAATAGGTACTCAAGAAGAAATTGGACATGGAAGGACAATTCAATACCTATAAGGCATGACTGATTGAAAAAGGGTTCAAACAGCATCAAGGAATTGACTACGACGAAACCATTTCACCAGTTGCAATACTGAAATCCATCAAAATACTATTGGCCATTTCCACTTACCATGAGCATGAGATTTGGAACATGGATGTTAAAATAGCCTTCCTTAATAGAAACCTTCAGGAAGATATCTACATGACACAACCTGGAGAATTTATGACTCCAAAGGATGCCAATAAGGTATGCAAGTTGTATAAATCTATTTATGGATTAAAGAAATCATCTAGGTCATGGAACATTCATTTTGATGAATCCATAAAAAAATTTGGTTTTATCAAGAACGAATGTGAGCCTTGTGTCTACAAATGGATTAGTGGGAGTGCAGTCATTTTCTTAATAGTATATGTTGATAACATATTAATTATTGGAAACAAGATACCAGTCTTACAGTATGTTAATGCATGGTTGAATCAATGTTTCTCCATGAAGGACTTGGGCGAGGCAACATATATTCTTGGGATCAAGATCCATCGTGATAGATCTAAGAGATTTTTGGGCCTAAGTCAAACTACATACATTGATAAGATACTGAAGAGATTCAATATAGAACAATCCAAGAGGGTATTGTTGCCAGCGTCACATGGCATTCGTCTTTCCAAGAAAATGTGTCCTCAGACACATGAGGAAAGAAAGATAATAGAAAGGACTCTATACACATCAGTGATTGGGTCAGTCATGTATGTCATGCTATGTACTAGGTTGTATGTCGCCAATGCATTGAGTGCGGTAGGTAGATATCAAGATTACCCAGGTGACGGACATTGGATGTCAGTCAAGACTATTATAAAGTATCTAAGGCGTACTAAGGATATGTTCCTATTTTATGGAGGAGATGAGGAACTATTCATCAGAGGATATGCAGATGCTAGTTTCCAGACTAATCAAGATGACATGAAGCTGCAAACGGGATACATATTCACTTTGAATGGAGGTGTAGTGAACTGGAAGAGCTTAAAGAAGAGTGTGGTCGCATATTCTACACCAAAGTCTGAGTATATCACGGCTTCTGAGGTAGCTAAAGAAGCAGTTTGGATGAGAATCTTCATCCAGGTGCTAGATGTGATACCTAGTAGTAAATATCTCATCACATTGTACTGTGATAATACTGAAACGATGGCTCTCACAAAAGAGCCAAGGTCACATCAGCGAATGAAGCACATAATTCAGAAGTATCATCTCTTGAGGGATTTTTCTCAGAGAGGTGAAGTTGCAGTGAGTAGTATTTCCATGGAAGAAAACATGGAAGACCCCTTGACTAAATCCTTGACTCACCAGAAACATGATCACCATGTGAGGTCTAGCAAACTGAAAGTCGTAGTCAGTTGGCTCTAGTTCAAGTGGGAGTTTGTAAGATTTGGTGTCCTAGAACCAACTAGTTATACTTTGATTACATGGATATTTAATATATTTAAATATTAAACATCTTATTACATATTTTTCATTGTTCTGCATGACTATGATGTAATAATGTCCTAGAGTATTTGTTTCATTGATAAGGTCATGGAAGTTCTCTGCTATGATGAGAGCCTTGAAATGCTATAACAATATTCTTAAATATAGTTCTACAGTTGGATGAAATACTATGATGTGACACATAGCATTCAGACCATCAGGTGTGATTACTTATAAGCATATGAGACTTCTTCTCATGAAGTTCGCACTTGGTAATCTTCAAGATAGAAGATTATGAGAACAGACCTGTCAGTAGGAATTCTGTATGTTTTGGTGTCATCAGATATTTCTATCTATGAGCATGTGTAGTGATCCTCAGACTTTAAGATTACCATTAATATGTGTCATGACTCACGCACTTTGATTTACTGACAAAAACTGTCGCATGGACAGTTGGCAGGAAGTAGAGTACGTTGGGTGTGTCATGAGTGACATGTTATTAATGGATAAGTCGAGGAAAGATTTGTCCCTTCCATTTATGGAGGTTGATATCTCAGCCCTTTGATTGAAATAGAATTGTCGCGCCAAATTCCATGGCCATGGTGTAACGATGAGTTTATTTCAGGTAGTCAAAGAACAACGTATCAAGCACAAAGGTTGATGACACTATCATGAAATTTTCTTGATGAGATATTGAGACATAGGGATTATATTACACAGTGACCGTTCATATGTGGATATCGTTGTTCTGACTTTAATTTATTTATCTTGGGTGTCTTTACCCATTGCTAGATAGTACTGTTGGACTTTAGGCAATCTCACCTAATGTCAACGAGAAAGAATCCTAGAGGGTCACACACTAAGTGTTTCTGGTGGTCTCGATTAAATTCTATTTTAATTTAATTACTAAATATTATTCTCAAGATAGAGGAATAATTTTATTCAAGTTAAAATAAATTCATAAATTAAATAAATATTTATTCCTAGGATTATGGGTAAATTTTATTTATTTATTTTATTAAACATTTGATAAATATTCATTTACTAGTTTTTAAATAAAATATTTATTTAAGAGAATAAATTATTTATTTATTTATTCGAGTGTTTAATAAATGGAAGTGTAGTTCGAGTGGACCAAGTCTGGTCTAATAATAAAATAATTATTTGCAAGAATATAAATAATTACTTAACTAGTTGGCACAAATTAAAATAACACTACTATTATTTTTGTGACGCAGAATTTTATTTATAATTCTATTTTACGCAAGTTGGTGCACCATAAATAATGATGCGGTATTATTATTAATAGCATGAGTTTTCTCTAATGTTATGAATGTATTTAATTATTTTTATGCAATTAAATATTGTAACTGAAACCCCATGTCAATAAATAGACGCATACGTCTATTGTGCCATGTATCAAACTGCATGGCTAGGAAATTGATAATTGTTGAGCTAAAAAATTTCTCTATTAAATCCTCTTCTCACCCCTCTCAAGAATGAGATAAGTTCTTCAAGGACGAAGAACAAGCGATCAAGAACGACCGACACAAGTCACTCGCTTTGCCACACTAGCACCGAGAAAATGAGTGGTGTCGATCAGAGGCAATTGGAGCACGTGTGGATCACCGCTATAGGGATTCTAGTTTGGATCCTTGCAAGTGAAACGAGATAATCCGGATGGGTTATTCTGGATGATCAACATCATCAACGAAAAAAACGAAGATTCAGGTATTTTTTTCTTTATGAAATTGATTAAATTAATTATAAACATGATGTGAAAGATCATCTCTAAAGGTTTCAGGCCTCTTTCTTCTTTATCTAAATCTTTGATTCTATTTTGTGGAGACCGGCGTTCATCGTCATATTGATCCTGGAATAATCATTAATCATGGTAAAAATTAAATTTGGGTATCATCCCAACCACGCTTCCACTGCGCCCATAACCTACACATTATTCTCTTATGGTTTCAGCATATGAGCCCCAACAAAAAAGGTTTGATCGACGCCTTGAATAGATTCGAACTGCTAATGAAGATGTGTATGAATATATGATGCAGATTTTGAAGGAAAAATGGTCATTAACATATGATGGTGGTAGAAGATATGGCCATATGACCACTAATATAGTAGAGTACATAAATGGGGTCCTCAAGACTGTGTGAAAACTCCTGATCATAGGGTTAGTTCAAGAGACATTTTATAGATGTGTTCACTACTTTTTGACTGGTCCCAAAAGGCCTATCAGAGGATGGAAAACTGAATGCATTTTACTCAGCATTTCCCAAGTGATATTGATCAGATACTGAATGAGGCTTCAAGATGGCCTGTTCTAGCCTTTGACAGAGAAAAGATGAGATTTCAGGTAAGACGGTGCTACGACCGGGCTACATGCACTAGTGGTCGAGTGTTTGTGGTGATGTCAGATAACAGGTACTGTGATTGCGGAAACTTTCAGGCATTTAGATATCCATGTGCACGTGTTATCACAGCTTGTGATTCGGTAAATATATCATGAGATTCGTATGTTGACACAATGTATCACATGAGCACTTTGGTTAACTGTTATAGTGCAGTTTGGATGCCTATTGGTGACTTTCATTCTATCTCATTGCCTACTGATCTGCCGACCATCGTCCCTGGTATTTCTAGGTTTCATAATTTTGTTTTGTTTTCATTTATGATTTGTTCAATGTCTGTCGTTTTTTAAATTATTGGCTTCATACTACCAGGTTTCGGCCCCGAGGAAGAATAAAGTCAACTCGAATCAGAAATGAGATGGATTGGCCTCGGCAACGAGGAGGCAGAATATGATGCAGTATTTGTCACGCAAAAAGACATACTCATAAGAGATGTCCCTAAGTGGTGAGACAGAGATCCATATCTCATCATCCATGATCGATTCTGTGTATTGTATCATGAATATGTATATATTTTTTTGTATGTGGACGTTTTAGTATTGAATCCTTTTATTTCTTACTTGCTCCATTTTTGACATGTTTCAATTTTGGTTTATCTTGTTTTTAGATTCTATAATAAATAATTTTTTGATACTAAAACTATTTTAAAAAATAAACAGAGAATTAAAATGAATATATCATTCTTCCACATGTAACAAAGACACTAATCCACACACAACAAATCAAGCATAAATCGAAAATATTAACACAATCATTTTTCATTTGCTTGTTGTATATTTTTTTAAATAAAAGATTAAATTTTTTATTGAATTAACTATAAAAAGGTAACAATGATATCATTTGTGCAGATGGAAGGTTTTCTATTACTCACATCCCAGGATACTCATGTATCACGGATGCTTTTAGAGGGATGTCTTGTGCCTCCATTGAGTGTATGCAGATCTCACCATTTTCATCATACCGCACCACCTCCCGCTATCATCACTCATCTTTGTCGCACTGGATTTTATGACGTAGTGATGTGCAACTTCACCTTTCTCAATCATCAACTCATTACTATGCTTGTAGAGATATGGAGGCCAGAGTCACATACATTCCATTTTAGATAGGGGGATAACTATTACCTTGTAGGATGTAGCCATTATGTTGGGTCTCCTCATCGACAGTGTGGCTCTGACAGGCCGAGTTGGAGCAGATTTGTTGGAGCTTGTTCATAGACTACTTGGCATAGAGGTCCCCAGTGATGGCAGGACCATCTTCAGTGGTAGATTACGCATGCCTTGGTCAGACCATCACTTCACACATTTAACATAGGGTGCCGATGAGATCATCATGCTGCGATTTTCATGTGCATATATTTTGAGGATGATAGGTGGCACGTTTTTTATTGATCACTCCACTACTTTTGTACATCTCATGTATTTACCAGTTTTGGAGGATTTGGATGAGACAGGCTGGTATAGTTGGGGGTTTTCTTGTCGAGAATATACATATAGGGCGCTATGCAGTGCATGTCGCATCGATAAGATACAGATCACGGTATTCATGGTTCTTCTACAGATGTGGGTATGGGAGCATATCTCTCATTTAACTCCACATGCTCGTGCGTCATTGCCAGCAGATATTATAGCAGAGACTCTGTGTGGATGTTGGTATGTTATTCCTTATAATGTCTAACTTAATTGTATAACTTTCTATTATGAAATGTAAATATAACAATATTATCTACAGGTGGAGTCAGGCACATCGACATTCAAATTCCCCTAGACACGATGTCCACACCTACAGACTTATGTTGGACAGCATTCGACCGCACGATGTAAGTGATTATTATTTATATTGTTATATATTTATTCTTTATTATACATTTATTCATTTATCAATTGATTATTTATTTTTTCTTTCAGATTATATGAATTTCATATACAGATGATATTATCCAAAGTCTTCTATCGTACTGTACGGTGATGCTTGCTACCAGCTCCTGCAGGGTTCCATTGATTCATTTTCATATAGTCGAGTGGCATCAGACCGATAGAGTTATGAGGCAGTTTGGATTCTTTCAGCCTGTTCCTGACCCGCCCAGTTAGTTAGATTCACTGCATTCTCTGAAGATTTCAGGGAAGAGAGATTTTGATTGGAGGAGATATCATGCCAGATATGTTGATTTATGGGACAGACGACAGGAGTCCCGATTGTGAGGGGTGAGGACAGTACATTTTCATTTGGTGGATCATATGGATTATGCATCCTGGTACTGTAGGTCCCCAGTTAGAATTCTAACACAACACGGATGAGGCTTTCATGAGTTGGTATACATTGTTTCTTCCACTGTTCAGCAGATTTTTTATTCGTATTACTTAACAATGGAATTTTTTTTCGCATGATGCTCGTATCTGTCATCTACTTCACATGTCTAGTCCAGTAAAGAGAGTCGTATTTGACTCAACATATTTTCACAGCATTGTATCAGAGTTTCTTACTTCGATGGATGAGATTTATCATGGCATTTTTTTTGATCCACCACATTTTGAGGAGGCTGTAGAGCCTACTGAGCCTCATGTAGATATACCAGGGGTGATGACCATGTTATAGATCTTGTTGTTCCACAGGATGAGTTCATCTTGATCAGTCAGATGATGTTGTTCCAAAGAAGGAGGGTGTTCAGCATGATCAGTCATATGCTCCTCCAGCTTCTCAGGCTCAGCCACAGGTAAATACAGACGTTGACTAGGTTGAGCTGGATTCTTTATTACAGACATCTACAGCACATCATCCATCTTCTTTTCATATTGGTGAGAGTTCTAGTCAGCATCCACTATCCTTAGATGTAGGACAAGGTATAAAGGGTGAGACTGTACATCCATCGCCTGTCACATAGAAGGATGTGAAGGTGGCTGCTGATGATGATGTGTAGCGTACTCCAGAGCGTAGACATAGACGGACACGACGTGGATGTATCCAGTACACGCCTGGCTATGGGACAGAGGATCATCCATGCCAGAGGCATAGATTAAGTTGATTTTTTATTTATGATACATTTTGTATGTGCATTACTATTATCATTTATACAGTTCTACTTTTTTTTAATAAGTGTCTTACTGTCATCAAATTATCTTTCAAAATTAATAATTTTTATTTGATATTCATTAATAAGTATTAATACTCTGGATGAAAAGATCCGTGAACTTCAATAAATCTTAAAAAATATTATTTATCTCAATGATTTTAATCCAAAAATCATGGAACATGATTCTTTGTTTACAAAAATTAAATTGTATGAAGAAGACTTTCAATGAATAATGGATATTTTTGAAGAGTAGATGATTATGATTAAAGATTAGAAAAACCACAATATGATATGTATGGAATTAGAAGTTCATTTGGATAATTTTGAGAAGATACATATTCAGACTTTATAAAAGGACACAGGTTCTACTGGTACACAATCTTCACTGAAGGATTTTACTGTTAAAATACCTTCATCATGTGATAAAATTATGGACATTATGAAAAAGATTGATTTCATATTCTTCCAGAATAAGAAACAATCCTTAAGAGGGTTAATATTGCACCATCTATGAAGGCTAATAAAGAAAAAAAATCTCCAAAAAATCAGAATGTAATGTGAAGAGATCCCTTCTAAACAATATAAATTAGAACAGATGTTCAGATATACAATCATGAATACTATAGGAACTCGACCAAATTCATTAAGAAAAAACCTCAACCTTCCTATTCACATTAAGAAGGAAGATCCACCATATTTCCTTAATCATTATTTAATTTATCTATTCTTATGATGTAAGGAAGAGGTTCATCATTGATAAATTTTAAGAATGTGTTAGCATATCCAAGAAAATAAGTATAAAGAAGATATCATCATGGTTTGATCATATTTTTGGTATCCTAAAGAATAAGTATTGAAGAATATCATCCTTGGTGAAGTTATATAAGCTTTAAAAACTGATGTTTATGAGTGTTTCCCTTGAGGGGGAGGTAAATAAAGAAATATGAAATTACTACCAGAATTAGTATATCGATCAAAATCAAACCTAATTACTATAGAATGTTCAGGAAGATCATGTTATTAAAAGAGGAATGTTTTTCTAAATGTCTCTTCCTTTGTTAACAAAAAATAAACTGAATAGAAAGGGGTTGTGATTGAATTAATCAAAAACATAAGAAAAGTTCTAGCATGGATGCGTTCAAAGGTCGTTTATCCTTCTTATTGCAGTTGAATGTTTTTTATCTATCTGGTAAAGTGAGTACATGAGTTTTAGGTTGATTGTTCTAATAAAACTTTCATATCTCATTTAATATCCTAATCCTGAAATAAAATTGGATTACCCGTGATGATAAGTGCATGAGTTCTCATTTCACGTGGTATCATGATCAGTTGGTAGAGGACACCATTATTTCTCAAATCAAATCCTATTGTTTTCTAGACAAAGTATGACTCACGTAGACTTATATTGAAATAATGGATCAAATTCTCATATCTATAGGGATTCCATTTATTCATTTTACTTCAAAAACAAAGAAAATCCAATTTGGGAGCCTACAAGACATGGTTCCCTTACCTGTAAACTTTATTATAACTTATGTATGGGCAAGCCTTTGAAAATCACCTCTTGGTAAAATCCTGTTTGGAAGCTTTGGATTACTCCTTCCAAGTACGCTATTATTTGTAGGTCATCCTTTCATAGGCTCCCCACAAATGAATGACTCGTGAATACTGGCATGTTCCTTTTCCTAAGGTGCAATGTTTGTAAAGATGGAGAAGATTGCATAAAGAACATATTCTTTCAGTGATTCTTTTCTAAGACATTTTGGATCATAATAATAGCTTTCTACCCAACGATACATCCACTCCAAATGATTTGGGAAATAATATTTTTGACTATTTAATATTTATTTATATTTATTCATATTTTATACATATTAATGACATTTTAATTAATAATATATTTATATTTAATTGGTATTTACAAATATTGATGATTTTTATTTTAATTAAAAATTCTGTAGGAAGCGTGAATATTTATTAATAATTATTTAATGGATATCTATTATTCATGAATATTTAATAATTATTATTAACATAAATTAATATTTATTTAACATTTATTAATAATTACTAAATATTTATTTATATTCATTAGTATTTAATTAATATTTATATTCTTAATAAAATGGTTTCACCCTAAACCTATTAAAAAAATTATTAAAAATTATTAATATTAATTTAATATTTACTATTTTAATTGATATTTATTAATATTTTTGAATATTTGTTAATTATTATTTAATATTTTCTAATTAATATTTATAAATATATAAAAATATTTGGTTCATATTTATTACTATTTCATTTATATTGTTGATTATTTAATTAATATTTATTAATATTTGTTTAGTATTGATGAATTTTTTATTTAACATTTTTGTAGGATGTGTGAACGGGGTTCACGCATCCTTTACAAACTTCATACAGTATGTGTGAACCCCATTCGCACTTCCTCATGAGGGCAGATGCATGAACGGTGGTCTCCAACAGAGCAAGGGCATATCAGAGGGTCCACCGTCGACATGAGTGATGATCAGTGACATTGATACAAAAACAATGGAGGTGGGTCGTAGGCCACGATGGGGAATTGGCTTCCGATGGTGTAGCCGATGCTGGTGGACTCTGATGATGATCTTAGGTGGGGCGACACTCTCTGATGGAGCATAGGCGCAGTGGCGGTGGGTCCACGGTCGACGTGTGTGACAAGCAGCGTTTAGGGCATGTGGTCCTTAACACGCCTTTGAGAGGTTGCCTTGTGTAGCTGTCAGCCAATGTGCGGGTCTTTGGGGGCGGACTCGGGTGATGGTTGATCACCTCAAGTGAGCAGGATTGAGCATCGGATGTAGGCGGTGGCACACTAGTAGTTATGACTAGTGAATCTGTGCTTAAAGGGACTTTGGGCCATGGTGGAGATGGGATTTAATGGGTCCCTTACATCCATATGATTAAGGGGGGATTTAGGGGTTCCATTTTTATATTCTGGGTCTATATCCCATGTATCAGTATGTGAGTGTTGCCTTTACTTTTTTTTAATAAAATTTGCAAGGTCGTGGGCTTTGGATTATTACTATTATTATTACAATTACTATTATTACTATTACTATTATTAGTATCACTATTATTATTCCTGTTACTATTATTACTATTACTATTATTAATATTACTATTATTAGTATTGCTATCGCAACTAGGGTGTTGGCCAAGTGGTTGGAAACCCTGTTAAACTACATCAAGTCCATGGTTTGAAACCCGAACGACCCCAATTTGAGGAGATTTCCAAGGAAGATGACAGCTGGGGAATACAGAGCACATCAGGCGACGCGAGAGACGGGGCCAAGCTCGGGTGTCAGCTGGGAGGAGCGCTCAGGCGATGTAAGGTGGTAAGGTCGTTCACGGGAGACGGCAGTGCTGGCATCAGTGAACAGAGACACCGAGCTCGGATCGACGTGGGGCAGTAGGGCCGTTCACAAGAGATGGCAGTGTTGGCGTCGATGAATAGAGAATGGTGTTATGGACGGGCGAGCGGGTTTGTGGTGGCTGATGGCGGTCCCGATGAGTGATGGATCTAGCACCATCGATAGGTGCAAGAGATGTCAGAAATAGGCCTAGGTCGCGTGATGTCATGGGACTCATCAGATATGGTGAGGATTTGTTGCAGGCAATGACGTGGCATCATCAGAATGGGGGTGCCTTGTGGTGCAAGGAAATTACCTAAGGGTCAGGGCTTTCGGGTTGTCATGGGGTTTTCATATCCTTTGGGTCTGCAAGGTCGTGTAATGGATTTCCTCTGCCTAGAATAATAAGAGGGTTTGTTTGGTTCAATGGGGGGCTTCCCCCCTACCTGTTTAAAAAAAATATTCGTATTAGTATTAGTATTGGTATTGGTATTATTATTATTATATTAATATTATTATTACTACTACTATTATTATTATTATTACTGTTATTATTACTATTATTATCATTATTATTATTATTATTGCTACTACTACTACTATTATTATTACTATTATTATTACTGCAGTTGGGGTGGCACCTGAGTGGTAAACCTCGTAATCCTACATTCAAAATACCAGGGTTCAAATCATGGCAAGCCCCTTAGGAGATTTATGATTTAGGCGATGACACATACATGATGTGGGCAGACAGTGACGCATGCATAATGCAGGCCTAGTGACGCAGATAGGATAATACAAACGTGACGCTGCATTAGGACTTTAGGCCAGTAAAATGGGTCTTTAGGCCATGTAATGGGTTTCATGCCCAATCGACCTTCAGACCATCCATATAAAATAAATAAGGTTTGGCGAGTGGGTTATCCCTTTGGGGGGTTATGGTCAGCCTTTCCAGACTCTATGTGGAGTGTGTGTGTGATGTAATTATACCCCCAAACACATAATATATATATATATACATATATATTACTAGTATTATTACTAGTATTATTATTATTATTATTATCATTATTATTATTATTATCATCATTATTATTATTATTATTTCTCGGGCGATGTTCCTTCCTCAGGCTTCGAGAGGCTATTATGCAGCTGTCATCCATCGGCACTATCTTTTGAGGGGCAAGCTTGTGCGATGAAGGTCCACCTCAATCATAATGAGGGAACTTTTCCCTGATGGTGGAGGTTGTTCACGATGGGGGGGTGCAGCTGAAAGGTTTATTGTGATGGAAATCTAGGCTTAGAACTGATCATTGAGGGTCGTCGGGACCTATAATAAAGGGCTTGTGGGCATTGTAATAATAAAAGGTCTACAAAAAGGGGTCATATATATAATAAATAAGGGATTGATATGGTGGTTTTCCCCTTAGGGAGGCTATGACCTTCCTTCCCAGCCTGTGCATGTGTGGTGTGTGTGTGTTTAGTTGTAATTATACCCTCAAACATCTAATATATATTAGTACTACTATTACCATTAGTGCTATTGTTACTATTAGTACTACTATTACTATTATTACTATTAGTAGTATCATTACTATTAGTACTATGATTACTATTATTACTATTATTACTATTAGTACTATTATTACTATTGTTATTATTAGTACTATTAGTACTATTAATAATATATTATGTGGTTGGGGTACAATGACACTCAATCACACACACTCACCCACGTGTCAAGGTCAAACTCAGTCCATAACCCCCACAAGGGATAGCCCAAATAACACCCTGAACTTATTTATATTATTCTTACTATTATTACTATTACTATTACTATTACTATTACTATTATTATTATTACTATTATTATTATTATTAATTCTATTATCATTACTATTACTATTATTATTACTCTTATTATTGTTATTACTATTATTATTATTACTATTATTACTATTATTACTATTATTACTATTATTATTTTTATTACTATTATTATTACTATGATTGTGACTATCACTATCACTATCACTATCACTGTCACTATCACTATCACTGTCACTATCACTATCACTATCACTATCGCTATTAATATTACTATTAATCAGGAATAGTGATCCAAAAAAAATTATTGTTAAAATGGAAAGTACACAAGTAAAGAAGACATGGGGTTGCACTGTAAAAGTGGCGCAAACATCATCATCAAAAACAAAATATCATTCAATAGTCATCTTCGTTTATGTTTGTTGCCCCTTCCTCGAAGGTCACCCCGACCTCTCGGGTGTCTTCCTCTCATCCACTGCTTAAGAGCTTTCCAAGTGCCATCTTGATTGTCAATGACCAATGATTTATCTTCCTCATCATGAGGATTAATGTCTTGACCTCCAGTGAAATCATTTTTTAACATCAAAATAGTCATCCTAATTTGAGGTGTTATCCTTCATATCAAAATCGCTCATTTCCTTGACTGTCTCAATGCTTGAGTTATCCATCAACTCGAGAAGGTCCATGAACATTGTTAAATTCATCACAGAAAACTTCTCTTCTATTAGATCTGTTTAAAATATCAAGCAAATTAAATCTATTTTTACTGGTACCAGAGTCTAGTGGGGTAGTGATACCCTCCTCAATTGTCGCCATCCCTTCCAGCGTACCACCAATAACAAGATCGCCTGTTGCATCCTCAATACCAACTTCTTCGTCCTTATCCACTCCCTTGCCTGTTGGTGAGTCGTGTTGGTCATCAGCATCAAACGTAGAGACATTCTAGCCAGACAAATCAGGCTGATCATCTGCCTCTACAATAGCTTCTTCAGCCCTTTCCCTGAATGATGGGTTAATTGGGACCTCACCTTGGAAAGAAGGTGCAAAAGAGGATTGCGAGCTGGATTTTCTATGAGTAACCAGTTGATATCCCTCATTATCCACTAGAACATTTTTTCCTTTTGTTAAGAGGCGGTTGATTGCCAGCCGGATCAACCGGATTGCACCCTGCAGAAGGTTGACAAGAAGGGCCAATAATTGGTGAAAATATTTTGAATTTCTTCTTACCTTTTCTATCACTAGCCATGGAAAGGCACTACTCCAGAGCAAGGTGTTTATCAACTTCGACTTGGGCAGCAGTTTCATCATCAATCAGACCATCACCCTGAGAATGTTTATCGTCGACACCAGATACTTTCTTTAAAGGAGGTCTCCTCATCATCCATGCTTGCCTAGGACTGAGCAGATCCAGTATGCCCCTTTTCTGTAGCATCATTGCCAGCCAAGCCCAGGCCGGAACCTTTAAGGGTCATAACAACCGTTTCAACTTCAGAATTCACATTCATTCCTGCAAAAGAAGAATATTGAACACCATCCCTGGATCCCTGCACCTCATGACTAAATGAATCGGATATAGGTTCATCCAGAACACAATCAACTGCTTGAGTTGGATGTTCAAAATCCAACTGCATCTTGTGTTCTTTAGCAGCAGCACGAGCAGCCTTCCTGCAAGCATCATGGTGATGCCCTTTCTTCGAACAGAATCCACACACAGCATCCCTACAGCAATTCTCCTTTTTATGTCCAATGACTTGAAAAACCAAAAAAAATGAGGGAAGCCTCTCATATTTAATCTACAAGAAAATTTCATCATCCAGTTTATAAAGCATAACTTGATCAGTTAAAACGGTAGTGAGATAAAATTCAACTAGGATCTAAGTGAAGTATTCAAATGGGTGTTCTTCAGGTTAAATGGATTAAAGCGATAATCCCGTTCCTGAATTGAAAGCAAACCTGGTTTCAATGTGACTAAGCAGAAACCCCAAGTCCACCTCTTCAGCTCCTCTGAAGGGAAAAGAATGTTGAAAAAACCTCTTTCGATCGGGATACGGTTTCAATCTAAGAAATCTCAAACAACCGCTAATTTTTTTCTCAGGTTTCCAACCTTAAAAGGCACCTCACCCATAGGAAAAATCAGGCGACCAATGATGGAATGCTGGCAGATGTTGAGTCGTTCCCTAATAGCGTCTTGATTAGATTTGACATGGGCTATCAAGCCCTTACGGATGATCCATTTCGGAGAGGCATCCTTCACCGAAGATAAGTGCCTTCTCACCTCTTTATTAGTCGGATCTGCACAATGCTTCTTCCCAGTGCCAGATGAAGCCTCGGCATTATGATTCGCTGCAGAACCGACATTTCCTCCCAAAATTCTCGAACCTAAGTGTGGAAGCAACATGACCTCAACGAATCCCTAATCACCGCCATTGCCATCTGCAGATGGGGTGTTGGCTTAGTGATAAGCCAACCCCAAATGCATTCAGGCGGCTATGTTTTGAAACCCAACTGCATCATAATTTGACCCCAAATTAAATTGAGGGGCGTCGATCATATTGGCTGGTGTCCAATCATGCCAGTGATGCATGGGCCCGTGATTTGTGTGGGAAGTGTGCAGCCGATGCATAGTTCAGTGGGATGGCGACTAGTTTGACTGTGACATTTGGAGGCAGGGGCTTCCGACAATGAGGGGCCCAACCAGTAGGGTTGTTCGATGGGGGGGTCTGGTGGTGTTCAACGGCACTGTCACGGGCTAAGCGTCTCAGCATAGCGATTCGCCCGTGCGGCACCCCAACCCCCTCCAAGACAGGCGGGGTTCAGCCTTCCAGCTCTTCATATGTGAGGTTCACTGGTTTCTTCCTGCCATGGACACATTAGGAGAGTGGACCCAACTCCCAACTAGTGGTGTCAAGATTGACATGCACCATCTTCCTCTTTGTCGGGGCGACTCTCATCTCTTAGATAGGGACAAACCAGATGAAACGCAACTTTGATGTTCTTGCTGGTGTGGGACAGAACCCTCATGATTGGGTCGTGACATTCTTCCACCACCATTCCATGCACACCCTCGTGCATACAGGATCGTGGCCTTCTGTGTGTCCGCAACTGCTTCCAACTAACCGGCTACCAAGTATGGCCTCAGGGGACGCTCCTTGTCATTGGCATCAATGGCCCACCCACTCTTTGGGTCGCAAACCACCGTGGTCCGCGAATGCTTCCAACTAACCGGCTACCACGTATGGCCTCAGGGGACGCTCCTTGTCATTGGCATCAATGGACCACCCACTCTCTGGGTCGCAAACCACCGTGGTCCACCCTCTCTCTCAGGGTTGAAAACCACCTCCACGCACTACTAAAAATTCGGGTATTAGCGACCGCCATTGGCTGTCGCTATAGGCCTGTAGAGACCACCCAGCGACTGCCATTGGCGGTCGCATCAGCTTCGTCGTTGTAGGCCAATAGCGACCGCCATTGGCGGTCGCTATAGGTGGTCGAAATGCCGGCCTTAAGCGACCACCTGGTGGTCGCTAATGCTGTCCGGAAGGCAGGCTTTAGCGACCGCCAATGGCGGTCGCTAAAGTGGGAAATTTTTTATTATATACATATAATAAAATTAAATCTGGCATCAAATCATGGTGCTATAATAATTTAGAACCCCCAATTTAAGAAATACTATCATTTCAGGTCATTCGGAGCATGTTTGCTCCGAATTCGACCGTCTCACGCTGTTTTTGGTGTTTTATGACACCGAAAACACGTTTCTGGTAACCGCGGTCAAACGACACCTCCGATTGACATGTCGTCTGCCTGACCATTTCAAAAATCACACAACGGATGATGTCGTACGGTTTCATGGCATTCTGAGGTCGTTCGGGTGGTTTTGACCCCACAACGCGCCGTTTTAGCGCGCGCCGAGCTGCTGAAAACGACACACTCGGTCGTACCACGCGCACCGCACGTCCGATGGGCACGCTGTCTCCTCCTACACGTCAGGAATAATATTCATAATGTTTTCGTGTGGTTTCAGTTCATTCGGAGCACGTTTTCTCCGAATTCGACCGTCTCACGCCGTTTTTTGTGTTTTATGACACCGGAAACGCGTTTCCGGTCACCGCGGTCAAACGACACCTCCGATTGACGTTTCTTCTGCCCGAACATTTCAAAAATCACACAACGGCTGATGTCGTACGGTTTCATGGTATTCTGAGGTCGTTTGGGTTGTTTTGACCCCCCAACGCGCAGTTTTAGCGCGCGCCGAGCTGCTGAAAACGACACACTCGGCCGTGCTGCGCACACCGCACGTCCGATGGGCGCGCCGTCTCCTCCTACATTACACGAATAATATTCCTAATGTTTTCGTGTGGTTTCAGGTCATTCGGAGCACGTTTACTACGAATTCGACTGTCTCACGCCGTTTTTGGTGTTTTATGACACCGGAAACGCGTTTCCGGTCACCGCGGTCAAACTACACCTCCGATTGACGTGTCTTCTGCCCGACCATTTCAAAAATAACACAACGGCTGATTCCGTATGGTTTCATGGCATTCTGAGGTCGTTCGGGTGATTTTGACCCCCAACGCGCAGTTTTAACGCGCGCCGAGCTGCTGAAAACGACACACTCGGACGTACCGCGCGCACCGCACATCCGATGGGCGTGTTGTCTCCTCCTACATGTCAAGAATAATATTACTAATGTTTTCGTGTGATTTCAGTTCATTCGGAGCATGTTTGCTCCGAATTCGACCGTCTCACGCCGTTTTTGGTGTTTTATGACACCAGAAATGCGTTTCCGGTCACCGCGGTCAAACGACACCTCCGATTGATGTTCCATCTACCCGACCATTTCATAAATCACACAACGGCTGATGTAGTATGGTTTTAATGGCATTCTGAGGTCGTTTGGGTGGTTTTGACCCCCCAACGTGCCGTTTTAGCGCGCGTCGAGCTGCTTAAAACGACACACTCGGTCGTACCATGCGCACCGCATGTCCGATGGGCGCGCCGTCTCCTCCTACACATCAAGAATAATATTCCTAATGTTTTTGTGTGGTTTCAGGTCATTCATAGCACGTTTTCTCCGAATTCGACCGTCTCACGCCGTTTTTGGTGTTTTATGACACCGGAAACGCGTTTCCGGTCACCGCGGTCAAACGACACCTCCGATTGACGTGTCGTCAGCCTGACCATTTCAAAAATCACACAAAGGATGATTTCGTACGGTTTCATGGCATTCCGAGGTCGTTCGGGTGGTTTTGACCCCCCATCGCGCCGTTTTAGTGCGCGCCGAGCTGCTGAAAACGATACACTCGGACGTACCGCGCGCACCGTACGTCCGATGGGAACTTCGTCTCCTCCTACACGTCACGAATAATATTCCTAATGTTTTCGTGTGGTTTCAGGTCATTCGGATCATGTTTTCTCCGAATTCGACCGTCCCACGCCGTTTTTGGTGTTTTATGACACCAGAAACGCGTTTCCGGTAACCGCGGTCAAACGACACCTTCGATTGACGTGCCGTCCACCCGAACATTTCAAAAATCACACAAAGGCTGATTTCGTACGGTTTCATGGCATTCTGAGGTCGTTCGGGTGGTTTTGACCCCCCAACGCGCCGTTTTAGCGCGCGCCGAGCTGCTGAAAACGACACACTCGGCCGTACCGCGCGCACCGCACGTCCGATGGGCACGCCGTCTCCTCCTACACATCACAAATAATATTCCTAATGTTTTCGTGTGGTTTCAGGTCATTCGGAGCACGTTTGCTCCGAATTCGACCGTCTCACGCCGTTTTTTGTGTTTTATGACACCGGAAACGCGTTTCTGGTCACCGCGGTCAAACAACACCTCCGATTGACGTGTTGTCTGCCCGAAAATTTCACAAATCACACAACGGCTGATGTCGTACGGTTTCATGGCATTCCAAGGTCGTTCGGGTGGTTTTGACCCCCCAACGCGCTGTTTTAGCGCGCACCGAGATAAACAATCACAAATTGCGATTGGAATCAACTGCTGAAGTAGTATGTGATTGTCATGACTTTTCAACCCTTGTAATTTCTTTCTCATCAGATTCACACACTTTGAAATATTATAAGAGTAACCATCAGGCACCTTGAGCATCTTCAAAATGGAAAGAAATGTCTATTTCTCCTTTGTAGTCATCGTATACTATGCAGCAGGCATATATGCCTTGTTTCCCTCAGCTAACTGTAAATGCAACTATTTCCTTAAACCCATTTCTTCCAAATCATGGCGTTCATTAACATGGTCCTTTTATTTCCCACTAACACCTAAAATGGTCCACAATATGTTATCACAAACATTTTTTTCAATGTGCATGAAATCCAAATTATGCCTCAACATGTTAGTTTTCCAATACGGAAGACTATAAAAAATACTTTTCTTTTTCCAATTGTGACTGCGCTGCCTACCCGCAGCTCGAATATTACGTACCGGAGGATCCACCAAATCCTGAATTTCATATACCATGCAGATGTTTTCTTCCTCAATCTGCGATAACATTTCGACTCTTGTCATGATCTTTGGTGCTGGGCTGAACTCCCTAGAACCATCAAATGCCACTCTGTCCTTCCCATTTTTTGGAATGATTAAGCCATACAGATTTTTTACTTTTATTTCAACAAGGGCAAGCAAATTCCTCTTTCGTACTCCAGCCTGATAAATTTGCATAAGCTGGGAAGTCATTGATTTTCCACAATAAAGCAGCCTGTAGTTTGAACATTTCATTCGTTTCACAGTCATAAGTCATCACACCATCGCCCCAAAATTCATTCAACTCATCAATCAATGGCTGAAGGTAAACATCAATCTTATCCCCCGTACTTTTAGGTCCATCAATAAGAGTGGAAAGTAATATAAATTGTTGCTTCATACAAAGCCACGGAGGAAGATTATACGGAACCAACACCACGGTCCATGTGCTATGAGTTGCACCAACCATGGACTTGAATGGATTGAAACCATCTACTGCCAATCCCAATCGGACATTACAAACATCTTTGGAAAATTCGGGATGTCTCTTATCAAGATCCTTCCATGCATGAGAGTCTACCGGGTGGGTTAACATATCACTTTCATGAACTCTTTCTGCATGCCATGTCATTAAATTAGAAACTTTAGATGACATAAAAAATCTTTTAACCTTGGTTTAAGGGTAAAGTAATGCATTTTCTTTACAGAAATTGGTTTCCCTTGTATCACAATCTGACTTTGATGAGTCTGATTTCCCCTGTTCTCTTTCCACCTGGAAGCACCACAAACCGTACAAATATCCAAATGGGCAGTTTCCTTTCTAAACAACATACAGTTGTTTTCACATGCATCTATGGTCTCATATGTAAAACCTAAGTTCTCTGTCAGCTTACGAGCATGGTAATACGACTCAGGAATCTTAGCGTCGACAGGAAGAACCTTTTTCAATAACACCAACAGCATGTCGAATGATGTGTCTGACCAATGATTCAAAGTCTTCAAATGAAACAACTCCACGATAAACGACAATTTATTGAAAGAAGTACATCCAGGATATAATTCTTTTTTTGCATCATCAATTGCTTCATAAAACCTCCTCGAATCACGATCTGCACCAGAGCGAAGATTTATCTCACCGGTCTCAAGATTCTGGATGTCAATGCCTTCAGGATCTAACCCACATACCATTTCAGTAAGCATTTCATGCATTGGATCATTCATCCTTGCATCAACATCCATATGAACTATATCCGTATTTTCACAACGAACATATTCTTCTCCATGACGAGTCCAACTCTTATAATTTCTCAGAAATCCATTAAAGAATAGGTGCTCCCTCACAGTATCTCATGTGAATTGATATATGTTAGCACATTTTCTACATGGAAAACTAATATAGTCACTTTCAAATCCTCTGGTGAAGTCAATAAACTGCATAATGCCATTGAAATACTCTCTAGACGTTCGATTTGGAAGATCAATCCAACTCTTATCCATAATAAGATCCCTATAACAAACATTTACACAAGACTTATTACATTTTCATTTTTCATATCAAATATATTTAAAATAAATACTAATTAATTTTTTGTGAACCATTTATAAAATAATAATGTAAGTGAAAGCCCATGTCATACCTGATTGCGCAACAATCCTGGAAGGGAGGGGAGCCGAAGGCGGTGCTGTGAGGGAGAGGAGAGGCAGTGGTGGGGAGCCGGAGCCGGAGCTGGTGCGGCGAGGGAGGGGACGGTTAAGGAGGGGACGGGTGGTGGTGGTGCGGCGAGGAAGGGGACGAAGACGAAGGGGACGGGGGTTGGCGGGGTACGGGGGGTGTTCGGGGTGCTGGGGGGAGGGACGAGGGGGCGGACGGTCGAGGGCGGAGGGTAGAGGGGCTGGAGGCCGAAGGCCAGAGGGCGGCCGGAGGGCTGCCTGAGGGATGTCGGGCTGCCGGAGGCGGGTGGCGGGAGGCCTGAGGGCAGAGGGAGGTCGCAGGGTGGAGGGAGGCCGGAGCCGGAGGGCGGAGGACGGATCCAGCGGAGGGCGGCCGGAGGGCGGCCGGAGGGCGGCCGGACAGCGGTCGGAGGGCGGAGGGCGGCTTGAGGGTGGCCGGCGGAGGGCGGGGCCGGCGGAGGGCGGCCGACCGGAGGGCGGGGCGGCGGAGGGCGGGACGACGGAGGGCGGGCCGGCAGAGGGCGGGGCGGCGGAGGGCGGGGCGGCGGAGGGCGGGGCGGCGGAGGGCGGGGCGGCGGAGGGCGGGGCGCCGGGGAGGGCGGGGCGGCGGGGAGGGCGCGCGGCGACGGGGAGGGGGAAGGGTTTGGGGGGGGGGCGCTTCACGAGAGTAGGGGGTGCGAAAGCGCTTTTTTTTAAGGAAACGTAGCGACCGCCAATGGCGGTCGCTATAGGTTAAGGGGCTCAAAAGCCCATATTTCTAGTAGTGACGAGACTCACCCTTAATAGTGGCGTCTCTGCCTCTGACTTCTCTTGAGCACGACCTTCTCTGTCGTGTCACCTCCGCATGACACCCCGGGACTCCGCTCCCACCCCCAAGGTCCGTTTGACAGCATTCCTCAACACCATGAGGCACATTCCCTTCGATACCACCAACAAGGAGTGTCCCCTAAGGCCATGCTTGGTAGCCGGTTAGTTAAAAGTAGTCGCAGACACACAGAAGGTCACGATCCTGCATGCACGAGGGCGTGCATGGAATTGTGGTGGGAGAATGTCACGACCCAATCATGGGGGTCCTGTCTCACACCAGCAAGAACACCAAAGCTGCGGTTCATCTGGTTTGTCCCTATCTAAGAGTTGGGAGTCACCCCGAAAAAAGGAGGATGGTGCATGTCAATCTTGACACAACTGGTTGGGAGTTGGGGTCACTCTCCTAATGAGTCCATGGCAGGACGAAACCAGTGAACCTCACATATAAAGAGCTGGAAGGCTGAACCCCACCCGTCTTGAAGGGGGTTGGGGTGCTGCACGGGCGAACCACTGTGCTGAGACGCTCAGCCCGTGACAAGTTGTATCAGAGGGAGGTTGTCTTAATCCACAATGTCAAACTCCGATCCCTCATCGCCCCAACTCTCCCAGACATCATCGACACGTCCCAGACCCCCATTGACAGTGGTAGCATCCCTCTGGTGGTACATCGAGTGGTGAAGGATGTCGGGGGATCAACGACGTATTTGATCCTCACGAAGACAAACTACAACGACTGGTCCTTGATGATGAAGGTCATGCTTCAAGAACGCGGTCTTTGGGATGCCGTCGACACTGGTGGTGCGGAACTCCAGGAAGATCGGATGGTGTCGGAGGCCATCCTTCGCACTATCCCGCCGGAGATGATCTCCATACTCGCCGTCAAGACAACTCCCAAGGAAGCGTGGGACACCGTGAAGACCATGTGCATCGGCATTGATCGCGTTTGCAAGGCCAATGCTCAAAAGCTCTACGAAGGCATTGTTTTTCACAACGGTGAATCGGTGGACGACTTCGCAATGCGGCTCACTGGGATGGTCAACCAATTCATGATCCTCGGCGATCTGGAGCCTCAAAACAAGGTCGTTGAGAAGTATTTGCGCGTTTTCCCCTCCAGGTTATCCCAAATTTCCCTTTCAATTGAAAAACTTCTCGATATTTCAACACTCTGTGGAGGAGGTAACAAGGAGACTTAAAGCGGCGGAGGACCGTTTTGAGCCGACACCCACCACAAACACTGGAGGGAAGCTACTCCTTACCGAGGAGGAGTGGGTTGCACGGATGAAGGAGCGGCAGACGAGGGAGGAATCTTTCAACAACTCCAAGTTCGACAACCGGCGTCACCGAGGACCACGACAAAATACTGGCAGTGGTAATAGTGAAAATGGAAGGGATGGCTCGGGATACGATGGTGGTCGTGAAGTCTCAAGGGACAAATGTCACAATTGCGGTAAAATGGGTCATTGGGCCAAAGAATGTCACAACAGACCGAAAAGCCCTGAGGCCCTTCTAACCCAAGGTGATGATGATGAGCCCGTGCTCCTTATGGCAAGGTCATGCACCATAGTGCCCGATTCCCCACCACCGAAATCCGCCACTATCAATACTTTACAACCACAATGCAGCCCTCTACGACTGATCGAGACGAGTGTCTTCACACAACTGGATTAGGAGGAGGCACGTGATGACAACTTTTGGTACCTCGACACCGGTGCCAAAAACCACATGACTGGGTCCCACGATGTCTACTCCGAGTTTGACTCTGGGATCCGTGGCACCGTGAAGTTTGGAGATGACTCTATCGTCAACATCGAGGGGTGTGGGACCATCTTGCTCACTTGCAAAACCGGTGAGCACTGCATGCTCACGGGGGTGTACTTCATCCCGAGTCTCACCACAAAATCATTAGCATCGGAAAACTTGATGAGAACGGTTTCCAGATACTGATCGAAGATGGCATCCTGAGGATCCGCGACCAGCAGCGACGTCTGCTGGCCAAGGTGAAGCGCTTCCCAAAACAGATGTACAAGCTCAAGCTCGACATTGCACAGCCAATATGCCTTTCTGCAAGGGGCTCCAAGAAGGCATGGTGTTTGCATGCGAGGTACGGCCACCTGAATTTTCAGGCTCTGCGTAAGCTCGCTCAATGCGATATGGTGCGAGGGCTCCCACAAATTGATCAGGTCGATCAAGTCTGCGACAGCTGCCTCATTGAAAAACAGCGACGAGTGTCTTTCCCTGAACAAGCGAAGCATCGTGCGGAGAAATCCCTCGACCTTGTCCACGGTGACCTCTGCGGTCCGATCACGCCGACGACGCTAAGCGGGAGATGCTACTTTCTACTTCTCGTAGATGACATGAGCCGCTACATGTGGCTCAATCTACTCAGAAGCAAGGACCAGACTCTGACAACAATCAAATACTTTCAAGCCACGGTGGAGGTGGAGACAGGGTGTAAGTTGAAGGTTCTCCGGACGGACCACGGTGGCGAGTTAACTTCAGTGGAATTTGGGGAATACTATGTCAAACTTGGCATACAACGGCAACTCACGGCCCCCTATTCACCACAACAGAATGGGGTCGTTGAACGACGCAACCAGACAGTGGTTGCCATGGTTTGAAGCATATTGAAGGAAAAAGGCCTTCCCGGGATGTTTTGGGGTGAGGTTGTCTCCACTGCTGTCTTCATCCTCAACCGGGCACCGACACGTAGCCTTGACGGGTTGACGCCATATGAGGCCTGGCATGGAAAACGACCGACAGTGCATTTTTTCCGCACTTTTGGTTGTATTGCGCATGTCAAGAATGTGAAACCTCACCTGAAGAAGTTGGATGACCGGAGTACGCCGATGATCTTCATCGGGTATGAGTCCGGGTCCAAGGCATACCGCGTGTATGACCCCGTCAGAAAGCGCGTGCATGTAACACGTGATGTCATCTTCGATGAGGCAGAATAGTGGAATTGGAGTGCTCATGATGAACAAGGTGTGTTGAGCAGTGAGGAGTCATTCACCGTCGAACACACAACGGAATGTATGCCAGGGACGACGGAGGCCGACGACACTGTCAGAGAACAGGTATCGCCACTCACACACACTAGCACACACTCTGCAGACGCTACAACACTAGATGTGGTCAAGGTGATGCCCATGCCATCATCCACAGTGGAGTTCGTCTCACTGCCATCCAATATGGCGGAAGCACTTGACGTCGAGCACGACGACGCCCCACTTCGGTTCCGCACTATTGACAACATCATCAGGGCCACAACACCACCTGGATTTTCATTACGTGAGCTCGACCCTGGTGAGCTACATTTCACTACGGCTGATGAGCCAACATCCTTTGGTGAAGCAGAACAACACCGGTGTTGGCGTAAAACGATGCTTGAAGAGATGAGGTTGATCGAGGAAAATGCCACATGGGAGCTCGTCGATCTCCCCATTGGCCATCGTCCAATTGGGCTCAAGTGGGTCTTCAAGGTGAAGTGTGATGAGCGCGGTGCGTTAGTAAAGAACAAGGCGAGGCTTGTTGCAAAAGGATACGTCCAACAGTAGAGGATTGACTATGAGGAGGCCTTTGCCCCTGTCGCACGCATGGAATCTGTGCGGCTCCTCATCACAGTGGCAGCGCAAGAAGGGTGGGAGGTCCATCACATGGATTTCAAATCGTCATTCCTAAATGGCGACCTCCAAGAGGAGGTTTACGTCGAGCAACCACCTGTCTTCATCATCAAATACCACGAGCACAAGGTGCTCCGACTCCGGAAAGCACTCTATGGCCTCCGCCAAGCACCAAGAGCTTGGAACACCAAGTTTGATGTCAGCCTTCTAACGCTTGGGTTTCACAAGAGCGACTATGCTGTGTATACTTGTGAAAACAACACTTCTCATCTGATCATCGGGGTGTATGTAGATGACTTGATCATCACCGGCACTGATGTCACCAACATCAATATGTTCAAGGTGAAGATGAAGAAGCTCTTTCGAATGAGTGACTTGGGATTTCTCTCCTAATACCTTGGCATCGAAGTGAACCAAGGGCCCAATGGAATTTCCCTACATCAATATTCCTATGCAACCAAATTGTTAGAGAAGAACGGTATGGGAGATTTTGTCACGACCCCCTCCCACCAAAGATTCCCCTCCTGAGCTGGAAATGGTGAAAGGGAGATAATGACCCCCAAGTCCTGCCTCCAGTAGGCCCCAGGGTGGCTACTAGCACCAAGGGTATGAGTTTTTCACAAATATGGGAGGCATTACCCTTTTTATTTTTAAAGATCGGGAAATAGGACAAGTCAACCACCAAAAAGGGAAAGAGAAAGTGTATATAAATAAAACCAAACCAATCACACGTGCATGTTTAAACAATTTTATAACAAGGTACAAGTACAAGAAAGCTCAAAGTACAATACCAAAAGAAAACAAAGGTACAACAACAGCAACAACTCCAACTGTCCGACTAGTAGGGTCCCGCACGGCCCTGGTAGTCCTCCTGGAAACCTGAAAGTAAACGTAGGGTGAGCATACAAGTATAATCAGTAGGGAAACCTAAATCTCTCGTGCACAAGTGGGGAGACATCCTAATGTCCCGTGAGAACAACAGAAGAAACCTAGCAAGGAATTCTATCCACCCATCCTCACCAGCCACACTCATCAAAACACAATCACAACAGGTAGTAGTAGTATATAAGAACAAGAGTATTGGGTACCCCGCACCATTTCCCTTTAGTTAGCTGCTCTTCCTAACGAAGAATGTCCTGACGCTGCCACACTCTGCCCACCCGCACACACCTGGGCCTCACAACCACGTATCCCGCCCGCACACACCTGGGCCTCACAACCACGTATCCCGCCCGCACACACCTGGGCCTCACAACCACGTATCCCACCCGCACACACCTAGGCCTCACAAACACGTATCCCGCCCGCACACACCTGGGTGTCACAACCACGTATCCCGCCCGTACACACCTGGGCCTCACAACCACGTATCCCGCTCGCACACACCTGGGCCTCACAACCACGTATCCCACCCGCACACACTTGGGCCTCACAACCACGTATCTCGCCCGCACACACCTGGGCCTCATCCCGAAGATTCTTGGGAAACAATAGAACCTGCCCGAAGAGTCTTGGGCTAAAAACCACCCCAATCGAAACCTACCCGAAGATTCTTAGGTGTAAGGTCACCTCAAGCCATCACAGCCTAGGGGAGAAGGAGCAGGAAGGTGCTAGTAACTAATGGAAAAACACTCTCTCCCATAAAATGGGAGTGTTCGACACTAAGTGCTCAACCTGGGTGGGGTGTGATAAAACATAAAAGATACAGATATATATATGTATATACTAAACACACATCCCAACCTATGGCTTTTAAAAAGAAAACTGAGCACGTGCCTCGGCACTGCTCCTACAAAGCATGCATACAACAAACAAATCCAACCCCATTTAGGTATTCACGTTTCAGAAAAATTAGTTTATTTAGTTCCTTAACTACTGGGAAACTATCCACAACCAACCACATCAATCATTCGTAAAACTTATCCCTGCCATCCACAAATCAAGTTAGGAAAAACACGAGCAATACAACAAAGACCTTCTTATCAACCAACAAACCCCATTGATTATTAAACCCGTTCTATTCCACGCCCCACCATTTATTAACTCTTCAACTTTAATTTATTATTCACAACCCACTATTCATTCACAAACAAACTCATCCCTGCAGCCCCGTTTCCAACCACCATAACCACAACCACACCGTACATCATTATCCCTTTAATACCATTTATTACAGCCTCACTGCCCGTTACCAACACAACATTCACACCAACCCAAAACCAATTCAATCGCAGCCCCGCTGCTCACCCGATCCACAACAACCCACAAAAACTCCCCCTTCACATGCCACGTAACCAAGCCAACACCCACATGTTCATTATTCCATTTTGTTTAACCAAGGTGATCACACAAGGGTTCCAGATTTTAAATAGCCAACTTTACGTGATTAACCAATTTCCACATTCCACAAGGTTTCTACCCATAAGAAAATCCAGAAGGATAGGGAAACATTTAATTGCATAAGAAAAGGCCCCCAACGACCGTTATTTTTATTAGGTAGAAGCTCATTCAATTCACAACATAATATCATAGGATATAAAGTAACAGCAATCACAACTTCTCATCCCCGTTATATAATCCAGTTATTATCTTTATTAAACCGGTACAAAAGTGTTTCACGTAAACAATAGAACACCCACCCCGCATGATGAAAAAATTAGAGAGACGAAGGTAAGATCCCTACCTCAACAGGTTCCTGATCACAACGCTCCCCCGGATCAACCTTAGAAGACGTCTGCCGGCGTCCGTCACTTCTGTCGGGTCCCGAAAAAACCTCCTCGGGTGGAAGTTGGAAAGGAAAGGCCAAAGGAAAGACAATGGATCCAAGCTCGGAAGTTCCGCCTCGTCGTTACGATCCCGTAGCTGCTGAAAGATCATAAATCGGATCTCGGACGAAGAAGTTATGGAAGGAAGAGTCTTCGAGTCTCTTGAGAGAGCTCTGCTCAGAGGAGAGGGGAGGAGAGGGGTGAGTTGAAAGGAGGAGGGGACCCCTCCTTTTATAGGCAAGAAAAGGAAAAGTACACGGTGTGTACTTTATGGTACACAGCGTCTACTCGGTTATTTCACACGGTCTCCACGCGGCTTCCAACACGGCTTCGCGGCCGTTGACTGGTCAACACATGGTTTGAGGGTAACGCATACGTGGGGAGGGACTACACGGCGTGTAGTTTAGACACACGGTGTGTACTCATTTATTGCACACGACAAGGACACGACTCCAACACGGTACATGGTCGTTGACTGGTAACGCGTACGCAGGGAAGGACTACATGACGTGTAGAACTGGTCACACGGCGTGCACCCATTTATTGAACACGACAAGGATACGGATCCAACACAGGGTATACCCAGAAAGGGGGTACACGGCGTGTACTCAAACTACACGGCGTGTAGTTTCAAAATTCTGGAAAGTGTGGGAAAAGTCTATTTTACCCTCCAGAACACTTCTTGACCTTCTTTTTGACAAAGGAATGGGCCGGAGAGGTCCGGGCCATTACATCGGATACCTCTTAAAACATTCTTGTCCCCGAGAATTCAAAAACCAACCCAGAGGAACCCAACAAGATACCTCTTAGGGTCCTCGTTATAACAGGAACCCAACCAACAACCCTAATCATATGTTTTAGGAATTCCTTCTCCTATATCGAGATATTATCCGCTTTAGGTGACACTGACTCGCCTGTACGGGTTTAATCGCATCCTCATTAATGTGTCTCGATTAAGAATTGGGTCTTCCCACTTTCATACATTAGGATTTTTCAACTCGAACTACCCCCAACACCACACAACCAACACACTTCCCGAACACATGGTTTTGGGAAATTCCTTCTCCTATGTCGAGATATTATCCGCTTTAGGCGGCACTGACTCGCCTGCACGGGTTCAATCACATCCACATTAATGCGTCTCGATTAAGGGTCAAGTTTTCCCCTTTCCCACACATCCGGACATGTTACACATTACCAGGGAACAAGGAAACAAAAGGTCTCACAACTGACAAGCCAAGCATTCCATATAAGAAGGGTACAGAGTACAACATCAACACAAGCTCAGAAGAACAAGGGAAAAACACAAGTCAAAACAACTCCGGGTACTGAGCGTTCATCTGGGACTCCCGCTCCCAAGTGTTCTCCTCGAGGCCGCCATGCCTCCACAACACACGAACCAAGGGAATGGTTCGTCCACGGAGAACCTTCTCTTTACGATCTTCGATTTTGACTGGTCATTCCTCGAAAGTCGCGCCATCCCCCATATCTAGCTCTCCCTAGTCGATAACATGGAAGTTGTCGTGTAAGTACCAACGAAGCTGGGAGACGTGGAAGACGTCATGAACCTTCTCCAACTGAGGTGGCAGGGCCAGCTGATATGCCACCTCGTCGACTCGCCTCAGAACCTCAAAAGGTCCGATGAACCTAAGTGAGAGCTTGCTCCCCTTCCCAAACCTTCGCTGCCCCCATCGAGGGGAAACCTTCAAGAACACATGATCCCCCACCTTGAACTCCAAGGGCCTCCTCCGACGATCAGCATAAGACTTCTGTCGGTCCTGAGCCGCTTTCATCCTCTCACGTACAAGATGGACTTTCTCTGTGGTGCTCTGCACTACCTCTGGCCCAAGAGCACCTGTCTCACCAACCTCTGCCCAGCAAATGGGTGAATGACATGGCCTTCCATACAAAGCCTCAAACGGTGTCATGACAATAGTAGAGTGGAAGCTGTTGTTGTAGGCAAACTCTGCTAAAGGCAAGTGTCGTACCCATGATCCCCCGAAATCCAGAACGCATGCTCGCAGCATGTCCTCCAACATCTGGATAGTCCGCTCCGTCTTCCCATCGGTCTAGGGGTGGAAGACAGTGTTAAGGCGTAGCTGGGTGCCAAAAGCATGTTGTAACCCCCTCCAGACTCATGAGGTAAACCGAGTATCCCGATCTGAGACGATAGTCTTTGGGACCCCATGCAAACGCACCACCTCGTCTACGTACCTCTGTGCTAAGGTACTCATCGGGCCCGACTCCTTGATTTCTAAGAAGTGAGCTGATTTCGTCAGATGATCCACCACCACCCAGATAACATCATAACCTCCTTGATCTCTGGGTAGTCTTGTGATGAAGTCCATTGAGATGTCATCCCACTTCCACTCGGGGACATCTAAATGATGCAACAAAACACCAGGAACACGGTGTTCAGCCTTCACTTGCTGACACACTAGGCATTTAGCCACAAACTCCGCCACTGCCCGTTTCACCCCGGGCCACCAAAACTGTTCCCTCAGGCCTCAATATATTTTTGAAACTCCTGGATGTACCTCCAAGGCTGGGCTATGGAACTCACGGAGAACTCCCTCACGCATTGCCTCCAGAACAAACAACCTTCCATGGAAAAGCATCCAATGTCGGCTGTCCTCTGACCATCCTTCTGGAGCGTTCCCCTGATCGACACGATCCCGCATCACTTCCACCTCGGAGTCCCCCCACTGAGACTCTTCCACCTGCTGCAACAAGGAGTACTGCACCGTCATCTGAAACAAACAGCCTCTAACACCTTCTTCCCTTGCATCCAAGTGCAAGGCAGCCAATTCTCCCATCACTTTCCAAGAATCAGCAGATTCCCGAACCACTTCCTGATGCGACTTCCTGCTCAGGGCATCAGCCACAACGTTGCCCTTACCTTCAGTGTAAGAGATCTCAAAGTCATAGTCTTGGAGAAACTCAACCCATCTCCACTGTTGTAGGTTCAGGTCACGCTGGGAGAAGATATAACGCAGACTCTTGTGATCTGAGAAGACTACAAAGCGCTCCCCAAAGAGGTAATGTCGCCACAACTTCAATGCGAACACTACTGCTGCAAGCTCCAGGTCATGGGTGGCATAGTTACACTCATGAGGGCGCAACTTCCTAGACCCATAACAGATCACACCCTTCTTCTGCATCAGCACGCACCCCAGACCAAGGCCAGAAGCATCACAAAACACCTCATACAACAACCCTTCCTCTGGAAACCTGAGTACGGGAGCACTGACCAACTTCTCCTTCAGGTAGTCAAAAGATTTCTGGCACTTCTCGCTCCATAGGAAGACCTGGTTCTTCCTCTTCAAAGCTGTCAATGGAGCAGCAACTCGAGAGAAGTCCGAAACGAACCTCCGATAGTAACCTGCTAACCCCTGGAAACTACTAACTTCTGCCACGCTCTTGGGTGTTGCCCAAGAAACAACTGCCTCCACCTTCGACGGGTCTACTGACACCCCATGCTGAGACACTATGTTCCCAAGGAAGTGTACTTCTTGTGTCAAGAACTTACACTTCGACAATTTCCCATAAATCTGATGGTGTCGAAGGACTCCCAAGACTGCCCTGAGATGCTCAACGTGCTCCTCCTCTTACCTTGAGTAGATCAGGATGTCATCGATAAACACAATGACGAACCGGTCCAGAAACTATCGGAAGACAAAGTTCATAAATCCCATGAACACAGCTGGTGAATTCGTAACTCCAATCGGCATCACTACAAACTCGAAGTGCCCATACCTGCACCTGAAATCCGTCTTCGAGATGTCACTGTCCTTTACCCTCAGCTGATGATACCCCGATCGCAGATCAATCTTGGAAAACCATCCTACTCCCCTCAATTGCTTGAAGAGATCATCTATCCTTGGAAGGGGGTAGCGGTTCTTGACCGTTACCTGGTTTAACCTTCGGTAGTCTATGCATAGCCTGAGACCACCATCTTCCTTCTTCACGAACAAAACTGGAGCACCCCATGGCGACACGCTGGGTCGAACAAAACCTTTTTCCATCAGATCGTCAATCTGAATCCGCAATTCCCGAATCTTTGAAGGTGCTATCCGATAAGGGGCCATCGAAATCGGACGGGCACCAGGGTGTAATTCTATCCCGAACTCAATGTCACGTCGGGGGGTAGAGTCACAACCTCCTCAGGAAAAACATCGAGGAACTCCCCAACAACCTCTGGGACATCCATCATCTCTGTATCAGTTGGAACCACTGATAACCTGCCAAACAAGTAAAGGAGAGGCTCCACACGCCGGCTTCCCACCTGATAGCTCCTCTCACCAACAAAAGCTACGCACTGCCCATCCACGTCGGAGAACATGACTCTTCTCCGGAAGCAGTCGATAACGGAACTAACAGAAAACAACCATTCGATGCCTAGGATGACATCGTATGGTTTCATCTGTAACAGAAGAAGGTCCCCACTAGATCGATGTGGTCCCAACGTCAGCCCACATCCCTGACAAACACAAGATACGCTGGTATGGCCCCCAACTGGTGTACTCAGTACCAGTGGTATGGAAAGTATCTCTATGTCTAGTCCCAAAGCATGGGCTAGACCAGGTGCAACAAAGGAGTGCGAAGCTCCCGAATCGAACAAAGTAGAAACAAGAATGCTGAACAAACAAATCGTACCTTGCACCACCTCTGGTCCTGCTGGAGCTGTCAACTCTGCTGCGTGCAACTATCCACGCCCAGCTCCTCTGCCTCTCTGATGTCATCCACCTCCCTGACCACGCCCTGGTCGAGGTACCTGAGGAGCACCCTGAGGTCGGCCTCCTCCCGCAAAGTCTGCCCTCGGAGGAGCATGGTCCTGCTGCTGCTGGATGGACCTCGCCGACAACGGGTGCTGCTGAGGTGGGTGCTGAACCTGTCCACCTCCACCGTACTGAGCACGGGTCGAGCACCGACTTTGAACGTGCCTAAAACCTCCACAAGAAAAACACCTCGGTCCTGGGCTCGTGAAAAAGGGACGAGGACCCAAAGATCTGAACTGGAACTGCTGGGGCTTGCTCCCCACTAGCCTGAACCTGGAAGGTCCCATCACAGGAGACCTGCTGCTGACTGCCTTCCCCTTCGACGAGCCTGGATGGTTCCCCTCTCGGGGTGCACCTCCCAGCGAGTGCATCCCCTCTACAACCTCTTCCTTCTTCTGCACCGCCAAGTACGTCGGAAGGGTGAAGGGGGTGACAGCATACTGGAGCGAAGGACGAAGCGCCTCCTCCAAACGTCTCGCCTGAGACTCCTCATCCAGAAAGAGATCCGGAGCAAAGCGCATGAGATCCTTGAACTTGATCCCCAGCTCTCGTACTGACATACTCCCCTGCTGAAGGGATAGTAACTCATGCCGCTTCTCCGCCTTGATCATGGAAGAAAGGAATTCCTCTCGGAATTCCTTCTCAAAGTCAGCCCATGGAACCTCTGCCTCTATCCTCTCTCCGAGGTAGAGCGTCCACCACTGTCGCGCCGCACCTCTCAGCTGACTGACTGCTAGGGGAACCCAGTACTCTCTCGGAGCATGGATCAAGGTAAAAGCGATCCCTAGCTCCTCAAGCCACCCCTCCGTCTCCGTATCCGAAGTACTACCCTCGTACTTCTTGAGGGTCAGCCGCAGGAAAGAACGGAGAGTCTTCTGCCAATGGCTATCTTCCTCCTCTCGGTCAATCCTCAACTGATCGACCGCCTGAAGCTGCTGGGCCTCGGCCGTCTGAGCCACCCGGGGATGACGTCCAGGTTCCATAGCTGTACGGTAAACAAGGATCGCATAAGCCCAAGTAGTAAGGAAAAACTCAAGGTTTTATTTTTATCATTTTATTTCAATTTCTTTCCCAGAACACCCAAATCAAGTAAAACACAACCATGATGATGCATGTACCTTCCCTAGAGTCTCTACCCTGCAATCAATATAGTCTCACTTGGTCGTTCGGTAGGCTTAGAGTCCTTGCATCGGATTACGGGGGGCCATAAAATCCCCTGTCCTAGTCGGTCTTCCCTGGCCTATGTCATGCACCAAGATTAACTAACATTTTCGCCCTACCATCCCATGCAATCCTTACTGTGCCTAACTCCAGACTCCATCCTATCTCTCAACCTCCCTCTGATACCATTCTGTCATGACCCCCTCCCACCAAAGATGCCCCTCCTGAGCTGGAAATGGTGAAAGGGAGATAATGACCCCCGAGTCCCGCCTCCAGTAGGCCCCGGGGTGGCGACTAGCACCAAGGGTATGAGTTTTTCACAAATATGGGAGGCATTACCCTTTTTATTTTTAAAGATCGGGAAATAGGACAAGTCAACCACCAAAAAGGGAAAGAGAAAGTGTATAGAAATAAACTCAAACCAATCCCACATGCATGTTTAAACAATTTTATAACAAGGTACAAGTACAAGAAAGCTCAAAGTAAAATACTAAAAGAAAACAAAGGTACAACAACAGCAAAAACTCCAACTGTCCGACTAGTAGGGTCCCGCACGGCCCTGGTAGTCCTCCTGGAAACCTGAAAGTAAACGTAGGGTGAGCATACAAGTATACTCAGTATGGAAACCTAAAGCTCTCGTGCACAAGTGGGGAGACATCCTAATGTCCCGTGAGAACAACAGAAGAAACCTAGCAAGGAATTCTATCCACCCATCCTCACCAGCCACACTCACCAAAACACAATCACAACAGGTAGTAGTGGTATATAAGAACAAGAGTATTGGGTACCCCGCACCATTTCCCTTTAGTTAGCTGCTCTTCCTAACGACGAACGTCCTGACGTTTCCACACTCTCCCTGCCCGCACACACCTGGGCCTCACAACCATGTATCCCACCCACACACACCTGGGCCTCACAACCACGTATCCCGCCCGCACACACCTGGGCCTCATAACCACGTATCCCGCCCGCACACACCTGGGCCTCACAACCACGTATCCCGCCCGCACACACCTGGGCCTCACAAACACGTATCCCGCCCACACACACCTGGGCCTCATCCCGAAGATTCTTGGGAAATAGTAGAACCTGCCCGAAGAGTCTTGGGCTAAAAACCACCCCAATCGAAACCTACCTAAAGAGTCTTAAGTGTAAGGTCACCTCAATCCATCATAGCCTAGGGGAGAAGGAGTAGAAAGGAGCATGAAGGAGCTAGTAACTAAGGGAAAAACACCCTCTCCCATAAAATGGGAGTGTTCGGCACTAAGTGCTCAACATGGGTGGGGTGCGATAAAACACAAAAGATACAGATATATATATGTATATACCAAACACACAGCCCAACCTATGGCTTCTAAATAGAAAACTGAGCACGTGCCTCGGAACTGCTACTACGAAGCATGCTTACAACAAACAACTCCAACCCCATTTAGTTTTTCACGTTTCAGCAGAATTAGTTTATTTAGTTCCTTAACTACTGGGCAACTATCCACAACCAACCACATCAATCGTTCGTAAAACTTATCCCTGCCATCCACAAATCAAGTTAGGAAAAACACGAGCAATACAACAAAGCCCTTCTTATCAACCAACCAACCCCATTGATTATTAAACCCGTTCCATTCCACGCCCCACCATTTATTAACTCTTCCACTTTAATTTATTATTCACAACCCACTATTCATTCACAAACAAACCCATCCCTGCATCCATGCTGCCAACCACCATAACCACAACCACACCATACATCATTATCCCTTTAATACCATTTATTATAGCCTCGCTGCCCGTTACCAACACAACATTCACACCAACCCAAAACCAAGTCAACTGCAGCCCCGTTGCTCACCCGATCCACAACAACCCACAAAAAATCCCCCCATCACATGCCACGTAACCAAGCCAACACCCACATGTTCATTATTCCATTTTGTTTAACCGGGGTGATCACACAAGGGTTCCAGATTTTAAACAGCCAACTTTACGTGATTAACCAATTTCCACATTCCACAAGGTTTCCACCCATAAGAAAATCTAGAAGGAGAGGGCAACATTTAATTGTGTAAGCAAAGGCCCCCAACGATCGTGATTTTCAGTAGGTAGAAACTCATTCAATTCAAAACATAATATCACAGGATATAAAGTAACAGCAATCACAACTTCCCATCCCCGTTATATAAGCCAGTTATTATCTTTATTAAACCGGTTCAAAAGTGTTTCACGTAAACAATAGAACACCCACCTCGCATGATGCACAAATTAGAGAGACGAAGGTAAGATCCCTACCTCAACAGGTTCCTGATCGCAACGCTCCCCCGAATCAACCTTAGAAGACGTCCGTCGGCGTTCGTCACTTATGTCAGGTCCCGGAAAAACCTCCTCGGGTGGAAGTTGGAAAGTAAAGGACAAAGGAAAGACAACGGATCCAAGCTCGGAAGTTCCGCCTCATCATTACGATCCCGTAGCTGCTGACGGATCGTAAATCGGAGCTCGGATGAAGAAATTATGGAAGGAAGAGCCTTCGAGTCTCTTGAGAGAGCTCTGCTCAGAGGAGAGGGGAGGAGAGGGGTGAGTTGAAAGGAGGAGGGGACCCCTCCTTTTATAGGTGAGAAAAGGAAAAGTACACGGCGTGTAGTTTATGGTACACGGCGTGTACTCGGTTATTTCACACGGTCTCCACGCGGCTTCCAACACGGCTCTGCGGCCGTTGACTGGTCAACACACGGTTTGAGGGTAACGCATACGTGGGGAGGGACTACACGAGGTGTAGTTTAGACACAGGGCGTGTACTCATTTATTGCACATGGCAAGGACACGGCTCCAACACGGTACACGGTCGTTGACTGGTAACGCGTACGTGGGGAAGGACTACACGGCGTGTAGAACTGGTCACACGGCGTGCGCCCATTTATTGCACACGGCAAGGATACGGCTCCACACGGGGTATACCCAGAAAGGGGGTACACGGCATGTACTCAAACTACACGGCGTGTAGTTTCAAAATTCTGGAAAGTGTGGGAAAAGTCCATTTTACCCTCCAGAACACTTCTTGACCTTCTTTTTGACAAAGGAATGGGCCGGAGAGGTCCGGGCCATTACAGATTGCAACCCCAGTCAAGTGCTGATGGAGGCCCGCCTAAAGATAAGCAAGTCTAGCACTTGCCTGTTGGTTGATGTCACCCAGTACCGGAGCACCATCGGCAGCCTCAGGTACCTAGCGCATACACGGCCAGACATTGCCTATGCGGTAGGTTACGTAAGCCGGTTCATGGAAGAGCCACATGAAGATCACATGGCCGCAGTCAAACACCTATTGCGCTACATCGCCGGGACACGCAACTACGGTGTCCGCTACACAAAGAAGAAAAATGATAGGTCGATCTTGTTGGGCTTTGGCGATACCGACATGGTCAGCGACGTTGACGACCGCAAGAGCACTACTGGGGTGTTCTTCTCCCTTGGAGACAAGCCCATAACTTGGCAATCATAGAAACAAAAGGTGGTGGCGTTTTCTTCATGCGAAGGAGAGTACATTGTCGCGACAACCGCAATGTACCAGGGCATCTGGTTGGCTCGACTGTTAGGTGAATTTCTATACTCAGACCTTAGTGTGCTGGTGCTCAAAGTGGAAAACAAGTCCACCATTGCCTTAAGCAAGAACCCCGTCTTCCATGACCGAAGCAAGCACATTGACACCCGATTCCATTTCATTTGAGAGTGCATTGATGGAGGAAAAATCATTCTTGAGCACACTCGCACCGAGGAGCAGCTTTCCGACATTCTCACGAAGTCACTTGGGCATGTCAGGTTTCTGGAGCTGCGCACGAAGATTGGCATCATTGAGATCCAGTGAATGAGACATAAATTAGGGGGGTGATTGTTGACTAATTCCTTTATGGAATTTATTTCACCGTTTTTTTTTTCCTCCCCCTTATTGATGGGTCAATGCGTTTTGACCCCAGTAAGGCTGCCGCGTGGTTTTAATTACGTTGTAAATACATCTTGGTTATTTTGGCCTATATAAAGAAATGAAAACATCTCCATAAAAGCATACCAATTAGGTGGTGCACAAAACATCATTTGTGTTCAAATATTTTCCTTCAATCTTCTTTCCATTCTCGCTTGTGTTTTCGTGTTGAACAGCCAGACATTTCCAACAGGCACTTCGGTGAAATGCAGGGTTGGACACGGCACAGAAGGTGGTCGGACGATCCGTTGGGTGACTTGCAGTTGGCGACGCGACAAGCAGAGATAGCTTCAATGGTCGGTAGAGTTGACCTGCAAGCGACGAGGGTGATTTGCAGGCGAGGCAACCTGCAAGCTCAGCATTCAGGAAGATCCAGCGGCGGGCGATACGGGTGTGGGCTGGTGACGACGATGGTGGGGGCTTTCATCGGTGATCCTTAGGCTGCATTCCTGCATCAGCCTTTGAGAGGCTTCTCTCGAGTAGTTGTCATCCACATCGGTACTATATCATCCCGCCTTTTTATCACATAAACTTTCATTACATTTTACAAAACTGAGGATCTTTAAGGTTTAGTGTCTTGGAAACCAGGAACTTAAAACATGAAAACATAAAAGATTCTTCTTAAACACTTGAAATGATTCTCCTCATGTTCATCCTAGGTTCATTACTGCATCTCATAACCTGGGGACATACATCAAAATAAAGGGTGAGCAGAAGGCCCAGTAAGGGAAATAAGAGAAACATTTTACATGTGAACTTGAGATACATCAACTATGTCATGAAAAAGAACTTTAAGGTATGAGAAAGAAATCATGAGGCATATCATAATAAAAATAACATTTTTCATAACTTGAAGATGTGGCTACAACATTTAATATTGACAATAATTTTGTTTCACCAAGGTCCATCCCCAAGGTGTCATTAAAAATTACCAAGGTTATTCACCAAGGTATCAGTCTAAAAAGTCATCTCTAGAGATTAAGTCTTTACCCAATGCATTGGAGCGCTATCTGGGCGCACCCTTGACATGTCTTTATTATCATGTGAGCCACATATATCATCATCAATCATTTCATAAATAACCCATATAGCATAAATGAAATGGGTTTCATTTCATAATCATAACATTTTAAAAACTGATTTAATGACATGATCTTTATGTCACTTTAAACCCACGGAAAGGGAAAGCGGGTTTCATGTATGTAAATCCCAGAATTTAAAATATAAAACTTTGATATATATGTGAATACCTCTTTATAAATAAGAGCTTTGTGTATTCACTTAATAACATAAAATAATTTTGAGATAAAGAGGGAGGCATTTTGAGACGAAACTATGCAGCATAACGTCTATGATACATGGTTTTAGAAAAAGTTGGAAAGAGAGGGGACATGGGTCACCCACTCAAAAATGATACATAAAACAGTAGGGGAACAAAATATAAATTATTTAAGAACATGGTAATGAAATTTGAACGATATACCATTTGAAATGAAGAACTTGAAAGGAAGACAAAAAAATAATATTTCTCTTATGAGAATTCGGCAACCTAACGGCGTCACTTAAAATTTCCAAAAATGGATTGACGAGATCAAATAGGGTATCTCATCATATGAACATAAATTATCAGTATGATAGATATAGAGAGAATAACCCAACATAATAAAAAGGAACTTGAAAGACTTGGCATGAAAATAGATCTTGAAAATGAGAAGGGTGAAAGAACCCCTTAGAAATTCGAAAGCTTAACGACGTCACTTAAACTTCAACAAAAATGAATTGATGAGATCAAATAGGGTCTCTCATCATATGAACATAAATGATCAGTATGATAGATTTATATATCATACCCCAACATAATAAAAAGTAACTTTCAAGTCTTGACATGGGATTAGAACTTTGAAAAGGGAGAAAGGTGCAAGGACCACTTAAAAATTCAGCAGCCTAACGACGCCACTTAAACTTCAAAATACTGAATTGAAGAGATCAAATGGGGTCTCTCCTCATATGGTCATAAAAGATCAGTATGATAGATATAGAGATAATACCCCAATATAACAAAAAGGAACTTGAAATAATTGACATGAAAGTAGAACTTCAAAACGAGAAGGGTGAAGAACCACTTAAAAATTCGACAGCCTAACGGCGCCACTTAAAACATCAAAATACTGAATTGAAGAGATAAAATGGGGTCTCTCATCATATGATCATACAAGATCAGTATGATAAATTTAGAGATCATATCCCAACATAATAAAAAGTAACTTGAAATACTTTACATGAAAATAGATCTTGAAAAATGAGAAGGGAGAAAGAATCTGTTACAAAAATTTCGGCAGCCTAACGGCGCCACTTAAAACTTCATAAAACGAAATAATGAGAGTAAGAGGGGATCTCTCATTCTGTGAACATGAACAGGGCAGTAATAGGATTATAAAATAACACCCTTTAACATAAGAACATGGAGCATAAAAGAAATTACATAAAAGAGATTTCTTGAAAAGAAAGAGAGAGATCGGATCTCTTACCTTAAAACGTAACTCTTAAAACTCAAAGGTTGGGACCTTGAGGGCTTGGGGGAACCTTGGGAGGACTCATTGGGAGGTAATGAGACTATAACTTCGTTGGGGAAGAGTGGGGAGTCGAATGTATGAGAGGATGGCTCGGTATTTATAGGGAAAGTGAGGAGACAAGGCATTAATGGCCAAGGGACACCTCATTAGTGGTTTTGGCAAAACCATGGGCTTACCCATGGTATTTTACCATGGTATTGGCCACTTGGGACACCTCATACCTTATCTTACTATTCATAAGTCTACCATATTGATTACATACTTAATACATCATTTAATGATGTCATTAAACACTCGTAACTTAAAAACTGTATTTTCACTATTCATCGAAAATTCAACTTTCTCAGAATAATCCCAAAATTTCACCTTAACCAAATATCAATGCTCTGATTTCAAAAATGAACTCCATTTTATAAAAATAAATTTCTAAATATTTTTAATTTTATTTTTAAATAAATACACTATTCACCGAAAATTCATTTTTTTCAAAAAAAACCCCAAAAATTACCTTAACATAATATCGATGCTCTGAGTTCAAAAATGAAATCTATTTTATAAAAATAATTTTCTAAATATTTTTAATTTAATTTTTAATTAAAAAAACACTATTCACCTGAAAAAACTAATACTTGAATAATAATTTATGAAACCGTTATTTAAGCATTTTATTGAATCACATTACTTAATCAAGGTGCCTAGATTATATTAATACTTTCTTTAACTGAGATTACTAATCCATTTGGTCACATTACTAATCCTAAGCATAAAATCACTATTCATAATTTACTATTCATCAAAATCAAGTTGATCTTATTAGACTCTAAATTTCGTATTGAGCATAATTGTAGAAGACCATTTTTTGAATATCAGTACACATTTTTAATTATTTAAGGTTTACATAAACATTTTTAAAATATCCTTTTTCTAAAATTCATCAAAAATATGCATACTGTATTTATCCGGTCATTTGAAAATTCATAAACTTCATCATAAGAAGAAATCCCAATTTTTATTTAAAAAAAAGGATTACACAAGGCAGTTACGGTCTCCTTACATAGCCCCTTATCACACCAGCATATGACCCAAGTGTAAGGTGTGATAAGGTGAGGGAATCTGAGGGAGGCTCGGCTAACATCGCACGAGTAGTAATTTCTATTAGTTTGAACTTCTCGCAAAGGCGATTCCATTCTAGCTTCACACGATGAAGTTCGGCTTGGGTTTGGTCCAGAGCAAAGCCCTGTGGTGCTACCTCCTTCCCAAGTTCTGTTAGATGGGCTTTGATCGGTCCAAGACTACTAGGTGAGGCCATCGAATCTTCTTTCTATAATAATTAACCAAGATTACTTGTATTTAGAGACAATAATCAAAACGTTTAGTTTCCAGGGGTCATATTGACCAATAGTCATATAACAGTCAAAACCCAATGGTCTCATTTTAATTATACTCATGTTATCAAATGAAACATTTTTATTGAGTATAAAAAACAAAATAAAATAACACATAAAATTAGGAAACAAGATTTATTCAAAATTTCGGGTTGTTACAATCTTCCCCCCTTAAGAAATTGCGTCCTCGCAATTTTTAAAATTGGGTTTTGAAATTTCATTGAAAGTCCCACATCGGAAAAGGAGTCAGTAAAACTATTACTTTAAAAGAAAAAAAAGGTAAGTACAAAGGTCACCCGAGTTAGCCGACACTAGGATTCCATGTACAAAAACATGGACATGGAGGAGAAAACAAAGGGTCAAGTTCTGAGGGAGAGTGATAGAAAACATGATTAGGAGAAAGTTAACCATAAGAAAATCTCAAACTTATGATGTGTGTAAACAGTCTTTGATTACCCAGTAGGAAACGTAAACCAACAATGTTTTTGTTTTACGTTCCTTTTCATAATTTTGAGGAAATTCATTTACAAAATAAAACAAAAACATAAGAAAATATACCTATCTTCATGTAGAGTTTCATCCTTTAATAAGTTTCTACCCAAAACTAATCTTTTCTCCAAACTGTGAGCATTCAAAACTACTTGGTCTCATCAAAACACAAGAATCATCTTCTAGAGAATCACATAATCCACAAAAGATTAACTATCTATTTCTTCTATCTTTAAACATTATCCCAAAAACAGAAAAGGTAGGGTAAAACAACTCTTCAAAAAGAAATAATCCCATAGGAATGGAAACTACTTTTAAATCTTCAAGTTCCATGGTACTACCCAAAGTTCATCATAGTCCATTCCATAAATAACGGTCCTTAAAATTCCTCAAAATAAACCAAACTAATATTGAAACCCAAATACAAGAAGGATTTGATAACATAGTCTTCCAAAATAAACTTCATTGTTCATCTCCAAACAACATCAACCACTCCTAACATCTTATAACAAAAGTATCTAACCTAAAAATATTTTACCCAAGATAGGTTAATCATTCCCATAAGTAACCTAAATTACTATAAGTCCACCTTAAATTCTTCGATTCTTCAAAATATAAGTCAATCTTACTCCTCAATGAATATACTGTAGTAATCTATTTACCTAGATCATATAGGGTCCCCAAAATAGTGAACGTCTTCCAAAATAATAATCATTTTTTTAATCCCCTAATCATCTCTGTCATATTAATACGACAATCGTCGCATTTCCTATCACATTGGTTTTTGGGACATGTTCTTCCATTTCCTTCCATTAACTAAGAAAAGAAACTATAATTAGGGGCTTAAATACTTAGATAATAATCATGAAAAGGAACTGAAAGCATATAAGGATAACTTGTAGAAGAAAAGTATACCCTAACTTGTGATCCACTAGGTTCCCATCTAGGTTATCCATGATCATATATTCTTATGTGAATCTTTATTTTATTTTATCTGTGTTCCTTTAACAATGGTTCATACTAAGCTTATGAATTTACCAAAGCATATCCCCCGGGAGTGTCGTAACCAAGAGTGCAGCAAGGCCCATTGTCGTGTACCAGTTCCCGTTCGAGTCTAGCTCAAAGCGGTGTTTCAGGTTTTACCCCTATGTACATCTGTGCCAGAGCCACCTCTACCTGCTCGTATCCAGACAGGGATGTATTTGCTTGGCAACCCCTTACTCAATACTCACCAAAATACCAGGAAGATTTCCTATATTTAAACTTTTCTATAGGGTTCTTCCTATAGTTTTCATATCCTAATTTCCACAAATAACTAAACCATCCTTTGATACCAACTATAGCATCCCGCCTTTTTATCACATAAACTTTCATTACATTTTACAAAACTGAGGATCTTTAAGGTTTAGTGTCTTGGAAACCAGGAACTTAAAACATGAAAACATAAAAGATTCTTCTTAAACACTTGAAATGCTTCTCCTCATGTTCATCCTAGGTTCATTACTGCATCTCATAACCTGGGGACATACATCAAAAGAAAGGGTGAGCAGAAGGCCCAGTAAGGGAAACAAGAGAAACATTTTACATGTGAACTTGAGATACATCAACTATGTCATGAAAAAGAACTTTAAGGTATGAGAAAGAAATCATGAGGCATATCATAATAAAAATAACATTTTTCATAACTTGAAGATGTGGCTACAACATTTAATATTGACAATAATTTCGTTTCACCAAGGTCCATCCCCAAGGTGTCATTAAAAATTACCAAGGTTATTCACCAAGGTATCAGTCTAAAAAGCCATCTCTAGAGATTAAGTCTTTACCCAATGCATTGGAGCGCTATCTGGGCGCACCCTTGACATGTCTTTATTATCATGTGAGCCACATATATCATCATCAATCATTTCATAAATAACCCATATAGCATAAATGAAATGGGTTTCATTTCATAATCATAACATTTTAAAAACTGATTTAATGACATGATCTTTATGTCACTTTAAACCCACGGAAAGGGAAAGCGGGTTTCATGTATGTAAATACCAGAATTTAAAATATAAAACTTTGATATATATGTGAATAACCCTTTATAAATAAGAGCTTTGTGTATTCACTTAATAACATAAAATAATTTTGAGATAAAGAGGGAGGCATTTTGAGACGAAACTATGCAGCATAACGTCTATGATACATGGTTTTAGAAAAAGTTGAAAAGAGAGGGGACATGGGTCACCCACTCAAAAATGATACATAAAACAGTAGGGGAACAAAATATAAAGTATTTAAGAACATGGTAATGAAATTTGAATGATATACCATTTGAAACGAAGAACTTGAAAGGAAGACAAAAAAATAAGATTTCTCTTATGAGAATTCGGCAGCCTAACGGCGTCACTTAAAACTTCCAAAAATGGATTGACGAGATCAAATAGGGTATCTCATCATATGAACATAAATTATCAGTATGATAGATATAGAGAGAATAACCCAACATAATAAAAAGGAACTTGAAAGACTTGGAATGAAAATAGATCTTGAAAATGAGAAGGGTGAAAGAACCCCTTAGAAATTCGACAGCCTAACGACGTCACTTAAACTTCAACAAAAATGAATTGATGAGATCAAATAGGGTCTCTCATCATATGAACATAAATGATCAGTATGATAGATTTAGAGATCATACCCCAACATAATAAAAAGTAACTTGCAAGTCTTGACATGGAATTAGAACTTTGAAAAGGGAGAAAGGTACAAGGACCACTTAAAAATTCAGCAGCCTAACGACTCCACTTAAACTTCAAAATACTGAATTGAAGAGATCAAATGGGGTCTCTCATCATATGGTCATAAAAGATCAGTATGATAGATATAGATATCATACCCCAATATAACAAAAAGGAACTTGAAAGAATTGACATGAAAGTAGAACTTCAAAACGAGAAGGGTGAAGAACCACTTAAAAATTCGGCAGCCTAACGGTGCCACTTAAAACATCAAAATACTGAATTGAAGAGATAAAATGGGGTCTCTCATCATATTATCATACAAGATCAGTATGATAAATTTAGAGATCATACCCCAACATAATAAAAAGTAACTTGAAATACTTTACATGAAAATAGATCTTGAAAAATGAGAAGGGAGAAAGAATCCATTACAAAAATTTCGGCAACCTAACGGCGCCACTTAAAACTTCATAAAAAGAAATAATGAGAGTAAGAGGGGATCTCTCATTATGTGAACATGAAAAGGGTATTAAGAGGAGTATAAAAGAACACCCTTTAACATAAGAACATGGAGCATAAAAGAAATTACATAAAAGATATTTCTTGAAAAGAAAGAGAGAGATCGGATCCCTTACCTTAAAACGTAACTCTTAAAACACAAAGGTTGGGACCTTGAGGGCTTGGGGGCACCTTGGGAGGACTCATTGGGAGGTAATGAGACCAGAACTTCGTTGGGGGAGAGTGAGGAGTCGAATGGATGAGAGGATGGCTTGGTATTTATAGGGAAAGTGAGGGGATAAGGCATTAATGGCCAAGGGACACCTCATTAGTGGTTTTGGCAAAACCATGGGCTTGCCCATGGTATTTGCCCATGGTATTGGCCACTTGGGACACATCATACCTTATATTACTATTCATAAGTCGACCATATTGATTACATACTTAATACATCATTTAATGATGTCATTAAACACTCGTAACTTAAAAACTGTATTTTCACTATTCATCGAAAATTCAACTTTCTCAGAATAATCCCAAAATTTCACCTTAACCAAATATCAATGGTCTGATTTCAAAAATGAACTCCATTTTATAAAAATAATTTTCTAAATATTTTTAATTTTATTTTTAAATAAATACACTATTCACCGAAAATTCATTTTTTTCAAAAAAAAACCCCAAAAATTACCTTAACATAATATCGATGCTCTGAGTTCAAAAATGAAATCCATTTTATAAAAATAATTTTCTAAATATTTTTAATTTAATTTTTAATTAAAAAAACACTATTCACCTGAAAAAACTAATACTTGAAGAATAATTTATGAAACCGTTATTTAACCATTTTATTGAATCACATTACTTAATCAAGGTGTCTAGATTATATTAATACTTTCTTTAAGTGAGATTACTAATCCATTTGGTCACATTACTAATCCTAAGCATAAAATCACTATTCATAATTTATTATTCATCAAAAATCAAGTTGATCTTATTAGACTCTAAATTTCGTATTGAGCATAATTGTAGAAGACCATTTTTTGAATATCATTACACATTTTTAATTATTTAAGGTTTACATAAACATTTTTAAAATATCCTTTTTCTAAAATTCATCAAAAATATGCATACTATATTTATCCGGTCATTTGAAAATTCATAAACTTCATCATAAGAAGAAATCCCAATTTTTATTTAAAACAAAGGATTACACAAGGCAGTTACGGTCTCCTTACATAGCCCCTTATCACACCAGCATAGGATCTAAGTGTAAGGTGTGCTAAGGTGAGAGAATCTGAGGGAGGCTCGGCTAACATCGCACGAGTAGTAATTTCTATCAGTTTGAACTTCTCGCAAAGGCGATTCCGTTCTAGCTTCACACGATGAAGTTCGGCTTGGGTTTGGTCGAGAGCAAAGCCATGTGGTGCTACCTCCTTCCCAAGTTCTGTTAGATGGGCTTTGATCGGTCCAAGACTACTGGGTGAGGCCATCGAATCTTCTTTCTATAATAATTAACCAAGATTACTTGTATTTAGAGACAATAATCAAAACGTTTAGTTTTCAGGGGTCATATTAACCAATGGTCATATAACAGTCAAAACCCAATGGTCTCATTTTAATTATACTCATGTTATCAAATGAAACATTTTTGTTGAGTATAAAAAACAAAATAAAATAACACATAAAATTAGGAAACAATATTTATTCAAAATTTCGGGTCGTTACAGGTACAGGTCTTTGGGCAGCAAACTGGTGCGGTGGATGGCCACCTTTGGTGCGATAACAGGGTGTTGCTTTGGGTGGAGGCTGGTCACGATGAGGGCAAGGTATGCTTTGATCCTGTTGTTATGGGCGTTCAGGACGCACTGCAAAAGTGGGTCTTGGCTGGCCACGACCACGCAAGCAGAAGATTAGTGGGGCCTACGACTCTCTTCAAAAAAATGTATGGGTCTTCTGGTCAAAAAAAATTAGGGGGGGTTGTGAGGGCTATATAATAAATAAAGGGGTGGATGGGTGGATTATCCCTTGAGGAGATTATGACCTGTCTTTCCGATGTGTTTGTATACAGTGTGTGTTTGAATGTAATTATACCCCCGATCACCTAATATATATACTATTACTTTTAATGGTGTTATTAATATTAATACTATTACTATTATTATTGTTGTTATTATTACTATTACTACTCCTATTACTATTATTACTATTACTACTATTACTACTACTATTACTATTACTATTACCATTTCATTACCATTACCATTATCATTACCATTACCATTATCATTACTATTACTAGTACTAGTACCATTATAATTGCTATTATTATTAATATTACTATTATTATTGAGGGTGTGATTTGTCCTTGCAGGCCCAAGGGTGTGTTGTTTCTTTTGCTTGTAACCTTTGGGGTCTTAATAAATTATTATTGGTACTACTACTACTACTATTATTACTATTACAATTATTATTATTACTAGGATCGTGTCCCATGCGGGGTCTCGAGGAGGTCTTGAGTTCAAGCCACTTCAGGTTATTTCCTATTGGTAGTGTAGGATTTTCTTTGTATTTTTATTCTCCTTCCTTCACTCACGTGTAATTATTATTATTATTAATAATATTATCATTTAGTCATGCCCTTGAGGGGTCTCTGGTTCGAGCATACCCAAGTTATTTGTATACACATGTGTGATTTTCTTTGTAGTCATTTGTAGCCCTCTCGCTAAACTATGTAAATTATTTTTAACATTATTATTATTATATCACGTATTTCCTGTTTGAATAGTATAGTCTGATCTGTTTGGATGGAGTTGGGTCGAACGCTAGCGGTCTGGACTACACATTAGAGTGCAACTCCGCAGTGAGGTCATTAGGGGTTGTAGGGGGCAACACACCCCTACTCTAGTGGTCCGGGGGTCGAAGGCCCCCGAACCAAATCTTGGGGGCTGTAGCAATACTGACTCACTATAGCAGTACTGTCTAACGACATCAGCAAAGCTGGTCATGTGACACTAATAGGGCACTGTAGCATATCGGAATTTGGAGAGAGCAATACTACAGCTCTTCGGACTTTTGGCCACCGACACTGTACTAGCTTAGACTTGGGTGGTTGTGGTACTGTAGCAGTGCAGTCTTAGATGGTTGTGGCACTGTAGGACAGTGGAATTACTGTGCAGTTGGTGGAACAATGCATTGTTTTTTTTATTAGCTCATTCGAGCTAGAGTTTCTACGTGTGAAAATCTGATTCTATCTCTGTAATTGTTCTCCTGAAGGTCTCTCTATGGACGTAAGGTTCATTTTGCGAACCACATAAATCTCTGTATCTTGTGATCTTATTCTCATTCTTTTGTTTTTCCCCCCTTTTACTCTTCTGTAAACCGTTCTATCGTTTGTTGCTCCCAGCGTTTCCACAACATTTCATAATCAATCTTAATTCGATGTTCATGTTACATAAGAGCCTTGGTAAGGTTACTGGTCGTAAGTTTGGTAATTCCCATTGTGTCTTTTTATGTGAGGTTCTTTTTTATTGCCGCCCTCTTGGGAGAATCTCAAATTCTTTATCAAGAATTATTGGACAACTGACATTCTTTTCTCCAAGAACCCAAAGTTGCCGCCCTCTTGTGAATTTAGCTCAACTTTGCTAATTCAACTTCATTAAAGTCTTTGAATGCTCTAGGATCTAATGAATGCTTCCATCAGATCTTTCAAATATTCGTAATTAGTTTCGACAAAGAATGATGACTTTATTCAGTTTTGTTCATCTATAGATCCAATAGGAACTTCCGTTATTTGATTTTCGTCGCTTGGATTTTTTATGATTCAACAAATAATAATATTTAGAGTAATAAGAGAACTACAATGATACCAAGTGTTGCCTCGATGGCTAGGGAAAATTTAAGGAAACTTCCCACTAAAAACGGATAACATAAAACAGAGAAAACAGTTAAGTAGAACTGTCTAGGAATCAGGAGTCAAAAGTTCTCATGTTTGCCTGAAATTTCAAGAGTCCTCAAAAACAGAGTTTCCTTTTAATGAGGGCAAAGTTGCAGCATCCCCACTAAAAATAAGTAAAACTAGAAAAATTCGAAAACATAAAACAAGTACAGTTTTTCCCTTTACCAACAAATCTCGCTGCAACCACTCATAAAATAACCAGCATGAGCATTTGAAATATCAGTCTGCAAAAAAAAAAAAAAAAAACATAGAAATCTGACCAAGCTGCTCCTTGTATCCCCAAAACAAATCTTCACTCTCAACTAATCCTTGGTTACCCATCTATGGCCATGGATCTGGTACCCACCATAGCTCTGATCACTGCTGCTTTCCCCGCCACTTTCGGCACTCCTGTATCCCGATCTCCTCCGGTGCCTCCGCCCCCTCAACCACCCGCTATCACTCATACTTCCATTCAAGAGCGGGTCATCTATCCCCCGGATAACCCTCCGCGCTGGTGATGATCCTGAAATGCAATTGTCGTCTCTTGGTCTTCTCTTTCCTTTGTCCGGCCTCTTTATCAACTTCGTGATTCCTTTCTCCACGGGCTCCACTGCATGCGTTACTGTGAACTTCAGGTCATTTACTATCTGCAACACCATAAAACATACTGAAAAAAAAAACGGAAATGGCATTGTTAATACAGTATTCCAGTCACGGGTTATATTTCCTCCTCAGCTTGGAGGGTCCATGACCTGATCCAATGGCATGCGATGTGCAACAAAGGTCACATCCGATGCCGTTGGATTGAACCAAGATGCATCCAAGCCAAGGAGAAGATGTTGATTTTAATCGGCTATCAAGCAGATCAAACTACCACCATGGCCCTGTCTAACAGCACTTACTGAAAACTGTTTATAGCAATTATCATAAGCAGTTTGAAAAAACGGGCCTGTTTGACACCACTCATACTACTTACAACATTCATCACTTGTGATAAGCTGCTCAAAAAATTACTGTTTGTTCTGTTTTTGAAAAATACTTCGGGTTTGCTTGACAACACTTACTGAAAACCGTTTTTAGTACTTTCAATAAGTGATGTCAAACAGACCCCTTATATTCCATAAGAAAAGCACTGAAAAAAGTGGCAGTAAAAGTAGGTTTGGGTATTTAGTTACAACAATAAACGGGTTCGGGTTCGGGTTAGGGTTTGGTTACAAATTTCTTAACCAGGCTCAGGTTCGGGTATCCCAAAATTCACAGATACCCCGCCCATTGTCATCCCTCATCATAAGCTCAAGTGGTGTTTATTTCGTTTTTTTTTTTAACACTTTCATTTAAATTGCAGGAAAAAAACACTTGAATAAATGGCAGAAAAACACTTTCAATAAGCAAATATATAAACACTTGGGTCCCATTTGACAGCACTTGGTGAAAACTGCTTATGGCACTTGTCACTTATGATGAGCAGTTCTGTTTCTGATAAAACAATAACATTTAAAATTCCATAGGAAAACCATTTAAATAAGGGGCAGGAGCACACTTTCAATAAGTGGCAAGTGTTTTAAGCAGTTTTCAATAAGCATTGTCAAACAAAGCCTTATACAGAAGCACATATCATAAGTGATAAATGCTATAAGCAGTTTCTAATAAGCGGCCGCAAAACTGAGCCTATATCTACGGCCTGCAGGGATCAAACCCATTCATCAAGTGAACATCCAATCATACGATATCTTGATCCAACAGTAAATTCCATCACATTGATATAAATATTTAGCTTCAAAATTATAATTTTCTCCATCTAATAGAAGAAGAAATATAAAAGCTTGAGCTGATTGCTCTTGTGAGCCAGCAAGACGCGGGCTGAAAAACAACATGATATGTCGGTAAATACCTAAAATTCAACAAGCACTGATAGCTCTCATAATGGACTCAATAAACACAATAAAGCTTACATATTCACCACCGCCCATGACCACGTCCCGTACACTCTCTCTGATGGTCATTCCGCTCTTCCCATCAATGTCAGGCTGTGGAAGACGCAATTTCGTCGGCCGTTCACTATCCCTAACTTCGTCAGGGTCTATAGGGCAGTCAACTGAAGCATAGTCGCCAAGAACGGAAACACTACCATATAAGTGGTCTCCCATTAACGCATAAGGAGTTGCAGGGAACACATTAAGATGAACTACAGAAGCAATCACCATCTGCACTGAATAGACACGTACACTTGTTAATTTTAACCGATACGAAAATGGAAACAATAATCATCCCCATTAAGGAAATCTAGTTACAATTATGCCCTTCAAATTACAGGGTCAAATATTATTTTAGGGAAATAGAAAGAATTTTCAATGACTGCCAACAAATAAGCAGTGGAGAAAAACTTTCAACGGGATGATTAATAAAATCCAATCCCATGCAGAAGACACCCAAGAGGCACCTCATGTTGTATTAACCAACCCGACACAAATTAAGAGTACCAGCAAGTAAACAAGATGGAAAGAGGGAAACCTTCAAAGGACGTATCCTAATTAATTAATAAAAAGCCACCAAAAAATAACTGCCGCATGAAAGAAAGGGTAGCACCTGTGTTTTTTCCACCAATTGCAACATCAACTCTGTAGAAAGAATGGACCCAGAAAACATGCTGCGTGAATGATGCTAGAACTCTATTAATAAATAGATAAAATGATACAAGATTTGGGATAGATAGGGAATACAAAATTCAAACTAGAGGTAAAGGGGAATATGATACATCGATAGACCTATTCAAATACATAATTACTCTCAACACTCTCCGTCAAGCAAGAGCATATTCCAGCTTGTTACACTAACTCAAAAAGATGGAAGAGACAAAGTAGAAAGACAGTACTTTAGAGATGATGTCAGAACTGCCATGGATTGGAGACTGCAGAAACTGGCATGGAAGATGCTCATCTGCGAGTTGCATGGATGCTGTGATCGTCTCAGACATCAGAATAGGTATCAGAACAGACACGCAAAGTATCATGAAGACCTTAAGAGGTCATTGCCTTCGAGACGTGGAAAGACGGTTGATGCGGAGAGGCCAGAGGCACAGAACTACATCTAGAATAGGATGAAAGAGAGGTCAGAACAATGTATTTGGAAAAGAAGGGATGGAAAGCAGCGTTGTTGGGAAAATGATTCAGGAAAGAGGGCATTTGGATACAACAACAACTGGAGCATCTGGAAGGAGACTGAGCAACAGATCCCAGTGCGCACAACTGGAGCATCAGGAAAAAGCGCTTTCAGGTGCCTCACAAGAGTGGAAGAGGCGTGGGGAGGAGCCAGAGGTGCCGAAAAGGATATGGCTTGGGCGAGCAAAGAAACCCTGGACGAGCAGCAGGGGCGAGCAGTAGAGAAGCCTGCTTAGTCTGGATATTGGGTGCTGCCTTGGCAGAGGCGCCTTATGCGGAAGAGGAGCCTGACAGAGGGTGCCTGGGAAGCAACAGAGACACCCAGCAGAGGGTGCCTAGGCAGCAGAGATGGCACAGGGCACTTGCACCTAGGCCGAACAAGATGCCTGTCACAATCAAGGGCTGTTGTCAACCACTGGTTAAGCATAATCAAACATTGCTCAAGCATAACTGACGATGAAAGGTGTTTGTTGTCAACCATTGGCAAGGGTAATCAAACGCGGTATAGAGTTTTTAAAGAAGATAGTATTGGAGTTGGTCAACCATTGGCAAGGATATTCAATGAAAATTATGGTAGTGTTCAACCATTTAAGATGTATGAAATAAGGGATGGCTTGAAGATGTGTGGTACGGGATTTCTACCACATTGGAGAGGAGTGCACTTATTAAGATATATGGAATGCTGTCATGGAAATTAAAGGAAGCGCGTATGGAAGTAAAAGTGGCTGTGGAAGATTTGGAGAAGGTTGGAAATGTATTTAGAACTCAAGCAGCAAGTGGCAGGACCTCCATGTCAATATGACACTCCTATGTCATTTGAGAATATAAGAAGACAGTGACAGGACCCTTGTGCCGATATGACACACATGCCATGTGTAAAAGAGAGAAGAAGCACAAACAGTGGCAAAACAACCGTACCAAAAGTGCATGCCCATGCGCCAAAGTACTTAGGGCTCAAATAGTAAGTAGCAGAACTGTCATGCAGTATTGCCACCCGCAGTAGGCAACCCGACCCCTGAACCAAATGTAAAAGAACGAGATTTCTAACCAGTAAGGTGCACAGAACTCATGCAGAGTCAACATGACTGTCTTCACAGTACTGTGCCAAACGTGCACGCTCCCGTGCCAAATTATCAAAGGCTTTGATTACAAGAAATTGAATATGCATTTATTGCTCATTATTTTGATTGAATTGAATGAGTTAAGATGATTACAAGAAATTGAATATGCATTTACTGCTCATTATTTTGATTGAATTGAATGAGTTATGAGGCTGAGGATGAGGAGAGAGAATTCATCTCAAATGTCCTATATGATACAGAATTATTATGGATGGCTCTATGGGAATTGATCAGGATGGAACAGTTACACAGAGGATTGAGAGGGAGAGAGTATTGGCATGATGGAATATTTGACCAAGGATTATTTGAGGAGTTATTTTTGTAAAGGAAAAATGACATGGTTGACACAACAATATATGGTAGGTATGACTTTTGTGGGGGATAATGATTGACACGGAAAATACTTGGAAGAAAAAGAAGAAAGATATAATTCTTGGCTACATGTGATGGAATTGAAGATTCGGTTACATTGAAAGACATGAACGTGATGTTCATGAAAGAAAGAAAGTCATGATCAGGTGTACCACATTATTGAAGATTTGAAGACAAAGTCAATGGAATATTTGATGGGTCCTAATCGACTTTAATGGATGGGTTTAACTACGCCTTAATAGAGATAACACTTGGCACGATGATGGAAGATCTTGAAGATGTGGTAAAATCCTAGCCCTTCATTCTAGGTCTTGAAGTTGAAGAAATTTCTATATATGATTGATGTGCATGGAAGGAGGTGTGAATTTGATAGAAACAGAGGACTAACACTTGTAGTGGGTGAATTCCCCTTACCTCAATGTGAGGTGGGGATCCTCTTTTATAGAGAAGTAAAAGCTAATTACATGGTGTTAAGTCCAATGTGGGACTCAGAACAGAAATACCCCTTTAACCTTAAATGGGGTCCAACACTCCCCCTCAAGCTGGACATGCCCAGATTGGATAGAGTCCCACAAATAGAAAAAGACAACAAAGACACAGGACCATCTCAGACTCCCCCTCAAGCTGGGCCAGGGAGGCTGTGAATACCCAGCCGGGTAGTGAGAGACTCAAGGCGAGCTCCGGGAAGACCTTTGGTGAAGAGATCGGCAAGCTGATCGGCCGTCGGGATATGGCCGAAGCCGATATGGTGCTGCTCCAGATGGTGGCGGAGAAAGTGACAGTCCACCTCGATATGCTTTGTCCGTTCATGGAAGACGGGATTCGATGCAATCTTCGTGGTGGCCTGATTGTCACACCAGATATGAGCAGGAGTCGATGCGGGGAAACCGAGCTCATGGAGGAGATGACGAAGCCAGAGGATCTCAGTAGTGACGGTGGTCATGGCTCGATACTCGGCCTCGGCACTCGACCGGGAGACGACAGTCTGCTTCTTGCTGCGCCAAGAGATGAGATTGCCAGCAAAGAACACGGCGAAACCCGAAATAGACCTGCGGGTAGCGAGGCAGCCGGCATAGTCCGCATCACAGAAGGCCTCAACATCCATGTGAGCATGATGGGAGTACTGAAGGCCACGGGCAGGGTCTTTCTTGATATATTTGGCAATGCGAAGGACAACATCCCACTGAGAGCGGGTGGGATGTTCCATGAACTGGCTGACTTTGCCAACGGCACAGACAATGTCAGGACGCGTCATGGTGAGGTAGTTGAGTTTACCGACCAGGCGGCGATAGCTCTCGGGATGAGGAAAGGGTTCCGAGTCGGAATGAAGGGAGCGTTCCCCAGGCTCAAGGGGAGTGTCCACGGCAGTGGCGGTGCTCAACCCGGCATCCTGCAAGATATCAAGAGCATACTTGCGCTGGCAGAGAGAAATAGTGTCCGCAGTCCGGGAGACCTCGATGCCAAGGAAGTAAGTGAGGGGACCAAGATCCTTGGTGTGAAAGTGCTGGTGAAGATGCGCCTTAAGGCTGGCGATGCCTCTGGAGTCGCTCCCTGTGATGATGATGTCATCCACATAAACCACAAGCAAGATACAGCCATGCGCCGTCGTACGGAAGAAGACGGTGTGATCCTTCATACTGCGAGAGAGGCCAAAGGCCGTGACGACCGTGCTGAAGCGGCCAAACCAAGCCCGAGGAGACTGCTTGAGGCCGTAGAGGGAGCGACGGAGACGGCAGACATGGCGGTCGGCACCAGAGGCCGAAAAACCAGGAGGCTGCTGGAGGTAGACTTCTTCATCAAGAAAGTCATGGAGAAAAGCATTTTTAACATCCAGTTGATGAAGCGGCCAGTGATGATGAGCAGCTAGCGAAAGGAAAAGGCGGACCGAGGCCATCTTGGCGACTGGAGAGAAGGTCTCAAAGTAGTCGATGCCATACGTCTGAGCAAATCCCTTGGCGACAAGCCGGGCTTTGAGGCGGCAAAGAGAGCCATCGGGATTGAGACGGATAGTGAAAATCCATTTACAACCGACTGCCTGTTTGCCCACCGGAAGTGGAACAAGATCCCATGTATGGTTGTCATCCAGAGCCCGCAATTCATCCCTCATGGCGGCAAGCCACCCGGGGTGAGATTTTGCTTCACCGACTGTCCGAGGAAGCGACACGGTCTCCAAGGCTGACAGACCCCTGTAGGAAGATACAAAGAGAGGAGTAGTCTGACAGGAGCGAGTACCTTTCCGAAGCGCAATCGGCTCGTCCGCGGGAGCGGGGACAGGAGCATCAGACGAAGCAGGAACAAGGTGGTCCTCGGCCGGGATGGGAGGTACAGCGGATGGACGACGGGAGTAGGTCTGGCCAAAGAGATGACCGGGAGGGGGAGATATCAGAGGCGGGTGAACGAAGAGCGGAAGGCAGTCATCGATGGTAGTGTCAGGAGAAGGAGAAGGAGAAGGAGAGGGGAGAGTGAAAGGAGAAGTCTCGACAAACGATACGTCGGCAGAGGTGATATACCGGCGGAGGTCTGGAGAGAAGCATCGGTACCCGCGCTGAGTGCGGGAATATCCAAGAAAAATACAGCGAAGAGATTTGGGAGAAAGTTTGGAGAGATTGGGGCGAGTGTCCCGGACATAACAGAGACATCCGAAGACGCGGAGTGGAAGGGAGTGAGGAGGAATAGAGGGGAACAGGGTATGAAAGGGAGTCTCCCCCTGAAGTATGGAGGAGGGAAGACGATTCAGAAGCTAAGTAGCAGTGAGGATGACATCCCCCCAGAAGAGAAGAGGGACCTGGCGGTGGAAGAGGAGGGCACGAGCGGTTTCCAAAATATGCCGGTGTTTCCGCTCGGCTACCCCATTCTGCTGAGGGGTATCAGGACAAGAGGTCTGGTGGATGATGCCGTGAGCGCGGAGAAACTGCTGAAAGTGAGTGGATAAGTATTCTCGCCCATTGTCAGATCGAAGACATTTGACAGGGATAGAAAACTGTGTTTGGATCTCATGAAAAAATGTCTGGAAGGTGGAGAAAACCTCTGTCCGATCTCGAAGAAGATAAAGCCATGTCATCCGGGAATAATCATCAATGAAGGAAATGTAATATTTATACCCAGATTGACTCGAGGTAGCACAGGGACCCCATACATCAGAATGAACCAAATCAAAGGGTTTGGCGGCCCGTGTGTCAACTCGAGGAGGATAGGAGGTGCGATGATGTTTCGCAAAACGACACGACTCACAAGGAAAGGAAAAACGGGGACTAATAGCGGGGTAGAGTCGATGAAGTGCAGAGGCGGAAGGGTGGCCCAACCGGGAATGGAGGTCAACGGCATGAGCAGGGAGAGACGCGCAGGCGATGGAAGGTGGGCCAGCGAACATGTACACCCCATCCCGAAGCTGGCCTCTACCAAGTTCTCGGTTCGTCGTCCGTTCCTGAAACAAAACAGAAGACGAGGAAAAGAGAGCAGTGCAATTGAGATCCTTGGTCAGTTTGCTGATGGAAAGCAGGTTAAAAGGACTCCGGGGTACATGAGCCACCGAGGAGAGGTGAAGGGAGGAGGTGAGGGAACAGGAGCCAAAGCCGGCTATGGGGAGAGTGGACCCATCAGCAACAGTGATGGCAGAGGATCCACTATAGGGACGGTAGTGGGAGAGCATACCTGCATCCCCGGTGAGGTGGTCGGACGCACCAGAGTCAAGCATCCATGCCGGAGAACGATGACTGACAAGGGCAGTGTGACCACCGGAATGGGCAAGAGAAGCTGACGAAGAGCCCGCGATGGAGGTGGACCGGTAATCGTGAATCAGCTGGAGCTCAGCCAGGGAGAGATCCAACGACGAGGGAAGAGTAGCAGCAGGTGAGGGCGCATCACAGAGCGCAGTCTGGCCCTGGCGGGTGTGCGACTCAGGACGACCATGCAGGACCCAGCAACGGTCTACCAGATGTCCGAGCTTGCCGCAATGCTGGCAGAGGGGGCGAGGTCGGCCGTCCCCACGGCCGCGCCCACGAGGGCCGGTAGGACGACCGCCACGTCCGAGGAGCGCAGTGTGATCAGGAAGGGGGACGGGTGGTGCAAGGGCCCGATGTGCCTTCTGCAGGCGATGATAGACCTGCGGGATATCCAGTGTAGACGGGCTGGCAAGCATCTCGGTGGCCGTCGTGGCATAATCCGGTGCGAGGCCATTCAGGAGGTTGAATAGGCAGAGCTGGTCCCGCTGAGTCTGTGCTTCGGCCGGAGTTTGAGGAATCGGCCAGAGTTCCTGTAGTTCATCGCGGAGACTCTTCCATTCCATGAAGTAGGTGGGGAAGGTCCGATCCTGCTGGCGGATATGGGAGAGACGTTGTAGAACGTCAGAGACCCGGACCAAGTTATTGGTCTCGGAGAACATGACAATCAAGGAATCCCAGAGCTCCTTGACGGTGTTGGCAGTCCGGGTGACATCTTTCACGGAGCGGTCCATGGAGTTGACCAGTAGGGCGAAGATTTTGTTGTCCGCCAGCTGCCAAGAGTCGAACTTAGGATCAGTGAGTTCAGGTGGGGGTTTCTCAAGATGAGAATGAAGCCCCATGCCGCGGAGGGACATCAAGACCGTCTTCCGCCAGACGGAAAAATTAGCGGCATCCAGCCGGTCATCGACAAGCCGGGAGGAGGCCGTGATGAGGGACGGAAGAACGGAGGACGCGTCCATGGAGGACGGGCGCTGGACCCGTTCACCGGGAGTCGAGCGGTGGAAGGGAAGCGTCGAGGGCGGGCGCTGGACCCGTTCGCCGGGAGTCGAGCGGTGGAAGGGAAGCGGCCCGGAGATGCGGCCGGAGGGAGCAGCGACAGGGGGTCGCGCTCAGGATGGTGCGGCCGGGCAGGGGCGGCGCGGGTGCTGGGGCGCGGGTTCGGGGCAGGAGCGCCGCAGGGCCGAGAGCAGGGCTGGACCTGGGCGCGCCGGGCGCCGGAAGGCCGAACCGGGAGCAACGCCGGGAGAGGACAGCGGGAAGGGAGCTGCTGGGGGGGCGAGGGCGCGGCGCCGGGGCGAGGCCGAGGGCAGGGCGCGAGGGCGCGACGTCGGGAGGAGGTGCGTCGGGACGGCGGGGCGAGCCGGGAGCCGGGGAGCCGGGAGCCGGGAGAAGCCGCCGGGAGCCGGGAGCCGGGAGCCGCGAGAGGCCGCGGGAGCAGAGGGAGGCGCGGGAGGCGCGGGAAGCAGCGGGAGGCGCCGGGAAGCAGCGGGAGACGTCGGGAGCAGCGGGAGGCCGCCGGGAGGGAGCGCGCAGAGGAGGGTCGCGCTGGAGCAGCAGGAGGCGCCGGGAAGCCGCGCAGAGCAGAGCGGCCAAGGGCGTTCCGGCGGGGCGAGCTGGTGATGGCGTCGGGAGCAGCGGGAGGCCGCCGGTTGCAGCGGGAGGCCGTCGGGAGCAGCCGGGAGGCACCGGGAGCAGCGGGAGGCCACCGGCGGGGCGCGCGGGTGATGGCGTCGGGAGCCGCGGGGAGGGAGCCGCGGGGAGGGAGCGCCGTCGGGGAGGAAGATCGTCGGGCGGGAGCCGCTTGGAGGGCGGTGCGACAGGAGGGAGCCGCGGGCAGGGAGCGCCGTCGGGGAGGAAGATCGTCGGGCGGGAGCCGCTGGAGGGCGGGGCGACGGGAGGGCCGGGAGCCGCGGGCGTCGGGAGGTGGAGGCGTAGCGGGAGGGTCGACCGCCGGGAGGGTGCAGGCCGGAGAGGAGAGGTGCGCCGGGAGGGAGGGCCTGCCGGGAAAGGCTAGGGCAGGAGTGAGAGAGGCGGGGCCGGGAGAACGCCGGGAATCCGCAAGGGAGGGAGGGGTCGGGATAAAAATCCCTCTGATACCATGTAGTGGGTGAATTCCCCTTACCTCAATGTGAGGTGGGGATCCTCTTTTATAGAGAAGTAAAAGCTAATTACATGGTGTTAAGTCCAATGTGGGACTCAGAACAGAAATACCCCTTTAACCTTAAATGGGGTCCAACAGTATTTATATATATAAAAACCACAGAATTACAGCAAACAATGAGAAAGTAGAAGATTAGAGAGCAAGAGGGAAGAAAAGATGAGAGAAAACTCGGGAGCTCCCCAAGAACTTCCGCCCAAGCCTCACGGCCGAAATCCAAGCTTACAAACCGACTGTGCTGTCCATTTTTTCCTCTCTTCTATTCTCTTCTTAACCCAATTTAATAGCCTCCCCCCTCCAGGGTTTTGTAACAGCCGCAGACCCCACCCCCATAATATTCTCCCAAGTGGTTAGGGGTGACCATCTGTCCCAGCATATTCTAGCATATTCCAACCAGCATATTCCACCTTTGGGCCCTTCTATAACAACCTCATCTAACTGTTGTGGGCCCCAAGAATATTCTCCCAGGTTCCCAACATATTCCCCATGGGCCCCCCATGCTGTAACTGCATGTTCCCCCTGGATCCCCCCATGCAAATCCAGCTTTGCCCTGCTGCAGATTCCCACGCATCCCTATCACTGCCACCACCTGAAAATCCACCTTGTCCTCAAGGTGGAGAGTGTGATCAGGTGTTGAATGTCTCCATAAAGTATATTGAAGGTCAGTGTACGAGCCTAGTCTGTTGTCAAGATCCGCATGTTTTGCAGCGCCCAGGCTAAAGCCTCCAATATGTGCACAGCCGATCCATCTAAACCCTCCAAATCCGCTGGACCCACTTCTGAAATGTCTCCAATATCAAACCAAGCAAAGCTTGGGAAGCTACCAAATTTGTTTTCAAGTTGAACTTTAAAGCCAGCTGATTCCCCAAGCAGTTTCCCCTTTCCAAAAAAAATCTTTTTGTAACAGTAACAGCGAATATTCCAACTCTAGGTACAGCCATAACAAGCCTACTCGTTCCCAAGACACAATCAAGTAATAACTTGCCCGACAAAATATTGTTGGCCGGAACACGCACATTGGTGAATCATATTGCTGCATGTCCATGAGATGCATCATCAAAGCCTGTAGAATGAGAAAATAGGATGTGACCCGAACCCCCAAGGTGTACTCTCTAAAGGAGCCCTTGGGGTTAATTTATAATGAATATTAAAGACCACACCGGACCTCAAGTCCGATGTGGGATGCAGACTCCAACACTCTCCCTCAAGCTAGGTGAACCTAGCTTGGACACATAATGAAAAGAAATCAACAAAACAGACGCTAACACAACCCCTCAAGCGGGGCAGACCCAGCTTGATTACAAAACAGACAAAATAAAAAAAAAAACTGCAAAGGCTGCTGCTCCCCCTCACGATCGAAGCTCCCCCACACGATCGAAGCTCCCCCGCATGATGATAGATGGATGATGTCGCGGACGCAGTAGATGAACCACTCAAACTGGGCCGATGGACGGAGCGTCAGGAATGCCGCACTAGTGGGGCCGGTCGATGAAACGCCGGGAAATCCAAACTAGCACCGGTAAAACCGCACTTGCGGGGCCGGCGACGGGAGGCGGGGATTCCGCAGAAGTGTTGCGGGAGCTGGCGGCGCCAACGGGCCCAAATCTAGGTGGTCGAGCTGCTGCACCAACGAATGGGCGTGCCGGCGGATAGAGATGCGGCTGCCGGAAAGATGTCAGGAGATGCCGGCGAGGCAGGGATTCCGCAGGAGGCATCGGCGATGGGATGCGGGGATTCCGCAGGAGTCACCGGGCAGGAAGGCGGGGATTCCGCAGGAAGCAGGAGGAAGCCGGCATGGAGGGAGCAGTCTGGACCGGTTCGCCAGGAGGGAGCCGGTTCTGGAAGGGAAGAAACCGGACGGGCGGGTGCCGGCGCGAGGGATCCGCCGGGAAGGGAGGACCGGACGGAGCGGGGCCGGTGCGAGGGGTCCGCCGGGAAGGGAGCAGCCGGACGGAGAGGGGCAGACGTTGGAGAGCCGGTCTGACGGAGGTGGGCCGATCTGCTAGGGCAGGGAGAGGCGGGCCGGACAGGACCGGGATGATAGTCGGCCAGGGAACCCGCGCTGGAAGAGGGGCCGACTGGGAAGGGCGCCGCGCGACTGAGGATCCGCGCCGGGAGAGAGGGCCGCCGGGAGAGAGGGAGATGCCGGCGAGGCGGGGATGCCGCTGGAGGAGCGCGCAGGGATGGTGCGAAGCCGACGGGAGAGGTCCTGCGCAGGGGAGGGGCGCTCAATGAAGTGGCGCAGGCTGGGGGGAGGGCCGTCGGGGAAGCCGCGGGAGGTGTTGCGCGCACAAGAGGACGGCCGGGAGAGGCACTGCGGACCGGTTCAGTCGCCGGGAGATGCGGGAGCCGGTGCGAGCAGTTGCGGGGAGCCAGAAAGATCGCCGGGAAGGGCGCAAGCGGGTGCCGGCAGTTGCGGGGAGGCGGAAAGATCGTCGCAAGGGTTACGTGCAGGAAGGCGAGGGACGTCGCACCGGGAGGAAAGTCGTCGGTTGGGAGTGCGCGGCGGGGAGGAACGCCGTCGGGAGCCGGGAGGGCCGCGGAGAAGGGGCCGCGTGCCTTCGTCGGGGCGGAGCGAAGCCGACAGGAAGAGGGGCAAAATTGGAGGGGGGTCGTAACCCCTTTGATACCATGTAAATTCAGAGATCCCTCTTATTCCTCAAGGTGAGGAGAGGGCCTATATTTATAAAAAACTGAAAGAGGAAGTTACAAGGGAAGTTACAAAAGAAGTGGGGCAGGAAGTTACAAAGAAAGTGGGGCAGGAAGTTACCCAGACTCCAACAATAATGAATATTAAAGACCACACCGGACCTCAAGTCCGATGTGGGATGCAGACTCCAACAAAGCCAAATACAGTTAATGGCCGCTTTACATTTATACCAGGAGTCTGAATATCCACTAAGATCATGGATTGTTGCGGATGCTTAGGAGCAATGATGCTTGTTTTGCCCATGACAAAAGTTTGCACCTCGAATCCATTGCCCTGCTGGTCCACCACATACTGCCATTTATTACGTATGACTCTCCATCTCGCTTGATGGAACACTCGATGTTGGTGGCATCAAAATATGCAACTTGTGGCTTTGTCATTGCGAACCCAGACTAAATCTTACCCTCTAGTAGTGGGATGAGCCATTCTTGAAGTTGCTCTTTATTTTTCATTTCCGTAGCGCAGTAAAACCTCCATATTCCCAGTGTCAGGAGCCCCACAATTGAAGACCTGGGGAGCCCATATTGAGCGACCCATGACTTGAAAAAGGAACCCATATTCAAGATTTGAAAGCCCAGCACCTAACAAGTTACTACTGCACAGATCTTCAGGCAGAGTGCCATTTTTGTTATCAAATAGTAATTTCCTTGCCCTGGCAGCAATATCCAATGGTATCCATAAGTTCCATAAGCCCTCTTTTTTTACCAGTTCCTTCACGTTCTCTTCCTCGGGGTGAACTATCCAGCGCAACGGAGAATCAGCAGGCTTGTAGAATTCCTTTTACATTGGGTAAATACGGTACTCCAAAAACTTAATCAGCTTTTTTCTCAACTCAAAGACCTGCCTTCTTGAAAAAAAAAATTCCCCTGTTCATTTAAAGAGCATTGATCATCACTCCAGTCCTGCACAATTGACATGATCGAAGAACCTTCACACCTATAGCATGTATTGTATATTGATCCCGTGGGTAAGCCGTATAACCTTGGTTCCCTGGTTGCTTCTGTGTCCAGAACATAGCTGCTCTCCTCATTCATAGCATTCTTGGACATTTCAACTGAAGGCAGTTGAACTGCATAAAATTTCCCAAGCCAAAACTGCATTCCGGAATTTAGTGTAGGAGAGACAACACTTCCAACCAAGCCAGCAGCAGCGCTAACACCAGGTGCGGAAGGATTAGCTTGCACAGTTGAAGGCTGATCATGTGCGAGGCCGATCTGGTTGACTGCCACTCGTGGTTTGTCAGACGATGCAGTAGGCGCCTTGGACATCACAGTTGTGTGAAGAGGTGGAGACACCACTGTCGTTGGCACCAACATCCCCGAAGATTGCGAACGTTATTCCTCCTGTGGCTGCAACTCTTCCTCCCATAGCGGCAGACCTCTCCCTTCAAACATGGGCAAGTTTACCCGGTGGGCTGCTACGACGAGCGATGGGCACGTCTCCTCTTGTGGGAGTCTTTTCACCAGTCGATCCACCAAGGAAAAGAGGCTCCTCTGGAATGCACCTTTTTCTTGGGTATAACAATTCATTGTCGACGCCAAATTGGACACAGCGGCTTCGAGGTTGTCCAGGCGTTGGTCTAAGGCAGCAACTTGAAGCTAACGACAGGGCTCGAAGACAAAATCGCCCCTCTGATCGCGAGCTAGGCAGGCGCGTCCCCTCCGAACGAAGGCCTGGTAGTGCGTGCGTTCACCGGGCGGCTCTGTTGAGCGACCAACCAGCAGGGCACGCCTCCTCTGGTTGGGAAGAAGCAGGCAGAAAATGTTGATAAAGAACAGGAGGGCGCAACTTAAGGGCGATGAGGCGGCAGCGGCAGGTCGCTACTTCACCGTGCGAGAGAAAACGACAAGGGCACCCCCTCCAGTCGTGTGCTGGCAAATGATTTCCGGCAAAACGTTGTGCTGCTGAACGGAACGGCAACCGGCAACACGCGTCACCGCTGATGGAGGCCGAGTAAAGCGCGTTCCGGCAAAAAAAAACGTGAGGAAGCAGTGACCGACACAGCAGGTGGCGCGTCCAATGAAAAGAAAGCAGGGCGGTAGGTCGAACCAATGATAGAAATAGAGAACTAACACTTGGTATTTATATATATAACGAACCACAGAATAAAAGCAAAGGATGAGAAAGGATAAGATTAGAGAGCAAGAGGGAAGAAAAGATGAGAGAAAACTCAGGAGCAGCCCAGGAACTTCCACCCAAGCCTCACGGCCGAAATCCAAGCTTACAAGCCGACTGTGTTGTCCATTTTTTCCTCTCTTCTATTCTCTTCTTCCCCCCTATTTAATAGCCTCCCCCCTCCTGGGTTTTGTAACAGTCGCACAGTCGCAGCCCCCACCCCCATAATATTCTCCCAGGTAGTTAAGGGGTGACAAGCTGTCCAGGCATATTCCAGCATATTCCACCTTTGGGCCCCTCTATAACAACCTCTTCTAACAATTGTGGGCCCCAAGAATATTCCCCCAGGATCCCAAAATATTCCCCATGAGCCCCCCATGCGGTAACTGCATGTTCCCCCTGGATCCCCCATGCAAATCCAGCTTTGCCCTGCTGCAGATTCCCATGCATCCCTATCAGAATCCAAGTGAGGAATAGAGAAAAAGTGAACCTATGGAACTCAATTGACACATCCAACCAGGACTGAGAGACAGGCTCACCTATGGCCGAACATTGGCACATATGGTCAAGAATAAAGAGAAGAGACAGAGCAAATTTAAGACCAATTCTTCAAACAAGGAATTTTACTATTCTGGTTCCTATTGATGGAAGATGGTGATGTTATATAAGACTTCAAGAATACAATGGTATAACTCTCCTAACAGTGAGTTGTCCATATTTGACATATAAAGATGGAGGTGCCCCTTAAAAGACATTAATGCATCGCACCTGGATATTATCGATGCATTGGGGTATCAGTCTTTATACTGATCTTATAGAGGCCTACACACTCAAATCATGTGTGACCCCTTCTCAAAGCAGTGAGTGGAGAGTTAGGAAGAGGGAGTGACCCTTGGACTCGATAATGGACCGATCCTAAAGTATGAAATCACAAATTGTACGTTCAGTAATCAAGGTACATCGGTGTTTTACTGTGTGCATGGTTCCTTAGACCAGCTTATCAACATTGGGAGGGCGAACCAAGTAAAATTCGTATGCTCATGCGCTTGCATGTTTTATTCTGTCACTATGATTATGTTTTGAGAGAAAAATTATACGTGTTCCTTAAACAAGAGAACAAGACCCGGTAAAGGATGTTTGTTTAAAGAAAAAATTAAAAACAGTGATCAACCTGATTCACCCCCTGCTTAAGGTGACTCCATCTATTTGGGACCTGAGTTCCTAAAATGCAGAAGCAGGGATGCGGCTTGGGAGGCAAGCAAAGAAGCCATGGATGAGAGAAAGGCATGAACAGAGACTAGAGGAGCAGCCCTAAGCAACAGAGGGGCGCAAGCCTTGTCCGCCTAGATGTCGGCGCACGGCCTGGGCCAGGGCGTGAATCCTTGGTTAGGTGTGTGCACATATGCCAGAGGTCGCACAGAGCCCGTATGTGCACACAAAGGGCAAGATAGGTGCCTGGGCCTGGTGCAGCTGGGAGGCCAAGGCTTGGCAGAGTAGAGGAGCTTGTGTGGTGGACAAGCAAGCGCCTGGACAATGCTCTTAGCCTGACTTGGAGTTGGGCACCTAGAAGTATGGGCGCCTGCGCACTAGGGAGAGGATGAAAAGACGGCTCCTGGATCAGTAAAGAATCACTGAGAGGGAGGGGGGTGAATCATTGATTCAGTTCCTTTTTAAGTTTCCTTGGTGAAACAACCCTTGTCGCCGGTTAAAATGAATCTAGATCGCCTTCCAACACACACACATGAAGGGCAAAACAAATTTACAAGGTTCACCTTTCAAAACAAGAAGTCAAGTCCTTGGCATGATCCAGATTTCACCGAGACCATACTACCCATTAGTTTCAACAAGTAGGTACAACGAGCAGGGTTTATCCTTGTATGCCAGGGTTTATCCTTGAACTCGTGTTACAAGTCTCTCAACTGTGATCGTGTTTCCCACACCATTTCAATGATAAAGAACTTGAAGAGTTTTAGACGTAAGCAGTGAGAACAACAACATAATTGATCAACAGAAGTCCATCAGCACCAATGGGACAACAATTACCAGAAAAACTGTGGTCCAAAAAAAAATTTGGAAGTTGCTCGCCTCATAGTTTCCGGACATGCTTCTTCATAGGCTATGCTTGAAACAAAATCTCATCCATGCCTCTTCATAGGCTATGAAGATGAAGACTTTGATTTTTGGCTTTAGGATGATGAAAAGGGGAAAGTTTTCAGAAGTCAGAATGTGCTCTTCAATGAGCAAATCCTGTGGAAAGATCGAAACCTGAAGGGAAAGGAGGTTGAGGTTAATGATTCAACTTCAATTCAAGTTGATCTGGGCGGATGTTCTGGAAGCTCATTTGTTTCGAAAAGTTCAGATGTCTCTGAGTCTATCAGAAAACCACATGTTCCAGAGGAAAGTACAGAGTGGTGTAGAAGGTTTGGAAGTTCAGCCAGCAGAAGACATACCTGAAAGCTCAGGAACTGATGAAACTCGATCTAGAGTTCCGAAAGATGAAGGTCTAGAAGTTACAGTTTCAGAAGAAGCTGAATGCGGGAGAACCAGAAAATGCAGAAGCGGCTACTCAGGATGATTCCGGAAAATGGGAGTTAGCAATGCAGGAGGAGTTGAATTCACTACAAGTGAATAACACCTAGGAGCTAATGGATCAGCCACAAAGGAAGAAAGCACTTAAGAACAAGTGGGTATTCCAATTGAAAGAATAGGCTGACGGAAGGGGTATAAGGCGAGGTGGTTGTGAAAGGTTTTCAGCAGAAGGAAGCATTAACTTCTATGAAATTGTTTCTTGGAACTGTTTTAAGCTTGGTTGTTGGTTGCTTCCGAAAATCAGTACCTTGAACAAATGGATGTAAATATGGCTTTTCTTCATGGGAATTTGGAGGAATAAATTTATATGAAGCAACAGATTGGTTTGGTGGACAAACGGAGTCAAGGTTTGGTCTGAAAACTGAAAGAGTCTTCATGGTTTGAAACAAACACCAGGTGGTGGAACCGAAAGTTTGATTCATTCATAGAGAAAGGTTTCAAACGAAGTAACTCTGATCATTGTTGTTACCTGAAGGGGTTCAGCGAAAATGACTTCATTATCTTACTCTTATAAGTGGATGATATGCTATTGGTGGGTCCAAATTTTCAGCTGATTCAGAAGTTGAAATAGGACTTGTCTGGAATGTTTGAGATGAAAGATCTTGATGAAGTGAAGAAGTTCTTGGACATGATGATTGATACTGATAGGAGAACCGAGCTTGATTTTATCACATAAAGATTACATGTGGAAGATCGTTGAGAGATTCAGAATGTAAGTCGGTTTCAACTTCTCTTGTTGGTCACTTCAAACTTACCAAACAACAGGCACCATGAATTGAAGAAGAAATAAAGTACATGACAAGAGTCTCATATGCTTCACCAATCAGAAATTTGATATATGTTATGGTGTGCACTCATCTAGATATTGCTCATACAGTGGGAGTGGTCAGTCGGTTCGTGGAAAATCCAGGGAAAGATCAATGGAAAGTTGTAAAGTGGATTATTTGGTATCTCAAAGGAACGGAAGGTACGGCTCTTAGTTTCAGAGATGATGATTCGTTACTCGGGTTTGTGGATGCAGACTTTGAGGGTGATTTTGATTCTCGAAAGAGTACAACTAAATACGTTTTTAATTTTGGCGAAATCGCGATCAGTTGGATGTCCAGGTTAGAACTAGTGATTGCACTTTCCACAACAGAAACAGAGTATGTGGCTATGACGAAAGCTAGCAAGGAGATGGCGTTGTTGAGGCGTTTAGTTGAAAAACTTAAATGCAGTCAGGGAGAGGGGTTGCTCTACTGTGATAATCACAATGCAATCCATTTGGCAAAGAATCCAGTGTTTCATTCAAGAACAAAACACATTGATTTGAAGTAACATTACATTCGAAAGAAGTTGGAAGATGAAGAGTTAAGAGTTAGGGAAGATAGCTAAGAAACATAATCCAGTAGACATGTTCACCAAGAGTTTGGGTCTGGAAATACTGAAGCAACGTCAGACCTTAGTCGGGCTTGGGTGAATGGAAGAAGATAAAAAAAGCATTGTACGCGGCAGAAGCGAAAGGATATTTGACAAGCTGAAGGTGGTGTTGTGGCTTTTCCTGAAACAGTCTTCAAGTGGGAGATTGTTGGGATTGTATGAAGTCTACTTCAATTGATCGAAGTCAATCTACCGAAAGGAGTGGTTCTGGAAGATATTTAGTTCAGTGAAGTTGTGAGAACGGTGGTTTTCCTTTAGTATTTCCGGAAGGTGTGTTTCAGAAGGAGGTTCTTCTAATGTTTTCAGCACCTGGTGGTCTTGTTCCGGAAGTTCAGCTGGTACTTCCAGAAAATGGTCGATGTTTAGTTTACTGATGGGAGGTTACTAGTTTACCAGAGGTGGCGATCTCACTGAGGATTGCGACAAGAGATCGGCAGTGGGGTGGAGGGCTGGACAGGACATGAGTGGTGGAGATCTGGAGGAGAAAACCAAATTTGGGTGGGGGCGTGAGTTTGGAGGGTGTGCAACGACACAGACACAAGTCGCACAGGGAGGTGCAATGACGACGCGCAGAGACGGGCCACACGGGGTGCTCGACAGGTGGGGGATGCAATAGAGCAGGATCGGCGGCTCCTGTGCAAGGTAGACGAAACTCTAGGGTCGACCAAAAAAATTAGAGGAAGATCGGACCCACTATGATACCATGCAAAATTTATGTCATGGAATATGTGCCTCTCAAGTGAGGCCGGAAACTTTATTTATAGCAAAACAAAATGCAAGGGATACGCAGTAAATACAAAATTCAAAATTCAAAGGGCCCGGAAATATAATAGGCCTATTGGAACATAAATATCTCCAACAATCATATTCAAGACATTCAAAATTTGTTAAATATGTAGCAATTACCTCTATACAAATGATGAAGTCTTGGACGCTTGATTTAGATTGCAAGCCTTGAGCAAAGGAACTTTTGAACAGTCCAAATTTATAAAGAAGAGCTATTGCCACACCTTGCCACCAAGTTAAAAATACAATTGATTTAAAAGTCAAGAACTTGGCCAATGGTTTAATGTGTGTCAGTTCATCCTTGGCAGCAGCATAAAACTGAACCAAACAGTACAAAGCCCATGATTGGCTGAAATTCAAAACCACCGCCATGTAGGGATACCTACAACAAGGGAAAACTCAAGTGATCGTAGGCTACCTTAGAATTCACTCAAAATAGTAAATTAAATTACTGATCAAAATAATAGATTAAATTAGTGATCACTCCAAAAAAAAAGGCATACAAAATGCAAAACAGGTGTGTTATTTTAAAAAACGGAATTGCACGATTTACATCGGCTGGCAGCCTTCAGTATGTGATTTCAGGGATTTCTTTATGACTCGAAAGAGAAATCAATCATTTTTTTTAGTGAACTATTGAGTTGACTAGAAGCATTACGAACACATGAACCCAAATCCTCTGAATAAATCAGGAGAGATGCAAACGATGCATCTGCTCAAAACTTTAGAAAAATGTAAATATGATTTGACAGAAAATATTTTTCAAAAATCAAATTATTTAACAGTTGTATAGTTTCAAGGAAATGCACGGTGTGCTTTTCCCTGGGAAGATGCAGAGGATTTGGATCCCATTATTGTCAACAAAAGCAATGAAAAAACTGCATTTTGATTGACAAAACCAGCAGGCCTGTCATAACATGGGATGTTGAAACCTTTTTAGAGAACCTTGTGTGCAAATGAATTATAACTGTTTTCAATGACAGCTATAGGTCATATAACAGAAACTGATCACCAAGCTTCATGCTTTATTCTCCATGTAGCATGAGACAAGCACAAGAACATAGGGATATGTACAAAATTAACCGCGTCAATGAACATCAGGAAAGCCCGTAGATATTATATTGGCCTACACTTAAATTAGTCCTCCAGACTGGTTCAGGAAATATCATTACCATGATCTTGTTGCAAATGTTGCAAATTTCCTGATCTGAGATGCAGTCGCTGATGTAATGATTTTCAGATTGTTTTTTTATTTAATAAATTTTCTGCATTAAACTAGGGGAGACTAAAAGGCATTAAGGTGGTAAGAACCAAGTTCCCTCATGATGCATTTTCTAGAAATACACTATGACGCCTTTCAAAAAAAAAAATGCTGGTCATTTAAGAATTATTTGAGTGAGATCCTTGCTCATACTCTGAGCAAAAAGTGAGGCTATCCCAATTGGACAGAATAGTGATGCTCCTCAACTTGCTTCCATTCTTGGTTGTAAGGCTTCAAAGCTTCCACTTTTGTATCTTGGCTTCCCTCTTAGGGCCTCTTACAAGACGGAAATTTGGTCTGCTATTATCGATAGATTTGAGAAGAGACTAACTGGATGGAAAGACTCCTATCTCTCTGAAGGAGGGAAGCTTACTCTTATTAAAATCTGATGCAGGACAAGTTGTCGTCCATTCAAATAATTAATTTTTTTTTCTTTCCATGTTATTAGGATTGCATTGACAATGTCATTAATTTAATTCTTTTTCCTTAAATAGGATTCCATTTACCAGATTTTATTAGGATTTTATTACTTATTGGGTCACCACTCTTCCATTCAAATTGATTGTAAGTGGGTTGCTGCAAAATACCTTGGAAATTCTTTTCGGAACAGATCTCTCTTTGAGAAAACTCTTGCCGTAAGGCTGTTTTATCCTAAGGACTTCTCGATGAAAGGATCCTTTGATGCTTCTCCACTGTTTATTCTAAGGACTCCTTGCAGAAAGGATCCTTGATTTTTATCTGCTGCATCAAAATCACTCTTCCTAATCTTTCAATTTACTTTATGTCTCTCTTTAGTATTTCTTGCTAAGAGACTTGGAAGGTATCCAAAGAAGATTTCTTTGGAGAAACTATGGGAGAAGCTTCTAATATCCTCTTATTAATTAGGGTTTGGTTAAAAAACAACCTCTTTCAGAAGAGCTTGGCATCAAATCACTCACGGAGTTCAATTCAGCCCTTTTGGACAAATGGTCCTGATGTTTTATGACTCAAAAAAACCAGTTTTGACGCATGATAATCAACCATAAGTATGGTTCAGACTGGCACGAGTGGATCATGAAGAATAACCATTTACCTCATGACGCTATCTTATGGAAAGAAATTAGAAAACCTTGGCTCTCTTCACTTAGTAATATCAAATGGATTCCAGGAGTGGGAAATTCTACTTTATTTTGGATTGACCTTTTCTGTGGTGATTTTCCCCTTTGCCAAAGTTTTGTAATCTTCACACAATCGCAACTATTTCCTCACGATTTCAAGGCGGGAGTTGGCACATTAGTTCATTAGAAGTGCCCATGATTGGGAGATTTAAATATTTCTTTGACTTCATAAAAGTTCAAAAAAAATCTTTCAAATATGGATGGAGTGCATCAGTTGAAAAATAAAAGGCAGCTTGTATTCAGTCAAAGATGTCAAGTTTTGTTTCGCTCATTCTAACTTCATTATTTCAAGAACCCTTCCGGTACCCTTTCTTTGGAAATTGAATGGGTGGAAGATGATGAAGAAACAAGGAGAATTCATTCATGCATAGGCAAAATATCTGTGCACCACAAAGAAATCGAATTTTCCAGGTTCAATGATGGGAGCTTGTAACTGACCGAACTTTCCCGGACCATTAATTTGCGTCTTTTGGGGCATCGAAAGTGTCAAGAGAGGGCTGGGGGAAAGGAGATGGAGTTAGAGCTGATATTTCAGCTGGGTATGAGGTGTCATGGCGTGAAGGGCTGGCCGGAAGGAAGGGGAGTTCTGCAGTCTGGTGAGTCATGCCGTGACATGGGGTTTTGTGGCGCGATATGAGGAAGAGCCACGCCATGGGGGCGTAGGCCATGAGTGTTAGGCGCAGCGCTGTTTTTGGGATTGGAAGTTTGGTCATGGTGTGGTGGACTCAGTCACAGCATGAAGTGTTCGGAAGGGGATTCTGACTAAGTGAGAAACCTTACATATGGATTTAAGAATAATATGCATTGCCTTTTCCGCATTTCCGGTCACGGTGTGAAGGAGTTTGGGGAGTTTAATTAACTCTTCTGCAAGAGTCCGTCGCGTCATGAAGGGGTTTGGGGAGCTTAATTCTTCTGCAAGAGGCGGTCACGGCGTGGTCTTTTCGTCACAGAGTGAGGCCTTGAGGTCGGGTTCTGCCTTTTTGGGTGCCGTCGCGTCATGTAGCCCTTGTCATAGTGTGACCTTTCCTCGGTCTTATCAGATTAAGATAGCCGAGCTTTAAATGGGGGAAAGTGCAGTAGATCGCGGCATGCATTACGGGGATTCGTTTGAGATAGCCCTATCACGGCGTGATGATGACTCATCACACCATGAAGCCTTGAATTTCCGGTTTTAGTATAAATTCGAAAGCCCCTCCGAATTTTTCTTAATTCCTTCATTTCCCTTGGAACCCTAGGTGACCAAAAGTGCAACCTTGGAGACCATTGGACGACCATTTGTTGGCTTTGGCCCTCAACTTCAGGGAGATCCACCATTTTCTGATCCGAGGTGAGATACCCTCCTCTTCTTCTTCGTTTTAGACAGATTTTCCCTCTCTAATCATTCCAAATCCACTTATGATCAGAAGCTCCATAAATTAATGTTTGCCTTGCAAAAATGGAGCCACTGTCTTTTTGGTTGGCACTTCTATGTCAAAACTAACCATTCTAGCTTGAAAAATTTACTGCAGCAGTGAATTATCTCCAATTTGCAGCACTGCTAGATTATGAAGCATTACCCATTTGATTTCACAATCATTTATAAATGGAGTTATAAAGGGTCATGACACGTGATCCCGTTAACCACAGCATGTTGACTTTTTCCAACTAGTTAGGCATTCTCAGGAACGTAGGGGCTGGTGGGGCTGTCCATGCGTGGGCTGCCTGTCCATGCAGTGGGGAATTCATTTGGCATTTCTGCTGAAAGCAGCTGGGCGGACAGACCTTGGGAGCTACTTTTCCTAGGAAGGTGTCTGTCTCGTCGGCTGAAGCTGGGAAGACAATTGTCTTTGTCACAATTGTTGGGGGAAAGATAAAAATGCATTGATGCTTAGGCCACCACAAAGAGCTGTCGATCCAGTGCGAGAGAAGAGGTTGTCGTTCTGGTGCTTATGCAGCCGAGCGGTAATGTTAGGAACGTGGGGGCTGGTGGGGCTGTCCATGCATGGGTTGCCTGTGTATGTGGGGCAGGTATAAGTGAATAAGCCTAAGGGCAGTTTAGTCCTTTATCTATTAGTTGTTAGAGGGGTTGTTAGTTGTTAGTAGGGGTATTAAATGGCGGAGTTGGTAGAGAGGGAGGGGTACGAATATTCATTTAGCCATTACAGCTGGTTGCTGTTGGGAGCTGGACCTTGGGAGGTTCGCAAGTGTGTGTTAATCTGCATCCCCTCGCCTCCTCCACCTCTGTAATTCCTTTGCTGCGGAACAGAAATACATAGTTACTTTGTCCTCCATTATTTCTGCTGTGCGCACCGCTATTAGGCCGGAAACCTAACATGCCTCTTCTTATTGAGATGTCGGAGCTCTCCTTCGCTCTCACACAAGATCCCCTCATCAATAGTAGCCTACTTGGCTTGCAAAAAGATTCCTGCTATTGAACCTGCTTCCAACTCATTGACCAGAAACAATTTTCCCACAATCACAGTCATTCCCCAAGATGATCAGTTCTGTTCCAAACTATTAGCCAAGACACATTCTTCCATAATGGGGGTACATGGAAGTTAAATGAAGATGTTGAAGCGACCTCTGGATGATTTTTATTGAAGCTCATGTGCAGAATTGTTCTATTTGTTAACAAAACAAGTATCAGACAATGGCCCCTGTAGGACTCTTTGATTCCCCCACAAATATGGACAGACATCTCCTTGAATATTATAACCAGCCTTCTGAAATCAAGACGGTATGAGATCATTTTCTGAGTTGATGATCCTTTGGGTTTTTTTGCTTTGCACATCACCCAGTGGCCGGTCAACATCTTAACCCACAAAAGTGGCCGCTTACTCAAAAAAAAAAAAAGATTAGAGAGGTATTGATATCGTTGTTGATTTCCATAGATGCAGTTGCTGGTTTTCTAAAAAGCAGTTGCTGGTTTTCTATAAAGCAGTTACTGATTTTCTGATTTTTTTTATTGTTTTTCTGATTTAATTTAATAAATTTCCAGCATTAAGATAGGGTAGAGTCTAAGGTGTTAAAGGGGGGAAGAATTGAGTTCTTGCCTGATGTATTTCCTGAAGATACACCACAGGCAATTCAGAAATATTTGGGTGAGATCCCTGCTTTCATTTTCTCAATGAAAACTCTTCTCATTTCTCTCTCGATTCAACTTCCAACAGTTTCCCATTGCCCTTCTATCCCCGAAAAGATTAGACTCCTTGAAGCATTTGATATATGGATTTTCTCTTAGTCAAACAGTTTGTAGCTTTTGATATATGGATTTGCTCTTTTGTAGCTATGGGTAATATTTAACAACCATCCTAGTGACTCTTACGTTAATGTGTTTATGGTAAGATTTAAAAACAGTGTTAAGGCTAGCGATCCACCCACATTATTTGAGTGACATCAGTAAACTGTGCCATGTGTCAATGTTACCAAATCCACCCACATTATAAAGCGTTATCAATAGACTTTAAAATGTCAACACAGCAAGAGGAAATGACATGAAAAAGAAATATAATGATTAAACAGATTGCATGATCCTGAAGCAACGATGAGCTAAGAAGAGGGGCTGGTTACCAAGGGCAAAGTTGAAAAGTCGTGAAAAAATTTACAGGTTGATGTCAACTAGAAGATACACAAGTGAAAGGATGCAAGCATGGTTTTTTTCCATAAAATTGCACACAATTTATATGATTACAACAATGATATTCAAAAACTATTTGTTCTCATCACACAGAAAACAAATTGAGGAATCCACAAGGACAAAAAGCAAGCAACTACACATAGATATTATAATTTTAAAATGCATTTATAATGTCAACTGTCATATAAATTCATCTTACCCACATCTGATGTTAAAATCACCTTCGCAATAAATGTCAAAGGCTTCAAGAATTACTGCTAATAAAGCACTCAAAGACTTTACAATCATCTGCAGAAAAAGAAAAATAATTTTCCCAAATGAATGAGAAAGTTAAAAAACACTAGAATGGGGAGCGCAGCACCAAGTTATTGAGGCAGGAAAAATGAAAGAAGACGTACATATTGAACAATCCCAAACTTGACAACCAGATAAAACCACTGACCAAGTTTCCATGGCTTAAAAATATAATTCATGGGAAAAGGATGGTCCACCATTCCTTTTTCAGAACCATGTACTAATAATGAAGTTTTTAAATTTGCACGCCCTTGTCTCTCCATAAATTCAATTGTTTGCTCTTCTCCACCTATATATAGAAGTTACAGAAAATAAACAAATAATCACAACCGGCCACGGGCAGAGGAAAAATACAAATAAAATCACACACACACTTAGGGAGGCTCGAACCCCAGACCTCCCCCCACCAAAAGGGTGCAACCACTAGGCTGCGTCCCATGAGGCAAAATAAAAAAATAAATAAACATAAAATATAATATTTGCACCTACAAAATAAGAATGAATAAACCAATGAACAAAACAAAAAAATATAAATGTGTTGGTGCATACTCACACTTCAATTTTTATTAACAAGAATTAACCATGCATTTCAATATGCAAAAATTAGGATAGCTATAATGCTTCCTAATCTACCAGACTCGTATTAAATAAAAATAAACACAATATAATAAGCCCTGGACACTTAATGGGACAGATCTAGATGACCATTCAGAGAAAGAAACCGAGGCACGTGAAATGATAAGTTGTAATTCTCTTAAAATTACTTGATTAGTGATCATTTAATCAATGAATTGTGCTTTAGATTTGCATGTTCAGGGTGTTACATTTTCTCCCACTTCAATAAATTGCATCTTCGCAATTTGAACTTGTGCTCGGTAATTAAGCCTTTGAAATTTGAAAATTCATTTGTGGGAAACCCACGTCGTAAAAAGGGTTATAAAACTTCGTCTTAAAAAGAGGGAATTGAAAATAAAAAAGTATTTGGAATAACACAAAACACGGTTTTCAAAAAGGAGAACATTAGTGAGAAGTGAAAATATGGACATGGAGGAAAAAACTAACACCCAATGACTAAAATAGAGAGTGATAGAGAACATGATCAGAAGAAAGTTAACAACCACAAAACCATGAATCTGTGATGGGTGAAAAGGCCATCAATTTATCAGAAATGATCATAATAGGATAACATTTCTATTTCAAGATCTTTTTCCTAGAGTTGATGAATTCATTTACCATCTAGACTAAGAACATAAAGAAATATACTTATTTGACAAGTAGAATTTCATCCTTTAATCAATTTTTACCACAATCTCATCCTTTTTCTAAACGATGAGTATTCATGATGAATTTTTCATATCTGAAGCACTAAAATCAACTTATAACGGATCACATAATCCAAAAAAGAATAACAAGTTATTCCCCCTGCCTTTAATTTTTAACCAAAACTAAAATGGTTACCACAAGGTAAGATGATATCCAAAATGTATAATCCTTCGTATGAAGAAATAATATATTTTACTTCAAAATTTCCATAGTAACGTCAAAGGTTCAACTTAGATTATTCCACAAATAAATAACCCTATATCCCAATTAACCTCAATAACCTCAACATTAAAGAATGTTTTAACCCCAACAATTATCTCATACTTTTTAACTTACATTCCCAAAATTTAATTGCATCCTTCCCTAAGAATCTTTCAAATTAACCACATGTTAAACCTAAAGTTTACATATACTTCAACCCAATGAAGCATCCCAAAAATATCATTAATCACCATAATAAATCACTATAATCTTATAATGTAGTGAACTTCACCAGAATATCATAAATCAAATAAAGATACTAACCTGAAAGGTAATCCTTAGCTTGACCATAAATATCTTCAAAAATATCGCCTTATTAATGAATCATTTTTTAACCATCAAGATTATCTATATCCAATTCTCTAATAGTCCATAACAAATCATATACTAACCCAAAGGGTTATTTACACCTCAATAAAGTATTCTTCCAAAAACCCAGTAAAAGTTTCAAATCACCTCAAAATTTCACCACTAAAAACCTCAAAAGGGGTATTTATGCCTTTGAACTTATGGAAACCTTAAACTTATAAACTAATGATGATATTTATAACTCTTAAGATTGTCTCATATGAAAACAAATATGCTTCCAAAAGCTAACACAATCCTTATTCCTCAGATAAAATCAGACAATTTTCATAAATCAAAAAATATAATAAACTACGTCAAAGAAGACCTAAATCACTTTGTCATCAAAACACTAACCAATTTCAAAGTCACTAGAACTGTCCCATTTACTTCATCAATCTCATTCATGACATTACCATTAAATCAATTTTCTTTGTTACTTCAACATATGTTTTCAAATCTGGAAATCTATTGTGGAACATTCCTTAGATGTCTCATGACTCTTATATCTAGGATATCATTGATATAACACTTCTACAACATAATTCTCATATCCTAATACATAAACACTTCAATCTTTACACTTTAACGATTGACATAGCATAGGTTCTTTCTTAGTCTAGAAATTAACCCTTGAATTAGAGCATTGGATTGGATAATGCTCATATTCTCCACACATAAGACATTTACTATAAATGGTACATTAGGATGAACTTCATATCCCACCATAGAATTCTTCATTTTTCCTTGATAATTTGTTGATTTATGTCTTTCTTTTCCACACATAAAACATCTTCTCGTTCCTTTGATACATGCTCTGAAGTGTCTTTTTCCACATTTTTGACATGAAGGAAATTGAACATTCTTTTCTTCATGGTCTCCACCACCCGAATTCTCAGTAAACTCTATAATTCACTTTTTTGGTGAGTGGGAGTTGGTTAAGGTGTAGGTTGTTAATTATATATCGTGATAATCGATTAACCATAATCACGATATCTTTCACTCTAGTCATCATTGTTGGGTTTGGTGTAGCTCGATCCCCTTTGGATGTTGTTGGGCCGAATGCTCCTGACCCATACTACGCACCAAGCCATCAACTTGGCAGGTTGAGCTCCGCAGTGAGCTTATTGGGGGTTGCAGGGAGCAACGCGCCCCTGCTCCGAGGGTCCGGAGGCCGAAGGCTCCCGAACCAATTTTTTGAGCACTGTAGCAAACTTGACCAACTTGACCATTGTAGAATAGCTGGCCGACTGACACCGACAGGGCACTGTAGCAGGCCGGACTTTGAAGTCAACAATATTGTAGCTCCTTGAACTTCCAACTGTCGGCCACTATAGCACTTTTCACTTGGGTGGTCGCGGCACTGTTGCGACACGGACTTTCAGCCACCTTTCATTGTAGCGATACAGACATCCTGTGCGGTTGGTGGAACAATGGATCGTGTTCCTCCTTTTGTAACCCATTTAGGGTTAGGATTTCTTTGTGAGAAACTCTGAGAAACTCCATGTAAATTGTGCACCCGGATTTTTTGTAGTGAAGTTATTCTGGCTCTCCACGGACGTAGTGATCATTTCCGAACCATGTAAATCTTTGTGTCCCGTGTGTTTCTTTCTTCTGTCTTTTCTTCATCTGCGAACCATTTATGTCGCTGCGACTCCCATCGTTTCCGCATCAATCATCCAATTTGATTGCTCATAATCGCTGCATTGTTCATTACATTTAGTGTTAACATGATTCCTCCTGATTCAAGTCATTGACTAAAACCAAAAAGCATAGCATGAACAACAATAATCACAGTGGGAAACCACACAATCATGTATAGGATGTCTAAATCATGACATTTTCTTTACAATTTGGGATACCATAGGTTTAACTTTGGTCATTCATGGTCATCATCTATTCAAATCTTTCATAATTGTTCATAAAGAAAATATGAATCAACCCAAACATATCCCCCAAGAGAGTCAAATCAAATGCGTAGTAAAAACACACTCACTGTGCACGAGAATGATGGTAGAGATACACTCGATCAACTTTTTTCGGGGTTATTACCCCTAGATGCATTTGTATTAAAACTACATCCACTTGTAGTATCCAAACAGGGATGTACTGCTAAGAAAACCACATAATCTCTACCTTACTAAATTTTTAAGATGATGTCTTATATTATCTTTCAAGTTAAGTCATAGGATTATGTTCTCTAATCTATGTTTTCCTAAATCTAGTTTTCAAGGTTTCTAAGAAACTTCCCTCGATACAAACTGTAAAGACCCAGACTCTAGTAGCCAAGAGTCAGTGGTTACTTTATTACATTGGCACTAGATAGAAGTGATCGCATCCCAAAGGACCGAATAGTTTAATAGTCTTGATAAACTAAATACATACTTGAATCTCACAATACATTTGAAAACATAAAATACAAAACATAGTGAAAGTAAATATTTTGCATACTTTAACTCATTCAAATATTCTTTCTTCATATTTTTGGGAAAAGAAACAAAATAAGAATGAGTTCAGATGCTCAGTAAAGGATACATACAACGGAAGCTATCATGAGTAAATAAGGCATAATCAATATGGCAAGATAAATAACTGAAAACACAAGTCATTTAATCAATAAATTGAGCATGAAGAATAATATGGCAGGAGTAAATGAAGATCAAATGATGTCATATAAATAATCGCATGAACTTAAAACTTATCCATTAATATTATTCAAAATAATCACATAGACATCAATAACTGATTTCATAATGATAAAATGCATAATGTCGGACATCTGAAACTTACAGTCGTGGGTTTATGATTAGCCAGTGAAAGAGGCTAATATTCATTGTTTATATTATAATATTTATATGCTTCATTACTCATAAACATCATTTTTGGTGCATTTTACAATTTGAACATTATTTCACATTATGATTGTAATTCTTGCTTAAAGTGCACTATTGATACATTTTGAGACACAATGTAAATCAACCATTGGTCTTGATTTTATTTTCATATTTCATTTTCAGGCCTCTTATTCTGTGAGGAACATTCTATCCTTGTGGAGCTATTGAAGATTCAATTGGGATGACGACCAAAGTGGGCCTTGAATTAGAACATTTTGGGCGAAGTGAATTGGACAGCAGCCCACTAGAGATAGAGGACATCATGAGTAAAATTTCATTCAACAGTGTCCAGAGTGTTGAATTGGTGTAGCCCGATCCTCTTTGGATGATGTTGGGTCGAATGCTTGCGAAACATATTGTACACCAGGCTGCAACTCCATGGGTCAATCTCCGTAGTGAGCTTGTTAGGGGTTGCGGAGGGCAATGCGCCCCTGCTTCGAGGGTCCGAGGGCCAAAGGTCCTCAGCCCAAATTTTGGGGAACTGTAGCAACTCTGACCGACTGTAGCAGAACTAACTAGACGACACCGAAAGGGCACTATAACAGAGCGGACTTTGAAGACAGCGATATTATAACTCCACGAACTTCCAACCGTCGACCATTGTAGCACCTTGGACTTGGGTGGCCACAGCATCGTAGCGATGCGGACTTCCAGCCACTGTTCACTGTAGCATTGCGGACTTTCTATGCGATTGATGGCACAGTATTCATTTTTTATTTATTAGCTCATTTCAGGCTAAGAAATTTATGTGTGAAACTTTGAGATCTCCCTGTACTTTGTGCTCCCAAAACTAGTGATATTATGCCTCTTTATGGACGTAAGGATTATTCCTGAACCACGTAAATCATTGCGTCCGTGTTCTTCTTCTTCTTTTGCTTCCGTCTTTTCTTCATATGCAAACCAATATATGGTGTGAATCACGACATTTCAGTAACATGAAGCTAATTCTGAGTTTTCAAGGGAGTTCCAGGCGACCAAGTTGAGGATGAAATTTTGGGCCAGATTTTGTGGCCCGGAATGACATCTCACCATTTCAATCATATCTTTGAAACCAAAAATCCAATAGGGCTGAAATTTTACAGGCTGTTAGGGGACATCTAGGGCTTCAATTTATTCTCCAATGCCCACCCAAATTAGGCCATATAGAAGCTCATTTCGGCGCCTCTGTTGGGTGGATGCAAGTTGACTCCCATTTCGAGTCAAGGATGGAAAAGTCCGCATTCCACAAACTTTCCACCACCCTAGGCCTACCATAATCAAGTGGAAAGACTTGAAATATTGGGGGCTCGACTCAAGCCTCTTGAAATGCCTATTTAAGGTAGTGGTGGTGAGGGAGTTGAAGGGTGCTTTAGTTTATTTCAATTGTAATGTTATGGTGCCATTTTGTATTCGCGCGTTTCTTTTTTACATGTAAGTTATTCTAATTCACTTTAGTTTCTTAATAAAAATCTTTCATATCCTCTTATTCTGTTCTTTTTCATATCACGTTGATATCGTTGCCTCAAGGTGTGAACTTATCCACACCAACACTAGTGAAATTCTTCACAACGATGGAGTGATCATTTTTTCACTGTTTTTCTTCTTCAATTCTGCCTTCATGAGTCTACTCTCGACTTTTATCGAAAGTTTTGCATCAATAGAAGGATAACCCTCTCATGGGTTGATCCAATGGAGTAACAAGGGGCCGGATTGGATGTTGTTTCTCACTCTTTAAATGTTTAATCATTTCTTTTATTTGAGTTTTTTATTCAATGATTTTCTTTCTTCCTCTTGTTTAGTGAATTTTATTGCCAAACTTCTCATGTGCTAATAAGATCCTTTATCTTGAAGTACTCATGAAAATGATCCTCAAGTGTGTAAGTGATTAGAATGTGTGTGTGAAGGTGTTAAACCATTAAGTGATGAGGTTAGTTTGATTTCGTTGAATGAATCATTCTCAAGTTAATGAAATTGAAATCGTAAAAAAGAATTTCATCTAGTTTGATTTCATTGAATGAATCATTCTCAAGTTAATGAAATTGAAATCGTTAAAAAGAATTTCATCCAATTCATCCCTTGTAATAACATAGGAACAACCCTTTCTCATAAATTGAATTAACTTAGGTATCTTAGTTATTATTTAAACCATATCAAAACAAACCAAAGCTGGTCACTTCATAGTCAAATCTCTCTCTTAGAATGTATGTGTATTTAGGTTTCTTAAAAAAAAAGTTTTCATTGATACGCACGCTACAAGAAAACAGCCTGGGGACTAGACCCTGCGACCGGCGCCCCATAAAACTACACACAAGCAAACGCTTCAGCCCTAAAAACTGGGGTAAATTTGGGTGAGAACACCTTGTGCCAAGACAGTTTAAACAATGAGTAGGTATACACCAAAAACTCATTTAATGTGGCTAGCCAACTGGTTTGCGTCTCATGAGATCTACTGATGCATCGAGAGGGTGTGTAATTTCGGACTCCACCCATCACTTGTGTTGGATTGGTGTAGCCCGATCCGGTTGGGCCGAATGCTTGTGGCTCGCAACTGTCGCGGGTCGAGCTCCACGATGAGCTCGTTGGGGGTTGCAGTGGGCAACGCGCCCCTCTGGGGGTCCACCCCCGGCCCAATTTTTTGCATTGTAGCAATGTTGACACTGTAGCAATGTTGACACTGTAGCAATGCTGACACTGTAGCAATGCTGACCGACAGGCACTGTAGCAGTGCGGACTTCGGAGTCAACTTTATTGTAGCGCTTTTGACTTCCAACCGGCAACACTGTAGCGCTTTTGACAAAGCTGACCGCTGTTCAATGTAGCGACGCGGACTCACTTTTCGAACAGTGATCGTCTTCTCTATTGTTTTATAACCCATTTTCGAGTTAGGGTTATTACTGGAAAAAAACCCTCGGTAATTTGTGCTCCCGATATAGTGAAATTCTGCCTCTCCCGTGGACGTAGGGATTATTCCCGAACCACGTAAATCGTCGTGTCCTTGTTGCTTTTCTTTCTTTCGTTTTCTCGTTTCTGTCGTGTCTCCCGACGATTCCGCAACAACTTGTAGGTCCAATGCATTCATCATATGAATAAATAACACGACTTAATCAACAAACCTTAAAAATCAATAATTGTCCGTATTGAAAAAACTAGCATACGAAATATCAATACTTTCCCCAGTCAAAATGATCATAAACCGTTTAGATAAATATGGAGGATGGTATCATAAGAGCATAACCTCAATAAATCATAATATTCAACAAAAGATTGTTGTATTGGTGTTGCCCGATCTGGTTGGGTCGAATGCTTGTGGCCCGCAACTGTCGCAGGTCGAGCTCCGCGGTGAGCTCGTTGGGGGTTGCAGGGAGCATTGCCCGATCTGGTTGGGTCGAATGCTTGTGGCCCGCAACTGTCGCGGGTCGAGCTCCGCGGTGAGCTCGTTGGGGGTTGCAGGGAGCAACGTGCCCCTGCTCCGGGGGTCGAAGGCCCCCAACCCACTTTTTTCGGCACTATAGCATCTCTGATTACTGTAGCGGAGCTGACCGACTGACACCGACAGGCACTGTAGCAATGCAGACTTCGGAGTCAACTTCACTGTAGCACTTTTGACTTCCAGCCGGCAGCCAATGTAGCGCTTTTGACAAAGTCGGTCGTCGTTCACTGTAGCGACGCAGACTTACCTTTTCGGAACAGTGATCGTCGTCTTCATTTTATAGCCTATTTTCGGGCTAGAGTTACTACTGAAAAATCCTCTGTAATTTTGTGCTCCCGAATAGTGAAATTCTGCCTCTCTCGTGGATGTAGGGATTTTTCCCGAACCACGTAAATCGCTGTGTCACGTAAATCGTTGTGTCCTTGTTGCTTTCTTTCTTTCGTTTTCTCATTTCTGTCGTTGTGTCTGCCGACGATTCCGCAACAAAGATGTTGATATAAATGAAAATAATTTCAAAAGATTGCTGGAAAATTTCTCGAGGAAAATACCCTTTTTCACTTTGAAGCCACTTAAAAACTAAAAATTTCTCAAATATTGAGGAAAACATTTTCTTTGAAACTTGTAAATGAAGCTTCAAAGCAATGAGCGGTAATGACGGTGGGAAATTATGTTCATGTCGTATAAGTTAAAAAAACATTTTCCTCCACTTTTGTGAAAAGATCAAAAAGTAAATCATTCAGAAAACGACAAGTAGATTCATTTTAAACCATTTTGTTAAAAGTCAAACATCGGTAAAAATGTCTTTAATAAATCATTAGAGAATGTTAAAAACATCCTTTCAGACATTTTAAGGAAAATATAAACATTGAAGAAAAAGATTTCGAACTGAGTAGAAAAACAATGTTGGTTTTCCTTAAAAATATTATTTCGATATCTTGAGTGAAAAGAAAAATGAAAGAAAAACTTGTCAGTTACAGAAATAACTAGAGAATAAAATAAATTGGATTTAAGATATAAAGATTAAATATTTCCCTCAGTGGAGACTTAAACATAAACAACCCCAAATAATGATAAGATTGTTAAATAAACTCTTACCGTTCTGGTAACTTTTGAATCATAACCCCAATGAAAAGAATAAATTCAAATTAAACTTTTAAAACCATGAATATAAAGAGAATCGTGATATATCATATCAAATGGGCAGTACATACACCACATGAAAGAAACAAGTGATGAATATGACATATGCCTTAAGAAAACAAAAGATGACAAACTCTTACCTCGGATCCGACTTCTTTCGAATGTGTTCGAACCTTCTGTATAATAAATATAGATTTATTATAATCTATTCCAGAACCATACTCATATATATCATATCATATATGATTAAATTATAACCTTTTATCATTCATTTATTAACAATTCTTTATTAAAATCATTATTTTGGATGATAACTGCTTCATTTGTATAAAAGAGAGAGGTGGTGTCTTTATAATGAACGAAAGGACACGGATGGAATTAATAAAAATATTTAAATATAATAAATTTATTTTCATGTGCAAGTGGCACAATGTAGTCATAATTTCGAAAATAAGATAAGATATGGTTAAAATCTCTTCGACCAATAAAAATTGAACAGGTTTAAGTGGCATTTTAAACCTTATTTTTTGGTTCAACCTCTTAGTTAATCTATTTTAACCTTAACCGCGGTAACGTCTTTTTCACTCTTAAAAGGTTACCATTTTACTTGTAATAACTGGCCCATAAATGGTCAAGGTAAGTCATTGTCGGTCATATCTTATCCTACTTGTCCTCTTGCAAGTTTTTTATGATTTTTAAATAATTTAATAAAATGTTATTTTTCATAAAATATCAATAATATCATTTTTGATACTATTCATTTAATTTGACTTTAAAGGTATTAAGACAAATATGTAATTCGATTCTAGACTTTCAACACATCTCTAATATATCAAATCTATCTATAAAATTTGTGGGTAAAAGTGTAACTCACTCAAAAAAATATTATTGTCATTGTTTTTAAAATAATTAATTTTATTTTTCTATTAATTGAATAAATACTATATCGATGTTGCGTATGTATTTAAGGTAATTATTTAATCATTAAAAATAGAAATAAATTACCATGATAAAAACAATTAGTTAATCTTTCAAATAAACATTTATAACCGAACTTATTCCATTATCCTTAAAATAAAAATTTAGAGTTATTAAAATCAAGAGTGATATTTTGTATTCATCTTTTTTCTTAAATTTCAATAAAGGTCCTAATCAAAGAAAAATGACATCGAGTGGCCATATGTTCGAGACTTAATGGACATGGTCGAACTTCACTCATCCAATAGGATAAAAGCAAGTTTTAAAGTCATTTTTATTCATATTATTTTTAACCTTAATTACCCGATTTACTCTTACCGTGGTGACAATTATTTTCTACGAGCTCCGGATCCCGGTCGATGAAAGGCACCTCATATACCAGAGAAGATGATCAAGAAATCTTGGGGGCGCAGGGGGGGCCGCGCGGGAGCGTGCCGACAACAGGGGCACGAGAGGGCCGGCGACAAGGGCGCAGCGAAGGAACCGCGTGGGCGTGCTGGCGGACAGGGGAGGCAGCACTCCAGATCTGGACGACGCGGTGAGGAGGGGAGTCAATCGCTAGAGGAAGGGTCAGACGATGAGGGTCGCCGACTTGGAGCGGCGAGGAGAGGGAGCCACGGCTCACACAGGGTGTCGGGGTGGAGTGGGTCGCTACCGGCGAGCTGCAGCGAGTGGAGGAAGACCCAGCTGGTGTGCACCAGAGAGGTGGGCCGAATCGAGAGAGGCGACGCACAAAGGATGCGCAGGGGGAAGAACATCCAGAGAGCCCACGAAGAGAAAAGCCCGAAGATTGTAGTGAGGCGCAGGGATCTCGGCTTCAGCAGCTCGTTTACTCCATCTGCACTCGTCTCTCACGGATCGTCAAATCCAGCACTCAGAATACTAGAATCCATGTCCGGTGATTTTACTCGAATTAGGGATCTAAAAATCGGAATTCAAGAGAAGACTCGTCCGGATTGTCGTGGCACAGTACGACGAGCAGGAGCATCGCGCCAGGAGGACGCGACTGGGAGGGGTCGTCGATCGTCGCGCAGGGAGGCGGCGCGCTAGATAAACCCTCGCACGAGAGGGGCGACGGGAGAGGAAGCTGCCGCAGAAGGCTGGAAGAGGGTCTGTCGGCAGGGTCCGACGGGAAAGGGGCGCGAGCGCAGAAAGCCGCCGGGAAAAGGGAGAGCGGTGCGCAAGGATCGTTGCGCGCAGTGAAGCAGAGGACGTCGCGGCGGAGCAGGGAGTCGCGCGCACAAGGAGGGTTCCGCCGATAGGGAACCCGCCAGGAGAGAGAAACCGCACCGGAGGGCCGCAGGCAAAGCGCAGCGGATGGAAGGCGCCGGCGACGGGAGGCTTCCTTGGAGGAGCAACAAAGGGGGGACGGCCGACTCATTCGGCTAGGAGTCGCTGCCCCGACGGGGGAATACAGAGAAGTCCTCTGAGGAAAAAAAACGGGAGTGTGGTCTAGGGTTGAATAACCACCTTAGATACCATGTGGGATGATAAAGAGAGGTGGACTTAATACCCAAAATGTCTCTCTAAGAGAGGCTTTGAGGTTATTTTATAATGAATAATAAAGACCACATAAGACCACAAGTTCAATTTGGGATTAAGACTCCAACATTTACTGTTTATAATGACGAAAAATAAAAGAGATTTATTTACCAAATTTGGACCTCATGATTGTAAATATAGAATCCATTCTTCAAGATCCAATTATTAGTGGCAGAAATTAATTTAAGATTAAAACGCAAAACGCAACGAAAAACAGTTTTTCATAAAAATGTTTTCATACTAAATTAAACCATAAAATTGATTCCAATGAACTTAATTGGATTATTCATAATATAAGAGATCTAATTTGACTTTGAAACCATTTTAAAACAAAATGGATCTTTGTAAATGCTTGAAACAAAAATACAGTTTTCAGTGAAAATCGTTATTTTTCACTATTTACTGGAAAATCAATCTTTTCATAAAAATTTCAGAATTTCATTCTAAATTAATTTTGATATGCTAATTTCAAAAATGTTCATTTTATAAAATACAATTTCTAAAAGTGGCAAAAATTAATTATAATTCTCACACATAAAATGCAAAATAAAACCATTTTTAAAGAAAATATATTCTTTAAGTATAAAATGATTTTACTGAAAATTAAGTACATATTTATTATTAATAAATACATTATATAAAACCTTTATACATCTTTTCATAATGTTGTTAACCCTGTTCATGTCAGTCAATTCAACGGTTAGGTTATAACGATCATATTTAAATAATAATATTTCGTTGTTTGTTTAGGCTCGGTATTGCATGTTGTACATGCTATTAAACATAATGTTCTGTTAAAATCTCGGGGTGTTACATTGTTGTCAAGGGGTATGCTTGCAATTATGGGTTTAATTATTTTAACACCTCTCCAATGGCCAAAATGGCCTTTGTTCGTCAATTGGTTGTTCGTCAATTGATTTTTCGCCTAAATGGCCTCTGTAATTATGGGTTTTTTTAACGAGGAAGTTTACATGGAGCAACCTCATGGGTTTATAGCTCGAGGGGGTCCTCTAAGGTGTGTTGCCTTAGAAGATCTTTATATGGCCTTCAATAATCCATGTGGGCATGGTTTGGTTGTTTTTGCACAGTTGTGATTGATTTTAGGCTTTCTTGGAGTTAAAAAGATCCCTCGATTTTTTATCGGTAATCCATTGTTGGAAGTATCCTACTTGCTATTTATGTGGATGATATTGTAATTACAAACAACCATGCAACGAAAATTGATCAACTCAAGTTTTTTCTTCACCACAACTTTCAGACGGACTTGGATTTTTTGGAAATTAAAGCCTTTTGATGCTCGAAAGGGACTTTCTTATCTCGGCGGAAGTATGTATTGGATTTGCTTCGAAAGACGGGATTGTCCTATGTTGAGGCTATTGACATTCCACTCGAGCCCGGTGAGAGATCCCTTCATACAGAGAGTGAGGTATTTCCCTCACCCCACGAGTATCGTCGGTTTGTTAGTAGATTAAACTATCTCACCAAAACTAGACAAAACATTGTTTGTGCTATAAGCAAGGTAAATCAATTCATTGATCATTCTACTACACTGCAATCTGATGTAGTTTGTATTGTAATAAATGTCATGAGGAAACCAGGTTTGGAACTGTGGTATTCAGATTATGGGCAAATTGATGTTAAAGCATTCTGTGATGTCGATTATGCATGTTGTTTATCTTCTCGCAAATCCATGTATGGCTATGCTATCTTCATTGGTGGAAATCTTGTATTTTGGTGAAGATCATAATTATTAATGGTGTGTGTCATGGGCATCAGGCACTACTACGCCATGCAGTGGCTACGCTGTGGCGAATTTGGGATGGCGCTCTGTGGCGCGCGCAATGTTGCGCTATGGCGCGTAGTGTCGTTGTGGGCGTCACTATGTCATCCTGTTTTTTTATCCATTTTAAACAACCAACTCAGGCACTGATTGCACACTCCTGCGATTGCAGCGGCCCAACGGCATCTTCTAAAGCATGACACACCCTCCTTGCCAATATTGCATGTTAGCAGATCCTCCGGATAATGTTTTATATTTATGTATATGTTGTATAACTTATTATTCGTTATTGTTAACATATTCATATATATCTTTTATGTGCCGCAAGTTAAAATTATCACGTGTTGTGCGCCGTTGACCATTGTCGTCGTTGTGCGCCATGCGCTATAAATAACAATAGAAAAGACCATAAATTATTAATTATCATAGTGACATGGGGGTGTCGCAATTCTCCTCGTCAAGTAACTTTCTACCCCCAGAAATTCACAGTCAAAATTAGAAACAACGGAAAATCAAAACCTCAATACCCATTATAAGAGGTGGGAGGGGCGAGGAAAAACTCCAGAGGTCCAGTGAGAAAAGAGCATTGAACAACAATGTAGCTCCCTCAAATCCACGAGTAGGCCCTCAAGCACCACCAAACATCCCTAAACGTAATCTAACCCATGGTGAGATAAGACTATAAACACACTTACGAGAGGACAATCACCAAAACAATCACATTTTCCCCAAAATACCTCAATGGAAACAATAATCTTCGATCAACCCCAAGCAACCGTCCAAGAAACGATCCAAAATCCCAAAGGATGACAGAACCTAAGGAAACACCCGAAGGACCACAATCAAGGTCAACCAATCCATCAACATCTCACAAAAATCAAAAGGGGAGGATACATCCATCCAAAAACATGCCTCAACATGAACAACAAGAGCTCTAACCTCGAGTCACGAAGCAAAAGGGTAAATAACATTGGACCCTGCTCGCGAAACACCCATCCATGGTGAACCTACTAGAAAACCCAACCTGGTAGCACTATCTGTCCAACCAGCAACAATCCCCTAGTCACAGCAATAGTCTCAACTAGGGGCACTCATCCCAGTTGCCCCATCACGCACCTAAGGCTTCCCATGAGCAACCCATCCCAACCCAAGGCTCAACACATGGCTATCATTCCAAACAAACCCCATGGGATGAGGCATGAGTACAATCAAAAAAATCAACACCTCTCCAAACAAAAATGGAGGAAACACCCAAAGAATACATCAATCAAGAATTGACTCATAAGCATCAATCCACTCTAAACTCATCGAGCATAAATCCCAAAATAGATGATCACCCGAGTCTCAGCTACGTCCAAGACTCCCACTCAACTACTTCCTAATAAAACATCAAACCGGATTCAATAAAGCTAATCTGAGGTCCAGACAAAGACCTCTCAAGGAAACAAGCTTTCTAAAAGTCATCGGCAACTAAAGCGATCCTCGATCACCATAAAAGCAAACGGGCAATGACCCAAGAAATCCAAGAGGAAAGAAGGTTTCGGCCCAACCACTCTATTCAGAATCTGGGCAGACTCAAAAACCAAAAGCGTTGCACTTGGACGGCAAGAGGAGCCACCCTAAGGATCATCCTTAGAAACAGACTTTCTACTTTCCATCAAGACCTTTCTGGGAAGCATATTTTAAATATCACGAGGCACGGGTTCAATCCATCCATGCCTTACATCTCCAAAACAACATCCCATTTCAAACCAAGGGATTAAACCCAAAACACCAATTTACCGAGGAAGGTCACCCTGAAAATTCCTTTCTTTAAAATCACCACATTTCATTGAGTCTGGAAACTCATTTTTCAAAAGCAAGACGCATTTTAAAAACAATCCACTTCCCTTTGAAAACTGTTGAAATCCACTTCACAACTTGAAAATTCCAGCTTCCCTACCAGGGAATTTCCAAAACATTTACATCGGCTTTGAAAACCATCAACCCCTTTTAAAATATGAAACCCACTCGAACTTCATAGAGTTCTCCTTTTATTTCCAAAATACTTTGTGAATCTCATCACAAAACCAAACCTTTCATGAAACTCATTTTCATTTCAAAACACTTCCTCATAATGAAATCAATCACTTTCAAAACATCACATGAAAGTCAAAAACCCTTTGCAAACAAAGCATAACACCCGGTTTCAAAAACCAAAGCATTCTGTGAGTTTCCCTTTTCAAACAAACATCAACAAAATCCACTCCATCAAGAGCAAACATCATCCAACCCTCTTTGATCTCTCTCCAGCAAGGGGAAACCACCCTAGGAGCCATTGGAAATCAAAAGAGGTTCAAATAACAATTTGGGAGGGATGCAGAGCCGTGCGCAGGTTGACCACATGGCTTGGTCAATCGTGTGACCCCCTCTAAGAGGTTTTTGAGACCATGTGCACAGGCTCCACGCGGTTTTCCAGACTATGTAAGCTAACCGGGCAACTCTGGTTCCTCCCACCTCCATCCCAAATTCAGGAAACCTCCAAAGTATCTGATATAACTCAATGGGGATCAAACGCTTCCAAAAATAGTCAAGAACGAATTTCAAATTCAAAACTCAAATCTCGACTGCCCGTGATAGCTCAAGGATCGCCGCGAAAGGTTGTGATCAAGCAGCTACTCATGACTTAATTCCTGAGTTCCGACGGTCCTAGCCTCGCTACTGTTAGGAATGGGGATTGCTTCTCCTGGATGTTGGTGCATGCTGTTCTGGCTCACATGTTTCGAAAGGATATTAGCATTACCAAGTATCACAGCAAAACTGGGCTGACTGCAACATTGGTTAGTGAGGATGAAAGGATTACTGACTTGAACTTCCTTATTGGACCAAAGCTGTACGAAGCAAACTAGTTAAATTTAGTGAAGGGAGGATTTATTGCAACTGTACAATGTGCTGAATCTAGGAAACACATACATGGCAATGGCAACTGCAAATTCTCACCTAAGGTTCAGAAGATGCTGAGAAGACGAAAGCGATTAGGGGGTGGAACTGTTGTCCTTACGAAAGGTTGGAAATTCAGGGGCTGCATTCGGTTTTGGATGGTCCACGAGAAGGTTTGTGAGCGCAACGAACAAAGGTTGCATTGGGACGGCCTGTTCAGCTGGATGTTTCAAGCTGGGAACAAAATGAGGATGGCAGACCTTGGACCAGCTCAAGACAAAATAATTCTTTCGAAACCAAGAGAAGATAAAGTTGCTTTGGCGCTTAGGCCACGGCCAAAGCCACCTCCAGGGGATGTCGATCCAGTGCTAAAGAAGGGTCTGTTGTTCCAATGCTTAAGCAGCCCAGCAATGCTATTGGAAATCCAACTGGAGGACAAGATGGTTTGGCTGGGGGCCATAATGGGCTGGCTGGGGCTTTTTCATACTTAGGTCATAGTAGTCAATCTCGGATAGTGATGCGACGCGGCGGGGTCCTATAGCGGGATAGCGGCTACGCAGATCGTGTCACAACTGCTTTTTTATAAAATCACGGACCAATTAATTTAATTTAAATTATATAATTCTACAAATATATATATTCTGAAAAATTAAAAACATAACATAAAAAAATTAAACACACATCCAAATTCATAATTAAAAGCATCCATAATGCATCAAACACGTGTCCAATAAAAGATACTTATTTTACTATATAATTAAATAATTTACTTAAATTAAAACAATTTAATTTTAGTATTCAAACAAAAATAAATAAATAAAAAGACACTGATTAGATAAAGACACTAACCGGAGAAAAAAAGGACGTCGGGACAATACAAACGCATAAACTGAAAAAAAAATCTGTGAAAAAAACGCATAAACTGAATTAAAAATAAAAATACAAGCGGACAAAAATAAAATAGCAAAAACTAAAAAAACAAATAAATAAATAAAATAGAAGTTGTGGGGGGTGGGGGTATGAGGGGTTAGAGAAAAAAAGAGGCCAAGTAGACATGGGTGGCAGAGGCAGAAAAGGGAAAAAAGGAGAATAGAGGGTGGTGGTCTGGTGCAGTGACGAGGGAGAAATGGCGCTTGAAAGCAAAAAAGGTGTAGCAGCAAGGGAAGGCGTTGTCGCTGCAGTGAAGGGCGAAATAGGGTTTGGGAAGCGGGGGCGAGGAGGTTTGACAGGTTACAGGGCAAAAAAAAGATTTTTTTGGGTGCCAAAACGCAGCACGGCTACTCCCACCGCGATCGCAGCGCATCTGCGACCGTCAAGATCGCAGCAGGAGCGGAGCGATCGCGTTCTGCACGCGATCCGACCGCCAGATACGGTGGAGCACCGCTCCGCACCGCACCAGCAAGATTGCGGCCGCCCCACAGCATTTTCAAAACTATGTATAAGGACACGGCCTTAAACAACACATAATCTAGTTCTTTTAAAACTAGAATTCATTTTCTTTTCTCAAAGATCTTGTAGATTTAGAGTTTTAGAGAATTATGACAAACTCTTACATAATAAACCCATAAATTACAAATGAATACTTATACTCAGTGTCTATTTTTTCCATGAAAAGAAGCCCTTTTAAAATAAAACATGTTTTCTTTTCATGACATATCCTCACAAATTTGATTTTGACCTCATCTTCATCCCTACTCATCTTTTACCTTGTGATAAACATTTAAAAAACTTAAGATAAGCACAAAAAGGTCAGTAAGGGGCATAAAAGAAAGGAACCCATTAGTACAGTGAAAACTCATAAAAACGTTTTTTAATAAACATACTTTTTTACCCCAAAAAAGGAATCATCGTTTCAAATTGATTATTATCTTACCTTTTGAAAATCAATCGATTTCCAAGAAAACTCATTAGAAAGCATTGAGACGTCATTTTCCATATCACTCTTACAAATGGAGTAACCAATATAGTGAATCTCCAACTCCGGAGTACCCAATGCAATGAAGGTTATAACGTAACCACGGAACCACTCGTCATTGGTTTATCACGAACCACCTGTCATTGGTTTATCACGTAACCACCAGTCGTTGGTTTATCACCTAACCACTCGTCGTTAGTTTATCACGTAACCACCCATCAGTATAAAAATGTCCAAAAACCATAACATAAACATAAACCATGAAAAACTTGCCTCATAAAACACTCTTTCAATAAAATAAACTTTCCATTTTGAAAACACTCATTTTGAAAAACTATGCATGTACAACGGAACACATTTTCTTTGAAACTAACCATATAAACTTGTAAGGTAAGTTTCAAAATATTAAAGAGAAATGAAAGCGGGAAATTTCATTCATGTCGTATATGTAATAAAAACAATCTTTTTAAAAAGGGAATTTAAAAAGACGATTTTTAAAAGAAAGCCTTACATAAAACCTTAAAAAAAATCATCTTTGAAAACATTTGAGAGAAATTAGAAAATCACATTTTTAAAACAATCATGTTCATATAAATACATTCACAAAAATCATTTTAAAAAAAATGGACATGGAATAGAAAGATTTAGAAAATAAATCATTTAAACATTTAAAACGAGATTTTTTAGTTAGAGTTTATTACCTTGAGTCTGACTCGTCAAGTACATTATTTATCTTCCTGAATAATAAACTTAGGTTCATTTCTAATTGTTTAAAAACTTTTTTCATGTTTATTATTTCTTTTATATCACTCATTTCTATGTTATATACAATTACTTAATCATTTAAGTTCACGTCGGATGTTTTGACGATATTCGAGACCTAAGTCCAAAATGGCTTCGGTAAATCGATTATGGTCAAAGAGATTATCATTTCATCATCTCCAGAATAATATTCATGACATAATTATCATTTTTATATATTAATTATAATTTTAAATTCATCCATTACATATGGATATGAAAAATGAACTGTATTACAATCATGGAGACGGCAGGCTTTACGTAGGCATGAGTAACGTTTCCATTTTTCAATGATTATCATGAAAAGAAAGTGAGTATAATTTTATCTTTACCAAATGATCATAATATCATAAATATCATATTAATTCTCTTGTTATTGGTGAATTCCCCTTACCTCAATGTGAGGTGGAGACATTCTTTTATAGATGAGTAAAACTAATTACAAGGAAGGTAAGTCCGATGTGGGACTCAGGAATACCCATTAAACTTAAATGGGGTCCAACACTCCCCCTCAAGCTGGACATGCCCATGGCGCGGTATTCGGCCTCTGCACTCGATCTGGAGACGATAGTCTGGTTTTTGCTGCGCCAGGAGATGAGGTTACCGGCAAAGAACACGGTGAATCCCGAAGTAGACTTGCGGGTAGCGAGGCAACCTGCATAGTCCGCATCACAGAAGGCCTCAACATCCAAATGAGCATGATGTGAGTACTGAAGGCCACGTGCAGGGTCTTTCTTGATGTATTTGGCAATGCGGAAGACAGCATCCCACTGAGATCTGGTTGGATGCTCCATGAACTAGCTGACTTTGCCAACGGCGCAGACAATGTCGGGTCGCGTCATGGTGAGGTAGTTAAGTTTACCCACCAGACGTCGATAGCTCTCGGGATGAGGAAATGGTTCCGAGTCGGTATGGAGAGAGCGTTCCCCAGGCTCAAGTGGAGTTTCCACTGCATTGGCTGTGCTCAAACCTGCATCCTGCAAGATATCAAGAGCATATTTGCGCTGGCAGAGAGAGATAGTGTCCTCAGAACGGGGGACCTCGATGCCAAGAAAGTAGGTGAGGGGACCAAGATCTTTGATGTGAAAGTGGTGGTGAAGGTGCGCCTTGAGGTTGGCAATTCCTGTGGAGTCGCTCCCTGTGATGATGATATCATCAACATATACCACAAGCAAGATACAGTCGTGCGTCGTCGTACGGAAGAAAACTGTGTGATCTTTTATACTGCGAGAGAGGCCAAAGGCCGTAACGACAGTGCTAAAGCGGCCAAACCAAGCTCGAGGAGACTGCTTGAGGCCATAGAGGGATCGATGGAGGCGGCAGACATGGGAGTCGGCACCAGAGGCACAAAAGCCAGGGGGCTGCTGCAGGTAGACTTCTTCGTCAAGAAAGCCATGGAGAAAGGCATTCTTGACATCCAGTTGATGAAGCGGTCAGTTATGAAGAGCAGCCAGAGATATGGATTGGCGGACAGAGGCCATCTTGGCGACCGGAGAGAAGGTCTCAAAGTAATCGATGCCACATGTCTGAGCAAATCCCTTCGCCACAAGCCGGGCTTTGAGGCGGCAAAGACAGCCGTCGGGATTGAGACGGATCGTATAAATCCATTTGCAGTCGACCACCTGTTTGCTCGCCGGGAGGGGGACTAGATCCCATGTATGGTTGTCATCCAGAGCTTGCAATTCATCTCGCATTGCTGCTAGCCATCCGGGGTGAGATTTGGCTTCACCAACTGTTTGAGGAATCGACACTGTCTCTAGAGCTGACAGACCCCTGTATGAAGATACAAAGAGAGGAGTAGTCTGACAGGAGCGAGTACCTATCCAGGAGCGCAATCGGCAAGTCCTCAGGTGCTGTGACAGGAGCATCGGACGAAGTGGGAACAATGTTGTCCTCGGCCTAGATGGGGGGTACAGTCGATGGACGACGAGAGTAGGTCTGCCCAAAGAGATGACCAGTAGGAGGAGACACCAGAGGCGGGTGAATCATGAGAGGAAGGCAGTCATCGATGGTAGTGTCTGGATGAGGAGAGGGTGGAGTGAAAGGGGAACTCTTGACAAACGATACGTCGGCAGAGGTGATATAGCGGCGTAAGTCTGGAGAGAAGCACCGGTAGTCGCGGTGAGTGCGGGAATATCCGAGAAAAATACACCGAAGGGATTTGGGAGAAAGTTTAGAGAGATTGGGGCGAGTGTCCCGGACATAGCAGAGACATCCGAAGACACGGAGTGAAAGGGAGTGAGGAGGAAGAGAGGGGAACAAAGTATGAAAAGGAGTCCCCCCCTGAAGGATGGAGGAAGGAAGACGATTGAGAAGGTTGTTGGTTTGGTGTTGCCTGATCCGTTTGGGCCGAATGCTTGTGGCCCGCAACTGTCGCGGGTCGAGCTCCGCAGACTTCGGGGTCAACTTTATTGTAGCGCTTTTGACAAAGCCAGCCGTCGTTCACTGTAGCGACGCGGACCACTTTTCGAACAATGACCGTCTTCTCCATTATTTTATAGCCCATTTTCAGGCTAGGGTTACAATTGAAATCCTCTGTAATTTTGTGCTTCCGACTCATAGTGAAATTCTGCATCTCCCGTGGACGTAGGAATTTTTCCCGAACCACGTAAATCGTTGTGTCCTTTGCTTTCTTTCTTTTGTTTTTCCTCGTTTCTGTCGTTGTGTCTCCCGACGATTCCGCAACAACTGGTATCAAAGGGAAGTTCGAAATTCTCCAACGATGGCTCTGGATGAAGGCAAAGTGAAGATCGATCGCTTCGATGGAACTGATTTCAGTTTCTGGAGGATGCAGATCGAGGATTATCTTTATCAGAAAAAGATGCACTTGCCGCTTCTGGGTGTGAAGCCAGCGGACATGGAGAAGTCGGAGTGGGAGCTACTGGATCGACAGGTTCTGGGTGTTGTGCGCCTGACGTTGGCCAAAAACGTGGCGTTCAACATCAGAGAAGAGAAGACGACGGTGGACCTGATGAAAGCCCTCACAAATATGTACGAGAAGCCTTCTGCGGCAAATAAGGTGCATTTGATACGACGATTGTTCAACCTAAATATGGTTGAAGGTAGACCTATTGCAGATCATATCAACGAGTTCAATACCATCATAAGTCAGTTGTCATCGGTGGAATACGAAGATGGCTCTGAAAGATATAAGGGACCTGATCCTTAGTGAGGATGTTCGAAGAAGAGAATCAGTCAGATTCTCTGGTTCTGCTTTGAACGTTGAAGGAAGAGGAAGGTACCCACAGCGGGACAATCGCAGAGGATGATCGAAGTCAAGAGGAAAGAGCAGAGACAAGGCAAAGGGGCCTGGTCCTACCTACTGGACATGCGGGAAAGGACATGTCAAGAAGGAGTGCAGAGATACCGGAAGGGACCTGAAACCAGTGGAGCAAACGCGGTAGCTGAAGGAACTGATGATGTGCTACTGCTCAGCGTCGATAGCCCGATGGAGTCTTGGATTTTAGACTCTGGGGCGTCTTTCCATTCTACATCAGAGAAGGGTTTCCTGAACAATTTTGTTTCTGGAAATTTTGGCAAGGTGCATCTTGCTGATGACGAGCCCTTGCAGATTGTGGGGAAAGGAGATGCACGGATCAAGACCAACAGTGGGAGCTTGCTGGTTCTGGAAACGTGAGGTACATCCCTGGTTTAAGAAGAAATCTCATTTCTGTGGGACAGCTTGATGATGCAGGGTTGAGTACCACGTTCACTGGTGGTGCATGGAAGATCACCAAAGGAGCTATGGTCATAGCTCGGGGAGCAAAGAATGGCACCCTGTACAACATGACAGAAACTTGCATGGACATGGCTGCATCACTGGAAGCTGTTGGAGGTTCTCAATTGTGGCACTACAGACTCGGTCACATGAGTGAAAAGGGGATGAAGGTGCTGGAAACAAAAGAGTTGCTACCAGAGCTGAAGTCGGTGGAAGTAGGCTTTTGTGAAGATTGCATCTTTGGAAAGCAGAAGAAGGTGTCCTTTGCAAAAGGAGGCAGAACACCGAAGGCTGGAAAGCTGGACCTGGTGCATACAGATGTTTGGGGGTCTGCACCAGTACCATCCCTCGGAGGGTCACAATATTATGTGACATTCATCGATGACTCAACGAGGAAGGTATGGGTTTACTTTCTGAAGAACAAATCTGATGTGTTTAAGATATTTCAGAAGTGGAAAATCATGGTGGAGAACGAGTCAGGAGAAAAGCTGAAATGTTTGAGGTCTGACAACGGTGGAGAGTATGGCAGTCAGGAGTTCAGAGAATTTTGTTCTGAAAATGGAATTCGGTGGGAGAAGACAATCCCAGGAACACCACAACAGAACGGTGTGGCAGAGAGGATGAATAGGACACTGAATGAACGTGCCAGGAGCATGAGGCTGCATTCGGGGTTACCCAAGACCTTTTGGGCTGATGCAGTGAATATGGCAGTATATCTCATAAACAGGAGTCCCTCTGTGCCAATGGGGGAATGTCTACCCGAGGAACTCTGGTCTGGTAAGGTGGTAAGACTCTCACATTTACGAGTCTTTGGCAGTTTAGCATATGTTCATGTTGATGCTAATGCAAGGGACAAGCTTGATGCCAAGTCCAAAAAATGTTTCTTTATTGGCTATGGTGGTGAGGAGTTTGGGTATCGCTTTTGGGATGATCTCAACAGGATGGTCATCAGGAGCCAAAACGTGGTATTCAATGAAGGTGTCATGTACAAAGATCGCCATGCAGTTGAAGATGAAAATGGGAACATTGAATCAGAATGCAAAAAGCAAGTGGAGCTTGAAGGTGTGTCTGAGCTTGAGAGATCTGAACCGGTGGAACCTACTACTCCAGTGGAGTTGAGGAGATCATCAAGGGTGAGAAGGCCCGTGCAGAGGTATTCACCATCATTGCATTATCTGTTATTGACTGACGGTGGAGAACCAGAATGCTTTGAAGAAGCAATGCAGTTGAAGGAGTCGAGCAAGTGGGAGCTGGCTATGAAGGAGGAGATTTCCTCATTGCATGAGAACAACACTTGGGAGCTGACACCTCTGCCAAGAGGAAAGAAAGCATTGCAGAATAAGTGGGTCTACCGGGTCAAGGAAGAACATGATGGCAAGAGGAGGTTCAAGGCAAGGCTGGTGGTGAAAGGCTTCCAACAGAAGGAGGGAGTGGATTTCACGGGAATATTCTCACCAGTAGTAAAGCTTACCACCATCCGGGTGGTTCTCAGCATTGTGGCGTCAGAGGATTTGCACCTTGAGCAGTTTGATGTCAAGACTGTTTTCCTTCATGGAGATTTGGAGGAAGATATCTACATGCAGCGGCCAGAGGGATATGTAGAGTCTGGAAAGAAAGACTTGGTGTGCAAACTCCAGAAGAGCTTATATGGACTGAAGCAGGCACCGAAACAGTGGAACAAGAAGTTTGATTCATTTATGTCTAAAAATGAATATAAACGATGTGGCATGGATCAGTGTTGCTACATCAAGTCTTTCGGTGATGAATATATTATATTGCTTCTGTATGTGGATGACATGCTCATTGCAGGATCATGTATGCAGAGGATTAATGAGCTGAAAGGGCAGTTGGCTGAGGAGTTTGAAATGAAGCATCTTAGAGAAGCTGGCAAGATTCTGGGAATGAAGATCAAGAGAGACCGCACAGCTGGAACTTTAATGTTGTCACAGGCTGATTACATTGGGAAGGTTCTGAGAGGATTCAGCATGCTGGAAGCAAAGACAGTCTCTATTCCCCTGGCGAGCCACTTCAAACTATCAAAGGAGCAATCACCGAAGACGACAGAAGAGGTGGAGTACATGGCAAAAGTTCCATACACATCAGCTGTGGGAAGCCTGATGTATGCCATGGTCTGTACTCGGCCTGACATTGCTCATGCAGTGGGAGTTGTGAGCAGGTATATGGCTAACCCTGGAAAACAACATTGGGAAGCTGTGAAGTGGATACTAAGGTATTTGAAAGGCAGCAATGAGGTATCTCTGTGTTTTGGAAAAGGAACTTCATTGCAGGGGTATGTGGATGCTGACCTTGGAGGCGATGTTGACAGCAGGAGGAGTACCACGGGTTATGTCTTTACCTGTGGAGGAACTGCGGTAAGTTGGATATCAAAATTGCAGAAGGTGGTGGCTTTATCCACCACAGAGGCAGAATACATTGCTGTAACAGAAGCTGGGAAAGAGATGGTTTGGCTGAAGAGCTTCATGGATGAATTGGAAAGAAAGCGAGTGAAGAATGTATTGCACTGTGACAGTCAGAGTGCTATACATCTTGCCAAGAACCCAGTATTTCATGCCTGGACGAAGCACATTCAGTTGAAGTACCATTTCATCAGAGGTTTGATGCAGGATGGGTTGCTGACTTTGCAGAAGATCTGTGGAACCAATAATCCAGCAGACATGTTGACAAAGCCTATGGTGATACAAAAGTTGAGGCACTGCTGTGCCTCTGTTGGTCTCCACTGATGAACGGAGGATGAGAGGCAGAATGTTGGAGGACCTGGTGGGAGCACAAGAGGAAAACAGATTGTATTTCATGAATCTGTGAATGGAAAGCACGCCACTGGTGAGTGAAGAAGAGGAAGAACTTAGATTAAGTAAGTTGTCTTTCATCAGTTGCATCGAAGCATAGCAGTACAGCGGATCAGGCTACAAGTGGGAGATTGTTGGTTTGGTGTTGCCCGATCCGGTTGGGTCGAATGCTTGTGGCCCGCAACTGTCGCGGGTCGAGCTCCGCGGACTTCAGGGTCAACTTTACTGTAGCGCTTTTGACAAAGCCAGCCGTCGTTCACTGTAGCGACGCGGACCACTTTTCGAACAGTGATCGTCTTCTCCATTGTTTTATAGCCCATTTTCAGGCTAGGGTTACTACTGAAATCCTCTGTAATTTTGTGCTTCCGACTCATACTGAAATTCTGCCTCTCCCGTGGACGTAGGGATTTTTCCCGAACCACGTAAATTGTTGTGTCCTTTGCTTTCTTTCTTTTGTTTTTCCTCGTTTCTGTCGTTGTGTCTCCCGACGATTCCGCAACAAAGGTAAGTAGCAGTGAGGATGGCATCCCCCCAGAAGAGAAGAGGCACCTTGCGGTGGAAGAGGAGGGCACGAGCAGTTTCCAGAATATGCCGGTGTTTTCGCTCGGACACTCCATTTTGCTGAGGGGTATCAGGACAAGAGGTCTGATGGATGATGTTGTGTGCCCGCACAAACTGCTGAAAAGGAGTGGTTAAGTATTTCCGCCCATTGTCAGAGCGTAGACATTTTACAGAGATAGAAAACCGTGTCTGGATCTCATGGCAAAAGGTCTGAAAGGTGGAGAGAACTTATGTCCGATCTCGAAGAAGGTAAAGCCATGTCATACGGGAAAAATCATCAATGAAAGAGATGTAATATTTATACCCAGATTGACTCGAGGTGGCATAGGGACCCCATACATCGGAATGAACCAAATCAAAGGGTTTGGCGGCCCGTGTGTCAACTCGAGGAAAATATGATGTGCGATGGTGTTTCGCAAAGCTACATGACTCACAATGAAAAGATAAACGCGGACTAATATATGGATAGAGCTGATGAAGAGCGGAGGCGGAGAGGTGGCCCAACCGAGAATGGAGGTCTACGGCACGAGCAGGGACAGACGTGCAGGCGATGGATGTCGGGCCATCGAACGTGTACACCCCATCCCGAAGCTGGCCTCTACCAAATTCCTGGTTCGTCGTCCGCTCCTGAAACAAAACAGAAGACGAGGTAAAGATAGCATTACAATTGAGATCCTTGGTCAGCTTGCTGATGGAAAGCAGGTTAAACGGACTGCGTGGTACATGAGCCATCGAGGATAGGTGAAGGGAGGAGGTGATGGAGCATGTACCAAAGCCGACAATGGGGAGAGTGGAACCATTAGCAACAGTGATGGCTGGGGAACCAGTATAGGGACGATAGTTGGAGAGTATACTTGCATCCCCGGTAAGATGGTCGGACGCACCTGAGTCAAGCATCCAGGCAGGGGAACGATGACTGACAAAAGCAGTGGGACCACCGGAGTGGGCAAGAGATGCTGATGAAGAGCCCGGCATGGAGGTGGTCCTATGATCGTGAATCAGCTGGATCTCAACCATGGAGAGATCCAAGGACGACGGAAGAGCAGCAGCAAGCGATGATGCATCTCGGATCGCAGTCTGGCGCTGTCGTGGGTGTGAATCGGGACGGCCATGAAGGACCCAGCAATGGTCAACCAGGTGGCCGAGCTTGCCACAGTGCTGACAGAGGGGGCGAGGTCGGCCGTCTCCACGGCCGCGTCCACGAGTGCCGGTAGGGCGGCCACCGCTACGACCCAGGAGAGCAGTGTGATCAGGGCTAGGGACGGGTGGGGCAAGGGCCCGATAAGCTTTCCCCAGGCGATGATAGACCTGTGGGATATCCAGCGTAGAAGGGTTGGCAAGCATCTCGGTGGCCGTCGTGGCATAGTCCGGGGCGAGGCCATTCAGGAGATTGAAAATGCAGAGCTGGTCCTGTTGAGTCTGCGCTTCTGTCGGAGTCTGAGGAACGGGCCAGAGCTCTTGCAGTTCGTCCCGGAGACCTTTCTATTCCAAGAAATAGGTCGGAAAGGTCCGATCCTGCTGTCGAATGTGGGATAGACACTGTAGAATATTGGAGACCCGAGCCAAGTTGTTAGTCTCGGAATACATGACAGTCAATGAATACCATAGTTCTTTGACAGTGTTGGCAGTCCGGGTAACATCTTTCACCGATCGGTCCATGGAGTTGACCAATAATGCGAATATTTTGCTACCCGCAAGTTGCCAAGAGTCGAATTTGGTGTCAGTCATGGCGGGTGAAGGATTCTCAAGATGAGAATGAAGGCCCATGCCGCGCAAGGATATCAAGACCGTCTTCCGCCAGACGGAGAAATTTGTGGCGTCCAGTCGGTCATCTACAAGTCGGGAGGCAGTGATCAGGGAAGGCAGAACCGAGGAAGCGTCCATGGTGGGCGACGAGAGGCGCGGGTGGCTCGGTCGTCGGGAACAGCCGGAAGGGCGGGCGGGAGCGGGAACCGCCGAGAAGAGCCGGGGAAGGCGCGGCAGGCGCTGGGTCGCCGGGACGAGCGTGCAAGGAGGGCGGGGCTGGCGCGGGGTTGTCGGGAGTCGCGCGCTGGAAGGGAGCCGCCTGGGATGGAGTCGTCTGAGAAGGCTGCGGGCGAGGTCGTCGGTCGAGCGCGCAAGAGAGGGGCGCCGAGGAGCCGGGAGTCGGGAGTCGCGCCGGAAGTCGGGGCGAGGGGGCCGCTGGGCGAGGGCGCCGGGGCGAGGGCGCCAGGAGGGGAGTCGCACCGGGAGAGAGGGCCGCCGGGAGGGGAGCCGCGCAGGAGAGATGGCCACCGGGAAGGGCAAGGCCTGAGGGGAGAGAGGCGGGGCCGGTCAGAACCAGGAATCCGCTGGGAGGGAGGGTCGGGATTAAGATCCCTCTGATACCATGTTATTGGTGAATTCCCCTTACCTCAATGTGAGGTGGAGACATTCTTTTATAAATGAGTAAAACTAATTACGAGGGTAAGTCCGATGTGGGACTCAGAAATACCCATTAAACTTAAATGGGGTCCAACATCTCTAAATTTACTTATATATATATCATTCATGTGATGTGGTGATGAAAAACGAATCGCTTCGTGGAGGTGATAATTCACACGCACGCACGAACGACGTTATCATTTTTCTGTGCATGGAAAAGTAAGAACATAAATGATATATTATCTTTTCAGAATGAAAAATATATGTCATGAATATCATATATAAACATCAATTTCATCATTATAATCAGTCTTCAGAAACGGTGATGGAAAACGAATTACATCGGTTCGCGGGGCGGTAGTCCACCGCACACACAAACGATTAATTTTTTCTCATTTGATGGAATTGAAGATGGATATGGGGCATGACACTAACATAATAACATCTCAGTATATAGAGGATACTGGAGTTCTTATTTTAGCATGGTTTAAGAAGGTTTGAAGGAGGTAGAAGAAGAAACAAAACAAAAAACACTTAATTAAAAACGATACCTCTTCTCTAAAAAACCTTTCATGCTTAACACCTTAAGACCACTAAGGATGATGTTCTGCCTAAACTAAGACCTCTAGAATGTGGGGAGGGATTCTAAGAAGGGATTTTGACGAAACCTGGCCGAACCAAAGGGGTTTTGAAGTGTGTGGAAATGAGAAGGGGTGCCCTTTTTACAAGAGGGGGAGGGGGACTCTTGAAATTTCTCAAAATATTAAATTAATATAAATTAATTTTCTATTCCAAAAAGTTTCAAACTGATTTATTTCAAAGATAAGATGAGTATGTGCCGAAATCCTCTCATCCAATAATTTTTAGACAAATTTAGGTCGCATTATTACTCTTATCATTTAGTTTTAACCCTTATTTAACTTCATTAATTCTTATCGTGACAACATGAATTTTTACTCTTTGAGGGTTAATACAGTTACTATAAAATGTCAAACGAACCATAAATGGATCATGGATGACACGTTTAACCTTATCCCAATCAGTTGGACGAATAAAAGATTTTTAGGAATTTTATATCATTTAATAAAATATTATTGTCAATAAAACAATAAAACAATATATCATCAAACCAACTCTTTATTAACCTTATCCCAACTCTTTATTAACCTTATCCCAACTCTTTGTTTTGTGAATTTTTTAGGATTTTTAAGAATTTTATTAATGTCATTTAATAAAATATTATTTATTTTAAAATATCATTAATGTCAATTTTAGCATTATTCATTACTTTGACTTTTAAAAATATCAATAAAACAATATATCTTCTGTTGGTTGAGAAACCCCCTTGCCTCCTTGCCTCAAAGTGAGGCGGAGGCATTCTTTTATAATGAATGAAAAGAACCACATCGGACCACAAGTCCGATGTGGGATACAGACTCCAACACTCCCCCTCAAGCTAGGTGTACCTAGCTTGGACACATAAAGAAAAAATAAAGCAAGCAAAAGATGCTGCAAACACTCCCCCTCAAGCTGGACACACCCAACTTGATGACAAAACAAGACGAAATAAAATAAAAATAAAAGGCGGCAAGACTGATGCTCCCCCTCACGATCGCAGCTCCCCCTCAGAATGATGGATGGATGATGTTGCGGGCGCAACAGAAGAAACCACTCAGACCGACCGGTTGACGGAACGAGGAATGCCGCACTAGTGGGGCCGGTCGATGAAACGCCGGGAAATCCAAACTAGCACTGGGAAAACCGCACTTGAGGGGCCGGCGACGGGAGGCGGGGATTCCGCAGAATTGTTGCGGGATCTGGCGGCGCCAACGGGCCCAAATCCTAGGTGGTCAAGCTGCTGCGCCAGCGAATGGGCGTGCCGGCGGATAGAGATGCGGTTGCCGGGAGTCGTCGAGAGATGCCGGCGAGGCGAGGATGCTGCAGGAGGTGCCGGAGAGCCGAAACTTGAAGTTGGGCAGCCGCTGGGAGAAACTGGAGCCGGCTGGCTGCTGGAAGAGAAGCGCAGGAGGAGGCCGGCGAGGGAGCAGGACAGCGGGAGGCGGCGCTGGAAGCCGACCGGGAATAGAGGTCGGCTGTCGTGCAGAGGGGTCGGCGAGGCTTGAGGTCGGTTGCTGCTGGAGGAGCCGGCAGGAATGGAGGCCGGCTGTCGAAGGCGCCGGGGTGAGGGCTTCGGGGCGAGGGCGTCGTTGGGCGAGGGCGCCGAGAGGGGAGCTGCGTCGGGAGAGAGGGCCGCCGGGAGGGGAGCCGCGCCGGAGAGATGGCCGTCGAGAAGGGCAAGGCCTAAGGGGAGAGAGGCGGGGCCGGACAGAACCGGGAATCCGCTGGGAGGGAGGGTCGGGATTAAGATCCCTCTGATACCATGTTGGTTGAGAAACCCCCTTGCCTCCTTACCTCAAAGTGAGGCGGAGGCATTCTTTTATAATGAATGAAAAGAACCACATCGGACCACAAGTCCGATGTGGGATACAGACTCCAACATCTTCGAACCAACTCTTTTAATAAAATATTATTTATTTTAAAATATCATTAATGTCAATTTTAGTATTATTCATTACTTAAAAATATCAATAAAACAATATATCTTCGAACCAACTCTTTTAATACATCTCTAACATGTTAAGGTCGTTTAGAAAATTTGTGGATGACGTTAATTGTTTCAAATTATATTTATTTTAATATTTTTAATATCATTTATTTGATATTTTCATTAGCAAAATAAATACTGCATCACTATTGTAAAGGCATTCAAGGTAATTACTTCTTCACTAAAAATTAAAACTAAATTACCATGATAAAGATAAATCTTTTAGCATTCAAATGACTCTTTTTGGTCAAACATAGGCTCTAGATAACCCCTTATTAAAAATATTTTAGTTATTAAGAATATAATTGTGACATCTTTGTTATTTCTTTAAATAAAATATTATAAATGTCATAATCACGGATACATGGCAATCAAATGTCATGTATTCTAACTTTGAATGATTATGGACGAAAGTTAATCATCCAATAAAATTGGGACAAGTGTTAGGGTCATTTTATAATCTTTATCATATTATTTTTACCCTTTATTACTCGATTTTTACCCGATTTACCATTTATCGTGGTAACAAAAGTTACAAATTACTATTCATATTGCCCAAAAATAAAAGGGGTCTATTTATTAAATTTGGACCTTCTGATTCCAAATATAGAATCCATTTTTCAAAATTCAATTCAAGAAAGCTGCAAAAATTAATTTAAAATTAATCCTACAGACGGGACGAAACAGCGGGTTTTTAAAGTAAAAAGATTCAAAATTTTAAATGTTTTTATATCCAATTTCAATGTGAAATTAATTCCAATGACCTAAATTGGATTAATTGATGTAAAATTGAAATAATTATACTTTAAAACCAATTTAAAATATAATTTAACTATATAAATAAATTAGACGAAAATGCAGTTTTCAATTAAAATTCGGTGTTTTTTACTATTCATCAAAAAAATGAAACTTCTCGGAAAAATACCAAAAATTCACCCAAGGTAAATTTTGATATTCCTGTTTCAAAAAGAAAGTTTATTTTGTCAAATAAAATTTATATAAGCGTCAAAATTTAGTTTTAACACAAGTGCGTCATTAAAAAACGGTAAAACTGATTTTCAAAAAAATACAGTTTTTAAGTGTAAAACTGGATTTATTCTCATCTTATATCTATCAAATCTATTGGATGAATGTCAAAACATTTTATAAACGAGTGTAAACATAATATGGTTAGTCTTATTCACACTCGTCAATATAACTGCTAGACGATAACGATCACATTTAAATAATAATATTTAGTTGTCCGTTTAAGCTCGATGTTGTATATTTTGTACACTATCGAACATAGTCTTTCCTTTTACAAATCTCAGGATGTTACACTATGACTTGGGCTATCATTTGTAATGAGATATAGGCTCGCGAGTGAGAGGGCGGTTTGGTATTTTAGCATTTAAAGTTGGTTGTTGACAGTTGTAGTAGGTAGGGGGTTTGTTGGCTGGGCTGGTGGGGTATTAAATAAGAGGCCAACTTGAAGGGAGGGGGTCAGGTATTCACTTGTATTTGCAATTGGTTGTTGGAGCTGGACCTTAGGAGGTCTCGCTTGGGTTCCAAGGAAGTGGTTTTCTGAAGAGAAACATCTTCCCCATTTCCCTCTTTTCTCCCTCTCCTACCACTGCAACTCTACTGGTAACATCTGCAAGTTCAGTTTTGTTCTATAGCTTGTTTCGACTCCCTATCTCTCTCTCTCTCTCTCTGGAGTTGTTGCGTAACAATTTGGCTCCAAGGAAGTGAAGGAGAATATGTCTTCCCAGTTTCACTCTTTTCTCCCTCTCCTTCTATTGTTGCAACTCTCCTGGTAATTTGGCTCTATTGGGAATACCATATGATGGGCTCAACCCATGTTTCCTCCTTCAAAGTTTTGTTTCGTGATTAGTTTTTTTGTGAAATATACATGAAATATATAAATATTTATTGAAATTGAAAGTTATTATTTTCCTTTAATCGCGAAGTTGAACATAATATAAATTCTTATTAAATTTTTATTACCATGAAACGTGATGCGTTGATTCGAAGTCTAAATAAAGACAAGTCATCAAGTCACATGAAAAGTATGAACCCATGTTCAATGTGGTTCGGTCAATTTTAACAATATCATCGATTCAGTTTGCATGTTTTAAGAAGATCACCGATTTGATTTAATTGATATTTTTTTAATAAATTTTCATTCAGTCAGTTTTTATAAACTTTTTAACAGATCAAAACCGACTGTGAATACCCCTGATACTAATCTTTCCATTGCTCACTCATTTCATAATTACAAACACTTTCAAAAAGAGGGAGACAACACATTCACCCCGAGGTTGCACCAAGCGGGACAACAATCCTCATTGAATCAATTCTATCTAGAGTATTTTGTTAATTAGACTCAGTATTATGATTAATTTTTGTTTAATTCAATTTAATTTAATTGTTTAAACAAATATTCCAAATCAACTTACTAAATAACAGGGAAGACTGTCAGTTATATTTGAAATTCCTGCCTTGTAAGAGATATTAGAACTTCAAGCATATATAACTATACACTTGCAAAATAAAGCTGTAAATTTTACGACAAAGTCATGCTAAGAAGCAAAACATTTAAGTAATTAACAATGAAAAAAAAACACATTCACCTATTCAATAAAGAATGACCACCAAAAAGAGATTAGGGCAGTGTTGAACAAGATATGAAAAACCTTACAAGAAACACTTGCGTATGAACAATATTTATGGCCCTTTACAGTATCTCATGGTTGACTAGAGGGCATATAAAAATGTTAAAACAAATCAAGAAAACTCTGTTGAGAAACATACCCAAGCAGGCAACAAGGTACCTTCCAAAGCAATACATGGCAAAAGCCTCGTAGCAGTCGCGCAATATTTCACAGTCAACACCAATCGATGGATTCATCAATGACACAAACTGTAAAATCAAGAAAATTGAGGAGTCGAGGATTTTAAAAAAAATAACATCGACCCAACTTTGAAGTGGGGTGAAAAACAACATAGAATCAAAATTGTTTTGCAAAACTCCTTGGGATTTTGCATGTGTATATAAATGCTATTTCATAGTTATTTTATAGAACGGAGTGTAATTTTTCCTTCTTACACTTCTCATTTGATTAGTAAAATATGAATAAATCTTGAGGGATAAAATTGCAATTTTTTCAATATTTAAATGAAATGTGTGAACCAAAACTAGAAGTTTCTAGGGCAGCATATTTGCCAAGCCCAGTCAATCTATATATAGACACATACAAGGCAGCCTTTCCACACACGTGAAAATCACCCTAAATGGTATTTCATTGGGCAAGCTTACCGATTCAACAGCATAGCAAGGCACCATTAAAATAACTCCAATCAAAAACTTCTGCTCCTGTAAGGTGAAGGCAGACAGTAAAAATGATACAGCAATATATAGACAATATCTGTAGATCTTAAAAATTAGCTATCGTTCTCAGGGTTTATGGACAAAAACCTCAGGCTTCTTGTATTCTGAAAGGTGTTCAAATAAAAGATACATTGACAGAGAAAGAGTGACAATGACAAGGAAACCAGCAACTACACCCGCCCATGAAGGTGAAGAGGCCAAATTGAATAGATAGGCTGTATCTTTCATCAGCTGCACTGAGTGTTGAAGCTGATAATCTCATAGCCACCAAAATGAAAATACAATTCCCAAATTAACGCTTTTGGTGATGAATCACAATACCCAATGGGAACAGCATTTTATGAAACTGTTGATATGCATTCAAACATAAAAAAATGTTACTGAAAATGAGCAAATCAAAAATAATAATAACAATAAGATAAAAAGATATTATGCAATGATAAGAAACCAGCAAAATCAGCAAAGCAAGCTCCAGAAAACTACTAGATTGATACAAATAATACCACCCATGTCTAACAAGATGAAGAGTTGCAACGTCCAGTGATTACTAAAATTTGTCAAAAAAAATTCCACTTTCAAAATTTTTGTTACGCAACTAGAAAATTATCAAAACAACAAAAGCCTCAAACCCAATTAAATGGGGTCGGCTACATGGATCAAATGTCGCCAATTAGCTCTATTGAAAACCGTATTTTCATTAAAACCATTTAGAACAAGATCATCTTGAATGATTTGTTTAAGGGTCCTTTCAGGTTTCACTCTTAACTCTTTTAATAAGTGAATTAGTCATTAAGTTTACTCTGTTAACAGGTGCATCCATAGGTCTTTGATAAGTAGGGGGTGACCACTTTGTATTAAGAGTAATATGAGCAGAAAGTGCATGCGGGAGAAGAGAAAGATATAGAGGATACACTTCGGGAGTTTGCACTCCTGCCCAAGCCGAAACGCCGGGGAGCCGGGAGCTGCGGGAGGGCGTCGCCGAGGCTAGGGCGCGGGCGCCGGGGCGAGGCCGAGGGCGCGGCGCCGGGGCGAGGCCGAGGGCGCGGCGCCGGGGCAAGGCCGAGGGCGCGGCGCCGCTGGGCGAGGGCGAGAGCGCCTGGGCGAGGCGCTGGCGAGGGCACCGCGGAGCGAGGGGAGCTGCGCCGGGAGGGAGAGCCGCCGGGAGGGAGGGCCGCCGGGAGGAAGGGCCGCTGGGAGGGAGGGCCGCCGGGAGAGAGAGCCACCAGGGAGGGCCGCCGGGAGATTAGGGCAGAGCCAGAGGGGGGGAAGAGAGGCGGGGCCGGACAGAACCGGGAAGCCGCTGGGAGGGAGGGTCGGGATTAAGATCCCTCTGATACCATGTGAATGGTAAATTCCCCTTACCTCAATGTGAGATGAGCATGTTCTTTTATAGATGAGTAAAACTAAATACAGAGAGGGTAAGTCCGATGTGGGACTCAGAAATACCCAATTAAATGAAATGGGGTCCAATACTTACAATGATTCCATTTTCATCACACTTATTCCTGAAGACCCATTTTACTCCAATAACAGAAGTTTCCTTAGGTCTTTCAACCAAGATCCAGACTTTATTCCTTTCGAATTCATTTAGTTCATCTTGCATGATTTTGATCCAATCATCATCACCTAAAGGTTCATCAGTGTTTTTCTGTTCTAATTGGGAAAGGAATGTTAGATGTTTTACTTCGTTTTTTAAGGAACTTCTAGTCCTTACGGGTTGATTCACATCACCAATGATACTATCACTGAGATGATTCTTGAGAAACGACTGATTTGGGTTTTGTAAAGCTTGTTCATCAACGTAGGGTAGGAAATCTTCTGGGATAAATGTTTCAGAAGTATCTTCTTGAACATTTTCCTTATCAGAAGGATCTTCTATCAAAGGTTGATAATCAGTTTTTGAAAACACATCCGGAAATGTAGGTTGGGGTTGTTTAAAAACAAAAGGATCGGTTTCATCAAACTTCACATGTATTGTTTCTTCAACAGTACAAGTGTTTTTGTTGAAAACTCTATATGCCTTAGAAGTTGTGGAGTAGCCTAAGAAAATTCCTTCATCAGATTTTGGTGCGAATTTATGTAGATTATCTTTAGTATTCAGAATGAATACCTTACAACCAAAAACCTTAAAGTAGGAAAGTCTAGGTTTTCTACCATTCCATAACTCATAAGGAGTTTTATTGAGAAAAGGTCTAATCAAAACTCGATTTATAGTATAACAAGCAGTACTTACAGCTTCAGCCCAAAAATGTTTAGCTACAGAATACTCACTCAACATGGTTCTGGTTATTTCTTGAAGAATTCTATTTCTTCTTTCAACAACACCATTTTGTTGAGGTGTTCTGAGTGCTGAGAAGTTATGAGTAATGTCTTTTCTACTACAAAAAGTTTCAAAATCAGAATTTTGAAATTATCCACCATGATCACTATGAATAGTTTTCAATGGAAGGTTTTTCTCATTTTTAACTTGGGCTCTAAAACTTTTGAAATAAGAAAAAGCTTCAGACATCTTTGCTAGAAAATAGACCCACGTAAATCTAGTGTAATCATCAACCAAGACAAATACATAATATTTGCCCCCAATGCTTCCAGTTTGTGTAGGACTAAAAAGATCCATATGCACTAGCTGTAAGGCATCAGTAGTTGAGACTTCACCGACTGATTTAAAACTTGATTTATGTTGCTTGCCATATTGACAAAGATCACAGACTTTTGAAGAATCAAATCTAAGCTCTGGTAGATCCTTAACTAGTCATTTCTTAGAAAGTTTGCATAAGTTCCTAAAGTTACAGTGTCCTAGCCTTCTATGCCATAACCAAGAATGATCTTCCATCGCACTAAGGCAAGGTAGATTTTGGCTCCTAAGGTCTTCTAAGTTTAGTGTGTAAACATTCTCTTGCCTATGGGCAGAAAGAATAAACTCTTCCTTGAAATTGTGTACTAAGCACTTATCATTCCTAAAATTCACAAGGTAACCTTCATCACATAACTGACTTATGCTAATGAGATTGTGCTTAAGACCCTTAACAAATAAAATATTTGAAATCAAAGTTTTTCCAAGAAGAACGATATTACCTATACCAATAATTTCTCCCTGAGCATTATCTCTGAAAGTTACTTTTCCTCCTTTCGTCTTGATAATATTTTCAAAATAGTTTTTGTTACCAGTCATATGTCGAGAACATCCATTATCCATATACCAAGTATTGTTGTTAGTACATCTTTATCTTCCTGAAAATAAGAAAGTTAGACTTTCGGAATCCAAACTTTATTGGATCCGGAATTGTTAGACAACAAAATTTTGGGTATCCACATTTGTTTAGAAAAATAAGCTGTATGAAACCCAAGAGATTGAACTTTATTCAAGGAGCAATTTTTCTTCCAATGCCCACCACTTTGACATTTAGTGTAAAAAGGGGCTTTAGAAGGAATAAAATAGTTGTTTCTGAAAACCGGTTTTTGGTGAGTACAACCTACTCCAGTAGTGTTTCCTTTAGGTTTAATTTGAGAGTACATCTTGTCAAAATTTTCCTTCCCAGAGGTAAAGTTTGCAAGAAGCTTCTTAAGAGAAAATATTTCGGATTTCAGTCTGATAGCTAAATTCCTATCCTCAGGAATCATTTCCTTAAGTTAGATTTTTCCTCAAAAACTTTCATCTTTAAAATAGCATTTTTAAGATCTTTAGAAAGTTCTTCCTTAACAGAATTTGCTTTCTCAAAGTCTTTAGAAAGTTTTTCTAAAAGCTCATCTTTATCTCCAAGATCTCTAGAAAGATCTGAAATATCTTTTGTAAGAATTTTTTCCCTAGTGTTTGTCTTGTCTAATTTCTTAGAAATTTTACAATTTTTTGCCTCAAGTAACTTGGCAAATCTAGATACTTCTTCATATGAAGGTATTTCTTCATTTTCTGAAGATGAAGTATCTTCATTAGAAGTACTATTTTCGGAATAGTAATTCTTGTCAAGAGATAAATTTGTCCTCGGCAAAGCGTACCTTGACTATAAGACATGTATTAGGGAAAGAAGTAGTAGCAATGAATCTCATATTCTTCTGTGCTGATGAATCATATTCAGAAGATTCACTTTCTGAAGAGTCTCCACAGCTAGCACTTCAAGTATCATTAGCTTTAAGACTTTTCTTGTGCTTTGATCGATAGAATTTCTTCTTATTCCTTTCTGAATTTCTTTCCTTCTTTTCCTTCTTTTTCAATAAGGGACAATCAGGTCTGATGTGACCTGTTCTTCTAGATTCATAACAAGTAACTTCTCCATCTTTCTTATCTCTGTAGTCTTTCTTCTTGTACTTATTCTGATGATTCTTCTGAGCTACAATCTTGTTCATTCTCCGAGCAAGATTAGCTAATTCATTCTCCGACTTTTCTGTATCAGTAGATTCTGACTGAATAAGGACTTTCTTTGTCTTTGATCTAGTTACCCTTTCTGGGGTGTTGGCTTTCATATGTTTAGAAGTGGTTGTAAATGCAACTCCTCCATTCTCATTCTTCTTCTTAACATTTTCAGTATCTCTCTTCATTCTGGTTTCATGCTGAAGAAGAGTTCCAAACAACTCATCTAAGGAAATCTGAGTGACTTTCTTGTTCCCATCAATAGCTGTCCTCTTGGACTCTCATTCATTTGGCATGATATTTATGATCTTATCAACAAGAGCCTCATCATCCAAACCTTTTTCTCCCATAGATTGCAAGCTATTCACGATAGTCATAAACCTTTGTTGTACTTTGCTTACAGGTTCTCCATAAGGAAAGTTAAAGTTATGGTATTCAACTCTCAACATAGCTCTTCTTGTCTCTATGACTTTAGATGTACCAAAATGTGTAACTTCAAGTTTCTTCCAGATACTGTTTGCAGCTTCACACGATGATATTTGACTATGGATGTTCCTAGTCATGGAACATAACAAATTATTTCTGACTCTGAAGTTTTCTTGATATTCTGATTTCTCCTGGTTCGTAAAGGTTCTCAATTCCTTATCCGGAATCTTATAATCTCCAGTCAGCATTAAATAGCTATCAACTCCAGTATTGATAACAAAAGTCCTCATCCTATCTCTCCAGTACTCATAATCATTTCCATCGAAAATAGGAGGTCTGGTGGGATTCAAATTATCAATAGAACCAATATTTAAACCTGTCATCCTTAAGAAAATCTTTGGCACACAAACTTGTTAGTAGTATGAGTTTGTAAACAAAAGAAAATATCTTAAGCAATGAACTAGATATTGTATTTCTAAGCAAAACTGAATCCGAACTATATGAGTCCGAAAAACAGATTCCGAAAAAGTTTGAATCCGGAAGTTCAATTCCAAGAATTCCCTCCTGAATCTAATCGTGAGATTAATTCGGATTGAACCAACGCTCTGATACCAATTGTAGGATCGAATATTTAATAATGAGATGCTCAAATACAAGAGGGGGGGTGAATTGTATACTTTAAAAATCCTTAATGAAATTTTGTATAACCAAAATTCACACAACCTTTCAGCTCTAATAACTTGCTTGATTCCGGAAAAAGTGATTCCGGAAATGAAACTTAACAAAAGTTTATACCAACTAAGATTCTACCTTAAAGCGTATAGAATCCTGTAAAATCAGAGTACAAGTTTAAGAAAGTATATGAAAGTTATACTTTTCTCAACAACTGAAATACACAGCGGAAAACAAAATACTACAAGTAACAGGTAATAACTCTTTTAACCCAAAGAGAAGGGTATCCAACAACCCTGGATAAGAGGTCCATTGATTTATACTTTCAAGAAAATCTGTCTTACCCAAACCCAGGTAAGCCCTCAATCCGAAGATCGGTATCTGTCTTGCTATCCCCGCAAGCCCTCGATTTGTAAGGAAATCGGCACTTTTGACTTCACAACCCGAAATCTCTGATTTCAAGAAAATCGAACCTTTGCACTAAGCAAATCTGCACGAAGCAAAGTTTGAACAAGTAGTCCAAAACTTTCTGCACGAAGCCTGAGAGTTTATAAGAGTCTCTCTCTCTAGAAATCACTTCTGAAAATTATGAGCTTCAAAAAATCCAAAAGTCCCGAGCTCTTTCAAATGAACTCCTATTTATAGGCACGGTTCCAACGGTCGGCTCCCTCCTCTAATGGTCATATTTCTCCTTGAATTTCAGAGGGACCTGTACACGTGTCACTCAAATAACGGTTAGTTGATAACTGAAATCACGACGTCGTTTTATAACAAAATGAGTGTAAGCATAACTAAAATCTGATATTCAGAATGTAAGTAAATATGTAAGTTCGGAGTCTAAGCAAAAAATGAATTCAGAGTCTATATTACAAGGATATTCGGATTCTGTTTTGTAGGAATTTGAAACCTGAATTCTATAGAATTCCGGAGTCCGAATTTCAAGGAAATTCGGAGTCTTGATTCACAAGAATTCGAAACCTGAACTTACAAAGTTCGGAGTCGGAGTTCATGCGAATTCGGAGTCAGAACTCATAAGAGTTCGGAGTCTGAATTCAGAGAACTCGGAGTCAGAACTTAGAGAAGTTCGTATTCAGAATTCGGAGTAGAACTTAGAAAGTTCGTAATCAGAATTCGTATTCAGAATTCGTATTCGGAACTCAGAAAGTTCGTAACCAGAATTCTGATTCAGAATTCGTATTCGGAACTCAGAAAGTTCGTAACCAAAATTCTGATTCAGAATTCGGAGTCAGAACTCTGAAAGTTCGTATCCAGAATTCATATTCAGAATTCGGATCCTAAAACAGAATGCTTCATATCTAAGTAATTATGGGATTCTGAGGTTTTGGTTTCAATCCGAATTTTACACTTAGAAAAATTTGATATGAACAACGAAATCTAGGTAAGGGTAAATTTCCTTGGGGAAGGAAATTTTCCTTATAGAAGTAAAACAAGGGGTAAAATGAGTTTTGCTTTGAAATAAGGTGTGTGATTTTCCAAAACAAGAAGGAATGGTAAAGTCATAAGGATACCTTATTGACTTAACAATCTCCCCTAAGTATGAAGGAATGGAAAAGTCATAAGGAAAACCTTATTAACTCAACAAACATCTCTAGTGTCATGCATCATCACATGCCCCTCCTCTTGAAAAGGGGCCTTGTCCTCAAGGTCAAAAATCGGATAATGGTATTGTGTATCTGTATTTGTTATTGCCATGTCAGCAGTGTGATACCACCCTAGTTCATAAGAAGTTGGAAAATGGGACAACTGCCAACCAGTTTTTTTTGGGTTGTTAATACCTTCACCAGCGCCAACAAGGGACCTGCTTCAGTGAGCAAAAAGGGAAGGGAATTTAAGGTTGAGACTCCCCTCCAGAGAAGAGTTCCAACAGAGAAATGTGGAACGCCAAATTTATCCGAGCTTCCGGGGGCAACCCTAATTTATAAGCCCGAAATATCATAATCCCAATTTTGGATGCTTATGCAAACGAAGGGGGTGTTGTCTATACGGATGAAGCTTAACTAGAACCTTATACCCACCAGAAATGAAATGTCCTTTTGGTGTTTGTTAGCGAAGCATTTCATCCAACATTGAGACTCTCACAATGTGAGCCTCTCTTGGCCCAGCAACCAATCACGCTCCTGTAATTGAATTTGAACATCCAACTACATCAGCTTGAAGCATCCCAAGTGACCTGATTAAAGGCAGAAGGTCCTGTCCGAAAACCTCCTCAAAGGGTGATGTTGGAGTCTGCATCCCACATCGGACTTGAGGTCCGGTGTGGTCTTAATTATTTGTTATAAAAGAACCCCAAGGGCTCCTTTAGAGAGGACATCTTGGGGGTTCGGGTTCCTCTCATTTTATCCTCCTACATGGTATCAGATGAGGTTTTTTGAAACCCGATCCCTCCCTCCCTATTTTTTTTTCTCCCATCAGCCTTTAGGGTTTTCCTCGTCCGGGGGGCGGCGGCTCCCGTCCAAATAGTCGCCCCCCCCTCCGCTGCTCCTCCCGATCGCGCAGGCCCTCCGGTTCCCGGCGGCCCGATCTCCCTCAGGCGGTGCCCCTCTCCTGCGCGGCTCCCCTCCCCGTCGCGACTCCTCCCGCGCGGCTCCCTCCTTTCCGCGACACCCTTCACCCGGCGGCCCTCCACGCCGACCCTCCCCGCGGTGTCGCAACCCCCAGCAGCTTCTTCCTCCCGCGCGGCCGACCACATCCCGGTGTCTCCTTCGGCCGCGGGTCTCTCCCGCGGCTTCCCATCATCGGCCCTCCACGGTTCTCCCCGACGGTCCCTCCCGGCGTAACATCCCTTTTTTTTTGCCCTCCTCTCGCGGATCCCTCCAAGCGAATCGGTCCAGGCAGAACCAGTCCCGACGGCTCCCTATTCTGCCGGTCTCCATTCCTGTCGGCGCCTCCGACAGCCGGCCTCCATTCCTGTCGGCGCCTCCGACAGCCGGCCTCCATTCCTGTCGGCGCCTCCGACAGCCGGCCTCCAGCAATCGGCCTCCACCCTTGCCGGCCCCTCCACGCCGGCGGCCTCCTCCGGCTTCCAGCGCCGCCTCCCGGCCTCCTGCTCCCTCACCGGCCTCCTCCTGCGCTTCTCTTCCGGCAGCCAGCCGGCTCCAGTTGCTCCCAGCGGCTGCCCTGCTTCAAGTTTCGGCTCTCCGGCACCTCCTGCGGCATCCCCGTCTCGCCGGCATCTCCCGACAACTCCCGGCAGCCGCATCTCTATCCGTCGGCACGCCCATTCGCCGGCGCAGCAGCTCGACCTTCTAGGATTTGGGCCCGTTGGCGCCGCCAGATCCCGCAACAATTCTGCGGAATCCCCGCCTCCCGTCATCGGCCCCGCAAATGCGGTTTTCCCGGTGCTAGTTTGGATTTCCCGACGTTTCATCGACCGGCCCCACTAGTGCAGCATTCCTGGCGTTCCGTCAACCGACCCGGTCTCTGTGTGGTTCATCTGCTGCGTCCGCGACATCATCCTGCGAAGGAGCTTCGATCGTGAGGGGGAGCAGCAACCTTTGCAGCTTTCTTTTTATTTCGTCTGGTTTTGTAATCAAGCTGGGTCTGTCCAGCTTGAGGGGGAGTGTTTGCAGTCTGTTGATTGCTTTGTCTTCATTTGTTTGGCTTGTTTTTTCTTTATGTGTCCAAGTTAGGTTCACCTAGCTTGAGGGGGAGTGTTGTAGTCTGCATCCCACATCGGACTTGAGGTCCGGTGTGGTCTTAATTATTTGTTATAAAAGAACCCCAAAAGCTCCTTTAGAGAGGACACATTGGGGGTTCGGGTTCCTCTCATTTTATCCTCCTACAGGTGATGTTTCAATTGCCATCTAAAAAGAAGTATTTTACCACAGTTCTGCCCAAGGTAAATGGTGAACTTATTTTCATGGGCAATCAAACACAGAACACCCGAAATGCATTTCTAAGCATTTATCTATGGTCTTTGTCTGACCGTCAGTTTGTGGATGGTAGGAGGAACTAAAGCATAATTCAATCCCTTGTAATTTAAAAAGATGATACCAAAACATACTTGTGAAGGCGGCGTCTAGATCTGAAATCATGAAATGAGGAATTCAATTGAGTTTAATGATATGCTGGATGAACACAACATCAACCTGTTTGCATGTGAAACCTGGTCGTAAGACAACGAAATGGACATATTTTGATACCCAATCAACTAACATCAGTATATTTGAGTGGTCATTTGCTGATGGTAAAGAAGTTACAAAATCCATAGCAATCTCTTCCCACAAATGTGTCAGAATCAGTAATTGACTTAACAAACTGGTTGGATGCAAATGAGACGTCTTAATCCATTGACATAGCCTACATTGTTTCAGAAGATTTTGAATGACCTTGAGCATCAAAGAATGCCAAGTAATGATAATGGAAGAATGTCTTATTAATAAATATAGTACAAGATATAATCATTGTCCTGAACCATCATCCAATGATTGGTCTCCGGAGCACAATTTCAAACACTATTATATGCCTTGTCTATACTCCTTCCAGCACTTTCCATGTGGTTTGATGCTTCCTTTTGCTACATCATAATACTATGTGACGAGTTTGAGCTATATAATGCAGCTTCCATGTCACCCCCATCAACCACTTGCACAGTTAGCCAATCCAAACCTCCTGTATCATGCAAGGCAGGGACGATCCCAAAACTAACTGGAACATAGAATTCTCTGGAAAAACAAAAACTAGATTAAACTTAACTAAAACCAAAACTAGGCTTGAGAGGAACGGAAAAGGGACTCGCCCAATCACACCAAACTAGAGCATGCTTCATTCCACAGTTTAGACCAGTTTCGAGACCCAAAAACACTCAGTCCAGAGGGCGTGGAAGCATGGAAGAAAATCAAAGAAATTCGTACTGAACAGTGAACAAACACTACAGGCAATCCATAAAACAATTGGGGGAGTGAAGGCTAATACCTGGATCGAACAGTATATTGTTTGCTATGAATCAGGGTTCCTAAAAACATAAAAACTATATTGGATAAAAAGTAACGAGAAACCACAAACGGAGATAGAGAGCTGCGAGCAGAAGATGCAACAAAAGACGAGGAAAGGATGCGAAATCGGTTGACTGGAAAAGACAGACTACAGATTAAGACAGAAAAATATCACAAGATAATCTTGAATGGGAAAAAACCTGTACGGCGTGATTTGAAGAACGAAAAAGGACCCAGGAGGGAACAGTGAGTTGCGGAATCAACAAAACTACAAATAAAACCATACGAACTGGAGCAGGAGAGGGCTTGCAGAACGATGGGGAGCCATTGCCGACGCTGATCGAGAGGGAAAGAGAAGTTGCAGTCGAGTGGACGGAAAGTGGTGCCGAGTATTTTCGGTAATCGGGGACGGAGACCCTCGGCCACGGAACCAGATTCCGCTGTGGAAGAGTAAATTTTTAAAATAAGGCAAAAACAAAACGGTATTTAAGGAAATGATGCCGCCCGCGTTATCAAAACAACGCTGCGCGGCCCCAGCTTTGTGGTAGCTCAGCGAGGTCTCGGTTAGAGCCTCGCCGAGTTATTACCTTTTCTGTTCGTGCTTTTATTTGTAGTGCCCTGCATAATGTAAAATAATGGTGCGCAGACTGCTCCTTCATTACTCATCAAAAAGTCACCGTCCTGAATCGCACTTTTCTCGTGAAATACCCGTGAAGGTGCGGTCCGGACGGCACCTTCATGTTTTAAAATAAAAATTATAGCATTTAAAATTTATTTTTAAAATATAAAAAAATAATTTATTTTCAATAAAATTAAATATCCAAGTTATTTGAATTTTAAATAATCAACTTATTTATTCTCAAATAAAATAACATTAACATAAAAAATTCAAGGTATTTAAAATATAACAACATTAGAAATTTTAAATTTTTAATCGACTTGTTTATTTTAAATATTCAAGGTATTTAAATTTTATTAATAAATTATTTATTTTACATTTTTTACTTAAGTTGTTTATCTAAAATATTTTAAATAAACAACTTAATTCAATTTTATTAAAATGTTTTAAAAATATTCATGTTATTTTTTTAAAAAAAATCAAATTATTTTAAAATATTAAAAAAATGTTTCGAATAAATAACATGAATTAAAAAAATTAAATAGTTTGAATATTTTATTCAAGTTATTTTTTTTAAATGAATCATTAAAATTATAAAAGCAACTTCAATTTTTATTAATTAAATTATTTAAATGTTTTTAAAATATTTTAAATTGTTTAAATAAATTTAATAAAAATTAAATAGCATTAAGTGGTTTATTTAACTTACAATTTTAAAAATATTTTTAAAGAGTTTAAATAAATAAATTGAATTAAAAAAATTAAATAATTTGAAGATTTTATTCAAGTTCTTTTTAAAAAAAATAAAATTATTTGAATAATTAAAACTATATAAACAACTTCATTTTTATTTATTTAAAGGTTTTGAATTGTTTAGAATATTGAATGGGAATTAAATAACATTAGGTTGTTTATTTAAAATATTTTAAATAAGCAACTCAATTCAAATTTTTTTAAAAACACATGTTATTTTAAAAAAATCAAATTATTTTAAAATATTAAAAACTTTTAAATAAATAAATAAAATTTTCAGTTGTTTATATAGATTTAATTATTCAAAATATTTTTTTTAAAGGAACTTGAATAAAATGTTCTAATTAATTGAAATTTTTAATTCAAATGACTTGTTTAAATAATTTTAGAATATTGGTTCCATTTGATTTTTTCATTCAAGATATTCGTTTTAAAATAACTTAAATAAAAAATGTAAAATGATTAATGTATTAATAAAATTTAAATACTTTGAATATTTAAAATAGATCAATCGTTTAAAAATTTAAAATTTTGAATGTTGTTGTATTTTAAATACCTTGAATTCTTTAAGTCAATGTTTCATTACTAGGTTTTTAAAACAATAAACACGAAGACGCGGTCGAGGACCGCGCCTTTCTAATAAGTGTATCATGAAGCACTGTCATGGATCGTTCTTTCGCGGGTTACCCACACAACATTGTTCTGGTAAATGATGTGCGAGCGGCAAGATTTTTGTAAATCCAGTTTTTTATCTTATTTTAAAAATTTACCCATTGTGGAATTTATGGATAGCGAAATTAATTTTAATGAATGGATTTCAAATAAAATAAAACAGATTTATTGTTGATTTCATGGTTACATGGCTATAACCACATTGTCACGACCCCCTTCTAACAAAAATCCTACAAATAAGGGACACTACTGGAAATATGATCTATACCAACGGTTTTGGGCAAACCGTTGGTATAGTTCACTAATTTGGACCTATACCAACGGTTTGACCAAAACCGTTGGTATAGGTCACATGTATGGATCTATACCAACGGTTTTCCCAAAACTATTGGTATATGTCACTAATTTTGAGCTATACCAACGGTTTTGGGCAAACCGTTCGTATAGTTCACTAATTTGGACCTATACCGACGGTTTGGCTCAAACCATTGGTATAGAGTCCAAAATCGTTGGTATAGGTCTATACCAACGGTTTTGAGAGCCATTGGTATACGTACATGTATTTTTAATGAAATCTTATTACAGAGGACATTAAATAAATCAAAATTTAAAATACTTATGATAATACATATACATATATATGAAATTATGTTTACAAAAGGAAGTTAGGTTAGTGGTCAGGTCATTCAATCACAAACGGGAGGTGCTGGGATCGAAACCAACTGGGTGATTGTTTTTTGAATTACACATACCAACGGTTTTATGGAACCGTTGGTATAGATCATATTTCCAGTAGCGGGATAGAGATAATGATCCTCAAGTCCCGCCTCCACTAGGCTTTGGGTTGGCGATAAGCACCAAGGGTATAAAAATCTCACAGTACGAGAAGCATTACTCTCTATAAATGAAACGATATCAGGATATAGGATAAACAATCACCAACAACTCTAATAGACAGTATAAAGGTAAACCAAAATCATCCCACAATGCATGAATAAATTGATACATATAAGTCTCCAGAGTAAATTTCAAAAAGATGAGTCTATGACATCAACTCACACTACTAGAGAAATGGGCTTTGAAGCCCCCTGACACGGGCGACCGCCTTTGGCGGTCGCTGGGCTTTAAAAAAAAATCTTCGGCCCCCCCTCCCCCCGCCCCCTCCCCTCGCGAAACCCTACCCCATGCCCCTCCCCTCAATCGCTATCGCATGTCCCCCGTCGCCCTCCGCCATCGCCGCCCGTCCCCTCGCTGCCCTTCACCCCTCGCCGCCCGTCCCCTCGTCGCCCTCCGCCCCATCCGCCCTCCGCCCCCTCCGCTCTGCGGCCTCCGCCCTCCCCCCCTCCGGCCTCCGCCCCCTCCAGCCTCTGGCCCCTTCGGCCTCCGGCCTCCGCCCCCTCAACCCTCCGCCCCCTCAGCCCTCCGCCCCCTTGGCCCTCCGGCCTCCGCCCCCTTGGCCCTCCGGCCTCCGCCCCCTCGCTGCCCGTCCCTCGTCCCCTCGCCGCCCTTCGCTCCGACTCTCCGGCATCCCACGTCCCCTCCTTCTTCGTCCCCCTCCCTCGTCGCATTGTCGTTGCCCGTCCCCTCCCTCATTGCCCCCTCTCATGCGGCACCGCCACCGCCCGGTCCCCTCCCTCCCCGCACGACCGCTGCTCGTCCCCTCGCCGCTACTGCCCGTCCACTCCGGCTCCCCGCTGTCCTCTGTCCCCTCCCTCATCGTCCCACCCTCGATGCACCGTCGCCACCTCACCGCCTCCTCTCCTCCAGCTCACCATCGTCGTCGCCACCCGTCCCCTCCCTCGTTGCACCGTCTCCGGCTCCGGCTCCCCTCCGCTGCCTCTCCTCTCCCCCACAGCACCGCCTTCGGCTCCCCTCCCTTCCAGGTTTGTAGCGCAATCAGGTATGACACGGGCTTTCACTTACATTCCATTATCTATTCTCTTGTTTGTTATTCAGATATATAATTTGATTATTTTATCAATAGTCCACAAGCAATTGGTTGGTATTTATTTTAAATATATTTGATATGAAAAATGCATGTAATAAGTCTTGTGTAAATGTTTGTTATACATATATTATTATGGATAAGAGTTGGATTGATCTTCCAAATCGAACGTCTAGAGAATATTTTAATGGCATTATGCAGTTTATTGACTTCACCAGAGGATTTGAAAGTGACTATATTAGTTGTCCATGTAGAAAATGTGCTAACAAATATCAATTAAAACGAGATACTGTGAGGGAGCACCCATTCTTTAACGGATTTCTGAAAAATTATAAGAGTTGGACTCGTCATGGAGAAGAACATGTTCGTTGTCAAAATATGGATGCAGTTCAGATGGATGTTGATGCAAGGATGAATGATCTAATGCATGAAATGCTTACTGAAATGGTACGTGGGTTGGATCCTGAAGGCATTGACATCCAAAATCTTGAGACCGATGAGATAAATCTTCGCTCTGGTGCAGATCGTGATTCGAGGAGGTTTTATGAAGCACTTGATGATGCAAAAACAGAATTATATCCTGGATGTACTTATTACAGTAAATTGTCGTTTATCGTGGAGTTGTTGCATTTGAAGCCTTTGAATCAGTGGTCAGACACATCATTCGACATGTTGTTGGTGTTATTGAAAAAGGTTCTTCCTGTCAATGCTAAGATTCCCGAGTCGTATTACCATGCTCGTAAGTTGACAGAGAACTTAAGTTTTACATATGAGACCACAGATGCATGTGCAAACAACTATATGTTGTTTAGATTGGAAACTGCCCATTTGGATATCTGTACGGTTTCTGGCGCTTTTAGGTGGAAAGAGAACAGGGGAAATCAGACTCATCAAAGTCAGATTGTGATACAGGGGAAACCGATTGCCGTAAAGCAAATGTGTTACTTTCCCCTTAAACCGAGGTTGAAAAGATTTTTTATGTCATCTAAAGTTTCCAATTTAATGAGATGACATGCAGAAAGAATTCATGAAAGTGACATGTTAACCCACCTGACAGACTCTCATGCATGGAAGGATTTTGATAAAAGATATCCCGACTTTGCTAAAGATGTTCGTAATGTCTGATTGGGGTTGGCAACAGATGGTTTCAATCCATTAAAGTCTATGGTTGGTGCAACTAATAGCACATAGCCTGTGGTGTTGGTTCCGTATAATCTTCCTCCATGACTTTGTATGAAGCAACAATTTATATTACTTTCCACTCTTATTGATGGACCTAAAAGTCTGGGGGATAATATTGATGTTTACCTTCAGCCATTGATTGATGAGTTGAATGAATTTTGGGGCGATGATGTGATGACTTATGACTGTGAAACGAATGAAATGTTTAAACTGCAAGCTGCTTTATTGTGAACAATCAATGACTTCCCGGCTTATGCAAATTTATCAGGCTGGGGTACATAAAGGGAATTTTCTTTCCCATGTTGCAATAAAAGTAAAAAATCTGTATGACTTAAACATTCCAAAAAATGGGCATACATGGGTCACAAACGTTTTCTCCCCCCTCAGCACAGGTTCAGAAAGGATAGAGTGACATTTTATGGTTCTAGAGAGTTCAGCCCAGCACCGAAGATCATGACAGGAGTCGAAATGTTATTACAGATTGAGAAAGAAAACATCCACACGGTATATGAAATTCAAGATTTGGTGGCTCATCTATTATGTAATATTCGTGCTGCGGGTAGGTAGTGTAGTCACAATTGGAAAAAGAAAAGTATTTTTTATAGTCTTCCGTATTGGAAAACTAACATGCTAAGCCATAATTTGGATGTCATGCACATTAAAAAAATTGTTTGTGATAACATATTGTGGACCATTTTAGGTGTCAGTGGAAAATCAAAGGACCATGTTAATGCACGTCGCAATTTGGAAGAAATGGGTTTAAGGAAACATTTGCATTTACAGTTAGCTGAGGGAAACAAGGCATATATGCCCGCTGCATAGTATACGATGACTACAAAGGAGAAAAAGACATTTCTTTCCATTTTGAAGATGCTTAAGGTGTCTGATGGTTACTCTTATAATATTTCAAAGTGTATGAATCTGACGAGCAGGACATTGCAAGGGTTGAAAAGTCATGACAATCACATACGACTTCAACAGTTGATTCCAATCGCAATTTTTGATTGTTTATCCCCCAATGTTGTTCAACCGTTGATTGAGATGAGTAATTTTTTTATACATCTTTGTTTAAGAAATCAACGAATGAGTGATTTAAAAAGTTTGCAGGACCGAATTGTACTTACGCTTTTTCACTTTGAGAAACCATTTCCCCCCTCATTTTTTGATGTTATGGTCCACTTGACAGTGCACCTAACCGATGAAGTAATGGATGCTGGTCCAGTGCAATTCTGGTGGATGTATCTTATTAAGCGGTATTTGAGTACATTGAAACGATTTGTACGCAACAGAGCTCGTCCAGAGGCATCAACAGCCAATGGTTATTTGATGGATGAATGTATTAATTTTTGTGCAGAATATCTTACAGATGTTGAAACAAAATTAGATAAGCCCTCTCAGATTCATGATGGTTCAGTTGGAGAAGGAACCATATTTGATATGGACAACATCGAGTGGATACAAGCGCATCAATATATCTTGTTCAATACTCCATCAGTTGCACCATTAATGCAGTAAGTGTCTTATCACTTTTATTGTTTAACTTTTACATGTTTTGTTTGCACAAGTTGATCATTTAAACATCACGTTATCATTTGTAGGAAACACATTAATGAGATGAAAGAAGAGATGTATTGTGCGACTGAGTATCAAATTCAGCAATCTCATTATACGTCATTTTATGATTGGTTCAAGGATTATGAATGTATAAATTGATTTTCATTATGAGTGGAGTATTATACTATTTTCTTTTTGCATAAATAATTATTGAATTATATGAATTATGTAGGTTCATAATCTGAGGGAGTTAGGGGACCCCACGCTAACTGAAGAATTTATCCAACTGGCTGAGGGTCCATCTATAACGGTTCGTCGTTATAAAGCTATAGATGCTAATGGTTTTTGATTTCGCATTAAAGATGTTGATGACAAACGAGAAACAAAAAACAGTGACATCAGTTGTCCATTCGTCGATTCTGGTTATTACTATGGTCAATTGATAGACATCATTGAAGTTGTATATGCACATGGGTTGAAGTATATATTGTTAAAGTGTAATTGGGTTGATTTAGTGCGTGGATGTAAAGTCAATCAATATCAGTTTTCATTGGTGAATTTTAACTATATGTTATACAGAAATGAACGAGTTGATAACAAACCTTTCATTTTGACATCACAAGTGGAACAAGTATTCTCCGTTACTTTGCCTTCAAATCCAAGTTGGCAAGTTGTTGTGAAAATGTCCTGGCAAGGAGTGTTTTTATTTGAACAAGATGAACCCGAGACTGTTCCGTTTATTTCCCAACAGCTTGATCAACATAACGTAGTTCAATGTGAAGAAGATATTTATTGGGTCAGAGTGGCCATTGAAGGAGAAACAGTCGATTTTCATGCTTAATGAAAGGTATAATTGTTTTCCCGCTACTCAGTATTGAATGTCCTAGGATATCATAAATTATCTAACCATTTTATAAATCCTTGTAAGTTTTAATCCTCACTTTTGGAAGTTTATTCATTTATAAATATTTAGGGTGATTTCTCTTTTGGTATTTTCATGTTATTATCAGTGTATCTTCCCATTGAGGTATTCTTCATTTGGTTCATGTGCTACTTTAATTTTTATTAATTCAATCTAAAATTTGGCTATGCATTGATTGGTTTTGTACATAATTTGTATATCTGTTTTGTTAACTTTCCGAGTTTTTAAAATCCATTCACAACTAATTATTCAATCCCTTTTTGTTTGATTAACGACTGTACAAGTTTGATTTTTTTAAAAACAATCCAATTTATCTTTTGTACATTTTGGATAGTCCCCTTATTAATGTTTTCTATGACTGCAGGCATGTCAGGGGAAGAGGCAGCAAATTCACATCATCCATCTGAGCCATCTACATCTCAGGGTCGAGGTATATTTGAATGTCATTGTGTCTATTTTTTATGTAATTGATAAACATATATATATATATATATATATATATAACATCTGTCAAATTATATATAAAATTGTTTTCAATAGGATTAGACTCGACTGCTTCTTCCTCTCGCAAGAGAGGCCTTGGTCATGGCATTTTATCATAGAATTACGACACGACATTTGATGTTTCCTTTGATGAGCTATTTCATCCTATGAGATTAAATGCCCCTGCATTTATTCGTCAGCTGGGTCATATCATACGTGACCCACATCGATTTACATTGACCACACGTGACTGGGCTTTTATCCCTCAGGACACATTAGATCGTCTTTGGAGGGAGGTTCAGGTAAGAAGACCATTTTACTTTCTTCCCTATGTATAAACAATACTAACATATGTGATTTTTTTTCATTAATAGCAAAATTTGAAAGTATGCCCCAATGAGTTTCGGCCCGTGTGTATGAGAAAATGTCATAATATGTGGAAAGATTATAAAGTCAAAGTCAAGAGGGACCACTGGGTACCAAATGTGGGTGCCCCAGACATTCTGGAAAAAGTCCCGAGAGGTGTCCTCCTGGCTCAGTGGCGTGACTTAGTTGCATATTGGTCTATTGAGGGTGTTGCGGTTTGTATATTTATTCTGGTATATATATTTTCAATAATATATGATTTGTTTGAAATTTGAATTAATTGAATGTAGGAGGTTTCAATACGCCAATTTAAGAATCGAGCGTTGCAGGGACCACATCACAGGCTCAGGACTCGTCACGTGTCTCAGATCCGACATTAGGTATTTATTATTCATTTTTTAATTTAT